>CM055311.2:15000-1470461 GCA_029255685.2 Silene conica | reverse complement strand
ATTATTATTATTATTATTATTATTATTATTATTATTATTATTATATTATTATTATTTATTATTATTATTATTATTATTATTTATTATTATTATTATTATTATTATTATTATTATTATTATTATTTATTATTATTATTATTATTATTATTATTATTATTATTATTATTATTATTATTATTATTATTATTATTATTATTATTATTATTATTATGTTGTACGTATATAAATAACCCTCTAAGGATATCAACGAGTAGTATAAGCATGATTATAAAACAATGTATAATTATAACTATAAAAATACGGAGTATTACAAGTCTTTCCCTCCTTAAAATGAACTTCGTCCCGAAGTTCACAATCCCTTGGTCAACAAACTGGTCACTAAGAACTTTAAAAAAAAATGCGAGTTGTCACATTCTAACCTCCTTAAGAAAACTTTGTCCCCAAAGTTTAACGTATACTAAGTTAAAGTGTACTTCACGAATCACAAGGTAATGCATGACAGAAGTAGTCCGGATTATCAAGTATTCAAACAATCGCCACATAACAATAATGAGCCATGTCATGACAACTATCCTCATCATAAAATCATTAAGATTTTACAATCCTATCCTCCTTAAAACATGGTTACGTCCCGTAACCTTCTTATAAGAAAATATCAGCTCATTACTCCGTCTCACTCATTACTTTATCTCATAAAATCTTACTCCTAGCAACCAAGTATCATATTCTCATCGTCGAACCTAAGACCAAAGACAAGGGTGAGTGAACTGGTGGGATGAGACCGCAAATCAATACTTCCATCTCAATATCGATTTCCCACTCAGAATATAACTCAATAACCAATGTCACACTGGACCGTAAACACAATGTGGCACAACGGCCTAATAACTCATATCTCAATACCAGTAACCAATTCTCATCTCGATTTCAATTTCAATATTGTCAAATGTTCCATGAAAGGAACTGCTCAACACTTAGAGAGTAAAATTCTAAGCTACTCATCCACGAGTCAAGGTCAAATAGTGCGACAACACACTAAAACATGTAACTGCAATATCAATCTCAACACAACATCATTCATTGTCTTTGTTCTAGTCTCACGAGCAACTCAGTCCCCTCAAACTCTACACCATCAGCTAATTAACATGACAACGTACATATCTTAACCAAATTCATTAACATGCTGGTATGTATACTTATAATTCCACAGTTTATAAAACAAGAACTTGTACGCTATACCAACCAATCTAATACAGAATCTTTATACATAACTCAAACTAATCAATTACCAAAATCTTACCCATCTCACAAATAAAAGAGTTATCTTATCAATAGAAAAATTTTAACTATCAAAATAAAAGGACATCTACTACTATTCGACTCAAATAAGTACTCAAAAGAGACCCATAGCAAGTATCATGTAATCATATAACCTCGAGCAATAACAAGAGCATTAGGATCTGTAGTAATCGTGTTACGCAGTAAACCAGGATCAGGACAGCTAACATTTATATACCCTTGAAATTTTAACACATAATCATCAAACTCGTAGTTCATAATTGTCATAGAAAATCATCTCATGTTTATAATCATATCATAGAAGCAAATCATATTTTAGAAAAGACATGGGGCAAAATTAGTTAACGCAATAAAATATGGAGCATTGACATAATTCATAAGATGTACACGACCATAGACTAACAAGACCGCTTAACATTCCTGGATAGCAATAAGTTAAAATCACGTAGGTATTTTTTCCCCATCCCACTCACATTACATCATTTGTCACGAAACTATTAGTATACAAGACTTGCAAAATAAAAGGTTTATATAAAGTGCAGCAATTAAATATTTGTGCAAGATTTCATCAACACTTAGCTACATAATTTGTCATATTACAAACAATCACTATAATTATCAAAACATCAAGCGCCATCATGGATAATCATTACTTTGAAAACATTTTAAAACTTCTGAGCATTGAAGTGGTGTTTGTGGCCATTCTTAATCACGAATCAAAAGAAAATTTTACAAGCTATAGATCGAAACAATATTACACGGAGACACTCCGACTCTTCTTTACTAAGACGTTCTTGTCACTCATGAATTATGAAAATTTTAACGATAAAAGTAACTGTAAAACCCCTTGCGAAAGCGGAAAATAAAATCATACAAAGTACTAAAAATGCAGCGGAATTAAAACTTTTTAACATAAACATGCGAGGTGAATTAAAACTGGAACCTGAAACTGATATAAACGGAAATAGATAAGTATAACAGTTCTAAGTACTGAAGCAAAATATATACAACAGCCTGGGATGGAACATCCCTACAGGCACTCAAAAGAAACAACTGTATCAAAACTAGAGTATAGCTATCGTAAAGTGTAAGTCATAAGATGACAAACGGATCATCACTCGCTAGCTCTCAGCAACCCCTGCCAACCTGCATGTACCTACATACATGTAAACATGTACGCCACAATCAGTGGGGAGTGACTAGAGTTCTCCTAGCCACCTTTTGTAACGACACGTAACACAGAAATACAAACAGAATACTCCAGCATATATAAACATGTGAAGTATAAATATCTTATCAACTGAATTTCATACTATCATGCAATCACTAATGCACAGCTCTCAACCAACTTCGGAAACCATTTGGAAGGAGAGCCGGTTTCCCTACCGGTTACCCGGTCGGGGGGTCTTTCAGTCCAAACTATTTACGAAACTGACTGAAGAGTCACCCAATGCCTTGGATGAACAAAACTATAATCAAAGTATTATAACTATCAATATCAACATGCATATCTGACACTGTACCATCACAAGGCAAGCAGATATAAAACATCAAGTAAAAAGGTTCAGCGGTCAACTTAAGACATAACCTAAATACTAACACACTTTCACAATCAAGGACTCAGAGGCCAACTTAAGGCATAGACCGAGATATCAATAAACACTAGTAATGGGTCCAGAGGTGAACTTAACACATATCCCACTACCAAAACAATAAAGGGTCGAGAGGTGAACTTAACACATATCCCTATTCACAATTCAGTAATGGGTCCAGAGGTGAACTTAACACATATCCCACTACAAACAAATGTCGGGTCCAGAGGTGAACTTAACACATATCCCAACATACATCCATAAGCAATGGGTCCAGAGGTGAACTTAACACATATCCCACTGCTACAAACAAGTATTGGGTCCAGAGGTGAACTTATCACATATCCCAATACACAGCTTTCGCACACCGGGTCCAGAGGTGAACTTAACACATATCCCGTGTACGACAACCAATCACGTGTCAGGTCCAGAAGTGAACTTAACACATATCCTGACACGCCACAAGCAAAACACGTAATGGGTCCAGAGGTGAACTTAGCACATATCCCATCAGGCGACATACAACTCACGTGTTAAGCTCAGAGGCCAGCTTAAGGCATACCTTAACACGCATCAACCAATATCATCAAAAGATAGAAACTAACCTATAGTTCTAACTTCTTAAACCACTAAACAACACTTAATTGATCCCGGGAACTAAGATGAGGGAGAGCCGGTTTCCCTTTCGGTTACCCGACCGGGGGGTCTCTATCCTCTCTCCATTCCCAAACCCAATATAGTGTCGCCCATCCTCCGGGGACCTCAAACACACATATAAGGTACACGGAACGAATCTCAAACAAAACCGATTAACCGCTTGAAAGTTATAAACCATTCTTATGAGAACAGGGGCTCTCAGCCGGTCCGGGACAGTCTGCCGGTCCACCGACTGGGAGTCCCTTCCCATGCCAAATTGAAGTCTGGAAAACAATGAGAAAGGGCTCTCAGCCGGTGGACCGTCCGCCGGCCAGCCGTCTGGGAGTCCCTTCTCCCTAAGCCTTCTTTAAATTTCAAAACAACAAGGAGAGGCTCTCAGCCGGCGGACCGGCTGCCGGCCTGCCGGCTGGGAGTCTCTTCCCAAGCCTTTGCAAAATTTCCCAAAAACCAAAGAGGGGTTCTGAGCCGGTCGACCGGCTGCCGACCTGCCGGCTCAGAATCCTTCCTCAGATAAATCATCCGCAAAATGCACAACTACGACTCTGAGCCGGCCGACCGGCTGCCGGTCAGCCTACCGGCTCAGAGCCCCCTGTACGCAAATCGACATTTTCCTAAAACATTCAAATCTTCTCAAATCAATTCTAAACTTCTAAAATCGCAACATCTAAAGATTACCCAGCATACACAAGTCCCAAATACATCAAAAGCAAGTATTTAATCTCACAAATAAGCCTCAACAAAATCATCCTTTGTATTCGTCTTAAGCACATAAAATCTGAAACTTCATCATCTAGGCAATTATAACACAATTCAAGCATGTGAAAGTCTTCCTTATGTAATCCTAGCATGTTACTAAGTCCCAACAACATTCATAACATGAAAAATCAGAAAACCAAAACCATCTCAAGCAAGAGAAGTGCTAATATTACAAATAAGGCCGAGTTTCTCTTAATTGTCACCTCTTAAGCGATTTTGATCAAAGCTCCTCCTCAATAATGAAGCTATCAACGTCTGGGTCTTCTAAGCCTTTACCTACAACAAGAAAACGGATTTAAGAGACCAAAAGTCGGATTCTACAAAAACAGGCCATTTTTCAAGTTGAAGAAAAAGGAAATTGAAAGTGATAGATGTCATGCAAATTTCATGAGGATTTCAGAAATGTATAAATTACCTTGATTCGGAAATCGGATGATGACTGAAATTGGATTTGAAGATGGAGGTTTTAAGGAGAAAATGAGAAATGAATAAGCTGAGTTCTTATTTTTGTGAAATGAATTATGTCGACATTCACTAAGGGTTGAAGGGTTTATGTTGTCCTTTCCCGTTTAAATGAAAACGGGTTTGGAAATGAACGGATTTTATGGTACGGACTTAAGCTTGCCAAGTTGTATTCGTCTTAAGGACTTAAGGTTCTTAAGACGGATCTTTAACGATTTATTTAAAATACTTCCCCAATAAATACTAAAATATTATTTTATTCCTTAAATAATTTAAAACCTTAAAAATATATTTTACGAAAATACGGGATGTTACAGTAAACGAATTCACAAACTAGTACTTGCATAAATCATATGTCAACCAATTAATAAGTCGATACATCGTGATCAGATTTTTAGATATAGCAATATGCAATTCACTTTATGGCATAAAATATACTTGAAAAGTTATAAAGTTTATAATCACGGAAACTAGACAGAGGTAGACCATAATATACGAAAGAACGTCAACAAGATTCACATTGTTCAAATAATCACAATTACGCATAACAATTAGATTGCTATATCATGCTAATAAGCTTACCAGTTAAGTTACATTCTACGACTTCGCAAGACTCTCCTCTGATAAACATGATTTTGTCATCACATACGTACATCACACAATTATTTTGAGGTCGTAATACTAGACAGTAAGAGCGTCGGTATAATTGAAACGATTCTATATTAAACTTGACGAAGTAAACAAGGTTACGCTATCATATAGTGAGGTTCATCTTAATATCATATGCCTACTATTCATGTTACTAGTGTCATAACAGGGTATCACATGGTCACATCTCATAATTCACATTTGATTAAACTTTTATAAGAAACTTACATAACTCACAATTTTACCAAATAAACATTATGCAGCATCTTGCGAAAATCACAATTAAATAGAGACTCGTGATGATTTTACATGGCTTATCATTTTGAAAACGTGAATGGGTATTTTAAATAGTGGAGTTGGAATTACGCATAAACAATAAAAATGTTTTAAATGTTTTCCTTTACAAAAACATAAGTCAAAACGGAACTGTGCATTAAAAAAAAAATTGTACTCAAATATGGAACACATTTAAAATAACAGCCTGTACAAACAAGGTAACATTCAAGAATTTATAAAAAAATATATTGATTCCTTTGCAATCTCACATTACTACCTCGAAACTCAACCATTCTTATTCCAAAACACGTTGACATATCATTTGAAGCATAGACATCACTTTCTACCATATTAACATTCTTTTCTTATTACAACGATACTCGTTATCTGGAACACGGTAAAGATTTCGAAACTAAAAGTAGGGTCAACTAAATAACTTGATTGTTATACATGTGTATCAAAATAAATTAGTCTCTACTATCGCACAATCACAACTTATCCAAGTACAGAAATATAAACTAGGAACTACTATGAGGTCCCATATTGATTACTAACTTCATACCGAACTTAAATGTGCATAGCAGGCATAAAATTTTAAATACGATATATGCCACACATGACTACATACATTCATGGCTTAGGGCAACACATTCCACATATCACTAGACATGGATTGCTAAGGCAATTAGTAGAATAATAACAATCATAAATCTCAAAATCCGATCACATTTGCATAGTAAACTAAACAGTAGACTCTTGCAAAGACTAAGGAATTCTGCTAAGAAATGTATACACACTTAGGATAACAACTAAACAATTATCAACGGGCACGACACCAGTTTCGGTCTACTAGCTATACACATATGACTCAACTTGATTCTTCCTCCTGTAACAACATAGCCTGGTTGGCTCTTCTAACCATTCCAGTCAATCATTGTCATGTCCCTCCTACATCTAACCTCTTAGGTAGCTATAGCTTATGGTGCCTCTATCGTCAACTCATTACACATATCTTTATACTATATCTCTACCTAAGGGTTCAGGGACAAGAAAGCCGCATGCATATCATCATATAATTCATAATTCACAACTCATGCCATTCAATTCATACAATAAAATTCCACTCAATTATTCAAATAAGTCAGCATGCCAATATCAACCCTATTCTTTCATTGCACATCATTAACCATATACCACATCATTGCTAACCTCATTCCGCTCCTGCCAAACTGTTAGTACGATATACATAGGTTATCATATAATCTACCCCACTCTTCAATTACTCTCATTGGGTTCCCGAGACAGAACCGAAAGGGCCCATGGTTTGGTGTGAGGGGGCCCCTAACTCATCCCGTTCCTTTTTCGGGCTCCTATCAGTTTCATCTCGGGGTTCATTTTATTAGACACTTCCTACGTTCATTATCATTCATTTGGTTTAGGCCTGAGGATCGTTCTCTCTGATATCACTTTGTAACACCCCCATTTATTTAAGGCCCTGTACTAGGACTCCCCAGATAAATAAGGATGTTACCATCTCGGTTTCCCGAGGCAGTAGATGCAAAGGAAAGAACACAGTACTTTATTATATATGTATGTTAAACTGAAAAGCAATTTCTTACAACTGTCTTGAAAATTGTCTCATAAAAATAAAATACAACTTATGACAAAAGACTATAGTCTAGACTCTAGTCTGGTCCAGATCCAAGCTCTCCCTTCCCTTAGCTCCCACAGTCTCAAGCACCTGTCAATCTGCTCCCCAATAAATTGGTTCATCACAGGTGATCACGAATACATAGGGTCAACCACGAGGTTGAGTAGAAGAAAAGTAAACAATCAAACATTACTATAAGTAGAAAGTCAATCATCTCCACTCCGAATCACAAGACCCATTATTCTCCACACCAATCACAAGACCCATTAACTACGCACCAATCACAAGACCCATTAACTCCGCACCAATCACAAGACCCATTAACTCCGAACCAATCACAAGACCCATTAACTCCGCACCAATAACAAGACCCATTAACTCCGCACCAATCACAAGACCCATTATCATCACCTCGTATCGTATCTCAGAATTATATAAATTAATAGCATGATATAACAATCATATGATAATCTAAGATAAACATGGTTATCATCAATTAACAGATAGATTACACATCAACATATACACAGTATTTCCCCTAACTCAATTTGCAGAATGACAACCAACGGCTGCTAGAATATTCCACGCGGATACCGTCACCTAAACATATAATATTTAACGATTTAACGATTAAAACCCTTCACTTATCCCGTATATTTAGAATGGTACGAAAAGCTAAATATAATAACTTCCCAAACATGCAAAGTTTCCCCAAAATAGTAACATTGCTCCAAAACGACAAATTACATAAACTCATATACGAATTATAGTAATACTTAATAATAATATAATAATATAATAGTATAATAATATAATAGTATAATAATATAATAATAATAATAATGCATAGCCAGTAGAAAAGAAGGTAACAACGAATAACAATGGTAATTTGAAAACAAATCACGACGCACTAACAGCCCACGACACCGCCTTTCCCGTCAACATTACCAACCATCTGGCCATCCACAACCATCGTCACTCACCCCAACCTCTAGCCTACACCACTATCTACTACTTCCACCATTTTGCCACCACCTTCGACCATCCTAACAACCCTAAAGAGGCTGTCGAAACAACCTGCACACACGCGGCAAACAACGTACTCGGTTTCGTTTACATCTAACACCAAACACCGCGTCGACCACCCTAAACTCCTATCCCGCCTCCTGTCCAGAACTCCTTCTCACGCCACTCAACACCAAACACTAGCAACCCAGCCCTTCTCGCGGTCTTTACTACGAAGACAACTCGTAATCTCACGTTAACTATTACCACCCTACGAAACACCAATACCCACCACTTAAACACCACTCAACCACCACTTCCTGACAACCACTCACTCCCAAAACCGACCCCAAGACTCCATGATAACCACCCCTGTTTTTATTGCATACTCACCAACCTCTCGCCAAAATGACGCCAACAACTACCCTAGGACCAGCACTATTGTCGACTTGAACCCATGACCAATAGTGGTCCATGACACTCCCTCTAACCCAATCCCAGGACTGCTCCTAAACGGATACCACAAGACCATTATTCGCTCGAGGGGAAGGGTTGCAGTGAATGAAAAACTTACTCAGGGTTGAAGACGGGTTATCTGTTTTGATAGCGATCCGGCGATGAAGAAGATGAATACGTTGTGAGTACAAGGGTACGAGGAGTTCGCAAGGAAGCAACGAAAACGGTTGGGAGCGGCTGGCGTTTTGTGAAGTATAAGCGTTTAAAGCTCTTAAAAACAACCCTAGATTGGTCGGTTGGCAAAAATTACAAACTCCCTATTACTTGTAACATAGTACCGTAATATTAACTATGGAATAGTATACTAATATACATAGCATTATAATAATAATAACATAGTAATATAATATTATACGTGTTATTATTATTATTATTATTATTATTATTATTATTATTATTATGTGTACGTATATAAAACCCTCTAAGGATATCAACGAGTAGTATACGCATGATTATAAAACAATGTATAATTATAACTATAAAATACGGAGTATTACAGTCTTCCCTCCTTAAAATGAACTTTGTCCCGAAGTTCACAATCCCTTGGTCAACAAACTGGTCACTAAGAACTTTAAAAAAAATGCGAGTTGTCACAATTTTCCGGAATATAATATTATTTTATTAATAAATCGTAAATCTTATTTTAAGTTTTCCGTTAAGTTAAGAATATTTAATTCTTAAGATGTTCACTTGGCATATTATAATTCCGACTTGAGTCCGTATCTTAAACAAATAACCCGACTCAAATAAGTGAAAGGACAATATAAAACCCTACACTAAACCTCTCCATCGACATTCACAATTCATTTCACTGTTCCATACAAACTCCATTGTTCTTCATTTTGTCAAGCTTAAAATCATCATCTCGACCCCTTCCCGAACTCGTATCAAGGTAAGTTTTACATTTTCGGAATCCTCTCGAGATTTGCAAGCTTTCTATCTCTTTCAATTTCAGTTTTATCAATCTCGAAAAAGACGCTGTTTTGCCCAAAATTCGTCTTAAGCTTATAATCTTCGTTTCTTTTGTTGTAGGAGTTGGATTAGAGGAGCCAGAGGTTGATAGTTACGTTATTGAAGAAGAGATTGGAGCTTAACCCGCTTATAAGGTGACAATTACGAGTAACTCGGCCTTTTTGTTAAAGTAGCACAATTTGTGTTGTTCTTGTTTGTGGTTTCTGATTTTGTGAATTCTTGTTGTTGTATGAGTGTAGAAATATGTTAGGAAGTTGGTTTACATATTCCTCACATGATTTAATTTAAGTTGGGTGATGTTCATATGCTTCTTATGTTAAATTTCAGTTTTTGCAAAGTTAAGACGAATACAAAGTTTACTCTTAATATGTGTTACTTGTTGGATTTGATGCTTGTTTGTGGTTCATATGTATGTATAAGATGCTGGGTAAACTTGTGTTGTTGCGATTTTGAGTTTAGTATCGATTTATTGAAGGATCAACCGGCTGGGAGCCCCTTCCCATATTTTTCGTTGTTTTCAAAAGAAGGCTGTAAGAAAGAGGGTAGTCAGCCGGCTGACCGACAGCCTGTCTGCAACTGGCTGAGGACCCTTCTTCGTATAAAATCGTTTCAACTTTTGATCGGCATGTCCGATTTGCTTGAAACTTGTTTCGTATGCTTTATACGTTTGTTTGTGGTCCACGGAATACGGGCGGCACTATATTGGGTTTAGGAATGGAGAGAGGATAGAGACCCCCCGGTCGGGTAACCGAAAGGGAAACCGGCTCTCCCTCAACTTAGTTCCCGGGGTCAATTAAATGTTGTTAGAAGTCTAGAAAGACTAGGACTAAGGAATTGGTTGAAGTATATATCGGAATATGTCTGAGCAGGGACTGCCATAGTACTGTGCTGATGTTTGTATGCATGTCAAGATATGATCTGAGCAGGGATCCTTTAGCTTGACGTGTGAGTGTTTATGGCGTGACGGACATGTCTGAGCAGGGACCGTTGGACTGTCACGTGTATGTTTGATGCGGTAGGGAAATGTCTGAGCAGGGACCTCTGTTCTACCGTGAGTTTGTATGACCGTAGTGGGCTGGGTCTGAGCAGGGATCCCAATTTCATTACGAAGGGTAATGGTCACGACTGAGCAGGGTCAATGAACCATTATTAGCTGATTGGTATCCACTTGTGCCTGAGCGGGGGTTTACGAGTGTATGCTTGCTGATTGTGTAGCAAGTTTACCTGAGCAGGGGTGTGACTTGGGCACTGCTGATTGTGTCTAGTTCTTGCCTGAGCAGGGGTAGGTTCTAGACATTGTTGATTGCATCTGCTTGCCTGAGTAGGGGTACAATGTCAGATGTTGCTGATTGATTGTGTTTATATAGAGTGTTGTATATCTTAGAACTGTTCATCCAAGGCATTGGATGACTCTCAGTCTGGTTTTGTAAACGGTTTGGATTGAAAGACCCCCCGGCCGGGCAACCGGAAGGGAAACCGACTCACCTCCAAATAGTTTCCGAAGTTGGTTGAGAGCCTTGCATAGTATTGCATGTTGATATGAGATTGAGATATGGTTATATATATGCTTCAGATGTTATAAATGCTGGAGTATGTTGGCTGCTTTATGTGTTACGTGTCTTTAACAATAGGTGGCTAGGAGAACTCTAGTCACTCCCCACTGATTGTGGCGTACATATTTTCATGTATGTAGGTACATGACAGGTTGATGGGTGGTTGTAGGAGGCTAGCGAACGATGATCCGATCATCATTGACTTACCATTTCTATCGTTAGCTAGATCTAGTTTTGGATTTCATACTTGAGTGCCTGTAGGGATGTGCCATCCCAGGCTGTTTTGTATTTGTACTTTTCGTACTTAGACATATACTTATCTATGTTTTCGTTATCATCAGTTTGTACAGTTTTGTTTTAATTCACCTCGTTTATCATGCATGTTTAAGTTTAAATTCCGCGTAAATTTTGGCATGTTTGTGTGTTTTATTTTCCGCTGCGACGGGGGGTTTTACAGTTGGTATCTGAGCGTTATCGCTCCCGACGCACTCATGTAACCCCCAACCTTAACTTGACCATATAATTGAATAATGAATGAGAGATGGGGTAGATTTAAGGACTTATATTGTAGTCTGTTTGTGCCTTGTTAGAAATACGTCTAACGGTTTACTCTTTTGTGACTGAAGAATGACAAAGCCAACCAATGCCGAGAATGCTTCGACGCATGCCCTCATTGAAACTCTCCTGGGTTATATAACTCCGGCGAGTGTGCCCTCTTCTTCATCGCAAACATCGGGAAGTAACCAACCTGGAGGATTGGCTTGGATTATCACTCAGATGTGGAGAAATGCGGCTAGGACCTTCGACGGGGAGACCAGTTCCGCGGTTCTCAACGCATGGTTCTTCGACATGGAAAAGAACTTCATGATATATGGTGTTCTTCCTGAGGATCAGATCCGAGTAGCATCTCAGTTCTTTGTTCGTGAGGCTAGACGTTGGTGGATGACGATCAGCTCTCCTGCTACTCGTGACCCTACTTTCACATGGATTCGTTTCAAGACTCTTCTTGGCATGAGGTTTTACCATAAGGATATACGCCAACATAAGATGACCGAGTTCATGAACCTTCGCCAAGGAACCCTTTCTATTCAAGCCTTCACCTATCGATTTGAGGAGTTAATCCACTTTGTCCCACAGCTAGTCGAGAAAGAAGAAGACAAAACTTACCTATTTCGGAGCAAGCTTAATGCTGAGACTAGGAGTGTAGCCAGTGGTGACCCGACTTCTTACTTCCAGAGTTACTACAGCTTCTTACAAGCGGAGGATCCCTACCAGATTTATTGTGAAGGAGCTAGAGCTTTCTCTCCTCCCCGACCACCTTTGCAAAGCTATCGAAGCGGGAGACCTCTTAGTCCTCCTTCCTCCTCCTCTCCACATGGAAAAAGAAAGTGCCCTCACTTCACTGACCAACCTACTATAGCTAAGCCGAACAACAACCGCCGTGGTAGGCCGCGTGTTTGTTATCGTTGCAGGGAGCGAGGACACCTCTCTGATCAGTGTACCCAAGGAAGGGAAGAAACCAGCGGAGCTAAGACTTCCAAGGATCGAGACATGGACCTCTCACCTAACGCTCCCCTGAAGTGTTTCAGATGCCCCAAGGATCTTCATCTTGGAGTTGACTGCCATGGCAACCCTCACCGATGCTTCGCCTGTAGGGAACTGAGACATCGTTCTTTTGAGTGCCCCGAGAATATCACCATTGATAGAGCTGTCCCTACTCAACCAGAGGTCGAGACTAGTGGAGCCAGAGCTGTTCAGAGTCGAGCTGAGACTGGAGTTCACCCTGACCCATCTACTGGTATGTGCATGTTTACTGTTTTATTCGTAATCTGAGTTACTTGTAACCTTTAAGATCTTAGTCTTCTTCCTAAGACTCTTGTGAACCTTCCTTGGAAACTATCTTCTTTTCCTTTCAACTCAACATGGTATATTTCTTTTCCTGAAACACCTTGTGAGGTGACCTACCTTAGACAGACTTGGAGAATTTCTTGAGGTTGACCGTAAACCGTGTTTCAGAGAGTGTTGTTATTGAGGAAAACCTAGGAGGTATTGGGAAATATGTTTTGGTGATCCTAGTGTCTATATGTTTACCAGTTGGAAGAGTGAAAGTACTTGATATAATGCTTAAGCTGAGTGGAGCTTTTACGTGATTTCTGTGGAACTTAGATATGAGAATCTTGCTAAATCATTTGTAGTTGTAAGTTTGGGAATACTATCTGAGGATTTAGAATTACTTGGAGTACTGAGTAATTTCGAGGAATATATTTAAGGTACTGATATTGTCAGATAAGTGAATAAGGTAAGCTAATGCTGCTTAAACTTGAGGAATGAGAGTTATTGGTGACGTTGTGTGAATGTTGAGACATTTACAATAGGGCTTGTGGAATTGACTGAGTGTTTGACCTTAGCTTACTTAATGGATCTTAGCGTTTATCTATTGAGGAACTTAAAGGAAATTTGAGGATGCCCCACCAGTTTTCGAATGGAATAAAGTAATTCATTGGGAGATGTAAGTTCGGAAACATATTGATTTAAGTGTGGTTATCTAGCGGGCAGTAATTCAAGTGTGGTGGATATAGCATATGGGTTTGATAGCCTGAGAGTGTTATCGCATTGTCATTTGAGGAACTGGCAAGGATGAAATATCCAAAACATTTGGGAATAGGTAACTGGAAGGATAATGTTATTTTAGATTTGAGGAACTTTGGTATATAGATCGATTTGAGGAAATGGTTGTGAGAACCGATCATCGACTTACTTAATTTGGGAGTTGTTGCTTTAGTAATGCCTTATCTTTGGATGATCACTTTATGGTAATGGATTTGGGGACTTAGGACTTCAAAGTGCTTCCGTGGAATAAGTTTGATGGAATTGAGCTATATAGGACTAAAGGTTATAGATGATTCTGTTATGACCTGTTTGACAAATAAGAGTTACGGTGTAGAGTATATTGTATCCTAAATTTTGGGATTTGATGTTATGATAGAATTTTGGTTTAAAATTTCGGAAGTGCGCAACCTTTATCTGGTATATAGGCTTAAGCTTTTCCCCTTGAGTGAGAAATCTTTAACTGTTGATGAATGGGTTTCAGTATGAACTGAGTGAGAGTTTTGGAAGCCCTTCTTGTTGAGGAATACCTTGTTCCGTGGAGGAGATAATGATAAGAGGGATCGTGAACCCAATGAGAGTCTAGAGATCACTTGAATTGTCATTCTTGGGATATATTAGGAATCGTTGTAACGATGCTTTGTTTATGGATTGAGTGGTTAGTGACCCCATGTTTGGCAGGAGTTACCATCTTCCTTGACCTTCAATCTGGTTGTTCCGTTCCTTCGATCCTCCTTGTATGTTCCGTCAGCTGTGAAACTAGAAACTCACAGTCCTTCGTGTCGAAAGTAATCGCTATGATCGTTTCTACGCTCCCAATGACCGTTTTTGAAATTGTTCCCTATTGTTCACTTTGAAAGTTTGCAGTTTTTGGAAAATCTTGTTTGTTTTCAAATTTGAAACTACTTCCTCTTCCGTCGGAAGTAACCTTTTGTCGTTGTTGCAATTCTACTCTTTTGAGGAATCGAAAATAAAGATTTATTTTTGGGAAATTTGGTTTTAAAAGAACTGATTGAATTGCAATGTGATTGATCTCAGCATTGATTTGTCATTTGAGCTCGTTATTGGAGACGTCCGATAACCTCAACTATGCTTACCGACACCGGATTGATCTAAATTTTGAATTTTGACTGATTTAAATTTTGGGACTTGTCTCAGATTTGGAATGTCGGACTCTTGAATACGTAACGAGAATCCCAGTGTCCATTGACAATACTTGTGCCTTGAAATCTAACCTTCTTGAAACCTTTTTGGAAAATAAAGTTTTGGATTACCATAACCCGGGTAGTACGTTTGATAGCTAGAGTTGTTTTGGAACTTATTTCTGTCTTCAAGTTTCGAGGACGAAATTTTTTGAAAGATGGCGTGATTGTAACATCCCGTATTTTCGTTAAATAATATTTTAATGAATTAAAGTATTTTCCGGAATATAATACTATTTTATTAATAAATCGTAAATTTTATTTTAAGTTTTCCGTTAAGTTAAGAATATTTAATTCTTAAGATGTTCACTTGGCATATTCTAATTCCGACTTGAGTCCGTATCTTAAACAAATAAACCGACTCAAATAAGTGAAAGGACAATATAAAACCCTACACTAAACCTCTCCATCGACATTCACAATTCATTTCACTGTTCCATACAAACTCCATTGTTCTTCATTTTGTCAAGCATAAAATCATCATCTCGACCCCTTCCCGAACTCGTATCAAGGTAAGTTTTACATTTTCGGAATCCTCTCGATATTTGCAAGCTTTCTATCTCTTTCAATTTCAGTTTTATCAATCTCGAAAAAGACGCTGTTTTGCCCAAAATCCGTCTTAAGCTTATAATCTTCGTTTCTTTTGTTGTAGGAGTTGGATTAGAGGAGCCGGAGGTTGATAGTTACGTTATTGAAGAAGAGATTGGAGCTTAACCCGCTTATAAGGTGACAATTACGAGTAACTTGGCCTTTTTGTTAAAGTAGCACAATTTGTGTTGTTCTTGTTTGTGGTTTCTGATTTTGTGAATTGTTTTTGTTGTAAGAGTGTAGAAATATGTTAGGAAGTTGGTTTACATATTCCTCACATGATTTAATTTAAGTTGGGTGATGTTCATATGCTTCTTATGTTAAATTTCAGTTTTTGCAAAGTTAAGACGAATACAAAGTTTACTCTTAATATGTGTTACTTGTTGGATTTTATGCTTGTTTGTCGTTCATATGTACGTATAAGATGCTGGGTAAACTTGTGTTGTTGCGATTTTGAGTTTAGTATCGATTTATTGAAGGATTGAAATCACTGTACGATACGCGAAATAGGCTCAGGGACTCTGAGCCGGTCGACCGACCCGCAGTCGGTCGACCGGCTGGGAGTGTGTTCTTGTGTTTTTGCGAAATTTTTAGGAAGTTCATGAACGGATGCTCAGCTGGGTGGCCGGCCACCGGTCGACCGGCGGAGACATCCTTAAGTGTGCATTGTGTTGTTTAAAGCGTAAGAAGGGGAAGGGTAGGAGAAAGGTTCCCCAGCCGGGTGGTCGGCGGCCGGTCGACCGGCTGGGAGCCCCTTCCCATATTTTTCGTTGTTTTCAAAAGTAGGCTGTATGGAAGAGGGTTGTCAGCCGGCTGACCGGCAGCCTGTCTGCAACCGGCTGAGCACCCTTCTTCGTATAAAATCGTTTTAACTTTTGATCGGCTTGTCCGATTTCCTTGAAACTTGTTTCGTATGCTTTATACGTGTGTTTTTGGTCCCCGGAGTACGGGCGGCACTATATTGGGTTCAGGAATGGAGAGAGAATAGGGACCCCCCGGTCGGGTAACCGAAAGCGAAACCGACTCTCCCTCAACTTAGTTCCCGGGGTTAATTAAGTGTTGTTAGAAGTCTAGAAAGACTAGGACTAAGGATTTGGTTGAAGTACGTATCGGAATATGTCTGAGCAGGGACCGCCATAGTACGATATGTGCTGATGTTTGTATGCATGTCAAGATATGATCTGAGCAGGGATCCTCTAGCTTGACATGTGAGTGTTTGTGGCGTGACGGACATGTTTGAGCAGAGACCACTGGACCGTCACGTGTATGTTTGATGCGGTAGGGAAATGTCTGAGCAGGGACCTCTGTTCTACCGTTAGTTTGTATGACCGTAGTGGGCTAGGTCTGAGCAAGGATCCCAATTTCATTACGAAGGGTAATGGTCACGACTGAGCAGGGTCAATGAACCATTATTAGCTGATTGGTATCCACTTGTGCCTGAGTAGGGGTTTACGAGTGTATGCTTGCTGATTATGTACCAAGTTTACCTGAGCAGGGGTTTGACTTGGGCACTGCTGATTGTGTCTAGTTCTTGCCTGAGCAGGGTAGGTTCTAGACATTGGTGATTGCAACTGCTTGCCTGAGTAGGGGTACAGTGTCAGATGTTGCTGATTGATTGTGTTTATATAGAGTGTCGTATATCTTAGAATTGTTCATCCAAGGCATTGGATGACTCTCAGTCAGGTTTCGTAAACGGTTTGGATTGAAAGACCCCCTGGCCGGGCAACCGGAAGGGAAACCGGTGTTGGAGTAAATGTCCTCCACAGTGTGTGATTATTTGAGTAAATCTTTTACAAGATCACGCAGGGATACTTGGTATATTAATCAGTTGATTAACGTTTATCGGTAACGACTGGCTCACTAGAAGTTTGACCTTACTGTCATATGATGACGTTAATCAGCTGATCCCTAAAGGTCACACCTATAGGATAGTACTGAGAAATGTGATTATATATTAATATAATTACATAAATGCTAAACTTAGCTAAATGTAGTTAAGTAGATGATAAACATTTAATATGATTAAATAATAACTAGGAGAAATGAATTAAATGTTAATTCTAATAAATATATATATAAAAGTTATATTTATTAATTATATTTTAATATATGATAGAATAATATAATTGGGATTAATTAATTATAAGATAATTAATTAATATTCTCCGGGATTTAAGTTTGTACACCGAAAAGTATTAAAATATATATGATATTTTAAGGAAGTTCGGAATAAGGAAACTGACTCAAAATATTATATTATAATGAGGTTTCCTAATTGAAGTACAATACCAACACAAACCAAAACCCTATATATAGAGGGTTTCGGCCGTGAGGTTTGATACACAAGAAGAAAACGTTTTTCCTCTCTTATTCTCCTTGATTAGTTTATCATCTTAATCCCAAAATAAATCCTCTAAAATAATTAATAGTAATTTAGGAGGAGCTTTGAGGGAATCTTTCTCAGTCGTCTTGGGTGCAATCTAAGGAGAACTTCTACCTTGAAGTTTGGGTTTATACTAGGTTGTTCTTAGGCCGATCTCATATAGGACCAAAGGTTACTTCTATGATTCTTGTCCTATTATTTCAGTTCTATTGTTTTAATATCAATTCATTTTTGATATAATCCTTGACAGTATTAATTAAGTTAATACTTTTATGAGTAATTTAAGAAATTATTTCCTACAAGTGGTATCAGAGCCATTGTTCAAAATTGTTTTGATAATTAATTGAGAATTAAAATCCCACGGCACACATATTTTTCACGGTTTATAAAAAAAAAAAAGTTTTTGTTTTCCGGTCCTTTTTTTATTTCGTGATATGTCACGACTAAAATTTTTTTTTGGTTCACGTTTTTTTTGTTTCGTTTTATTTTTTATTTTGTTATTTTAATTGTTAAAATAATTATCATGTGATGATGCTCATAACAATGATATAGATCAATGATTATTAAAAGTTCAATCAAGATATTGTAAGAATTAGATTAATTTGTTTTAAATTGTTAAGATGAATGGATATTGTTTACATGAATTAAAAAAATTAATCTTGATGACAATATTTGGAAATTTTTAAAAACCTAATATGATTAGAACTATAACACAAAATTATGAGATGATTTTTGTGCTACTATGAGTGATTTTAAGAAAGTTCACGAATTAGTAAAGTTTCCAAAATCTATTTCTACCTTGATTATATCATTTAAGGAAATAGTATAATATCTTATGAATATGTCAATTGACATGATATTATTTGATAATATGAGTAATTGCCTTTTTTTTAACAAAAAAAAAACGTGTAATATTGGACCGCAAGTTTTCTTTTTTCGGCCCTACCCTAAATTTTGTGATTTGTTGCTTTTGTTATTATTAATATTATATGATAATATATATTAACTAAATTATAAATAAATATTTATAATTAGAACAAATTTATAAAGATAAAACAAAAAAAGGGGTAATAAAAAAACCGTAAAATTGGATTTTAGGATATTTTATTTGTTTTCGTTTTTATTATATTATGAGATAATATTCATATTCACTAAATTATAAAAGATGTTTTGTAATTGTTACAATTTTTTTTTTCGAAAAAAAGGGGTATACCCGTGTGATTGCCGTGGGAAAGAAAGAAAATAAACGAAAATTATTTGATAATTTTTCGGTTACTTAATCATTTATTTATTTTAAAAGGTTTATTATATCTAATTGATGATACTTACTATATTCTAAAATTGTTTGGAATTTATTTGGATTATGGTTTACATGTGTGACATGTAATTTTAAAATTAATGGTGGTTTGGGAAATATTGCATTATGAATGTTTTATTATATTGTTAATGATATTGTTTTTCAATGAAGGTTGAATTTATTTTTACAGTTGTTGTCAAGTATAATCATGTAATCTAGTGTGGCTTTAGTTTTTGGTTACTTTTCGGTAATGGTGGAAAGTAATCAAGTGATGTAATTTATGAGATCTCGCATCTCCACTTTGTATTTTAATTTTTTCTTTATTTTAGATTAAATGTAAATAGGATTTACATTGTAATAGCTTAGAATAAATAAGAAAAAGAAGAAGAGGAGTTTGATGCATCCGGGTCTCTATTTCCAGTTTACATCTAAAGATGAAGAACGGTGATCCATGAAGCTTCTAGGGTCCATATGATTGGATTCCAAGTTGTATTTACTGTTTTTCATAGGATAAGCCACACTAGGATTTTAATGTTTTACGTTCTTATCTTTATTGCTTGAATGTTGCATATCATTATGTTCCGCCTAAACCAAACCACCTATATGCATGTAAAATGACTCATGTAGATTATTTTGCATTTTGGCATATGATGTTTTTTTTTGTCATCACTCATTCCTACTCATATCAAATAGTTCACTTAAATGAGTTTAAATTAGTGATAGGATCTCACTCTTTATAAAATTGAGACTTTAGCCTTTCTAGATCAAACAACTATGAATTCCTTGTTCGTCGGTGGGCATATAGGACTTGTTGTTATATCCATATGGACCCCTTCTACCTCGGGTAAGTTGTGTGTTGTGACCTAGTTGAACTCAACACAATGATTCAATCAAGCTATTGAAATCATTGTGGACTAATAGATAAATTTAAGAAATTTGTCGACTAAGAGTTCTAATGTAGAACCAGTTAAAGGGTTAACTCACCAAATCGGGATTTGGGTCTTGGGATACATTATATAATTCTTTGAGTGAGATCGATTATATTATGTTGTATATCTTTGTTTAAAAAGATTTTAAATTCATTGATTTCTCATGTTTATTTATTTTCTCATTTGTAGATCATTTAATATCTGCCTTTTAAAATGACTGATCCAAATGCAACTCCGGGCCCTAGCGCCACCCTCACCAGGGAGTCGTGGTTACGCTTTTTTATGGACCACGTCTCCTACAATCAGAACTCCCGCCTTAAGAATGATGGGAGTAACTTTACTGATTGGGAGGCAGCATTACGGAATGCTGCCATTGCTGACGGTAAATTAAAGTATTTGGTTGAGCCAGTAACGGCTGAACCAACTGCAAGGACCGGAGCCCAACGAACTGCATATGATAAGTTCGTTCGTGAAGCTGGTGCGATTAAGAATGTACTTATTTATGCAATGGAAAGTAATTTGCAGAGCCGCTTCATTTCACAAGGTGCGAATAAGATTTTCACCACCCTTACCAATGAATTCTCGCAAGCTCCGAGAATCATGAGATATGACGCAGCAGTCCGCTTCTTCGAAGCTAAAGTGTCCAAGGGCCAAGCTGTTAGCCCACACATCCTCAAGATGATTGAGAATGTGGAAGTTATGGAGTCTCTCGATTGCAAGATTGAGGAGTCAATCATTGTAGACCGAATCTTACACTCTCTTGATGATGGGTTCATCCAATTTAGGGTGAATTATAACATGAATGACATGAAGAAAAGTCTTCATGAACTCCACTCTCAGCTCCTGCAAGCTGAGAAGGATCTCAATTTGAGTGGGAGTGCTAAGAAGGACGTCCTTGTCATACAAGCTAATTGGAAGGGAAAGGGAAAGGCAAAGGCTCCCTTAAATGTTAAGAAGTCTCAGTTCAAAATAAATCAGCCGAAGCCTAAGAGTGGACCTGGTGAGACCAGTAACTCAAAGGCCAAAACTAAGAGCAAAGGGAAAGAAGGAGAGTGCCACCATTGCCATGAGTCTGGGCATTGGAATAGGAACTGCCCTAAGTACCTCAAGGATATCAAGGCTGGACGAGTGACAGCCACAGGTATACCGTCATTTATTCATATGATAGAAATAAACCATGCAAGTTCAGCAACATGGGTATTTGATACTGGTTGTGGTTCTAACTTGTGTAATCACTTGCAGGGTTTAAGGGACGTCCGCAAACTTGAGAAAGGGGACGTTGACCTTCGTGTTGGAAATGGAGTAAAGGTTGTAGCTGTTTCCATAGGAACTTATGTACTCAAACTACGTAGTGGTTTCGAGTTATTTTTAAATAATTGTTATTTTGTTCCTAGTTTGTCGAAAAACATTATTTCTATTTCTGTTTTGGATTCAGAAGGTTTTTGTTTTAATATTAAGCACAATTGTTGTACTTTTTCATTAAAGGATATAATTTATGGAAAAGCTGTTTCCGTAAACGGAATATATGTTTTAGACCAAACCACCGAGGTTTACCATGTGAATAATAAAAGGGCTAAAACAGGTGATAAAAAACAAACGTATCTATGGCATTGTCGAATGGGACACATCAATGAAAAACGCGTAGGAAACTCATTAAGAATGGGTCAATACCACCATTTCATTACGAATCAATTGGTACGTGTGAATTATGTCTCATCGGAAAGATGACTCGTATTTCCTTTAAAGGTATTGGAATACGAGCTAGTGATCTTCTAGGTCTCATACATACAGATGTATGTGGTCCTATGACAATCACAGCAAGAGACGGCTATAGATATTTCATCACTTTTACGGATGATTTAAGTAGATACGGGTATGTCTATTTAATGAAACATAAAAGTGAATCCTTTGACAAGTTCAAGGAATTCCAAAATAAGGTTGAGAACCAATTGGATAGGAAGATAAAGGCACTTCGATCTGATCGTGTAGGCGAGTATCTTTCGACTGAGTTTGATCAACACCTGAAAGACTGTGGTATTGTATCGCAGTTGACTCCAACTGGAACACCACAATTAAATGGTGTATCTGAACGGAGAAATCGAACTTTATTAGATATGGTTCGATCCATGATGAGTCACACGGTTGTGCCTGATTCATTATGGGGATTTGCTCTTCAATCAGCTGCTCTAATACTTAACCGAAGTCCGACTAAAGCAGCAGACAAGACTCCATATGAGATGTGGAAAGGAAAAGTTCCTGACTTGTCCTTTATTCGGGTTTGGGACTGTGAAGCTTATGTCAAGTGGAGACACGAAGACAAACTAGGCCCACGATCGGTCAAGACTTACTTTGTAGGTTATCCCAAAGGAATGTTTGGTCACTACTTTTACTCACCTACCGAACAAAGAGTGTTTGTTGCGGCTAGTGCGAAGTTTTTAGAGAAAGAGTTTCTCTCGAACAAACAGAGTAGTAGAACTTTTGATCTGTCAGAGGTTCAAGAACCAGAAACCAACAGTGTGATGGAAGAAAGTGTTCCTTCCACATCTGTTATGGTATCCATTCCAGAGGAACCTAGGAGGACGGTTCGAGTTTCTCACCCCCTAGACCGATACATTGGTATGGTTGAGGAAGGTGGTGCAGAAAACCTATTACTGCTTGAGAGTAACGAACCAGCTACCTACAAAGGAGCCATGACATATTCCGACTCTAAGCTATGGCTCGAAGCAATGCAGTCCGAAATAGATTCCATGCAAGAGAATCAATTATGGGATTTGGTTGATTTGCCTGAAAAGGTAAAACCCCTATAGTGCAAATGGCTTTATAAGATAAAGCGTGCACTAGATGGACAACCAGATGTTTATAAAGCACGATTGGTGGCAAAGGGTTTCACTCAAGTACACGGGTTGCACTATGATGAGATATTTGCTCCAGTCGTAATGCTTAGATCTATTCGGATCATCTTAGCGATAGCCGCATTTCATGATTATGAGATTTGGCAAATGGATGTGAAAACCGCCTTCCTAAACGAGTTTTTGGAAGAAGAATTGTATATGATGCAGCCTGAGGGTTTCATCGATCCTAAACATCCTAAGAAAGTGTGCAAGCTCAAGCGTTCCATCTATGGACTTAAGCAAGCATCGCGGAGTTAGAATCATTGTTTTGATGACGTGATAAAATAGAACGGATTCATTCGAAGTGTCGAAGAACCATGTCTGTATATCAAGTCAAGTGGGAGTAAAATCGTATTCCTAGTATTATATGTAGATGATATACTACTAATTGGAAACGACATTCCCATGCTTTCGTCGGTTAAGACATGGTTAAAGAACCATTTTAAAATGAAAGATTTGGGTGAGGCACAGAGGATTCTAGGCATCCGCATCTATAGAGATAGATCGAAAAGGATGTTAGCATTGAGTCAAGAAGATTATATAGATAAGATTCTTGATAGATTCAGTATGACAAACTCCAAGAGAGGTTACCTTCCTGTTATTCATGGGGTGCATCTGAGTAAGAAACAATCACCTACAACACCGAAAGAAACTGAACGCATGAGTCGGATACCTTATGCTTCGGCAGTAGGGTCGATCATGGATGCCATGATGTGCACAGGTCCTGACGTGGCTTATGCATTGAGTATGGTCAGCCGTTACCAAAATAATCCAGGTGAAAGTCACTGGATAGCCGTCAAGAACATCCTTAAGTACTTACGAAGGACTAAGGATTGGGCACTGGTATATGGTGGAGACATGGAGCTAAGTGTTAAGGGTTACACAAATGCTAGTTTTCAAACCGATCGTGATGATTCTAAATCTCAGTCGGGTTTTGTATTTACTCTTAATGGTGGAGCAGTCGGTTGGAAGAGTTCCAAACAGAGCGTTACAGCATTCTACAACAGAGTCTGAGTACTTGACAGCTTCCGAAGCTGCAAAGGAAGCTATTTGGATGCGTTATTTCTTACAAGGACTAAAAGTAGTACCTAGTGTGAAATATCCAATCACCCTTTACTGTGATAACAGTGGTGCAATCTTCCAGGCTAAGGAGCCTAAGTCTAGCAACAAATCTAGACATGTACTCAGAAAAGCTCATCTGATAAGAGATTACATGGAGCAAAAGGAGATAGCATTGTGCCAGATTGGAACGGATAACAACATTGCTGATCCGCTGACTAAGGCACTACCGCAAAATAAACATGAAGGGCACATCTCATCCATGGGGATAAAGCGTGTTCCAGAATTGTAATAAACATTGTTTGATTAACGTTTGATCATTTCAAATTATTACTTAATAAAATCATTGAATTTCTTTATATTGTATTACATGTGGATTGTACGAAATTTTTTGAACACCACACAGTGAACTGTTTTACTTTATATGTCTGTTTTTGTCCGTAAACACCAATATGAGCTGATAACTAAGGTGATTATTTTGTTAGTTGAAGGATGGAAGGATTAATTTTCCATAAGTCAAGCGTCTGACTGATCAATAACAAATATGGGTATATGATATTGCATAGGACATAGTGACCACAACATAGAGTCCTAAATGTTAAGATACATTAGGTGCCTGGTCGTGGATGGGACGTCTATCGTGATTCCTAAAGTCGGTTCTTTTGACCATTGTTTATTTCATGCGATATAGACAGTTTTTGGGTGGCTTTGGTTTCTGTCCTAGGTCGCACCGTAAAAGGAGACCAATCGGATTTTTACTGGGTCATTTCATGCTGAGCTTCCATAGGCAGGTCATAAGTCAAGGAAAATATCCAGCCTTTATCAGGTTTTATATATATATTTCTCAGGGCCACTCGAGGAGTAGTAACTTAAACGCATGGCCATGCTCGAATATGATTCGTATCAGTTATGTTTCTCTCTAGTCGAGGAAACCACTCCTGATATGATTACTTGGGAGATAGGACCTTGTAAGGTAAGACTTTGCAATTTGTCTTCCATTGAGTGGGAGAATAATGTATGGATATGAGAATCGTAATCGCACACACACTTGTAGGACAAGTGGGAGATTGTTGGAATAAATGTCCTCCACAGTGTGTGATTATTTGAGTAAATCTTTTACAAGATCACGCAGGGATACTTAGTATATTAATTAGTTGATTAACGTTTGTCGGTAACGATTGGCTCACTAGAAGTTTGACCTTACTGTCATATGATGACGATAATCAGCTGATCCCTAAAGGTCACACTTATAGGATAGTACTGAGAAATGTGATTATATATTAATATAATTACATAAATGCTAAACTTAGCTAAATGTAGTTAAGTAGATGATAAATATTTAATATGATTAAATAATATCTAGGAGAAATGAATTAAATGTTAATTCTAATAAAATTATATATAAGTTATATTTATTAATTATATTTTAATATATGATAGAATAATATAATTGAGATTAATTAATTAAAAGATAATTAATTAATATTCTCCGGGATTTAAGTTTGTACACCGAAAAGTATTAAAATATATATGATATTTTAAGGAAGTTCAGAATAAGGAAACTGACTCAAAATATTATATTATAATGAGGTTTCCTAATTGAAGTACAATACCAACACAAACCAAAACCCTATATATAGAGGGTTTCGGCCGTGAGGTTTGATACACAAGAAGAAAACGTTTTTCCTCTCTTATTCTCCTTGATTAGTTTATCATCATAATCCCAAAATAAATCCTCTAAAATAATTAATAGTAATTTAGGAGGAGCTTTGAGGGAATCTTTCTCAGTCGTCTTCGGTGCAATCTAAGGAGAACTTCTACCTTGAAGTTTGGGTTTATACTAGGTTGTTCTTAGGCCGATCTCATATAGGACCAAATGTTACTTCTATGATCCTTCTCCTATTATTTCAGTTCTATTGTTTTAATATCAATTCATTTTTGATATAATCCTTGGCAGTATTAATTAAGTTAATACTTTTATGAGTAATTTAAGAAATTATTTCCTACAACCGACTCTCCTTCCAAATAGTTTCCGAAGTTGGTTGAGAGCCTTGCATAGTATTGCATGTTGATATGAGATTGAGATATGGTTTTTTTTTGGTAAAATGTAAGTATTATATTAACCAAAAAGTGACTATTACACACTAATCACATCATCATCAAACAGGAAGAAAGTCTACAACAACATATGGTTATATATATGCTTCAAATGTTATAAATGCTGAAGTATGTTGGTTGCTTTATGTGTTACGTGTCGTTAACAATAGGTGGCTAGGAGAACTCTAGTCACTCCCCACTGATTGTGGCGTACATGTTTTCATGTATGTAGGTACATGACAAGTTGATGGGTGGTTGCAGGAGGCTAACGAGCGATGATCCGATCATCATTGACTTACCATTTCTATCGTTAGCTCGACCTAGTTTTGGATTTCATACTTGAGTGCCTGTAGGGATGTGCCATCCCAGGCTGTTTTGTATTTGTACTTTTCGTAGTTAGACATATACTTATCTATGTTTTGGTTATCATCAGTTTGTACAGTTTTATTTTAATTCACCTCGTTTATCATGCATGTTAAATTTTAAATTCCGCGTAAATTTTGGCATGTTTGTGTGTTTTATTTTCCGCTGCGACGAGGGGTTTTACAAAGTAATTCGATTTACTTAAAACGAGAATTACACCCCGTGAAATACATCAAACTCAAATATGAGAACATTAGTTCATTATAAGATGATCACCTTAAATGAATGAGAGTAGTAATGTCTCACTCCTCATATAATCCTTTGTCCAAAACTTTGTTAACGGGCGAAATTGTTATCCTTCTTAGAATAACGGTTATTTTAAAGGATAGAGTGAGAGAAATCTTACGCCCGCAAACCAATGGAATAAATGTGGGATCTTAGAGAAGAGTCCTATAAGGAGTCCTTAAGAAGAACCCTAAGAGATTGGACAGAAGAAACTACGAGAGGACACAGAAGAAACTACGCGAGGACACAAATGGAATTTTTCCTTATGTCATTAGTTCCTAGAGAGGACAAAGGGAACCACGTGTATAAATGGAAGGAAATTGTTTCCGTGATGTTAATGTTTCTGATTTTATAAGATAATAGAGGAGAAATCCTCTCCTGTCCTCTTGATGATAGTAGTTCTTGTTCTAAAGGAACATAGAGGAGAAATCATGTCTTGTTGATTTCCATAGGAACGAGGACGAAAAATGAAATGTTCATAATGAGATGAGAAGTGAAGGGTACTATGTCTCACACGCCCTAAATACTAGTCTTACTAATATCAATTTGCTAATTAACATTTTAATTAGGTTTTACAAGATCTTATGCATGTTAAATAATAATGCGGAATTAAGAAGTCGAATGCTCACAATCCGACGAAAATGGCAAGGATGATCCTCCAACCCTTAGTAACCAATGTAGGATACCTCCTTCAAGATGCACCCAAAACAATCCCTTAAACCGAAACTTACACTAGCTAGGTGAAATAATCGGTTTTCCTTAAATAATATTTTAATCTCTTATTAGAATTAATGAAATTAATACTACAACAATTATAGTATTGATATTATTATCTTATAATAATTTTAGAGGATTTTCTAAGATTTTCTATTACTAGAAAATTTGGCTAAGGGTTAGAATGAATAAACTTGTGAGTAAATCACAAGTTATAAGAGGGTTGTCTTGGGGTTGGGGTGGCCGGCCATGGGAAGCACCAAAAGGGAACATTTTCCCTTTCCCATGCACTTAGGGTGGCCATAGGTTAGTGTTCTCAAGGCTCCCTTTAATGATTGTGTTTATGGTGTATTCACACAAATCAAACCATAAAACAAACCCACAAAACCGGCACCCTACATAAAATGGACTCCATTTTATATTTTGCCATTTGTAAAATTGTACATATGCGACATACACTATGTCACAATATTATAAGAAACAATTATTTTAATTTAAAATGCATATTTATCAAATAAATATCATTTATAAATTAAATAAATCATATTTAACAATTTGACAAGTAATTCGAAATTACTAATATATAAAATGGTCATTTCAATAATCGTCAATACGATTTACAACACTTGTAATAATATACAACCCGATTCATTCTAATTACGATATTTCATAAATATCGTTTGAGTGTTTAACAATTGACACGTTTCAATTTCAAACATAAATCTTACATTAAGATTTAACCTCTGATTTCTCGATATATGAGTTTAAGGAATCTGATCAACTCGTATCAGTATACACTTGATCAGTTTATCAATTAAGGGAATTGTCCTATAGGTGTGACCTAAAGGGATCAACTGACCACCACCGTCATACGACAGTAATGTCAAACTCTAGCGAGTCAATCATTACCAATTAATGTTGGTCAGTTGACTATATAATTTCGTATCATCCCTTGCGCATTCTCTTCATGAGATTTAATTATGTGATCGCACTATTGTTGAGGACACATTTCCCAACAATCATTACCGATTAATGTTGATCAGTCGACCGTATGAAAAGAATCATCCCATGAGTATTCTTATTGTAGATTTATCAGTGATATATATTACTGACGTGATCGCACTCTTGTGTCCGCACTCTTGTTGAGGACACATTTCCTAACAATCTCCCACTTGTCCTCGACAAGTGTGCGTCACCAATTCTCTTGTCCTATTACAATCTCCCACTCAATGCAAGGTCTCTCTCAGGTCGTACTTGCATTTGATCATATGCTGAGTGGTTTCCTCGATCTGGAGATTAACTACTTGACTGGAATTATCTACCATAGATACCTTCCGAGCGTGGCCACGCAGTTCCAGTTAACTTCTCCTCGAGTGGCCTTGAGATTTGAACAACCCTGACAAAGGGGTGGACAATTCCTATCGCACTACTCCCTTCAACTAGCCACAGCCTAATACAACCCAAAACAATCCCATTTGACTCCAGTTACGAAAAGTCGTAGAGAATGGATCAAAGCTATGCCAAAAATGTGCATCTTGGGCGAGTAGTCTTTACTTTAAGAATTGACTCATAAGAATAGTATAGCAGCTCTTGCCATGACCGGGCTTTTATAAAATTTTCAGAATTCTATAAGCGGTCACTCTGCCCGACAGAGTGTCTCCACAGTCTGCCTATATGATCGACTAGTCATCTCATATGACTCTATGGCATTTGAACCTGCCATCAATCGCCTCACACTCTAGTCGCTTCGAGATGTCACCTCATATAAGCGGCTAGGGGCTATACTAAGTCAATCCAATTCACTTTATGGGGTTCAAAGTTGTCTCTTACAACCCATTTGGACCTGACAAAGTATCTTTCAATTGTGAGTTAATTATAACTCAAACGATATTGTCATGCATGGGCAGTCAATACAATATTACTGCTCCACAGCATTTGATTCACATTCATCATCAATTTGTATTAGTGGTTTGAATTTGTGAATAAACCTTTTATTCATATTCTCCCAAAACCTTACAAATTACAGTTTCCTTCAGACTAGTATTATCTCGTATAATGTGATCTTATTTGAGTACATGTCTAGAACTCTTTCTAGATCTTGACTTTCTTTCCCTGAAAGAAGCTCCCATTGTTATCTCATAACTCATGACGTATTGGTGTGTCAGAGGGATCAACTTATTGCTCTTAAGTACCTAGTCACTTTTGTACTAAAATTTATTTTGTAGTTATTCATGTTTTCATTACTAGTTCTCCTCGAGAACCCATCATTTTCAATTATCTTGGCTATTAATCAAAAGTTTTTAGGTTGTATGAATCCCCACGTGATTCTATTCATCAATATGAATAATTTATCCAACCCTTTTGATTTCTAATGGGTGACGTTTCATTATCAAAATAATAAACTCTCCCGTGAAGCTCCATCATCTTATGATGTTCCAATATGTTTATTCATCCAGAATTGAAAACCTCTTATTCTTTACACTTTAAAGAATCACCATTCTCTCAAAATGGTAGGTTCAATTCTCTAATGAATATTGCTCCCACTAAAACCAACATCACTCTCTCTATAGTGATGGACTTTCACTCAATCAATATCATTTCGTAAATGAACTTTTCATTTCTCGTTCTCGTTTCCTCGAAACAAAGTATGACATGATATACCTTTGCACCCACTTAAACCAGTATCATTATCTCTATAGTGATCTACTTCCACTCAATCAATATCACTTCTTAAATGAACTTTTCATTTCTTGTCTTCGTTTCCTCGAAACGAACATGACATGATATTCCCTTATAATTCTTTTCGAATTCAAAGACACTAACTTCGAGAGGACATAGATGATTTCTCCTTTATTATCTTATAATTTGATAAACATCATTATTAAGGAAACGTTTTCCTTCCGTTTTCATACGGGGTTTCTTTTATCCTCTCTAAGAAACAATGACATAAGGAACATTTCCTTTCGTGTCCTCCCGTAGTTTCTTTTGTGTCCTCTCGTAGTTTCTTCTATCCATTCATTTAGGGTTCTTCTTAAGAATGGGGATGTAGAATTCTTCTCTAAGATCCCATATTTATCTCATTGGTTTGCGGGCGAAATATTCACTCCCACTCTATCCTTTAAAATAACCTTTATTTATACAAGGATAACAATTTCTCCATAACCAATGTTTTGAATGATGAAAATTATTAGGGGTGAGATATTAATTCTCATTTTCACTTAAAAATGATCTTCTTATAATGAACTAATTATATCTCATTTTGATTGAGAGTTTCTCATGAGGTGTAGTTCTCCGTTTAAATTAATCAACACTTTGATTCTTTCTTTTGATCGTATCAATCTTATTGTACAATGAACATTTCAGGGTACTTTTTTAGTGATTTATTAAGATCACATTAATTCATGTTAAAAGGTATGCAATTTATTTTAGGAATCAACGATTTGATTAAGAACAAAAGGAGTGACTTTGGTTGAAAATCAAGTCACCAATATCCAAAATACAACCATTGCTTTGGATTTGAATCCTTGTCATACAAGAAAAGACATTGTTCTTTAAAATTAAAATGCATAAATGAAAGAAGACGATAATGAAAATTAGAGCCAAGCTCTTCAAGTCTTCAATCACTGGATGCTACCATATTCATCCATGTAAGGAACTTCAAGCTTCCTTTTCCTTGTCTTTGTCATTAGGAGGTGCCCCTTTAAAATTAAAAAGGCTGATAGTCAACAACTTGTATCAATATACAAAAAATGACAAAATATCATGAATTTTTAAACGAGAATTATTACCTACGGCAAGAGCCTTTCCATTTTTGAGATCGGTCAAGTATTTGGGGCAATTCCGTTTCCAATGACCTAACCTCGTGCAATAATGGCACTTGTCTTCAACCTTTGAAGATGAGGTGGAAGCACCTTTCGAAAAGGTCTTCTCTTTAGTAGGTTTGGATTTGGAGGTTTTCTTGCCCTTGCCTTTGAAGGCACTCCTCTTGAATTTCCCCTTTCCTTTCTTCTCGATGTTCAAAACATCCTTAGTGGAACTATCATTAAGTCTCATGTCCCTTTCCGCTTGGACGAGCATCTTATGCAATTCGTCCAACGCGGTTTCTTGATTTTGCATGTTGAAGTTCACCCGGAACTGAGCGTACGATTTCACCTTATTCAGGGAGTGAAGAACTCGGTCTATGATGAGGGAGTCGGGAACATCAACCCTTTGCACCTTGAGGGTTTCAGCTAACTCAACCAACTTAAGTACATGAGGGCTAACCTTTTGTCCTTCCTTTAAACAAATATCGAAGAAGGCGAAGGCTGCCTCATATTGAATTACCCTCGAAGTTTGCGAAAACATAGTCGCAAGCTTGGTGTAAATCTCGTATGACGTGCTTAGCTTAATCATACTCCTTTGGAGATCCGGTTCCATGGAGAAGATAAGCACGTTCTTGAGAGCGGAAGACTCTTTCATGTAGGCCTCATAGACCTCACGAGTTCTAACCGCGGAGCGAGCGGTAGGAGCGGGAGGAGCGGCCACAGAAAGGTAACGAGTCTTATCGTCACCTTGAGCGGCCAAAAGCAATTGCGCATCCCAATCTTTAAAATTGGAACCATGCTTGTCAAGCTTGCAACGATCCATAAAGGATCGAAGCTATGACACGTTAGTGAGAGGTGGAGCGTTTGCGGCCATTGCTGATGTTTGAAAATTAAACTACAAATAAAAGCGAAGGAATTAAAAACAATCATCGTTTATATTTAAAACTTGTAAACATTTTAAATCAAGTCTAACATTTACTTAATGATCTCTTACCCAATTAAGTAAACGATTCCGAGACCCAAATCCATATTAAATCGGGCACGGTGTAGCCGATTCATCCCTTATTAATATAATTCGGTGGATTAACCCTTTAATCGGTTCTACCTTATATTAGAACTCTCGGTCGACAATTTACTTTAAATTGTCTTTAGCCCGAACTTATTGCAACTACGGTTACGAATACCTTCGTTGAGATCGACCAAATTTCAAGGTGTAATCATATTGCCCCCATTACCCAACGTAACAAGTTTAGCACCCCGGTGTAGCCGAGCCTACTTTCTTATGAAGAAGGGAGTCATGGGTCTTTACTCTTTGGTAAGGCTAAGTCTCAATATTTATATTTGTAAGAGATCTAGTCAATTTTATTATGTATCTCCTTTAAGTGAACTAAGTCGGTGAACTAACGATAAATTTAATTGACTTGGTCGATAACCACGATAAAAATGAATGACATGATATGACGATTTGGCTATGCATGCAAACACATAAAGCAAAATAAAAGCATAAAACTTAAAGCATAAGTAAAATCCTAGTATGGCCTTCCTAAAATAGAAAACTAGTATAAAGTACAAATTCGGAAACCAACTCCTTGGTCCCTTGAACTTCTCACGAGGCACGCATCCCAAGGCAAACACCGTCTTGGTCGGAACTCCTTTCCGAAAGGCACCGTCTTCAAAGATCTCCGAAATTTACAAAATTACAATTTTTTTTATCTACTTTATACATTATAAAATAGAATAAACAATAAATAAAGTGATACGAGATCACATTAATTACATCCGAATCAATAACCCCTTACATTACGGGAATTATCGATTAAAAACTAAGGTCATACTAAGCAAAATTACATAATTCCAAAATTACGTAAATAAAATTATGACAGTCATAATAAAATATGCAATGGTTATGTATATGAACTAACATGCAAACCCTAAGCCAAATCGTCCTATTAAATATCATTTAAATATTGTTATCGAATAACTCGGTTTTATGGAATTGCGTGATTATAACGTTTAAAATCACTTTTCATCACGTGAATCGATATTCACACTTAAGCTAATCATCCTAACTCATTTAGGTTTCAAAATTTAGTCTTACTCAAATTTTGAACATGACTTAACTTATTTTCATATATTGTTCGGAATTAATCGGTTTTGCGGGAAAAATAATATAAAAATCTAAAAGAGTCATAAAAATTTCGAAAAATTCAAAATTCCAATTTTGAATGTTCTGGAATTTTCTTAAAATTTCAGAACTTTAAAAATACTAGTATTAAACGAAATAACCATTTATGTCGTAAATAAGACGTAAAAACGCCCATTTTGAGTCGGAAATTCAATAATTACATCCATAAATATATTTAAAATACTAATAATATTTTTACACATTCCAAAACACTTAAGGAACTAAATGGACAGAAAAGTTAAAGAACACACTGCCCAATATCGAATATAAACACCAAATGACTCTTATTATTCAACTTTTAACTTTAACCTTTAACAATTAAAAATTAAATATGCAGAAACTTTTGGCTCCCAAGAAAAATATGGTGATGAACATATAAAATATGACTCATATGGGTTAAATGTTTCGGCCATTTTAGCAACTTTTGCTATATTGAACAATTTATGTCATATATTATACGATTTTAACCATTAAAATAATTTCACAAGCAATATACGAAATAGAAATCTCCAAATTTTTATACATGCTGGAAATATTATATATGACATTGGGTAAAATTTTTATGGCCAAATTCCAACTCAAACTATTTAAGTCGAAATCATGTCACTATTATCCGATTTTTACACTAAGAATCAATAATCATGCAATATATGATAAAAACTTCTGGAAAATTTAAGATACATTTTACATATTGCATGTGACATACTCAAAAATTTTCGTAGTTAAATTCACAATATAACTATATAAAACCATTATTCTCATTTTATGACATTTTAACATTTAAAATTCATAAACCATGCATTATAACTTTAATAATTACGAAAATTCATATTCATAACATAGATAATACATGTGAGAACATACTAAAAAATCTCGGCCAGAAAGTATGTATAGCTATTTTTCCCAAATTATTTCATTTTAACCGATTAAAATGACAATATTACCAATTTAATTATACATATGAACAATATATATCCATAAATCATTCCAAATGACCTAAAACACTTTAAGGACCAGTAGGTATTCATGCATTAAAATTTTCTGCCATATCATATATGGTTTTAAAATTTCGATTTTCTTTTGTTATCAAAATAACTTCGTAAAAATGACAACGAAAAACATGCAAGCAATCATTTTGCTCTGATACCAATTGTACGGTACTATGTCTCACACGCCCTAAATATTAGTCTTACTAATATCAATTTGCTAATTAACATTTTAATTAGGTTTTACAAGATCTTATGCATGCTAAAGAATAATGCGGAATTAAGAAGTCGAATAGTCACAATCCGACGAAAATGGCAAGGATGATCCTCCAACCTTTAGTAACCAATGTAGGATACCTCCTTCAAGATGCACCCAAAACAATCCCTTAAACCGAAACTTACACTAGCTAAGTGAAATAATCGGTTTTCCTTAAATAATATTCTAATCTCTTATTAGAATTAATGAGACTAATACTACAACCATTATAGTATTGATATTATTATCTTATAATAATTTTAGAGGATTTTATAAGATTTTCTATTACTAGAAAATATGGCTAAGGGTTAGAATGAATAAACTTGTGAGTAAATCACAAGTTATAAGAGGGTTGTCTTGGGGTTGGGGTGGCCGGCCATGGGAAGCACCAAAAGGGAACATTTTCCCTTACCCATGCACTTAGGGTGGTCATAGGTTAGTGTTCTCAAGGCTCCCTTTAATGATTGTGTTTATGGTGTATTTAACACAAAAATCAAACCATAAAACAAACCCACAAAACCGGCACCCTACATAAAATGGACTCCAATTTATATTTTGTCATTTGTACAACTGTACATGTGTGACATACACTATGTCACAATATTATAAGAAACAATTGTTTTAATTTATTTTTTTTTTGGTGAAATGTGAGTGTAATATAAATAAGTAATAATTACATGGAGGTTCCGGGTTCAAGACCCCAAACAAGCATTACATAAGTTGATTGCAATTATTAAACCAATTTCTATCATCATCATTTTCACTCTCAAGCTTTCTCTTCATACGATTCTGCATTTCAACCAAAATCCTCTTGAACACCAATTCTGGTCTCTGGATACTGTTAATTATTCGAGCATCATTCCTCTAGATCCACACATGGTAATGAAAGGCATTAAACATGGCTGTGATTACTTTCCATCTGAAGGACTTCCTAGAATCATAGTTGTAGTTGGCTACTCTGGGGAAGCTGATTCCATACGAATTCTGCAGCAACATCTGAATTCTGAGAGAATAAGGGCATTCTTCAAACAGGTGATCTATAGTTTCTGTGTTAGATTGGCATAGCAAGCACAGATCATCAAGGCAACATCCAATTCTGAATAATTTTTGTTTGGTGTTCATACCCCCTTGCAGTCGTAGCCAAGTTATCATAGCATGTTTGGGTATGTTGTACTGATTCCAGATGAGCTTGGACCAGATCTGTTGTGGCTGGCTTGGGGAAAGCCAGGTATATCCACTTTTAATCGTATACCCTTGAGGACTGGCAGTCCATATATTTGCAGAATATCCATCTCTTAACTTATTCTTTGCTTTACAGATTGTTTTCCAGACCCAGGGAGCATCATTTGCAGGTACATAATCATCCCATTCCTGATTTTTAAGATAAACATCACTTATCCATTTTATCCAGAGTCTGTCTGCCATTGTGTAAACCCAGTTCACAAGCTTCCCAACTGAGGCTATATTCCATATTTCAGTGTGCTTAATCCCCAAGCCCCCTTCATCCTTTGGTAAAGTGACTCTTTCCCAAGCTACCATAGGTACCCTTTGATATTCAGAATTGCTTGCCCAAAGGAAATTCCTACAGATAGCAGAAATTCGATTTAGCACACTCTTGGGAAGGATGAACATTTGAGCCCAATAATTGTGGAGTGTATGAAGGACTGAATTAATTAAGGTTACTCTTCCAGCATAGGATAGTTTGCGTGCCCCCATTCCTCTTATTCTTGAAACCATTTTCTCTGTCAAAGAATAGCATTCTGCTTTAGATAACTTTCCTGGTTTGATTGGTACTCCCAAGTATTTGAAAGGGAATGTCCCCTCTTTGAACCCAGTAGCCTGCCTGATACCTAGCTTTAGTTCTTCAGACATTCCATTAAAGAACATTTCAGATTTGGCAGTGTTCAGCTTAAGACCTGAAGCATTTGAAAAGGATGAGAAAGCTCTCATGAGAAGCCAAATGGAGTTAGGATTCCCTTTGCAAAACATAAGAAGGTCATCTGCAAACATTAGGTGAGTCAGTTTCAGTTGCTTGCATAAGGGATGATACTGGAAAGGCCATTTCACTGTTGCAAACTTGATAAGTCTTGAGAGGTAGTCCATACAGAGGGTAAAAAGGAGAGGTGAGATGGGATCCCCTTGTCTAAGTCCCCTTCTCCCCTTGAAGTACCCAAAGTTACTCCCATTCAAAGAAAGTGTGTAAGCAGTAGTGGTCACACACTGCATTACCAATTTAATGAAATGTGCTGGGAACTTCAAACCTTGCAAAAGCTTCTCTAGAAAAGCCCATTCCACAGTGTCATAGGCCTTTTGAAGGTCAATTTTAAACAGGCATCTGGGAGATGCTGCTTTTCTACCATAGAGATGTATGATATCTTGACAAATGAGTACATTCTCTATGATAGGCCTTCCTTTTATAAATGCCCCCTGGTTTTCTTGAACTATATCTGGGAGGACAAGTGACAGTCTATTGCATAACACCTTTGAAATAACCTTGTATACCATATTGCAACAAGCTATAGGTCTAAATTGGCCTACAGAAGTAGGTCTATCTGTTTTAGGGATGAGAGTAAGAGTAGTAGCATTGATTTGAGTGAGTAATTGTCCATCCCTGAAGAAATCCAGAACAGCCTTACAAAGATCATCCCCCACCACATCCCATGCATCCCTGAAGAACCCACTGGTGTAGCCATCAGGCCCTGGGGCTTTATCAGGTGGGATTGAGAAGACAATGTCCTTGATCTCCTTCTTAGTGACGGTAGTATTCAGGATGTCACCATGGTTTTCTGTACATAGAGCACCTTGAAGCAAAACTGACATTTGCACATCTTCTGTGGGAGCTTGACTACCCAATAAATCTTGATAGAATTCCAAGAAAGCATCTTGGATATTATCTTTGTTTGTACACTGTAGTCCTTGCTTGTTCTCAATTTGAATGATAGTATTCTGCTTGTACCTACTTCTGAGAGCTTTATGGAAAGTGGCTGAGTTACTATCCCCTTCCTCAATCCATTCTGATTTTGCTTTTTGTTTTAAGAAGCTATTCCTAGCTTTGGTCCAAAAGAGGACCTCTTTATGCACTGCAATCTCCTGGCTGATAAGATTAGAGTCTGTAGGATTGGCTTGGATCTGTATCTGCAGTTGCTCTAACTGTGTAGTGAATTTGCAAGCATTCACTTCAACATCTAAATAGCATTCTTGGTTGAGCTTTTTGAGTATAGGTTTCAGCATTTTAAGCTTTTTCACTAAGCCAAACATCAAGGTACCCTCCACTGTCTGCTGCCATACATCAGTGATTGTTTCTCTAAAGGTAGGGGGTGTACTCCACATATTATAGTACTTAAAACTTGCATTCCTTCTACCAGTCAATTCCATGTTCCTTACAATGCAAGGGTTATGATCAAAAAGCCCTTCAGGATAGAAATGAGCATGCATAGAAGGGAATGCATTGCTCCAAGTAGGATTGATCAGGAATCTGTCCAATCTACTAAATTTCCTCTGATTTTCATCCCTTTTGTTCGTCCAGGTGTAATAAGCACCTGTAGCCTTTATATCTGAGAGTCCACAGTGGTTAATACAGTCCAGAAAATCCTCCATGTCAGTTACTTTAGTTGAGCCCCCCAGCCTTTCATCTGGATGAATCACTGTGTTGAAATCCCCAACCACAGCCCAAGGGAGAGTACAAGAATCAGCCAAGTTATCCAGTTGATGCCATAAGGAGACTCTACCACTGCCTTCATTAAAGGCATAGACAGTGGTATAGAAGAACTCCTTTTGAGTAGTTTTGCATTTAACCCAGGCATGGATGAATTGTGCATCATACTGCAAAATAGACACCTCAAAAACAGATGGCTTCCATAGCATCCAAACCCTACCCCCTTTATGAAGATGACAATTAGTGGTAACACACCACCCATCAAGCATAGATTGAGATATATTCCCTACATTTTCACCATTTATTTTTGTTTCTAGCAAACCAAAAAGACAAACTGCATTATTCTGTAAAAAAGTTTTAACTGTGAATTGCTTATTTACATTGTTGAGACCCCGTACGTTCCAAAACCCAATATTATTCATGAGAACTGGTTGAAGTAAGGTTACCAGTTTCAGTCACTTGAGGTATGTTCTCCAATCTATTCTCCTGATGCTCCATATGTGGTTGTTTGGCTGGTGGAGTGCTTGGTGTCTCCTGAACAGGTAGCCTAGGCATCCCAGGAACAGTGGCAGGCAGAGCAGCGAAATCTTTGTCAGAGAGGGTGAGGGCTGGTCTGACAATAGGTTTCCATACTTTTTTTACTTGAGGTTTCATCCCTGCCACCCTTCTACATTGACTCCCTTCATGTCCCAATCCCTTACATTTTTCACATAGGATAGGCTTCCATTCATACTCTATTTTGACCTCTACAACCAGTCCATTCTCATCCTTAAATTTGACTGAGTTGACAAATTTCTGCCCTATGGTCAATTCAACCATAGTTCTTGCAAACCCCAGTCTAGTTTTGGACTCTGTTGCTAGGTCAGATTTGACATACTTTCCTACCATTCCTGCCACTTTGGGGAGGCACTTACCCCAGAATTTGAGTGGTAGTCCATGTAAACGAATCCAGGAAGGAACAATTTTGATGTCCTCCTTTAACAGATCAATATTTTCTTGCCAAGCTTTAACAATCAAGGGTTTGTTATCAAACATGTGATAACCAGCATTCAACACAGTTTCTTTGGCAGCCATCTCCTTAAATCTTACCATAAAAACACCATTAGGCAAGAACGACACCTTGTCTATGCCATGCTTGCCCCAAACCCTATGCACATAACCATTTAACACCTCCCATGGAGGGTTTGCTCCCAACACAAAACAATATACTGCTTGATTCCAGTATTCAATCTCTTCTTTCGTATCTTCTGCAGAAAATTGAAACAATTCATCCTCCTCTGTTGCAGGATCTGGAATGGGAATATTTGGTTCTGGAGTTGTCTCGGGAGTAACAGGGGTTCGTTTCTTCCTTCGGTTTGTCACTAATTCAAAGGCCTCCTCTGGATTCTCCTCATCAGCAAAGGATAAACCAGGAATGGGATTCACTTCATGCATTGCCTTGGTACGCAGAATGTCATCTTCCCCTGGCCCGTGTCTCTTAGAGGCTCCATTATTTGTGCTCTTGTCATACTGCTTGCTACTACTACTACTATAAGAATGTTGTTTAGGTGAAGATGATCGTGAACGTGAACGAGCCATGGGATCAGAATTCAAACCCTACGTGAAGATCAGAAAATCGCCTTCATCACACTAGCTTTTATGGGTTTAATTGTTGATAGATAGGGTTATTGGGTGAATTATTGTTTTAATTTAAAATGCATATTTATCAAATAAATATCATTTATAAATTAAATAAATCATATTTAACAATTTGACAAGTAATTCGAAATTACTAATATATAAAATGGTCATTTCAATAATCGTCAATACTATTTACAACACTTGTAATAATATACAACCCGATTCATTCTAATTACGATATTTCATAAATATCGTTTGAGTGTTTAACAATGGACACGTTTCAATTTCAAACATAAATCTTACATTAAAATTTAACCTCTGATTTCTCGATATATTAGTTTAAGGAATCTGATCAACTCGTATCAGTATACACTTGATCAGTTTATCAATTAAGGGAATTGTCCTATAGGTGTGACCTAAAGGGATCAACTGACCACCACCGTCATACGACAGTAAAGTCAAACTCTAGCTAGCCAATCATTACTGGTTAATGTTGGTCAGTTGACTATATAATTTCGTATCATCCCTTGTGCATTCTCGTCATGAGATTTAATTATGTGATCGCACTATTGTTGAGGACACATTTCCCAACAAGAAGATTTTAATTGAGTAATTGTTAAAACACTATAAAGATAGTGGGAGTTATTTAACTATAAAAGATAGTGATACGAAATTCAGTGGGAGAAAAGTTATTAGGAAAATTGAACCTACCATTAAGAGAGAATGGTGATTCTTTAAATGTAAAGAATAGGAGGTTTTCAATTCTAGATGAATAAATGTTAATGACATCATAGGATGATGAACAATCATAAGTGAGTTTATTATATGATGATGAAACATCACCTATTGATTTACAAGGTTGGATAAATTGTTCATATCAATGAACATAGAATCTCCCAGATATGAAAATATTAATTCATATAACCTTGATTAAAATGCCAAAAGTTGAAGCAAAACCTTATTTCGATATAAGTTCTCGAGGAGAACTAATGGATCGGATCTAGGTGAACTACAGTATGAATTCTAGTACAACGTGACTATGTTCGTAAGAACATGTCACAAGTTATATGATAACAGTGAGAGCTTCCTTTAGGTAAGGAGACTCGAGTCTAGTATGAGGACTAGAATTGTACTTGAATAAGATCATATTATTCGAGATAATATGAGTTAGAAGGAAACTGAAATTTGTAGGTTTAAAAGATGTGAATAAATGGTATATTCACATAGCAAAACATTAATACAAATTGATGTATGAGCATCAAAGATTGTTTATGTGGAGCAGTAATATCGTATTGACTGTTCGCACTTAACAATCACTCTTATCGTTTGAGTTATTATTAACTCAATATTTATATACTTTGTCAAATCCAAATGGGTTGTAAGAGACAATTTTTGAACCCCATAAGTGAACTGGATTAACTTAGTATAGCCCATAGTCGCTTGTATGAGGTGACGTCACGAAGCGACTAGAGTGTGAGGCGATTGATGGCAAGTTCAAATGTCATAGAGTCATATGGGATGACTAGTCGATCACATAGGCAGACTGCAAGAGACACTCTGTCGGGCAATAGGTGACCGCTTATAGAGTTCTGGAAATTTTATAATTAGTCTGGTCGTAGCGAGAGCTACTATATTATTCACATGAGTCGATTCTTAGACTAGAGACTGTTCGCCCAAGGTGGCACAGTTTTCAGATTGACTTTGATTTTTCTCTACGATCATCCGTTAAAGGGGGTCAAATGGGCATCTTTTGGGTCATGATGGACTGTGTTAGTCGAAGGGAACAGTAGGATAGGAATTGTCCAGTCCCTCGTCAGGGTTATCTTAAATCTCAGGGCCACTCGAGGAGAAGTTTAACTTAAAATGCGTGGCCACGGAAGGTATCTATGGTAGATAATTCCAGTCAAAGCAGTTAAATCTCCAGATCGAGGAAACCGCTCAAGATATGATCAAATGCAAGTACGACCTGCAAAACACCTTGCATTGAGTGGGAGATGATGTAATAGGACAAGAGAATCGGTGACGCACACTTGTCGAGGACAAGTGGAAGATTGTTGGGAAATGTGTCCTCAACAATAGTGCGATCACGTCAATGATAATTATCATTGTCAAAATCTTATGATAAGAATATGCAAGGGATGATCCAATATTATATATAGTCAACTGACCAACATTAATCGGTAATGATTGGCTGACTAGAGTTTGGCATTACTGTCGTATGACGGTGGTAGTCAGTTGATCCCTTTAGGTCACACCTATAGGATAATCCCCTTAACATATACATTGATCAATTGTATACGATATGAGTTGATCAAATTCCTTAAAATCGAATATCGAGAAATCAGAGGTTGAATCTTAATGTAAGATTTATATTTGAAATTGAAATGTGTCGATTGTCAAATATTAATCGATATTTTTGAAATATCGAAATTAGAATGAGATAGGTTCGTGGTTATAACAAATGTTGTATATCGTATCGACGATTATTATAATAACCATATATTGGGACGGTAATTATGAATTACTAAAATAATTTGTTAAATATGATTTAATTAATTTGAAAATAGTATTTATGTGATAAATATATTTTAAATTAATACAATTTAATTATGTCACATAGGATGTTACATATTATACAAATTGTACAAATCACTTTTGTAAAATGAAAGTCCATTTTACAATGTTAGCCGTGTAAATGTAAGTTATGAGATTAATATTATGATATTATATCTTATTAACATAATCATTGTGTTAGGGTTGATATGACCTAACACTTAGCATTATGGGTAAGATAAAAAGAGTTTCTAGCCCTTCCCCATGCTCTACTTACACGGCATCCCAACCCCAACCCTTCCATTATATATGTGAATGACTCACATGAAATAAAACTAATCCTAATCCTTCATTATTTTCTAGAGTAAGAAAATAATTACAAAAAAACCTCTAAAATTATATTATTACATAATATATTAATATACTATAATAGTTATAGTATTTAATTTTCTAATTAGATTAGAATTCGTTTTAAGGTAAAACCGTTTTCGTTCACCTAGTCCGTGTTAATCTCGGTTGGTTAAGGGTAAGTCTTGGGTGCAATTTGAAGGAGTTAATCTACGTTGGTTGCTCCGTGGAGGATCGTCCTTAGCATTCTTTGACCGATTGTAAGGACTATTTTCTTTATATTTCCGCAACTTTTATAGCATGCATAAGATCTAAATTAATTAATGAGTTAATTTCGTAAATATAATTAGTAAGACTAATTTTATGGTTAAGTTAGTATGACCTAATTTCCATCACATCGTACATCTAGTATAAATCTAATTGAGCTTATATGCATTTTTTGAGCTTATAAAAATTTTGACTTACATTTTAATTTTTTAGGTGTTAAAATTAAAATCTTATTGAGTTAATATGTATTATTTTTGAGTTTCAATATAATGTATTCAGTTAATTTTTTTTTTTTATAAAAGCGTTCAGATTCTTTCCGATAAAGTTTGTAAAATGTGCATACATATAAGCTCAAATCATTTGCTATAAGCTTATACAACTACAAATATATACTACTAGATCTATACAACTGGTTGTATATTATTCCACTAATTGAGTAATTTAACAATATAAAGTACTCAAGTTTTATTTATCGAGCCCATATCTCACACGTAATATAAATCATTACTCTACCATGTACATTTAAAATTTCAAATTAATACATTACTTAAAATTACAATTTAAAACTTCATTTTATATCATTTATATATGCTCGTGCAATTTTACACGAGTTCTAAACTAGTTTGTATATATATATGGTTAAAAGCACACTTCAAACAAATAAAATATCTTCTTCAATAAAGCAATGGAGATTAGAGTTAGCTTTGCATAACCTTTTAAATCACAAATAATTAATATTAGTTGGTTTGAATTCATTTGGTTTGAATTCATTTAAATCAGTGTTCTTATTTAAATGAATTCAAACCACTGATTTAAATGAATTCAGTGTTCTTATCCTTTCAAATAAAAAAAAATCAGTGTTCTTATTTTGGATGTCAAGTAATATTAAATGTTAAATTAAATTTTCATTTTTATTTTAGTTTTGACTTTAAGATTTTTTAAATTCATTTTAATCAACCTTAAATCCTTGATAATTAAATTTTAAATTTTAAATATTAAATAGGTAAAAGTAATTCTACTTCATTGTTGGGTTGTTTATTTTGCACCTCAAATTAGGGTTTTAATATTCGAAATTTTGGATCATTTTAGATTAATTAGATCAATAACAATAGACGATTTTATTTTTGAGTTTGTCAATAAAAACTTCAAAAATAAAGTTCTTGATTGTGAATCACATTGAGTTTGTCAAAATAAGAATTTGGTTCTTATTTAAGAACCAAGTTCTTTGTTGGTTTCAAGAAAAAAAAAAGTTTATGAAGATAAGATAATCAATAGTGAATTTTAATTAAAAACTAAATAAAGTTTTCTATGGTGATGCAAAGTTATTAAACTTAGTAATTCGTGAAAATAACTTGAAAATATTGCTATCGCTCTTACACCGGTTCTTTGTCACTTGAGAGTTGAGACGGAGTTGAAATTGATGTTTGCATTTATGAAGTGTGTTATAGTAGTCACACTTAGCTCAAATTCACCATCAATAAAGACCGGAGTCCTAATTTAATTCACCACTTTTGGACATTGCCATCGCCCATCAGTGAAGCAAGCTGCAACAAAATGTCAAGTATTGAAGTAATAACAAGAAGATTGTAAAACTAGATTAGATGAAACGCAATTACATACCCAATTCATCTCAAATCATCAACTTCTGCAAATCTGGGCTACTATTCCAAGCCATTCAACACCTTAACACCACTAACTCAACCCAAATCAGTCTTAATGCTAAACCCTTGGTTTACGCTTCTCTCTTGCAAACCATAACCAAACTCAAGTCTTTTAATCATGGCTTTCAACTCCATTCTCACGTCTTTAAATCTGCTCTTCTTGCTAATAGCCTTGTGGGTAATAGCTTATTGTCTTTCTATTTTAAACTCGGTTCGGGTTTGTTTCATGCGTCCAAACTGTTTGATGAATTGACACACAAAGATGCCATTTCGTGGACTTCAATGATGTCTGGTTATGTAAGACTGAACCCCAGAAAAGCACTTGACTATTTCCGGGACATGTTAGATAATGATTTTGAGGCCAATGCTTTTACCTTGTCTTCTGGAGTTAAGGCATGTTCTCAGATTGGGGATGTTAAGCTTGGTAAATGCTTTCATGGAGTTGTTTTTAAAGGCGGCTTTGAGTTCAATTATGTCATTGCCAGCGCACTGATTGATATGTATGGAAAATGTCAACAGCTAATGTATGTACGCCATCTGTTTGATCAATTGCCTGAACCAGATGCGGTCTGTTGGTCTTCCGTTATTTCATGCCAGACCAAGAATGAGTTATATGAGGAAGCTTTGACGTATTTCTATTTGATGCAGAGGAAACATAAGCTAGTACCCGATGAGTTCACTTACGGCTCTATTTTGACTGCTTGTGGAAACTTAGGGAGATTGAAGCAAGGAAAGCAAGTGCATGCCAGAGTGATTATGATTGACCTTGGTGGAGATATAGTAGTTGGGAGTAGCCTAGTCGATATGTACGGGAAATGTGGGAGCGTTAAAGACTCACAAAATGTGTTTGATAGGATGAGGAAAAAGAATGCGGTTTCTTGGTGTGCCTTGTTAAATGGATACTGTCAAAATGGGCACTATGAGTCTGTGTTCAGGACTTTCAGGACAATGGATAATCCCGATCTGTACAGTTTCGGTACCATTATCCGCGCTTGCACAGCTTTGACTGCGGTAAGACAGGGGAAGGAGGTTCATTGCCAATACGTGAGGAAGGGTGGTCAAGGTCACGTTGTTGTTGAATCTGCATTGATTCATCTTTATGCAAAATGTGGATTCGTTGATTATGCGGAGAGATTGTTTATTCGCATGCCTATCAGAAACTCAATATCTTGGAACTCAATGATATGTGGGTTCGCACAGAACGGTAGAGGTACTGAGGCAATTGGGTTATTTGAACAGATGATCACTGAAGGATTTAGTCCTGATTATATCAACTGTATAGGTGTCATCTTTGCTTGTAGTCACGCGGGTTTGTTTGATGAAGGAAGGAGATACTTTGCCTCAATGACCGAACGATATGGCATCAGACCAAGAACTGAGCTCTATAATTGTATGGTTGATTTATTAGGTCGAGCTGGTTTGATAAAAGAAGCTGAAGAACTGATAGAGAAAGCCGTATGTAAAGACTCTTCTTCTCTATGGTCAACGCTATTGGGTGCATGTACAACCAGCAGAAATTATGTTGCCGTGGAGCGCATTGCGCGGAAAATGATGGAATTAGAACCGAGTAATCATATTAGCTATATTCATCTTATCAATGTCTACAAGTCAGTTGGTCGTTGGAATGATGCTATGAATGTAAGGAAGTTGATGGAAGATAGAGGGGTGAAAAAATTGCAGGGCAAGAGTTGGGTTGAAGATACCAGCATAGGCTTTGAAACCAATTTACCATCTGGCAATGTTCTCTAGCTTGACATAAAACATTCAAACCACTCCTTTCTTTAGGTTTTGGTATGTAATCGTGTACAACTGGGGGGATCTTGCCTAGGGTTATCATTGGGGGACGGTGCTGGATATAGGCTTCCCGTACCCGTACCCACCATGAAAACTGCGTACCATCCCCGGCCCATCACTCATGGCGGATACAAGTTTCCAAAACCATCCCCGCCCCATCATCCATGGCGGGTACAAGTTTTCAAAACCATCCCGCCCCACCTACCAATTAACCTGCTATATCATAAATTTTTCCGATTTTTTTTCGTACACGTTGGTTTAATCACTATTAATTTCTATTTTCAAGAGTTTGTTTATATAATTTTAGTTATTTACCAAAGAAGATGGTAAATTACTTTATAAAATAACTATTTTTAACATTACGTCTTAATTATAACAAAATAATATTCGTAAAATTATCGTAATAATGGTATTAATTTTTATAATAATTGACGGGTAGGCGGGTATGAAGTGGGTAACACACAAAAACCATCCCCGCCCCACTACCCATGACGGGTACAATTTTTCGTATCCGTCCCTGCCCCACCACCCGCCAAAGCTCTACCCGTCCCCACCCCGTGCGGGCGGTATCACTCGTACTCGCCCCAATGACATCCCTAATCTTGCCTAGTATATAGAGGAGTACATGCTTTGAGTGTCAATGATATCATTGGGGATATGTCTATTATTGTAGAATACTAGAATCTCCTTGGGTACTGCTTCGGATCTTAGAATTATTTCTATTTGCATGAATCTAAGAATTATTTCTATTTGCATGAATCTAATTCTAGATATTGAATCATTTGAAGTCGAATCAATTCCATTTCTAATTCCAAAAAACTGTCCGACCAAGAACAACGATTAATCACAGTAAATGAATACGAACGTAAAAAAAAATCGATAGATTATTAGTTCGTTAACTAACTGATGATTGGTCTTTCGCCATTGATTTTGATCTTCATTAAAGTTGTTTATTTAAATTGTTTGTGAGAATTTGGGAGAGTAGAGAAAACTCAGAAAAGAGTGTGTGTAAAATTAGTAAAAGGGCGGTGTTTGTCCTTTTTTTTAGACGTTGGCGATTCTTTATTAAATGTCGACGATATATCACAGCCCTCGTTAAAAAAAACGTTCTTAGTTCAGCGTCCTACATCATGAACATATAACCAATATATATCCAGAAAAAAGGATGTTAGAAATTAAACCTTGGCCATTTCAAACAAGATTCCGAGTAGCATCATCAAGGGTAATCAAATAGATCCCATGTGAAGTACGTCGTATGAATTAGATTAAACACCAAGTTTATTGTTTTGCGAGAAATCAGACAAATAAAAAAAAAAGGTGAACTCACAGTGAACATGTTTGGCAAATTTGAGCAAGAATGTAAAATTAAGCAGATAAGTCAGAGGTGACAGAGCCATTGCTTACACTGTCAATCCCCTCTGCCAATCTTCTCTTAGAAGACTTGGTTCTGTAACACCATATCTCAAAAGCCTCAGTTAAGTCTGGATACACCAAATGCTGAGATTCCATCCACCCCGCAAGTATATCAGCCTGATCATTTGACGGCAACGTCACAATCATTGAGACAATGGCTCCTTGTATAATCTGGCATAAGTCTTCATCCATCTTGTAAACCATACCTTCTCCCTCATCACCCAAAGTATCGAAAACGGGCTTCATTTTCTGAATATAAGGCAGCCATGTCTTCAGCAATTGCACCTTGTTGGCAGCTGCAACAATCACACTTCCATAGCTCACTGCATCAAATACTTTTGCTGTTATCTCAATTACTTTTAGCTTTAGCCTCCACATGGCAGAGTCGAATTTGTTTTGTTCAACCACCGTCCGAATATTTGCTGATATCTCAGCCCATTTGAACACAAACTCTCTCATCAACTTCATTTTTGGGAGTACGTTACACAACCACTCAAAACCCAACAAGGTGTGTAGTATATTGGTCTCGGATGTTTCCAAGTCCAGGTCAGACTTCAAAAGGAGTCCAGATAACTCTGTGTGAAACACGGAGAACATTCGACAAAGACCAATCCTTATCTCAGATTTAACTTGTTCATCAGCTGTTACTAGGCGTGTGTCATCATCGTCTTCCCCTAGCATGTACTCAATCTGCTCTTGAGCAGACGTACGAATTTCATCTCCAAAAGGAGGGGTAGGAGCAGATATGGACATAGCATAGCGGAGTGCAGCAAGAAAAACTGTTTTAGTTGAATTAGAATCTACGGGTTGAAGCCTTGCCAAAATAGGCATAGCGACATGGCCAAGCATAGGCACAACTCTTAGTATCTCCTCCTCTTCTTTATCCTCCCAAGGGGAAGCTTCTAAGTAATCAACACAACTCTGTACTATCTCCGGACATTGTAGAGAAACAGCAATCTGAAGAACGCCAATAGTGGAAGTAACACAAGTCCAGGAGTCAAGCAGCAAGTGAGGTGGAAGATGAAGGTGAGTCAAGACATGAACATAATGATTGAAGTCAGCGGAGGAGCAGTGAATATCAATGCGAGAAGCGGAGTTTGGCAAGGAAAGCAGATGGGCAAAATACTTGCTCTTAGCTCTAAGGATGGAAGGATGAAAATGGAATAATTTGTGATAGCTTTGATAACTAGTCAAGCAAAGTGTTACATTAGTGATGTTATGATTATGGGTATTGCAAATTTGAGTTATATTCACTTGCTGGTCCATACGTTACAAGAAATCTTCTGTTGCTTCATAACTGTCTATTTAAGCTGCAAATCAGTAGTAGAGAACAATACATCAAAATTAAACACTGTTGTCTGTTTTAAAATCAGATGAAATGCCAAATAATTCATACAAATTGAACAATAATAATATTACTTGATTACCAACTAAAAAGTGTGTACAAAGTTAGATTGAAAGACATACATGGATTAGTAAATCAAACATCAGAAAAAAAAAGATTGAAAGAAAGAAATGTACCAGAGAGAGAAGAAGACGAAGAAGAAGAAGAAGAAGATGGAGGGATGGAAGAAGGATGTTACTCAAGTTGAGGGTGAAATTGGGGATCCAGCAGCTAAAGCAGGAATAGCCTTGTGTTTCTCAATATCTTCTTCCACCCTTTTTCTTTTCTATTTCTATGTCCGCACACTCCCTTGTCAATTCTTGGTTGGTCGCTCATCCCGTCTTCCTCACTAATCCACTAATCACTCTTTTAATTGTCGACTAGTTTTAGAGCATTCACATTATTTAAGGAAGAAAATTATTTAAATAATGTAAATATTGTTTGAGTGTAAAAAGATTGGGGAGGGTGTTATAATTTAAATTGTTAACTAGTTTTAACCCGTGCAATTATTAAAGGCATGAATTACGAAAATAAAATTTCACATAATTATACTTTTAAATATTAACTAGTTTTGTGACTCGTGACATTCACGGGTTTATATGTTTTAGTATTGTTATTTTATCGTATTGTTAAGATTTGTTCGAGCAATTAGTTTATCCATTTAAAAATATACAGTTTTGATTTTTGAAATACTTAAAAGTTATTTAATTAAGGCATAATGTTTGATTATTATTCTTTTTTTTAAAATGATAAATTATCTAGTGTAAAAGCTTAAAACATACTTTTTAATTAAATTAGAGGCCTTTTATCTCAATATTTTATTTCTTATAAATCATATATAACATAGTTATGAAGTTTAATAAATGGTAGTCTTAATATATCATCTATATCAATTTGTCAGAAATCCCAAATTTTAATTGCTGCAAAAATGATAAAATAAGTTAAATAGTAACCTACTACAAATGGTGAAAGAAACCAAAAAGTCATCCTATTAAATAAAAGAAATAAAAGTTAAATAAATATTTAGTTAATAACCAGATTTAGGAGAGGAAAATAAATAGTTTGTATTAATTTATTTTTGTGTTCGCAACTAACATATTTTAATTTTAATTTTTTATTTATAAGCACGTGACACGTGATTTTAGATATGACTTTATTTTTAATAACACATGACATAGTAAGATACTTAGTATTGTCTTTTTAACATCGATGCTCAAAATTGATGAACTTTGATTGATATTTATGTCTATCTTAAATTTGATAATAAGAATAATAGAAAAAAATGCTCAAAAGTCATAAAACGTATCCTCAATTGTTTATAGTTTTTGGATAGAGACAAAATTTATAAGCAATAATTTTTCTTATGAACATCGTCAATAGAATTGTATATGCCACTAATATGTCTTATCTATCTATTCACATGAGTTAAGTGGGTTAAGGTTTTAAATTAACTATATAATTTTTTTATTTTTTTTATGTAAGTTCCATTGTTTGGTTATGAAATATTCATCGCATCAAACTTCATCGTACGCATTTGTTTTGTTCAAATTTAAGGGCTATCGAGATTTGTGGCATTAATAAGATAGTTAGTCTTGTCATTTTATAATATTGTATAAATCAATAGATAACTAAGTTGATATTTTACAATATAGTATAAATCAATGAAGAATCTAGTAATGAATACAGATGAATTATGTATTAACCAATATAAAAATGCCATGTGAATTTAAATTAAATGCTTTAAGTAACCTTTTAACTATATTGTAAGTCTAAATATAAATGATAGTGTACATTTAGTCATTATTCATATCAATAAGAATTATTTTGTCCAACTTGTTAGTTTATAATATAAAATTGAGGGAAATATATGGGAGTATTTGTTTAAGCAATTATAGTATTCCCTTCTTCATATAGTTCTCTTTCTCCAATGAAGCATCCTACAAAAAAAAATCCACTGAGCAATTAATAACAAACAAAACGGTTGAATTTGATTTATTTAATATTACATTATAATTATTTAAAATTTTTCCTTAAATAATTATATAAATATGACATTGAATAATAAAAATATAAGTATATTTACCTTTAAAGAGCACAACTCCACAAATCTTGATAGCTCCTAAATAACAACAAAACAATATATATGTGAAGTTCAAAAATGTCATAGTACGTCATAACCAATAGAACTTAAACAAAAAAACAATGATAAGAATGATTATTTACACATACAATTCTCTCGGTGATGAGGTAAGCAAAATATTGGCTTACAAATGTTATCTTCCATCAAATACTTATAGCCAATTGATGATGCATTTTCTGACTTTTGGACGACTTATATTTATTATTATTATTATTATTATTATTATTATTATTATTATTATGAACCGGGAACTTTTATTAAAAATAACCGAAAAATTACATGAAATTTGTGGGCACCCGTGAAACTAGCTGGGCGCCCACTCCCTTAGCAATAGCAAAACTAAGGCGAGAAAATATAAAAGCAGCGTTCCACTCCCTTATTATTATTATTATTATTATTATTATTATTATTATTATTATTATTATAACCGGGAACTTATATTAAAAATAAAGGAGAAATTACATGAAATTTGTGGGCACCCGCGAAACTAGCTGGGCACCCACTCCCTTAGCAATAGCAAAACTAAGGCGAGAAAAGATGAAAGCAGCGCTCCGCGATCCGGTTATTATCAAATTTAATATATACATAAATATGTAGCAATGTTTTGTGATTTTTAATCATCCTTTTTCATTATTAGCAAATTTAATGGACATAAATATGGAGTAGAGAGAAATTAAATGTATTCCAGCAACTTGACCAGCTCGACCAAGTTACACCAACTTGGCCGAGTTCGCCCAACTCGGTCGAGTTAGGGTGAACTCCAGCAACTAGCTCAGACTTTGGGTCAACTCGACCGAGTTACCCATACGACTAAGAGAGGGGTGTTACACCCATCTTATCTATATTATAACAAAAACATTTAAACAACTCTCATTCACCCACCTCATCAAACCCAACATTTTTTTTTAAAAAAAAAAAGATAAATGAGGGTCCCACATCAAAAACTTTGGATTTTATTTCTCGAAAAGTTATTCATTTATGTTTGTACGTAAAATTTTACGTTTAAATTTATGTAAATTCACGGTTAATGTTGGAAAAGTTATTCGTTTATTTTGTGCGTAAAATTTACAGTTAAATTTATATAAATTCACGGGTAATGTTAATAAACTAATACGGAATACTCTGTCGGAAAAATATGGATAAAATAGTTGTAGAGCGGATTCTTTAAAAAAAATAGTTATCATACTGGAATTATACCTATTATATCTAACAAATATTCCGCCATAAAAAATCTGCTATTTATAATTAAATTATCATATCGTTTGAATAATAATTAGATCTTAATTTGGTTATAAAATAACGAATATATCTCTTTACGAAAAATCAACATATTAAAAAATTATAAGATAAAAAAGTTTCCGCATTTAACAACCTTACAAACATTTAAAAAATAATAATTACGGAGTTTTAAAAGCTTATTGCTGAAAGTTTGAAAAAACGAAAAATAGATTAAACTCATATTACATACAATATAATTTTTATTTCAAAAATTAATTTACAGACAATCTTATCTATATTATAACAAAAACATTTAAACAACTCTCATTCACCCACCTCATCAAACCCAACATTTTTTTTAAAAAAAAAAAGATAAATGAGGGTCCCACATCAAAAACTTTGGATTTTATTTCTCGAAAAGTTATTCATTTATGTTTGTACGTAAAATTTTACGTTTAAATTTATGTAAATTCACGGTTAATGTTGGAAAAGTTATTCGTTTATTTTGTACGTAAAATTTACAGTTAAATTTATATAAATTCACGGGTAATGTTAATAAACTAATACGGAATACTCTGTCGGAAAAATATGGATAAAATAGTTTTAGAGCGGATTCTTTAAAAAAAATAGTTATCATACTGGAATTATACCTATTATATCTAACAAATATTCCGGCATAAAAAATCTGCTATTTATAATTAAATTATCATATCGTTTGAATAATAATTAGATCTTAATTTGGTTATAAAATAACGAATATATCTCTTTACGAAAAATCAACATATTAAAAAATTATAAGATAAAAAAGTTTCCGCATTTAACAACCTTAAAAACATTTAAAAAATAATAATTACGGAGTTTTAAAAGCTTATTGTTGAAAGTTTGAAAAAACGAAAATAGATTAAACTCATATTACATACAATATAATTTTTATTTCAAAAATTAATTTACAAACAATTTAAAGGTTATAATTAATTTAAAAGTTGCAAAGAAATTAGTTTGTATACGTACATGAATCTTTAATAATGGTTTAACCCAAATATGTCAATATGATGCAAAGTAGTATGTTTGAGGCAAAAAGTTGGTTGGTAATGAATTAAGAACAATAATAAGATATAATTAGATTAATTTGAAAGTGATCTCAAAATTGAAGACATAGAGAGTATAAAGATAATTGTGTAAATAATATAGAAGATTTTATAAATAATATAGAAGATTTTGTGCAAAATAATAATGTAGCGTGACATTAGAGTATGTGTTTTTTTGGTTCATGAGTGATAAAATATAAATTCATTTCATATGGGGTGGCAAAAACTTATTTTTAATGCGGACCAATTTAAACTTGAGTCCAGTTTTTTTTTACTATAGTTGTTTAGATATATGTATTAAATTGGAGTTACTATTAGTCGCCAACAAACTACGTTAGTACGTAGGATGTACAATTTTACTCATATATTTTTAACTCGGCCAAAGTTAATCGAATTGAACTAATTGAAAGGTTTAAAATAAAACAACAAATTACATTCTCATTGGGTTTAATTTGTAACAATGAAAATAATAATGTCGATATATATTCGCATTATTCGAAACAAATTTTATATATTAGAATTTTAATAAACAATCCGTGCATTTTTGCACGGGTTAACACTAGTATAATATAAAATGTTTTCTTTTGCTTGCGAAATGGTTACAAGTTACTCTAACTGATGATGGTGTTATATGTTGGTAGATGAATTGTAGAATTAGGTTGTCAATGGTGAAAAAGATAATAGTTGTTGTTTTGGCAAGCCTCAAGTACAATATTTGGTGGTGCAAAAACACGTACATGCTATATAATGTTAATGTGCTTAGAAGACCTAATGTTTGGTAAAGAATGAAACAAATATGAGAGTCATATCATGTAATACGTACACAATGTGGGACGAATGTTTCTAGAAGTTTTTTTTTTTTTTTTTTTTTTTGACAGAAGATTATGGTTGTTTCATACTATTGTTTTTGTAATAGCATGAGCCGACCTATTTAGGTACCTAGGACAATGACTCAAAGAAAAACAATGAAAACTAGTAATTAAACTTAAAAGCGATCTAATGGTAGAGGTTATGTCTTTGTCTTGCTCCGCACATCCATTAACCTGTAACACAAGATTGAGGCAATCAGAAGTGGCGTCTATGTGACAGTAACCTTTCCTTACTGCATCCCTGCATGCCATAAGTAATGCTACTGATTCTGCATGAATTGGAGAAGTGGCCCAGAAAGATGTTCGTCCCCATGCTATATTTTGTCCTTTGTCATTTCTGAAGATCCATCCAGCAGAAGCCTTTGAATCAGAGTGCCAAGAAGCATCACATTTTAGACGAATGTGTCCTACACAAAGAGTTCTTCCCAGAATAGTTACAGGGAAATGATTTATGATTACTTCTGCCGTAGTCATATCTTGAATGGAAGTATTACTACTTTGCCCCTTTTTTTGCTGTTGTTGTTGTCGTACTTTCTGAACATTCTGCATATTTTCCTTTGCATATGTAGCGATTTTTTGAGCAGCTATCATGGCGTTAAAAGTAGATCCTTTAAAGAGCCATTCATTCCTTGTACTCCAAATAACCCATAGAACTGATACGAAGTGTGAAATTAAGAACAAACTATCCTGTTGCCGCTTGAAGAAAGTAATCCAGTTCGAAATCCAGGTCTGAACTGGCATATGATTGTTATGCTCTGTTCGTATTCCCAAATTTGAAACAAACCAGATCTTCGAAGCTACTGGGCAATCGCGGAGCAAGTGATCAATGGATTCAAAAATACCTTCCTTTTGGCAGAGAGAGCATAGACCGTCAGATGGTCCTTGTCGTCTATGTAATGCAAGAGCACAAGGTAGAGTATTAGACATTATCTTCCATAAGAACAACTTCCATTTTGTAGAGATTTCCAATTTCCACAAATGTTTCCATTTCATTGTGGTTGTGATTAGGTTCTGTCTGGCTTTATCTTTCGATGATGCAGCCCCTGTCCACCATTTTTTGAATTCCGAGAGGTACCCGCTCTTAGCGGAGTATTGGCCATTTGTATTAGCATTCCAGATTATAGTATCTCTGTCTTGCTGGAATGGAATAGGAGTAGCCATAATTTTAGATAGTGCTTCAGTAGCACCTAGCTCTACTATTCTCTCTCGATTCCAGCTCCCATCTTGATGTTGAATCTCTGAGACACGGATCATCGGTAAATCTTGAGCATTTAGATTTAGTATAGAAGTGAGGTTATTGTTGTCAACCCATTTATCCTTCCAGAAATCAAGTGTTGAATTGAAACCCACTTGCCAAGATAAATGCTGTTTTAAAAGTTGTAAACCCCAGATAATGCTCCTTCCTCCCCACGACATCTGTTTACCCTTTGTAACAGATGCATCTGTATTGATATTTTGAATAATCTTGTATTTCATTCCAACAACTCTATTAAGGAGAGAATCTGGTTTTGAAATGATTTTCCATCCTAACTTTGCCACTAGACTTTGGTTAAAAATTTCAGTTCGTCGAAAACCCAGACCACCTTCATGCTTCCTTAATTGTAAAAACTTCGTACTACACCAGTGTAACCCCTTATTACGATTGCCATTTCCCCACCAAAAATGCGATATCAAAGAGTCAATCTTTGATGTCACACTTACCGGCATACGAAATACCGATAGAGAGTAAATAGAAAGTGAAGAAAGAACTGCCGAAATAAGATGTTTCTAGAAGTTGGATCAAAAGAATGTGTCTAATTAGGTTAGGTTTTCTATCCTAAGATGTTTGTAATGAATGATTTTTATTGATAATTAATATAATGACATATTTTCCGGAAGAAAATATCGGATAAAGCCATATATACCCAATATCTCATGCATTGTTTTTGTTTTATTGCATCATCATTAGGGTTTGGCCCTTACTTCTGTCCATTTTCTGCAAATTTTTCTACTCTAAAAGTCTTGGTTTTGGTTGTAGAGTACTTTTCTTAGTTTCTTATGAGAATTTGAAGCCATGTTTGAACAAAAAATCAAGGTTATGAACGAATCCTAGGTACAAGATAACTTTTTCGCTCTCTAAGATTTAACATTTTTCTGCATACAAATATTGTATTCAGATTATGTATCTTCGTTTATGATGTTCTTCCTTTAGTTTTCATTATTTCCCTTATAAAGTGGACTTAATGAACATTGAAACAATGATTGAAACTTTTTGTCTTTTTATATAGTTGACTAAAAAATTGTTCAACTACATAAACTTTTAATTTGATGATACTTTTGGTAAAAAAAATTATTAAAATATAATAAACTATCATTTTCTATTAATAAAATGAAATAAATTTAATATCAATGAAAAAAAAGGTGTTTCGATTTAATTGTACATTTAGAAACTTGTTACCTGTTAAGTATATTGAGGTACTATTGGTAAATGTATTTAAGTGAATGATGTGGCTTAATTAGAGAAGATTATTTATATCTTGGTATTTATATAGATAAGATTTGCATAAATCTTGACAAATCATTATGTAATCAATTTATTTAAAACTCTGTATATTTGTCATTTAGTTAACAGGGTCTCAACAATTTTCTTTCTTAATTATTCTAGATTTATAATCTATATGCATCTAATATATAATACACATAGAATTAATTGCATTAGATTTGATATATAATAGCCTTAATGATAAAAGAAAAATGTCAAACTAAAGTGAAAATTTAATGAAAGAAAAGGTGTTAATAATTTTAAGTTGTAGAAAAATTTGTAAAACAAAGGATTATTTAAGTGGCATACAAGAAAATTTAAGGACTTTTAGAAAAATATGAGAATAAAGGTACGTTTATGTAAGAGATTACACTATAAATATAGAGAATCTCCCCGATCCGTTGATAGATAAATAATGATTTCTAATACTGTTATTTTTGATAAATTATCATTTAGTTATGGTAATTGGTACAAGTTCAACTATCGTATTATGCATTACTGCACTTCAGTTTGTTAATAATTTTTTATTGCTTGAAACTGTATAAAAAGTGTTGAAAAATACTCTAAAGGGGTGTTTGGTTAGTTACTTTGGAGTTGAATGTAATTAATTGAGTTCATTTTGTTTGATTGAGTGATTTTCGGATGGAGTTGGATACCTAATGGATTCTAATTTCATCCCAACCCCTTGAAATCTCATACTCACATCTTTCCTTGGATCTCAACTACATTCTTTTATTCTTATTATTTAAAATGAATCAAACTAGATTTTAAAGAAACGAAATTAAATCCCATACTACTATACTTACTGTACCAAATTACCCCTAAAAATATTCAAAAAACCTCTTGTGCGTCCAATGTTATTCAAGGTGATATGATTATAAAGGAGGGAGAATAACATAAGGAAGAATTCTATTATTGATTGATTTGGTAAAATAGAATAAACGATATTAATAATACCTTACAAGAAACCTAAGTATTACCAAAACGCTAAAGATAGCCATTGTGACGTAGCCGTCACTACTAAACCCTAAATTCCCTAACATTTACACTCAAACTCATGGTAATTTGATAAAGTTTCATGAGTTTTCAAAACAAGAAATATTAGAAAAACATCATCTTCGTCGTCTTCTCATCTACATCTCCATCTTCATCTTCGCAAGAGAAAGGCGTATAAACTCGCTTAAATTTTTTTTCGAACAAGACCGTTAAGTTTTCCAGACTAGCCAAATATTAAATAATTTGTTAGGAACACTAATCGGACCTAAACAAATTTCAGTATGTAAAACGGAAAATTATCCGTCAGTCTCAATATTTGGAGAACATTAAGTTTTTCGGACCCTAAATAAATTTGAACCACCATCATGGTAAATTGGTAATTATAATTGCGTACTTGAAGATTTGTAAGATTCAATATGTTTTTTTTTTGTTCTATTCAACAAGAGAATGAGGGATTAGACGGGATTATTAAACTTGCAAATGCATATATAGGGAACTGTTCGTCAGGTGGGAAATAGGGAATTGGAAATAGCTCATTGTCAATGATTTCTCACGACAAACTTTTTTTTTTTTGAATAAAAGTTAAAATTAAACTAATCTCACAATTGGATCAGCGAAAACAATTCTATCGGTGGGCGTCGCTACCTATTTTTGCCCACTTGCAAGAAAGCGGAAATGATTTTTTTAGAGTCTTCAAGAAAAGGTCTTGATACCATGATAATATTATAAAGGTGGGAGAATAACATAAGGTAGAATTCTATTATTGATTGATCTGATAAAATAGAATAAACGGTATTTATAATACTTTACAAGAACCTAGGCATTACCAGATCCCTAAATATGGCCGTTGTGACGTAGCTGTCACTACTAAACCCTAGATTCCCTAACATTGGATACCGATCATTATGCATGTAACTAATAGTGAGGATTTCAATATTCGTATTTGGTGGCGTGGCCATACCATTAAATTCCCCCAATACTATAAAACACGAAATAGATATATGTGTTGCTCCGATTACTAAGTTAAATTGTATATGAGTCTACCTTTACTGAGGTCGAAAAAATTTAGATGAAAATAAATCAAGTTTAACTCTCAAATTAGTAAAGATGTTTGTAAACAAGTATTGAGATCGAACTTGAAAACGACAACGACGAACTATGGGGGTGCTGAAGATGAAATATTCCATTTATGTTAATGGCTACTTCATAAAACGAACGCTTAAGACTTCAAAGAGAACAACCGAGAATTATAGGACTAGTCAATTGACAACTCGACACTTAAGGCATGTGAGTATATAAATAACTACGTGTAATTTATTTTGAGATAGGTAGAAATCTTATTTATTAGAAGTTTAATACAATATCGAATTTATATATTGGATGTTTTTAGGGCACACTTTTGAAAAAATGAATTTGATATTAACTCATCAAGTTATAATAGCTTTGATCAAACCCGTTCTTGATTTCCATTATAACCTTTTAAAAACATGCGAATCCTATCGGTGGCCCCCTCCTACCCAACACTAAGTAGGCTAGGGTCTAGCTTTAGTCAAACTAACCCACCCCTCCACCATGCCGATTTGGGGTCTGGTGGGCTAACTCTAACCCGAAAGTGGATCGACCTAGCCTATAGCCACCTTTAGGTATAACTATTTGTGATGCATAGTATTATTCAAGTGTTTAGGAATTAGTAAAGAACAAGTAATTATTGGCGTAATGGAATATTAAGGGTAGATTTCGAAACATAAACACTGAACCTAAATAAATGATCGAAAATATTTGAACTAATATCCTCTAGAAAACTCGATATAAGTAAGTTGAATAGTACTCAAATCTGATTCAATCCTAATTGAACTGAAGTTACTGAACTTGATATACCCATAAGATATATAAACCTTCCTTTATCTATAACCATAATCTAATATCTCATAATTTTATATCTCGTAATAATAAATATATTAATATGATTATTTTAACTAGAGATAGTATTATATATATGTATGTGATATTTTATATAATACATGTGTGATATTTTATGCCCCGTATAATTCTTATTATTGTTGCTGTTGTTGTTGCTGTTTTTGTTATTATTCTTATTCTTATTCTTATTCTTATTACTCTTATTACTGTTATTATTGTAACATTTTTATAAGCTCGTAATCAAAGTAATATACCAATTAAATCCAAAGTACTAGTAGAACATAAGTAAGGAGAATAAAAATACAAAATATGATTGTGAAGATATGAGATTAAAGGTGATCACACCATAAATAGGAGAGGATCTTGAGAATCATCATCCGATATTTGTAAATATTTTGTTGAAAGAAAGATAAAGTCAACAAAATGGAAGAAAGCAAAACAATTTCTTACAGATCCCACTTTTAGCACGGTCCTTTCTTACCTTTAATTTTGTTTGCCTTTTTTTCATTTTTTTTCTCTTTCTCTCTCTTTGGTTTTTCTCTTTTTATAATAACCTCACATTTACTTGTTTTTCCTTCTCACAATTCTCAAGCTCAAACAAACACTCTCTATCTCTCTGTGATCTTTCTTTTTTATTCTTTACCCGTAGATTGCAATCAGTAATTTAACTTATTTATCTGCTCGAGGAGTTTAATTCATTGAGAAAAATTAGGAAATCAGCTTTTTCTGTGGTTACAACTTACAAGTGAATCATTTTATTGGATTTAGGTTTTTTCTTCTATATAAAACTCAGACACTCGCCTATTTCTCTCTGTCTATTGGGTATTTTACCATCACAAACTATAAAAAAATATAAGAAATTTTATGCGCGAGGCGGTTTAATTGTGGTTATTTATGATAGAAGGAAAAAAGTAAAAGTAAAGCGATTAGATTGACAAAAAAATGGTGAATGAAAATATAAAGATGAGACTAAAGAGTTTATGCATGAGTCATGGATGGTGTTACGCCATATTTTGGCATTTTGATTCTCTAAATCCTATGTAAGTTCCCTCCCTCCAATTATTCAACTTACAATATCATCAAATTGTAAGATGAGTTTCATAATATTTTGATTATATATTTATTTAGGATGTTAACAATGGAAGATGGTTACTCAATGGAACATGTTGGGAGTGTAGTTGCTAGTATGCTTCTTCAAGTCCATAGCATTGGTGAAGGGTATGTTTATTAGTGTTTCTCAATTGCTCTTGCTTTAAAACCGTCTTAATTTAAGTCCGTCTGACTCACGCAATCTCCTTTCCTTTAATTTACACCTCTATTTTTTGTTATTTAGAGTAATCGGTGGAGCTGTTGTGGATGGTAAGCATAGATGGATTTTTGCAGATGACATATCTTGGGTAACTCAATCAAACTCCTTTGAAATGAGAGTATTATTAATCTTTTTTACTTGTCAACCCATAACCTTCAACTATATTGTGTTTCACAGGATGTTTCTGAGTTTGGCCTCCAGTTTTCATCTGGAATTAAGGTACTTATTTGTTATAATTATCAATATTAACAATCTAACATCCACTATCAGTACATTACTAAAAAGGATTTTAGTCTAGTAATGGTATACACTATTCTCTTATGGTGGTCTTCCTTTTTAAGCTTACTAGTTTTAAACCCGTGCAATTCTTTTAAAAATTATTATATAGATTAATTATCGCCTTATACATTTAGATTTGAACTATAAATTTTATTTGCAATTAGCTTTTGGTCGAGTAGTTATTGTAATATTAACGTCCTCTTCTTAGTTAAACATGAGTTTTACAGTATCTTGTTATTCATACGACTTTAAAACAAAGTTTACTTATATAAGATGAAACAAAATTATTCAGATGAAAATTAACCCAAAATTCAAATAGCATGAATTTGAATAATAACAAACTCGTGAAGATTGTTAAACTTGTTTTTTATTTAGTCAAACACATAGATTGTACAAAATGAGAAATTAGACTTGTGGATATTAAAAATGAAAATTCAAACCATTTTTTCATTTATTACAAATTTTCATATTTAAGGTATTGGATTTGAATTATATACTATACTTGACATGGTTATCAAGATGATGAAAAAACGAACAAATATATACTGTAATTTTTTTATGAAGATAAGCATAATTTAATGAAATTGCGTGAATATGTGCAAGTTGTAGTCGCACGACCATTTAAAAAATTTATAACGATAAATTTAAACACCAAAACATATAAATGCCGGCACATGAACCTGATTGACCCGAAATGACCTATTAATTAAGGTCTAAGCTTGACCCAGCCCCTCGACTTGGTGGGTCAAAGTTAAGGTTAGCTTAAATATGAAAATAGTGTGTCAAAGGTAGGTTATTTAAATATGAATTAAAAACATATGTCATAATATAATTATAGTTTAAATATTTACATATAATGATTGAAATAATAATTAAAGTAATTTAAATTAAAATGACGAATGATTCTTTATTATTGTTTTTAATATATAAGTAATGTATGTGACGGATATGATTAAAAAATAATTTAAATGTTTTAAAAATGATAGGATAATGGCTTCATAATCTTGTTTTGGTCTGTATTCTGACTATAATATACATTGAATAATACAAATTCGCATAAGATAGACATAACTGTCTTAAATTTAAGACAAGTCAACTTTCACACGTAAGATGAAAATAGATGCATTGAGATTAACAAAAACGTTGTCTCATCTGTGCAAGTAGAGGTTAGTTATTACTAACACGCTTAATTTCACATTTGACGAACTCTATCTAAAACATACTCCGCACCACCTCATCACCTCACTGCATCACTTCACCATTAAACTTAATTTTGCTATCCTCTCACTCCGTCATCATCCTCTTCTTCACTATATAACACTTTTCCCATGTTAAGCAAAGTTTCTTATTATTTTTTGGAGCTCATTACATGAGTTTAAAAAGTTTATACTTTTTATATTTAATATTAATATTTAGTATTTTTGCTAATATTTTATTAAAACATTCTTCAGAATTTAATAATTTTTGCGAGTATATTTTTATTTTCAAATGAAGTCATTCAATTTTTTTTCTTGTGTAGCAATTTTTTTACGAAAGTATTTTGTAAAGCAATTGTCCAGATTCTTTGTTTTAGAGGTTTGTATGATTTATTTTTGAAAAAAATAACTCCGTTCTTTTTTAAGAATTGCTAATTTTTTTATGAGTATATTTTTTTTAATGCAGGTTAATGAGTTAATTTCTAACTACTGTTATTAATCTCTTTATTAATACGGTTTTATTTTGTTAAGATAAAGATTTTTATGAGTCAAACAAAAGTATAATATAATTTCATTGAATACCGAAGCTAATGTAATTTTGTTTTGTAAAAGTGAACAATTTTAAGTGTTCCTTAAATTAAGGGAATGCAAACCGCCATTTGAATTGTTGACTTTCAATCACAGAGCGACACATATGCTCTGTGGTTGTTGTTTTAATAAATAGGATCCATGATTGACTGATTTCATATTGTAGACAATTGCAGTACTGCCTGTCGAGTCCCGTGGCGTACTACAACTGGGATCTATACGAGAGGTTAGTGCTCGGATACTTGGCATTTTGCTTTTTTTCTTCAGCTTTCCAAGTCTTAGACACAATGTTCTATCCATTCCCTAATTAACTGCTTTTTATTTGGTTAGATTTATGAAACACGGGAAGTCGTAGATCAACTGAAGAAAATTCTTCAGGAAAGCCTTGGGGTCGTGACTCCGCCCTTGATTTCAGCTGCTACTTCCCAGAATGGGGTGCTTGCTTCCATGAGCTCATCTCAGAATATATTCAGAGGAGATGTATCTACATCATGGGTAAAAACAGTTGATGATGTCGAAAGTTGTTTTGTGTTTGATCTGTTAGATGCTCAATTTGGATCATATGATGGGAAAACCGGAGATGATAACGGTGATAGTGAGTTTTTAGGTGACCCTAGTTTCGCAACTCTGATTAAAAATACCCAAGACTTATTTGACGAACAATTTGCAGCTACTGATTTCTCACCACCTTCAATAGGCTTCCAAATGGATGATGTTGCCCAATGGCTTGCTGATTCCTCAGAACTGTGTGTTATGCTTTCCGATAACCCTCTGCATACCTCAGGTGATGATGGCGTGTCATCAATTGTTAGTGTAAATGATGAGTTTTTTAGCATCCATGGAAACGAACCAACTTGTTCGTTGCAAAGTTCTCTCGGTAATGCATTAAATAATTGTGGGGAAGATGAAATTTTAGGGATAAATGCAAATAATGATGCATTACTGGCCGAGTTTTGGACAGAAAATGTAATTTGTGGCATGGGACATACACACAATGTCTCAGAAGTAGGAGGACACAGTGATGCTGCACCTAAAAAGGGGTTGTTTTCTGAACAAGGCCTTGAACATCTCCTTAGACATGACAAGAGTGTTGTAAGCGGTCGATCCTCCAAATCGTACGTAGATGATCAATGGCCTCCTTCTAAACGAAGGACAGTTGAAGGGTGTGCATTGATCAATGATATAGTTCAACACACTCCCTCCTATCTGAGCGTTGGTGGCCAATTTCGAGATTTTGAAACCTTTACAAATCGCGTACCCAGGTCAGAAACAAGGTTGGGTGTCAGAGAGAGCTATGACATGGACACCAAGAGCTGTATTAGTACAGTTAATTCGCAAACCAGAAAACGTGATGAACCTGCGAAGCCCGCAAAAAAGAGAGCAAAGTCTGGAGAAACTAAAAAACCAAGGCCCAAAGACCGCCAACAGATAGCAGAGCGCATCAATGAATTGAGGGATCTTGTCCCTAAGGGAGAAAAGGTATTTATTGTTATTTTAGTTATAAGTTGTTAATAAGGTGTAGTACCAAGGTCCTTGTTCATTTCTTATTATTTGCTCGAGTATGATGTGATAAATATTGATTAATGTTGCAGCTAAGTATTGATACCTTATTGAGTCAAACTATCAAACACATGGATTACTTGCAAAATTTGACAAAACATATCGACAAAATAAAACAAGTTCATCAACCAAAGGTATAAAATAAAACTTTTGTTTACTACATTGCGTCTGAGATTTAATTACAATCAATTAATATAGTTGGTTATGTATCAGTTGATGGGGCAGGAAATGGGAACACGTCCTAATAGTACTCATGATGCTACTTGGGCATATGAAGTTGGTGGCTCAAACATTGTTTGCCCAATTATAGTCGAGGATCTAGGTCACCCCGGTCAAATGCTTATCGAGGTAATATACTTGTTCTAATCGCCTATGATTCAACTTTCCTTTTAAGATGAAAGCTTGTTTAACATCATATAATGTGGGAATGACCAATATAGATGCTATGCGAAGAACGAGAATACTTTCTAGAGATGGCAGACATAGTTAAGGGTTTCGGATTAACTATCCTTAAAGGAGTCATGGAAGATAGAAACGACAAGATTTGGGCACAATTCACGGTTGAGGTATATTATTATGAGGATTTCTTTGCTTTTTTTTCACGGTCAGAGTTTGAAATTTTTGTAATCATCAACTTAATTCTAAATAAACGTTGGGTGATGCAGGCGAAGAGAGGTGTAGAAAGAGTGCATGTGTTTATATCACTGATGCAGAATATGCAAGGCGGAAACAGTAAACAAGTAACAACTACAATTGAGCCGCGTAAAGTGATCAACAACGCATCCCCATTGTGGACAAACTACCAGGCACATGGGTTGCCAATTTCCATTTAAGCTCGTCTTTACGTAGTGATTAGAAGCAGTGAGAATTGTAGGAATTCTTTTGGGAGGTGTATAGGGGTTAAACCATAAACGCCGCAAAGGAAGGACATTTATCATTTTAATGATATAATTTCAGTTTTGTTAGCTTTATACACCAAAAGTATGTTCGTATATTTGTTGTGCACGGAAGCAAGTGACGCAAACTGAGTGAGAACTAATAACAATATCAATATTAATAAATGACCATAATAGCTTGAGTCAAACACGAGTATAGAGGTAGACAACAGCACAAATATATTTTCCTTTGCACAAATAATCAAATGAGCGTTAGATGTGATATAGTAGCCTCATTCTATATCCCAATGTTATATACCAAATCGGTTATTTATTATCTTTAATTAAAAACATTATATGGAGAATAAATAGTAAATAACTAATTAAGACGGAGAAAGTAGTTAAAGAAGAACAACTATTTAGTTGAATTCGTCAACGACATTAAAGAAGGGACAAATAATTGAATGTTTATAAATGCCTCTGATTCTCATACCATGAAAACAAACCGAGAATATTGGTAATAATTATGATCGGACCAAAAAAAATAGGGTCATTGTGAAAATAAGAAACAGAGGAATGAAGAAGATAGTAATTCTTATTGATTAATGCAGCGTGGTACAACTCTTATATATGGACTCCTAGCTGATAGCAAATCTTTGACTCCCTCAATTAACTCCTACTACTAAGGTAGCAAAATAACCTACTCCTAATATTATAGTAACAAGATAATACATAGAATAATACTCAGAATATATACATAATAATAAAGATACAGTGACCAAGTATGCGTGGATGTGATTGCCCGTAATACTCGGTTTCCATATTTCAATACTCCCCCTCAAGTTGGAGGTCGGGGTAAACCGAGGCCCAACTTGAATAGTAAATGATCAAAGGATTCTCCTCCAAGTGCTTTAGTAAACAAGTCGGCAATTTGCTCCTTGCTTGAAATATGATGCGCATGAATGGCGTTGGAGACTAAGTGTTGACGTATGAAATGACATGCCACTTCAATGTGTTTCGTTCGATCATGGAAAACAGGGTTCTTTGATATATGAAGTGCAGCTTGGTTATCGCAATACATGTACATTGGCTTGGTATGAAAAATCCCCAACGAACCAAGGAAAGACTTAAGCCATAACAATTCACTGGTAACGGATCCCATCGCTCTATACTCCGCTTCGGCCGTGGATGTAGCCACCGTTACTTGCTTCTTAGCTCTCCAAGAAATGGGTGACCCTCCAATAGACACAAAATATCCACTTAGCGATCTCCGTGTGATAGGACAAGTAGCATAGTCCGAATCGCAATACCCTCGAAGTTGGTAATCCGGGTTTCCATTAAGTGTAATACCTTTGTTTGGGTTTCTCTTAATATATCGTACGACTCGCAACGCCGCTTCCCAATGCTCCTTCTTGGGTTCATTCACAAATTGAGATAACACATGAACCGAGTAAACAAGATCCGGTCTAGTGATCGTCAAATATACTAACCTCCCAACTAAGCGACGGTATTTCATGATGTCCTTTAAAATAGGCCCCTTCGCCATAGCTAAATTGTGACGAGCAGCCATGGGAGTGTAAACGGTTTTCGCACATGCCATTCCATTATCTTCCACAATATCTATTGCATATTTTCTTTGATTGAGAAATAAACCATCAACCCCATGTGCTACTTCAATTCCAAGGAAAAACTTAAGTTTTCCTAAGTCTTTAATACCAAATTTGGTGTCCAAAAAACTCTTAAATTTGTTGCAAGCTAATCGGTCATTCCCAACTACGATCATATCGTCAACATACACTAAGACCCCAATAAAAACTCCATTGCGATTTAGTGTAAATAATGAATAATCTGCCATTGATTGCACAAAACCATAACTTTTCATGGACATTGTCAGTTTTGCGAACCAATTGCGCGAAGGCTGTTTTAAACCGTAGATAGACTTCATTAGCTTACAAACTTTCGTACCTTTGCCTTTGTCGAACCCTTGTGGGATTCTCATGTACACATCCTCTTCAAGGTCTCCGTGCAAGAAAGCGTTATTGACATCGAGTTGTTCAATAATCCATCTTTTCTTCACTGCCACTGCCAACATACACCTCACACTTGTCATTTTCGCAACCGGTGCATACGTCTCGTGAAAATCAATACCTTCTATTTGAGTAAATCCTTGAGCCACGAGTCTTGCTTTATATCGCTCAATTTCTCTGTTAGCATGATATTTGATTTTATACACCCACTTGCACCCAATTGCTTTCTTTCCCATCGGCAAATCATCGATTTTCCAAGTCCCATTTGCTTCTAGCGCATCAATTTCCTTCCTCATGGCTTCACGCCACTTCTCGTCTTTAGCTGCCTCGTGATAGGAACTCGGTTCTCTGTTTGCATCAATTTTTGCTAGGAAGCAATTATGTGAATTAGAAAAACAATTATTAGTAACATAATTAACTAATGGATATCTTGTACCTGACGAGGAAGATATTGATTGTGCGTGGCAAGCATCTTGATTGGGTGTAATTACTCTTGTAGATTTGCAAAAGTAATCCTTCTTCCATGATGGCTCAAACTTGGTTCGAGCACCTCGACCCATTACTTCTCCTTCGGTCAGATTTTGGGACATCTCACTGCTGCCATTAGTTTCTGTTCCTAGTTCATCATTACCCAATGTTCTAGCCCCTATTTCGTGTGTTTCCAGTGGCTCTATTATGTCACTCTCCACATTTTCTATCCTTTCACTCTCCAAATTCTTGTCACTCTCCACATTTTCTATTCTTTCACTCTCCAAATTTCCCATAGCTTCCTCACTGGTCGTCCATGTCATTGCATCACTACTCCCCCTTTCAACCCGACTACCCTCAATGTGTGACTCACGTTCCATACTTTGTACGTGAATGTCATTGTTGGTAATCAGATAAGGATATACATTTTCATAAAAATTAACGTCGCGTGACACAAAAACACGTTTGTCCTTAATGTCATACACTTTCCACCCTTTTTTGCTATGTGGATATCCAATAAAAATGCAGCGTTTTCCTCGCTCTCCAAATTTATCCCGGTTTTTATCATTATTGTGGACATAACACAAGCATCCAAAAACTTTGACGTTGTCATAATTAGGCCTCTTTCTATATAAAATCTCGAAAGGGGTTTTGCCATTAAGAAGCGGTGTAGGCGTTCTATTTATCAAATAAGCAGCTGTCAAAACGCATTCCCCCCAAAATTGTAACGGCAAACCTCCCTCAAAACGTAGAGCACGGGCTTTTTCTAATATATGACGGTGTTTCCTCTCTACTCGACCATTTTGTTGGGGCGTATTAGTATTACTAGTTTGGAATAAAATCCCATTTTCCTCATAATATCGACGCATTGATCCAGCTAGTAATTCCGTCCCATTATCACTTTGAATTTTCTTAACACAAGTCTCAAATTGGGTTTTCACCATTTGACAAAAAATTCTCATAAAATCGCCAGCTTCACTCTTGTCTTTCATAAGGTAAACCCAAACTCCCCGACTATGGTCGTCAACTATAGTCAAAAAATAATGGGCTCTAGTCAAACTAGCTACCTTATACGGTCCCCATAAATCGCAATGGATTAGGCCAAATAAGGAATCACTACGCCTATTATTTAATTTAAAAGATGCACGAGATTGTTTTGCCCTACAACAGGAATCACAAATAGTGTCTGATGTCCAATGTAAATTGCTACCAACCAAATCGGAAAAACGAAGAAAAATACTTTGAGACGGATGTCCAAGCCTTTTATGCCATAAATGTGCTACCTTTGTGACTTTAGCTTGAGCCACGACTTCTTCCCGTGTCTTGTAGTAATACACCCCATCCCGATGCTCACCGCGTCCAATCATCGTCCTCGTACTCAGGTCCTGAATATCACAAAAGTCGGAATTAAATGTTACTACACAATTGTTTTCACTAATTAATTGTTTTACGGAAATTAAATCGCAAGTAAGAGTTGGTACAAATAAGACATCCTTTAATATGAAATTGTTGCTCAAACGAATCTCCCCATGAATTTTTGCTTGAACTCGTCGTCCATCGGGTAGGCTCACTGTCGAATGAGTATTTTCAACCCAAGTTTTCTCCAACAATTCTTGCTTCCCTGTCATATGATGGGAACACCCACTGTCTATCATCCACTCAACATCAATGGTTAATTTCATACCTTTTAATTTTTCGTCACAGCCAGGACTTTCCTTGAGCAAGATCTTCAACCGCTCAATTTCTTCATTAGTGAACACAAAATTTTGCTCTGTGTGTTCTGCTTCTTTCGTGCTTGAGGACCCAATTGCATTTGCCTGGTGTAAAATATAGTGGTAGGTTGTTGGAATGGTCTTTGGACCATTGCTTTTTGATTGCTCGCCATTTCCAGTCATGATTTCTCAATATTGGGTTTTGATTTTTTTTTTTTTTTTTGATTTTTTTTTTTTGATTTTTTTTTTTTTATATTATTGATCGAAATCTAGCTCTCGATACCATGTGAAAATAAGAAACAGAGGAATGAAGAAGATAGTAATTCTTATTGATTAATGCAGCGTGGTACAACTCTTATATATGGACTCCTAGCTGATAGCAAATCTTTGACTCCCTCAATTAACTCCTACTACTAAGGTAGCAAAATAACCTACTCCTAATATTATAGTAACAAGATAATACATAGAATAATACTCAGAATATATACATAATAATAAAGATACAGTGACCAAGTATGCGTGGATGTGATTGCCCGTAATACTCGGTTTCCATATTTCAATAGTCATGCTAAAGGTCGTCGACAAATTACTAATTATCGTCGACACTTTTATATGAATTACTAACTTTGCCCTTATTCAACCCTTTATATTTATTTGACAATTTAGCAATATTGGACTAAAATTCATTAAAAAAAAGTGTTGGTTTCTCACTAAAATAAAATACGGTTTAGTAGTGATTTGATCAACGGTTTTCAACGGTTTTCAACGATTTCAACGAGCGATTTGAACAACGATTTTCAACGATGAATGTATAACGAGATTAGTTTACGACTTAAATTTGATTCAAATTTATGATTTTTAGTTCGTAATATAGTAGAACGGATTATGATTAGCGCTAGATACCCGAAGCTGAGTTAAAATTTTGAAAAAAAAATAGAAATTGCCCAGACAAAGAACATTTTCGTCCAGACCAAGAACATTTTCGTCCAGACAAAAAAAAAATTCGTCTGGACCTAGGTCTGGAAGAAAAACATTCTCATCTGGACCTAGGTTTGGAAGAAAATGTTCTTTGTCTGGACCTAGGTCTGGACGAAAAACATTCTCGTATGGACCTAGGTCTGGACGAAAATGTTCTTTGTCTGGACCTACGTATGGACGAAAATGTTCTTTGTCAAGGCAATTTCTATTTTTTTTTCAAAATTTCAAATCGGCTTCGAGAATCTAACGTTAATCATAATCCGTTCTACTATATTACGAACTAAAAATCATAAATTTGAATCAAATTTAAATGGTAAACTAATCTCGTTATTGTCATTCATCGTTGAAAATCGTTGAAAACCATTGTTCGAATCGCTCGTTGAAATCGTTGAAAACTGTTGATCGAATCGCTACTAAACCTTATTTTATTTTAGTGAGAAAACCGACACTTTTTTTTAATGAATTTTAGTCCAATATTACTAAATTGTCAAATAAATATAAAGGGTTGAATAAGGGCAGAGTTGGTAGTTCATGTAAAAGTGTCGACGATAACTAGTAATTTGTTGACGACGTATAGTAGCTTCGAAAAAATAAAATAGCAAAGGTTTTAAGGTTTTAATTGTAATACCCCGTATTTTAGCCTCGGTCAACGGCAGTCAAACCATGTTTGACTGCCGTATTTCAAACGGAATGTTTATAAAGTATTTTACGTAAATTATTATTATTTTATAAATCGTATTTCTACGATTAATTCGTATTTCATAATCATTTTTTAATTGATGATTACTTCGTAAAATAACATTTTATTCTTATTTTCTTTATTCTGTTAATAAATTTTAATTAAATATATTTCATATTTTATATTTATTTCTCATTTATACTTGTTTTATTATTTACGTCAATTATATTTAACTCCTAATTTTATATATTTTTATGTTAGTCCTAATAAAATTATATTCTTATACTTAATTTAATTATTAATATTTATTGAAACTGAATTACTTAATATATTTGGTATAAATAATTTATACGTACACGTTTATTTTAAGTCACGAGCTGAGAGCGGGATTTTACCTCGAGAAGCGTCTTAGGCTTGGGCTCGACTAGACAATGTGAATTGTGTATATGCAAACCTAAGCTTAGTATGCTCACCCTAATAGTCCATACCCTAGCAACACCTACATCGACATGTTATAACTTATACAAACACCTACCATCGACTTGTAAAAACCCTAATACCCTATATGTTATCTGCCTCCCTTCACCCACGACACAGACACCCTACCACCGTACACAGAAACCCTACCACCAGGAGATCTGGGGAAGAACAAAAGAGAAAGAAAGTAACACACGAACAATCATCGTATCTATGGTTTCCGCCCTTGCGCGACTGTAAGTTTAACACCCTATTCTTGAGTTTTTCAGACCGTCGAGTTAGTGTTTCATGAACGTACATAATCCTTGTAGTGTCCTTAACGTGCTTATCGTCTTTGAAACACCATAGCACCACCTTAATTGCTGTAACAGTAACCGTGATTTGTAGACAGTGCAGTGTTGTTATTATTCTCTTTCGTTAATTCTGTTCATTTAATCGTGTTTTGTGGTCCAGTTGTGTTGTGATTTCGTGAATGTTGTTAGTGGGGTGTTAGTAGGTTATGTGGGTGGTGCTAGGGGGTTTGTGATGGGCGGTAAAGCTAAAGGAGTAGTCGTGCAGTCGTGGAATACGTATCACAGGAAGTTGCAGGAACATGTAGTCGTTGGGTATGCAGCGATTTGGGGATGGCTATTTCTATGGGATGCGTGGAGTGGAAGGATGGTGGTTGGCACCTGGGGGCAGTGGGTGATGAGAGGTGTCGTGGGAGGTGGTTGGTTGGGTTGATGGTGGTGTTGGTCGGTGGTTAAGGGAGGGTAAAACACGGGTACAAGGTTGTTGATATTTGGAGCAGGGGGTTTGGGAACGGTTGTTACAGTGGTTTTAGGCGAGAATGAGGTGAGATAGTATCACCCCTGGAACCATCGTGGGTCAGGGGTGACGAAGGTGGTGGCCAGAGGTGGTGTGAGGCATGGTGGTGAGAGGAATCAACGAGAGAAGGTGGAGGCGTGCTTACGAGTTGCTGGAAACAGAGTGGCGTGGATGTGTGCAAGCAGTTTCGAGTTGTCGTGGTGGTTGCTGTGGTGGCCTTTGGTGGTGTCTAAGGCGTGAGAGTGGTAGTTGGTAGTACATAGGTAAGTTTGGGGGTAGTGGTGGTGGTCGTTAGTGGTCATGCTGGTGGTATTAGTGGCGGGAAAAGAGGATGTCGGGGATGTTTAGGGCTGTTGCGTCGGGGCTATTTTTGCGTTCGTTTTTGCATACGTTGCTCTCGTGGTTGTTGAGTATGGATATTATTATTATTATTATTATTATTATTATTATTATTATTATTATTATTATTATTATTATCATTATGATGTTATCATGTTTATGTTATCATTATTATTGTTAGTTTATTACTTCCTCCATTTTTATATAATGTACCCATTTCATTAAAATACTACACTCATATATTCAACAAATGGGAACATTATATAAAAACAGAGGATAGTATTATTATTATTGTATTGTATGGTTATTAATAATAATATTATTATTATTATGACTACTATTATTATTATTGATGTTATTTTATCATCTTTGTTATTGTTAATGATGTTATTATTGTGATTATTATTATTAATAATATTATTCATATTATTAATTATTAGAATTGTTAAGTAAATTTTATACAAGAATGTGACGGTTATCAATAGTTCGAATATTGTTGCTATGTTTGTTTATTTAATTGAAGTTAGTTATAAAAGTAATAAGGACGAGTTGATTAAGTTCATTGATGTAGTCATGATGGGTACGGTCTCCTTATGCGTAATAAATTATTTAAATAATTGATTTGAATACTATATATATTAAATTAGTTTGCATAATTGTGTTAGTTAGTGATTGTGTATATTATATTGTTAGGTGACGATTTTGAAGTGTCATTATTCTGTTAACTCGCTGGCTTGCTATTGGACTATATTGCTATCCAGGTAGGATACACTGACACTATACTCCAGTAGGTGTTATGAATGGATGTTGGATTGTGTGTTATGGATGTTGAGCATGATTTACATGAGAATGGTATTGGTTGGATTGAGTATTGATTATTATTATTTTTGGTATGCGCATTACGTTATTTAATAGCATGATTGATTAAGAGTATTGTTGCATTCATGAGCATGGCATGTGCATTGGATACGGATTTGAGATGATGAGATATTATTGGGCCCAGGCTAGTTCTGCAGGACTAGACATGGTGACCTCAGCTGTTATGCTGGTGTTCGGCGACGGCCGATTATAGTCTGCCGGGAGGTTCGGTATGGCTTGGTGTTACGAGTTTGAGATTGAGATTGAGAATGAGATTGAGATTGAGCTCGAGCACATCATTGCATTTGCATATCATACTTGTTGCTTTATAATTATTGTGTTACCCTACTCAACCGCGAGGTTGACAGTGTATTCGTGTACACCTACGATGATCCGGAATGGGGAGTAGATTCTACAGGTCAGAGACAGATGAGCTAGGAGCTGGGGCAGGAATGTGAGATACATACTTTGGCCGACTTAGAATTATATCACCTTTAGAGGAGTCATCAGTTGTATTTTCTTTTCCGTTATGAAGTAACTGTAATAACGAAGTTTTAAATTTAATCAGTATTTATATAAAGTACTTTGGTTTGTTTTACTTTGTTATTCAATTGAGAATGTCTTGTTAAAGGCTCTTAAATAAATGGGGGTGTTACAAAGTTTGTAACAACCCGACCCGCCACCGTCGTAACACAAACCCAATAAAATGGGTGCACACTTTTGGGCCCGTTAATTGTCCTCACTTAAGCCCAAAAGCACAAGGCCTTGTTACTAAGTGGTGGGTGGAAGCTATTATAAACATATCACAAGCCTCACATTCTACCGATGTGGGACAACTTTCCTCTCATACTCTTGGGGTGTTACAAACTCCCCCACTTAAAGAACACAACGTTTTCGTTGTGCCTCAAACTTGACCGCAGCCAAGCCCAGAATCCGCCAAGCCCAGAATCCTCCTCCGCTAGGTGTGTAACCCGGGTACTCCCGACCACAGGCTCACCACACGGTTGCAGGGTCGCTCTGATACCATTTGTAACAACCCGACCCGCCACCGTCGTAACACAAACCCAATAAGATGGGTGCACACTTTTGGGCCCGTTAATTGTCCTCACTTAAGCCCAAAAGCACAAGGCCTTGTTACTAAGCGGTGGGTGGAAGCTATTATAAACATATCACAAGCCTCACATTCTACCGTTGTAGGACAACTTTCCTCTCATACTCTTAGGGTGTTACATTAATAGTCGACGTTAAAGTTGTTTTTTCTAGTATTATTACTTACTACCGGGCTGACCCATTTATAAATAGTGGATGTCACGCCTTATTTTGTTTGTGTTTATGTGTTTATATGTATACTTTGTAGGTCAATGCTTATGATTTTGCCTTGTATTTTAAGTTATCATTCATTCATTCTTCCCTTTCTCAATTTTTGAACTTTCCATTTAAATTGTCTTACACCAAACTCCAATTCATAGGCCATTGCCTATTCTAATTCCTATCACCCTTTCAAACCTTTTCTTTTGTGAGATTCATAATTGGATGCTAAACATACTTATTTTCATTGTTTTGGAGCTTCTCCATACTCTTCATCATAGCTTAGTAGCTATTCTAATCTAATCATTATCATCATGGGTTACTAATTTTGATTCAGGGATACATTATTCAAGTTGAATATTCATGAGATGAATTTGTTGGCAGACAAAAATTAGAATTGAAAGAGTCGAAATGTCGAATCCTGTACTAATGGAAAATAGATTATAAACTTAGTCTCCGTTTGTCGGTGCATTTCAGGTACCTGATTAGCGTGAAGTAAATTTTTTTGCAAAAACAATCAGGTAGCTTATTTTTTTTTGGAATGTTTGGCAACTACCTTTTCTGAGTAAATAAGGTACCTAAAATAAAATGCTACCTCATGTAGCATTTGAGAATTCAGGTACCTAATTCATCTTTACCTACCTATTTTACCCTCAGATTTTACGAGTCGTCGATGGAAATGAAAAATATTCGTGATAGGATTGCTACTTTAGTTTGGGGTGAAACTTAATTAATATTTGCCACTTTAATTTGGAGTGAAACTTAATTAATATTTTTTTGTATGAGTTTAATAGAACTAATTTTGTATCGATAAAGTATATTTTCGAGAATATATTTTTTGATTTTTTTTACGTCATCCTTATATATTAATTATTGTTCTCGTTCTCATTCTCTTTCAAATATATTGAAAAAACTTCATTATGACTTAATAGTAACAACGCCAATGAATCGGTGCCGAGTGTCCCTATGGCTCACATACATATGGTTAAAATATGCCAAGCTTTTATCCGAGACTCTCCATGGAGAGTAGAATTACACCATACGTATCGAGAGGCAAATAATTGTGCAGATTGGCTAGCAAATCACGGAGTAACCCAAAATAAACAACTGAGGAGGTTCAATCTCTCGAATGTGCCGAGCCAATTACACAAACTAGCACAACAAGATATAAGTGGGGTAGCATGGCCTCGTTTGGTCCCGGAATCCGATCTTTAGTTCTGTTTTCTGCGTAGATTAGATGTTTGCTTACTTTGTTTTTGTTCCGTTTGCTTCTTTTTCTTTCAAGGTTTGATACCTGCTTCTGTATACCAAAAACAAAGTAACAGCGCCAATGACAATAACACAAGAATAATAGTAAAAATGTAAAATATCATTTAATATATTAAAGCAACAACCGGTAACCGCTATTAGGTGACGTGTCGCGCTCATATCAATCGACCGTATAAAATACAGATTATGTACACAATCAATACGTAAAACAAAAACTACCCACTCATCGGGGGATTCGATCCTGGGACCTATTGTCAACAATACTTCCGTCTTAACCACTAGACTAAGACATCTTCGATATCACCCTCTCTAATTTGTAAAAGTTATTCCGTCCACACTATTTTCCATTTGTCTCGATATTTTTGCCATCTTAATTTCTTGAATTTTTCCTAAACTGTAAAAATAGTACTATGTACTTTTTATCAACTTATACTTTTAATTTCCTCATAAATATTAGATTTTTGCAAAACATTTAATATCCAACCATATTTTTTAGTAATTATCATATAATAGTTTTTTAACAATTATTAGTCACGACATGTTTTTAGACATGATCGATTTTATGAAACTATTTTTTGGGTCACGGGTAAGAAGGGTCCGGAAATTTAAGGTGAAAGAAAACAATTTGATGAATGTAATATAACTATTAATGTAGTGGAAGAAAATATTCAATATTTGTAATGTTTTTTAGCATATGTGAGATATTATAAATTGCTTCAACACTATAGTACACAAAACAAAGGTCAACATGATAGAAATGTCCGTCGAAAACGTCATTTGGTTTTGTTGAAAAAGTAACGTTGGCCTTAAACATCCGTCGCAAGAGCTAAATTGAGACGAAATATTTCCTCCCAGAACAAAGATGACTCCGTCTCAACTCTCGATTGTCATATATATAAGAGTCAACATTATTAGGTGTTGTCGACTTTATATTCTATTGAAACATGACCGACTTTATATTACTACTCCGTATTTTTTAGGTTACCCGTAATAAGGGTTTGAAAATTTTATATTGGAGAAATACAAACTAATAAATGTAATATATTAACAAATGTAGTTTCTAAAGACATTTTTCTATATTTGTAATGTTGTTGGCTATTGGCAAAATATTATAAATGTTTTAAACACAAGTTATATGTGGCCCGTCACAATTTTGTATTATTTACAAATAATTTAATTACTTTTGAACATCATTTATTAAAAGAGGATTTTTGAAAATAATTAATTTTTGTTATATTTATCCATCTCTATGAAATATCGAATAATTTGTGATAAGTTTCATATTATTTCTACTATAGTCTTTTAATTACCCGATAATTCCTTTTTTTTCTGTCATTTTTCTTCGTCGGAGTCGTTTTAGGTTATACGTTGTTTTTGTAGATGTGATCTAATTTGGGGGATTAACTTAACTTACTTAGTTTGACGATGGCAGATTCGATTAATGGTAAAGGACTTAATTTGCGAAAATGATTTGGGTGTTTAGCGTGAAAAAAGGCTCAATTAGTTTTTGTTGGCTCAACGAAGCACACACTTGGTCGCATTACAATAGAGGGGAGGGGGAATCGAACCTAGGACCTATTGTCCAGGATAGCTCCGTCTTCACCACTGAACAAAGACATCAAAAAGACTCAATCAATTATTAGACTATGCAATTCTCCAAATTAACTAATTAAGAAATAAACTTGATTAATGGTGGCAGGTCTATCTCCAAAGAAAATCAAGATGACAGCATCATTTGGTATTGTTTCTTATTTCGGTTGTGTTTGCTTATGGTTTAAGGTGAAATCTAAAGATGTTTAACTTAGTTGATTATGAAATGACTGAATATCGAAAATTAGGGTTCGTTGTTTGATTTTTAATCCAAAAATTATAGTCGGAGTGATTTGAGATTAATGGTTGCAGAGGAGTTTAAAGATTCTGTGGACAAGTTCGATTAGTGCAATACCATCTCTTTTGGATGTCTTAACATTTTTTTTTATCTTCTTTGACATTTAATTTTTTAGTTGTTGAATTTGTAGTGTTCAAAATTCAGTTATACCAACATTTGACCCTCTTATAAGGTCATTATTACAGTTAGTTTCACCTTGCATAAATATCTCATATAATAGACCCTACAAGTCTACTACTCTACCAACATCTTCTAATAAGTTAGCTCCAAACTACTAAGCTTTAGAGGAAGGAGTTGAGAGTTTTCACAATTTTTAGTTTGCTTAGTAGTAGCCGCTAACAGCTTTAACAGAATAAAGCCTTAACAGAATAAATAAAGTTGGCTATTGAAGTCTTGAAGATGACGATAATGAAAATTTTAGGTAGGTAACTAGGGTTAGACCGTTCTTATAGATGAATACGAAGTAAGTGATTTGTGTATCCTACACGAATACGTGTCCAGGTGTCGGATTTGACTATTATATGAAAAAATATCATGTTTTTGGTATAAAATTCAGTATCCAAGTGTCATACCTATGTCCGAGTGTCCAGTGTGCGATTGTCTGCGCAATATAGCTATAAGTATTGGTTGTAAAATTATGGTTATGTTACTATCAATTATACGACTACCAAATTAGGAAATGATCATTTTTAATTTGATTTAATCATTGTGAGACTACTATTTTAAGGCATACACCCTCCGACTCTAAATCATTCCATTTTTTCAAAATTCCTGATGTGGATTTTGAACAAATAGGTCAATTCAAAGGAATTAGACGGAATAATATGTACTAAATTTTATTACTCCGTATATTTTAATTTGTTTCACCTTGCCAAATTAGCTAATACATATTGGAGGGTTCGAATTTTGTATACTCCGTCTTAGTTTGTAAAGGCGCGCCTCGAGTGCGCCTAAGATGCTCCATGGATGAGACACTAACCAAATCTCGCCTTGGTGCAACTTAGATTTCCTAGGACACATTAAATAAGACTTAACAGATTATTTGAAATCTAATAAACCCTAGAACTTTCCAGAATATGCTACTGCATAAGCACTGCTGAAAATGCAAATTATCTCACAATTAGATTACCCGTGTCGTCTTCCTCCTTTGATTTATCTAAGGACTTTTATTATCTTTACGTTTGTTTTGTCTTCAATCAATATTTAAGGTGTAAGAATGGATATCTATTTTTAAACTATTTATTGATTTTATACATATATATTCACTTATTTAAACATTTCCATATTTATACAAAATATTTATATTTTTGAGTTAAAACTGCCACCTACATAATATTTATACAAAATATTTATATTTTTATACTTAGATTCATATTATACCCGTGCATTTATGCACGGGTTACACACTAGTATCAATAATAAACCATGCCCTTTTACGTCATTTTGTCAAATACCAGTTACCTTTACAGTTATTTTCCAGACAGTTTTAACAAAAATCAGTTACCTTATCAGGTCTTAATTTTTACCTACCTTTTCAGGTTTCACGTAACTTTTCAGGTTTCAAGTATCTTTCGAGGTTTCAGCTACCCTTTTGAGGCAGTTTTGCCAAACAAAGTATTAACGTCTAATGGAAAACACCAAAATTTACGAACTTTTTACTTAATTGGGGTTCAAATGCAAACTATTTAACAAAATAGCGTCGATTTTAAACTAATTATCGAAAATCGTTCCACGTCATCATTACTAATTTTTTTTTTTTTTTTTTTTTGAAAATTGAAGTTGTCGCTGTCCCGGACAGCGACATGTTCCTCACCATAGTTTGTGCTCGACAAGCTACATTCATGGCCTCCTTTCTCTATGCTCCGACCATCAAATTACGAAATATCAGATTCGTTCTTTTCTCCTCACTTCCCTTATCATATATATACATATTTTTTTGAGTTATTAACTTCATAATTTTCACAAAAAACAACCCGCAATATCGTTGTTCACTATCGATTTCGGTTTTGTGGTTTAATCAAATATGCCTCGTAAGGCAGCTGCTATTGAACGTACATTGCCATGTAGTTTGGAGGACTTGTATACGGGAACTACCTAGAAGATGAATATTTCACGGGATGTAGTCGATGCTTCTGGGTAATGTTTCTTCGTACACTAACGTATGTTTTGATCTCTATTTTTTGTGAATAATTTATTGTAGTATATATGAATGATGTTGGATTTGATAATATTTCTTTCTGCTTGTAATTGGTGCTTATTTATACTCTATTATTCCACACTAGTTACTTATTATGATTATTGTTCAATAGCAGCTGCCTTACGAGGCATATTTGATTAAACCGCGAAACCGAAATCGTTAGTGAACAACGATATTGCGGGTTGTTTTTTTGTGCAAATTATGAAGTTAATAATTCAAACAAATATGTATATATGATAAGGAAGTGAGGAGAAGAGAACGAATCTGATATTTCGTAATTTGATGGTCGGAGCAAAGAGAACGAAGACCATGAATGTAGCTTGTCGAACACAAATTGTGGTGAGGAACATGTCGCTGTCCGGGACAGCAACAAGTTCAATTTTCGTGGAAAAAAAAAAAAATAAATAAATAAAACAGAAATGATGACCTGGAACCATTTTCGGTAATTAGTTTGAAATCGACGCTTTTTTGTTAAATAGTTTGCATTTGAACCCCAATTTAGCAAAAAAATCAAAATTTACTTGGTGGAATATATGTAGAGGACCGAAATAAAAGAACATTTTGCTTAGTTCAAACCCAAATTATTTAACAAAATATTACGGATTTCAAACTATTTACTAAAAATAGGCATGTCATCTTTTCCAAATACCGCTGTCGGGGATGTCAACGAGTTATGTGTCCCAAAATTGCATAGCATATACAAAATACTCATTTTCTAAGGAAGTCTTAGCTTATCGTTGTTCCAGACAGCGTGAAGTTGCCCGCTCCTTGGGTACTTAACAAGCCATTTTCGACATCTTCGTTCTCCTAACTCCGACCACCAAATAACGAAATACGACCACTATCCTCTTCGTTTCACTTCCCTTTACACATACGCAACTTTGTTTGAGTTATTAGCTCTATGGTTTACTAAAAAAATTGAGCCCCAATATCGTCGTTCACAAACCATTTCGGTTTCGCCACACTATTAGTCTTTTTATATTTATTATGTTAATAACTCATGTAAATGGTTTGCTGCGAAACCGAAATGGCTGAATATTGTATGATCCTATTGATTTACCGTGAAGTGGTTATGGAAGTCAACTGGATTTGATCAACCATATAATGAAGAAAATCAATCTGGTTATTTTGAGCAATGACATTGATCGATGCATGCTGATTTGTTTGACGATCATCCCTATCTTTAATTGTTTGCTAATTGTTTGACCTGTTGCTATGTACATTTGGTATTGAACTTTCGGGAAACTGATTTTGTTATTGATAGGTGCTAATTAATTTGGTTGAAATTCGTTTGAGTGTTTTGTAGTGTTGAACCAAATAGTATAAATGCTGTTCTAAAATCGAAATTGTTAGTGAAAGGCAATATTGCAGGTCGTTTTTTGCATAAATTATGGAGCTAATAATTCAATAAAATGTGTGTACATGATTCGGAAAGTGAGACGAAGCAGATGGTGGTCGTATTTTGTTATATGGTGGTCGGAGCTGGGAGAACCAAGGTGACGAGAGTAGCTCATCAAGAACAATTGGAATAAGCAACTTATCGTTGTCCTAGATAACGACAAGGTAGGACTACCTTTAATACATCCTTTGTCTGTGCTATACAAAAGATTGGGGGAAAAGGCATATAAAATGAAGGCTTAAAATCTTGTTTACGTAGAATGTTTGGATGTTTATACATTAAAATTGGGATTTGGGGATGCTATTTCTTTAAGTCCATCTTTATAGATCCTCTCACGTATATTGGTTAGTGTTAAAAATGGATGAAATAATAGTCTCATAGTAAAAAGATAAAGTGGTCCTCTAAATGATCTGATTATAGAGTGCCAAATTCCTTTGTTTAGCCAAAACTACTCTTCTCTAGTTTTCATTTAAAAAAATCCTCTAAATTATCAAACACAGGCATAACAAGTACTGCAATAGAGAAAATATCAGCGAACTCGAACCAAAACTCAACATCCATTACCAGGCATGCGTTAGCTGGTACAACATTATTACTACCTTCACTTCCATATCTGTTTACATGTAATGCAAACACACTTTATTAGGAAAAACAATAGAGGCGTTTGTAGAAACTGAAATAATAATGATGTTAATACTAATCGATCAAGAATGGGAAATTAACGTACCCCAATTCGAGTGGTATGAGGAGCCTTCTTTTACCATCAACCCGCATACCTAAGGAACAAAAATTGAATGATAAAATATACATATTTGCCTTTTAAACCAAGCAACAAGGAAACAAAAGTCGTTATGTCACCAAGTATTACCATCAATTCCAAGATGCATTCCATCCACAACGGTATCTTTACCTGGAAGTACAGTACAAGTGTAAAATTAAATCGATTTTTGACATTACAGATTACTCAATTACATAGATAAGAAGTAATGTAGTTAAGTTACCAGGGGGAAACTTGAGTGGTTTTTTTCCAACAGTTGAGCAAAACACTTGGCCTTGTTCTTTCAGTGTACCAGTATAATGCACGGTGACCTGAAACCAATCAAGAGAGATGTTTTAAAAAGAAGTACCATGACAAAAATGTATTAGCTTATCTGTCATTATGACCTACCTTTCTCCCCAATGAAGCTATTTTCCATCATGCTCACCACTTTCTATCTCCTCTATAACCAAGCCACTGACATCCGTGGTTTTACCTCCGTTCTCCACCAAGGCAAAAATGGAAAAAAAAAATTAAACCGGAAACATCTCCTAAAAGGGGTAAGACTGGACTACAGTCTACAGTGATTGAGAAGGGGATTCTTGTTAAAAAAATAGGACTCAAAAATAGAGAAGTTGCTGACCAAACTTGTCCAAATAAACAGTTGTAGTTAGTGATTACTAATAGATAGTAAGACTGTCAAACAGGTATCACAATGGAGAATGCAACCCAAAGAAGCTCTTTCGGATGACCAAAGATGGAAATTGCGTCGAAAGCTACATTGAAAGATTGTTAAACAATCAACTAAGAGCCCTTTTGCTCTATTCCTTCATAATTCATAACCCGTCTTTGTCTCTTTGGAAATGGAAATAAGTGTTTTTTTTACTACTGTGAAAATTAAAATCCGCCAACAAAAATCCTAAAACTGGAAAAAGGATAAAGTCTTGTACAATTTCCTCCAAAAAAAAATAAAGCCTTATGCAAAATCAAATGCTCAAATCCAAAAAAAGTCAGGCTAACCTTTTAACAGGATCCCAGTCCATCTTAACATATTCAAAAAGTAATGATAATAACATTTTGATCACCTTCATCACTTTCTATAATTTGCACAAGATTGTGTCCATGATTGTTGATATAAGAAAAGACGTTGTCTTCAGATTCGCTCAATTCATAAGTCTTCTTAAGCCGCTTAAGGATGTCTCTCCCCTTATAAGACTTGTGATGGCGGGAGGATATGGAGGTTAAGTGAGGTCTACTCGTCGGGAGTGGTTGAGAGGAGCGAAGTGGAGTTGAGTTGGTTGGATGGAAATATGTCGTCGTAAAATTTTACATGTCTTGATGTGTAAATACGGTGTGTTTTTGGGTTAAGACAATGGTATGCACTTTGTGTATTGGAGTAGCCTACAAAGATGAATGGGGTGGAACGATCATCTAGTTTGTGCTTGGTGTATGGTCTTAGCCATGGGTAACACAAGCATCCGAAGTTGTGAAGATTGTGATATGTTGGTGGCGTTTGATGAAGTAGTGCATATGGCGATTTGCCTTGGAGTGAGCGAGTCGGTAAGCGGTTGATAAGATGAGTGGCCTTGTTAAACGCGAAAGGCCAATATTTCGTTAGTAATCGCGCGTGTTTGAGTAGGGCTAGGCCCGTTTCGACTATATGTCGATGTCGTCTTTCGGCATAGCCATTGTGTTCGGGTGTGTGTGGAGGCGAGGTTGAGTGAGAGATACCGTTGTTGAGGAGTGTGGTATTTAACTTAATATATTCGCCACCGTTGTCGGAAAAAAAATGTTTGATTGGTTTATTGAAGTGTTTTTCGACAATGGCTTTGAATTGAATAAATATTTGGTTTGCATCGGATTTTTTCTTTAGCGGATATTATAACCATGTATAATTAGTAAAGTGGTCATCGAATATTATGTAGTACTTGTAGTCGTTGAACGAGGTAATAGGGCTCGTCCATAGGTCCGAAAAAATTAATTGTAGTGAGTCATTAGTTTTGAGCGATGAAAGCGAGAATGGTAGTTTTTTGCTCATAATGATATTGCATGATTCACAGTGCACAAAATCGGTAGACGGAAATAGTAAATCTTTATTAATAGCTTTGATTACATCATGAGATGGATGACCTAGTCTATGATGTAATGATAAGAGAGTGGTTCCTTTGGTTGCATTGTAGAGGCGCGGTTTCGGAGGACACCACTCGTAAATTCCTTCCTTAAGTTGGCCCTTGAGGAGTGTTGTTCCCGTTGTCATTGCCTTAACATGAAAACATTCGGATGAGAATACGACATAAGCATTGTTATCGTGACATAGTTGCGAGATAGAAATAATATTTCTTGATATTTTTGGGACATGAAGAATATTATTTAATTTAATACCATTAAAATTAATAGTACCTGTGTTGGCAATGTTGAGTCCGGAACCATCTCCAATCAGTAGTTCGTCGAGGCCCGAGTAAGGTGAATGGAAGTCGAGGGAATCAAGGTCATGGGTGATGTGGTGGCTCGCGCCACTATCAAGTAAGTAATTGGGGTTGGGTTCGGTGTAGGTGGGTTCGAGGCTCACGGCGTGAGCCTGGGGGGGTTGTTTTGATAGCGGTTGGGTGGGGGTGCGGGGAACACGATGGAGGGGTGAAGTTTACGGAAATAGGGACAATTGGACACGACATGTCCGGTTTCGCGGCACCACTGGCACCGACCTTTGAAGGGTCGCGGGTTGGAGGAGTTTTGGGCTTGGGAGTTTTGGTTGTTGTTGTTGTTAAACGCGGTAGTGGTGCGGCTTTGGTAGCGATTTTGGTTGTTGGATTTGTAGGAGGGGTTGGCCGAGGGTTGGTAATGGTTGAGAGATGGGTTTTGTTGAATTAGTAGCTCTTGTTGTAGGAGCTTTTCATGGAGCGCCTCGAATTTTATAGGTGTATCGTGGGCTCGCAATTGGTCAATAACAGGTTTGTAAAGTTCATAATCGAGACCGTTTAGGACTCGAGAGATCACATCTTCGGGATCAAGGATTTTTCCCATTAAAGCTAGTTGATCCACACAAGCTTAGAGTGAGTGGATATATTCGGTTATTGTTTGATTCGTAGATTTGGTTATCGAATCGAACCGAGCTTTTATTTGTTGGATGTGAATCCTAGAGGGGTTAGCATAGGTTTGGGATAAGATATCCCATGCTTCTTTGGCCGATTTTGCCCTAACGGTTAACGTTTGGAGGCCGGCCGAAATTGTGCCTATTAGAGCACCTAGGATTAACCCATCGTGTTTCAACCAAGATAGGTAGGAGGGGTTTGGGATTTCTTGGTTTTCGTCGTTGGTGGTAGTGGCGGCCGGTTGGGGTGTGGTGCCATCTACAAAGCTGAGTTGGCTAAGTCCGAAAAGGATGTTGGATAGTTGAAATCTCCACGTGGTGTAATTGAAGGATGTCAATTTGATGACGTTGGTGAGGTTAGGCGTGACGAGCGGATGCGCGGCGTCATGAGGGTTGTTGATGTGGTGGTCATGGTGGACGTTGTTCATGGTGTGAGGCGGAAGAGTGGCGGCTGTTTTTTGGCGTTTGAAGATGTTTCTTTTAGGTTTTAAGAGGTTGGATCGATTGTGACTTGTTGATACCATATAAGACTTGTGAGAATTATTATTATGAAAAGTGTAATTTACAATTGTGAGGATGTACATATATATAGGAAGGATACATGTGTAGAAAGACTAAAACCCTAATATACTTGCTATTATTACAAGATTATGATATGGAAAGATTTTGTTGGACTATTTGATTGCTATTGGACATTTGGGTTGTATTATTGTTAACACCCCTTACCAGCTTTCTTCTTTCCCTTGTCTGCCTTTGGGTCAGCTTAGTGAAAACATTATTCAGACCCTTTTGCTTTATTCCATCATAATTCATAAGCCTTCTTTGTCTCTTTGGAAATCGAAATAAGCATTTTTTTACTACTGGGTGAAAATTAAAATCCGCTAACAAAACTCCTAAAACTGGAAAGAGGATAAAGCCTTGTACAATTTCCTCCAAAAAAAATAAAGCCTTATACAAAATTAAATGCTCAAATCCAAAGAAAGACAGGCTAACCTTTTAAGAGAATCTCGGTCCATCTTAACATTTTCACAAACTAATGATATAACCTTTGGATCATCCTCCTTACTTTCTATAATTTGCACAAGATTGTGTCCATGATTTTTGAGATGACCAATATAGATGCTATGCGAAGAACGAGAATACTTTCTAGAGATGGCAGACATAGTTAAGGGTTTCGGATTAACTATCCTTAAAGGAGTCATGGAAGATAGAAACGACAAGATTTGGGCACAATTCACGGTTGAGGTATATTATTATGAGGATTTCTTTGCTTTTTTTTCACGGTCAGAGTTTGAAATTTTTGTAATCATCAACTTAATTCTAAATAAACGTTGGGTGATGCAGGCGAAGAGAGGTGTAGAAAGAGTGCATGTGTTTATATCACTGATGCAGAATATGCAAGGCGGAAACAGTAAACAAGTAACAACTACAATTGAGCCGCGTAAAGTGATCAACAACGCATCCCCATTGTGGACAAACTACCAGGCACATGGGTTGCCAATTTCCATTTAAGCTCGTCTTTACGTAGTGATTAGAAGCAGTGAGAATTGTAGGAATTCTTTTGGGAGGTGTATAGGGGTTAAACCATAAACGCCGCAAAGGAAGGACATTTATCATTTTAATGATATAATTTCAGTTTTGTTAGCTTTATACACCAAAAGTATGTTCGTATATTTGTTGTGCACGGAAGCAAGTGACGCAAACTGAGTGAGAACTAATAACAATATCAATATTAATAAATGACCATAATAGCTTGAGTCAAACACGAGTATAGAGGTAGACAACAGCACAAATATATTTTCCTTTGCACAAATAATCAAATGAGCGTTAGATGTGATATAAGTAGCCTCATTCTATATCCCAATGTTATATACCAAATCGGTTATTTATTATCTTTAATTAAAAACATTATATGGAGAATAAATAGTAAATAACTAATTAAGACGGAGAAAGTAGTTAAAGAAGAACAACTATTTAGTTGAATTCGTCAACGACATTAAAGAAGGGACAAATAATTGAATGTTTATAAATGCCTCTGATTCTCATACCATGAAAACAAACCGAGAATATTGGTAATAATTATGATCGGACCAAAAAAAATAGGGTCATTGTGAAAATAAGAAACAGAGGAATGAAGAAGATAGTAATTCTTATTGATTAATGCAGCGTGGTACAACTCTTATATATGGACTCCTAGCTGATAGCAAATCTTTGACTCCCTCAATTAACTCCTACTACTAAGGTAGCAAAATAACCTACTCCTAATATTATAGTAACAAGATAATACATAGAATAATACTCAGAATATATACATAATAATAAAGATACAGTGACCAAGTATGCGTGGATGTGATTGCCCGTAATACTCGGTTTCCATATTTCAATACTCCCCCTCAAGTTGGAGGTCGGGGTAAACCGAGGCCCAACTTGAATAGTAAATGATCAAAGGATTCTCCTCCAAGTGCTTTAGTAAACAAGTCGGCAATTTGCTCCTTGCTTGAAATATGATGCGCATGAATGGCGTTGGAGACTAAGTGTTGACGTATGAAATGACATGCCACTTCAATGTGTTTCGTTCGATCATGGAAAACAGGGTTCTTTGATATATGAAGTGCAGCTTGGTTATCGCAATACATGTACATTGGCTTGGTATGAAAAATCCCCAACGAACCAAGGAAAGACTTAAGCCATAACAATTCACTGGTAACGGATCCCATCGCTCTATACTCCGCTTCGGCCGTGGATGTAGCCACCGTTACTTGCTTCTTAGCTCTCCAAGAAATGGGTGACCCTCCAATAGACACAAAATATCCACTTAGCGATCTCCGTGTGATAGGACAAGTAGCATAGTCCGAATCGCAATACCCTCGAAGTTGGTAATCCGGGTTTCCATTAAGTGTAATACCTTTGTTTGGGTTTCTCTTAATATATCGTACGACTCGCAACGCCGCTTCCCAATGCTCCTTCTTGGGTTCATTCACAAATTGAGATAACACATGAACCGAGTAAACAAGATCCGGTCTAGTGATCGTCAAATATACTAACCTCCCAACTAAGCGACGATATTTCATGATGTCCTTTAAAATAGGCCCCTTCGCCATAGCTAAATTGTGACGAGCAGCCATGGGAGTGTAAACGGTTTTCGCACATGCCATTCCATTATCTTCCACAATATCTATTGCATATTTTCTTTGATTGAGAAATAAACCATCAACCCCATGTGCTACTTCAATTCCAAGGAAAAACTTAAGTTTTCCTAAGTCTTTAATACCAAATTTGGTGTCCAAAAAACTCTTAAATTTGTTGCAAACTAATCGGTCATTCCCAACTACGATCATATCGTCAACATACACTAAGACCCCAATAAAAACTCCATTGCGATTTAGTGTAAATAATGAATAATCTGCCATTGATTGCACAAAACCATAACTTTTCATGGACATTGTCAGTTTTGCGAACCAATTGCGCGAAGCCTGTTTTAAACCGTAGATAGACTTCATTAGCTTACAAACTTTCGTACCTTTGCCTTTGTCGAACCCTTGTGGGATTCTCATGTACACATCCTCTTCAAGGTCTCCGTGCAAGAAAGCGTTATTGACATCGAGTTGTTCAATAATCCATCTTTTCTTCACTGCCACTGCCAACATACACCTCACACTTGTCATTTTCGCAACCGGTGCATACGTCTCGTGAAAATCAATACCTTCTATTTGAGTAAATCCTTGAGCCACGAGTCTTGCTTTATATCGCTCAATTTCTCTGTTAGCATGATATTTGATTTTATACACCCAATTGCTTTCTTTCCCATCGGCAAATCATCGATTTTCCAAGTCCCATTTGCTTCTAGCGCATCAATTTCCTTCCTCATGGCTTCACGCCACTTCTCGTCTTTAGCTGCCTCGTGATAGGAACTCGGTTCTCTGTTTGCATCAATTTTTGCTAGGAAGCAATTATGTGAATTAGAAAAACAATTATTAGTAACATAATTAACTAATGGATATCTTGTACCTGACGAGGAAGATATTGATTGTGCGTGGCAAGCATCTTGATTGGGTGTAATTACTCTTGTAGATTTGCAAAAGTAATCCTTCTTCCATGATGGCTCAAACTTGGTTCGAGCACCTCGACCCATTACTTCTCCTTCGGTCAGATTTTGGGACATCTCACTGCTGCCATTAGTTTCTGTTCCTAGTTCATCATTACCCAATGTTCTAGCCCCTATTTCGTGTGTTTCCAGTGGCTCTATTATGTCACTCTCCACATTTTCTATCCTTTCACTCTCCAAATTCTTGTCACTCTCCACATTTTCTATTCTTTCACTCTCCAAATTTCCCATAGCTTCCTCACTGGTCGTCCATGTCATTGCATCACTACTCCCCCTTTCAACCCGACTACCCTCAATGTGTGACTCACGTTCCATACTTTGTACGTGAATGTCATTGTTGGTAATCAGATAAGGATATACATTTTCATAAAAATTAACGTCGCGTGACACAAAAACACGTTTGTCCTTAATGTCATACACTTTCCACCCTTTTTTGCTATGTGGATATCCAATAAAAATGCAGCGTTTTCCTCGCTCTCCAAATTTATCCCGGTTTTTATCATTATTGTGGACATAACACAAGCATCCAAAAACTTTGACGTTGTCATAATTAGGCCTCTTTCTATATAAAATCTCGAAAGGGGTTTTGCCATTAAGAAGCGGTGTAGGCGTTCTATTTATCAAATAAGCAGCTGTCAAAACGCATTCCCCCCAAAATTGTAACGGCAAACCTCCCTCAAAACGTAGAGCACGGGCTTTTTCTAATATATGACGGTGTTTCCTCTCTACTCGACCATTTTGTTGGGGCGTATTAGTATTACTAGTTTGGAATAAAATCCCATTTTCCTCATAATATCGACGCATTGATCCAGCTAGTAATTCCGTCCCATTATCACTTTGAATTTTCTTAACACAAGTCTCAAATTGGGTTTTCACCATTTGACAAAAAATTCTCATAAAATCGCCAGCTTCACTCTTGTCTTTCATAAGGTAAACCCAAACTCCCCGACTATGGTCGTCAACTATAGTCAAAAAATAATGGGCTCTAGTCAAACTAGCTACCTTATACGGTCCCCATAAATCGCAATGGATTAGGCCAAATAAGGAATCACTACGCCTATTATTTAATTTAAAAGATGCACGAGATTGTTTTGCCCTACAACAGGAATCACAAATAGTGTCTGATGTCCAATGTAAATTGCTACCAACCAAATCGGAAAAACGAAGAAAAATACTTTGAGACGGATGTCCAAGCCTTTTATGCCATAAATGTGCTACCTTTGTGACTTTAGCTTGAGCCACGACTTCTTCCCGTGTCTTGTAGTAATACACCCCATCCCGATGCTCACCGCGTCCAATCATCGTCCTCGTACTCAGGTCCTGAATATCACAAAAGTCGGAATTAAATGTTACTACACAATTGTTTTCACTAATTAATTGTTTTACGGAAATTAAATCGCAAGTAAGAGTTGGTACAAATAAGACATCCTTTAATATGAAATTGTTGCTCAAACGAATCTCCCCATGAATTTTTGCTTGAACTCGTCGTCCATCGGGTAGGCTCACTGTCGAATGAGTATTTTCAACCCAAGTTTTCTCCAACAATTCTTGCTTCCCTGTCATATGATGGGAACACCCACTGTCTATCATCCACTCAACATCAATGGTTAATTTCATACCTTTTAATTTTTCGTCACAGCCAGGACTTTCCTTGAGCAAGATCTTCAACCGCTCAATTTCTTCATTAGTGAACACAAAATTTTGCTCTGTGTGTTCTGCTTCTTTCGTGCTTGAGGACCCAATTGCATTTGCCTGGTGTAAAATATAGTGGTAGGTTGTTGGAATGGTCTTTGGACCATTGCTTTTTGATTGCTCGCCATTTCCAGTCATGATTTCTCAATATTGGGTTTTGATTTTTTTTTTTTATTTTTATTTTTTTTTTTTGATTTTTTTTTTTATATTATTGATCGAAATCTAGCTCTCGATACCATGTGAAAATAAGAAACAGAGGAATGAAGAAGATAGTAATTCTTATTGATTAATGCAGCGTGGTACAACTCTTATATATGGACTCCTAGCTGATAGCAAATCTTTGACTCCCTCAATTAACTCCTACTACTAAGGTAGCAAAATAACCTACTCCTAATATTATAGTAACAAGATAATACATAGAATAATACTCAGAATATATACATAATAATAAAGATACAGTGACCAAGTATGCGTGGATGTGATTGCCCGTAATACTCGGTTTCCATATTTCAATAGTCATGCTAAAGGTCGTCGACAAATTACTAATTATCGTCGACACTTTTATATGAATTACTAACTTTGCCCTTATTCAACCCTTTATATTTATTTGACAATTTAGCAATATTGGACTAAAATTCATTAAAAAAAAGTGTTGGTTTCTCACTAAAATAAAATACGGTTTAGTAGTGATTTGATCAACGGTTTTCAACGGTTTTCAACGATTTCAACGAGCGATTTGAACAACGATTTTCAACGATGAATGTATAACGAGATTAGTTTACGACTTAAATTTGATTCAAATTTATGATTTTTAGTTCGTAATATAGTAGAACGGATTATGATTAGCGTTAGATTCCCGAAGCTGAGTTAAAATTTTGAAAAAAAAATAGAAATTGCCCAGACAAAGAACATTTTCGTCCAGACCAAGAACATTTTCGTCCAGACAAAAAAAAAATTCGTCTGGACCTAGGTCTGGAAGAAAAACATTCTCATCTGGACCTAGGTTTGGAAGAAAATGTTCTTTGTCTGGACCTAGGTCTGGACGAAAAACATTCTCGTATGGACCTAGGTCTGGACGAAAATGTTCTTTGTCTGGACCTACGTATGGACGAAAATGTTCTTTGTCAAGGCAATTTCTATTTTTTTTTCAAAATTTCAAATCGGCTTCGAGAATCTAACGTTAATCATAATCCGTTCTACTATATTACGAACTAAAAATCATAAATTTGAATCAAATTTAAATGGTAAACTAATCTCGTTATTGTCATTCATCGTTGAAAATCGTTGAAAACCATTGTTCGAATCGCTCGTTGAAATCGTTGAAAACTGTTGATCGAATCGCTACTAAACCTTATTTTATTTTAGTGAGAAAACCGACACTTTTTTTTAATGAATTTTAGTCCAATATTACTAAATTGTCAAATAAATATAAAGGGTTGAATAAGGGCAGAGTTGGTAGTTCATGTAAAAGTGTCGACGATAACTAGTAATTTGTTGACGACGTATAGTAGCTTCGAAAAAATAAAATAGCAAAGGTTTTAAGGTTTTAATTGTAATACCCCGTATTTTAGCCTCGGTCAACGGCAGTCAAACCATGTTTGACTGCCGTATTTCAAACGGAATGTTTATAAAGTATTTTACGTAAATTATTATTATTTTATAAATCGTATTTCTACGATTAATTCGTATTTCATAATCATTTTTTAATTGATGATTACTTCGTAAAATAACATTTTATTCTTATTTTCTTTATTCTGTTAATAAATTTTAATTAAATATATTTCATATTTTATATTTATTTCTCATTTATACTTGTTTTATTATTTACGTCAATTATATTTAACTCCTAATTTTATATATTTTTATGTTAGTCCTAATAAAATTATATTCTTATACTTAATTTAATTATTAATATTTATTGAAACTGAATTACTTAATATATTTGGTATAAATAATTTATACGTACACGTTTATTTTAAGTCACGAGCTGAGAGCGGGATTTTACCTCGAGAAGCGTCTTAGGCTTGGGCTCGACTAGACAATGTGAATTGTGTATATGCAAACCTAAGCTTAGTATGCTCACCCTAATAGTCCATACCCTAGCAACACCTACATCGACATGTTATAACTTATACAAACACCTACCATCGACTTGTAAAAACCCTAATACCCTATATGTTATCTGCCTCCCTTCACCAACGACACAGACACCCTACCACCGTACACAGAAACCCTACCACCAGGAGATCTGGGGAAGAACAAAAGAGAAAGAAAGTAACACACGAACAATCATCGTATCTATGGTTTCCGCCCTTGCGCGACTGTAAGTTTAACACCCTATTCTTGAGTTTTTCAGACCGTCGAGTTAGTGTTTCATGAACGTACATAATCCTTGTAGTGTCCTTAACGTGCTTATCGTCTTTGAAACACCATAGCACCACCTTAATTGCTGTAACAGTAACCGTGATTTGTAGACAGTGCAGTGTTGTTATTATTCTCTTTCGTTAATTCTGTTCATTTAATCGTGTTTTGTGGTCCAGTTGTGTTGTGATTTCGTGAATGTTGTTAGTGGGGTGTTAGTAGGTTATGTGGGTGGTGCTAGGGGGTTTGTGATGGGCGGTAAAGCTAAAGGAGTAGTCGTGCAGTCGTGGAATACGTATCACAGGAAGTTGCAGGAACATGTAGTCGTTGGGTATGCAGCGATTTGGGGATGGCTATTTCTATGGGATGCGTGGAGTGGAAGGATGGTGGTTGGCACCTGGGGGCAGTGGGTGATGAGAGGTGTCGTGGGAGGTGGTTGGTTGGGTTGATGGTGGTGTTGGTCGGTGGTTAAGGGAGGGTGAAACACGGGTACAAGGTTGTTGATATTTGGAGCAGGGGGTTTGGGAACGGTTGTTACAGTGGTTTTAGGCGAGAATGAGGTGAGATAGTATCACCCCTGGAACCATCGTGGGTCAGGGGTGACGAAGGTGGTGGCCAGAGGTGGTGTGAGGCATGGTGGTGAGAGGAATCAACGAGAGAAGGTGGAGGCGTGCTTACGAGTTGCTGGAAACAGAGTGGCGTGGATGTGTGCAAGCAGTTTCGAGTTGTCGTGGTGGTTGCTGTGGTGGCCTTTGGTGGTGTCTAAGGCGTGAGAGTGGTAGTTGGTAGTACATAGGTAAGTTTGGGGGTAGTGGTGGTGGTCGTTGGTGGTCATGCTGGTGGTATTAGTGGCGGGAAAAGAGGATGTCGGGGATGTTTAGGGCTGTTGCGTCGGGGCTATTTTTGCGTTCGTTTTTGCATACGTTGCTCTCGTGGTTGTTGAGTATGGATATTATTATTATTATTATTATTATTATTATTATTATTATTATTATTATTATTATTATTATTATTATTATTATTATTTGTATTATTATCATTATGATGTTATCATGTTTATGTTATCATTATTATTGTTAGTTTATTACTTCCTCCATTTTTATATAATGTACCCATTTCATTAAAATACTACACTCATATATTCAACAAATGGGAACATTATATAAAAACAGAGGATAGTATTATTATTATTGTATTGTATGGTTATTAATAATAATATTATTATTATTATGACTACTATTATTATTATTGATGTTATTTTATCATCTTTGTTATTGTTAATGATGTTATTATTGTGATTATTATTATTAGTAATATTATTCATATTATTAATTATTAGAATTGTTAAGTAAATTTTATACAAGAATGTGACGGTTATCAATAGTTCGAATATTGTTGCTATGTTTGTTTATTTAATTGAAGTTAGTTATAAAAGTAATAAGGACGAGTTGATTAAGTTCATTGATGTAGTCATGATGGGTACGGTCTCCTTATGCGTAATAAATTATTTAAATAATTGATTTGAATACTATATATATTAAATTAGTTTGCATAATTGTGTTAGTTAGTGATTGTGTATATTATATTGTTAGGTGACGATTTTGAAGTGTCATTATTCTGTTAACTCGCTGGCTTGCTATTGGACTATATTGCTATCCAGGTAGGATACACTGACACTATACTCCAGTAGGTGTTATGAATGGATGTTGGATTGTGTGTTATGGATGTTGAGCATGATTTACATGAGAATGGTATTGGTTGGATTGAGTATTGATTATTATTATTTTTGGTATGCGCATTACTTTATTTAATAGCATGATTGATTAAGAGTATTGTTGCATTTATGAGCATGGCATGTGCATTGGATACGGATTTGAGATGATGAGATATTATTGGGCCCAGGCTAGTTCTGCAGGACTAAACCTGGTGACCTCAGCTGTTATGCTGGTGTTCGGCGACGGCCGATTATAGTCTGCCGGGAGGTTCGGTATGGCTTGGTGTTACGAGTTTGAGATTGAGATTGAGAATGAGATTGAGATTGAGCTCGAGCACATCATTGCATTTGCATATCATACTTGTTGCTTTATAATTATTGTGTTACCCTACTCAACCGCGAGGTTGACAGTGTATTCGTGTACACCTACGATGATCCGGAATGGGGAGTAGATTCTACAGGTCAGAGACAGATGAGCTAGGAGCTGGGGCAGGAATGTGAGATACATACTTTGGCCGACTTAGAATTATATCACCTTTAGAGGAGTCATCAGTTGTATTTTCTTTTCCGTTATGAAGTAACTGTAATAACGAAGTTTTAAATTTAATCAGTATTTATATAAAGTACTTTGGTTTGTTTTACTTTGTTATTCAATTGAGAATGTCTTGTTAAAGGCTCTTAAATAAATGGGGGTGTTACAAAGTTTGTAACAACCCGACCCGCCACCGTCGTAACACAAACCAAATAAAATGGGTGCACACTTTTGGGCCCGTTAATTGTCCTCACTTAAGCCCAAAAGCACAAGGCCTTGTTACTAAGTGGTGGGTGGAAGCTATTATAAACATATCACAAGCCTCACATTCTACCGATGTGGGACAACTTTCCTCTCATACTCTTGGGGTGTTACAAACTCCCCCACTTAAAGAACACAACGTTTTCGTTGTGCCTCAAACTTGACCGCAGCCAAGCCCAGAATCCGCCAAGCCCAGAATCCTCCTCCGCTAGGTGTGTAACCCGGGTACTCCCGACCACAGGCTCACCACACGGTTGCAGGGTCGCTCTGATACCATTTGTAACAACCCGACCCGCCACCGTCGTAACACAAACCCAATAAGATGGGTGCACACTTTTGGGCCCTTTAATTGTCCTCACTTAAGCCCAAAAGCACAAGGCCTTGTTACTAAGCGGTGGGTGGAAGCTATTATAAACATATCACAAGCCTCACATTCTACCGTTGTAGGACAACTTTCCTCTCATACTCTTAGGGTGTTACATTAATAGTCGACGTTAAAGTTGTTTTTTCTAGTATTATTACTTACTACCGGGCTGACCCATTTATAAATAGTGGATGTCACGCCTTATTTTGTTTGTGTTTATGTGTTTATATGTATACTTTGTAGGTCAATGCTTATGATTTTGCCTTGTATTTTAAGTTATCATTCATTCATTCTTCCCTTTCTCAATTTTTGAACTTTCCATTTAAATGGTCTTACACCAAACTCCAATTCATAGGCCATTGCCTATTCTAATTCCTATCACCCTTTCAAACCTTTTCTTTTGTGAGATTCATAATTGGATGCTAAACATACTTATTTTCATTGTTTTGGAGCTTCTCCATATTCTTCATCATAGCTTAGTAGCTATTCTAATCTAATCATTATCATCATGGGTTACTAATTTTGATTCAGGGATACATTATTCAAGTTGAATATTCATGAGATGAATTTGTTGGCAGACAAAAATTAGAATTGAAAGAGTCGAAATGTCGAATCCTGTACTAATGGAAAATAGATTATAAACTTAGTCTCCGTTTGTCGGTGCATTTCAGGTACCTGATTAGCGTGAAGTAAATTTTTTTGCAAAAACAATCAGGTAGCTTATTTTTTTTTGGAATGTTTGGCAACTACCTTTTCTGAGTAAATAAGGTACCTAAAATAAAATGCTACCTCATGTAGCATTTGAGAATTCAGGTACCTAATTCATCTTTACCTACCTATTTTACCCTCAGATTTTACGAGTCGTCGATGGAAATGAAAAATATTCGTGATAGGATTGCTACTTTAGTTTGGGGTGAAACTTAATTAATATTTGCCACTTTAATTTGGAGTGAAACTTAATTAATATTTTTTTGTATGAGTTTAATAGAACTAATTTTGTATCGATAAAGTATATTTTCGAGAATATATTTTTTGATTTTTTTTACGTCATCCTTATATATTAATTATTGTTCTCGTTCTCATTCTCTTTCAAATATATTGAAAAAACTTCATTATGACTTAATAGTAACAACGCCAATGAATCGGTGCCGAGTGTCCCTATGGCTCACATACATATGGTTAAAATATGCCAAGCTTTTATCCGAGACTCTCCATGGAGAGTAGAATTACACCATACGTATCGAGAGGCAAATAATTGTGCAGATTGGCTAGCAAATCACGGAGTAACCCAAAATAAACAACTGAGGAGGTTCAATCTCTCGAATGTGCCGAGCCAATTACACAAACTAGCACAACAAGATATAAGTGGGGTAGCATGGCCTCGTTTGGTCCCGGAATCCGATCTTTAGTTCTGTTTTCTGCGTAGATTAGATGTTTGCTTACTTTGTTTTTGTTCCGTTTGCTTCTTTTTCTTTCAAGGTTTGATACCTGCTTCTGTATACCAAAAACAAAGTAACAGCGCCAATGACAATAACACAAGAATAATAGTAAAAACGTAAAATATCATTTAATATATTAAAGCAACAACCGGTAACCGCTATTAGGTGACGTGTCGCGCTCATATCAATCGACCGTATAAAATACAGATTATGTACACAATCAATACGTAAAACAAAAACTACCCACTCATCGGGGGATTCGATCCTGGGACCTATTGTCAACAATACTTCCGTCTTAACCACTAGACTAAGACATCTTCGATATCACCCTCTCTAATTTGTAAAAGTTATTCCGTCCACACTATTTTCCATTTGTCTCGATATTTTTGCCATCTTAATTTCTTGAATTTTTCCTAAACTGTAAAAATAGTACTATGTACTTTTTATCAACTTATACTTTTAATTTCCTCATAAATATTAGATTTTTGCAAAACATTTAATATCCAACCATATTTTTTAGTAATTATCATATAATAGTTTTTTAACAATTATTAGTCACGACATGTTTTTAGACATGATCGATTTTATGAAACTATTTTTTGGGTCACGGGTAAGAAGGGTCCGGAAATTTAAGGTGAAAGAAAACAATTTGATGAATGTAATATAACTATTAATGTAGTGGAAGAAAATATTCAATATTTGTAATGTTTTTTAGCATATGTGAGATATTATAAATTGCTTCAACACTATAGTACACAAAACAAAGGTCAACATGATAGAAATGTCCGTCGAAAACGTCATTTGGTTTTGTTGAAAAAGTAACGTTGGCCTTAAACATCCGTCGCAAGAGCTAAATTGAGACGAAATATTTCCTCCCAGAACAAAGATGACTCCGTCTCAACTCTCGATTGTCATATATATAAGAGTCAACATTATTAGGTGTTGTCGACTTTATATTCTATTGAAACATGACCGACTTTATATTACTACTCCGTATTTTTTAGGTTACCCGTAATAAGGGTTTGAAAATTTTATATTGGAGAAATACAAACTAATAAATGTAATATATTAACAAATGTAGTTTCTAAAGACATTTTTCTATATTTGTAATGTTGTTGGCTATTGGCAAAATATTATAAATGTTTTAAACACAAGTTATATGTGGCCCGTCACAATTTTGTATTATTTACAAATAATTTAATTACTTTTGAACATCATTTATTAAAAGAGGATTTTTGAAAATAATTAATTTTTGTTATATTTATCCATCTCTATGAAATATCGAATAATTTGTGATAAGTTTCATATTATTTCTACTATAGTCTTTTAATTACCCGATAATTCCTTTTTTTTCTGTCATTTTTCTTCGTCGGAGTCGTTTTAGGTTATACGTTGTTTTTGTAGATGTGATCTAATTTGGGGGATTAACTTAACTTACTTAGTTTGACGATGGCAGATTCGATTAATGGTAAAGGACTTAATTTGCGAAAATGATTTGGGTGTTTAGCGTGAAAAAAGGCTCAATTAGTTTTTGTTGGCTCAACGAAGCACACACTTGGTCGCATTACAATAGAGGGGAGGGGGAATCGAACCTAGGACCTATTGTCCAGGATAGCTCCGTCTTCACCACTGAACAAAGACATCAAAAAGACTCAATCAATTATTAGACTATGCAATTCTCCAAATTAACTAATTAAGAAATAAACTTGATTAATGGTGGCAGGTCTATCTCCAAAGAAAATCAAGATGACAGCATCATTTGGTATTGTTTCTTATTTCGGTTGTGTTTGCTTATGGTTTAAGGTGAAATCTAAAGATGTTTAACTTAGTTGATTATGAAATGACTGAATATCGAAAATTAGGGTTCGTTGTTTGATTTTTAATCCAAAAATTATAGTCGGAGTGATTTGAGATTAATGGTTGCAGAGGAGTTTAAAGATTCTGTGGACAAGTTCGATTAGTGCAATACCATCTCTTTTGGATGTCTTAACATTTTTTTTTATCTTCTTTGACATTTAATTTTTTAGTTGTTGAATTTGTAGTGTTCAAAATTCAGTTATACCAACATTTGACCCTCTTATAAGGTCATTATTACAGTTAGTTTCACCTTGCATAAATATCTCATATAATAGACCCTACAAGTCTACTACTCTACCAACATCTTCTAATAAGTTAGCTCCAAACTACTAAGCTTTAGAGGAAGGAGTTGAGAGTTTTCACAATTTTTAGTTTGCTTAGTAGTAGCCGCTAACAGCTTTAACAGAATAAAGCCTTAACAGAATAAATAAAGTTGGCTATTGAAGTCTTGAAGATGACGATAATGAAAATTTTAGGTAGGTAACTAGGGTTAGACCGTTCTTATAGATGAATACGAAGTAAGTGATTTGTGTATCCTACACGAATACGTGTCCAGGTGTCGGATTTGACTATTATATGAAAAAATATCATGTTTTTGGTATAAAATTCAGTATCCAAGTGTCATACCTATGTCCGAGTGTCCAGTGTGCGATTGTCTGCGCAATATAGCTATAAGTATTGGTTGTAAAATTATGGTTATGTTACTATCAATTATACGACTACCAAATTAGGAAATGATCATTTTTAATTTGATTTAATCATTGTGAGACTACTATTTTAAGGCATACACCCTCCGACTCTAAATCATTCCATTTTTTCAAAATTCCTGATGTGGATTTTGAACAAATAGGTCAATTCAAAGGAATTAGACGGAATAATATGTACTAAATTTTATTACTCCGTATATTTTAATTTGTTTCACCTTGCCAAATTAGCTAATACATATTGGAGGGTTCGAATTTTGTATACTTCGTCTTAGTTTGTAAAGGCGCGCCTCGAGTGCGCCTAAGATGCTCCATGGATGAGACACTAACCAAATCTCGCCTTGGTGCAACTTAGATTTCCTAGGACACATTAAATAAGACTTAACAGATTATTTGAAATCTAATAAACCCTAGAACTTTCCAGAATATGCTACTGCATAAGCACTGCTGAAAATGCAAATTATCTCACAATTAGATTACCCGTGTCGTCTTCCTCCTTTGATTTATCTAAGGACTTTTATTATCTTTACGTTTGTTTTGTCTTCAATCAATATTTAAGGTGTAAGAATGGATATCTATTTTTAAACTACTTATTGATTTTATACATATATATTCACTTATTTAAACATTTCCATATTTATACAAAATATTTATATTTTTGAGTTAAAACTGCCACCTACATAATATTTATACAAAATATTTATATTTTTATACTTAGATTCATATTATACCCGTGCATTTATGCACGGGTTACACACTAGTATCAATAATAAACCATGCCCTTTTACGTCATTTTGTCAAATACCAGTTACCTTTACAGTTATTTTCCAGACAGTTTTAACAAAAATCAGTTACCTTATCAGGTCTTAATTTTTACCTACCTTTTCAGGTTTCACGTAACTTTTCAGGTTTCAAGTATCTTTCGAGGTTTCAGCTACCCTTTTGAGGTAGTTTTGCCAAACAAAGTATTAACGTCTAATGGAAAACACCAAAATTTACGAACTTTTTACTTAATTGGGGTTCAAATGCAAACTATTTAACAAAATAGCGTCGATTTTAAACTAATTATCGAAAATCGTTCCACGTCATCATTACTAATTTTTTTTTTTTTTTTTTTTGAAAATTGAAGTTGTCGCTGTCCCGGACAGCGACATGTTCCTCACCATAGTTTGTGCTCGACAAGCTACATTCATGGCCTCCTTTCTCTATGCTCCGACCATCAAATTACGAAATATCAGATTCGTTCTCTTCTCCTCACTTCCCTTATCATATATATACATATTTTTTTGAGTTATTAACTTCATAATTTTCACAAAAAACAACCCGCAATATCGTTGTTCACTATCGATTTCGGTTTTGTGGTTTAATCAAATATGCCTCGTAAGGCAGCTGCTATTGAACGTACATTGCCATGTAGTTTGGAGGACTTGTATACGGGAACTACCTAGAAGATGAATATTTCACGGGATGTAGTCGATGCTTCTGGGTAATGTTTCTTCGTACACTAACGTATGTTTTGATCTCTATTTTTTGTGAATAATTTATTGTAGTATATATGAATGATGTTGGATTTGATAATATTTCTTTCTGCTTGTAATTGGTGCTTATTTATACTCTATTATTCCACACTAGTTACTTATTATGATTATTGTTCAATAGCAGCTGCCTTACGAGGCATATTTGATTAAACCGCGAAACCGAAATCGTTAGTGAACAACGATATTGCGGGTTGTTTTTTTGTGCAAATTATGAAGTTAATAATTCAAACAAATATGTATATATGATAAGGAAGTGAGGAGAAGAGAACGAATCTGATATTTCGTAATTTGATGGTCGGAGCAAAGAGAACGAAGACCATGAATGTAGCTTGTCGAACACAAATTGTGGTGAGGAACATGTCGCTGTCCGGGACAGCAACAAGTTCAATTTTCGTGGAAAAATAAATAAATAAATAAATAAAACAGAAATGATGACCTGGAACCATTTTCGGTAATTAGTTTGAAATCGACGCTTTTTTGTTAAATAGTTTGCATTTGAACCCCAATTTAGCAAAAAAATCAAAATTTACTTGGTGGAATATATGTAGAGGACCGAAATAAAAGAACATTTTGCTTAGTTCAAACCCAAATTATTTAACAAAATATTACGGATTTCAAACTATTTACTAAAAATAGGCATGTCATCTTTTCCAAATACCGCTGTCGGGGATGTCAACGAGTTATGTGTCCCAAAATTGCATAGCATATACAAAATACTCATTTTCTAAGGAAGTCTTAGCTTATCGTTGTTCCAGACAGCGTGAAGTTGCCCGCTCCTTGGGTACTTAACAAGCCATTTTCGACATCTTCGTTCTCCTAACTCCGACCACCAAATAACGAAATACGACCACTATCCTCTTCGTTTCACTTCCCTTTACACATACGCAACTTTGTTTGAGTTATTAGCTCTATGGTTTACTAAAAAAATTGAGCCCCAATATCGTCGTTCACAAACCATTTCGGTTTCGCCACACTATTAGTCTTTTTATATTTATTATGTTAATAACTCATGTAAATGGTTTGCTGCGAAACCGAAATGGCTGAATATTGTATGATCCTATTGATTTACCGTGAAGTGGTTATGGAAGTCAACTGGATTTGATCAACCATATAATGAAGAAAATCAATCTGGTTATTTTGAGCAATGACATTGATCGATGCATGCTGATTTGTTTGACGATCATCCCTATCTTTAATTGTTTGCTAATTGTTTGACCTGTTGCTATGTACATTTGGTATTGAACTTTCGGGAAACTGATTTTGTTATTGATAGGTGCTAATTAATTTGGTTGAAATTCGTTTGAGTGTTTTGTAGTGTTGAACCAAATAGTATAAATGCTATTCTAAAATCGAAATTGTTAGTGAAAGGCAATATTGCAGGTCGTTTTTAGCATAAATTATGGAGCTAATAATTCAATAAAATGTGTGTACATGATTCGGAAAGTGAGACGAAGCAGATGGTGGTCGTATTTTGTTATATGGTGGTCGGAGCTGGGAGAACCAAGGTGACGAGAGTAGCTCATCAAGAACAATTGGAATAAGCAACTTATCGTTGTCCTAGATAACGACAAGGTAGGACTACCTTTAATACATCCTTTGTCTGTGCTATACAAAAGATTGGGGGAAAAGGCATATAAAATGAAGGCTTAAAATCTTGTTTACGTAGAATGTTTGGATGTTTATACATTAAAATTGGGATTTGGGGATGCTATTTCTTTAAGTCCATCTTTATAGATCCTCTCACGTATATTGGTTAGTGTTAAAAATGGATGAAATAATAGTCTCATAGTAAAAAGATAAAGTGGTCCTCTAAATGATCTGATTATAGAGTGCCAAATTCCTTTGTTTAGCCAAAACTACTCTTCTCTAGTTTTCATTTAAAAAAATCCTCTAAATTATCAAACACAGGCATAACAAGTACTGCAATAGAGAAAATATCAGCGAACTCGAACCAAAACTCAACATCCATTACCAGGCATGCGTTAGCTGGTACAACATTATTACTACCTTCACTTCCATATCTGTTTACATGTAATGCAAACACACTTTATTAGGAAAAACAATAGAGGCGTTTGTAGAAACTGAAATAATAATGATGTTAATACTAATCGATCAAGAATGGGAAATTAACGTACCCCAATTCGAGTGGTATGAGGAGCCTTCTTTTACCATCAACCCGCATACCTAAGGAACAAAAATTGAATGATAAAATATACATATTTGCCTTTTAAACCAAGCAACAAGGAAACAAAAGTCGTTATGTCACCAAGTATTACCATCAATTCCAAGATGCATTCCATCCACAACGGTATCTTTACCTGGAAGTACAGTACAAGTGTAAAATTAAATCGATTTTTGACATTACAGATTACTCAATTACATAGATAAGAAGTAATGTAGTTAAGTTACCAGGGGGAAACTTGAGTGGTTTTTTTCCAACAGTTGAGCAAAACACTTGGCCTTGTTCTTTCAGTGTACCAGTATAATGCACGGTGACCTGAAACCAATCAAGAGAGATGTTTTAAAAAGAAGTACCATGACAAAAATGTATTAGCTTATCTGTCATTATGACCTACCTTTCTCCCCAATGAAGCTATTTTCCATCATGCTCACCACTTTCTATCTCCTCTATAACCAAGCCACTGACATCCGTGGTTTTACCTCCGTTCTCCACCAAGGCAAAAATGGAAAAAAAAAATTAAACCGGAAACATCTCCTAAAAGGGGTAAGACTGGACTACAGTCTACAGTGATTGAGAAGGGGATTCTTGTTAAAAAAATAGGACTCAAAAATAGAGAAGTTGCTGACCAAACTTGTCCAAATAAACAGTTGTAGTTAGTGATTACTAATAGATAGTAAGACTGTCAAACAGGTATCACAATGGAGAATGCAACCCAAAGAAGCTCTTTCGGATGACCAAAGATGGAAATTGCGTCGAAAGCTACATTGAAAGATTGTTAAACAATCAACTAAGAGCCCTTTTGCTCTATTCCTTCATAATTCATAACCCGTCTTTGTCTCTTTGGAAATGGAAATAAGTGTTTTTTTTACTACTGTGAAAATTAAAATCCGCCAACAAAAATCCTAAAACTGGAAAAAGGATAAAGTCTTGTACAATTTCCTCCAAAAAAAAATAAAGCCTTATGCAAAATCAAATGCTCAAATCCAAAAAAAGTCAGGCTAACCTTTTAACAGGATCCCAGTCCATCTTAACATATTCAAAAAGTAATGATAATAACATTTTGATCACCTTCATCACTTTCTATAATTTGCACAAGATTGTGTCCATGATTGTTGATATAAGAAAAGACGTTATCTTCAGATTCGCTCAATTCATAAGTCTTCTTAAGCCGCTTAAGGATGTCTCTCCCCTTATAAGACTTGTGATGGCGGGAGGATATGGAGGTTAAGTGAGGTCTACTCGTCGGGAGTGGTTGAGAGGAGCGAAGTGGAGTTGAGTTGGTTGGATGGAAATATGTCGTCGTAAAATTTTACATGTCTTGATGTGTAAATACGGTGTGTTTTTGGGTTAAGACAATGGTATGCACTTTGTGTATTGGAGTAGCCTACAAAGATGAATGGGGTGGAACGATCATCTAGTTTGTGCTTGGTGTATGGTCTTAGCCATGGGTAACACAAGCATCCGAAGTTGTGAAGATTGTGATATGTTGGTGGCGTTTGATGAAGTAGTGCATATGGCGATTTGCCTTGGAGTGAGCGAGTCGGTAAGCGGTTGATAAGATGAGTGGCCTTGTTAAACGCGAAAGGCCAATATTTCGTTAGTAATCGCGCGTGTTTGAGTAGGGCTAGGCCCGTTTCGACTATATGTCGATGTCGTCTTTCGGCATAGCCATTGTGTTCGGGTGTGTGTGGAGGCGAGGTTGAGTGAGAGATACCGTTGTTGAGGAGTGTGGTATTTAACTTAATATATTCGCCACCGTTGTCGGAAAAAAAATGTTTGATTGGTTTATTGAAGTGTTTTTCGACAATGGCTTTGAATTGAATAAATATTTGGTTTGCATCGGATTTTTTCTTTAGCGGATATTATAACCATGTATAATTAGTAAAGTGGTCATCGAATATTATGTAGTACTTGTAGTCGTTGAACGAGGTAATAGGGCTCGTCCATAGGTCCGAAAAAATTAATTGTAGTGAGTCATTAGTTTTGAGCGATGAAAGCGAGAATGGTAGTTTTTTGCTCATAATGATATTGCATGATTCACAGTGCACAAAATCGGTAGACGGAAATAGTAAATCTTTATTAATAGCTTTGATTACATCATGAGATGGATGACCTAGTCTATGATGTAATGATAAGAGAGTGGTTCCTTTGGTTGCATTGTAGAGGCGCGGTTTCGGAGGACACCACTCGTAAATTCCTTCCTTAAGTTGGCCCTTGAGGAGTGTTGTTCCCGTTGTCATTGCCTTAACATGAAAACATTCGGATGAGAATACGACATAAGCATTGTTATCGTGACATAGTTGCGAGATAGAAATAATATTTCTTGATATTTTTGGGACATGAAGAATATTATTTAATTTAATACCATTAAAATTAATAGTACCTGTGTTGGCAATGTTGAGTCCGGAACCATCTCCAATCAGTAGTTCGTCGAGGCCCGAGTAAGGTGAATGGAAGTCGAGGGAATCAAGGTCATGGGTGATGTGGTGGCTCGCGCCACTATCAAGTAAGTAATTGGGGTTGGGTTCGGTGTAGGTGGGTTCGAGGCTCACGGCGTGAGCCTGGGGGGGTTGTTTTGATAGCGGTTGGGTGGGGGTGCGGGGAACACGATGGAGGGGTGAAGTTTACGGAAATAGGGACAATTGGACACGACATGTCCGGTTTCGCGGCACCACTGGCACCGACCTTTGAAGGGTCGCGGGTTGGAGGAGTTTTGGGCTTGGGAGTTTTGGTTGTTGTTGTTGTTAAACGCGGTAGTGGTGCGGCTTTGGTAGCGATTTTGGTTGTTGGATTTGTAGGAGGGGTTGGCCGAGGGTTGGTAATGGTTGAGAGATGGGTTTTGTTGAATTAGTAGCTCTTGTTGTAGGAGCTTTTCATGGAGCGCCTCGAATTTTATAGGTGTATCGTGGGCTCGCAATTGGTCAATAACAGGTTTGTAAAGTTCATAATCGAGACCGTTTAGGACTCGAGAGATCACATCTTCGGGATCAAGGATTTTTCCCATTAAAGCTAGTTGATCCACACAAGCTTAGAGTGAGTGGATATATTCGGTTATTGTTTGATTCGTAGATTTGGTTATCGAATCGAACCGAGCTTTTATTTGTTGGATGTGAATCCTAGAGGGGTTAGCATAGGTTTGGGATAAGATATCCCATGCTTCTTTGGCCGATTTTGCCCTAACGGTTAACGTTTGGAGGCCGGCCGAAATTGTGCCTATTAGAGCACCTAGGATTAACCCATCGTGTTTCAACCAAGATAGGTAGGAGGGGTTTGGGATTTCTTGGTTTTCGTCGTTGGTGGTAGTGGCGGCCGGTTGGGGTGTGGTGCCATCTACAAAGCTGAGTTGGCTAAGTCCGAAAAGGATGTTGGATAGTTGAAATCTCCACGTGGTGTAATTGAAGGATGTCAATTTGATGACGTTGGTGAGGTTAGGCGTGACGAGCGGATGCGCGGCGTCATGAGGGTTGTTGATGTGGTGGTCATGGTGGACGTTGTTCATGGTGTGAGGCGGAAGAGTGGCGGCTGTTTTTTGGCGTTTGAAGATGTTTCTTTTAGGTTTTAAGAGGTTGGATCGATTGTGACTTGTTGATACCATATAAGACTTGTGAGAATTATTATTATGAAAAGTGTAATTTACAATTGTGAGGATGTACATATATATAGGAAGGATACATGTGTAGAAAGACTAAAACCCTAATATACTTGCTATTATTACAAGATTATGATATGGAAAGATTTTGTTGGACTATTTGATTGCTATTGGACATTTGGGTTGTATTATTGTTAACACCCCTTACCAGCTTTCTTCTTTCCCTTGTCTGCCTTTGGGTCAGCTTAGTGAAAACATTATTCAGACCCTTTTGCTTTATTCCATCATAATTCATAAGCCTTCTTTGTCTCTTTGGAAATCGAAATAAGCATTTTTTTACTACTGGGTGAAAATTAAAATCCGCTAACAAAACTCCTAAAACTGGAAAGAGGATAAAGCCTTGTACAATTTCCTCCAAAAAAAATAAAGCCTTATACAAAATTAAATGCTCAAATCCAAAGAAAGACAGGCTAACCTTTTAAGAGAATCTCGGTCCATCTTAACATTTTCACAAACTAATGATATAACCTTTGGATCATCCTCCTTACTTTCTATAATTTGCACAAGATTGTGTCCATGATTTTTGAGATAATAAAAGGCGTTGTCTTCAGATTCGCCCAATTCATAAGTCTTTTTAAGCCGCTTAAGGATGCCTTTCCCCTTACTAGCTTTGTTCTTTCCCTTGTCTGCCTTAGTAGCGGTAATTTTACTGACCAACTAAAGAAACTAGTTACTACGTTTTTGTTCAACCCCTTGGTGCGCATTCTACCATTACATGGTATGTATGTACAATTATGTTCATTTTTGCTTATCTTTAGATTTTATCATCACTAGTGTATATTTTTTTTTCGTAAGTTACTTCTTGCATCGGTACGTTAGACAATGAACAAGTTCAGTTACAAATATCTTATCGTCTTGGAGTATTTATTTAACACGAAGGAGAGAGAAATTGTATTGAAGTAAATAAATAAAATAACAATTTGTAGACACTCACATTACCCACTATAACAAGTCATTTTTATGGAGGGATTGTTTAAATAATATGAGGTTAAAAGATGAGATTATTTTCGAATTATTGAAAGGTGAGATTATTCTTGGAAGATGTCATAAAGGTGAGATTATTCCCGTCAATTCTTCCTTGTTATTATTGTTTTCTATATTATTACTTTTCTTTTTTTACACTTCCATTATCTCGGTCATTTTTATACATTTTATTGTTATTTCATTAAAAACGGTTAATCTATATAATTAATCCAAGCTAATAAAAAAATTTCAAAATATAAATTTTTATATTTTATTCTCAAACTATAATTCAAGGTAGATTGAATAAATAACATTATTTTGAAAGAATACGGTGAGAACTATAAACGCTAAAAAAGCAAATGATGATTTTTTTCTGTAAAATTTATTCTAACAGTAAAATCCCAATATTTAGTTAGTATTTGTTTTGAGGTTTAATGAATGTTTAATTTTTTAGAATTTGTTTTAAACCTGCGCAAATTGCACAGACATGCTGTTTTAAAATTTATTATTTTAAAAGTATAAATATTAATGATTTATTTTATTGATAATTAAGTCGGGTTATAAAATAAATAATATTTAAGATTTTAAAGGTCTTGTAGGAATTTCATCTGCAATTAGGTTAAATTGTACATTAGGTCAATTTGCCCAGTAATTGTTGTGATTGTTTTATAATAAAATGTAATATCTCCTGATAAAAATGTTATCATAAGTATTTTTTTGTTAAAATATGACAACTTACTTAATATAATAATACTTTATCATTAAATACCGCTTTTAATTTTGAAGTGTTTATATGTATTTATCTTATGTTGAGACAATCTCAAGAGAGACATACTAAAAAAAATACTTAAAAGTCTTACAAATGAATTATACTATTTATTTATCATTAAATACCGCTTTTTAAAATGTTTATATTTATTTATCTTATGTTGAGACCATCTTAAGATGGACGTAGTAAAAAAATAAAATGAAAGTATTACACATTAACTATACTCTATAAGTAAATAAAGTTACAAGTTCTGAAAATTTTACCATACAATAATGTTAAGTGTTATTATTAAAAAAAACTACCAGGTATAATCACATTATTATATACTCCGTACAAAACTCTTCTAAGATAAATATAATATATAATAATAAAAATCTTAGAATTATGGAAATAAATATTGTTAACCCAAACTCAAAAGGATGATCTGACCCTTTAATAACTCTTATATCAATATTCACTTAACCATAAATAGGTAAATTTATTGTATTTAACTTAACTTTCAATTCTCAAAATACAATACAATAGTATATTAGTATGTATTATATGTATTGACTTTTAGAATTTTATAAAGATGTCATTATAAATCATTTGTATTTAAATGATTTAAACAAACTCTTTTTGCAATCACCTACTAATATAAAACAAAATCTCTTATCAAATGGTATCACGATAACAACAATATAGTATTGTGAGACCTCTTATATAAGAGGTGATTATTTTTTCAATCTCATTTTTTCCTTTTTATTTTGTCAATTATTAGTAGACATTACAAAAAATGAACTGTTTCAAGATTGACTTGGGTCAATTCTCTAATTCATTAAATAGCTCAACGTCTAATAGCACATTGTCGATAAATTAGTTCCTAAGGGGTTTGCTATATATTCCGCCCCTAGTTTTTAAAAAATCCTTTATACACTACTTTCTTGTTTTTTCCTATTTTCGAAATCCAATTTCAAATTTAAAAATCCCGCTTAAAAAATTATTAAAGTTAAAACCGGTTCAAAAAATCAAATCCCACATACCACTTGTCATTCTTTACGTATTTTAGTAACGTTGTTTCTCGTATATCATTAAACGATAACTAATAACCAACAAGATTAAATTAAAAACAAAAATGACGATTAGAAACGAAAAAAATTCAAACGACCATAAATTTGTCCCCTAGGCATCCGATTTTGACGCTTTTTTTTTATTTAAATCGCTTAGCTTTATGAACAATGATTAAAATAATAAAATTGAAAAGTGGGTCCATTCATGCGAAATAATCGATTTGAAAAAAACTTCGTCGAAAATGGACATTAGAACACAAAATTATGGTCGCTTAAAGTTTTTAGTTTTATCCGATTTTTTTTTTTTTTTTTTTTTTTTTTTGGTGAAAAGTAAGTAGTATATAAATAACATTATTATTTATCGTTTATGTTATCAATGCTAACATAAATATAAAGTTCATTAATTCTTAAATTCAATATTATTTTTATGTTAATTAATCAGTAATTAATACGATAATTTATATCTAACTTATGTTACTGTTACTTAATTTCGATTAATCGATACAAAATAATGTTAGAAATACATGCTAGAGAGAGAATGACAAAGTTGGAATGTTAAAATGAAAAATAGGGGCGAAATGAGTAATATCGGCGAAAACTCACCCTTTAAGAACCCATCCCTGATCCAATTTTTAAAAATCCATATCCAAATTGGAAAGTCGAACGAGTCCAAACCCGATTCATACATATCCGAACCGATCAAATCGGATATTTTGAAAACTTAGGCTTTATTAACCTAAAATTTCTATTTCTTATATAAGAATAATTTTTGATGTAGTCAAATAAAGTTTCATATTGGGTTTTGGATTATATGGTGAATCGGGTATGAGCTGAAAAAATAGAAAGAATGAGACGTGAATTTTAATTTTGGGACGTACTTTTTCACATACGAATTTTACTATTTCATATACGTTTTTTACAGTTTTACCCTTGTCATCTTATTCATTCTCCCACCCAACTACTGTATATCTTTTGCTCCCTCCTCTCATCTTCCTTCGGCCTCCACCACCAACAGTCCAACACCACCCTTTTCACAACCGATAAACTGATCACTCACTCGCTGCCAATCCAGCCTCCAACCGTCCAGAATACCAAACGCCAACCACACCAACCGTCTCACACTCAATCACACTGCCCAATCCACCACGCAACCAAGACAAAAACGGATATAAACTTTCATGTACATATATAACAAGAAAGACGGATCCAACGAATCCGTCAAATGCCAAGTAGAGTTTATATATTGAAAAGATATGAATGTTCAAGCAATGAGAGTTTGGCGACAAAGCCATAAGAGCAAGTGCAATGGTGAGCTAATGTACTATTAGCTTGAGTTGCCACATCATATTTTTTAAGCTATATTATTTTGAGCTACAATTGCATACAATGGTTTCAAGCTAGTTTAAATGGACCCACATACAACAAAAATTCCAAGTTTTTTATTTAAATAATTAATTTTTATAAGAAACTTTAATTTGATAGGTTGAAATTTTGGGATGGGGCATTTGAGCTAGTAGCTTAATGGGGCTAGTAGCTTGATTAAAGCTAATACAAAAGTAGAGGTACAATGATTTGGCTACTAGCTTACAACTTTTTATATTTGCAAGCAAGTCCCTTAGCTAAACCATTGCACTTGCCCTAAACAACGTCGGATTTCATTCCACCAATCATTTTGCATACAAATGAATTTTATTAATTTCCTATTAGTATAACTTAATAAATTGGAGATTCACAATTCGTTGTTCAAATTTATAAGGTAATTAGATTCGATTTTAGAGGAAAATATATGAATTTGAGTTAATTTGGTTAGAGTTTGAAAAAAGGGTATGATAGGGAATATTTATAAAAAAAATGTATGCAAAATAGTAGAGTTCATACGTGAAAAAGTAATTCCATAATTTTGTTTTGATATGAATCGAATATGGAGATTGATCTGTGATTTAATAAGTAGGGTTTGGATATTGCAAAACCCAATCCTATCCGACCCATTGATGACAATGCGGAATATAGCAATTTTGCTACCTAATTGCAAAATGCAAACCCCCTTTACTGCCTTTTCATTCACATAGAAATTCACAGACAATTGCTCAATCCGATTCTTTCTCAAACTCCATTGATTCATTCTCTCAAATCCCTCTCCCTAAATCTTCAATCTTTGTCACCAATTGAAGAAGCGAGATTTTTGTGGGTATGTTTTTTGTTTTTCTACATTTGCATGTATGCTCCAACGAATTAATATGAACTCCTTGCATTTGTTATGTATTTTTTTTTTTTCATTTTTTATGTTCGTCTTCCATTGATTTCTTGATTTTCTGCATTTTTTGTTAACATTATAGTGTATTTTTGGAGATTGGATTATATTATTCTTGTTAATTTCTGCTAAATTGATGAGTCGGTTTAATCAAATTATTTTAGTAGTCACATGATTCTAATTTGTTAAATTTTACAGACGGTAGACAAACATTCTAAATTTGTAATCACTAGTATTGTTGTTGGTGGAAATGGAGGATACGATTCTTACTTCTACTTCTTCCTCTGATACTCATAATAATCTGTCCGGAACTTGTCGCGTCATCTGCCTTGTGTAAGTATACATTTATATCACTTTATTTATTCAGTTTATTGGTAAATCCTTAATTTGGTAGGAGTATATCAACTCATAATTAATACCACTAATTAAATTGATATGATATTGGGATATTGGGATATTGGGATATTGGGATATTGGCAGATGTGAGAAGCAATTTTCGCAGTATACTTGTCCCCGCTGCAACACCAGGTATTGCTCCCTTCCTTGCTACAAGGTATTTCTTTTTCACTACACTCTCTTTTCTTTCTTTATCCTCTTTTTCCAATTACACATATCTCGAATCGCCATCTCGTATGTGCAAGGAAACAAGTACCAATTATCGATGCTGGTTGTTAATGGGTTAGTTTTCTGTGAGACTACTTTTCCTTGCGGTATATGAGACCACATTGTTGTGTAGGGGCTTATATTTTTGGGAGTGTTAGGGCCACACTTAAGCTGTTTGGGAATAATAAACAGCTTTGACAGAGTAATGTTTTAGTCTCAAAAGGCCGGAGTTGCCGTAGTTTTCAAAAGCTAAAAGCGCCGCGCCTAGAGCTTAAGCTCAACCCTTGCTAATGCACTACCAAAAATGTGTCAATGTGCCCTCTTCTGACTATATTGTTCTTATCAAGTGAACAATATCGACGTAAGGACCTTCCTAATATGGTTTAGGGTTGGTTCACATTGATCAACCTTTGAAACAGTCAGTGAGACTGACTGGTCGCATACATAAATTAAAATGAAAAAATTATAGTGAAATGCATACATGAGGTGTATTCTTTTTGAGAACAAAATTGTATTTACAAAATAAACTATAGTACTATACTTCTCTCTTTGGATTTTAATAACAACTTATGGGGAAGACATATTATAAGAATTACAAGATTCAAATATGGTAGAACGCACAAGGTCTAATGAGCCTATAACTTGATTGTGCCTGGGCTAGAAATAATGTCTTTAGCAAATGCTATCTGAGATTTCGGTCTTTGTTGTGACATTGTGCAGTACCTGTGTTAGTTTCTCTGATATGTTCTACTGTGGTGGATTCAGTCTCATAGCCTACGATGCACAGAATCGTTTATGCGCGAGAATGTTATGGAAGAGATGGGGCAGCTGCGACCTGATGACCAAAGCAAGAGAAAAATGATGGATATACTCAAAAGATTCCATTCCCAGGATGAGGAAGATAGCATGGATGAGGATGGTATGAATTGCTCAATTCTGTTTCACTTTAGACTGCCAACTTCTTTTCTTCCTCACATCCACACCCAAGCGTAGATTGGTTTAGTGCGTTAGACGTGAGTTTATCAAGGTTGGGATGGTGGTTCTAGACCCCCGCCTATTATCGCTTGTGGTCAAATTATAGACTATGGATCTAACCTCTGAGACAAGAAACCATAATATATTAAGGCCATGTATGGATACCAAAGTAGGAGGGAAAGGGAGGGGAGGGGTCAGGAGGGAAGAGAAAGGAAGGAGAGGTGGAATGAAGGGTGGATGTTTATTGTGATAAAATTAACCTATTGACCCGTCACAATTTGATACTATCACTCCCCCTCCATTTCCCTCCATCCTTATTTACTGTCCAAACATGGGATTTTAAATTCCCTCCTCTCCCTTTCTTTCCTTTCCCTCCAAATCCCTCCATTCAAACAAGCTCTAAGTTTATAACAATGATAATTCGTACAGTTTGTTGTATAACAAGTAGTTTTGTTTTTGTAGTCTTTATTTTTCTCCCAACACTAGGCTGTAATGTACTAGTTGAATGGCATTGTTTATTGTAGTGAGCACTTTAGTTCTTTTCCTCACGATATCAGCCTCTTTGATTGGTAGGTTTTGTCAGGCTTATCAACATGGTTTGCGGATCTAGCTTGCTTTGATATTCTTTTTCTTATTTGTCAATTAGGCATATGAGTGTTCGTAGTTTTCTTTCAGTGCTCGAATTTGGTACAGCTGTTAGATAACTAGGTATAAACTACATTGGAAAGTTTTATTTAAGCCATAGTTATCCATCTATCTTAACTTGTTTTTGTAAGGTTAGATAAGATATTGTACATTTCCATTCAGTCTCTGTTTGCGTATGTAAGCCATTAGTAATGAGCAAGTCTTAGTTACCTTCAAACTCTAGATATGTTGACATGTTCTCACTCAATATCTTTTAAATCTGCAGAGTCAACTCTCTCAGAAGATACAATTCAGAAGGTTCTATCGGGTATGTTTCTTTTTAGTCCTTGCATTTTTGCTATTTATATTTTCAATAATACCTCCGTGCTCTTTGGTTTGTTGCCTACTTCTACAATTCAGTCTCTGGTTGCAGATCCACTTCTGAAGTTGAAAAATTTGTAACTCAGACACCGGTATGAGTGTCGGACACGAGTGTGGATCCAATTGTCGGACTCGTCATGACTAAATTTTTCAGACACGGAGACCTTGTCCGAACGTAAGGAAACGGGTGCGCGGGAACACGTTTCAAAACCAAAATAGACTTACAAAATTGAAGTATTTAGAGTTTTTGAAGGTCAAATGTAAAGTAATTTGAGAAATAAGGCGTAAAAAATTGAATATCATACTAGATGCATCATAAACACTCTTTGTCTCTATTTTTTTTATCATCTACATCTCTTTACTAGCTCTTCTAACTAGTTCCAAAGGAAGTGTCAGATTGAGAAGTGTCGGGTGCGGATTCCATACCCATGTCGTGGCGTGTCGGATACGGGTACGGCTCTGAATAGAAGAGTCGAAGTAACATAGCACTTGAGAAAATTTAGTGTGTTTTGCTGTCTCCTTTTCTTGCCTACAGGCCCAAATGTATTTGTTTTTTCCTTATAAGGAGGCAGAACCGCAGAATATAATTTCACGCAGTCTTAAAAGCAAAGGGTTTTGTATCCAGGTGGTGAGTTGTATTATGAAGAATTGAGTGCCGAAGAGAAGAAACTTTTCCGAAGAGCAATGACAAGTGGAGAATTAAGCAAGCTTATAAAGCCATGGGAGCCATGGTGGTTGAATCCTTCTGCGAGAACTATTACTTTAAGTGATGAAGGAACCCGGCTCATCCAGCCTTTAGCAAGAGATGAGCCATCAAAGTTACCGCAAGCTGACTCCGAACAAATCCTTGATATCCTTGATACTGAGGTTCCACTTGGGCCAGAGACGCCATTGCCACCACTTAAGAAGCTGACATCGGTAGAGCCATCCCCGCTAATTGCTATTCATCTGGTTGACATCGTATACAGCTATTGTTTCACCCTCCGTCTTTATAATGGGGATTGGCATTCTGATTCTGTTGGAGCTTCAATGGTGGTGCTAAGTGTGTCCTCAATTCTGGGCCAAGGAGCCCAACCCGAATCTGTGTTAGAGGCCGTTTCAAATTGCTTGGAGCAGACTTGTACTCCAGCATTTAGGCATATGGGAGGTTTGCAATTTGGAATTGGTCTTCTTGATGACGTAACTTCCCTGATTTCACTGGGTGGGGCTGCTTTAGTTTGTGCACTGTGTGATCTGCAGAGAATAATCGAGGCCGCACAGGGAGAGCTGAAATCTGAGAAACCAAGAAAGACAAGTAGGGTGGAGATGAAAAGCAAACTCAAGTCCGCTGCAAGGAAAGTTCAGTTCATGATGTGCTGGGTGCACGAGCAGCCTCAACAAGTTTGGCCTGCCTTATCAACGCTGGTTAGTGCTGAAAAGACATCACAATTAGAATATCTTGGCAATGGCAGAACATCCGTAGCTATTGATCCGAAAACAAAGACCGAAAACAACACTCTAATTCAAGAACTGTAGTTGTCAGTAGTCTCGTACTCCATTTCAGGTCTTTGTCGTCTTCCTAAATGTTCCGGAACTGTTTGAAAGCATTTTTGGAAGCCTTCACCCTAAATTATGCTGTTTCAGTGTGTAGTCTTACTACTATATACTCCGTAGTTTTGTTTGTACTATACTTATGTGATATATTTTTTTTAAACTTTAAAGTGTCAAGAGTTTCTTTTGCATTTGTATTTATACACATTAATGTGAATAATGTCTAATAGCAAACAATTAACATTAACATTAGAGTTGAAGCACCTTCATGTCCTTCAATTACTAACAGTTAACACTGTTATAGCTCACAAAGTTGGGGCATTCATTACTAGAGCGAAAGGCAAGCCTAATACTGGGATCATCCACACTTCAACTATTAATGTTTTAAAAGTCTCATTTACCAGAGCTAAATACTTTCTCAGTTTGGCTTCTTAAAAGATCATATCAAACTTAGGTGAGTTGAAATTTAATTTGCAGTTTTGCACCAAAGTCGTTACACTACCTCCATAAATTAGTTGTCTCTGTAAAACAAGTAAATTGGAAAATTCCAAGTTTTGAAAAAAATAAGAGATGTTTGGTTACCTTAAATCATGATATTTTCGTTTTCCCATGAATTGTCAACACCTTTATAATGGAAGTGTTTAATTATCCAGCTCCCCTTAGGTAGTTGGAAAATCTTGTGTCGATTCAACCCCCGGATGTCAATCAAACGAGTTTAGGGCAGTTCACATGAATTGGTCAATTAAAGTTTTTGTAAAATTATGGGAAATTAATTCCCGTATGCAACCAAACGAGACCTAATAAAAGCTCAAGTTTATGAAGTATAATAAGGGAACTTATTTTAACATTTAATTCCTATCCAATTTTATTCTTCGCTCCCCGGCTATAAAAGTGGGGCATGAACCCGATCAAAAGAACGGAGCGGGTTGGGTGCTTGAGTCGCCTTAGGTCGGTTTCCCCTTTTGCTTGGCCCGTGTTGGCCTAGCTAGGCTAATTTATTAGTCCCTTCTAGTTAAGGTGTTGATTCTTTTCTTTTGGACACCAAAATTAAAGATATGATTTTGGACCACACAAAACACCCTACCCACGTGGAATTGATTTTAGACCACAAAAAACTTACGAAAAAGAAAAGAGGAACCAACATTCAACTAGCATTGAAACGGAAAGAGGCACCAACACCCTGACTAGGAGGGAGTGTTTTTTAATCATAGGGCAGATCAGGTTAAAAAAATTTGTCGGGCACTAACACGGGTTGAGGGTGGCTATTCATGTGCTAGCACATGGGCAAAAAAATGAGCTGAATATTACGTGGCGGACCGAGACGAACTAACCTGCCACGTTGGCTAACTCTAAAAGATGTATTATTGCTTTTAATATTTTATAATAACTTATTATTCTTGATATTTGAGTAACCGATTGAATTGTTATATGGCATAGTGAGAGATCATTTTCTTAAACCAGGAAATTATAATAGCAATTGCACTACGACATGCCTTACTTAAGACGATCTTAAGTCAAACAACCTCCTTGTATTAAGATTATTTAAATTAGGCGCGAGTATTTTTATTTAAAAACTTGTAAAATAAAATTTTGTGATCGAGTTAGACATTAGAATGTTTAGCTTTTGTGGAACTAAACGAGTATATTAGGGGTAAAAATGTATCCCAACGTCATGGCTGTAGGCCTGTAGTGATAGAGTTATTTAGCATTTAAGGTGGAATTATGAATTATGGTTAATTGGTTATGTATATTTGTGTAAGTTGTGTTGGAAGCGACAATTTGGAAGGTGGTGGGAAATAGGAAATGACGGTTTGATTGGATAGTGCATAAAAATGAGGCGTCCGTAAAAGCTACGACTACTCCCTACGGACCCCTTGGTGGCCTTTGAATATTTCGTGTTTGATGAATTCATGGTAGATAGATTCATAGATTAAAAGATATTCCAGAATTAAATCATCACCATTATCATCAAACCACTCAACTAAACCACTGATTCAGATAACACTCTATTATCAATCATCCCTATCATACTTCCATAGAATAGATTTACTCCATTCTAGCCTAGGATACAACTTACAACATACAACCACCTCCAAAGAGAAGAGAACACAAGAGAAGAGATGGTTGATGCACAAGATAAAGTCGCGTATTTTCAAGCAATTACTGGTTTAGAAGATACTGATTTATGCAACGACATCTTATCCGCTCACAATTGGGATCTTGAACTTGCTATCGCCTCCTTTACTGCTAACCCTAATTCCCCCGACCACCATCTCTCTACCGCCGTCTCCACCTCCGATGTCACACCACGCTCACCTATTTCTTCCGTCGCCCCTGTGGCTCCGGGTATCGTATGGCGCCTTGTCACTCTCCCTATCTCCGTCGTATCCGGAGGTCTAGGGTTGATCTCTGGTGCGGTTGGCCTCGGTGTCTGGGCCGTCGGGGGAATTCTCTCCTACTCCATCGGGATGATTGGCCTTGGGCCTCAGGGGGCCAATCGCACCGGGGATTCCAGTCCGCTAGTTCAATCCTCACCTTCTGCGGCTGAGGCAGCCCACTTCATAGCGGCCTTCGACAGGGACTACGCTCACACTGCCACTGCCAGGCCTAGGTTTGTGTCCGAGGGGTTTATGGAGGCGCTGCAGAGGTCCAGACAGGAGTATAAGCTGCTCTTTGTCTATTTGCATTCCCCTGATCACCCTGATACCCCCGCCTTCTGCGACACCACGCTCTGCAGTGACCTCTTTTCCGCTTTCGTTAACGAGAATTTTGTGTCTTGGGGTGGGAGTATTCGGGCTAGCGAGGGCTTTAAGATGAGTAATAGCTTGAAGGCTTCTAGGTTCCCTTTCTGTGCTGTCGTTATGGCTGCCACTAATCAACGCATTGCATTACTTCAGCAGGTACCATCCCTTTATTCTTCCCATTTTATCTTTCCTCACGTGAGGTTTTGCTTTTCGTTCCATTCCCAATTTACTTGCGAATGCTGATCAGACAAGTTTCCTCTCAGGAGCTCAATTTTAGACTTGTAGATCATACCTACTGGTATTTTGTCTGTTCCAGTATATACTGATCAGACATGTTTGATGTTTTCAAGTCTTTTATATGTTACCGTTAATAATAACAAGATAGCCCTATACAAGGAGTGACGAAGGGGTCGGAGGAAAACTGATGAACCTCTCTATTAGGTCAGTCTACAATAGGAGACATGAAACACGTACGGGGATGAGATTGGGAAGTAACTACAGGAACCTTCTTCCATATAGCTCTCCAACTTGTGGGTGGATTTGCATTGCTTCTCCTCGTCATGTACGTTTGTTAGAATGGATGGTCAACCTGTAACCTATGTGCAATGAAAACCAAAATGGTTGTAGGAAGTTGGTTCCTAGAGAGAGTTTGAGTATGATATGAATGTGTATATTGGTTATTAGTTCTAAGTGATCCCTTTGTATGAATCCCCCCGCCAGTTTCTTTCCGTACATCTGGCTTTGTTCTTTCTTAAAACCCCATGTTTGGTGATGAATGGTTATAACTACAAAAATCGAAATAGCCTCTTCATGTTTTCAACCCGATGAAAAGTTGCATTTAACCAGCCCCTTCTCACATCATATCTGGGACAGGCATTAGTATACAGTTGTATAACAAAACAAGCTGTTGGTATCTTGTGTTTTATGTGTGCTGGAACATCATCTCTTTTTTTTTGTGATATGTAAATTATTATTAAGAAGCTTAAAAGTTACATCACAATACAAGACTTTCCATTTTGCACAATAAACTTCTTCACCTATCTATATTAGCAAATTTAAATGACTAAGCCATGCTGAACATCTTCATTTGCTCTTATCAAACTCCATTCTCCCCGGTCCCCATTTGAGATACTCCTGAATCCCAGCAACTACAACACTAGGCTGCTTAACATACAATTCTACTCGACCTCCATTTCTGACTTCCCAAATGCTATAACCAATCCAGAAATGGCAGCCATCACTAACTGTTTTTTCAGTAATGAGCTGCATCTCCAACCGATTGACCAAGTTACACAATCACCATGCTATGTAATCTGTAACCACTGCTGCAAGTCTGCCACAGACTCAGGCACATTCTACTTTAAGCACTCTCAAAGAACCGATGTTCTTTATTCTCTTTCAGCATTCCACATAGACAGCACTTCTCATCATTGATCACTCCAAATTTCAACAGCCTATCCTTAGTTAGGAACTTCTTAAGAATGAAGATCCAAGAAATAAACTTATGTTTAGGGAGATGTAACCTATTCCATACAAAAAGGCTGCCAAGGCATCTTTTGTTTAGGATTCATGTGTCATTTATACGCATCCTGGACAGAGTAACATTATCTTTTTTCTCCCCTCCTCAATGACAATGTAAGCCATTGCCTCAAAGGCTTGCGCCTATATGGTGAGATAAGGGGGTTTAAATGTACACACCCTTACCTGTGCGTTAAAAACGCATATGCTATATCCTTGTGACCCATAATGAAAAAAATGTGTTGAGAGTTGCATCAGCTGACTATTTTTGCTTCACAGTACATGAAACATTTGGAGAGCCAATTATAATGGTTAATTGGACTCAATGGGAATGGAGTTATGAGTGACTCTATCTTCATTTTATAAAATTATTCTTTGTGCGCATTTTATGAAATTCTTCATTTTATAATCCATGGCAACTCCAGAATTTTTTCTGACTTTGTCGAGGCATAAAGCTTCTCTATCTAGATGTCTGAAAAGCTGGGAGCTTGCTGTTGATTATGTTGCTCTCTTTTTTTCCCTTGTTTTCTGGGTGCCATGTATTATCATATTGGATGGCCGAAAACATGGTATGTTATGCAGAGGGGTCATCTTAGGAACTTACATGTATATTGACCGTTAAAAGAATAATATAATTTTCTGGATTATGGATGCGTATACTGTCATATACCTCTGTTAAATAAACTATTCTCTGATTGTTTTTGCCCTTGATTTTACATTTTCTTTTAATTAGTGCCACTTGTGACTGGATCGTGGAGGGTCTTTCTTGTAGTGAATATAGAGGATTCAATTACTGGCTTTCAACCACCCTTTTCAGTTTAACTTTATTTTTCTTTTGTTACAGATTGAGGGGCCAAAGACTCCGGAGGAAATGCTTTCTATTCTACAGAGAGTTTTGGAAGAAACTGCACCTGTACTCGTCTCGGCTAGGCTTGAAGCCGAGGAGAGGAGAAACAACATGCGTTTGAGAGAGGAACAAGATGCTGCTTATAGGGCTGCGCTAGAAGCTGATCAGGTACTTGAGTGGTTTCCCTTTTTGTTCTATTGTACTGCTGTACGAACATGGGAGCTAATTTAAGCAGATATTTTCGTAGTTTTATTTGTGTATCTATATAAATATTCCCTCATTTTGTAGACCTATTTACTTGTATGTTGAGCCTGCCACAGTACAGCATTACAAATGAGGTGAAGTAGACTAGGCAAATGTAACTTGAGAAATAAACATTTCTGAGAGGAGGGAGGTAAACTGGGTTGTCATAATTCAATGCTGCATTTTCTTTGACAGACCTGTAGTAACTGGCTTAGACTGAAATATGGCATCATGTTACGTGAAATTGTTTTTCTGCCCGACCTATCCATTCCCATTTCTTTGTTTCTCAGGCCAGGGAGAGGCAGCGGAGAGAAGAGCAGGAGAGGATTGAAAGAGAACGTGCAGAAGAAGAGAGAAAACGCAAAGTGGAAGAAGAAGCTCATGAAAGAGAAGCACAAGAAGCAGTTGAAAGAGAAGCTGCGTTAGTGCGTAGGAGGATGGAAAAAGCTCTGTCGCTGGGTGCTGAACCTGAGAAAGGACCTGATGTCACTCAAGTAAGTCCCCTCGTTATCTTACGTTTCAGGATATTTGTTGCTTTTCCTTTTCATTGTTGCATCTTTCTTAAATCCGCCAATTATACAAATAGTAGCTTAGGACCCGTGCAAAATTACACGCGCAATTGCGCGTACATAATAAGTACTTTCCTCCTATTCTATCATTTTTTCCCTTTTCTTTTGGGTCCAAAAGTTAAGAAAGAATGTAAAGTTACCCATCTACCCTCACTTCTCAGTCACACATGTCCTTCACCAATGAACAACAATTCATACACACACCAGTGCACCACTCTTGTACTTAACCACAAAACATTGGAACGCTACCCTGGCCACCACTAACTCGTCGCCAACCACCGCTCAAGCAACCCAACACCACTGAATCCCATATATGCCTCTCATCAACTACACCTACTAAGTTAGCAGTTAACATCGGTCAAACACTACCCCAACAACCACTAGTCAAATTCTAAACACCACTAATCCATCCGTAACCACCACCCAAACAGCAAAACCGCCGAACGTCCTTCCCCGCTGTCGGCACCACTCGAACCACTTGGAATCTCTCTCCACCCTTCACCCTAGATATAGGGTTTTTGAGGTCTGTTGGTCGGTAATTCATATCGAGAAATGGTGTAGTGGTGAAATGGTAGATCGAGTGGTGGTGTTATGTAGGTTGTCGCTGACAAAGTGGTAGTGGTGGCCGGTGGGCTGGTCGTGAGTGTTATGAGCAGGATTCGTTGAGTGGGTGTCGGCGGTGACTAGTGAGGTGGGGTTCCATCGGTGATTGTGATGGTGTAGCCGAGGGGTCCATGGTGATGGCGGTGGACTGGTGGGTTAGTTGTAAGTGGTGGGAGGGAGGGTTCTGGATGTAAAAGATATTGCTGGGGCAGATCTGAGATGTTAGGACTTATGACTATAGGGAAGTATGAATGGGTAAGGATATTTTTGTCCATCTATGTGTAATTATATGTCCAAAGAAGGAAATAGGGAAGAAAATCCAACTAGGTTGAATAAGGAAAGAGGGAAGAAATGATAGAATAGGAAGGGTTATATAGATAATCTTGTAAAATCTTATAGTTACAAGTTTACAACAATATACTCCATTAGTTTAAATTTACAATATCCGACATATCCAATACCGAGTACAAGTATACTTCACATACTTGAAAAACACATAAGAACTGTAATAAAGAAATACAACTAAGCAAAAGAGCACCTCTGAATTGTGATAAGTTCTGGAAGGAAAAAATGTTTTGTTACTGGTATTATAATAATCATTATATTTTAGGATTATTTCATGAGAATAATCCATCATATGGGTGCCGTGCAAATATCACTCCATCCTATCAATAATTCCAATTAAATCCATCCTATCTACCCTTCTTGCCATAACAAACTTACTTAAATTTGTGACCGGTTATCTTAGGTGACCTTCTCTCTTCTTTTTATTCAAGTATTTGTCGACTAATTTTCTTCCTTTTTTTTTTATCTTTCTTCAACTTCTATCTTCTCTTGATTATTCATCACTATACACCAAAAAATAATTCTACCAAATCAATTACCACCCCTGCTACTTTTGTTGTAATTTACTAATTTATGTTTCCAAATTTCCACTCTTGTTACTTTGTCATCTCAATTTTTTTAATTTAATCGATGACTTAAAACCGTAGTAATCACTAGCACAGTTGCACTCGTGAACTCTCTTTTTTTCTCGGGATTTATGGGGTTGTCTAAGGTGTTATGATATAGTGTTCGTTGGTTTTAACCTGAATATAACAAGGGTGACATGTATGAGGTTGCCCGTCTCCTTAGACTGTTATGGGAAGAATGGTGAATAGGATGGATTTAATTGGAATTATTAATAGGATGGAGTGATATTTGCAGGGTACCCATAGGATGGATTATTCCCATGAAATAATCCTATATTTTAAATGACTTATCTTAAAACCATTATTTAAAACTGTTTGTCATGAAAACATCTTTAATACTGTGTCAGATACTCAGATATCAATTAGAAACTTCTTGTCACGCCTTCACATTATTAGAAAATCCACTACTCCAAATCTGATCAAAATAAAAAGTTGGTGATTAATTGATAACTCACATAACTTGAGCCATTTTTGAAACAACGATGCACAAGATGGTTAATGTTATACAGTTTGTTTAACTGTACTTGTTTATATTAAGAAGATTTTCTTGGTTTTAACCCTTCATCTGAACGTTGTAAAAATCAGGTCTTGGTGAGGTTCCCCACCGGAGAACGGAAAGACAGAAGATTTCATAGCAGTGCAACTGTCCAGTCTATATACGACTATGTTGATTCTTTGGAGTGCTCAAATATTGAGAAGTACAGCTTAGTCTCGAATTTCCCGCGAACTGTTTTTGGGCCAGAAAAGCTATCTTTGACACTAAAAGAAGCAGGCTTACATCCTCAAGGGAGTCTGTTTGTTGAACCAAACTAGTGAAGAAAGGATACAAATGCTGCTGCTCCTGCTATCGAAATTGTGGAGGATGGAATTAGGGATAATGTCTCATGGAGTAGCTCATTTGCTTGTATTTTATAAAGTCAGATCAGATTTTCTTACGATCATGATACAGTGTAGTTTTCATTTTGTTTTTAGACTTTCTCCAATGTGTACCTGAACAAGTGTGAGGTGTTGATTCAGAATAAGGAATGTCAAGTTGTTGCTGATGTCTTTCTTGCCATTCTAGTAGGATTTATTTCTTCTCCTTTCTGATTTTCTCATAACAGGAACACAAATGCATGGTTTCAATAGTTAAAGGTTCTTTTCCCCTCCACAACTTGCACAAATTCTCAGAAAACAGCTCAGTGTTACTCCTGGTTGCAATTAGCAAATGTTATCAACATTCATGCTAATGAAACAGGAATTTGAAAGCATTTGGCTCATAACAGTCATTTTGTTCATTCTGGTGGTTTGATAGGAAAGGGACTTATAACTCTGGTCTTAAAACAGAAGTCTAGAGTTACGGCAGCAAAAACAAAAATTAACAAATCCTGAGACACAAAGAAGGCTGCATCTACAGCATGCGAGATGAGGCTTTCGGAGGTCAATTCCAGAGTTGATGCTGCGCCCAATGTTGCAAGTCCTGCCATCACAGAAAAACTCTCAAGTCTTATTAAAGTGTATCTTCCTTACTCAAAGGGATTATTCAGTAAGAGTGGCGGGGGTACCTTTAACAAAGGCGAAGGCTGCAGCAGTGCCTGTTTTAAGCTGAATGTTGTCCAAGTCTCGTCTCACTGCATATCGGAAGGTAACTCCGAATAATGCACAACTAGCAAAACTGATTCCTAACTGGAGTAACAGTTGTGGACTCACATCCAGCTGACTCAGATAGATAGGGGCGGCAGCAAGAGTCCCCACTAATCCCGATATCAATGCAGCTTTTACGGACTCCAACCTCTCCTCTGTTTGCAGAGCGTCTACATTGCCCTCCAATGATTCTTCTGCTTGTTCCAGTATTTTTCTTGCTTCCAATACTTCGTTTTGGCACTCTGCAATCTGAAATTATACCCATTGTAGTTTGTTAGGGTCTTAGGGAGGGATGCACACAGCACATATAATTAGTTGACAGGAAAGAGAGGAAGAGATATGTGTATTGTATATATATTATATATATATATATATATACTTGGGAAGCTCGGGTTTCAAGCTGGTTGACGTAATCCCGCATTTGGAGTGCTTCGATTTCTTGCCTTTGGATATTAGCAAGCTCTTCTCTGGCAAGCTCTACTCTCTCAGAGGCTTTGTTGAGCTTATCCAACAACTCCTTGTTTTCGTCTTTCAGCAACAATTCCTCAACTCTATCATCCACGATCTTGGACAATGCTTTCTTCAGGCCCCCTGATTCCTGTTGTTCCGGGTTGGTGCTGCATTTTACGGTTGACCATCTGATTGAATTAGAGCTTCGAGGAGATGCCGTGAGTAGGGGAGTGTGAATTGGTGAAGTTTGGGGACGGAGACGAAGACCCAGACCCAGACCCGGACCCGGATTAGAGGGGAGATGACATGGGACTGCCATCCCTAAACTACTTGTTGTTTTCTGCCTGCGAACAGTACTACTATTTCCTTATCGCCTCACTTCCCTTGTTCTATTCTATACCACTACTTCACAAATCAAAATCTTCACACTCCCACGCTTTCACCTCGCTCTCCTTGTTTTTGAGTAACCCTATTCCCAAGCTTCAATCTTCCTTTTTTCTTTTTAAATCTTTTTGTTTTTTTGGTCAAAAGTTTAGGTTTAACTTTTTAAGTGTAGGTCTAGGTAAAGGTCCGGGAAAATTACCGATCTCTTTAAAGGTTGAGTCTAGGTAGCACCGACACTTTTCTTAAGTGGCCGTCCCGTGTTCGACACTCGGGCACTCGACACTCGTTGGACACATGTCAATATCAATATTCAATATCTATCTATCTATATTATTAAAGGAAGCTTTTTCCGAGGGATTTCATTTGTTGAATAATATAATAAGAGGTTAATATAAGGATAAAAAAAGATAAAATTTGCTATGCTATTGTATGAATAAATTAAATGATAAAGTTTGTAAGAAGACATAAGGCAAATAAATAAGATAAATATTAGTGATAAGCGTTTGTGTTCATGTAACTATAAAATATACAAAACTCTATAGGAAAAACTCTATGCTTAATAATTAACGTAAGAAGAGCGAGTGTATGTAAGGGAAATTAATTAAATTAAATATAATTATGCAGAGAGGATTAGATTTGCTCTCATTAATGAATTTGACTACCATTAAAATTCATAATCCGCTAAACTTGTCATGGATACAGGCCCTGTTTGGTAAACAGCAGATTAATATTGGCATAAACAGATTTAAAAAGCAGATTTGACTAGCATAATGATTTAGCGGATTTGACTATCAGATTTATTTAGCAGAATTATTTTAGAGATGTTTGGTAATTGACAGTTTAGATTAGTAGATTGTCTAGAATCTTTGTAAAATGACATATAAGGACATGAAGAAATTATTTATTAAATATATAAAAAGAATGTTAGTATTTTATTAAGAGGGTAAATAAGACAATTTTTTTCTTTCTAATATGCTAATCCAATATGCTGGTAGGAGCAGCATATTGTACCCTAATATACTATTTCAATATGTCATTAACCAAACACTCTAAATAACATATTGGTAAGTCAAACATGCTAAATCTCTCAAATATGCTGAAATTTGGCTAATATGTTGTTTACCAAACATAGCCATAAATACATAAACGAGTACGGCTGTTGTTTTATTAATTAGTGCATCGTCAAATTATCTATTCTCTAAATTGTTGTTTCGTCTCCGTTAGGACTTGAATTATTCATAGATTTGTTATTTGTTTCATTCGTTGCATTACATTGCGTGTTAATTATATAGGTGACTATTACACAAATAAAACTATACATTGTGCTTATTATATAACGACATTTTGTAGCTTTTGTTGGAGTTATGTCTCTCCTTTAAATGAGAAGATGTTAGAACTTATTCCAATCTATGGTATGAGTAATGAAGTAGCGTGAAACATATGGTGAATGAATGCAAAGTGCAATGAACCGATGATGGAGTAAAGAGAATGCATGCAACCTGATGAAAATGCAATGCTAACGCATTTCAACATTTACTTCTAAATTCACTATAAATACATGCGTAATTTTTACAACAAAAATCACACACAAAAACTATAACAACAAATATTAATCTTCTCTTCCTCCTCTTTTATTACCTACTCTCCATAATCATTTTTGAGAGTTTAATAGCTTGACAATTTCTATAGTCTTAAGGAAATTATTCTTGTACTCCCACATCATTATAGTGAAATATTTGGCTCTCTCGCCGGTGGTCTTTTACCTCTATTTAAAGAGGGTTTTTGCACCTAAAAATCTTGGTGTTATTTTATTGTCTTTATTTTATTTCTCTTAAATTTTTGGTTGAATTTATTCGCTTCCGTACTCTATATCCCCTACAAATTGGCATCAGAGCCATATTATTTTCAACTGAGATTCTTCATAATGTCGACAAAATTTGACATAGAGAAATTTGACGGTAAAATTAGTTTCGCCATTTGGAGAGTCCAAATGCGAGCCGTTCTTATACAAAATGGTTTAAAGAAGGCTTTAGATGGTAAGTCGAAAAAATTATCCACTATGACTGATGAACAATGGGATGAAATGGATGAGAAGGCGTTGTCCGTGATTCAACTTTGTTTATCACTCGAATTTTACGTGAGGTCATTAAAGAGACGTCCGCTGCCAGCATATGTACTAAATTAGAATCTCTATACATGACCAAGAGTCTAGCAAATAAGCTTCGACTCAAGGAGCGTTTATTCACTCTCCGCATGTCAGAAGGTACTCCTGTAAAAACATATTTAGATGAGTTTAATTCTATCATAATAGACTAGGAGAACCTTGATGTTTTTAATCGATGATGAAGATAAAGCTGTCCTACTCATTGTCTCACTTCCACCCTCATTTAAACACTTTAAAGAAATTATGTTATACGGTAATAACATTACATTGTCCTTTGAAGATGTCAAGTCTCACCTTTTGTCAAAAGAAAAATTTGATATAGAAATTAATTCTGAACAATCGGGTGAAGGTTTGGTTATTAGGGGGAGAACTTTTGAAAAAGGCAGTAGTAGTAACAGTAGGAGCAGGTCGAAATCAAGAGGTAAAAGCTCTAAATTTTGCCGATATTGCAAGAAGAAAGGACACGAAATCTCTGAGTGTACTAATCTGAAAAGGAAGCAAGAAAAAGAATATAAGGGTAAAGGTAAACAACCCGAACACCATGCTGAAGCTAGTGTCACTACTACAAAAAGAGACCTAATGCAACATTTCGTGTGCAACACTTACGCGTTGTGTTGCAATTTTACTTAATTATGCAACACTTTATTTAAAAATGTTGCCTATTACCTACATAATGCATCACTTTAAGGTAAGTGTTGCAATATATTACTTTAATTGCAACATTATTATACAATTGTTGCATTTTCTAGCAACACTTGTGCAACACTTTCGTTATATATATATATATATATATATATATATATATATATATATATATATATATATATATATATATATATAATCAATTTTAAACCCTAATATATATGTATCTCTAAAATTTTCTAATTAATTTCGTTTAAGCGCTTAAACTTTTCAATTAAAATAAAAAAAAACAAATTGAAATTTGGGTAAAACAATTCAACACTTTCGTTTAAGCGCAATAATGAAATTTGGTAAAAAAAATTAAGCGCCTAATCACCCTAAGCTAATTAAACCCTAGCTAATAATACTAATTATACACGCTTAAAACAATAATTCTACAGTACTCATATCATCTTCATCCCGCGTCCTTCCTTCATCATCATTCCCAGAAAAAAAAACCCAAAAAAAACTCCATCAGCGGTTCGATTCACGCGATATTCATCCTATTTCAACTTTGATTCTTTCTCAGCCGGAGAAATTCATATTCGTTCAGTATAATTGATTGGGATTTTTGATAGGTATGATACTTCAATTTCATGAATTATTGTTATCATTTTGTTATTATCTCAATTCAATTGTTGTTTATCTATTCGTCTCTGCATATAATCATATTCGTATTGTGACAATGTTATTATTTCAATTCAATTGTTGTTTCATCTATTCGTATTGTTGTTTCATCTATGCGTATGAAGCTCTGCCTTTCGTTTTAATGCCTAATTATCGTAGATTCGTATGAAGCTTTTTTTTGACGAAAGGTAAGACAATAATGCCTGATATGCATAATCTGATTAATAACAATGAAAGAATGTAACAGGGTTTGTATGCATAATCTGATTTGTTGATGAACTTGTTTGTACTTGCAGTTTGTGATATTGGAGTTTGTCGGATTGTTAAAATGGTAAGCGTTTTGCATTCCTGTGATCGATTTCAATTTCAAATAATAACTAATAAGCACTCGTTTATACAACCGTACTTGTCAAATGATTAATTGGGTTTTTCTTACGAATTGTGAGGAGATTTTAATCAAATGTAAATAAATGATTGAACGATGTATTTCTTTCTGGCATTGATGGAAGGATATGTAAGGAAACCCCAGTTTTAAATAACATAGTTGACCGTAAGCGTTCCACATTCAATAATTCTCGTATAATACTGGACCGACTAATGCAGTCTTCTGTCTTCTTGACAGTGATTTTCGTGAGAACCTAGACCGGCTAATACAGTCTTATGTGGATAGGCAAACTGATGCTCCTGATGACTGGGGACATCATGAAATTTTACCTCATTTTGTGTCAAGAAATCATGAACTGTTGCACACAGAACAGGAAGAGTCTGAACCACATGACACGCATGCAAATGGAAATGAAACTAGACTTCCTCCACGACCTCCACCACTACCTCAGGTAGACTGGGGACGAGGGTTGCATCAAATCAATTGGGCGAGACGAAACATACATCAGCAATCTGGAACTGTAAGTGGATTACTCTAACTGTTTAAATCGTTCAATTTTTATTGTGAATTGTGCAATTTGATTTTGTTGACTTTGATGTTCTACTGATTTAAACTTGGGAGTCTTTGACCACCATTGTCCAATTTATAGATATGATTTGATAATTGATAAATGTCAACTTTGATTTATTAATCAACATTTTTTCATAGTACATTTTTAAAGTTGCTAATTTATGAAGTCTTTGACCACTATTGACCACCATTGTCAAACTTATATGTTTGTCACTTTCTTTGCCTGTTGTCCTGGTTCTGAAAGAATGTGTCTTTTATCTTTGTTTTGAGGTGTCCACCTATAAAGCTTTTAGAATGACAAATAATTCATTTACGGAGACTCTTTTCACAAAGAGTAATGCTGAGTTGTATATCATACTAGAAAACTGTATCACTGTTAATGTATCTGTTGTGATCGAGTTAATCGAGAGTGTTGCCGAATAGTCAAAATGGAGTCCTAATTACTGTGATCTTTTATCTGTTGCTTGTTCTGCTTAAAGTTTTGACCTATGATTAACAACAATATATGTCAGTATGACCACTGCCATGCTGGGCCTTTACCCTTCACTATCTTAGAGTAGCTGACTTTGTGAAATTTTTTAATCAAGTAAGCACCGAGTTTTTTAATCAATCAAGCATTGACTTCTTTTGGCCTTGATATACAGCCGTGATATTTAGCCCATTCACAGACTCTTTGTTGGTGAGGAATACAAAATTTAACCTGGCCTTTACCCTTCACTATCTTAGAGTAGCTGATCCCTTTTTTGGCGCCGCAAATTACTATTTTTCTACTAGTGATCGTTGATGTTTTAGGCAGGGCTGTAAATGACATTAGGGTGGGATTGAGGCTGAGTCCAAGCAAAAGGCTAAGCGCAGACTTAAGAGGAAAAAGGAGAAGAAGAAGAAGAAAAAGGGTTCCGAGAATGGAGATGACAACCATACTACACAAGGAGAAAACATTCTTACTATTATAGCTTCTGATATATTCAAGCAATTTCAGATCCTGAGAGCTAAGAAGAAGATATGTTCAATTTCCTTCTGCCCCACCAATCTGAAGAATTCTTTGGCGACATTAGCCATCTCATTGAACAACAATTCAATAGAAATTTATCCGATAGAAGAAGTTATAAAAGAAAGTGACTCAAATAAACAAACACAAGCCGGGAGGCCAACACAAGCTATTGAGCTGCTATGGACTTTGATGCTAACCTTAATAACATTAAGGAATCCATTTCCTTGGCTAAAGCTGCCGGTGCCTCTATTCGTCTCGGCCCTGAGCTTGAAATCACTGGATATGGCTGCGAAGATCATTTATTGGAGCTTGATACTATCAATCACGCGTATTTTTCAACCTCACCTCCCGTCTATTTCTAATTATATTTCTATTTCTATTTCTATTTCTATATCACTCTTTCTTCTAATTCAAATTCATGAATATCAGGAGCTCTAACGGTGGATCTCAATTTCCGCTTCTAGGCAAAGGTGCAAAAGGGATTGACTTACAGACTCGTGGTAGGGACAAATGGTCTGTTGCTGCAGTCCGATCAAGACAAGAATGCACGAATTCTTTGAAAATAAGGAGCCTTCAGGGGCAGGCGACTACTTGTGGCAGCGTGCAGTAGGTCGATTTCTGGTAGGCGTGGGCAGAGGATGACGGTTGTGAATATGGATAGGCTGACATAAATCTCTGATGCAGGGATCGTGCTGTGGCGGTCTTTTGGGTGCAGGGTAAGCAAGACTGACTTGGTGCTCTAATGTTGATTTCATCAGTGCAGTTTCTTTGGTCTGCTACCAATCCTATTGTGTTCTGGGTCAGCAGATGCAGCATGTATTATGATGTTGGGTTTGATATCTTCAGTAAACACTATGGGTATGCATTCTGGCTGCTGTAGCATGACCTGAAGTCCTCAGATCAGACTGGAATGCTGATCAACAACTTCTATTCTGGTTGGGATTCAGATCAGTAGTAAGTTTGGCTGCTGGATGATTGGCTTTCCTGGTTTGAATGAATTAGACCAGTTTTTTTTTGCAGATTTTTTTGGTTAACGTGAATGGCAGAGTACTTTGGTCTATTGCAGGCCTGAAGTTCGTAGCTTTGGAATTGATTTTGTTTGGAGCAAATGCATACCCATTTGATAATATGGGTGTGTGCGTGTAAGAATTTAGAGATAGCACTTATTGAATGTCAAAGAGGAATCAGCCCACTAAGTTGGTATTACTGCAAATCAGAATTTGGCTGGATGCTTAATAGGCATACTTGGCAGAATGTTTGAGCAGCTTGGATTGAATACGTGAGTGGCTGCGTTTTGCATCTCAGATGATGACGGATGCATACTTCTATTGTAATTTTTGAATGACATTCATTTTGGACGTAATTTTTTAATTTTTGAAGTTCTATTTTTAATCCTTTTTGTAAATGTAATTGACATTCATTTTTGAGATTGAATACTTCTATTGTAATTTTTTAATGATATGCAATAATACACGACTATTAAGAATTGCAATTCTCTATTGTGTTTGGATGAACTAGTGTTGCGTTTGTTTAGTATAAGTGTTGTTTTTGGACGTAACTAGTGTTGTGTTCTCAAAATAAAAATGTCGCATTTGTTCGATATAAGTGTTGCTTTTTAATATAAAAAGTATTGCATTTGTCTACAAAAAGTGTTGCTAATTTTTCACAAGAAGTGTTGCATTAGAAAATAAAAATGTTGCCTTTGCATTTGAAAAAAGTGTTGCATAAAAGTAACATATGTAACACTTTATAAAAGTGTTGCAATAGTTCAAAAAGTGTTGCATAAAGTGTTGCAATGAGCTAATGCAACGAGACTTTATACAGCACTTCATTAAGTGTTGCATAAACTCTATAGCAACACTTATATGACATTATGCAACAATAGTTGAGTGTTGCTATAGAATCAAAATGTAGTAGTGATATATACCTATCACCATTACAAATCAAAAGTTTCAAGCCTTATTTTGTTGTCGAGTCTGAGTCTGATGGGGATGTTTTAGTTGCTGCTGATATAGAACAAATGTATAGAAATGAGTGGATAATTGATTCAGGTTGTACATTTCACATGACACCTAATAAAGATTGGTTTACTACTTATAAACTAGTCAATGGTGGTCTTGTTTTGATGGGCAACGATGCACAATGCAAAGTTGTTGGTGAAGGTTCAGTAAAAATTAAAACACATGATAGTGTTGTTAGAACTTTGACTAGTGTCAGACATATCCCTGACTTGAAGCGAAATCTCATTTCCTTAGGCACCTTAGAATCACTCGGGTGCAAGTATTCAGCTGAAGGCGGAGTTTTAAAAGTGTCCAAAGGTGCTCTTGTATTAATGAAGGCAAATCGATCTGGTAACTTCTATGTACTGCAGGGTTCTACTGTTACAGGTTCTGTAGCAGTTATCTCATCTAGCGATGATACCAAATTGTGGCATACGAGATTGGGTCACATGAGCGAGAAGGGAATGCATGTCCTTAACAAAGAAGGACTACTCGGAAAGCATTGTACCGATAAGGTTGACTTCTGCGAACATTGCATTTTTGGCAAGCTAAAAAACATTAGTTTTTCAAAGGGTATTCATAGAACCAAAGGTACATTAGATTATATTCATTCTGATCTTTGGGGTCCTTCACGAGTTCTTTCAAAAGGAGGTTGTCATTACATGATGATTATTATTGATGAATTTTCTAGAAAACTTTGGGTTTATTTTCTCAAATATAAGAATGAGGCGTTTTCCACGTTCAAAGAGTGGAAAATTTTGATCGAAAATCAGACTGGAAAGAAAGTAAAAAGATTAAGAACTGATAATGGCCTTGAGTTCTGTTTAAATGAATTTAACGTTTTATGCAAGAAAGAAGGTGTTGCCAGGCATCGTACCATTCCAGGAACTCCGCAACAAAATGGAGTTGCAGAACGTATGAACATAACTATTATGGAGAGAGTTCGTTGTATGCTCTCCCATTCTGGCATGGGAAAAGACTTTTGGGCTGAAGCGGCATCTACAGCATGTTACTTGATAAACCGCTCCCCAAATAGATCTCTTGATTGCAAGATTCCATAAGAAATTTGGTCGGGTAACTGTGTAGATTATTCTAATCTCAAAATATTTTGTTGCTCAGCATATTCTCATGTGAGCGAGGGAAAATTGGAACCTCGTGTTAAAAAGTGCATTTTCTTGGGTTATGACTTAGGGGTTAAAGGTTATCGTTTATATGATCCCGAGACTCGAAAAACCTTTCGTAGCAGAAATGTAACTTTTAATGAAAATGTTATCTTACCTTCTGGAAAAGAAGTTGTTTCTTCTCATCCGGGTACAAATGATCAGGAGAATACTAGAGAGAAGGTGGAGTTTGATGTCAAAGTTTCAAAGTTAGAGGATGATGTCCCTACTTCCTCTACTCCACCAAATTCAAATGAACATACCGAGATTGTTGACCAAGGAAGTCCACAACAACCAAGTCAACCACAAAGACGAGGTTTACCAAATACATGGTCCATAGCTCAAAATCTTCCTGAACAGAGACCAAGGAAATTGAATCCAAAATATACTGATCAAAGCGCTAATTTTTGCTTATGCATTGGCCGCTGCAGAAGAGATGAATGACTGCAATGAGCCTAGAAATTATTCCGAGGCTATTTCCGATACATATTCTTCTAAATGGGTTGCAGCGATGCAAGAAGAAATTAACAGTCTTCATAAGAATAAAACTTGGGATCTGGTGAAGTTGCCCGAGGGTAAAAGAGCTATAAGTTGTAAGTGGATATTTAAGAGAAAAGATGGCATCCTTGGTGTTGGAAAATGCAAGATATAAAGCAAGATTTGTTGTGCGAGGATTTCATCAACAGGAAGGCATTGATTTCAATGAGGTATTTTCTCCTGTTGTTCGTCACACCTCAATTTGTGTATTACTTGTTCTAGTTGCTTTGCATGATTTGGAGTTAGAGCAGTTAGATGTGAAACTGCATTTCTTCACGGTAATCTCGAAGAAGAAATTTATATCCATCAACCAGAGGGTTTTATAGTTCATGGCAAAGAGGACTATGTTTGTCGTTTGAAAAGATCTCTTTATGGTTTGAAACAGTCTCACAATGGTATAAAAGGTTTGATTCTTTTATGGTTGGACATAACTACTCAAGAAGTAGTTACGATAATTGTGTTTATTTTCAGAAGGCATTTGATGGGTCGTTTATATACTTATTGTTTTATGTTGACGACATGTTAACTGCTGCAAAAGATAAGTCACTTGTTAGCAAGTTAAAGGCCAAGTTGAGCAGTGAATTTGATATGAAGGACTTAGGTCCTGCAAATAAAATTCTTGGTATGGAGATTAACAGGGATCGTCGAGCAGGAAAAATTATATTATCACAGAAGAGATATATTCTGAAAATGCATGACAGATTCAACATGCAAGAGAACAAACATGTCAATACTCCTTTTGCTGCTCACTTTAAGTTGTCATCTGAATAATGTCCTCAGACGGATCATGACAAAAGACGAATGTCACATGTCCCATATTCAAATGTTGTTGGGAGTCTTATTTATGCCATGGTGTGCACTCGACCCGATTTGGCTTATGTTGTTAGTGTGGTTCGCAGATTTATGCACAATCCAGGCAAAGAACATTAGGAAGCCGTAAAATGGATTCTTCGTTATTTGAAGGGTTCTTCTGATATTGGTTTGGTATTTGATAAGCAAAGAGCTGATCCCGGAGGTGTAGTTGGTTACGTTGATGCTGACTATATATGGTGGCGATTTAGATCAAAGAAGGTCACTTTCAGCCTATATATTTACTCTTTGTGGCTCTGCTATTAGTTGGTATTCTTCATTACAAGCCATTACGGCTTTATCAACAACTGAAGCAGAATATATTGCTGCCACTGAAGGTATGAAAGAGGCGATATGTCTTCGAGGCTTGGTGAGCGTGCTTGGTCTAAAACAAGATATTCTAGTAGTATTTTGTGATAGTCAAAGTGCAGTCCACTTGACCAGAAATAACAAGCATCACTAAAAAACCAAGCACATTGATATCAAACATCATTTTATCTGAGATATTGTTGATGCAGGAAATTTAACTGTTGAAAAGGTTCATACTACTGAGAATTCTGCAGATATGTTAACCAAACCACTCACTGCAGCTAAGTTTGACCATTGCTTGAACTTAGCTGGTGTTATTCACACTTAGTAAGGCTTCATGGCGAGAGAGATTGTATAAATGGGAAAAGGTGAGTCAAGGTGGAGATTGTTGGAGTTATGTCTCTCCTTTAAATGAGAAGATGTTAGAACTTATTCCAACCTATGGTATGAGTAATGAAGTAGCGTGAAACATATGGTGAATGAATGCAAAGTGAAATGAACCGATGATGGAGTAAAGAGAATGCATGCAACCTGATGAAAATGCAATGCTAACGCACTTCAACATTTACTTCTAAATTCACTATAAATACATGCGTAAGTTTTACAACAAAAATCACACACAAAAACTATACAACAAATATTAATCTTCTCTTCCTCCTGTTTTATTACCTACTCTCCATAATCCTTTTTGAGAGTTTAATAGATTAACTATTTCTATAGTTTTGAGGAAATTATTCTTGTACTCCCACATTATTATAGTGAAATATTTGGCTCTCTCGCCGGTGGTTTTTTACCTCTATTTAAAGAGGGTTTTTCCACCTAAAAATCTTGGTGTTATTTTATTGTCTTTATTTTATTACTCTTAAATCTTTGGTTGAATTTATTCGCTTCCGTACTCTATATCCCCTACATCTTTTGTTTCTCTTTACTAATGCACATTGTGTTGTTTTGCAGTTATAGCTATAGAAGATCTACAAACAAATAACGAAGCTTCAGAGGCTACTTTCTTCTATTAATAATGGTGTTAGCTTAACGCTTTCAATAAATTCAGGTATATCATAGAAATCGAAAAATAGTGGATCAGAGTTATTATTGAACGTCAATTTCATAGCGAACAAGACAAACATAACTATATGTAACAGATATAGTTATGTTCGAACAATAACTCGAGAAGTATACTATATCAATATAGAAACGATGATCATAATACCCAATCTTTAGCAGATGCTTCAATTTTCTTGTGACTGACATATGAGAAATAATCAATCGACATAGTATACGCTCTTAATTATTGAGTACGAAATTGTAGATTTAAAATTTGAGAACTAATGAACTCTTAAATTACAATCTTTCGATCAATATGAAACAATCGTCTAAACTACCCATGGGTAATTAATTAACATGTGAAAGTTACCAGGAGATGATAATATATTGAAGATTTTTTTTGCAAATAACCCACCTCCTTTATATATACATAATTTATACTTCCTCTATCCAACTATTTCTATAAATTTTTGGAATATATGTTATTTATCTTTTAACTAAATGTATAGAATTAATTGAAATTTATTGAGTATATTTTGTGTACATAGTTCATTTTATTTGAAGTTGGTCATGTATGTTTTTTATTTTATTAAATATAAATATTAAATATTGTAAATCAAATGTTGTAAAGTAATGATGTAAATTGTCATCACGTACACCAATTGATATAATTCCAAACATAAAATCATTGATATAATTTCAAATATAACAAATTATGGCACCACATTAATCTGCTAATCATGATCTTTGTACCATGCCTGATTGCACTATACCTGATTAAGGTGAACAACCCGAGAATTTGACCCTTTTGCGGACTTATATTTTGAATCAATCTCCAGTATACCTATTTACGGTTAACTCATGTTCATTTCATACAATTAGAGCAAATGCCATTAGATTGATTCTTAAAAAAATAGTTTGTGTTAATATATTGGGGTGTCAATTATTTACAAACACATACCCTACAGAAAATAAGTATAGACACGTGCATCTTAAAAACAGAGTTTTATTTTAGTGCCAACATTTCTTAATCAATCTTGGGGATGTAGCTCAGATGGTAGAGCGCTCGCTTAGCATGCGAGAGGTACGGGGATCGATACCCCGCATCTCCAAATTGAACTTTTTTTACAAGCACCTACTCTACAAAGTTTTACATTTAGGCTCGTGCATCGCACGAGCATTAAATCTAGTATATACTTAAAAGAGGAACTTTTCGAGCGATATTATTGATTTAAGTTTTATGAATTATTTAAGTTATAAAATATAGAGTCCAAATTTTGCATACTGCTTGAAATAAATTAATGAAAAAAAATAGAAAAGATAAAGAAAAAAAATATAATGTGGATTAAATTATAGAGCATATTGAAGCCACAAATACTTTCTGGAACTTACGGAAATTAGTAGTTAATCAATGTTTAGACTATCGAATACCATGCGTAGGTTTAAGCCACAAAAATCACATATAATTATTTGTTTTAATATTTGATTCATAATTTTCTTTTTTATCATATAATTATAATTACTTAAATAATTCACAAAATTTGAAACAATAATATATATTTTTAAAATAATACGAGTTTCAAAATACAAGCACAAATGAATACGAGTTAATGTAAAAAAAATACGATTTTAAAAGGATCACGAACTTAAATATAGGAGCACACAAGAATACGATCTATTAAGTTGAGAATACGAGCTAATGTAAAAAGAATACGCAAACACGGGCTAATTAAAACACTTCTCGAGCTAAGCTTGAGTCAAAATCATTATCTTGCCTATCATCATCAATGTTCAGGTTTGTAACATTCCCTTCCTCATTTTGCTTTTCTGTATCGCAGGCCGACTCATCATCACTTTCCATAAGGTCTTTATCAGTACAGCCGCCATATCTCTCGTGTAATTCTTTGTATTGAACTTTCAACAATTCTGTCCATATATCAAATGACGATAGACCTTTTTTTGCTTTCTGAAATTCATAAGCTCTGGTAGCCAACATGCCGGTGAAGTAGTGATATTGAACATCCTTCATGAAAGTGAGTGTTTGAGTTTCGACGGTTTCTTCTGCAGCACCATCGTATCCAGCAATTTTATTTTTTTTGCACTGTCTTCTGTAGGATTTTTATCTTGATTTGCAGCTTCCATTTCACTAAGTTGTCTTGATGTACTTGGTTTATCCATTTCGAATGCTTGTCTCATTCTCACAAGCTTTCTCATGTTGTAAACGCATCTTGCAATGAACAATTCATTGTCCCTTTGCATACGTAGATAAACTTCATGTGATGGTTGTCAAATGAAACAATAAATTTGTTAAAACATTTACAATAAATATATTACTCAATATCATCACAACAACATCACAATATACTAACAACGGTATCACTACATGCATACTGAAAACAATATCATAAATAAAATTAACCTTGTTTTTAAATTCTTTATACACATAGCATCACAACATTGTGAAAACAATATCACATGATTACATTAAGAATATCACAAAAAGGTTACTCAATATCACAACATTGTGAAAACAATAACACATGATTGCATCAAGAATATCACAAAAAGGTTTACTCAATATCACAACAATATCACAACGTTGTAAAAACAATATCACATGATTGCATTAAGAATATCACAAAAGGTTACTCAATATCACAACAATATCACAACATGTATTTTTGTAAGTGTCATTGTAAAGATAACTAGTTATTAGTGCTTACATCCATTGCTTTTGCTCTAATCTGTTCATCAGTTTCACACCCCTAGGCAACTTCATCATTATGTACCGTTGTTTTGTTTTCATTTGAACTGCATCTTCATCCGAGTTTTGCGTAAGCGTCAGCCTTCTTCTGAAAAGTATATGTTATTGAGAATGTTTGTAAAAAATAATTATAGTCTAAATAAAAATAATGTGCAAGATTCGGACTTTGTTGTTGTTGGCAGATTGGGTACGCAATCTTTGATACAGGAGCACTCCCCAAATACCTAAAAACTTTCTCATCATCCACACTTTTTGCAAGTACTTTATCATCCCAATGCGTGATCAAGGGTAAGGTGTGTGGGCAAGGGTTCCCCTTAAAATCAAATCAATGTAAATATGTTAGCATAAGAACCAATACGCATCCGTTGACAGTTGTTTTTTCCACCTTCTTTGCAACTTTTGATACTTGTGACCATTTCTCGGAATACATATTCACACCAATCAAATTATGCTATCCGTTCCACATTCTCAACAGTCTTGACAAGTTTCAGATCGAGTGTTTTATGAGAAGTTGGTGCTAGGAAAATGGACATGTTGTACAGTACGAACATTCTTTTAAATTCATCGCCATCATCATTACACTCTAGCCATCTTTCATGAAAAACTTTCACATTAATAGGAGCTGACGTATTTGTCACACCAAATTTCTCCCTCCATGCATTTTTCAACATAATGTCCTCCACAGAAGCATTGTTTCCCATTTTTGAAACGTCCACAATAATGCCCATTCTAGGCAGTTGAAATATGTCATGCACATCATATTTTGTCAGTAGAAGATCAACCTTCTTCGTTCTGAACATGTGACTGTTAGGGCTAAAACACTTAAAAAGCATTTGCAGAATACCATGTGGTATTTTTGTTAGCTTCAGCTCCAACAAACCACCAAAGCCAATATCCCTCACAGCCTGCTTTTGCTCATCAGTTAGGTTGTTAATCAATTCAACCACCTTTTACGGCCTACACTTAGTCTGATATAATTCTGCCTTTTTTTGCTTGACCTTAGGCAGTTCTACCAATTCTTGATGTATAACCAATTCATTATTTTTGCTCTTCTTTTTTCTACCAGCCTTGATCTTTTTTGGTCTAATTGCTCTTCATTTGTTGTTTCTTGATGCTTCCTTTTGCCTCTTATTTTGTTAATTATTTCTGAAACTATTAATTCCATTTTACTTGATTCTGAATAACAATTTGACATGTTATTAGAAATATGTATGAAGATTAAGCTAGATTTAATCACAACAATATCACAACATACTACAAACAATATCATAGCATACTGAAATCAATATCTCAAATAAGTTTAACCTATATTTGAACGAATAATTCAATATAATTAGTGTAAACATACACACACTCAATAACAAGGTTACTCAACATCACATCAATATCACGATATACTACAAACAACATCACATGATACTGAAATAAATATCACAAAAAAATTAACATAGATTTGAATGAAATAATTCAATATAATCATTGTTAATATACACACTCAATAATATTACAGCAATATCACCACATATTACAAACAATATCACTGGATATTGAAATAACATCAACATATCAATACATAATTTAACCCTAATTATTCAAAATTGAATGATGTCAAACTGTAATTATCACATTTAAAACAATGCTAAACCTCAATTATGCTAGAATTTTGCAAAACAAATTCATATCTATGATATGAAACTATAATTTTGCGCAATTAAACAATGCTAAACTTAATTTAAGGTATTGAAACAGGAAAAACATGTTATTAACAACTGCAACAATTTCACGAGGATGACAACAATACGAAACCCTAATTTTCAAAATCTAATGATGTCAAACTGTCATTTTCACAATTATGCTAGAAGAGGAACATCCCAAACCAGAAGAAATAATACGAGAACTAGAAAGCGATGTCTGGTTAAAAGCTTTCCAAACACAGGAAGCATCAGAAAAAATATTTGGCATTAAAGAGCCCAAATCAAACCCAGATTGTCTTCGGAAAAGACAATTATTTCTAATCTTCCAAATATTCCACATAGTACTGATGAACAAATACACTTGCATAGAATTACCATTCTTCTTCAAGAAAATTAACCAATTGACGATCCAAACTTGAATATTCAGGAACCCATCCATCTCACATCTGATACCCAAGGGAGAAGCAGCCCAAATCCTCATAGAAATGGGGCAATCACGAAATAAATGATCAAGCGTCTCAATGCATGATTGAAAATCCCCACAAAGAGGACAAGAAAAAGACCAAGACAAATCACGTTTTTGAGCTTCACTCCCAACAGGAAGAGAATTGGCAAGTAGCTTCCACAAAAAAACCTTCCATTTGCCAGAAATTTCAAGTCTCCACAACACCTTTTTGCAAAAAAGAACCACCACCGGAGACATTCTCATCCTATCAGAACTAGTAGCCTTCCTATCCTAAAGATCCTTAAAAGCAACCATATACCCACTCTTCACTGAAAAGGATCCATTTTTCGAATAGGGCCAGAAAAAAGTATCATCCGAAGGTTCGAAATCCAAAGGAATAGAAAGAACCAAAGGTAAAATAGCTTCGCCACAAAGACTAGAAATCAAAGTTTGGTTCCAACAACCATTTTCAGTTTGCAATTGACAGACCATAGAAAGAGGTTTACCAGAAATCTCTGAAATTGACAAACCAAGAAAATCCTTCAAAGAAGTACCATGAACCCATCTGTCAAGCCAAATATTCCTATAAGAAGGAAAACCAACCTGCCAAGCAATAGAATTTTTGAGCAACTCAAAACCCCATCTAATACTCCTTTCTCCCCAAGAAGAGGTACCTTTCTTAGCAACAAAGGAGTATTCCAGACTATCAGCATTCAACTGATACTTAGTACCCAGAACTCTTCCAGCCAGAGAAAGAGGCTTCCTGAGTAAGTTCCAAGCGACTTTTGCTAGTAAACTTTGATTTAAACATCCAACCTCCCTAATACCCAGGCCCCCAAAAGACTTGGAAGAACTAAGAAAAAGATTACTACACCAGTGAATGTTGCCATTAAAACTTGTACCACTCCACCAAAACTGTGAGAGCAAAGAATTGATTTTTTCACTCACACTTACCGGAATTTTAAAAACCGATAGAGAGAATAAAGAAAGCGAAGAGAGTACAGAATTAATAAGGGTTAAACGTCCATCTTGAGATAGAAAAACATTATTCCAGTTCTGAATTCTTCTCCTGACTCTGTCAATTATATAACCAAAAATATCTTTTTTTGACGAACCAAAGTCAGTAGGGAGACCTAGATATAAACCTATACCTTTAGCCTTTTTTGTATGTAGAATTTTACTACAATCTCTAAAAACCTTGCAGGTACAATTCGGACTAAAAACATAACTCGTCTTATCCTCATTTAACTTTTGCCCCGAAGCAAGACAATAGAGTCTAACAACATTCATGAGTTTAAGGCACCCTCTTTTTTCAGCTTTGAGGGAGAGGATTGTATCATCCGCAAAAAGAAGATGAGAAATAGAAGGGATATTCCGACCAATTTTAATACCCTTAAAAAGCCCCATTCTCATGAGCACTTAAGATAATTTTTGACAAAATCTCAGTACAAAGAGCAAAGATGTAAGGAGAAAGTGGATCTCCTTGAGGAATCCCTGCTTTAGGTTTAAACCTTTTCTCTGGTGCTCCATTAATCAGGACCTCATACGACACAGAGGTAATACAACCCATAATAAGAGTAACAAAACCATCCGGAAACCCCATCGCATAAAGGGTAGCCCTAATAAAGTTCCAATCAAGGCGATCATATGCCTTACTCATGTCCAACTTAATAGCCATCAGAGGCTACTTCCCATAAGATCTTTTTGCAATATGATGAAACAATTCATGTGACAGCAAAATATTATCTCCAATACTTCTACCTGGAATAAACCCATTTTGATATTCCCCAACCAACAAAGGCATAACCTTCTTCATCTTATTCGAAATGCACTTAGTAATAATTTTCATAGTGACGTTGCACAAACTAATTGGTCGGAAATTATCAACACCCTCCGGACTACTAATTTTGGGTACTAACACAATAGAAGTACAATTAAAGCTTTCAGGAGAAGCATCATTATTTAAAATACTCAGAACCGCATCTTCAACATCCTTCTTAATAACATGCCAATATTTCTGATAGAACAAAGCTGGAATCCCATCCGGACCAGGAGACTTCAGAGGCCCAAGTTGGAATACAGCCTTTCTAATGTCCTTCCGAGTAAAACCCGCAACAAAAGGCCTTTTTTGATCCTCACTAAGAATTTGTCGCATCCCATAAAACATGCCCTCAAAAGTAGATTGAAAAATCTCAAAAGACACCATATTTCTATCACCTCCAAATATGGACATAAAATGACTATTAAAACAGTCATAAATTTCTTCCTTGTCAAACGTCCAACTTTGATCAATTTTTTTAATTCCAACAATATTATTTCTCGCTTGCCGTCCTTTCACGGAATTAAAAAAATACTTGGTACTCGCATCACCATTTTTTATCCAATTATTCTTTGCCCTTTGCTTCCAAAAAAGAGTTGCAGCCCTATTGAATTCCAAATACTTATCATGACATTGAGTATAATGTTCTGGATCCTTTCCTTCAAAAATACCTTCCAAAACGGTTTCTAACTTATCATCAAACTCACTCCATTTTCCATTCCATTCCTTCCTTTTCTCAAAAGTCCATTCTCGAAAAGCTTTACTAGCACACTTCAATTTGATATTAAGGACCCGAACAGGTTGAGCACTAACCCTAGCATCCCACACATTCTTTAGAAGATGAAAACAGTCAGTATAATCAAAACTCCAAGCCTCCATTTTAAAAGATTTTGATTTCCTTTTTGACAATAGATCCGTATCAAAAATAATTGGCGCATGGTCAGAACATTGAATAGGAAGGTGTTTAATACCAGAATACGGATATAAGTTATGCCATCCAGCAAAAACAAAACCCTTATCAATACGCTCATAAATTCTTTTAACACCCTTCCTGTTATTACACCAGGTAAATTTAGGACCTTTGAAAGCAAGTTCAACCAACGAATTACGAATTCTCCATTCAGAGAACATTTGTGCACCAAAAGGAGTAGTCATATTACCCCCTAACTTATCATCCCTAAATTCAACTTGGTTGAAATCACCAAGCATAAGGAAGTTAGCATCAATACTCCCAATCCAAGTTTCAATATATTTCCAGACCCTTTCCCTCTTTTTTCTCTTGGGTGCCCCATAAACACAAAACAAGTACCATAACCGTCCTTCACATTCCATAATCTTGAGAAGGATAAAATTTTTACATTTGTACATACAAAAGACATTCCAGTTGGCCTTCCATCCAACCCATAAACCATCCTTAGAACCTCTAGCATTAACACCAATAGATTCAGAAAAACCAAAATGACAAAAGATAGGGGAAACAGACTCCCAAGGACACTTAGTTTCAACTAGAAAAACAAAGTCATACATATTATTAGCATAGTTCATCGCTTTCAACTTTGAAATTGTAGGGGCAAGCGACTGATTTAAACCCCTACAATTCCAGGAAATGCATCTCATTTTGGAGAAGGAAGTTGATAAGGTCCAACCCCCGCAACACCAGAATTAGTAAGTCCACCTCTTCCAGAATCCGAGCTTGACAAAATCATATCATCATCAGAGATCTTCAAATGAAACCCAGTACCATCAGTTCTATTCTTCGAACATTCAGCAGCATTAGAATCCATCTTTACCTTTTTCATCTGCCCCATGTTACTAGCCCCTTCCCCATCAAAATTATACAACATATCATGGTTATTCCCATACACCCCCGGATCTGAGAAAGCCTTCCTTTTCAGAGGAGAAGAGCTGGGATCAGAACTTTTCCCCAAAGCAGTAGCCAACATCCTTAAATCCTTTCCACGTCCTGAGTTCCCAGTCCTCAAAGCCATAATATCATTACCCGAAGGCTCAAAAGGAATAGGCTCAAGTTCCTGTTGTGCATCCTGAAAATTTGATAAGGATACAGAAGAAGAAGAGAAACCAGAATTATCTTCTGAACTAAAACTAAATGGCCACTCAGGAGTGGACTTCTCAGAATCAGAATCGCCCTCAAGAGAAGACATAGGAGAATCAACATTATGAGCTTGACCATGAGAGACATCAAATTGTCCAAGATCCTCCAAGGGTGGAGGGAACATAATACGAACATCTTCAGGAGCATCAATAAATTGGTTATAACCCCGATTATCATTATCCCTTGCCACAACATCCCTTCTATCTTCAACCCTTGCACTAATAAAATTAAGAATAAAGGCTGTTTCATTAAAGTCATATTCTCTTTCCCCATGTTCATGAGAAGTATTATATGGATCACCTTCCCTCCATTGCTGCTCATTAGGAAGTTCATTAGTTACATGTAAAGGAGGGATTATATCAGTTAAACCACCTTCATTCATCCCACCCAAAGTTTCATTCCCAGCTAAAACATTCCTATTCTCACCCAAATGTACATCGACAAAAGGAACAGCCAGAGGTTCCAAGAAATTACCATTAGTAGTATTCTCCACATTAACCGGAAAACCATTATCATGATTCTCCAACAAGTGAACATGATCATTGATTGGGACAACAACCATATCATCATTAAGATTAGGGCCAACCATAAAGACACCATCAGCAGGATTAGTCTCATTATTAAAACTATGCTCCATATTACCTTGAAAATCATTACCTTGCAAAGAAAGACAAGACGAAAAAGGAACTCTCAACGAAACACCCAACCCATTAGTATCCTGACCATTAACCTGTAACTGGTCCAAAGCAACTGCCGAAGTATCATTTAAAGCTGTTTGTAACAAAGCATCTCCATTTGATTGAACATGCATGTGAGAATCTTGAATTATTTGATCATTATCAATACTTTGTCCCAGAAAAACAAAGCCATTACTTTGAACCCTATAACTAGGGTTTCCTTGATCTTCATTATTCCTCATATTAATGCCATGCACAAGAGAATCATTCACATTATGAGAATAACTACCTTATGGGTCCCCATTTCCACTTGCATGCAACACCTGATCATTATTAAATTCATTCCCACCATGAGGAGATTGATGATTAAGATTCTGACTAACACCCATATCTTCCATATTAAAATCATTATGTCCAGATGCCCCTCCACCAGCATGATCAGAAGGACCATGAGAGATCCCATTTCCACTTGCATGTTGCATCTGAGCATTGAACACCTGAACATTATCATACATAACTGGACTGGGAAACGGAAGAGCCGTAATAGCAAACTCCTCTTTCAGTAAAATAATCAGAAGGCACAAAGTCCCCCCTATGCTCACCCAGCCTCACACGAGAAGTAACAAATCTTGTCGTAGAAGGAAAAGCGCAAAGATTTAAGTTAAACATAGTGAAATGATACCGTGTTTGGAACACAGCAAAACCCCTATCAATCATAAGTTCCAGAGAAGAGTTAATGCTGTGAACAATATCACTAATACGTTCTACACATTGAGAGCATTTATGGCCAATCGACCACAACGAGTACAAAATTTGAAAACTTCTTCGTATTTAAATTGGATCCACAAGAGTTTATCCACACCGCATGCAAGGAAAAAACCAGAGAGAAGAGGTCTCCCCAACTTCACTGGCACCCTCAACCTAAGATAATCATGATCCGGAATGTAGAAAAACTCCTCAACAATAGCCCCATCACCAAACATTCTAGCCACATTATTAGCCATATTCATGGTAAGGTGCTCAAACGGAAGGCCACAAACCCTCAGCCACAACATTGCAGAAGGAAAAGTAACAGTTCTTGGCACCATAGACGGTTCCCACTTCCTTAACACCATTAAAGCCCCATCTATGACCAAAATATTACGATCAAGAACATCCTGAAGGTCATGCATGTCATCGAAATGTATTACATAAACATCCCCCATACGATAAACCTGAACATGCCCTCTCGTTGCCCAATTATCCTCAATAATTCTATTGACATTATAAGCCCTAAGGCGCCTATAATCCACAAAATATCCCAAAAGACATCTTTCCCAAAGAGCAACTGAAGAAACCAAACCAGCAGGACTTGGAGAAACAATACAACCACTTCTAGGAAAACGCCAATCACTGATAACACCCGGATTGTTTAAAGCTTCAGCTCTAAAGTTAACATCATTTAAACCACTTTCTAAGATTGGATTGACATCCTCAGTGTAAAAGTTAAAATTATTTTCCATCTGTAAAAGTAAAAGGAAGAAAAGAGGAAAAGGATTGAAAGGAAAGAACAAAGTGATTATAGACAAGAAGAAGAAGAAGGTTTAAAAAGAGAACTGACAACGGAAGGATAGAAAACCAAAGAAGCTAATGATTAAAATATGGGGAAACTAAAACGTTTAAAGCAGAATTTTTGTTTTCAATAAAGCATGCATAAAAATGGAAAGACACTTGTTGAGAAAAAGAAAGCTCTCTAATTGAGAGGAAAAGCTCTCTCTAGACATTTAGAGAGAGAAAAAAAATGGAGATTCTAATATTGATTGCTAGATATCCACGATGAAAATTAAGTTAAAGATAACGTGACACGCAAATACGGACCAAGTTGTAATGCCGATGGATAACATATATTTTGGGATCGGGTATGAGTGCTCTTCCGTTAGAGCTCGCGATGCGGACCTAATCCCTCCGATAAGCATTCATTAAGATATTTTGAGAAAATGTCGTCATCTTCGAGTGAAAAAATATTTTCACTAAAATACACACAATATGAGATTATTCAATTGCTGCAAAAAAAAAGACATCATTCAAGTGTCTTCATTAGTTTTGTGATCAATTATCTTTCTCAAATCAAATACAATGATCTAAAATACCAAATAATGAAGTGATATTTAAAATTTACAAGTAAGTAATATGGTGAAAGGTATTTCGATTCCTCCGTTTAAATCTACAATTAATGCATGTTTTTATTTTGTACACTATTTATAAGTGAACATTCAATCTCAATTTTCTCCTGATACGTAAGAGAAAATTTATTCATGTAGAGTCTTGTTTGATTCGTCTTTACGAGTACATTGAAAATATATAACTTTTATAATTTTTGCAAATACGTATATAAAGATATTTACCACGTAAAACGTGCGTTGACAAACGTAAAAAAACAAACATGTAGTGTGAATTTGAACGAAGGGAGTATAAACCAGTAAGTCTCTCTTGCGATGGATAGTCCGCTCTCTAGTCCGTCGCAAGTTTATAACGGCTCAAGTTCTCCCACCTGTATATATAAGATAAAACATAGAAAATTTCAAATAACTTGTCTTTCCCTACCCAGGTGGATACAGGGCCGGTTCTGAACGTTTTGAGGCCCTAGGCAAAATCGTAAAATGAGGCCCTATTTTTTTAAAAAAAAATCAAGTAATTCATGTGTAATTATCAAATACAATTAAATAAACAAAACAACGGACGCAAAAAAAACTTTTGAACTAGATAAGGTACCTTATAATTCAAACTTTTTATCGTCAACAAATTGCGAATGATCAAAACTCTTTCAAAGTTTAGATATTAACTTTGTTAGACGGGTGCATTGAATGTATAATTTGAGCAAATTATGTTGCGATGAACAATGAACACAATTCGCACAAAATCACGGGAAATATTTTATAGTTCAACTGACGCACTAATGTATAAGTAAAAAAATTAAATGAATAAGCCTATCAACGTTTGGAGTTAACAAAAAAATTATAAAAATGGTAGAAAAAGGCCTATTAATGTAATAATTTTCAAAGAAAAGAAATTAAAAATGGTGGAACGAAAAAATATAAAAATGGTGGAAATAGGCCTATCAATATAATAATTTCCCAAAAAAAATAATAAAAGAAATAAAAAATGGTGGAATGAAAAAATATAAAAAAGGTGGAAATAGGTCTATCAATAATATAATAATTTCCAAAAAAAAGAAATAAAAAAATGGTGGATAGAGGAATAGAACACAAGACCTTTTGACATTCGGTAAGGTGTAAAACCAATAGATTACATGCCTTATGTTGATTTTTTTATGTAACACATTTTATTTAACAAATAGCATATTTGTAATTTCACAAGAATGGGCCCTTGCTAAATTCGGGCCCTTGTTAAATGTCAATCCAAACATCCCTTAGGGCCGGCCCTGGGTGGATAATACTTGACCCGTCGTAAATTTGAGATAGATAAGTCCGTCACAAATGCTATAAAATGTAGTATATATTGTAAGGAATTTAATTTAAAGTAAAGTAATTAGGTCGAGATAGGAAGAGCATTTGATTTATTTAGAATCCTACCGACAGATAAGTGGGGGAGCAAGCTCCATAATAAGGACAGAAGGAAATTGCGATTTAATAAATTTGGGTGTACTGGTGGAGGAGGACCCTGGCCTAAATGTTTCAGGGCACATCTTCACAAGAGATGGGATTAATAAAGCAAAGTGTGAAACCAGGAAAAAAACAAACTAGCCAAGAATGAAGACGGGTCCACTAAACATGCGACATGGCCTCCCCTCCTCTGCATTTACAGCTGACCATTTCGACAATCAACAAGTCTCCTTTACGAATGTAATCCCTTGTAAGTTTACCATGCCACAAGTATTATTTATGTGGGTGAATGAGACAAAATAATTTATTACTCTAATCTTTAGGTATTTTAATTTTATCTTATATACCCAGATAGATATTAGTTGATCCGTCACAAGCTTGTAACGAATATATCTTTCACAAATGAAAATTTGTATTCGACCAATATAGTGGAAGCATAGCATTACATTTTTATTTAAGATGTGTAATATTTTTTTAAATATAATACGAAAAAGAGGGATTATAAAAGATGAGATAAAAAAAAGATAACAAGAATTGATTTATACCGTCTTATCTATATTAAAACAAAATCATTTTAAGCGATTTGATGCATCCACGTCATCCTACACCAACATATTATTTGCAATAGTGGTAGGGTCCGTTGAAGAAAAATAAATTAATTAAAAGAAAAAAGTGGTAGACGCAATCGCAATTTACGTTATTTCTCATTCCTTAAATTTGACAATTATTATTTGCATTTTGATTTTTTTATAAGATATGAATAAATCAAATAAAAGTATATTATCAAAATAATAATAATAAGAATTAACAAATAAATAAATAATTTTTGCTCCATCAATTAAATGTCAATTAAGTACAATTTATTGACAACAATACAAAAAATAAAGATAGATACAATATTTTGTTAAAAAAATGCAATATTATTATGGCAATTATAGTGTTTTTTAAATTATGCTCTATAGTATTTAAATATTACATAAAATTGACAAATTTAGCATACCACATCAATACATTATTATCAATAAATCACAAGATTCACGACTCTTCAAAACGAAAAAAAAGTTTTGAATAAAATTTGGAATAAATAAAATAATGGGATATTCTACATGGTACCCCTCAATTTTTTGACTTTCTACATGGTATTCCTACACTTTTTAAAACATATATGGTACCCCTAATTGTTATCATTATCACTACGTATACCCCTAAACTTTATTTTCCATCAATTAAACTCATTTTTAAGCTTTATGTGATAACTTTAACGCGTAAGGAAGCTTGCCATTTATTATCACATGACATAAGAACTCTATTAGGCTCAATATCAATCTCGATCCTAATATTTATAGATATGTATTGGCTAAAAAAAAGGCGAAGGAAAAATTATTGATCTTTGCCAAATTATCACGTCCAAAAAATGGATATTAATTCTAATAGAGTCCTTGTGTCATGAGATGATAAATGTCAAGTTTGGTTATTCGCCTAAGTAATTATTTAACGCTTAAAAATGAGTTTAATTGACGGAAAATAAAGTTTAGGGGTACACGTAGTGATAAGGACAACAATTAGGGGTACCATGTATGTTTTAAAAAGTGTAGGGGTACCATGTAGAAAGTCGACAAATTGAGGGATACCGTGTAGAATATCTCTAAAATAATTTATGAATCCGATTATGGGCCATATATGTTGTGAATATTATTATGACTCATGATGTTATGAGTAGGGCTGTGCACCGGTCCAAAACCGGACCGGACCGGACCGGAACCGGAATTGGCAAAATTGATGGACCGGGACTGGACCGGAATATAAAAAATCCGGACCGGAACCGGACCGGTAAAATTCCGGTCCAAGACCGGACCGGACCGGTTGGACCGGAATTTGAATATTATGAACCGACAAAATTATGAATTAGTAAAATTATGGACCGGAATTTGAATATTATGGACCGGTTGGACCGGTTTGGACCGGTTAGACCGGTTTGGACCGGATTTAATATATTTTCGAGGAAAAAAATATAAAAACATAAAATCCGGTCCAAACCGGTCCGGACCGGAAAAAACCGGTCCTGGACCGGACCGGACAGGAACCCGGAATCGTAAAAAATGGTGGACCTGAGACCGGACCGGATTTTTTAATTTCGGTTCCGGTCCGATAGATTCCGGTCCGGTCCGGTCCATTTTTCCGGTCCGGACCGGATTTTGCACACCCCTAGTTATGAGGGTTATTATTAGGTCGAGTTATTTTTGAGTTACCATTGAACAAAGATGTTATTTTTGAGCGTGTTTCAGTTGATTTTTTGGGTCAATTTTTTTTCCTTTTTGCAAGTTTATATATCCTATAAGGCCATAACATACTAATGGCCGAGTTGCATATCTTTATAAGGTCATACATTTTGCCCGTCATTAAAAGAGAACGTTTTTAAATTAATACGCATTCAAGAAAACGTTTTTAAATTAATATTTTTATTATTACCTATTGGTGTATATTAGTATTAAAAGGGTTGTATAAAAAATATGTCAACACTCAAAAAAACTTATTCATGTCTATTTATATTTTATGATAATTACAATGAATAAAACTGCATACCCGTGCAATTTGCACGGGTATAAAACTAGTACATATACAATTTAGAATATATTTAACTCGTTTTAATCTTAGATGAATAATAGCATGGCTACTAATATGTAGTAGTAATAGTTAATGTTGGGTATAAAATAATAGAGAAATGTATGTGGTACGTGGAGTAGAATCCAAACCAAACCTAATAACAGAAATGTAAGTAAGTGTATTGTTAAAAAATAATAATTATACAATCAGATATGTAGAAACATCGTATAATCATAATATATTTAATTGAGCTTATATATATATTTTTATTTTATTTTGAGCTTTTAAATTATATTTTAATTTTTTGACATTAAAATAAAAATATAGTTGAACTTATATGTATTGTTTTTAATTGTATAATAATTTTCTAAGTTTATTATGCGTATATTTGTAAAGGAGTTTATAAAATTTATAATATACCTCATATTTTTTTCGTTTAAACTCAAAATCTCTATTAAAAATTTCAAAATATATGCCATCAAAACATCTACTGTATAATCTAGTAAATAATCTAGTACTACGTAATTGGTGTATTGTGCATTTGCTAGGGTGAGCAAAACCGGATATCCCCTCCGGTTTTAAAATTCGGATTGGATATCCAGTTTTAAAAATATGATTTTTGGCGATCCACATCCAGATTCGAATATTCGGATATCCAAAAATTCAGAATTCGAAAATCCGGATATCCAGATTTCAGAAACCGGATTAGATCCAATTTTAAATGCACAATAAAAATTTAACAAATGGTCCGGTGCAGAATGAATCATTCAAAAATTATCACTAGAAGAAATTCATTTGTCGACTAATGAGTATATTTTGTGCTCCAAAACCAATTAAGGAAAAAAAAAAAGACATGTGTTTAATGAACCTGCACTTCATTTGTCACACTTATCAATTATGTTTATAATAATAACAATCAATATCAAACCACTCAAAACATAATGGTAAAATGTTTTGGTTTTTTTTGTTTTTTTTCTATCTTTATTAATTTTTATGATTCGGATTGAATTCGGATATCGAATTTTAAGAAAATGACAATTCACATTCAATCCATATTATTCGGAAAAAAACGAATCGAATATCCAATTTAAGTGATATCCATATATTCAGATTATATTATTTAGATTTCGATTCGAATTCAAAACTCAAACCTAGCATTTGCGTTACGTGTATAATCTGTGGCACCGTCAGAGACTGAGAGTGTCGGTTGGGTGAGTGGTTACTTAGTATGAGTATTAGTAGTAGTAGTGACTACTGCTTACTATATTTAGATGATAATATAAATCCCAGTCTCACTCTCAGATCCACATTTCTACTTTTTCATTCTCTCTTTCATTCATTTTCCAATCTCATAACAAAAACAAGAAGAAGAGATCAACAAAAGAAGAAGAAGAATGGAGATGTTCTACATGTTGGTGTTCGGAGTATTGGCTGCGGTGGTGGGTGCCCTCGAGTTCAGCAAAAACAGTAAAGATCGCATCACTACTTCTTCCGCCTTCTCTTCCTTTAAGAACAATTACCTCCTCGTCTACTCTCTCATGATGGGTAAATTACCATCTTTTACTTTTCAGATCTCCATTTATTGTTATTATTAGTAATTAATTCAATCTTCATCCTCATCTTCATCTTCATCTTCATATTCATATTCATAATCATATATGTAGTAATTGTTATGTTATGCATGAATTCCATGATGACCCAATGCAGCTGGCGATTGGCTACAAGGCCCATATGTATACTATCTCTATACAACCTATGGTTTTTCCAAAGGTGAAATTGGACACCTCTTTATCGCCGGTTTCGGATCCTCCATGCTCTTTGGCACTATTGTTGGTTCCCTTGCTGATAAAACGTACCCACTCTTTCCCCGCTCAATTCTTATTCATTCCTTCATTCATTCTTCTGCATTTCCGCTTTCCTAATTCTTTCCTGTTTTTGTGTTTTTTTTTTTCTTCCAGGGGCCGTAAGAGGGCTTGTGTTACCTATTGTATTACTTATATACTCAGCTGCGTCACCAAGCACTCTCCCCAGTACCGTATTCTTATGGTGGGTCGTATTTTGGGAGGCATTGCCACTTCCCTTTTGTTTTCTGCTTTCGAGTCCTGGCTTGTCGCCGAGCACAACAAGAGAGGCTTTGAGCAGCAGTGGCTTTCTCTCACCTTCTCCAAAGCCATTTTCCTTGGCAATGGTCTCGTTGCCATTTTGGCTGGTTTACTAGGAAATCTCCTCGTTCATACCTTTGGATTTGGCCCTGTTGCCCCTTTTGATGCTGCATCTTGTTTCCTTGCTATTGGTATGATAGTTATTATATCTTCCTGGCCTGAAAACTTTGGTGATCCTTCTGAAAGCAAAGACTTACTCACGCAGTTCAGGGGCGCCGCTGTTGCTATTGCTTCTGGTAAACTTCTACCCACTACTACTACTACTACTACTACTACTTACTAGGGGTCTAGGAGTATTATATACTTGTCACTTAGAATCTCTCATTTCTAATTCATGAAATTGACCTTATTTTCTAATACCCTTTCTATTACATTTGCGATGGATGTGTTATCGACTTAATGTTGTGTAAAGTAGATTCATCCCATGGTTTCTGGATGGTTGCCTGTTCTGATTTGTTTCATTTCTATTGGCGCCAAATGCCAATACTTCACTATTTTTTGGCTTTGCAATATGATGGAATATAGCAAATGGCTCATTAAACCATGTGCATTACATATAATATTGTGAAGTATCTTTGGTTTATTCAATTTTTATAAATTAGTCATTAGGAAGCAGCCTCTAATCTCTATAGGTCCACATGAATATACGGAATTAACATTCGCTGTTCAGTTTCTTTGTCAGTTTTTCATCGTCCACCATCCTTACTCGCTTTCCAGCTCCTATTCTTTATCTGTATATTGTTTTTGCCAAACCCTCGAAAACCAGGAAAAAGAATGCTATTTAATCTCCAGGAACCCTGATTTATATTCCCACTTGTGTCGTTACAGATGAGAAAATTGCTTTGCTGGGTGCCATACAATCCTTGTTTGAAGGTTCCATGTATACATTTGTGTTTCTTTGGACTCCGGCTTTGAGCCCAAATGATGAAGAGATTCCTCATGGCTTTATCTTTGCAACATTCATGCTGTCATCTATGTTAGGAAGCTCTTTTGCATCAAGATTGATGGCCCGATCTGCCAAGACAGAGAGTTACATGCAGATTGTGTTTACAATATCTGCTGCCTCTCTCACACTGCCAATAGTAACTAGTGTATGTTTTTTTGTTCATATCTTTTGTTTGTGCAGAATGCCTTATAATTATCTTGATTGAAAAGTGACACATTAACTAACTCCTGCCTCTAATATGTTGATTGTATGATTCAGTTTCTCGTAGCGCCTGCTGGAGTGAAAGGTGGAAGTATCACTTTCGCAGGTTGTATACAGCTCCTCGGCTTCTGTGTTTTTGAGTCTTGTGTGGGGATATTCTGGCCATCTATCATGAAAATGAGGTCCCAATACATCCCCGAGGAAGCAAGAAGTACGATCATGAACTTCTTCCGCATACCTCTAAACATCTTCGTGTGCATTGTGCTTTACAATGTAAGTAGAGCCATTGATCCTTATTTAGGCTTTCATAAAGTTTTTATAATCAAACTTCTAACTATCTACTCTTGTAAATTGTTATACTTTCTTAGCAGAGTCATAGCTTTAAAAATTTGACATGTGCTTCTCTTCAGGTTGAGGCGTTCCCTATAACGGTCATGTTCGGCATGTGCTCGCTTTTCCTCTTTTTGGCATCAATTTTACAGAGGCGGCTTCTGGGCCTTGCAGAAAGCCAAAGACCAAGTGAGTTTTGGTGTGATGTTGAGAGTATTAATTTTATTTACTCCATATTTTCGTTGCTATAACTGAGAATGATAAGGGCATTGTTATGTTTGGTGGTGTGATACTGTGATGGTATTTCTTGGTGTCACTTTGGAGTGGTTTAATTAAGTTGACTTTCATATTACATAGACTCACAATTGTTTGGCTTTGGTATATTATGAGAATCAAAATGGCTGATCAAACTGTCCGTGCTTCTTATATTGTGAAGTAACAGCAAGTCCATGCGGCTTTCAATTCAATTTTCATTATAAATCAATCTGTGTTCAAACACAGAGGTTCGAGTTGTGTTGAGCCTTACACGCGACAGGCAACCCCATAGAGGCAATAGGGTGACGTTATTGGTTTTACTAAGCTTTTTCCTGCACTGCAGAACCACAGGAATGGACAGCAATGAAAGAAAGAGATCCGGAAGCAGAGCCACTAAATGCATAATATGACGAGGCACATTTTATCGCAAACTATTATTTTTATCAAGAAATAAGAAAACTGAATGATTCTTCAAAGAAAGCTATGAGAGCTGGTCACAGTTCGTTGGCGTTGATAATGCAAGCTTCAGTATCTAAGTAGAAGAATGCATTTTCCCCTGATATTGTCGGCGAATTCTGCAATTGCTAAGGGACAGATGGCGTTTAGACAAAAGTGTCTCCTTGTTTGAGAGTACATTGGAATCAAGTTCTCGTCCCATTTTAGATTATTAGGTAGATGTTTGAAGATATTGCTTATTCCATTTTTTTCGTATTATTTATTTATCAATTATCAAGAGTCCGCTTAAAGGTACCTACCTGTATCAGATTTTTGTTCATTGACGAAATGACTATATATGTGTTATTAGAAGTGATGAATGCGTGAAATTTAACAATGTTGAGAAATCTGAGATCTATGGGTTGTAGAGCTTGTTGGTTGAACGCTAACATTATTCCTTTCTATTTTGTTCCGAGACAATTTAATGGTGAATTGTTTTGATGAGGTAGAGAGAAAAATGATCTGATGTTGATGTATAAGAGGAAATGAAAAGTAATGGAGATGATCCATCCTCGTTTGCCTCCGTTAGCAATTTAGCATGGTAGTTGCTCATTCCTGTTGCAAGCATTTTAGTTTATGGGAAAGTAACCATGGATCTGATACATCTTGAGTTAATTAATTCAAACACACTCACTCTCTGGAGTCTTATTACAGATTTGAGTGAGATTAATGCAATGATAATGTACAAACAAATTACATAGGAAGTCTGAGTGCATATAAAAGTACAAGGAAGAACTAGGAGTAGACAACAGGACAACCCTGAACGAATACGCCCTTCTGAGTAGGGCAAGATGCATACGGGCACCCATCAAGCTCATTCCCCCACCAACTCAGATTCACATTCTCCAAACCCAAGCACAAGTATAGTGCTACTCCCATGAAAGCCAATCCCGCATCAAGCGCACCTGATAGCAAATAGTTATGGCGCTCCCACCATTCTGGAGCGTATCTAAATGCTACATATCCTGATAGGAACCCCACTAGTATCCATGTACTGTAATTTACTGCAGTTGCTGGTGGCATCATCCCTGTCGCCCCTATTAACACCGGCATGTTGATCAGTCTAATCCACTCTTGGTTTGGAAATGCCTTCATTGCCAACCAAACTAGCACCGGAGCAATGGCTCCTCCTATGAAAAACCAATTCACTGCTCCATATACTCCTTCGTCTCCAAAGATCCTTCGAGGTCCTATTAGACCCCAAATAACCGAAGCATCATAAAACACCGTGTCACTTGGGCACGTCCACACACTGTTTGAGGCCGTCTGCTCACATATATCTGGAATTGTTTCCATTAGCCACCATGCTGTCCCTAAATAGACCAGGCATGATGTAAGAGTACCCATTACCTGCAGTTATGTTGAAATGGACTTTTTACATAGATGAGCATATTTCCTCAGTATATATGACCATAGAGTCAGTCAGAACTTACTTGAGCCATGAACATAGTTCTAGGTGGAATTTTCATATAATGGCCGAGTTTGAAATCTTGCAAGAAGGTAACAGCTTGTGTCATACTGATGTATCCGTACACCTTGAAACACATGTTTGCTACCGGATATCCCGGGTAGATGTATCCAATTATGTACTCAGTTATGATGTTCAAACCAGGTGACTGCACGGTCGTTAGCGTCCTGTCAGTTATTGGCATGTTTTGAATGCACACTAAATAAGACAAGTTGTGAAATATGAAGTACCTGATTTGTAATGGCCGTTATAATACCAATTGGAAGCGTAAAGATGAATGCAATGGCACAAGCAAGCAGAACACCCCACCATGGTAGCTGAAGCTGCTCTTTGTAATACTCACACGCAAAGATGGTGAGTCCTATATTTACGACTAGGATGACCCAAAACCACCATTCAGGGACTTCCCTGTACCTTCTCATAAGTTTGGTATGTATGTCCATCTTCTTATCTTTGAAACTTGCTTTGCTCTGCTCCCATATTTCCCTGTCATTCGTGTTTGTGCGATTATATTCCAAAACTGCTCAAACATATATATATATATAGTAGTTGTGAAGTATATGCTTCACCTGCCGTGAAACAACGCTACGTGGACGATCATGGCACTGAGTGCAGCAAAACCAACACCATAAGTCATGGCGAAAAAGGTGCTCAGATAAAGATGGCCTTGTTTCTCATAAGCTTCTTCATTAATATGGAAATTGGAATCGACAATTGCTGTGATATTGTAAATGGAACCGGCTGAAGTGAACAACTTTTGTGAAAATATGGGGAAGGTCTTGGCTTTGTAGACGTTGAGCCAGTAGAATAGAGGGGTGAGCACATACATGACAAGAGCAAAACCAACAGCTACATTAGCCGTAGCGAACCATGGGCTTGCGAGTGGGCTTCCGAGATACGATGAGGTAGTGGACCAGTCCAACCCAAAAGCAGCTATTCCGAGTCCATGTAGCCCAGATCCCAGCTGTTGAGCTATAACTGATGTTGGAAAACCCCAACAGATCCAAGAAAGGGAAGTCAACATTTGGAAGAGATAGCCCGGAAATATGTAGTAGGCAAAGCTGCAAATGAAGGCCACCAGAAAAAACTGGGTGCGTGTAAGCCCGCCTTTGGGACGTTCATCCTTCTCATGTAAAGCCCTGTTCCACCCATTTAGGGACTTTTTTCGTTTTAGTTCTGGAACTATGAAATGTGTAATAATCCATAACACAATGTTGTTGATGATTACAAAGTTAGATATCAAGGCAAAACATAGGTGATACAATTTTCACCTCAAATACATGTATTGAGTGAAATACAAATTCTTATAGAAGATGGTTATAAACCTAGTGAATATGTATGTATTAACAGTTGGGCGGCAAGTGGTATTTAAGTAGGAGCGAGCTGTTATGGCTAATAATATCAAGAATAAAATTGTGATGATGACGTAGACGGTAGATGGTAGATGGTAGATGGTAGACAGAAGCGTGGAGCAGTAGGCAATTAGTAACTGGAATAGGTCCAAATTAAAATAGGTTGAGTGAGAGACTGAGAGATTAGGCATGAAAGAGTTGTGGTGAATTGGTGGTGATGGGAGAAAGAGGCGTATGGATGTAGGTAATCTAAATGATTGATAATGTAGTTTTGTTAAATATTGTGCACAAGTTGTTGGAAAATAAGTAGAAGAAATGAAGAGCAAGAGAAGACGTTAACGTGACAGCTATGCCTTGGGAGTTGGGTCACATACATTTGTAAGGGGGAATATGTAAAAAAGGAGTACCTGAACAAGGAGACTTGGACAAGATTAGACGGCCACCACATTTCAGCTGGTTCCACCAAGTATCTTCTGAATACGCCCGCCCATCCGAACCCCAACACCTGCCATCCATTCGTTCGTTCGTTCATTCATTCATTCATTCCCTACCATCGTTAGTTAATCTCAACTAACTAACAACTAATTTAATTACAAAATTATTTATTAGTTACCTGGGTGGTTAGGATGACAAGTAAGGACACAAAAAAAGTCATATGCTTCTTATAAAATATCTTCACCACCGTAACAACATGGATGGCGTAAACTGTACCCGCCCCAGCATTAGCAAATATTGTTATTAGTACATGCTCCTTCACATTGAATGGACCCGGGTTCAACGAGAATTCCCATCGGCTCCCCTCAAAGAGGTTGCGGCGAGGCAGCTTGGCTGCCATCCACTGCCCCAGGGGAACCACTGCCACCTGGGCCGATATGGCCGTGATGGAAAGTGGCTCTGTTCTATACCAGAAGAACTGGTTCAAGAAGGACAGCACTATGCAGGACAATGTCCCCAACACCCACATTCTCACTGTCAGCACAGGCAGCTCCGGCTCATCCGTCGTTGGCACTGTCATTGCCACTTGCTTTATCGGGGAGTTCTCCTCCGCTTCCACTCCGTATTCATTGTACTTTGACCACGAACCACTTCCTTCATCTTCCTCCTTGATTCTTGAATAATCTTCTACCTCGTCTTCCTTTTCTACTGCCAAAAACAAATGGTGTTCAAGATGTAACAGCTATCAAAAGATTAGATGAGCAACAATAAAAGTCAAAAGACTTGAGACAAGGTAGCTACACAAAGGGAGGTGTGGATCTTGATCAAATGAATCTTCCATCTCTCACTGACTGACTCTCTGTCAATTGCCAAAGTACGTGGAGTTGTCTTACAACTACCAACTCTTCCTATTTCCTAATTGTTACAACTATACACTACGACGTATTAGTTTATATATTAACTGTTTTTTAAGGTGTCCCCACACGATAAGAACCTCTACTTCAACAAAAAATTACAAGCTCATCTTGTTAATTATGATAAATAACAAATATTTTTTTCATAAAAACCCAAAAATAATAACATGGACTGTTTTTGTTTTGGATTCTTTTCCAAAACAAATAACTCATCCCACCTATTCAACAATTTTTTAAAGGTTCTTGTTCTTTTGTGCGAAATATTTTATGAAACGTATAGAATCGTTTAAATGGGAAATAATACCACATATAAGATTAGTTTCAATTTTATCATTATTTGTCTAATTGGTATATTATCTTATTTATATAGCGTACACGCTAGAAAATAAGTAAATATATTATTGTACATCTTAAGTAACAGGGCCGGCCCTAAGGGATGGCTGCTGAGTCAAATGACAAGGGTCCAAGTTTAGAAGGGGCCCTTTAAAGTAAAATTAGAATTTGTGATTTTGTCAAACAATTTACTGCACGTAAATATCAAAATAAGGGATGTTGTGTAGTGGTTATTCATCTAACCGAATAATAGATAGTCACGTGTTCTATTCTCCATGCATGCCATCTTTTGCTAATAATTAAAGGCAATGCAAGGAAAATAAAAAAAAAAAAAAAATTATCATTGGCTAAGATGTAGTATTGTAAAGTAATGTAAACTCTATTGAGTAAAACTAGCTAAAAGGCAAGTTGGAACTAACCCTAAAAACTATTTTTACTCAATAATTTTAAAGGTAGTGAAATCTAAAAATGTAGCTAAAATTAGGAACTAATAAGTAAGTTGATTATAAAAATGTTGGATAAACTACCGGAGAAACTAGCTCATATATGATAAATTGACATAAAAGCAACATACGAAGTAATATATATCTAACCCTATAAATTAAATGGATAAATAAATGAAGATCAAATAAAATTGTTTAGCTTTTTATTTACGTACTTGCTAAATCCCGCACACTTATTTACTTAATCCAACACTTTTTTTTATCCTAAATTACCATAATTACCCTTAGTAAAAACAAAAATTACTAAAAAGACTTAAAGAATTTAAAAATTTTTCTCTCTTTAAACCTAATCAATCTCTTATTCGTTCAACCATTATGAATTATAATTCGCACGTATCAAACGTAAGTTCGTCGTTTTATCATAATTTTTTTTATTAAGTTCCGTCTTTTTTCAATTTAATTGATTTTTTTTCTAAATAGAGGGTTTTATTCTGCAGTCTGCACGAGTATTTTTTGCAGCCTTCTTTATTTCACGGGACATCCTTTGGTAAATATTCCTGCAAATTGATTATAATGGAAGAATCTGTAATGGTTTGCTACTATGGAAATAAAGTTATACAAATATTACATTGGCATCACTATTCCAAAAATCAGCAGCATCTAGTCGAAACCAGTTTTTGCAATTTACATTCATATACATAAAGAGATTATTGAACATACTCCACACTAATCAATCAAAATCATAATCAAAACGATCAAAATATAAACTTAATCAATCAAAATCATAATCAATTAACACACTCCACACTAATCAGTCAAAATCATAATCAAAACGATCAAAGTATAAACTTAATTACGACAAATCTCAACCCAGAAAATAGGCTTGACCTTGAGTCGGAGGACTGGAGGGTTCTCCAACGGACAAATGCCCAGACTTGAAAGAAGATGAGTTATTCTCTCTTTTTTGATTACCTACCTCGCGTATGTATATTAGAAAGATTGATTTTTAGGGTTTTACCGCAGAAATTGGATAGAGAGTGTTTCTCTCTCTTTATTTTTTGTGGGGTGAAAAAATGAGAAGGGTATATTCGGAAGAGTGTGAAAAATGTGTGGGATCGAGTAAAATGATGTGCGGGATTTAGCACGTCCCTTTATTTAAACTACCTAATCTAGCCACACGTTAAAGAAAAATAAATAACTGAAATTGTGGACAAATAAATTATTTTGATTAAATAAGTTAGTTATTTGCTTTATCTAACAAAACCGCATTATAACGTTGTTTGATACTCAGCCGATTATAATTAGCAGAATTAGATTGGTCAAACACTCAAACAGATTACAAATGACATACTCCGTATTTCATTGACATATCTACTAATAGTAATCTGTTAATTAGTTACCAAATATTCAAATTAATTTTGCTAATTATAATATGTTAGTCAAACCTTCTGTTAAACTCCGTTATTTATAGTGTTAGGTCCATTAGCTCATACAATAGATTATTCGATTACAAACTGGATTGGACATATTGAAATGTAAAGAGAACTTGAAAAGACAAGTAATTATTAAATCAAGATAATTAAATATTGCACAAACATTTTAACTCGTTTAAAAGTATATCAAAACGGAACATAATAAAATAAAAAAACAAAGCTATAAATATAAATATTTCGAAAATATATTAATAAACTTCGAAATAATTAATTTAATAAAATATCACTATAAAATATGGGGTGTTACAAATTTGGCCGGAGTAGGATTGGTCGGCGACTAAGTGGTCAATTAGCGAGTCAACACATGGGATGTCAGGCATGGTGGCTGTTGGAGCGATTGAAGTCAGGCGGTTCGTGAATGATTGGCGTAACAAAGAGTCTTGCTTGTGACGGATACTATCCGTCACAAGTTGAAAACGGATATGTCTCTCACAAAACTACACAAGTGGTAAGACAAGTGGGAGGAAATGAAGTATTTTATGGGTATTGTCAACTTGCATTTTGTGAGAGGACCGTTATCCGTCTTCAGCTTGTGACGGATATGATGGAAACTCATAGTCATAGTAGTTCACCATTTTATTAGTCGTACTAATAATATTACTTATTAATCTCATATTAATTTAGTTGATCTTATGCATGTAAAATTAAACGCGGAATAATAACGAAAAGGGCCTTACAAACGGTCCAAACAAGTGCTAGGACGATCCTCCACGGAGCAACCAAAATAGCTTGTCTCCTTTACGATGCATCAAGACCTACCCTTAAATACCGAGACACGAACACGAGCTAGGTGACGGAATCGGTTATCTTAAAACCGAGAACTAATCTAATTAGTTTACTAAAATTATTACTATAACTATTATAGTAAAACAAATATTATGTGAATAATATTAGGAGAGGTTTTATGGTTTTATTTCTCACACTAGAAAATTACATAAAACATAAGGTTGTAATAATAGAATGAATGGCTTAAAATGTGAACAATTCACATTATATGAAGGTGGTGAATTGTGGCGTGAGGTGGTCTCCATAGAGAGCAATCACTTTGCTTTTTACTCTACCCGTAATATATAGGCATGCATACCTATTAATAGATTCAAGGCTACCCTTATGATTGTGTTTGCAAGACCATAATTTAAACAAATTTGTTCTTCTAATACACACAATCACACGCCACATTCAAGTATAAAATGGACTTCCATTTTACAATTTGTAATTTGTACAATTGTATAATATGTGACATCCTATGTGACATAAAATAATTGTATTAATTTTAAAATAAACATTTATCAAATAAATATTATTTCAAAATTAATTAAATCATATTCAACAAATTAATTTAATAATTCGTAATTACCGTCCCAATAAATGGTTATTATAATAATATCAATATGATATACAACATTTGTCATAACCACGATTCATTCATATTCAAATATCGATATTTCAAAAATATCGATTAATATTTGACAATCGACAAATTTCAATTTCAAATATAAATCTTACGTTAAGATTCAACCTCTGATTTCTCGATATATGGTTTTAAGGAATTGATCAATTCGTATCATATACAATTGATCAATATATATTTAAGGGGTTTGTCATATAGGTGTGACCTAAAGGGATCAACTGACCACCACCGTCACACGACAGTAATGTCAAACTCTAGTCAGCCATTCATTACCGACGATTAATGTTGGTCAGTTGACTATATATCATATCGGATCATCCCTTGCATATTCTTTTCATAAGATTTTTGACAATGATTATTATCATTGACGTGATCGCACTATTGTTGAGGACACATTTCCCAACAATCTCCTACTTGTCCTCGACAAGTGTGCGTCACCGATTCTCTTGTCCTATTACGTCATCTCCCACTCAATGCAAGGTGTCTTCCAGGTCGTACTTGCATTTGATCATATCTTGAGCGGTTTTCTCGATCTGGAGATTTAACTGCTTTGACCGGAATTATCTACCATAGATACCTTCCGAGCGTGGCCACGCATTTTCAGTTAAACTTCTCCTCGAGTGGCCCTGAGATTTAAGAAACCCCGACGAGGGACTGGACAATTCCTATCCTACTGTTCCCTTCGACTGACACAGTCCATCATGACCCAAAAGAAGCCCATTTGACCCCCTTTAACGGTTGATCGTAGAGCAAAAATCAAATTCAATTTGAAAACTGTGCCACCTTGGGCGAACAGTCTCTAGTCTAAGAATCGACTCATGTGAATAATATAGTAGCTCTCGCCACGACCAGGCTAATTATAAAAATTCCAGAACTCTATAAGCGGTCACTTAATGCCCGACAGAGTGTTACACAGTCTGCCTATGTGATCGACTAGTCATCCCATATGACTCTATGACATTTGAACTTGCCATCAATCGCCTCACACTCTAGTCGCTTCGTGACGTCACCTCATACAAGCGACTATGGGCTATACTAAGTTAATCCAGTTCACTTATGGGGTTCAAAATTGTCTCTTACAACCCATTTGGATTTGACAAAGTATTTATAAATAGTGAGTTAATAATAACTCAAACGATAAGAGTGATAGTCAAGTGCGAACAGTCAATACGATATTACTGCTCCACATAAACAATCTTTGATGCTCATACATCAATTTGTATTAATGGTTTGTTATGTGAATACACCGCTTATTCACATCTCTTAAACCTACAAATTTCGGTTTCCTTCCGACTCATATTATCTCGTATGATATAATCTTATTCAAGTACATTTCAAGTCCTCATACTCGACTCGAGTCTCCTTTGTTGGGGCTGGTGTCCTTGACAGTTAGTACAATGACTTACTAAATCTCTTAAAGGATCACAAGGGCATACTTCAGTATTATTATCAGTTGATCCACGCTTATCAATAACGGTTGGCTTGCTAGATAAGTTTGACGTTATTGTCATACGGATGGCGGTGATCAACTGGCCCCTATACGTCACACCTATAGGACACGTTTGAGAGATGTGAAGGTATGAAAATACAGTCACATTTATGCCGGATACGACTAAACAGTTAGTCAGAGGTATTGACTATTAAATTAGTCAATGAGATGTCGAGATTATTATTTAATACGGATTAAATAATTTTAGCTAATACGGATTACATGATTAATTCGTAAAATTAAATATAAACGGTTATATTTAATTAGATATTGAATTCGCGTATTAATATAAACAGTTATATTAATTTGATTAATTATACAATATCGTATTTTTGTCAGACCATTATTAATGTATCGACTACATTAATATCTGATAACGTGTATGCGATTTATAATTAAAATCCCGCGAATTATATTTTAGCAAAACGGGTCGAACCACGAATTAGAATAAGGTAAGAGTGGAAAGCCCACTCTTACCCTACTGGATATTTCGGCCAAAAGGGTTACAAAAGGAGAGTGATTCTCCTTTTGTCAACCACTGATTGATTTACTGATAAACACATCTCAAGAAAAACTAGGGTTTTGAGAGCATTCTTCTCCCAAAACTCAGATCTCACATCAAATCTCACAAAAGCTCTGCCCATATTGCAAGGCAATTGGAGAGTATTTCTAGCACATGCGGCATCGTCTCAATCTAAGTCTTGGGTGCAAGTTATAGGAGGAAATTTGCTTTAATTCCTGTTCTTAGGCCATTCGCACAAGGACCAAAGGTTGTATACTTTTTCATATCGTTTTTCTTATCTTATGACTATAATCACGATTGTAAATTTCGTTATAATCCTTCATGTTTAAGGGCGAATACATGTTTCATTCCCCACAAGTGGTGGCCACGAAATTTTTACTTTGGTGTTTTTCATAAAGTTTTTTAAAAATTTGAAAATCGGGACTTTCTGCAAAGACACTCGATCGAGTTACTGTTGCACTCGATCGAGTGCCTCTGTACCCAGTTTCGTGTGTGTGCTTTTTGGTTGTAATCGATCTTGTTTTCGATTCTTATTTACATATTGTTGATTAATCGATATTTTTAGTAATATGTGAATCCATTGTTGTTGTTTATTTTTGATTTACACGTTTTAAATCAAGATAAAAACTTGTTTTGGTCTTAAAGTGCAGCGATTTGCGTTTTAAACGAGTCACTCGATCGAGCGATCGAGCCCTGCTGCACTCGATCGAGTGACACTGATACTCGATCGAGTGCCCCTGATGCTCGATCGAGTGTCCTTGTTTCTGGTAGTTTGTTTTCGAAAATAACTTGTTTTATTTTCCCTTGGCCAATAGTAATATACTATATACGGAAATAGTATATTAACTTATGTGAAACGATTCACTCACGTATGATACATATTATTTTAAAACGGTTTAAGATAATGGATTATAATTTTTATTAAGATGAATGTGATTAAAACGGTATAATCACATAATTTTAATCTCGTAAGGTGGTTTGGTAAAATTTATTAAACATAATAACAGTATTATGTCATGTATAAATTTTGTTTTTAGTTGATGCATTTTATTTATCGTCTTGTTGAATGCTTATGAATGCTTTCTATAACGTATTTAATTTTTGCAAACGGTTGTAACTTAGTGTGGCCTTAGAGGATTGTGTTACCGTAATGATGGAACACAGTCTTGTTTGTAATTTTGAGATCTTGTATCTCCGTTTTGGTTTTTGTCATGTAATTACTTTTGTATTTAAATTAGAATGTAAATAGGATTATATTTGTAATTTAAATTAGTAATTTTTTGAAGACCAAAGACGGAGACCAGATGCTCACTCCCGCTGCAAAGACCAAGATGGAACATCAAGACAAGCTCTAGGGTCCAACGGTGGATTCCAAGTTGTTTTATGTTTATTTTGGTAGGATAGGCCACACTAGGACTTTTATTTACGTTTATTACATTTATTTTATGCTTTCATTGATAATAGCTTGAATCATATTCCACCTAAAACCAAACCACCTATAACATGCCTGAAAACTGACTCATGTAGAGGTTACGCGTTAGTTTTCTGTGACAATACAGATGTCACGTGTCACATGTTAAGCCATCACTTTATTTCATTCATTCACGCATATGCTAGATATTAGTTCACTTAAAATGGATAAATATAAGTTGATGGGGTCTTCCTCGTATAACCAAAAAATTGAGACTAGTCTTTATAAATCAGACTCCCATAAATCCCTTCTTCGTCGGTAGGCATAATATGACCCCTTCTACGTCGGGTAAGTGGGAACAGATGATTTATTTTATCTCAACATTATGGTCACTAGATACTATCTAGCAACTATGATGGACTAATAGATAGGATTTACGGAAATCTGTCGACCAAGAGTTCCAACGGTGGAATTAGCCAAGCTGTGGGCTTATCAATATACGGAAATTGAGTCTTGGGATCGTTTATATAATTCTTAAGGGAGATCAATTATATAAATGCATATGAGTCTACGAGTTTAAATGCAATTTAAAATAGACTTAAATCACAACGATGAGTTGCTTATATGGTTTTATTTTTATCTTCTTTTCAGTGTAGAACACGATCAATTTAAACTGTTGTATAACAAATGGCTGGTGAAGACCCATTGTCAAGTGCCAAGCTAGCACGTGAATCCTGGCTTAAAGCCTTCATGGACTCCATGAATCAGTCTACTAGACTGAGGAATGATGGGTCAAACTTCTCTGACTGGGAGGCAGCACTACGGAATGCTGCCATTGCTGACGGAAAGTTCAAATACTTAACTGAGCCTATTCCGGCACACCCATGAACTGAAGCTAGAGCTAACGAAGTTCGCGCTCATAATAGCGACTTCTTCATGGAAGCGGGTGCGATAAAGAACATACTCATCTATGCAATGGAATCCAATTTTCAAAGACGCTTCATCTCCCATGGTGCAAACAAGATTTTCACCACGCTCACTAACGAATTCTCGAAAGCTCCGAGAATCGTTTCTTATGAGCATACATGTCGCTTCTTTGAGGCGAAACTTCAGAAGGGCCAAGCTGTTAGCCCACATATTCTCAACATGATTGAGAATATCGAGAAACTGGAGACCCTAAACTGTAAGATCAGTGAGAACATAATCGTTGATCGAATGCTTCATTCGCTTCATGATGGGTTCGCCCTCTTTAGGGCCAACTATTACATGAACGACATGAAGAAGACTCCTCATGAGCTCCACTCCCTTCTCGTACAGACCGAGAAGGATCTGAAATTAAGTGGGAGCGTGAAACAGGATGTTCTCATGATCTTCAGTAAGGGTAAGGGAAAAGCTAAAGCTCAGGGCGACCTAGCGGTAGGTAAGCCCAAGTTCAAGAAGTCAGGATTCGCTAAGAGTGGGCCCAGTGAGTCGAGCAACTCACAGGGCAAGACAAAGAGTAAGGATACAAGCATGGAATGCCACCATTGCCACAAGACTGGACATTGGAGGCGCACATGCCCTGTGTATCGTGAGAACAGTAAAGCAGGCCGCGTTATTCCTGTTGGTATGTCTTCTTCTTCTTCTTTTATTCACATGATTGAGATTAACCATGCAAGTTACGGAACTTGGGTACTAGATACTGGTTGTGGTTCTCATCTATTGCAAGGCAGTTTCCATGAATGGAATTTATGTTTTAGATCAAACCAGCGAAATATTACATGTAAATAACAAGAGATTAAAGGTAGGTGACAAAGATCAAACTTACCTATGACATTGCCGTATGGGACATATAAATGAGAAACGCGTAAAACAGCTCATACAGAATGGAGCTGTCTCGGCCTTTGATTTCGAATCATATGGCACGTGTGAATCATGTCTCATCGGTAAGATGACTCGTATTTCCTTCAAAGGTTTTGGAATGCGCGCTGCCGGTCTATTAGGACTCATACATACGGATGTATGTGGCCCTATGTCGATCAACGCACGAGAAGGCTATAGGTATTTCATCACTTTCACGGATGATTTGAGTAGATATGGCTATGTCTACTTAATGAAACATAAAAGTGAATCCTTTGACAAGTTCAAAGAATACCAGAATCGGGTACAGAACCAACTGGGCAGAAATATTAAAGCACTACGATCTGATCGTGGTGGCGAGTATCTTTCTCACGAGTTTGATCAACACCTTAAAGACTGTGGCATCATTCTACAGTTGACTCCACCTGGAACACCACAATTAAATGGTGTGTCCGAACTGAGAAATCGAACTCTACTTGATATGGTTCGATCCATGATGAGTCACACCGTTGTGCCTGATTCATTGTGGGGCTATGCTCTTTTGTCGGCCGCTCTAATACTTAACCGAAGTCCGTCTAAAGCTGTTGACAAGACCCCATACGAGTTATGGAAAGGAACGGTCCCTAACTTGTCCTTTATTCGGGTTTGGGGCTGCGAGGCTTATGTCAAGTTGAGACACGAGGATAAGCTCGGCCCGCGATCGGTCAAGACATACTTTATAGGCTATCCAAAAGGAACTTTTGGTCATTACTTCTATTCGCCAACCGAACAAAGTGTTTTTGTTGCGGCTAGTACGACGTTCTTAGAGAAAGAATTGTTAGGTTTTATTAGTTGCTCATAAACTAATCTTTAGTCATACTAAACTAACCTTGTAATTAACATTTTAAATTACTTATTAAAGATCTTATGCATGCTATGAAAATGCGGAAATAAGAGAGTATTCGAACCCTTACACACGGTCCGAATATATAGCAAGGATGATCCTCCTAGTACCCAAATAAGAATACCTCATTTGGATGCACCAAGACAATCCCTTAATGAACCGAAATCTTGTAGTTGCTAGACTAGAAATCGATTTCTCCTTAAACAATTCTAATCTCTCTAATTAGAATATAATTTTAATACTACAAATTAGTATGTGCTATTATCTTATAATACTTGGAGGTTTTTGCATATTTCTCTCTAGAAAATATTTGCTTAAACATTAGAATTAATTTTCTTGTCTAAAAACAAGTTTTATGGTGGTTGTCTTGGTTTAGGTAGTCGGCCATAGGAAGGCTCAAAAGAGAACATTTCTCTTACCCATGCAATCATAGGTGGCCTAGGTCCTATTTACAAGAGCATGCTTCTTAATTATGCTTTAAACAATGTCATTAAGAGACAAAACATGCCTTAAAGCATGTCCCTAAACCGTCCCATTTGAGATAAAATGGACATCCATTTTATTTTTGTCAATTGCACAATTTGTATATTATGTGACATACAATATATCACAATGTTATAAAATACAATTGTTTTAATTTAAAACATATATATTTATCGAATAAATATTATTTATAAATTAAATAAATCATATTTATCAGTTTGACAAGTAATTCGTAATTACCAATATATAAAATGGTCATTCATAATAATCGTCAATACGATCTACAACTTTTGTAATATTTATAACCCGATTCATTCTAATTACGATATTATAAAATATCGTTCAATGTTTAACAATTGACACGTTTCAATTTTAAACATAAATATTACAATAAGATTTAACCTCTAATTTCTCGATATACGAGTTTAAGGAATATGATCAAATCGTATCAACATACATTTGATCACTTTATCAATTAAGGTAATTGTGTGACACCCCGCGATATCACATAAAAATAAACAAGCAACTTGCAGCGGAAAATACGGTATTTTAAAAACTTTCGACATATATAAATAAACTTAATCGCGGAATATCAGAAATAACATGCGGAAGGTTTAAAACTAAAGAAAAAGTATAACTTATACAAGATAAATGAAAGTTTACAAGGGATAAGGTATCCCTCGATAGCAACAGAATTAAATCTAAGCTAAACGTAAATAGGTAATTTGTCGACTAATCAACAATGCTCGCTAGCCACACGTCTTCCCCAAACAGCACCAACCTACATACATGAAACATGTACGCCACAGTCAGTGGGGAGTAACTTGAGGTTCTCCCAGCCACTTTTTGTCAGAAAACACGTAAACGGTAATACAACACAACATATACATATGAACATGCATATACCAAGATAAATACTCAAATATGACATATTCAAATATGACAAGCATGAACCAACATGTGAACTACAAACACGGTCATCATGTGAACTATATCAAACGGATAATTAACTCAAGTGAATGACTCAGCGGCCAACACTTGATGGCATGTTCATTCACACAAACAACAGGCAAGTAATTGACTCAGAGGCCAACACTAGATGGCATGGCCAATCACAGAACATACAAGAATAGTATGAACGCCGTCAGGGAACATAACCGTTACCACTAACCGCTAGATCGCATAACCACGACACTAGCTATAGGGACGCATAACCACGACACCGAATCTATGTATAGCGTAACCGCTGACTATATGCCTAAGACCTGGCCAGACCTCTCGATGTAATAACCTACACCGAACGACACACGGGGACCGGAGCGCATTAGCACGACCTCCAACTACGGGAGCGCATTAGCACGACCTCCGACCAATCCCGAACATAGACAAAACCCATAACCGGGTGGCATTAGTTCATTACAATGATACACAAATCGTACCACCGCTATCTATTCACAAACAAGGTGACATAACCGTCACCAACACAACTTGGAATGACATAACCGTCCTCCAAACACATGCAAGGTAACATAACCGTTACCCGACTCAACTTGAGATAACATAACCGTTATCAAAATATAAGTAAGACAACATAACCGTTGACATTACTACTCCAGTTAACATAACCGTTAACTAACCCATTTAGAACATGTGAGCTTCAAATCAATCAAGACAACACTTAAGCTAGCTTTGAGAAGCTAACTTGAAGCGGGAGCCGGTTGCCCGGCCGGGGGGGTCTTCCTCCTCAGTTTAGCTACTAAAACGGCTTAAGCATTCAACCATGCAACAACAACGGAAGTATAATTTACGAAACTCATATAATATATTCATATATCAAGGAGGAAAAGGAGAGGCAAAACTTAACCAAGGGAATAAGTGCAAAGTAAAGAGAAGCAAGCAAAAAGGAAGAATTGAAGCCTTGGCATACACAAACAAGAGCCAAAATGAAGAATTGAAAACTCGGTTTCACAAGGGTCAACTTCAAACGACTATATCTCGAGTTCTAAAGCTCCTATTGATGCAAGGCCAAGTGGAGGTGAAAGCTTGTGATCTTAGCTTTCCAACGATAGGTCACACGCCTCATTTGGATAAGAAACGAGAGAGATATGGCCTTTCGAAGACGCTGCTGTCAGACTAAACCGCAGCCTGCGCTAAATACCGCAGCCTGCGCGTGGCCAGGCCGCAGGCCTACGTGGGTGGCCGCAGCCTGCGGTTCCCACGGGCTGCTGCCCAGCCGTGCTCAGTCCGTGTGCTCGCTCCTTGGTTCCTTATTCGACAATGCAAGATAGTTACTACGCAATATACCCAACACGTAACGCTATTCATTCTCGTATATATGACAACATGTACTCGTAACTAAACGATAACAAGCAACATTTATCAACCCAAACACGGATTAAATCAATTGGAAATCATTATATTGATGAGACGAACTAAGCATGTGACGGATACTAACTTACCCATTAACTATAAGCGGCATTTATCATTCAATACCACCAAATCAACCATGAATCTTATTTCAATCGATTAGAAGATAAATAAACAACTCAATACTTCCCAATTTCAGAAATCAATCAACACAATGCTCATAATTTCAGAAATTAAACAACCACAACCATACACAATCCATTTTTGACTTAAAGTCGAGTAACCTCTCAAAGTTACCTTTAAAGCTCTTCAAATCTTCAAAGAATCCTTCATTGGAGTCCATACATCCATTCTCGCTCAAGAACAAAAGGAAAAACGGGTCACAATCTAACCCTAGAAAAAAAAGGGGTTTTCCGAAAGCACAACAATACTAACTTTTAAAGATATGAGAAGAAGGAGAAGAAGAAGAGGAGAACATACCTACCAAGAACTCGGAATTTGAGCAAGGAACGAAGGCGGTAGAGGCGGATTTGTGTTCTTGAGGAACACCAACAATGGTGAAGGGTTTTGGTGTTTGTTGAAGAGGATGAAGGGAGTAAATGAGTTGTGTGGAATGAATGAAACATAACACTAGGAGTATATGGGAGTTTTGAGTCGGGAATGACTCGGAATTCTTTTAATGAGTCGAGATGGACTCGGATTTGACTAATTAAGACGGAAACAACCTCTCAAGTCTATTATTACTCAAGATGGGACAAAAATATGCAAGTAAACCACATTTCATGAAATTATCCGCCATACATGTCATTTCTCGAAAATAAAAACCGAAACTTAGATTTATAAAACTCGAAACATAAATTGAAACTAAAAAGCTTTAAAACGAAATATTCTTATTACAAAAAGATATTTACGAAATTTAATAAAATATAAATTATTCTTGAAATTCAATTAAATCTTTAAATTTACAATACGGAAAATAACGGGGTGTTACAAATTGTCCTAAAGGTGTGACCTAAAGGGATCGACTGACCACCACCGTCATACGACAGTAATGTCAAACTCTAGCTAGCCAATCATTATCGATTAATGTTGGTCAGTTGACTAATATAATTCGTATCATCCCTTGCGCATTCTCGTCATGAGATTTAATTACGTGATCGCACTATTGTTGAGGACACATTTCCCAACAAGAATTTCTCGAGAACAAGTCGAGTAATATAACCTTCGATTTATCAGGTTCAAGAACCAACTACCGAGCAACTATTGGAGGAAGCAGTTCCTTCAACCCCGGCCACGGTAGATATTCCTGAGGAACCTAGGAGGTCGAGAAGAGTCTTTATTCCTCCGGACAGATACATTGGTATGGTCGAGGAACATGACATAGATGACGTCTTACTCCTAGAGGGTAATGAACCCACAACCTATAAAGGTGCCATGACTAGTTCTGACTCAAAGCTATGGCTAGAAGCCATGCAATCCGAGATGGACTCCATGTAAGAGAACAACGTGTGGGATCTTGTGGACCTACCTGCAAAGGTACGCCCCTTCAATGCAAATGGCTTTACAAGATAAAGCATGTCGTGGAAGGACAACAAGATATCCACAAGGCAAGACTGGTTGCTAAAGGTTTCACTCAAGTGCCAAGCTTGCACTACGATGAGATCTTTGCACTCGTAGTCATGCTACGTTCCATTCGGATTATCTTAGCGATCGCCGCTTTTCATGACTATGAAATATGGCAAATGGACGTTAAAACCGCCTTCTTAAACGGTTATTAGGAGGAAGAGTTGTACATGGTACAGCCCGAGGGTTTTATTGATCCAGAACATCCTAAGAAGGTTTGCAAGCTTAAGCGTTCCATTTATGGACTTAAGCAAGTATCACGGAGTTGGAATCATCGCTTCGACCAAGTGATAAAAGAGAATGGGTTCATTCGATCAGTCGAGGAACCATGTCTCTATATCAAGTCGAGTGGGAGCAAGATTGTATTCCTAGTACTGTATGTCGATGACGTACTCTTGATTGAGAATGACATACCTCTCCTTTCTTCGGTTAAAGCATGGTTGAAAAACCATTTCCAGATGAAAGATTTGGGAGAGGCACAGAGAATTTTGGGCATCCGTATCTACAGAGATAGATCACGACGGATGTTGTCTCCCAGTCAGGAGTCTTACATAGATAAGATTCTAGAGAGATTCAGCATGACGAACTCCAAGAAAGGGTTCCTTCCTATGACTACTGGGCTTCACTTAAGCAAGACTCAAGAAGCTAAGACATTGGAAGAGAAAGAGCGCATGAGTCGGATTCCTTATGCTTCGGCTATAGGATCGATCATGTATGCCATGATATGCACACGTCCAGACGTTGCATATGCATTGAGTATGACAAGCCGATTCCAAGCTCATCCAGGTGAACAACACTGGATGGCCGTGAAAAACATTCTTAAGTACCTACGGAGGACTAGAGATTGGGGATTGACTTACGGAGGCGACTCGACGCTCTGCGCCACGGGTTACGCAGATGCTAGCTTCCAAACGGATCGAGACGACTCGAAATCTCAGTCTGGATTCGTTTTTACTCTTAATGGCACTGATGTCAGCTGGAAAAGTTATAAACAAAGTGTTACAACAGATTCTACAACTGAGTCCCAGTACTATGCCGCTTCGGAAGCAGCTAAGGAAGCAATATGGATGCGTCAATTCTTACAAGGACTATCGGTAGTGCCTAGTTCGAATGACCCGATCACCGTTTATTGTGACAATAAAGGTGCCATCTTCCAGGCTAAGGAGCATAAGTCTAGCAACAAAGCTAGACATGTACAACGGAAAGCTCATCTAATCAGAGATTACGTGGGGCAAAAGGAGATATTTATTGATAAGATCGTTACGGATGACAACATAGCTGATCCTCTCACGAAAGCATTACCACGTGATAAGCATGAAGGGCACATTAATTCCATGGGAATTATATGTGTTCCTAAGTTGTAGTACTCTTTTATGAATTCATGTTATAATTCATTTTCTTGTGTACTCTATTACAACCTCATTGTTATGATATTTAATGTTTTTTTTTCATGTGGAATTGTACGCCAATTTTGAACACCACAAAGTGAACTGATTAACATTACATCGTTTTGGTCCTTGATTACCCACTTGAGCTGATAACTCAGATAATAATTTTGTGACGTTGGTTGATGGTGGGTTCAACGAGCCATAAGTCAAACAGTTGATTGACCAATCACAAAGGCGAGTTATACGGATATCTCGTAGGATACCCCGTGACAACGTTATGGAGTCCTAAATGTTTTATAACATTGGATGCCAGGTCGTGGATAGGACCTCCATAGTGTTCCTTAGAGTCGAGTCTTTTGACTTTCAACTGTCTCTTGAGATTAAGGCGGATTTTGGGTAACTTTGGTTTCTTTCCCACGGTCTTCCGTAACAGGGGCCAAGAGGATTTTTTTCTGGGTTATTTCATGCTGCGCTTACATCTGCAGGATTCGAGTTGAGGGAAATATCCAAACCCTTATCAGGATTTTATCATTTCTCAGGACCACTCGAGGAGTAGTAACTGAAATGCATGGCCATGCTCGAATACAGATTCGTTTTATCAGTTAAGTTACTCTCTAGTCGGGGAAACCACTCTTGATACAGATCGCTTGTGAGAGACGACCTTTGCGAATACGGATTTGCAAATTGTTTTACATTGAGTGGGAGAAATTTTAAAAGGATATGAGAATCGGTTATCGCACCTACACTTGTACGGACAAGTGGGAGTTTGTTGGAGCTTGTGTCCTCCACATGTAGTGTGATAACGTCATTGCACATACTCTTGTACGGACAAGTGGGAGATTGTTGGGGCGGGTGTCCTTAACAGTTAGTACAATGACTTACTAAATCTCTTAAAGGATCACAAGGGCATACTTCAGTATTATTATCAGTTGATCCACGTTTATCAATAACGGTTGGCTTACTAGATAAGTTTGACGTTATTGTCATACGGATGACGGTGATCAACTGGTCCCTATACGTCACACCTATAGGACACGTTTGAGAGATGTGAAGGTATGAAAATACAGTCACATTTATGCCGGATACGACTAAACAGTTAGTCAGAGATATTGACTATTAAATTAGTCAATGAGATGTCGAGATTATTATTTAATACGGATTAAATAATTTTAGCTAATACGGATTACATGATTAATTCGTAAAATTAAATATAAACAGTTATATTTAATTAGATATTGAATTCGCGTATTAATATAAACAGTTATATTAATTTGACTAATTATACAATATCGTATTTTTGTCAGACCATTATTTATGTATCGACTACATTAATATCTGATAACGTGTATGCGATTTATAATTAAAATCCCGCGAATTATATTTTAGCAAAACGGGTCGAACCACGAATTAGAATAAGGTAAGAGTGGAAAGCCCACTCTTACCCTACTAGATATTTCGGCCAAAAGGGTTACAAAATGAGAGTGATTCTCCTTTTGTCAACCACTGATTGTTTTACTGATAAACACATCTCAAGAAAAACTAGGGTTTTGAGAGCATTCTTCTCCCAAAACTCAGATCTCACATCAAAACTCACAAAAGCTCTCCCCATATTGCAAGGCAATTGGAGAGTATTTCTAGCACATGCGGCATCGTCTCAATCTAAGTCTTGGGTGCAAGTTATAGGAGGGAATTTGCTTTAATTCCTGTTCTTAGGCCATTCGCTCAAGGACCAAAGGTTGTATTCTTTTTCATATCGTTTTTCTTATCTTATGACTATAATCACGATTGTAAATTTCGTTATAATCCTTCATGTTTAAGGGCGAATACATGTTTCATTCCCCACATCCTTACCTTAAGGAAGTTCCCACCGTTTTCTTAAAACTCGTGACATGTCGTTCTTACGAACATAGTCACACTGTACTAGAATTCATATTGTAGTTTACCTAGATTCGATCCACTAGTTCTCCTCGAGAAACTTATATCGAAATAAGGTTTTGTTTCAACTTATGGCATTTTAATCAAGTTTATATGAATTAACATTTTCATATTTTGGATTCATATCCAAACCTTGTAAATCAACAGGTGATGTTTCATTATTGTATAATAAACTCATTAATGATTGCCATCATCCTATGATGTATATATTCATCTAGAGTTGAATACCTCTTATTCTTTACATTTAAAGAATCAACATTCTCTCTCAATGGTAGGTTCAATTTTGTTAATAACTTTTCTCCCACTGAATTTCATATCACTATCTTTATAGTTGAATAACTCCTACTATCTTCATAGTGTTTAGGTAACTACTCAAACATCTTCTCAATTCATTATGAACATTTCATTTTCCGTCCTCGTTCCCTTGGAGACCAGCAGGACATGATTTCTCCTCTATGTTCCTTTAGAACAAGAACTACTATTATCAAGAGGGCGGGAGACGATTTCTCCTCTATTATCTCATAAAAACAGAAACATTAACATCACGGAAACAATTTCCTTCCGTTAACACACGCGATCCCCTTTGTCATCTTTAGGAACTAATGACATAAGGAACATTTCCTTTTGTGTCCTCGCGTAGTTTCTTCTGTGTCCTCTCGTAGTTTCTCCTATCCAATCTCTTAGGGTTCTTCTTAAGGACTTCTTATAGGACTCTTCTCTAAAATCCTATATTTATCTCATTGGTTTACGGGCGTAGAATTTCTCCCACTCTATCCTTTAAAATAACCGTTATTTAAGAAGGATAACATTTTCGCCCGTTAACAATGTATTGGATAAAGGATTATTTGAGTAGTGAGACATTAGTACTCTCATTCATTAAGGTGATCATCTTATAATGAACTAATGTTCTCATATTTGAGTTTGAAGTATTTCACGGGGTGTAATTCTCGTTTTAAGTAAATCGAATTACTTTATTATGATCCTATCATGTCTAGCATATGGTGAACTATTCAAGGTACTTTATTACGATCTATGAAAATCGTATCAACTCATGTTATGAATCACACAAAACATTTTAAAAATCAACATATTGATTAGGAACAAAATAGATGACTTGGGTTAAAAACCAAGTCACCAATATTCAAATTACAACCATTGTTTGAAATAACCGAATTCTTGTCATACAAGAAATACAGCGTTCTTAAAATTAAAATGCAAAATGAAAGAAGACATCAAAATGAAAAATTAGAGCCATGCTCTTCATGTCTTCAATCTTGGATGCTACCTTAGCCATCCATGGAAGGAACTTCAAGCTTCCTTTTCCTTCTCCTTGCCTTTGTCTTTGGTAGGAGCCCCTTTAAAAACAATTTATAAATGGGTAGGAATCAAAAACTTGTATCAATATACAAAAGTTGATTAAATAACATGAATTTGACGAGAATTAATACCTACTGCAAGAACCTTTTCGGCTTTGAGGTCATTGAGATACTTCGGGCAATTGCGCTTCCAATGCCCCATCTTTGTGCAATAATGACACTTGTCTTCAACCTTTGTAGACGATGAAGAAGCACCTTTCGAAAAGGTCTTCTCCTTAGGAGATGTGGGCTTGAAGGCTTTGACATTTTTACCCTTATTAGCCTCCCGCCTAAACTTCCCTTTGCTCTTCTTCTCGATGTTGAGCACATCCTTCGAGGAACTCCCATTAAGTCCCATATCCCTCTCCGCTTGGACTAGCATCTTATGCAACTCGTCCAAAGTGGTTCCTTGATTACGCATGTTATAGTTCACCCGGAACTGAACATACGATTTCACTTTGTTTAGGGAGTGAAGAATTTTGTCAACAATAAGAGAGTCGGGAACATTCACCCCTTGCAACTTCAAGGTTTCTGCTAGCTCAACCATTTTAAGCACATGAGGACTAATCCTTTGACCTTCCTTTAAGGTCAAATCAAAGAAGGCGGAGGCCGCCTCATATTGGATCACCCTAGGAGCTTGCGAAAACATGATCGCAACTCTAGTATAAATCTCATTAGCCGTGGCTAGCTTAATCATTCTTCTTTGGAGATCCGGCTCCATCGAGAATATAAGCACGTTCTTAAGAGCATGCGACTCTTTCATGTAGGTCTCATAGGCCTCACGAGTCGCCTCTGATGCACGAGCGGTCGGAGTGGGAGGAGCGGCGATGGTAAGATAACGAGTCTTATCGTCAGCTTCCGCGGCCAAAACCAATTGGGCGTCCCAATCCTTAAAATTGGCGCCATGCTTCTCAAGCTTGCAACGATCCATGAATGATCGAAGCCATGATACGTGTGGGAGTGGTGGAGCGTTATTTGCCATTGATGATTGATAGTTGAAAATGAACTACAATGAAAATAAAGGAATTAATACACAATTATCGTTTTATATTAATTTAAACTTGTAAATTTTAAACAAGTTAAGCATCTACTTAATGATCTCTTACCCAATTAAGTAAATGATCCCGAGACCCAAATACATACTAACTCGGGCAAGGTTTAGCCGATACATCCCTCATTAATATGACTCGGTGGATTAACCCCTTAATCGATTCTACTTTTAGAACTCTCGGTCGATAAAATTACATTAATTCTTATCTTTGCCCGAACTTATTACCACTACGGTGGCTCGAATACCTTCGTTGAGATCAACCAAATTTTGAGAATGTAATCATATTACCCCACTTCACCAACGTAATAAGGTTTGCACCCCGGTTTAGCCGAGCCTACTCCCTTATGAAGAAGATCCTTCGTGGGTTCTTTACTTTTTGGTAAGGCTATGTCTCGATTTTTAAATAACGTAAGAGATCTTGTCAATTTATTATCTATCTCCTTTAAGTGAACTAAGTCGGTGAATTATCGATAAATTAATTGACACGGTCGATAAAATCGATGAAATGCATGAGTTTGAATGACGATTTGGCTATGCATGCAAACATGATAAGCATAAATAAAAGCATAAAAACTTAAAAGCATAAATAAATCCTATTATGGCCTTCCTAAAATAGAAAATTTAAATGTAAAATACAAATTCGGAAACCAACTCCTTGGTCCCTTGAACTTCACACGCGGCACGCATCCCAAAGCAAACTCCGTCTTGGTCGGAACTCCTTTCCGAAAGGCACCGTCTTCAAGGATCTCCGGAATTACAAATAATTACAAATTTTCTATCTATTTTATACATTATAAAATAAAACGATAAAATAAAGTGATACGAGATCACATTAAATTACAACCGAATCGATAACCCCTTACATTACGGGAATTAACGATTAAAAACTAAGGCCATACTAAGCAAATTACATAATTCCAAATTACGTAAATAAATTATGACATTCATAAATAATAAATAAATATGCAATGCTTATGTAAAATGCAAAACCTAAGCCAAATCGTCATATTTAAACACAATTTAAATATCGTTATTCGTAATAACACGGTTTTATGGAATAACGTGATTTTAACATTTTTAAAATCACTAAACACTTAATGAATCATTATTCACGTTTTAGTTAAGTGTCCTAACACATTTTAGTATTCAAAATTTAGTCTTACTCAAATTTCGAAATAACTTAACTTAATATCATATTGTTCGGTTTTAATCGGTTTTACGGGAAATAGCAATAAAATAATCAAAATGAGTCATAAAATATTTCGAAAATTCAAAATTCAAAGTTTGAACATACTGAAAATTTTCTTAAAATTTCAAATCCTTAAAACATTATTATTTTCGAAATAGACTATTTTCTCGTAATATTAATGTGTAACATGCAAAATTAGACGGAAATTCAAAATTACCTCAAAATAATGCAATGAAATACTAATAAATTTTTTACATCTTCCAGGACTCTAAAAGTGACAGGAAAAATCAGTGTCACACTGTTTAAGGACCGAAAAATAATTCATGACTCTTACAATTCTCAATTTTTTTTAACTTTAACTTTTAAAATTAAAAAATAAAAATCCAGAAACTTTTGACACCCAAGAAAAATATGATGATGATCATATCAAATATGATTAATATGGGTTAATTTTTCGGACCATTTTTGCAACTTTTACTATTTTTAATAAATCGGGTCATATATTGCTCGATTTTAACGATTAAAATAATTTCTCATGCAAAATTCGAAATAAATAGCTCAAAATTTACATGCATGATAGAAATAATATATATAACACTGTATAAAAATTTTATGGCCAAATTCGAACTTAAACTATTTAAGTTAAATAATGTCACTAATATGTCGATTTTTACTATGAAAATCAATATTCATGCAATATTAGTGAAATATTTCTGGAAATTTTAACATACATTTTAAATATTGCATGTGACATCTACAAAACTTTTCGTAGCTAAATTCATAATCTAACTATATAAACCCATTTTTATCCCATTTTATGACTATTTAATATTTAAATATCACAAACCATGCATAAAACTTAAATAATTTCGAAAATTATATATTCATAATATGTTAAATGCATGTGAGAACATATATAAAACTCTCGGCCAGAAACTTTATATTACTATTTTTCCCATAATAAAACGATTTTCAACCGATTAAATAGTATAAATAAACAATTTTATTACAAATTTGAACAATATTATTCCATAAATCATTCATAATGACTTAAAACTATTTTAAGACCAGAAAGTATAGATGCATTAAGATTTTCGTGCATATCCTATATGTACTAATCATTTACGTTTTAATTAAAATCATATTTCTCGCAAAAACGTAAAAATCGAGTTGCATGCAAGCAACCAAATGCTCTGATACCACTTGATGGAAACTCATAGTCATAGTAGTTCACCATTTTATTAGTCCTACTAATAATATTACTTATTAATCTCATATTATTTTAGTTGATCTTATGCATGCAAAATTAGACGCAGAATAATAACGAAACAAGTACTAGGACGATCCTCCACGGAGAAATCAAAATAGTTTGCCTCCTTTACGATGCACCAAGACCTACCCTTAAATACCGAGACACGAACACGAGCTAGGTGACGGAATCGGTTATCTTAACCCCGAGAACTAATCTAATTAATTTACTAAAATTATTACTATAACTAATATAGCAAAACAAATATTATGTGAATAATATTAGGAGAGGTTTTATGGTTTTATTTCTCACGCTAGAAAATTACATAAAACATAAGGTTGGAATAATAGAATGAATGGCTTAAAATGTGAAAAATTCACATTATATGAAGGTGGTGAATTGTGGCGTGAGGTGGTCTCCATAGAGAGCAATCACTTTGCTTTTTACTCTACCCATAATATATAGGCATGCATACCTATTAATAAGTTCAAGGCTACCCTTATGATTGTGTTTGCAAGACCATAATTTAAACAAATTTGTTCTTCTAGTACACACAATAACACGCCACATTCAAGTATAAAATGGACTTCCATTTTACAATTTGTAATTTGTACAATTGTATAATATGTGACATCCTATGTGACATAAAATAATTGTATTAATTTTAAAATAAACATTTATCAAATAAATATTATTTCAAAATTAATTAAATCATATTTAACAAATTAATTTAGTAATTCGTAATTACCGTCCCAATAAATGGTTATTATAATAATCGTCAATACGATATACAACATTTGTCATAACCACGATTCATTCATATTCAAATTTCGATATTTCAAAAATATCGATTAATATTTGACAATCGACACATTTCAATTTCAAATATAAATCTTACGTTAAGATTCAACCTCTGATTTCTCGATATATGGTTTTAAGGAATCGATCAATTCGTATCATATATATACAATTGATCAATATATATTTAAGGGGGTTGTCCGATAGGTCTGACCTAAAAGGATCAACTGACCACCACCATCACACGACAGTAATGTCAAACTCTAGTCAGCCAATCATTCCTGATTAATGTTGGTCAGTTGACTATATATCATATCGGATCATCCCTTGCATATTCTTTTCATAAGATTTTTGACAATGATTATTATCATTGACGTGATCGCACTATTGTTGAGGACACATTTTCCTAACAAGATAATGTTCGTCTTCAATGAGAATTTGTGTTGGCGTAATGCCCAATATTTAACGGACCCGTTATAGTACCCCAGGAACCATGTGAGGGCCCACGAATGTTAGAAAGTCAAGAGTTGACCAGTAACGAGACCAAACAAGGATCTGTACTAGACTAAGTGAGCTTATAGTGGATCAAGTAGGAGAGTTAGGAAGATTGAGTGACAGATACTCAGTTGAGTAAGCGATTTACTCGACCGAGTGGGACCCACGCACTCGATCGAGAAAGGCACTCAGTCGAGTGAATTTCGTCAGAACACGGGTTTAAGCTTCTTTTTCCCAAAACTTTCATTTCATTATTTCCAAACCTCTTCTTCTCCTCTAAACTCTTTCCCTTCTCTCTAAAACTCTCCCAAACACATTCCGTGGGTGTTGAAACTTGGATTTAGGATGAAAAACATTCTCCTATGGCCGATCTATCTTGGTAAGTCAATTTTACACATTTGTTATTATTTTCTAGTAAACCCTAACTTCTGGGGGTTTTGTGGTGGGTGATTAATTGGTGATTAGCTAGGGAAATTAATATGGGTTATTAGTTGGCCTTAATAAGGGGTTTTGGATTGTATTATAGGGTAGGATGTATAGTGATGGTGTTATGTGATTGTTATAGGATGTGGCGGTCTTGCGAGACGGAATTGTGTCGGAATAGGTTTTGCTTAAGGATATGCTAAAAGGTAGGTTAACTCTAGTCGGTTTCAATATTGTTATGGACTGCATGTAGTGTAATTAATGATGTTTGCCTCACATGATTGGTCTTAATGAGTTTGATTAAGAATTGGTAATGATGGTTAAGTGACTAATAAAAGTAATTAATACTTGTGCTGGATGGGTCAAATGGATATGCATAGCACGGAATATGGTGATGGTAAGTTCAACATAAATGAGTATGTTAGAGTTGACTATACCTTACGATGAGTCGAAATTGGTTGGATATGTAATGTCATACATTCATCGTGTTATTTTGTATGTTGGTATTGGTGACAAATTATTGGTTGATTGTTGTTGAGAAGACGAAAGGCGGTTGAGAGACCGTATTCCGCTTGAGTTGCCTCTTGGAGCTTCCCACTCTAAGAGGAATGTGCACATTAATTACTCGAATTCGGAAGGGCGCGTGTGGTTGAGATACGTCGCCTGGCAGGGGACTACGAGTCGCACTCGGGCCCGGTGTCGTGGACGTGTTCCTGGCACCTATGTGTTGTGAGTATGGTTGGTTGTGTTATGGTACTCGGGATTGAGATGTTGGTTATGGGTACGACTAAACGTGTTCCGTTACCGTGAGGTGAGTTACATTGGGGTTATTAGCATTATACATCATGGTCATGTCGTTATTGCATTTCTTGGTATTGCATGTTTAATATGTTTACTCATATTGAAACTAACGTGTTTGGTGTTGTTAATTGTCATCCATTTTTGGGGTGACCTGTGTTGATCCATATGATATTTCTGGTCATATGGCTGGGGAGCAGCTTATGTGAGGTTGTTTGGGTAGCATGCGGAAGTTGGACGAGTATCGACGATCACCGAGTCATACATGATAGTTAGAGGTACATTAGAGTCCGTTGTATTTCAATTCATTAGTTTATATTTGTATAACATTTGATCATTAAGTATAATTTAAAATGTTTTTGATTGTATCTCCGACTTCACTAACTCGGGAAACCGGGATGGTAACGCTTCGGTTATCTTGGCAAGATAACCAGGGTGTTACAAAGTGGTATCAAAGCGACGATTTTGGAACCTAAACCAATGAACCAAAATGAACCTAGGCGTGTCTAATAAAATGAACCCGACTTGAATACGATAGAAGTTCGGTTGGGATGAGCGGGTGCCCTCATATCAAAACTATTGCCTATTGTGGCGGTTGGCCATCATGGACGGTAATGAGTATAGGCAATACTATGTGGTTATTGCACGGTGTTTGTCATGCTTAATATGGTTAGAGTAGCTGGTTGAGGGGTGTTAGTAGTCCCGAGTATGGATATTGGTGTATTGTATATGAGTTGTGTTGCTAAAGCTTTCAGTAGAATAGAATTGTATAGTTGTGAATGCTTATGTATGAGGATTTGAACGAAATTAATGATGATGATTAGCGCCGTATAGCCTAAAATGGGACGTGACACTAAATATTGGTGGACTCCCGGATGATTTTCATGTGTCACTCGACACATGAATGTTAATCCTCTAATTATTTTGTTGTTTGAAAAATTTGTGTACTAGTTAATTGAATGTTAGACCATTTTGCGAAAATTTATTTATAAAATATGTATGCAAGTATGAAACTAGTATATTTTAGATTCAAGATTTATATTTTAAAATTGGTTTTGTGAGAAGGGTAATTAGGGGGATCAACGGTCCCCGTAGGGCGGGGACGGGTTTGAAAAGTTCAACCTGCCGTGGGTCGTGGGGCGGGTGTGGGTATGCATTATATTTCGTGGATGCGGGTGTGGGTTACGCCTCTTCCGCACCCGCCCCATTGACATCGCTAATTTCAGCAACTTTTCCAGAGCGCGGGAAATTTCACTCGACCGAGTGGCTCGGCAAGTCCAGAAGGAGGAGAAGAATATAATGAATAAGAATTCATTTTTATTAGAAAAAAAAATGATCACTTTATCATGATAGTGTGTGATAGCATGTACAATCGTTCACCATTGATGGCCACTCGGCAGTCCTTGGGTGCAGAATAATTTGGCACACTTGGTGAAGAGTTAGTTGTATTATGAAAGCAAATAAATTAGAGAGTTAGAGTAGATAGATAATGTGATAATTTAAGAATGAATAGAGTTGGGAACCCAGAAAGGTTAATGAATCAGAATTGGGAAACCCTCTCTCTACCTACATTTTTGTCGCTTCTACTAATTCTCTCAACTCTCATCCTTTAATCTCAACTCAACTCGACTCGACTCGTGGTAGGTATCTATCTCTGTCTCCCTCCTCCCTCCCTCCCTCTGCTACTCTGCTCTCGTAACTAATTCACTCTCTTTTCTGCTTGTTTTCTTTAAATTATCTCTAATTATCATTCACCCTTTCAACCTCTTTACCATGCGCCCATGCTTATCTTCTCATCTTCACCCTTTTTTCTTATTTATCATCATCATCATCATCATCATCATCATTCTGATTTCTGTCTTGAACACCTATTTTATTAACTAAATCATTGCTCAACCTACCCATCTTTAGGTCTTTCATCAAGTTTCACAAAGTAACTACCCTCCCCGTCTCAATCATTTGTTTACCCCTCGTAATAAATATGAAAGTAAACAATTATTAAACAAATAATTGAGACGGATAACGGAGTTTGAGATAAGTAATTACAAAATTGACCTGATCAGTGATTGCCCCTTTCGATTTTGGTGATGCTAAGAGTTACCCTTGTTATTTTTCTGTGTGTGTTTCATCTATCATAGGGAGAATTGTGGGATTGTTCTCATTTTCCATGGCGGAATTCATTGGCCCTAGGCTCTACAGTTGCTATAATTGTCGAAACAACGTTGCTCTCCACGATGATATCATTTCCAAAGCGTTTCAGGTCATTTTGATGCCTCCATTTTCTATTTCAATTGCTTTTCTTTGTCATTTTTGGATGAAAAGGAAATATAATTTGGAATATGTCGTGATATTTGAAAAGAGTTAAGTTGATGAAGCGGAGAAAGATTTGGGAATGTTGGAGTATTTTGGTGTATATCTGAATTTGTTGGTGACTAGTATGTAAATGCAGCAGTGAGTAAACAAAGCACAGTTAATTCCCTTCACCTTAGTAAACGAAGAAAGATAATCAAGAAGTAGATTATGTTGAGACTTCATCTATCTAATATTCTCATTCGTTAGGGTTAGGGTTAGGGTTAGGGTTAGGGTTAGGGTTAGGGTTAGGGTTAGGGTTAGGGTTAGGGTTAGGGTTAGGGTTAGGGTGGAATTTGCACGATGTTAATGAGTTTGAGTTTAGGACGGAGTCAGTTTAAGATGTTCCGAGTTATACATTGTTCCTCTATGTGAATTGTACTGGCGTACATGAAATAGAAGGTATGACAAGTAGATGTAAATCATGTAATGGTTGGTGCTTACATTTCTGTGCGATGAACTTGGTGAAGCATTCAGATTCAGCCTCTTAATCAAAAGTGTTCTCTGACTGTTGTATTGAATAATTACTGATTCAGGGGAAAAATAGTAGGGCATTTCTGTTTTCTCATGCAATGAACATTGATGTTGGCCCGAAAGAGGACAGACACCTCATGACAGGTCTCCACACAGTTGCAGATGTCTACTGCTCGGACTGCCATGAGGTACTTGGTTGGAAGTATGAACGAGCATATGAAGAATCACAGAAGTATAAGGAAGGCAAAGTCATACTCGAAAAGTCAAAAATTGTCAAGGATAATTGCTAGTCTTTCAAAACTTACCCTCTCCAACTTGTAATTGCTGAAAACTGAAAACGGAAAACTGAAAAGCCTCTCATCTTCGGTTTTCTGTGTGCCATAGACCGACCCATAGATAGTACTATCAATCGGCCTCTCTCATTTATAGAATAACGGAATTTGTATATTGTTTAGGTCAAAACTTACCTAATGTTCTTTTAGGAGGTTATAGCGATTCCAAGCCTATTAAGTGAGGTATTTAGACAAAGCAAGTGTTTAGAAGAGTAAAAAGAAGAAGTATGAGAGACGAGAAGGTTGGTGACGCAGAAAGCCCCTTGGGGAAAAACTGCGGGAAGAAGAGTTCTTCCAAGTTTCCACTAGAATTCTCTTACAGAGTGTATGTGCGATTACAAGTGTTTGTTGGGTTTTTCTTAGGGTTATGTATGCTAAGTATGATAATGAATGAATGAACCAATGATACAAGGTCAACATATATATACAATTATGCTTGTGTGGACCGTTGGATGCTCTTTCTATCCAACGGATCCTTCTTCTTCTTTTATCCCCTTTTGACTTCCTTTCTCTAGTTGCTTTTTCTGGTCTTCCTTGTGTGTGTGGCCATTTCAGGCAATCCTCGAGTCCAGGTATTTCGTCCTCTTCTTCCTTCTCGTTTCCAGCGTTTGCTTCCTTCTTGTGCACTCTTCTTCTCCTATGACTTTCCTTCTTGCTTTCCCTTTGACTTTGGATGCCACATATTCATGCTTTATCCACTTAGACGATGCCACGTGTTAGCTTACTAAAAACTCATTTTTAGGGCATAACATTAGCCCCCAGTTCTTGCAGAAATTCATTTGTGCGAGAACTCCTGCAGATATCGGGTCCAGGATTTTGATTATGGACTTCTCGTAGAAACGTCGGGTAGGGTTGGCACTTGATGAGACCTTGATGCGACGTGCGCCAGTTTCAACAAATGCCTCTTTCAATGCATGCCAACCACCCGCCAACTGTCCCCCATTCAATTCGAATTTCGAATTTTACCCCCCTTATATAAACCTCCCTTTAACTCCCATTTACTTTTACCATTCTCTTTTTACCTTCCTCATTTTTACTTTTTTCCCTCTTCTCTCTAAACTTCTTCAACTTCCGATCTTTCCAACCGTTTCTGCTTCTTTTCTTCACCGAGGTACGATTCTTCGTGACTCCTTTTTTCAGTATTTTCAATGGCTTCTTCGAACGCCTTTTCTGAGCGTCCTCTGTTGGAGAGCAAATACCGTGTTGACTCCTGCTTTACCCTGATAGACCCCTCGGTGGTTAGGGATTTTTTCCCTTTCGACGAGAGTGTTGACATGGTCGTTCCCCGTCCTGGGCAAGCGCCTGATGCGCACTGCCCAGGATGGACTACTTTTTACCTGTATCCTTTTTCTTTGGGCCTGTCTTTCCCGTTTCCCCCTTTGGTACAGGAGTTTCTTCGCCACTCGAAACTCCCTCCTTGGCAAATAAACCCCCATGCCTGGAGGATTCTCCTTTCTCTGTCCTCGTTGAGCAGCCGCCACTCTATTGATATATCTTTAGGGGATTTAGCCCAATTTTACGCGGTCAGAGGCCTGGGTGATGCCCAGTTTACCCTTCGGGCCCACTCCAGGATTGACCTTCCCATTATCCTCCCGAAAAAGGCCAAGGATGCTGGCTGGTCCACCCAGTTCGTCTTCGTACGAGTGGACTCGCTTCCCGCGCCTGCTGATTACATCTTCCAGGACCCTATCACAGATAGTAAAGGTACCGTGAGTTCCTTCTTCTGTTTTCTGTTCTTGTTACCACTCACGCCCTTACACTTTTTCTCGCGCAGGTGTGAAAGAATTAACTCCCTCAGCCAACCCTACTGAGACTTACAACAAACTATTCGGGTTGGACGTTGACGACCGCTGCTTCAATACCCTATTTGCCCAGGAGGAACCTGCTGAGATGTCTACTAGCTCGGCCCAGACGAAGAAAACGCCCGCGGAGATGCTCGCTGATCGTAGAAAGATGATGATAGTTTCATCAGTCAAGCCTCTGTCGAAGAGGAAGCTAGAGCCGGGTGAGCCTCTGCCTGTTTCTAAGAAAGCCGCTCTGCCTGCAGAATCGTCTCCTTCTGTTACTCCTTTCTGCCCTCCTCCTCCTGCCGTCTCCTCTAGGACCCGTCACAAGGCTTCGACTTCAACCGCTGTGGTCAAAAAGTCTACTGTCCCAATTATAGAGGACCTTAGTGAGGATATTATTCGCTTACCGGAGGGTTTTAGCTGCCAGCTGGAGGAGGACCCTTGGCCCGCTATGGGTCGCCTGCTGACCCCTGGCTCCAAGGCGCTGCTGAAGGATCAACCTGCCGTGCCGTTGTGGCGGCAGGCAGCGGAGGATGTCTTTTCGGTGAGTCTCTTCTCTCCTCTTTCCCTTGTGTCTTGCGGCACCCATGTTTTTGCTTCTGGTAATTAAAGCGCTTTTCTGAATTTCTTCCCCAGGGCTTTCAAAAAATACTGATGGGGTGTAGCAAGGCGGAGGCCATGTCCCAGGAGATGCAGACTCTGCAGGCTGGATTGGAGGCAGAGAGGGGAATCCGGACGCGGAAGTCTGAGGAGCTGATACGCTGTCAAGCCCAGGTGAAGGAGTTGGAGGAGGCTCTTACCGAACTGCGCAGGGAGAAGGATGAGGCCCTTGCCGGGCGCGGGGAGCAGGAAGCGCTTTTGAGAGCTGCGAAGAACAAGAAGAAGGTCCTGGAGAAAGTTCTGTATGACATAGCTCCCTTTTCCTCCTTGGAGGCGAGGATAACCTGCATGGAGGAGTTTCAGGCGGGAGAGCATAGTAAGTGGGACCTGGAGGAGGAGAAGAAGCTGATGAAGGAGATGTTCCCCATACATCCCGTGCTCCCTGATTTCTCTGACCTCAACCCCGATGGATCTTTCCGCTCCCCACTTTCAGGCTCTCCGGAGGTCCAGAGTGCTCCCCCAGGTTCTCCTGTCGGCGTTTTCCGGGACCAGGTTGTTGAGACTCCTGCCGAAGAAGGTTCTTCGTCTTCCCATCGTCCGGTTGTCGAGCAGGCTGTGGAGGGAGCCGTCGACGTTTAACTTCTGCGCCCTGAGTGGCATCCAGGCTTAGTTGCTTTTGTTTTGTTTGTTTTGTTGGTTGGGCGAGTGCCCCGAATATTTCTGTGCCCTGGGCCCTGCGCGGCGGGCCTTTATTTTGCTCTTGCTTGTTTGAACTTTTTACTGGGTGGTCCCAGTAATCTTCAGCAGCCGTTTGTGCTGCTTTTTAAGTATGCGTCTGTGGACGCTTTTTATGCTTTGTGTGTTTCGCTTTTGTTTGTGCATGCTCGTGTATTTTTGGCCATGTGTGGGTGCTGGCTTCAGGGTATACCCATCTCAGTCAGAGGCTGCCAGGCTTTCGTGAGTGCTAGGTATCGTGGGCGACAGTGTCCCAGTTGCTTGTACTTCGCCATACTCACGCAATGTTTCGTATTTTGAGTGTGATTTGACTCAAGCTCGTTTTCCTAGTGACAACATATTGCGAGTATTTCTGATAAAAAAAATACCTCAAACATATTCTCATTGATCACCAAATTGGTTTTGTTTTTCAAATAATTCCCTCAGGATAACTGGATCCTGGGGGGGTACACTTGTGGATGATTAAAATATGAGATGTTCAAACATAGAATAAGTAAGTAAATACCCTAGGATTAGGATGTAGATCCTGGGCGCGGATTCTGAAAGAACATCTCGGTATGCTTTATATGTGATACTTCTTTAGGTGGAGGATATTCCAAGGTCTGGGCACCATGTTCCCTTCCATGTCCATCAGCCTGTAGGACCCGCTTCCCGTTGTGCTTTCCACCTGATAAGGCCCTTCCCAATTGTAGGCAAACTTTCCGGCACTTGTATTCTTTGTGTTCTGGAACACTTTTCTGAGGACTAGGTCTCCTACCTGGAGGGTCCTGATCTTCACGTTTTTGTTGTAACTCCGTGCCACCATTTGTTTATAGGCGGCCATCCTGATAGCAGCGCTGGTTCTGAGCTCATCTACCGTGTCCAGGCTGCTGGCCATTTCTGTTTGATTGCGCTCTTCCGTTAGGCAGCCGTATCTCTGTGTTGGTACTTTCACCTCTGCTGGGATGACAGCTTCTGCTCCGAACACTAGGCTGAAGGGGGTTTGACCCGTTGCTGTCTTTGGGGTGGTCCTGTCAGACCATAGAACCAAAGGCAACTCGTCTGCCCATTTTCCTCCAGCTTCCTCCAGTCTCTTTTTCATGTTGTCCATAACTATCCTGTTGCTGGATTCTGCCTGGCCATTTGTCTGCGGGTATCTGGGAGCAGCTTTTAGTAGGGTGATATTCCAACTAGCACAAAATGCTTCGGTTTTGTTAGATATAAACTGTGAGCCATTGTCGCACACTATTTCAGAGGGTATACCGAATCTGCAGATTATATTTCGTTTAAGGAAAGATATCACCTGATTTTCTGTGACCTGGGGGAAGGCCTCTGCTTCTATCCATTTGGAGAAGTAGTCTGTTAGCGCGAGCATGTAGGTTCTGTTCCCAGGTGCTCTTGGCAGCGGTCCTACTATGTCCATTCCCCATTTCATGAAAGGCCAGGGCGATATGATTGGATGCAAAGGTTCAGCGGGCTGATGCGTGATAGGAGCGTGTTTCTGGCAGGCTTCACATTTCTTGGCTAGCTCTACTGCGTCTCTTCGTATTGTCGGCCAGAAGTATCCCATTCTGATTGCTTTGTTGGATAAGCTCTTGCCCCCTGCATGATTTCCGCAGTCTCCGCTGTGGAGATCCTGCAAGACCGTTTGTGCCTCTCCGTCGCTCAGACACCTCAGGTAGGGTCCTGCGAGCGATTTCCTGAACAGCACACCATCTATTAGTATGAATCTGGAAGCTTTCATTTTGAATCCCCTTACCTCTTTCTTGTCAGCTGGTAGGGTTCCGTCTTTCAGCCATCTCCGGTAAGGTGACCTCCAATCCTCTGGCTGCTCCGTGGTGTTGCTGAGGACGCCTAATCCTGCCTCCCATTGGGTGCTGGAGTTTTCAACTTCTCGGTCTTCCTGGGAAGTTGAGGGTTCCAGCACATGGGTGATGGGGATTGAGGAGATGTCTCCGGGCTTGAATGTTGCCCCCAGGTTAGCCAGCGCGTCTGCTTCTGCGTTCTGCTCCCTGGGGATTTGCTCTATTTTGAAGGTGATGAACCTTGCCTGTCTGTCTTTGACTACTTCCAGGTATGCTGCCATCCTGGGGTCTTTGGCTTCATATTCACCGTTGATATGATTTACTATGAGCTGCGAGTCACTGAACGCCTGCAGGTATCTGACCTTGAGGTCCAGGGCCAGTTGGAGTCCCTGGATCAAGGCCTCGTATTCTGCTACATTGTTGGTTGCTGGAAACTCGCATCGTACTGCCTGCACGATCATATCTCCCTGAGGGGACCTGAGCACCATTCCTACCCCCGCTCCTCGGCTATTAGAGGCTCCGTCCACATGCAGCGTCCAGCAGTTTTCCTCAGAGTCCATTTCTGGGGGCAGGATTTCTTTGGCTGCTTCCTTTTCCATACCTGGGCTGAAATCAGAGACAAAGTCTGCAAGGGCTTGCGATTTTATCGCGGTCCTTGTTTCAAATTTCAGGTCGTAGCCGCTCAGGTGGACTGACCATTTGGACATTCTTCCAGAAAGTTCTGGTTTACTCAATATGGGTCTTAGGGGGTAGCTAGTTAAGACGGATATAGAGTGAGACTCGAAGTAAGGTCTCAGTTTGTACGAAGCTGTAACTAAAGCAAGGACGAGTTTTTCAGGAGCCGTGTACCTGGTCTCTGCAGGTAGCAGAGACTTACTAATGTAGTAGACTGGATGCTGGGTCCCTTCGTGTTCCCGCACCAGCACCGCACTTACTGCTACCTCGGTTACTGACAGGTACAAGTACAACGGCTCCCCCTGCTCCGGTTTGGATAGGAGCGGTGGGGTGCTGAGGTACTTCTTTAGTTCTGTGAACGCCTTCTCGTGCTCTTCTGTCCACTCGAATCTCTTGCTTTTCCGTAGCATGTCATAAAATAGTCGGCATCTGTCGGAGGATCTGGAGATAAACCTATTCAGGGCTGCCACCCTGCCGGTCAGTTTCTGCACGTCTTTCGGCTTCTGGGGGGATTCCAGTTGCAGGAGCGCTTTGATCTGCTCGCTACTTGCCTCGATTCCCCTTTACGTGACCATGTACCCCAGGAATTTCCCACTGGAGACTCCGAACGTGCATTTGGAGGGATTCAGCTTCATCTGGTACTTCCTCAGGATGCTGAAGGTTTCTTCCAGGTGCTGGGCGTGCTGGCTGGCTGCTTTGGATTTGACAACCATGTCGTCTATGTAGACTTCCATGGTTTTGCCAATTTGATCTTTGAACATCATGTTCACCAGCCTTTGATATGTGGATCCTGCATTTTTTAAACCGAATGGCATAACGTTATAACAGTAGATACCTCTTTCAGACCTGAATGCCGTCTTTTCCTGGTCTTCCGGATGCATTTTGATCTGGTTGTATCCGCTCCAGGCGTCCAGGAATGTGAGCATTTCATGGCCTGCGGTTGCATCCACCATTGCATCTATGTGCGGTTGAGGGAACGGGTCTTTAGGGCACGCCTTGTTGAGGTCGGTGAAGTCTACACACACCCTCCACTTTCCGTTCTTTTTGGGGACCACTACCACGTTGGATAGCCATTCCGGGTAGGTTACTTCCCTGATCTTCCCTGCGGCCAGGAGGTCGTCCACCTCCTGGTTTATCACCTGGTTTCTTTCTGCGGCAAACTTTCTTCTCTTTTGCTGGACCGGCTTGTAGCCGGGGCTTACACTCAACCTGTGTGAAATTACATTTGGGTCTATCCCCACCATGTCCTCGTGGGACCACGCAAAGCAGTCGATGTTAGCTTTTAACAAATTTAATAGTTCTGAGCGAACGGTACCTGTACACTCTGCTCCCACCAGTACCTTCCTCTCTGGGTGCAGCGGGTCCAGGGGAATTTCCTCTACCTCCACTTGGGGAGGCTTTTCGTAGGTTCCCCTGACCTGCTTTGCCTGTGATTGCTATGCTGGGGGAGGAGTGGCTGTAGGCTTGAGTGCCACCTTGTAACAGCTCCTGGCTTCTTCCTGGTTTCCTCATATGGTCTGGACTCCCCACGGTGTAGGGAACTTGAGGCACTGGTGGTATGAGGATGGGATGGCTTTCATATCATGTATCCACGGCCTGCCCAGGATGACGTTGTAGGTGGAGGGACCGTCAATTACCAGGTACCTCACCTGCTTGTTGACTCCTCCGGCGTAGGTCGGGATCATGATTTCTCCGAGCGAATGCTTCGTTTCTCCGCTGAATCCCACCAGTGGAACCGCCTTTTTGATTAGGTCTGCTTCCCCAAATCCCATACTTTTCAGCGTCTCTAACATGATGATATTGACTGAACTCCCCGTGTCTACCAGGATCTTCTTTACCCTGCAGTTCCCTATGGACAGGGTGATGATCAGGGCGTCATCATGGTACTCAGCACCCTCTTCTGCATCCGTCTCGTCGAAGCTAACGACCGGTAGATCCTGGGCGCTGATCCTACACGAGGACTATGGCTTGTCTCCTTTAACTCGGGTGGCGTGCCTCTTGGCTGCGGAATAGGTAAGTCCGCACAGCTCCGAGCCCCCTGTTATCACGTTAATAGTTCTAGTGCAAAGAGGGGGACTAGAGGGTGCTACCTGGCGAGTCGCGTTCACCTTGGTTCCTTTTGGCAAGATGTGGTTCAGATTACCTTGCACGTACTGATACCGGACTTCTTTTCTGAGGGTGATGCAATCTTCAGTTGTATGCCCGATGTCTTCGTTGTGGAAGTCACACCTTAGGTTGGTGTCCCTTTCGTCCTTGCTTCTCTCTTCTGCCCGCTTCTTGGGCCACTTCACCTTTTCTCCCAACTCCTTTAGTGCTTTGATTAGTCCTGCAAGATTAACAGTGAAACCATACTCTTGTACCTTTGGCGGCAGGTTTGGGTCATTCTTCCAGTTTTTTCCCCCAGAAACTTTATGCACCGGCCTGCTGTAGGGTTTGGATTTCTCCTGCCTGTCTGCTGCTGGTGCCTTCCTGCTGGTGGATGCGGAGCCGCAACTAATCCTCATGGGCCCTGCATCCTCTTCCAATCGGATGGCATCCAACGCCTTTTGCTGAACCTGAGCATAAGCCGTGCATGGCCATTTGGTGAGCTCCTTGTATAGGTCGGAGGCCTGTGGTAGCCCCCAGCGAAAGGCGTGGATGGCAGCTTTCTCCTCGCAATGGGGTATGGACACCATTTCCTTGTTGAATCTGGCCAGGTAGTCTCTGGTGGATTCTGCATCACCTTGCTGGATCTCGTAGAAGATTCTGCTCTGCTTTTCTGGCCGCCTACTGCTGGCGAACTGCTGGTTGAACGCGTTCACCAGGTCTGCAAAGCTGGATATGCTGGAGTTGGGTAGAGTGACGAACCATTGGAGGGCGGCTCCTGAGAGAGTGGATCCGAATCCTTTACACATGCATGCCTCTTTCAGGGAGCCTGAGGCCGTGACCACCATCATTTTCTGCTTGTATTGATTGATGTGGTCTATCGGATCAGCTGTTCCGTCATAGCTGGTCATGTTTGGTGGAGTGAATCCCTTGGGCACATCTACCGAGACGATGTTGTGGGTGAATGGCGAGTCTGCGTAGCTGTCTGGGGCCGCTTTCTCCAGGGGCCTTGGCATTCCTGGGATGCGGCTGACTAAGTCCCACAGCTCCTTGTACTGGTGCTCCCATGGATTCGGTCCTGCAAGAGGGTTAGCGAAATTCCAAGGGGTGGTATGGGTGAGTGGTGCATACCCTGGTGCTCCTGGTGTCTGGCCGACCATGGGCTGGCAGAGTGCCTGATGACTCATTGGCACGGTGTGCACTATTGACGGCGTCTGCTGGATGGGATATCCCGATGAGCCAGCCCCCAGCGGAGGTGTCCGCCTTGCTGATGACCCTTCCCCTTGTGTCCAGACTGAGGTCGGGGTGAAAAAAGGTCCTGCATTACCATGTTGGTTAGTGATAATAGGTAGCCTTACAGATTCGTTACCTGGGGCCCCCGTTTGAGGTGGCGGTGAATCTAGGTTGATGGAAAGGTAACCCAAGCCTGTCGGAGTGATTCTTCCTGGAGGTGCGGTCCCGGAGAGGTCCAGTCTGGTGACTATCTCGCTGGGGATCGCCCTGTTCTCGGGAGGTCTTGGGATTCCTGCCTCTGCGCCCGGATTTCCGCTGACGCGTGGAGGTTGATTCTGAGCCGTTGCTAACTTTCTGAGCTCTTGGTTGTCCTTCCTTAAGCCGTCGACTGCTTGGTGGAGGGTAAATATCCCTTCCATCATCGTCTTCCACATGGCTGGGGTGGGAGCATCCGCCGGTCTTGCGCTAGCCGCTGCATCGCCGCTGGTGACGCCTGATTGCGCCTGAGGAGTGCTAGCAGCGAGGGGGGTGCTGACGACCACGGGAGCGCTGACCACCACGGGAGCGCTGACCGCAACGGGGTTGGAAGAAGTTTCTGTTGCCACCGGGATGGGTTGTGAGGTTGTTTGAGAAGCTGGGTTTGTCATTTTGAGAGATTTTTGAGGGATTTTCAGGATTTTATGTTTTTAGGTTGAATAATCACTACAGCCCCACGGTGGGCGCCAAAATGTTTAGGTCAAAATTTACCTAATGTTCTTTTAGGAGGTTATAGCGATTCCAAGCCTATTAAGTGAGGTATTTAGACAAAGCAAGTGTTTAGAAGAGTAAAAAGAAGAAGTATGAGAGACGAGAAGGTTGGTGACGCAGAAAGCCCCTTGGGGAAAAACTGCGGGAAGAAGAGTTCTTCCAAGTTTCCACTAGAATTCTCTTACAGAGTGTATGTGCGATTACAAGTGTTTGTTGGGTTTTTCTTAGGGTTATGTATGCTAAGTATGATAATGAATGAATGAACCAATGATACAAGGTCAACATATATATACAATTATGCTTGTGTGGACCGTTGGATGCTCTTTCTATCCAACGGATCCTTCTTCTTCTTTTATCCCCTTTTGACTTCCTTTCTCTAGTTGCTTTTTCTGGTCTTCCTTGTGTGTGTGGCCATTTCAGGCAATCCTCGAGTCCAGGTATTTCGTCCTCTTCTTCCTTCTCGTTTCCAGCGTTTGCTTCCTTCTTGTGCACTCTTCTTCTCCTATGACTTTCCTTCTTGCTTTCCCTTTGACTTTGGATGCCACATATTCATGCTTTATCCACTTAGACGATGCCACGTGTTAGCTTACTAAAAACTCATTTTTATATATTTTCTCTTTCGTCTTCTGTGGGATGCTGGTAAGTGGTAACTTGTAAAATTACAGGGCATTACTGTTGTAGCATTTCTTAATTTCTTAATATGGAGAAGAATGCTCCTTTTCTGATGTATATACTACTCCTACATTCTATTCTATTATCTCGTATATTTATTTCCTTTTTCAATTTACATTTGATGCTCAAAACAACTAATATCTCCAAATTTATCTCAAGTCACAGCCAACTAACAATTGTGGAAACGTGTTGCTCTTTCACTTTTGCCATTAATTTTCCATACCTTACTCTTTCCCCACAAACAATATAAACCAACTCTCTCTAATCCCTTCCTTATAAAATTAATCAAATCTTTCAAATTACCTAATTATGAACGGTATTTCTCATGTCGATTGAGTAATAATTCCAATTTATTAACTTTATTAATTATACTTTATCAAATTAAAGAGATTAATTACCAATAAAATTAGGGATTGAAGAACTGTCCTGCAAAACAAAAATCACAGTCAAACGTGAATCTGAGGGTGGTTTCACCTGTTTGTCATTGAAAAACAATGATACACTTGAAATTAGGGCTTGTTACGTTAGATTGTTTGTTTCTATTTTTTTTCTTTTTTTTTCTTTTTTTTTTAATAGGAGAGGAGAGAAGTGGTATTGTGGTGGTCACTGGTCAGGTCGGCTCGGTGTTGTAGAGGCGGCAACAGTGGGAGATGGCCGGTGTTTTGTTGGAGGGTATTGGATTGGTTAATTTAGTAGAAATAACAAGGGTATGGTCATTTATATCTGTAATTAAGTAGATCAGATCTATGACAGCATAACCCTTTACCGAAAATACTCGCACCATCCAATAAGCTTACACAAGTGAGGACACTGGGGGCAAGCAGTGACATCACATTACCAAAATAACTAGCCGAGATGATCACTCAATATTGCCTCCAGGAGTTAAAGTTCCATCCTATAGCTTTACATGTACTAAGATATAAAAGTAATAGAAAACGAGAGACTCACTATCGAACCGATTGTTTATTATTTTGTTTAGATCAATATTATATTCAAATCCAAAGATCAATAATACGGAATATATTGTAAATATAAATTACAAACCAATAGCAACATATTCTGAAAAAAGCCTTACAAAACTTTTCGCTTCATAACTTTACACCAACCATCCTCCAAAGATTCCCTTTAAGAACTCTAAATCAATGAACAATTGTACCCAATGATCATCGTCATCATCTTTTTTTTCCAAACAAGGTATAGCTCTTAAGATGGAACCAGTTTCAGAGAGGACCACTGATTATCTCCTGTGATTCTCTGAAATTAAGAATAATCCAAGCTGCTCAAGGATCCCGATCGAGCTGTTACCTAAATGTACACTACATTCTTACTATACAAACAACTCAAGTTGCGACTTAAGCGGCTTCTTCAAACATGTCTTCATCTTCTTCTTGAGTGGCAACAGCACTCAGTTGTCGTTGCAACTGAAAACATGAGTACATGTACAAGTCCACATCAGCAAGTTTAGAATCAATATGTAACTAATTTAGATCCCGCGCAATGCATGCACGGTAACTCTCAATGTTAGTTCACAAAAGGGATGACTCATCTAAAAGTCTAAAACGCATATTATAGGAAATCCAACAATGGCAACCAACCCTAACCTAGTAGCACAATTCTATATTCCTATACGAGAGCTTGTTTTTGTGGTCAAGTACGTAATAGGTGGATTTAAAACCTTAGTCTAGCCAAATAAAGATCTAAAGTCCGTGAGACCACAACTCGTTCTAAAAGTGACACCACAACTCGTTCTAGAAGTGACAACCTCCTTCCTTTGTACTTCTTTATCCCCAACACCACACAACCTAGCTAGTTCTCCCGCCTTCTCCCAATCCAGGTCCACTGCCACTACCCAGTCTCAACAACCACAAACCCTCAGCAGTTAGTGACATGAAGTCGTTGGTAATGTATCAGAGTATGACGATGTTTTACACTAATTACTCAGTGTATCAAGTAATATCTTACTGACCATGTCCTCGCGCATTTGCAAATAAAAAAAATATAGCACATTTGTTGCTCGGATTCGGTCACAAACATCCGACACGGGTACATGTCCAAGTGTCGGATTCATCTATTTTATTAAAAAAAATCATGCTTTTGGTCTGAAATGAAGTGTCCGAGTGTCCTACCCATGTCCAAGTGTCCAAGTGAGTAGTGTCTGACACAGGTACGTGAGGTCATATTGACGAGTCTGAGCAACATAGAGCACAGCTACACGGTTGTTTCTCATATCTACAGTTGAGTTTACATTCATTTATAGAGTAAAAATTGGGCCAGCTAAATGCCTGTTAATGCTAGTCACTACCACTAAATTTTTGAACTCCCTACTTTCCTACATTGAACCTTTACACTTGTTTGTTATGATTTTTGACCCCACATGTTTCCTCTGCTTGCATTTTCCACCAAATAAATAACAACTGTATTGAATAATATACCCAAAACAGAAATAGACAACTTCTCACTCAGACGGAGGGAGTAACACACAACATTAATTTATGATTCTAGGAATATTTACCAAGAATAACAGTGGTGCTTCTTTCTAATGTGAAGTAGGAGTCATGCAATACATTTCTCGACGCGACTTTTATTATAGGTCATCTGAAATTGCCCCTATGTGCAGAATACAATAAGGGGCAAGGGTACAAACATCTGACTATATCTTACCCTTTCATTTTGAGCCATTGGGGGTAGTCTTGGAGATAATAACAAGTTTAAGGGATAGAAGAAGATGATTTATATTAATTGATTCAAATGTTGCTTGATAGTGTGTAGGTTAAATGGAGTACTTTTTAATTATTTATAGCTGGTCAGGCAACTTTGTACATTCGCGGATGCATGCACAATACATAAAAGTTGATGCAAATCAATTTCTAGAACTAATAACACAAGGGTCATGTTAGTTATTACTACTTACAAGTACATGATTAAATACCAAGAAGTTTCATTAACTAACTAAAGGTAAAAGTCTCATTTTTTAGCAGTTGTATTCGTAGCCGTGGTGGCGCCACACTGGAAACAAACATTATCATCCCCTATACCACTCCTATTCACGTCTCTCCTATTCTCCTTTCCTTTTTCAATGCAAGGGTCATCCGATCATCTCAAACCCCCGCCATTTACAAATCCACTTAAAGCACTGGGATAATGATGTAGTTGTGACCATAGTGGTGCCAAACTGGCAATAAATTGATCAGTGCCTATACCACGCGTTATTTACCTGTTCTAACCACTCATTGAATAGCAACACAGAGATACTCTGACCTTATAACAACTTTCTGAAAACTAAAAACATATCTCAGACTCAGGCCCATATTATATGGTTATTCAGGATTGCATAACTTTTGGAAGATGCAAATAAACAAGTCACGTTCTATTGCACATACCTGTCTGTTTTTTGTCGAGATGACGGTCTTACTATGTTACTGAGTCATGAATTCAGTGGATCGATTAGAGTGAACTTATTGAATAGCAACACAGAGATACTCTGACCTTACAACAACTTCCTGAAAACTAATAACATACCTCAGACTCAGACCCATATTATATGGTTATTCAGGATTGCATAACTTTTAAAAGATGCAAATAAACAAGCCACGTTCTATTGCACATAACTGTCTGTTTCTTGTCGAGATGACGGTCTTACTATGTTACCGAGTCATGAATTCAGTGGTCAGCTAATAGCAGGTAGAATAGATCAGAATGAACTTACCAGTACATATTTATTTTTTTCAGCACTCAAATCTTCGGCCAAATTTGCCATTCTGCAGCATATCCAAGCATAACAATAAAAGAAAATCATAAATGCTTAAACATAAGAAAGATAACAAGAGGAAAAACATCGAACACATTACATTTACTCAAATTGACAATACTTTTTTTAATGAAATGTTAACCAACCTTGCTTGCAGATCCGATATCTGAACGAGAAGCAATCGTTCCCTTTCTGAAGCTGCCGTCTCAGCCTGTAATTAAGCGGATGTGACTATCACAAGCTTAAGGACGAAAGGGCATATCTTTCTCAATCGCAAATGAGAATAACAGACAGTCTAAAGTCACGCTCTGCCGTAGTTGATCAATTTCAACAGAGTGCATTTACGCAAATCTACTTTTAGTTCCGTTGCTAGAGGATGTATTTCACAATAATAACTTTTCCTAAATGCAGAGAAGTAACACCCATCCACACGGAAACAGATGCTTGATGTACACAAAAAAGTTGCTCTACAAGAAATCGCCATCTCATCCGGTAGCAACACTAGTTGACAAGTATACCAAGCGACTCAGTTACAAAGATATACTTTGTAGTAAACTAATATCAATACGCAGTACAGAGGGAAAAGACCGAAGCAAGTTCCAATAATTTAAATCAAAATAAGACAAAGCGGTCATAATTTTGCCAAGTAGAAAACATCCTCTGCACAGAAAACATGTAGTTATCAAATATAGGCCGGTCTCTAGACTTACACATCCATTCTCTAGAATAGCCGTTGCTGATACTGGAGGCAGCTTTCCAATCTGACATCCTACATCAATTTCAGACCATAAGACACAAGTTAGGCTAGTTTTAAAAGGAGCGGGGTGCACCGAGGCAAAGAGGGCTCGTAGCAACGAGGTGCAAAGCGCAAGGCTGCACGGCTCATAGACATGAGGCGCATTGTTTTTGCCAGCAAAATTGAATTTTTAAAATACAAATTTGTGCACACATCCATTTTTTTAATTTGAAGAGAGCTAACATGCGGAGAAGTAATGCATAGAAATAGTATGGCAAAGTGAAGGGAATAATAAAAGAACTAGTAGGAAAAAGTTAAGCAAGTCATATGGTAGTGCGCCTTGCTACATGCTAGCTGTGCCTTATCTACAAAGCGCATTTAAGGCACATCGAAGCGTTTTGGCTAGTGCCTCACCACACGTCGAGCTTTCAGCATGCTTTTTGAAACAAAGAACTTAGGTCAGCTACTCATACATCATCTAGAACAAACATACTGTACATATCTGTAACATATGAACTCACCATCAGCTTCAGATGGTTGCAAACTACTTAACAAAGTCATTATCAGATCCTGAACATTAAGAAAACAACAGGTTAGAGACATAATCCATTTCAGTAGACCCACACTAACTATTAAAAAAATATTTTTAGAATCATCATTGACACAAGCATATAAAAATCAGGGAAGTTGGAGAAGGTGGTTCATACTTGCTGGATTGCAGTCTGCTGGAAAAGATTTTGGAGGTGAGGCAAGAGAAGTGACGGGGTGACAATGCCACTGCACATTTCTTTGGGAGGCTGACTGGCAACCTAAAAACATTGGGAATAAACCTTAAGTCCCCGGAATCATTAGAAGACGGCTAACACGGAAAGTCATATGGGACTGTCACGTGAAAAAGTAACAATACAATAAAAAAAGGGCAGCCCGGTGCACGATGGCGTCCTCGCTAGGCGAGGGTCCAGGGAAGGGCCCCACCACAAGGGTGTAATGGGGGAAAGCCTTCCCTTGTCTTTTTGGCAAGAGGTCGCTCCCAAGGCTCACCCGTGACCTCACGGTCACAAAGCAACACCTTAACCGGCGCGCCAAGGCTCCCCTTCAAAAAGTAACAATACAATACGGAGCAAAAATCTACAAGATCGCTGCAGCAATTTTGACAAAATTCATTGTTAGTTGAACTTCTAAACTACTGTTACGGACTTAAGGTCATCACGCATCAGAAAACGAGTAGCTGAGTTGTTTTTAACTATACAACTCCACTAATGAGCATCAAGAACAGTTATTTGTCGCATTCAAGCCGGACAAAGAAGAATAGATGTCTGTGATAACGAGTGTAAAACTTAGTCACATAGTCACATCTAACACGAAGAAAATTAGGATATTGTTCGGACAATCCCTTGCCATGTTACATCCCTCGATTCCTTAGGTTTGTTTATGCTGACCCAATAATATTTTCAGTGACAAACAATGTCATGGGGAGTGTGCTTGGAGCTAGTTGCCACAAACAGAGAATATAAGACAGCACTACCAAAAGATTGTCGAACAAATAATTACAAATTGAAAATGATGACATTTACCATTAAAGACAATAGGAAACCAAGGTGTAAAGGTAAATACTTACTGTTTGCTTAGACTCAGTGATCCAATCACCAACACTAGCGGACTTTCTCAGAGGTGAGCCCTATAAAGTAAAGGAAATGATGTCAAACAGACTTACATTACTGACAAATTTTCATGCTGATTTTAACTTAACCTGTGATGATCTTCTAATTGTGGATGGAGTCGTATCCTATAAAATATTACGTATCAGTAGCTGGTGCATTAAATGAAAATCCTTTTATCCATTTAGACCGTTACCTTAGCAAGATCCACATTCTCTGAAGTTACCGAAAAGCGGCCTTTTATTTGAACCAAATTAGCCTTCGATTTCTCATCCAAGGAATCTCTGTATCCTGCAACCAAACCAGTTTTAAAAAAATTCATACCATGCTGTGTGCTAGCAATTGATGACAGGAATGACACAACAAGACTTCAATCAGAATTCATGACTTGGTAAAAAGATATAGATTATCACCTCCCGACGATTTGATGGGTGCTGACAAACTATTTGCTGACGCGCGTGTTGGTAACATCAATGGACCACTAAAACTCGGCGCTCTACGAGGATTACTTTTATCTGATGTAGGTTGGCTTTCATGCTCAAGCCTGCGGAGTTCAAAAAAAGTGCTCAACAGAATGCATGAGAGTCCAGAAAAACATAATCCTATTTTTGACAAATTCGGGTACATATCCAAGTGTTCCATGGCACAAATGATTTTAAACACGGGAACTCTTATAAAAAAATGAATATGGGGTGTGCGTGTACATCATTAAACGTCACACAAAAAGGTTCAACACAATTTTTTTCCTTAGTTTTGTCAAGCATGCCTCCTTTACTAGCTCTTCTATGAGAAGTTTCTGATTGATAAGGGTCAGGTGAGAGTTCCATACCCATAGCCTCGGAGTTTCGTGTCATGTCTTCACATGAATAATAGATGCAATAGCATGGAAAGATTGTAGACATAAATTCTGTTAAGTACTCAAATGAGATGACAGGGATACAAATAAGTTAATGAGGTTAAAGTTGTATGAAGGGAACATGGAAAGTCTTAGGTTCAAATGCCAATACATAGTAAAAAAGTACCCAAACCGGCGACAGGATAATAGAGAGCAATTTTCAATTGATACACAGTCGTTAGAAAGTGTCACGTAGCAGATGCTGGCATCCCATGTTGACCATGTAGGTTTTCCAACTCGTACCCCGCCACACGAGTTATACTCAAAATAATTCATAACAGAATCAAGGACATCGTAAAGATCCCAACAAATAATTGGTTAACCAAAACCTAGGGCCAAGCCTACTAAGAACTGCTTTTATGACCATGCAACCATCCCGTATTATCGTTCTAATCATATAATTAAAGCATACACAAGCATGTCTGACATTAGAACAAGACAGTTGTCATTATTTCATATCTGCAAAGTTCGCTCAAAGTTCTAATTAACGGCAAGCATATTCTTTTCTTGTTTTCCTCTAGTATCCACCTCTACAAATGTATTGAACACTTTCATTGGTTATTTAAGATAAAACAGGCTGTTAACCAAACTACCTTTCTGATATGCGGCCTTTCTCTGAAGATGTCTGTCCAAGCACAATACCAGGCATAAGAGGCCCACTTTGACATTGACGGCCTTTAACTGATAGAGGTTTAACCTTCATGTATACCGTATCCATATCAGTCGCTGCCGACTCTGTACCCAAACCATCTTTCTCTGGGGTATTCTCTTGCCCATAAGAAACTGATAATTCACTTCTGCTAGTTTCAGCTTTGTTACTTGCCCCATCAGTTTGTCCAAGAACAACCTGTTCTGCACTAACTTGTTCTCTGAAAGAAATATGGTGTTAACTTCAGGACGATAAATCAACTCAAAAGCAGCTTTTATTTTTTTTTGAAAACGCATTCAGTTCCTGAAAGACGCGGCGCAATACAGAGTGGAATTAAATTTCAGAGTACCTGTGGTGAACGCTACTAATGGAAAAGGATTTTCCTGAAACAGATCCAGACTCTGATGCCGCCTGACAATAAATACACAAAATTACTCAAAAAATGGACTTCCATCCGGTACTTAAAACTTTGAAAGATATAGAATACACATTGCTTACCGCCTTACTGCTAGTAGAAGATTTTATACTTTCATCTACTTCCTTTATTTCTAGCAAATCATCATCATCTTGGACCTAAAGATAAGGAACATTCAGATACAGAAGATCAAGCATAGGTTAAAAATTTAGATGGATACAACAATTGAACACTGAATGGTCACTGATATGGAGTCATGGATTACAATTTGTATAATAAACTAACTGGAACAAGAACAGCTTACTTAAGGCTAGACATGCCAAACGAGGCAACAGGGCCGGGTTTAGGTCAGGTCACTTTTGGGTTTATAAGCATTCGGGTAAGGTCGGTCGGGTCATTTCGGGTTCGGATCATTTTCGGATCTATTATCATCAAGTTATCTAAGGATAATGGTCAGTTTGCAACAATACACATTCAGATCGTCCGATCGAGTCAAATTCGTTGGGTCAATTCCGGTTTCGGGTGCTCGCCCGGGTCGGATCATCCAGGATGGATCAGTTTAGCCAGGCATACTTAAGAGCTTATATTGAGAATTGAGAAGATTTTCAAATACACATCCTTCTGCACAGACTACCCGACGATTGAACAAAATTATACAATGAAAAAGAAACCTTACCAAAGAAGCTTGCGCTTTCAGGTCCTCGAGATCAAAGTTCCAAGCACTAACGCCTCTCTTATACTCACTCTGAAAAATAGCATACAAAGAAGTGAATTATACACCTAGGAGAACAAACTCTTATTTTTTTAGCATAAACTTTTAGACTTAAAACAGTCTAAAAGTTTATGCTAAAAAATTAAGATACTAACGCAAATTTTTTATACTTTGCAGTTTTACACAACAGAGCTGAAAACAGGTCCATCATGAAGCTAAATCAGAAGGGGAAAAAAATTAAAAAAAAATACATACCTGAGATATAGCCTCCTGCTCTGCTGAAGGCATTCGCTTCAGAGCAAGCTGAGCAGCATCTTTAAGCTGAATGTTTTAACGATGCAGAATAAACTCTCATGCCAAAGAAAAATAGAGGTTACAAAACATATCGGAAAAAATAGTAAACCTGCACGGCTTTCACGCGATCCCATAGTGGTGGCAAGTCAGCAAATAATTTCTTCACAGAAAACTCAGGGGGTTTGGCATGTTTAAAAAATGAATGTTTGAGTAGTTTCTCAGCAGTTGGTCGCTTTGATTGGTCTTTCACCAAACACATTGCAACCATTTCTTTAAAATTCTGTAAAAACAATTAGAGACACTTTAATCAGAATATGACATAGAATAGACGAGTAGAAGCTCAGATTGAGAACAACTTAGACCCTACCAGCATAGTGTCAACCATCAAATAAAAATGCTACTGTATAGGCCTGGGCATGTCAGAGAACAATTAATCTTTAAATTACACGACGAACGATGGTAAAACGAGTACTAAGTACGACAAATAATCTACAACTCTTCATGCGCAGGGGGGAACCCACACTTGGCTAATGTGTAGCATCTGCTGTACCAAAACAAAAAGTTTCCCTAAGAAAAATCATTTTTGCTACACCATTAAATGCCCATGGCTGATTAGTTTTGTGTTAGTTTAATGCCTTTTCCATTTTCCAATACCATATCACCAATACTTATTTTTGAAATATGCGGTGCATTCTCTACAATTAAATACTTGATATTTAAAGAAGTATTAGAACTTCGTAGTTGATTAGTATGAATTATTTGTTTTAATTGTCTATCTGCTTTCCCAAAGTTCTAACAATTCCCTTTTAGCTTAATAAATACAAAGAAAAATAATGGAGGCCATATATTTGAGTGGTAATAATAATAAATACACTTACCGTAGAAGATATTTAATACTCAATCATATTCATTTAATTTCCTTACCTTTTCTATTAGTTGTGAAAAGTATTTTAATCAAAGGTAAATAAATGATTGAAACGGAGGGAGTAGATTTATCTCTACATTAAATCCTATGAAGTATTCTTGTATTGACGCTAGTTTGTGAATTACTTTGTGCTAAATAAGATTCATATTTAGATTTGTTATGCTTTACCTTAAACTAGTTATGATGAATTTTAAATATCATAAAATGGCAAAATTGGGAAAAATATCAGGATACCGTCGAAGTTATTGGCTACAAATCACAATTCACTTCATTTAATTTAAAGCAACACAAATGTGCTACTCTAATTTTTAAGCTAAATTTAATGAAAATTGTTGTTTATTTTTATCAAAAAATATCTAATTCATACTAGACGGCTAGATATAAGATATATATGTGGTAGTTAACCAAATACTCCTTGAGTGTGATATAACATTGCTACACCATACGAAAAATTCTGGGTCCTCCCCCGCTTCATGGTGCATTATTATCTCTCTCCTCTCCACCTACCCATCACAGATCATCGACGATGACGTAATACGTTGACAACCCACACCTCACATGTTACAGACTAAGTACTTTCCCCACCCTTAATTGCTCTCCTTCCATGGACTAGTTTTCTGAGAATTTGTGAAGAATTTTGAAGATGAGAGAGAAAGCACCGAATTTGGAAAGCCAGATTTGAAAGGTACTCCAAAGTTGAAGAGGGAAGGTGTACTTTGGCTGGAAACAACCAATTAGCCGCTTGTTGAAGGCAGTCAATGGGTGGTGGTTTCCAGTGGCTGGGGTGCAAGTGTGCAACAGTAATAGAAGAAGTGTTTTAAGAGGTCTAACAAAGTTAAGGAAGCTTTAAATAAATTGTATGTATGAAATTTGACCTTTGAGAATTTTTTGTCCCGATCATAATCAAGGCCTGGAGGAGCATTCTGTATTGTCATAAGAAGAACCTGCAATAAAAGTGAAAGAGAGAAAGAGACCAATGAGTCAGAATCAACCATCAAATTTCTTGTACATATGGTTGTTGAGCACAAGTAGTTTGAAACCTTCATAGGAGGGTACTTTGAGAAGGGTGCATGACCATGTGCTAGCTCCAATGCAGTTATTCCAAATGACCATATGTCAGCTCTGAGAGGGAAAAAAATAGAGAAGCTCACAACGTGTAAAAAGTATGAATATTGACAGAGTCGAGAGAGCACGCTGCCAATAATAGATGTCGTCATCCTATAAAGGATGATAATAAACTTCAATTCTTTTGTCTTAATTTGAGGCTCCTACAAATAAGTGAGATCATATATAAGGGATGATCTAGAAGATGAAATCATGACACACAGACGTACTTGTGAGTCGTGAATAAATCGAAGAATTTTAGAAATTTTTCATCATTACTTGTGTACACAAGTACGATTGTCCCACAAGTACGATTGTCCATTTGTCCTCAACAAGAATCATAGTTTGTGTGCTTTGAACATTTTGCATGAACAATACCGCATTTGATGTTTCTGCCCACTTTGTCTATATGGTCTTTTGTATGATCTTCAATTTGTCAAAAAAATGGTTTATATATGGTCTTTTACATAAAGCTTATACTTGAAATTACTCAACTTAGGGAATAAGTGCTTCAGTAGAATATAATTGTGCACTAAAGTTAGTCGAGAGTTTGCTTTTCCGAAAAGAGGAAATACAGCCGAGCATGCATTATGTTGCTGTGTAAGATAACTCCTATGTGCCAACTTCCAGGCTAAAATCTCAACGCTATAGTCATTCTTATGTGACAAAGAAAGAATGCACAACCTTTCAGAATATTAAGTTTGTTCCTTACCAAAGAAACAATAAAATACATCTCACTAAAGTAGTCCCTCTAACTCAACTGATTATGTACATTTCTTTTCAAAATTTTATTCCCATAAAAAAAGCATATGTAAAGAATCAGCTGAGTCAGACGGAGTATACGAAATTAGGTCTCAAAAAACAAACAAAATCCACCACACACAGGCAAAATGGGTTTTTTCTCTTCTCGTTTTCTGGAAAGGAGCGCGGGGATTATCAACATAGCAAATGCAAAATTCCAAAACAAGGTATGATAAACAAAACCAAGATCATATTATGGCGTAAATGATAGGCACTACCAGCTGACACGTTGCAACTAGATATTTATAAATGAGGAAAGCATTTAATTGCATACAAATGATTCAACGAAAAGACTCACTTAAAGTTGTATCCACTTCCAGGTTGCAATACCTCTGGTGCCATCCTAAAATTACAAATGAGCAATACAACTTAGATGTATATGAAAGACGGGAAACAGGAATAAAGGAATAACAAATTCTGCAAATAAGAACAAACACACATGTGTACACAACGAACTGACCAGCATGGAGTTCCAACAAACGTGTTTCTCGAGCGTTGTCTATCGCCATTATCAAACATGCAAGCGGAAACACCAAAATCAGCAAGCTTTACGAGCCCATTAGTATCTAGCAAGATATTTCCTGCCTGTATAAAAAGGAAACAAAACATGGTGAATGAAATAGGAAATATAGTCTCTGACTATGCATGTTCAATATTCAAAAGGATGTTTGTGAGATTGTGTACACGATTTTGCGCACTAGAAACAAACAAAAAAATTGGCTCAAAAGTACTTTTTGCTTTGCCAAATACTACCAAAGTCCCAATTGTGGCGAAAAAGTCATATTTTAACATATCCTCAGTTGTATGGGAATGGACCTAATTCGACCATTCTGACCTAAACATACAAAATTTAACCAAAAAACTTGTAACAAGGTACAAAAAATAGAGGAATTATCAGATCTAAAACAAACTCGTTTGACTTTTTGGGCCTAAACATATGCTCTCTCCGAACTGAAATTTATGACTTTTTATCAAGTATACGTGTTATTATAGTGATATATGATCAAAGTAAATAAGGTTTAACCACCACAGTCAAACTAGGTACAGCTGTACAAATGTACTATAGAAAGTTATGAGCAAGTATACTCAACCTTAACATCACGATGAATATGTCCATGTCCGTGAAGATACTCTAAAGCCTTCAAGGTTTCTTTAAGGATAGAACAAATGGCAGCCTCTTCAATCCCATCAGGATACGCAGTCTTCATTAGATGTAAACAAGAACCTTCCGCCATGAATGGCATAACCACCCATAGGTTTCTTTCCACAACAAATGAACAAAAAGCTTTAACTACATTCGGATGATCAATCAAACTCAATGTTTGAGCCTCCCTCCGAATGTCATCCTACATGGCAAAAGAAAGTTTAAATAACACGGCAACGCAAAGTCGCAAATTACATTTGATACTAAATTTCAACAAGTATGATAACCATCACCAATAGGTTAAATAAGCGACCCACATTTTAGTCATCGATCACTATGCAAGAAGGTTTTAAGCTATAAAGCACAGAAACACCTAGATCATGACACCCTTATGCATGCACCAATACCATAAACTCACTGGCTTGAAAACCTTGTGGTGCTATTACATGCAATAGCGCATTTTCCAATCCCGGCTAAAGTAACCATTTACCCCCTCCCCCACCACCACTAAACTCATTGTCTAATTGTTGCATTAGTTTTTACGAAAGTAATTACCAACGTACTCCCTCCAATCTTCTTTGTTCTTTACGTTTTCCTTTCAAGACTGATTTATACTTTATTTGGCCATTAATATGTCATTTCCACCACTGCTATTGATATATAGCAAGTCGTTGACGATGGGTATCCCTAAATAGAGATCTAGGTGGATTTTGATGCACTCATTCAGGTACCTCCATGTGGGGTTGACATGCGTATTTGTAGTAGTTATGTGGATTGCAAGGTGCAGATGATTGACAGTTTTGCCTCCGTAAGTAATGGGAGGAAGCGGATTTCATGCTGAGCGTGTTCCACCAAAATTCCCTCTCCACTCTACTGTCATGCAATTTTATTAAAAAGCTAAACCTTCCATTTTAGCAAGCTGCAGATACCATACTGAGCAGATTATCCACATTTATTTGACATTTAATATTTCGTTTACGGCAAACGAAAAACAACAAAAGTAAGACGAGAAAATTGGAAGATAAAATGGAAATGCTACTTAATGAAGCCAGGGTTCACGGCTAAGAAGAGGAATTAAATGCTTGAACCTTTTTTATAAAAATATAATTAATTACGTATGATAGAAGCGAGAAGGATAGCTACTAGAAGATGACGTTGGAACTCAGAACACTACAGTACAGTGATATCTTGACTTGTTGATTTAGGCTCCGTTTGGATACAATTTTAGGAGGGAAAGGGAGGGGAAGGGGAGTGAGGGGAGGGGAAGGGAGGGGAGGGGAGGTGAGGGACAATGAATTGAGGTTGTTTGGATAACAAAATTGATAAGATGGAAATGGAAGGGGAGGAAGGAAGGGGATGGTATAATGGAGTGAGATTATCAAAGAAAATATGACTTGCATAATTAAATGAAGGTTCAAATGAAGTTTTCTCTCCAAATCTTGCCTCCATTGGAAAGATTTTTGTTTGTTCTAAAGGAGAGAAATTACATTCCCCCATTTCCCTCCCCTCTCATTTCCTTCCCTCCCTAAATTGTATCCAAACAAAGGAAAATAAATCCCTCTATTTCCCTCCCCTCCCTTTCCCTCCAATTCTCTCAATCCAAACAAAGCCTTAGGGTTTTTATTCGCCAAAATGGATTTTTGAGATGGATATAACGGGGCATGTTAAATGCATAATGGAGCATCCATCCACGGTGTGGTTCCTAGTGGCTGGGTGATGAAGACAGCATACACCAGTTTAGTAGAGAAGTGCGTATAAGGATGGGTTAGAGTAGGGAGTAGCTCCAAGGCGGCCTTAGTGTATTGACATTGGTAACCCTAGAAAAAAATTTCAAGGAAACTGAGTTGAAAGTAGCTAATAGTTATAGGTGGCAGAAAGGGTTTAGCAGCGGTGAGGAGTGATGTGATTAGTAGTAATAAAATCCTGAATTGAAATGGAGAAGGAGTAATTAGATTGAGGTTGGTGAGGTTAATAAAGAATAACATTTAACAGTAGTATGAAGTTGAGTGTTACTACAACAAGTGATCCTCAAATATAGAGATGATAACAAATTGAGTAAAATAGATAAGCAAGTCAGTCAGTCAGTCAGTCAGTGAGTGTCATGGTTGCCAAATTGAATAAGTGCATGCAATAATAAATAATAAATAATAAATAGTAAAATAGAATCGGAAATTGTTAGCAGCAGGCAGCGATTGAATGAAATGAAATGAAATACTGAAAGAAGGAGAATTGAATTGAATAGAATTGAATACTGACGAGATTGGAAAAGCAGCGATCGAGATCCAAACACTTGATAGCAACAACTTGATTGAAAGGAAGATAGATAGCTCTGAAAACAGTAGCACTCGCACCATAACCTATTTCTTCAAGAAGTTTGTAATCATCTGACTTCACAGAATAACTCCTTTCTAAACCACCATTCGAATTCTTCCCCATTTCTCTGCAACATCAACTATCAATATCTATCCAATCAGTATCTAATATCTATACATACAGATTACTGACCAAGGACTATTATTATTATTATTATTATTATTATTATTATTATTCTCTCTCCTCTCCTCCTTCCTTCCTTCCTTTTTGATTTTCAATTCAATATCTTTCCCTTTCTGTTTCTCTGACTTTGATTTCAACACACTGTATGTGTATCAGTATTCAGTATCTTCTATTTTTATTTATTTATTTATTTATTTACCAGTTCCGCCATTGGACCCTCGTTGACTACACCTGCTCATCACCTCAAGTCCTCACCTCAATACCAGACTTCCTTACTTCTCTCACGTGTCTTCTCTCCTTAGTCCTTTCCCACACCGCACTTGCCTTCTTTCTTTTGGGCCTTCTCTATTCATCATTGCCTCATTGGGCCTCCTCTCATTGGATCCCCTCTTGCTTTTCTACTCAACTACTTACTTGCTTGCACTCTTGCACTGCGCCCACTCCCCCCAACACCTAATTACCACCAAAACGGACACGGACACGGACACGGACACGGAACACGGCATTCCATAAAATTTAGTTCACGGGACACGACATTTAAATATAATAAAATATATAGTTTATGGTTATAAATAACGTATAATTTTAATTTGAAACTAAATATAAACAAGTAAAGGTACAATTCGCATTTACTCTAACTAATTCTCATTTTCCACCCAAAATCATCTTCCAATCGATCTTTTTTAAAATTGTATTCCTCCTCTAAACTATAATATGTTTAGCCATGTGTCCAACGAGTTTCGGGTGTGCGAGTGTCGGACATGGTGTCGGATACGGGACGGCTAATTAAGAGAAGTGTTTGTGCTACCTAGCCCAACACACACCAACATATTTTTTGGGTTGTGCTTTTTCACATACGGTTTTTACCGCACTGTCCTTGTCATTTTTTATCATTCATTCGATTGATTTTCTCTCTCTTCCTTCATCCCCTTAAACCAATTACTTTGTTCATCGTCAACTCCGTTCACCGCCCTCCTTCAAAATTAATTAAATAAAATCAAAAATAAAAACTTAAAAAAAAGAAACAAAAAATTAAAGAAAATGAAACAAAAACAAAGAAAAGACCAAAAAACTTAAAAAGGAAAAAGGAAAAAACTAAAAGTCTAAAACTAAAACCAACAGAAACAGAAATAAACAAAGGAGAACCAAGAACTAAAATTTAAAAATAAAAAGTCAGATTTTAAAAAAAAAATAAGAAGAAGAAGAAAAACTATAACACAGCAGCAACACAAAAACAACAACACAACAAGAATAGGCGGACGCCGATGCCAACAACAATCAACAATCTAACAACACGCCGACAACACAATTAACAATCAATAATAAACACACAAACGCCGACAACCAGACGGATGCCGACAACCCAAAGACATCGACCAGCACAGTTAGCCGCTATGTATATAATTTCAATAAAATATAAACTTAATAATTTCAATAAAACGTATTAATAATCGTTAATAAACAATATTACTTTAATAATTGGAGAATTTTAATCCATTGTTTAAGTTTTTGGAGTAATTGATTCAATTTTAGGGTAAACTAATTGTTGTACGGCGGGCGGAGTTAGTGACACTTGCTTATTAAAATTAGTATCGTTTCATGCATTTTGTATTGTTGTTTATTGTACTTCACATTTAGCTATTAATTATTATCTTAAAATGTTGTAGTGGCCTATAAAAACACGGTTAATATGAATGATCCATAGAGTTTTTTCCGCTGTAGAGGCACAACACACGATTGATTATGGTTATGTGAAAGTTAACTTGATCATTGTTCTATATAAGTGCGCCAGGCGAAATATCATAGAGTTAGAGGCTATGCCATTAGTGCAAAACAGGATGAATGAGGCCTAATAAAATTAACAACATATTCAGTTATTCAAAGCAGCACAAACATAAACATCATCACACATTATTTTACGGCACATTACAGAGATCACCAGCATACTCTCTTTGATACAAACCCTTAACAAACCTTTGGTGCAGATGTGCACTTACACTCATTTCCCCTCCTTATTTCTTTACCTCTATTCCTTTACATCTCCTTCATTCACTTTTATTCACTTATTATTCTTTACTTCTCCATCCTTTCCTCTCTCCTTTTCCTTCTCTCTCGTCTTTTCCTCCCTATTCCTCTCCTTCGACTTTGAGAAACTTTGCTGTTAACTAATAACTATTCCTTCTCTGTTTATTTTGTGTATTATCAACCAAGTCACAGTAACCGGCCAATTGATATTGGAGATAATTACACTAATCAAAGTTTCAGTAGATCTTCTGAGAGACCGGCTCTCAATCATTATTACTATAAAAGCAAAATGTATAACTGCATACGTGGCGCAATAATATTCCACCATTCACTCTTTCGCGCACTCACATTCACCCTCACAAAAATCAGTTTCGTAGACCAATGAAAACCCTTAATTTATGCCAAGTCATATATTTTTATGTATTATAATATTATAATAATATTATTATTATTATTATAATCATTCCATAAATAAATATTGTTAGGTACCGAGATTCCCTAAATATTATAATAATATTATTATAAGTAAAATTCTAAGTTTACATAGATTTTCTTAGAAGGCAAGTTTTGTATACGTAATTTTGTAAAATAATTATGATATTCGTTTGAAAAGTTTACTAAAAAAATTAGGTCATGATTTCATAAAATCTTTGCGTAATATGCACAGTATCGGATTTTGCATTATTTCAAGTCATATATATTTTCATTCCATAAATATTGTTACATACCGAGTCATATACCGAGATTCGCTAAATAATCATTCCATAAATATTTTTGACGAACAGCATGATTCCATATTTTTAGGTATTATAATATTACAATATTCACTAAATCTTCGAATTAAAGGTTGTACACAATCTTTCCATAATTCACAGAAGTCTAATGCAAATATTATTGTTGGTATTTCAGAAATGGAGTGTTAGGTGGGGTGGAATGATCTTTTTCTTTAAAATTTAATTTAATATATTCAATAATTGATTAAAGTGCGATTTTTTAATGTTATGTATTTGAGAATACCGTATTTAGTTTTCTTAATTTTATTAATTTAATTAGTTTTTCGTTCATAAGTTCTGTAAAACCATTTATTTCACATTTTTAACTCAAACCTATTTTATTGGAAAACAATAGTTTCTTAAAAATATATGACTTAGCATAAACTCAAACCTATGTTAAACGTTTTCAAGTTAAATGTCAAACGTTTAATGTTGAGTGATTTTAAAAATAAACCACGTATTGCTGTGTCATATTACCGCTCTTTTTACTTTCGAATAATAATTCAATTTTATATTACTGCGTGACACTCAATGACAGACATTTTCTAAAAAAACAAGTTTCTAAATAATGCATAATTTTATATAGATCATTTTCGCTGTTTTTTCTTTTAACCTTTTTTCAACTTTTTTGTAATACAAGTTGTTATATATTTTATTATATATTTACTTTTACATTTAATTTTATTAAAGTTTTCTCATATACATCAAATATGTTATTAGATTATCTAACAAATTTGATTGATCCTTTTCTTTAAAAGTCAAAAATAAACAGCCCCGTGATTTTTCACGGGTGTTAGACTAGTAATTACTTAAACAGTTTAAACCGAGATATCCTAAATATTAAACCGAGAAATTAAAGAAAAACAGTTTAAACCGAGATTTAGGGAATTTCCACAAATAGTCCACTAAATATTCCTTAAATCTTCCATAAATATAAATATTGATTTTATTCCATATATATTCCATAAAATAGAAGTCTGATGCAAATACACTACTCAATAGAAGTCTCCGCTGAACAATCTACGTTTGCTAAATATTCCATTTCATAAATAAGAAATATTGCATAGTAAAATATATACAAAATAAATATATACAAAATATTAAGAGTTTGATCTATGCAATATTCCATAATAAATAATAAATATTACCTAATTGTAATCTCGGAATCGATAATAAAAAATTAGTTGCTAATATTCAAGTCTGTATTCAATCTCGGAATCGACATTAAATATTCCTAATTGTGATCTCGGAATCGACGTTAAATATTCCATAATAAATAATAAATAATCCATAGTAAAAAATTTGCTAATTAAACTCCTAATTTGAAAGCCAAATATTCCATTCCATAAATTACACGCCTCAACAATATATACAAAATATTAAGAGTTTGATCCATGCAATATTCCATAATAAATAATAAATATTACCTAAATACAGAGTTGTAGCTGCTACAAAGTTTCACGGCTGAAGAACTATAATTGTTTAGTAACGAATGTTGTTTACAAGGAGGTTTTCGAGAAACTGTAATTTTTATCCTACATTATCGAATTTTAATACACACATTTAATTTATATTTCTACCTGATTAGTTATTTTGTTCATCGTATTTGTCCGTCAACTTATGTTCCGTAAGCAATTCGTCAAAAGACAATAACTTTCCAAACTACTCATTATTAGTTATTTAATCTTTTTTTTAATCGTTTATTGTTTTTTCTTATATACCTTATTCATTAATGTTATCATAAGTAATCCAAATATTATCATCAATTCATCATTACTAACAGCTATTCAAAAATTAGTGCACCAGGAAATTCACCTTTTGACCGAACATATCTTATATGCAAACATCCCCGTTAAAAATTAATTTGTTCGAATAAATAGAATTGCTATATATTGAAATGAATTTACCTTCGTCGTCTTTAAAAATAAGTGTATACAACCCCGTGATTTTTCACAGGAATTACACTAGTAAGTTTATTAAAAGACTATTGTACAAATTTAAGAAAAAGTGCTACTAAAGGTAATATAATAGGTACAAATCATGATTAAAGATCGAATGAGTATATTTATTCTTCAATTTTTGTCTCTGCACATGGTCATAGCTTCAACTCGCGAAAAATAGCTGCAAGTGTAAGTGAAACCAAGTCTGATGCTCGTTCCTATCGCTTTACAATACTTTTTTAAGCCATCTAGCGTCTTTAGGTCCTACCGGGAATTTAATCCTACACATAATTGCATTCTTTATCTCCTATTTTATCTGCTCAGCAACCACATGAGGTCTCAGAAGTAATGCCTACTCAAATTCTTGCACGCCAAACATGGTAAATACAGGCATTAACAGATGCCCACAAAACATTACACTTCATGTAAAACCCCTCGTCGCAGCGGAAATAAAACATACAAAACATGCCAAAATTTAAGCGGAATTTAAACTTTAACATGCATAAAAACGAGGTGAATTAAAAACTGAAACTGAAACTGATATTGATGCGTGTCTATTTTATGATGTTTTACATTCTTTTTTACACGCATTTGGTCGCTCATTTACTATGTTTTAGCCTTTATTTCCCAACTATTGTCTACTTTCGTATTTTTATGCTCTTTTGCAGATTTATACGGAAAAGGGGCGATTTTACACCAAACTTAAGCCCTCGGGATTTTTCATAGCCAAGGAACGATGAAAAGTCAACTGGAAGCATTGACCAAGTATCAAGAAGTCAAACCAAAGACAAAACAAAGCAATCCTACAGGAAAATGGGTCGACCGACCTATTATTTGGGTCGGCCGACCAGGCCCCTGTTATGGAAAGTCCGGAAAAACACAGAAGCCCGTAAACAGGTCGACCGACCTACTATGTGGGTCGGCCGACCTCTGCGCAGACCCTGAAGCTTTCCGAAGTCCATTAACGTGTTAGAGTCTTTAGGAACTCTTAATTTTCCGCCTATATAAACTAATCTCTTATTTAGGGTTAATCATTCAGTTCCTAAGAGAGTTTTGTTCAGCCTTTAATTTAGTTTGATCTTTAGTTGTAATCTTTCAATAATTCTCAAATACTTTTAGTTTTGTTCTTCAACCTTTCAAGCATTCATCAATAAAGTTTGTTCCTTTTCTGCCTCAATCATATTTCCGGTAATTCTTCTTTTAATTTATGCTTCATTGTTATTAGTTTAGAACTTTTGTATTCAGTTTAAGGTAGAATCCCAAGCTTTATTATTGATTGCATGTTTAGTTTGATATTCATCATGATTTCTATGTTTATTCCTACTTTCATTGTTGTTTTAGTAACCATGAGTAGCTAAATTTCACATGTTAGGATGTAGGGGATGAATATGCGTAGGTAGTATAGGTTCCGAGACCAACTGTAGCAGGGCCGTGGTCGGTCGACCTACTTAATGGGTCGGTCGACCGAGGCTGTGGTCGGCCGACTGGGCTAGCTGGTCGGTCGATCCACTCGCGTTAGTATTCTGTTTCGTTTTAATTCGTAGACTATAATAACCTACAATGAGACTGAAAGGAGACTTGTAGGATGTTAGTAATGACCTACCCAAGATTGAGAGATACGGGAAGGGCATTGGTTTACACCTTAAGACGGCTAGGTTACTCAAGACTGAAAGGTATGTGACCTAGAATTTAGGAATCACCCTTATTGTTGACACCCAATAATTGTGAGACCTAGGAACTAATAGCATAGGGCGAAAGGAGCTATTAGGTACCATAGACCGAAAGGATATGTTACACCCCTTACGCGACTGCAATACACGTTGACCTTAGGATTTATATTACCTTAGCTATTTATTACCCAATCATCCTAGCATTTCTTTTATTATTGTTTTATTATCATCTTTATTTACTTGCTTTAATTTTTATCTCTGTTTCTAGACTTAGTAATAACCAATCAAAACCCCCAAAATTGTTACCTTAAAACATTAAACACCAAACAATAAACATTCCCCACCTCTCTGTGGTTCGACCCTGACTTTCACTATCTATTGTTAAAGTTAGGAATTATAAATTTTATCTTTGGTACCCTCAACGACGGGCATCAGATATAAACAGAAATAGATAAATATAACTGTCTAAGTACTGAAATAAAATATATACAACAGTCTGGGATGGTACATCCTACAGGCACTCCAAAACTATATCAAAAGTCTAGAGTCTAGCTAACGCATATGTGTAAGTCAAATCGATGAATAGGATCATCGCTCGCTAGCTCCATGTGAACCTTCTGCCAACCATCCTGTCATGTACCTACATACATGTAAACATGTACGCCACAATCAGTGGGGAGTAACTAGAGTTCTCCTAGCCACCTTTTGTAATGACACGTAACACAGAAGTACAAACAACATACTCCAACATATATAAACATGTGAAGCATATCAATCTCAATATCTGAATCTCATATCATCATGCAAATACTTTGCAAGGCTCTCAACCAACTTCGGAAACTATTTGGAAGGAGAGTCGGTTTCCCTTCCGGTTGCCCGGTCGGGGGGTCTTTTAGTCCAAACCATTTACGAAACTAATCAAAGAGTCATCCAATGCCTTGGATGAACAATACTATAATCAAACACTATAACAATCACGAGCAATCAGCAAGTATAAAGGTTCAGCGGTCAACTTAAGACATAACCTAAATACCAAACGTTCAGCAAGTATAAAGGTTCAGAGGCGACATCTTAACGCATAACCTAGATACCAAATTCACATTCACAAGCAAGGACTCAGAGGCCAACTTAAGGCATAGACCTGCTAATCAACAAGATACTAGACTCAGAGGCGACAACTCAACGCATGGACTAGCACCCAATAAGTAAAGAACTCAGAGGCCAACTTAAGGCATGTCCCTTTACTACATCACAAGACACTAGACTCAGAGGCCAGCTTAAGGCATGTTCTAGCATCAACACATGCACTCCGGGTAAGGTATTACATCCTAACTGCCCTGTTGTGCAGCTGTTCTACTCGTCAGACTCAGAGGCCAACTTAAGGCATGTTCCAACGCGGTCACAAATAAACATGTCGGGGCTCAGAGGCGACATCTCAACGCATACCCCAGACACGACAACCATACACATATAGGGCTCGGAGGCCAGTTTAAGGCATACCCCTATATATGACAACTAGCTCACGTATTAAGCTCAGAGGCCAGCTTAAGGCATACCTTAATACGCATCAATACAATATCATCCAACTACATTAACTAAACCTTTAGTTCTTATCTTTTAAACTTCTAACCAACACTTAATTGATCCCGGGAACTAAGTTGAGGGAGAGCCGGTTTCCCTTTCGGTTACCCGACCGGGGGGTCTCTATCCTCTCTCCATTCCCGAACCCAATATAGCGTCGCCCATCCTCCGGGGACCTCAAACACACATACAAAGTACACGGAACGAATCTCAAACAAAACCGATCAACCAATCAAAAGATAACTCGATTTAAAGTAAACAGGGGCTCTCAGCCGGTCAGGGGCAGGCGGCCGGCTGACCGTCTGGCAACCCAACTCCCTACAATTTCTTAAAAACGAAAACAATGAAAACGGGCCCTCAGCCGGTCGGCAGGCAGCCGGCCTACCAGCTGGGGAACCCATTCCTGTTGGAGCTTGTGTCCTCCACATGTAGTGTGATAACGTCATTGCACATACCCTTGTACGGACAAGTGGGAGATTGTTGGGGCTGGTGTCCTTGACAATTAAGTACAATGACTTATTAAATCTCTTTAAGGATCACAAGGGCATACTTCAGTATTATTATCAGTTGATCCACGTTTATCAATAACGGTTGGCTTGCTAGATAAGTTTGACGTTATTGTCATACGGATGGCGGTGATCAACTGGTCCCTATACGTCACACCTATAGGACACGTTTGAGAGATGTGAAGGTATGAAAATACAGTCACATTTATGCCGGATTTGACTAAACAGTTAGTCAGAGGTATTGACTATTAAATTAGTCAATAAGATGTTGAGATTATTATTTAATACGGATTAAATAATTTTAGCTAACACGGATTACATGATTAATTTGTAAAATTAAATATAAGCAGTTATATTTAATTAAATATTGATTTCGCGTATTAATATAAACAGTTATATTAATTTGGGTCATTATACAATATCGCAATTTTATGAGACCATTATTAATACATCGACTGCATTAATATATGATAACACGAGTGCGATTTATAAATAAAACCCGCGAATAATATTTAGCAAATCGGGTCGAACCACGCAAAGGAATAAGGTAAGAGTGGAAAAAGCCCACCCTTACCATATACCATTCGGTCGACCCATATACTACAAAAGGAGAGTCTTTCTCCTTTTGTCAGAGACTGGTAATTCACAATCTCAAGAATTAGGGTTTTGAGAACATTATTTTCCCAAAACTCAGATCTCACATCAAAACCTCACAAAAGCTCTCCCCATATTACAAGGCAATTGGAGAGTATTTTTCTAGCACACGCGGCATCATCTCAATCAAGTCTTGGGTGCAAGTTATAGGAGGGAATTTACTTTAATTCCTGTTCTTAGGCCATAAGCACAAGGACCAAAGGTTGAATTCTTTTTCATGTTTTTATTTATCTTATGACTATATTCACGACTGTAAAATTCGTTATAATCCTTCACGTTTTAGGGCGAATACATGCTTTATTCCCCACAAGTGGTATCAGAGCCAAGGCCACGAGATTTTACTTTTGTGTTTTTCATAAGTTTTAATTTAAAAATTTTGAAAATTGATTTTTGTCGGCGTGTGGGTCGGTCGACCCATTATTGTGGTCGGTCGACCTCTGCCCGCGTAGGGTTTCTGTTTTTCGGCAGTTTCTCTTTTGTATAATCGATCTTGTTTTCGATTCCTGTTTACATATTGTTAATTAATCGATATTCTTGACAATATGTGAACCCTAATTGCTGTTTATTTTGATTTACGCGTTTTGAATCAAAGGTTAAAACTTGTTTTGATTGAAAGTACAGCAATTTCACGTTTTCAGAAACTCGTCTTGATATTTTGTGGTCGGTCGACCTGTTTATTGGATCGGTCGACCACTCTGCAGTTACAGGAATATAAAAAAAAAATCCTGTCAGGAGGTCGGTCGACCTGTTTATTGGGTCGGTAGACCTCTTTCCTGTAACAGTCGTTTTATTTTTCGGAAAATAACTTGTTTTTATTTTCCCTTGGCCCAAGTAATATGCTATATACGGAAATAGTGTATTATTTTTGTGAAACGGTTCACTCTCGTATGATACATATTATTTTAAAACGGTTTAAGATAATGGATTATAAACTTATTAAAATTAAAGTGGTTAAAACAGTATAATCACATAATTTTAATCCTGATAAGGTGGTTTGGTAAAATTTGTTAATCATAATAACAGTATTATGTCATGTATAAATTTTAATTTTAGTTGATGCATTTTATTTATCGTCTTGTTGAATGCCTTTTGAATGCTTTCTATAACGTATTTAATTTTGCAAACGGGTGTAACTTAGTGTGGCCTTAGAAGATTGTGTCACCGTAATGATGGGACACAGTCTTGCTTGTAATTTTGAGATCTTGTATCTCCGTTTTGGGTTTTTGCCATGTAATTACTTTTGTATTTAAATTAGAATGTAAATAGGATTATATTTGTAATTTAAATTAGTAATTTTGTGAAGACCAAAGACGGAGACCGGATGCTCACTCCCGCTGCAAGGATCAAGATGGAACATCAAGACAAGCTTCTAGGGTCCAACGGTGGATTCCAAAGTTGTTTTTATGTTTATTTTGGTAGGATAGGCCACACTAGGACTATTATTTACGTTTATCGCATTTATTTTATGCTTTCATCGATAATAGCTTGCATCATATTTCGCCTAAAACCAAACCACCTATAACATGCCTGAAAAATGACTCATGTAGAGGTTACGCGTTAGTTTTCTGTGACAATACAGATGTCACATGTCAATTGCAAAGCCATCACTTTATTTCATTCATTCACGCATATGCTAGATATTAGTTCACTTAAAATGGATAAATAAAAGTTGATGGGGTCTTCCTCGTATAACCAAAAATTGAGAATAGTCTTTATAAATCAGACTCCCATGAATCCCTTCTTCGTCGGTAGGCATAATATGACCCCTTCTACGTCGGGTAAGTGAGAACAGATGATTTATTTTATCTCAACATCATGGTCACTCGATACTATCTAGCGACCGAGATGGACTAATAGATAGGATTTACGGAAATCTATCGACCAAGAGTTCCAACGGTGGAATTAGCCAAGCTGTGGGCTTATCAATATACGGAAATTGAGTCTTGGGATCGTTTATATAATTCTTGAGGGAGATCAATTATATAAATGCATGAGTCTACATACAATTTAAAATAGACTTAAATCACAACAATGAGTTGCTTATATGGTTTTGTTTTATCTTCTTTTCAGTGTAGAACACGTTCAAATTAAACTGCTGTATAACTAATAGCTGGTGAAGACCCAATGCCAAGTGCCAAGTTAGCACGAGAATCCTGGCTAAAAGCCTTCATGGACTCCATGAATCAGTCTACTAGACTGAGGAATGATGGGTCAAACTTCTCTGACTGGGAGGCAGCACTACGGAATACTGCCATTGCTGACGGAAAGCTCAAGTACTTAACTGAGCCCATTCCGCCACACCCAGGAACTGGAGCTAGAGCTAACGAAGTTCGCGCTCATAGCGACTTCGTCATGGAAGCGGGTGCGATAAAGAACGTACTCATCTATGCAATGGAATCCAATTTGCAAAGACGCTTCATAACCCATGGTGCAAACAAGATTTTCACCACGCTCACTAACGAATTCTCAAAGGCTCCGAGAATCGTTTCTTATGAGCATACCTGTCGCTTCTTTGAGGCGAAACTCCAGAAGGGCCAAGCGGTTAGCCCACATATTCTCAACATGAGTGAGAATATCGAGAAAATGGAGGCCCTAAACTGCAAGATCAGTGAGAACATAATCGTTGATCGAATGCTTCATTCGCTTTATGATGGGTTCGCCCTCTTTAGGGCCAACTATTACATGAACGACATGAAGAAGACTCCTCATGAGCTCCACTCCCTTCTCGTACAGACCGAGAAGGATCTGAAATTAAGTGGGAGCGTGAAGCAAGATGTTCTCATGATCTCCAGTAAGGGTAAGGGTAAGGGTAAGGGTAAAGCTAAAGCTCAGGGCGACCTAACAATAGGCAAGCCCAAGTTTATGAAGTCAGGATTTACTAAGAGTGGGCCAGGTGAGTCGAGCAACTCACAGGGCAAGACAAAGAGCAAGGATACTAGCATGGAATGCCACCATTGCCACAAGACTGGGCATTGGAGGCGCTCATGCCCCGTGTATCGTGAGGACATTAAGGCAGGCCGCGTTACTCCTGTTGGTATGTCTTCTTCTTCTTTTATTCACATGATTGAGATTAACCATGCAAGTTACAGAACTTCGGTACTAGATACTGGTTGTGGTTCTCATCTATGTAATCATGTGCAGGGCCTCCGAAACCAAGAACCCCTCATCAAGGGTGAGGTTGACCTGCGTGTCGGGAATGGAGCACGTGTTGCTGCAGTCTCGAGGGGAACATACGTGATCCAGCTTCCAAGTGGATTCGAGTTATCTTTATATAACTGTTATTATGTTCCTTGTTTGTCCAAAAACATTATTTCAGTTTCTGCACTTGACAAACTTGGTTTTTCATTTGTAATAGAAAATAACAGTTGTATTTTCTCATTACACAATATGATTTATGGCAAGGCAGTTTCCATGAATGGAATTTATGGTTTAGATCAAACCACTGAAATATTACATGTGAATAATAAGAAATTAAAGGTAGGTGACAAAGATCAAACTTACCTATGGCATTGTCGTATGGGACATATAAATGAGAAACGCGTAAAACAACTCATACAGAATGGAGCTATCTCGGCCTTTGATTTCGAATCATATGGCACGTGTGAATCATGTCTCATCGGTAAGATGACTCGTATTTCCTTCAAAGGTGTTGGAATGCGCGCTTGTAACACCCCATAATTTCTGCTAATTAAAAACCTATATTTACATACAAAAGTCGCCGAAATACGGGACATTATAATTAATATACAAAGTCTCTTATTACAAATTCTCTTAAAAAATAAATTAATACAAAGTCGAAATCAAAAACTTTTACAAATACTTAAAATAAAATCTTCACTTGAAATAAATAAAATCCTTTGACTGCAGCGGAAGTAACCTGAAATAAAACCAGAAGACAGAAAGGAACTACCCCCATGACGAGTAGCCCAAAAGGGAGAAACACGTCAGCCGAAAAGCTGAGTAACAGATAATACCTCAAGATAAGCAGAATATGTTTTGGTCATGGCGTGGAAACACAGACATGTAAAAATAAAAATAAACACAGAGAATAATAAAAACACTCCCCGAGTAACTAATCTCAAACTCAAACCTACTCCATAATATAATTCCATAATATAATATACTCCATGTTCCAATAATTAACCAAGTCTCAGCTCATTACTCCGTCTCACTCATTACTCCGTCTCACTCATTACTCCAAATTAAAGTAACCAAATATCGTATTATCATCATCTACCCTAAGCCCATGACAAGGGGTGAGTGAACTGGCGGATAAGACCGCGAAACAATATTTCCATCTCAATATCGATTTCAAACAGTATAAATTACTCAATAACCATGGTCACACTGGACCGTAAACATAACTCGGCTCAAAGCCCCATAACTTATAACTCAATACCAGTAACCAATTTCCATCGCAATTTCAATGTCATACTGTCAAATGTTCCATTAAAGGAATTGCTCAACACTTAGAAATTACCTCTAAGCTTGTCACCCACGAGTCAAAGTCAAAGGATATAACAATTAAAACACAATACTTGAATAACCAAAAGTTTAGAGGTCGCTCCAAAATAAATGCCTTCATACAGTATAATGATACATACGACTTCATGCTCACACTCGTACTCTCACATGATTTATTATGGAATAGAAGTCTGTTGCTCATAATGCTGTACTACACCACCACTTTGTAAACTTATATTGCTATATCTCCACAAAATATAATGCTTTCCCCTGACCAAAATGATGACTACAAGATGACATAATTAAATCCCAAACTTTTCAATAAGCAAATTCCCACCTCAATAAAATAAAATAAAATAAAATTACTAATATAAAATATTAGCTATCAGTATACAATAATAATCAATAGTAATTCAACTCATACAAAAATTCAACACAAGAGATATTAATAAACTGGTAATAGTTAGCATGTAATCACACAACCTCGAACAATAATAATTATATTAGGATCGGTAGAATCGTGTTACCTCAAATTGACTTAAAATCACTGCAAGGACCAACAAATAAGAATTGGAGAAATTGGAGCGGCAGACACGGTATGATTAAAATAGTAAAGTGACAAATTTCGCATACGGAAATGTAGCAAGAACAATTTGTAACATCCCGTATTTTCGTAAAATCTAATTTAATCGTTTTAAATTATTTTATGTAATAAAATAATATTTTAATAATTTATTTCGAAAGATTTTAATTTAAAAGTAAGATCCGTCTTAAGAACCTCCAGTCCTTAAGACGAATACAAACTTGGCATTGTTTAAGGATCCGACTCAAATAACCATTTCTAAAATCCGTAACCGTTTAAGCAAGTCGGAAAGGACACCACTTGTGTACCCTACTTATAAAGTATGTCGACATAATCATCTTCAACATTTCATTTTACTGCAAAACAAACTCATCCTTAAACCTCCATAAAACCTTCCTTTCTTTTGTGAAATTCTTCATCATCCATCCTTCAAATCACAAAAGTAAGTACATTTTCGGAATCCTCGCGCAATTTCCAAGTCATCCGTCACTTCGGTTTTTCAATTTCTTCACTTCGAAAATCCGGCCTGTTTTGCATAATTCCGTTTTTACGCTCCTAAACTGGTTTTTCCGTGTTGTAGGTGAAGGACTTGACAACCCGGATGTTGATAGCTTCATACTCGAGGAAGATCTTTAGCCGGATAAGCTTAAGAGGTGACGATAATGAGAAACTCGGCCTTTATGTGTATATTAGCATAATTGTTGTGATTTTTGTATGGTTTCTGTTTTGGTTGTTATATTTTGATTCAAGGACTTAGTAACATGTTTAGGATGATGTTATGATGATGAATCCATGCTTGAATCGGTTGTTATGTGTTCTTAAGCTTATTTTCAGTTTTTCTCATTTTGTGACGGACATAAGATATATTCATTTGAGGATTGTTATGGGACTTACATGCTGGTAGATTAGTAGTAATTGATGTTTGATATTGTTGTGTAAACATCACATGAATCATTGTGTAAGTTTTGGTGTCGATTGATTGAATTTTTGAAGAAGGGTGAAATCCCGATTTTTGCGTTACAGGCTCTCTGAGCCGGTCGACCGACCGGCCGCCGGTCGACCGGCTGGGAGAGCGTTTGGGTGTTTTTCATATTTTTTTGAGATTTTGGCCTGGGACTGCCAGCCGGCCGACCGGCTGCCTGCCGACCGGCTGGTAGTCATCTTTCCTTGTATTGTGTGTTTTTGCGATAAACATAGCATAGGAGGGAGCCCAGCCGGCAGACCGGCCGCCTGCCAGCCGGCTGGGAGTGCATATGGGGATGGATACGAATTTTAGTAAAGGCTAGGGAATGGGGTTCCCAGCCGGCCGACCGGCTGCCTGCCGACCGGCTGGGAGTCCTTCTTGGTGTTCTCGGTTTTTGAACAGAGGTGTAGGCTGAGGGATCACCAGCCGGCCGACCGGCTGCCTGCCGACCGGCTGGGGACCCCTGTAAGCCATTTTGAGTTTTGGAAATTAAATCGTAACTTTCAAACGGTTGATCGGTTTTGATTGAAACTCGTTTTGTATGCCTTTGACATGTATTTGAGGTCCCCGGTGTACGGGCAACATCATATTGGGTTCGGGAATGGATTAAGGATAGAGACCCCCCGGTCGGGTAACCGAAAGGGAAACCGGCTCTCCCTCAACTTAGTTCTCGGGGCCAGTTAAGTGTTGATTAGAGGATAAGAAAAGTAGAACTAGTGTTTAGTTCATAGACTTTGGTTGATATTGTATTGATGCGTATTAAGTTATGCCTTAAGCTGGCCTCTGAACTTAATACGTGAGTTGTTTGTCATATATGGGGATATGCCTTAAGTTGGCCTCTGAGCCCTATATGTGTTTGTCTGTCGTGTCTGGAACATGCCTTAAGCTGGCCTCTGAGTTCAGACATGTGTGATAGTGATCGCGTCAGAACATGCCTTAAGTTGGCCTCTGAGTCTGACGAGTAGAGCAGCTGCACAACGGGGTAGCTAAGGAACTGACACCTTGCCCGGAGTGCAGATGTTTGGTGCTAGAACATGCCTTAAGCTGGCCTCTGAGTTTAGTACCTTGTGATGTGGTGAAGGGACATGCCTTAAGCTGGCCTCTGAGTCCTTTACTTTTGGATGCTAGTCTATGCCTTAAGTTGGCCGCTGAGTCTAGTGTCTTGCTGATTGGCAGGTCCATGCCTTAAGTTGGCCTCTGAGTCCTTGCTTGCTGAACGATTTGGTATTAGGTTATGTCTTAAGTTGACCGCTGAACCTTTTACTTGCTGATTCTATCTGCTTGCCTTGAGTTGGTACGTGTCAGATATAGACATGGTTAATGATGAGTAAATGTATATCTGTTAAGTTGTGGTTTAATCATCCAAGGCATTGGATGACTCTTAGTTCGGTTTCATAAATAATTGGATTGAAAGACCCCCCGACTGGGTAACCAGTAGGGAAACCGGCTCTCCTTCCTATTTGTTTATGAAGTTGGTTGAGAGCCGTGCACTGTAATCGCTTGATAGTAAGAGATAAGATGATGAGATGTTTATGCTTCACATGTTGTTATATGTTGGAGTATTCTGTATTGTTTTTATGTTACGTGTTGTCACAAAAGGTGGCTAGGAGAACTCTAGTCACTCCCCACTGATTGTGGCGTACATGTTTTCATGTATGTAGGTACATGCTGGTTGGAGCAGGGGTTCACGAGAGCTAGCGAGCGATGATCCGTTCATCATGACTTACCTTATGTCGTTTAGCTGGACTCGTAGTTTGTTACATTTGTTTTGGTGCCGGTAGGGATGTCCCATCCCCGGCTGATGTATATATTTCATTTCAGTACTTAGAACTGTTACTTATCTATTTGGTTTCAGTTTCAGTTTACGTTTCAGTCTAAGACTTCTCGCATGTTTTATCTTTAAAAAGTTTTAATTCCGCTGCAATTTTTAGTACTTTTACGTGTTTATATTTCCGCTTTCGCGAGGGGTTACAGTTGGTATCAGAGCATTATTGCTCCCGACGCACTCATGTGACCCCCAACCTTAACTTGACCAAATAAACAAATAATGAATGAGAGATGGGTAGATCTAAGGACTTATTTTGTAGTCTATTTGTGATTGCTAATTGCTAAGCTAATCCTTGTTTTCTCTTTTGAAGGATGGTGAGACCCAGAGCTGCTGATAACATTGTGCTGCAAGCAATTCAGCATTTGCTTGAGACTCAGAGACAGCAAGCCGGGAATGTTCCGCCTCCTCCACCGCCAGACAACGAGGCTAATCGTCCTGGTAGTTTCTCATGGATAGCTTCGCAGATGTCCCGTAGCCACGTGAAGACATATGGTGGCGAGGTTGATTCGGTAGCTCTTACCGAGTGGTTCAGGGAGATGGAGAGGAGCTTTGCTATGTATTCGGTGAGTAGAGAGGATAGAGTGCGGCTAGCCACTCACTTTCTTACTCTTGAGGCCGACAGGTGGTGGGCGTTGACAGGACCTACCTTCACTCAGGATCCTCTGTTCGATTGGGATGCTTTCAAGGATAAGCTCGAGACGAGGTTCTATCCTAAAGAGCTCAGATCACAGCGACTCAAAGAATTTATGGATTTAAAGCAAGGTAAGATGTCGGTTCAGGAGTTCACAGACCGTTTCAACCAGCTAGCTCACTTTGCATCGAGGTTTGTTAGAGATGAGGCCGAGAGAGTCTACTTTTACCGTGGCAAGCTAGGGCCACGCATTGAGAGCATGGTTCGTCGAGACTCTACTTCTTTCGTGGAGGTGTATGATGATGCTATTTGGGCTGAGAGTTCTATTCGTGCCATAGATGCTGAGACCCGTGCTGCTACTTCTAGTGTGACTTCTCACCAGAGATCCGTGTACCAGGGGAAGAGACCATTTGTTCCTTTTACTTCTTCGCCTTCTTCTCAGAAGAAGCGTTTTGAGAGGTTCTCTGCTCCGGTTGCTAAGACCTTTGTTCACACCGACACATCTCCTAGTGTTTGCCACCGTTGTGGTAAACCTTCTCATCCGGGTTTTGACTGTTTCAAGAATGCTTTCAAGTGCTATACTTGCAATGGATTTGGGCACAAGTCTTATGAGTGTCCTGAGAGGAACACCGCACTTGGCAAGGCTGCCACTGCTGCTGCAGCAACTAAGGGAGGAAAGCCGAAAGGGAAGATCTTTGTGATGACTAGGGCTGAGGCAGAGGCTCATCCAGATATTGTTGCTGGTATCTTTTCTGTTCTTGGCGCTGAGTGCCTTATTTTATTCGATACTGGAGCTTCTTTATCATTTATATCGACTCAGTTCGCCGACCTTTTAGCTCTTGAGTCTTCATTGGTTGAGGAGACTTCTATTTCCTTACCTTCTGGAGACGTGTTTTCCTGCTCTTCGTCCCATAGGGATGTTCCTATTATTATTGGTCAAGCCACATTTCCAGCGGACTTACTGAGATTTCCTCTCGAGGAGTTTGACATTATCCTCGGTATGGATTGGTTATCGCGATACCATGCTCGCTTCGAGTGTCGCGACCAGAAAATCTGCTTGAGGAGTTCTTCAGGAGTTCGTGTTTCCTATAGGGGAACTCGCCCTCAAAGGGGTGTTCGTGTTATCTCTTCGATGAAAGCTTCTCATCTTCTTAGGAAGGGTTGTCAAGCCTTCCTGTGTGTTGTTACAGCTGCTAAACCATCGCTACCGAAGCTTGAAGATGTAGCCATTGTTCGTGAGTATCCAGATGTGTTCCCAGATGACTTGCCAGGGATACCGCCAGAGAGAGATGTGGAGTTTACCATTGAGCTTGTTCCAGGTACCGGACCGATTTCTAAGGCTCCTTACCGTATGGCTCCGCCAGAGTTGAAAGAGTTGAAGCAGCAATTGGAAGAGATGATCGAGAAAGGTTTCATTAGACCGAGTGCTTCTCCGTGGGGTGCTCCCGTTTTGTTCGTTAAGAAGAAAGATGGTTCCATGAGGCTTTGCATTGACTATAGAGAGTTGAATCGAGTGACCGTGAAGAACAGATATCCTTTGCCTAGGATAGATGACTTGTTTGATCAGTTGAGAGGTGCTTCTAGGTTTTCCAAGATTGATCTTCGATCGGGTTATCATCAGATTCCAGTGAGAGAGGCTGATATTGCGAAGACTGCTTTTCGTACCAGATATGGGCATTTTGAGTTTGTAGTTATACCATTTGGGTTGACTAATGCACCAGCTATTTTTATGGATCAGATGAACCGTACCTTCAGTGAGTATCTCGACACTTGTGTTGTGGTGTTTATCGATGACATCTTGATATATTCGAAGACCGATGAGGAACATGCTGAGCATCTTCGATTGATTTTAGGGATTCTGCGCAGACAGAAGTGGTTCGCAAAGTTTTCGAAGTGTGAATTTTGGCTCTCGAAGGTTGCCTTTTTAGGACATGTGATATCCAGCGAGGGTGTGATGGTAGATCCCGCGAAGATAGAGGCTGTGGTTGATTGGGAGAGTCCCAAAGATGTTGGAGAGATCCGAAGCTTTTTGGGTTTGGCAGGCTATTATCGTAGATTTGTGGAGGATTTCTCCAGATTAGCTCGCCCGATGACTCAGTTACTGAAGAAAGAAGCCAAATTTGTGTGGACCGACAAGTGTGAGAGTTCTTTCCAGGAGTTGAAGACCAGATTGACCTCCGCTCCTATACTTGCTTTGCCAGAGATCGGGGTTGACTTTGATGTGTATTGTGATGCTTCGATGTTAGGACTTGGATGCGTACTGATGCAGAGTGGTAAGGTGATAGCATATTCATCTAGACAGTTGAGAGTTCATGAGGTGAACTATCCGACACATGATTTGGAGTTGGCTGCAGTTGTTCATGCTTTGAAGATGTGGCGACATTACCTGATTGGATCCCATTGCCGTATTTTCACAGATCACAAGAGTCTTAAGTACATTTTTACTCAGAAAGACCTTAACATGAGACAGAGACGTTGGCTAGAGTTGGTGAAAGATTACGACATCGAGTTGTTATATCATGAGGGAAAAGCCAATGTAGTTGCAGATGCGCTTAGCCGCAAGACTTCTCACTCGATGAGTGCCATGAGAGTATTGCCCGATGAGTTGTGTTCCGAGTTCCGGAAGCTGAGGTTAGAGATGGTGGGTAGTGGTTTTGATTGGTTAGCTGCTATGACTGCCGAGCCGTCTTTATATTGGGAGATTCGCCAGAGTTTGCCTTTAGATGCCGATTTCAGGAAGTTCGAGGCTAAGATTTCGAGTGGTGTTGCACCTGACTTGGTGATTGATGCTGATGGTTTCCTTAGGTTCCGTGGTAGGATGTATGTTCCTGATGTGCCAGATCTGAGGAAGAGAATTCTTGATGAGGCTCACTTGTCACCGTATTCCGTTCATCCAGGAGGAGAGAAGATGCACAAGGATTTGAGACTTATGTTTTGGTGGCCTGGTATGAAGAAGGAGATCTTGGATTATGTTAGTAGGTGCTTGACTTGTCAACAAGTCAAGATAGAGCATAGGAGACCTGGTGGTTTGCTACAGCCGCTTCCCGTTCCTCAGTGGAAGTGGGAGTGCATATCTATGGATTTTGTTACTGCTTTGCCTAAGACCGTGGGAGGCAAAGATGCGATTTGGGTTATCGTTGATCGTCTAACTAAGTGCGCCAGATTCGTGCCGATCAGAGAGACATGGGATATGGATCGTTTAGCTAGGGCTTATATTGCTGAGATAGTCCGATATCATGGTGTCCCGAGGGAGATAGTTTCAGATCGTGATCCGAGGTTTTGTTCCAGGTTCTGGAAGGCTTTGCAGGAGGCTATGGGTAGCTGTTTGTTGATGAGTACTGCTTTTCATGCCGCGACCGATGGTCAGTCCGAGAGGACTATACAGACATTAGAGGATTTGCTCCGTGCTTGTGCCCTTGATTTTCAGAGTTCTTGGGAGCAGTGTTTGCCGTTGGTAGAGTTTTCTTACAACAACAGTTATCATGCTTCCATTGGTATGGCTCCGTACGAGGCTCTTTATGGTAGGAAGTGCCGTAGTCCGATTTGTTGGGATCAGGCTAGTGACGTTCGTGACCTAGGACCGGACCAGTTAGCTGTTACCATTGACCAGGTTCGGCTTATCAGAGGTAGGATGAAGGCCGCACAGGACCGGCAGAAATCCTATGCTGATGTTCGCCGTAGACCCTTAGAGTTTGAGGTGGGTGATCGAGTTTTCTTGAGGGTTTCTCCGATGAAGGGCGTCAAAAGGTTTGACGTTAAGGGCAAGTTGAGCCCTAAGTATATTGGACCTTTTGAGATCGTGAAGAGGATTGGTGCTGCTGCTTACCGATTGGACTTGCCTCCTAGTTTGGGCAAGGTTCATAGCGTTTTTCATGTTTCCCAGCTCCGTAAGTATGTTAGTGACCCGAGTCATGTTTTGCCTAGAGAGATCGAGAACTTGGAGCCGAGTCTTGCTTTCGAGGAGCGTCCTGTGAAGATCCTAGACCGTCAGGATAGGAAGCTTAGGAGCAAGGTGGTGCCGCTAGTGAAGATCCTTTGGCGTTGCGGTGATGTTGAGGAGCAGACGTGGGAAACAGAGGCATCGATGCGTATCGCGCATCCTTCTCTTTTCGATTGAGGTATAGTATATAGATTTATATCCGTTCGAGTTTCGAGGACGAAACTTTTTGAAGTTGGGGTGATTGTAACATCCCGTATTTTCGTAAAATCTAATTTAATCGTTTTAAATTATTTTATGTAATAAAATAATATTTTAATAATTTACTCGAAAGATTTTAATTTAAAAGTAAGATCCGTCTTAAGAACCTCCAGTCCTTAAGACGAATACAAACTTGGCATTGTTTAAGGATCCGACTCAAATAACCATTTCTAAAATTCGTAACCGTTTAAGCAAGTCGGAAAGGACACCACTTGTGTACCCTACTTATAAAGTATGTCGACATAATCATCTTCAACATTTCATTTTACTGCAAAACAAACTCATCCTTAAACCTCCATAAAACCTTCCTTTCTTTTGTGAAATTCTTCATCATCCATCCTTCAAATCACAAAAGTAAGTACATTTTCGGAATCCTCGCGCAATTTCCAAGTCATCCGTCACTTCGGTTTTTCAATTTCTTCACTTCGAAAATCCGGCCTGTTTTGCATAATTCCGTTTTTACGCTCCTAAACTGGTTTTTCCGTGTTGTAGGTGAAGGACTTGACAACCCGGATGTTGATAGCTTCATACTCGAGGAAGATCTTTAGCCGGATAAGCTTAAGAGGTGACGATAATGAGAAACTCGGCCTTTATGTGTATATTAGCATAATTGTTGTGATTTTTGTATGGTTTCTGTTTTGGTTGTTATATTTTGATTCAAGGACTTAGTAACATGTTTAGGATGATGTTATGATGATGAATCCATGCTTGAATCGGTTGTTATGTGTTCTTAAGCTTATTTTCAGTTTTTCTCATTTTGTGACGGACATAAGATATATTCATTTGAGGATTGTTATGGGACTTACATGCTGGTAGATTAGTAGTAATTGATGTTTGATATTGTTGTGTAAACATCACATGAATCATTGTGTAAGTTTTGGTGTCGATTGATTGAATTTTTGAAGAAGGGTGAAATCCCGATTTTTGCGTTACAGGCTCTCTGAGCCGGTCGACCGACCGGCCGCCGGTCGACCGGCTGGGAGAGCGTTTGGGTGTTTTTCATATTTTTTTGAGATTTTGGCCTGGGACTGCCAGCCGACCGACCGGCTGCCTGCCGACCGGCTGGTAGTCATCTTTCCTTGTATTGTGTGTTTTTGCGATAAACATAGCATAGGAGGGAGCCCAGCCGGCAGACCGGCCGCCTGCCAGCCGGCTGGGAGTGCATATGGGGATGGATACGAATTTTAGTAAAGGCTAGGGAATGGGGTTCCCAGCCGGCCGACCGGCTGCCTGCCGACCGGCTGGGAGTCCTTCTTGGTGTTCTCGGTTTTTGAACAGAGGTGTAGGCTGAGGGATCACCAGCCGGCCGACCGGCTGCCTGCCGACCGGCTGGGGACCCCTGTAAGCCATTTTGAGTTTTGGAAATTAAATCGTAACTTTCAAACGGTTGATCGGTTTTGATTGAAACTCGTTTTGTATGCCTTTGACATGTATTTGAGGTCCCCGGTGTACGGGCAACATCATATTGGGTTCGGGAATGGATTAAGGATAGAGACCCCCCGGTCGGGTAACCGAAAGGGAAACCGGCTCTCCCTCAACTTAGTTCTCGGGGCCAGTTAAGTGTTGATTAGAGGATAAGAAAAGTAGAACTAGTGTTTAGTTCATAGACTTTGGTTGATATTGTATTGATGCGTATTAAGTTATGCCTTAAGCTGGCCTCTGAACTTAATACGTGAGTTGTTTGTCATATATGGGGATATGCCTTAAGTTGGCCTCTGAGCCCTATATGTGTTTGTCTGTCGTGTCTGGAACATGCCTTAAGCTGGCCTCTGAGTTCAGACATGTGTGATAGTGATCGCGTCAGAACATGCCTTAAGTTGGCCTCTGAGTCTGACGAGTAGAGCAGCTGCACAACGGGGTAGCTAAGGAACTGACACCTTGCCCGGAGTGCAGATGTTTGGTGCTAGAACATGCCTTAAGCTGGCCTCTGAGTTTAGTACCTTGTGATGTGGTGAAGGGACATGCCTTAAGCTGGCCTCTGAGTCCTTTACTTTTGGATGCTAGTCTATGCCTTAAGTTGGCCGCTGAGTCTAGTGTCTTGCTGATTGGCAGGTCCATGCCTTAAGTTGGCCTCTGAGTCCTTGCTTGCTGAACGATTTGGTATTAGGTTATGTCTTAAGTTGACCGCTGAACCTTTTACTTGCTGATTCTATCTGCTTGCCTTGAGTTGGTACGTGTCAGATATAGACATGGTTAATGATGAGTAAATGTATATCTGTTAAGTTGTGGTTTAATCATCCAAGGCATTGGATGACTCTTAGTTCGGTTTCATAAATAATTGGATTGAAAGACCCCCCGACTGGGTAACCAGTAGGGAAACCGGCTCTCCTTCCTATTTGTTTATGAAGTTGGTTGAGAGCCGTGCACTGTAATCGCTTGATAGTAAGAGATAAGATGATGAGATGTTTATGCTTCACATGTTGTTATATGTTGGAGTATTCTGTATTGTTTTTATGTTACGTGTTGTCACAAAAGGTGGCTAGGAGAACTCTAGTCACTCCCCACTGATTGTGGCGTACATGTTTTCATGTATGTAGGTACATGCTGGTTGGAGCAGGGGTTCACGAGAGCTAGCGAGCGATGATCCGTTCATCATGACTTACCTTATGTCGTTTAGCTGGACTCGTAGTTTGTTACATTTGTTTTGGTGCCGGTAGGGATGTCCCATCCCCGGCTGATGTATATATTTCATTTCAGTACTTAGAACTGTTACTTATCTATTTGGTTTCAGTTTCAGTTTACGTTTCAGTCTAAGACTTCTCGCATGTTTTATCTTTAAAAAGTTTTAATTCCGCTGCAATTTTTAGTACTTTTACGTGTTTATATTTCCGCTTTCGCGAGGGGTTTTACACAATTAGTGCTGGATCACAATATAATTATTGAATAGTGATAATCTTCATGTGTATGATGCAAATAGTATGTCATACCAAAGATGGCAGACAAGAATAAGAAAGCATGTTAAGGGATTAACAATAGTATATTGAATAAGGCGGCTGAAGTAGAGGCACACAAAAAATATAGTTCATGTATATATATGGGGTGAAGACTTAACCCTATTACCAAATAAATCAACTAATAACAATATTTTCCTTAAAACCAAATGTTTAAATATTAAAGAATAAAATAAACCAGTCAAATGAAATAATATAATATTTGGAATATTACAATCTCCCTTTCTTAAACGAACTTCGTCCCGAAGTTTTTATTTAGAAAACAAAAGCACTATTTTTTTTTTATTTGTAACAACTCGACCCACCACGGTCGTAACACAACCCCAATAAGATGGGTGCACACTTTTGGGCCCGTTATTTGTCCTCACTTAAGCCCAAAAGCACAAGGCCTTGTTACTAAGTGGTGGGTGGAAGTTATTATAAACATATCACAAGCCTCACATTCGACCGATGCGGGACAACTTTTAGCTCATACTCTTGGGGTGTTACAAACTCCCCCACTTAAAGAACACAACGTCCTCGTTGTGCCTTAAACTTGACCACAACCAGGGCCAGAATCCTCCCCCGCTAGGTGTGTGACCCGGGTACTCCCGACCACAGGCTCACCCCACGGTCGCAGGGTCGCTCTGATACCATTTGTAACAACCCGACCCACCACGGTCGTAACACAACCCCAATAAGATGGGTGCACACTTTTGGGTCCGTTATTTGTCCTCACTTAAGCCCAAAAGCACAAGTCCTTGTTACTAAGTGGTGGGTGGAAGTTATTATAAACATATCACAAGCCTCACATTCGACCGATGCGGGACAACTTTTATCTCATACTCTTGGGGTGTTACAGCGCTGCCGACCTATTAGGACTCATACATACGGACGTATGTGGCCCTATGTCGATCAACACACGAGAAGGCTATAGGTATTTCATCACTTTCACGGATGATTTGAGTAGATATGGCTATGTCTACTTAATGAAGCATAAAAGTGAATCCTTTGACAAGTTCAAAGAATACCAGAATCGGGTACAGAACCAGCTGGGAAGAAAGACTAAAGCACTACGTTCTGATCGTGGTGGTGAGTATCTTTCACACGAGTTTGATCAACACCTTAAAGACTGTGGCATCGTGCTACAGTTGACTCCACCTGGAACACCACAATTAAATGGTGTGTCCGAACGGAGAAATCGAACTCTACTCGATATGGTTCGATCCATGATGAGTCACACCGTTGTGCCTGATTCATTGTGGGGCTATGCTCTTTTGTCAGCCGGTCTAATACTTAACCGAAGTCCGTCTAAAGCTGTTGACAAGACTCCATACGAATTATGGAAGGGAACGGTCCCCAACTTGTCCTTTATTCGGGTTTGGGGCTGCGAGGCTTATGTCAAGTGGAGACACGAGGATAAGCTCGGCCCGCGATCGGTCAAGACATACTTTATAGGTTATCCAAAGGGAACTTTTGGTCATTACTTCTACTCGCCTACCGAACAACGTGTTTTTGTTGCGGCTAGTGCGACGTTCTTAGAGAAAGAATTTCTCGAGAACAAGTCGAGTAATAGAACCTTCGAGTTATCAGAGGTTCAAGAACCAACTACCGAGCAACCATTGGAGGAAACAGTTCCTTCAACCGAGGCTGCGGTAGATATTCCTGAGGAACCTAGGAGGTCGGGAAGAGTCTCCATTCCTCCGGACAGATACATTGGTATGGTCGAGGAACATGATATGGATGACGTCTTACTCCTAGAGGGTAATGAACCCTCAACCTATAAAGGTGCCATGACCAGTTCTGACTCAAAGCTATGGCTAGAAGCCATGCAATCCGAGATGGACTCCATGTATGAGAACAACGTGTGGGATCTTGTGGACCTACCTGCAAAGGTACGCCCCCTTCAATGCAAATGACTTTACAAAATAAAGCATGTCGTGGAAGGTAAACAAGATATCCATAAGGCAAGACTAGTTGCTAAAGGTTTCACCCAAGTGTCAGGCTTGCACTACGATGAGATCTTTGCACCCGTAGTCATGCTACGTTCCATTCGGATTACCTTAGCGATAGCCGCATTTCATGACTATGAAATATGGCAAATGGACGTTAAAACCGCCTTCTTAAACGGTTATTTGGAGGACGAGTTGTACATGGTACAACCCGAGGGTTTTATTGATCCAGAACATCCTAAGAAGGTTTGCAAGCTTAAGCGTTCCATCTATGGACTTAAGCAAGCATCGCGGAGTTGGAATCATCGCTTCAACCAAGTGATAAAAGAGAATGGATTCGTTCGATCAGTTGAGGAACCATGTCTCTATATCAAGTCGAGTGGGAGCAAGATTGTCTTCCTAGTACTGTATGTCGATGACATACTCTTGATTGGGAATGACATACCTCTCCTTTCTTCGGTTTAAGCATGGTTGAAAAACCATTTCCAGATGAAAGATCTGGGAGAGGCATAAAGAATTTTGGGCATCCGTATCTACAGGGATAGATCACGACGGATGTTGTCTCTCAGCCAGGAGTCTTACATAGATAAGATTCTAGAGAGATTCAGCATGACGAACTCCAAGAAAGGGTTCCTTCCTATGACTACTGGGCTTCACTTGAGCAAGTCTCAAGAAGCTAAGACATTGGAAGAGAAAGAGCGCATGAGTCGGAGTCCTTATGCTTCGTCAATAGGATCGATCATGTATGCCATGATATGCACATGTCCAGACGTTGCATATGCATTGAGTATGACCAGTCGATTCCAAGCTCATCCAGGTGAACAACACTGGACGGCCATGAAAAACATTCTTAAGTACCTACGGAGGACTAAAGATTGAGGATTGACTTATGGAGGCAACTCAACGCTCTGCGCCACGGGTTACGCAGATGCTAGCTTCCAAACGGATCGAGATGACTCGAAATCTCAGTCTGGATTCGTTTTACTCTTAATGGCGCTGCTATCAGCTGGAAAAGTTCTAAACAGAGTGTTACAGCAGATTCTACAACTGAGTCCACGTAAAAGGAGATATTCATTGATAAGATCGCTACGGATGACAACATAGTTGATCCTCTCACTAAAGCATTACCACGTGATAAGCATGAAGGGCACATTCACTCCATGGGAATTAGATGTGTTCCTAAGTTGTGGTACTCTTTTATGAATTCATGTAATAATTCATTTTCTCGTGTACTCTATTCAACCTCATTGTTATGATATATATAATGTTTTGTTTTTCATGTGGAATTGTACGCCAATTTTGAACACCACAAAGTGAACTGAATAACATTACATCGTTTTAGTCCTTGATTACCCAATTGAGCTGATAACTCAGGTAATCATTTTGTGACGTTGGTTGATGGTGGGTTCAACGAGCCATAAGTCACACGGCTGACTGACCAATCACAAAGGCGAGTTATACGGATATCTCGTAGGACACCCGTGACAACGTTATGGAGTCCTAAATGTTTTATAAAATTGGGTGCCAGGTCGTGGATAGGACCTCCATAGTGTTCCTTAGAGTCGAGTCTTTTGACTTTCAACTGTCTCTTGAGATTAAGGCAGATTTTGGATAACTTTGGTTTCTTTCCCACGGTCATCGTAACAGGGGCCAAGAGGATTTTTTCTGGGTTATTTCATGTTGCGCGATATCGGCAGGATTCGAGTTGAGGGAAATATCCAAACCCTTATCAGGATTTTATCATTTCTCAGGGCCACTCGAGGAGTAGTAACTGAAATGCATGGCCATGCTCGAATACAGATTCGTTTTATCAGTTAAGTTACTCTCTAGTCGGGGAAACCACTCTTGATACAGATCGCTTGTGAGATACGACCTTTGCGAATGCGGATTTGCAAATTGTCTTACATTGAGTGGGAGAAATTTTAAAAGGATATGAGAATCGGTTATCGCACCTACACCTGTACGGACAAATGGGAGTTTGTTGGAGCTTGTGTCCTCCACATGTAGTGTGATAACGTCATTGCACATACCCTTGTACGGACAAGTGGGAGATTGTTGGGGCTGGTGTCCTTGACAATTAAGTACAATGACTTATTAAATCTCTTTAAGGATCACAAGGGCATACTTCAGTATTATTATCAGTTGATCCACGTTTATCAATAACGGTTGGCTTGCTAGATAAGTTTGACGTTATTGTCATACGGATGACGGTGATCAACTGTAACACCCCAAGAGTATGATATGAGTTTGTGTGGAAATTTGTCCCACATCGGTAGATTGAGAGGCCTGTGATATGTTTATAATAGCTCCTACCCACCATGTAGTAACAAAGCCTTGTGCTTTTGGGCTTAAGTGAGGACAAACAATGGGCCCAAAAGTATGCACCCATCTTATTGGGTTTGTGTTACGACGGTGGTGGGTCGAGTTGTTACAAATGGTATCAGAGCGACCCTGCGACCGTGTGATGAGCCTGTGGTCGGGAGTACCCGGGTCACACACCTAGCGGGGGAGGATTCTGGCCCTGGTTGTGGTCAAGTTTGAGGCACAACGAGGACGTTGTGTTCTTTAAGTGGGGGAGTTTGTAACACCCCAAGAGTATGATATGAGTTTGTGTGGAAATTTGTCCCACATCGGTAGATTGAGAGGCCTGTGATATGTTTATAATAGCTCCTACCCACCATGTAGTAACAAAGCCTTGTGCTTTTGGGCTTAAGTGAGGACAAACAATGGGCCCAAAAGTATGCACCCATCTTATTGGGTTTGTGTTACGACGGTGGTGGGTCGAGTTGTTACATCAACTGGTCCCTATACGTCACACCTATAGGACACGTTTGAGAGATGTGAAGGTATGAAAATACAGTCACATTTATGCCGGATACGACTAAACAGTTAATCAGAGGTATTGACTATTAAATTAGTCAATAAGATGTTGAGATTATTATTTAATACGGATTAAATAATTTTAGCTAACACGGATTACATGATTAATTCGTAAAATTAAATATAAGCAGTTATATTTAATTAAATATTGATTTCGCGTATTAATATAAACAGTTATATTAATTTGGGTCATTATACAATATCGCAATTTTATCAGACCATTATTAATACATCGACTGCATTAATATCTGATAACACGAGTGCGATTTATAAATAAAACCCGCGAATAATATTTAGCAAATCGGGTCGAACCACGCAAAGGAATAAGGTAAGAGTGGAAAAAGCCCACCCTTACCATATACCGTTCGGTCGACCCATATACTACAAAAGGAGAGTCTTTCTCCTTTTGTCAGAGACTGGTAATTCACAATCTCAAGAATTAGGGTTTTGAGAACATTATTTTCCCAAAACTCAGATCTCACATCAAAACCTCACAAAAGCTCTCCCCATATTGCAAGGCAATTGGAGAGTATTTTTCTAGCACACGCGGCATCATCTCAATCCAGTCTTGGGTGCAAGTTATAGGAGGGAATTTATTTTAATTCCTGTTCTTAGGCCATAAGCACAAGGACCAAAGGTTGAATTCTTTTTCATGTTTTTATTTATCTTATGACTATATTCACGACTGTAAAATTCGTTATAATCCTTCACGTTTTAGGGCGAATACATGCTTTATTCCCCACAATTCCCTCAGACTTTGTTTCACGTAACACAATACAAAGGGGCTCCCAGCCGGTCAGCAGGCAGCCGGCCTACCGGCTGGGCACCCAACACCCTATATTTCAAAACACGCAAAAGGCACCAATAAACACTCCCAGCCGGTCGACCGGCGGCCGGTCGGTCGACCAACTCATGAGTCGTTGAGCCAAAAATCGTAAAAACGCAGTGTACACAAATTCTTATGAAATCGATACTAAAACTCCAAAATCGCTACCAACAAACAATTCCCAGCATACATAAGACTTATACAACTCAATAGCAAGCATAAATTTCCAACATCAAAGCATATTAGAATCATTTCTTATATTCGTCTTAAGGATGCAATTTCTGAAAATCAACTTATAAGCATGTGAAACACAATCAAAGCATATGAATATCATACTCATGTATTCCTAGCATGATTCTAAGTCCAAACAACAACCACAATGTACAAAATCAGAAACTTTCATCATCAAAACCATGAAACATGCTATTATAACAAATAAAGGTCGAGTTTCCCATTATCGTCACCTCTAAAGCGATTAAGCTCCTAGCTCCTCTTCAATCACGAAACTATCCACCTCGGGATCTTCTAAACCCTCTCCTACAACATGAAGAACGATTATTAGAAGCTAGAAACGGATTTCTCCAAAAACAATCCATTTTTCAAGTTGAACGAAACTGAAATTGAAAGAGACGGATGTCTTGCAAATTTCGCGAGGATTTCAGAAATGTATAACATACCTTGGTTTGGAAATCGGATGATCTCTGAAAATCGATTTAAAGATTGAAAAGTTGAAGGAGAAATGAGAAAGAATGAAACAATGTTTCTTATTTTTGTGAAAATGCAAATGTCGACATAATGAAAGGGGGTTTAGGGTTTAAGTTGTCCTTTCCGTTTAATGAAACGGGTTTTTGATGTGAACGGGTTTTTTTATGAATCGGATTTAACTTGCCAAGTTATTACGTCTTAAGGACTTAAGGTTCTTACGACGGATCTTAACGGAATATTTTAAAATCACTTAACAATAAATATTAAAATATTATTTTATTCCGTAAAAATAGTTTAAAACCTTTAAAATATAATTTACGAAAATACGGGATGTTACACTTCAGCTTCGTTCCCCGAACCTTCACACTCCAATTCAGACCCTCACGCCCTGGTATATAATTCTGCAGCCAATAACTCACACAGCTCACATAAAATTCTTGTTTTACTTGTTCAGTTGTGGTATTTATTTTGCATTTCTTTACCAACATCGAAATGATCGGGTTCAAGTTTATAAGGGTCATAAAGTTTTTGGGGTTGGAGCTGATCTAAACTCTAACGATAACACAAGTAATTTACAAAATGAAAACCAAAATTAAACCTTTCAAGATATTTTATAATGATGACGTGCGTGGCCATTAAAATGGTTAATACCGATTTGAATCAGAGTATTAGGGAGAAGACAGAGTAAGAAGGCAACTATAAAAATGAAAGACAACAAACCTCTGATTTAGCGGAATGAAATGCAAAAATGGTCTTATAGTGATGATCTTGACTGTCCTTCCTCCGTCACCATTCACCTGGTTGATTATCCGAGTTCTTCACCAGTATTGGATTGGCTTTGTACCATGAGAGAATAATATCAAAAGAGAGTAATATTATTGAAAAACACATTGGGTATGATTTATACTGTCATACTAATACATTACCTGATCACACCCTAACACGCATAAAAACTTGACATTCCTTAATTTCTTCATTTCATAACCAACTTGCCAAGTATAATCCTCTTTCTCTATTATCACCCTTTTTCCATCTCTACCAACAGACACACCAATATGCAATAACAATTCTCAACTTCCTCTTCAACTTCTCGCAATATTGTAATATGAGACCGTCTCTGAGGAGACTAATTGATAAATGAGACATTGCATTTCCTGATACGACGCTGCTATTTTTTTGAAGTGTAGTGGTGCAGACTCTTACTGGTCACAGGTCCAATTGCACATCTGTCGAATTCCACCCATTCGGAGAATTTTTTGCTTCTGGTTCATCGGATACTAATCTAAAGATATGGGATATAAGAAAAAGATGGTGCATTTTCACATATAAGGGCCACAGTCATGGGATAAATACTATCAAGTTCTCACCTGACGGTTGGTGGGTTGTTTGACTTGTTTCAGGTGGATTTGATAATGTTGTAAAGGTAAGACTACCGCCAGGTGTCCACTCTTTACTCTCAGTTAGCTGAGGTGGCTTGGAGAGTCTTAGGGTTTGATCTAAAAGTGTTCATGTTTCTGAGTAGATATGGGATTTGACAGCTGGAAAGTTACTGCATGATCTCAAATTGCACAATGGTCATATCAGATCGATGGACTTTCACCCTGTTGAGTTTTTTATGGCCACAGGTACTAAATTCGATTAGCTTCCTGAGTGCTATAAATTCAGAAGAACCATTCACCGGAAAGAGGCGTTTTACATAATAATCAATGATAAATAGTGACTGTTCTACGAAAGTCTGCGATTCATTTTGTGTTTTATAGTCTTGGACTCTTGGTAGTTTGAGTACATAGTAAAATGTTTTACAAGTAATAAAATGATTTACACTACCTGAAAGACAAATTCTGTATTTTTCCGCAAAAGCATGCGAATGTAAACAGTCTAGTGACTACTAAAATTTGTTAATCTTAAATAGTCCATATAGTAAAGAGAAAATATTGTATTATATACAATACCTTGACGGATGGATAGGTGGAAAGTTACGTTAAGTTCGTGTCCATGTTCTTTAATATTTGGCAAGTTCTTAGATGCTTCTTTCATTAATTTTGTTAGTAGTACCAAGATTATCCTCAACATTCTTTATTACTCCTTATGATTTAAGAGGCGGTTATTTTGCGTTGTTCCTCATATTTTGATAACTTTTAACCATTTGTCTTATGATTATAATGATTTTTCCAAGTTCAGCAGATAAAACTGTTAAATTTTGGGATTTGGAAACTTTTGAGATGACTGGGTCTACTAAACCCGAGGTATCTTCAATAACATATTTTTCCGAGCATGAGTGGGTTTAGGCTGTAATTCTGTAGCCTGCAGAAAGCCAAGTGCTAGAATGATCCCTGTGGAAGTAGAGAAGCTATTTGCAAGGTCCCGTGGGAATGAGTCTTATTTTCTTATCATTCTTAGATTGAATAATCTCTCACATTGTTGAAGATATTGGCCTCGATTGCATCACGACTGAGTTATAAAGGCTTGAAGGTTATTGAAGCCGCTTTTGAGTCATTATCAACAGAAATTAGGCCACGACAACAAGCTGATCCAGGAAGTTCCCCCTATTTCTTCATAACATCCCTTACCTGCAGAGCCACACAAATCAATGTATTTGATTAATGATTCTGAAGGAACGGCGAACGCGCATTGATGGTAACATGTCTTCTAGTACAACAACCTTCTTCCTAGTATAGGAGATGGGGTATAACCTGGAGTCATCCCATGGAGAGCGACGAGCTTTTTTTTTCAAGAGATGAACGTATATAACATTCAACAATTAACATTACGCTAAATACCAAGGGATCCCGCAAATAATGAGGTAATGAAGTAAGGTGTACTTGGTTTGAGCCGCGCGTTAGTTATTTTCAAATGACTCATGAGTCATGATGAAAATTACGTCGTGAGGTACATCAACTGACTGCTACTTCAAGATTTAAAATTTAAAAATCACAACCAATTTTGTGAGCCAATTCCATCATAATCCAAAACCAAGGAATACCGATTCTTCGACTCCATACAAAATGAAATGAACTCCCCTCTCAAAACAAACAATAACAATATCGTAATCAGCCACAAAGTGGTTTCAGACTGTCGTTTTATACGTCTTAATGCTGACTATAGAGATTTTTATCTAACCTGCAACTGCTCCAAATGGTCTCAACTCTCACATGTATCAAAAAGTTGTATGTTCCCTCAGAAACATATGCCAAACGTAACCTAATCCGATTATCAAAATGTTGCCAGTGGTTCAGCAAATCTAAAAACAACGGATTTGTCACAACTGTCATCTATACCAACCAAAAATTATAACCTAAACCAAATTAACCTTTCACTAAACCTTAGCAAACAAGCCGCAGAGCCACAGTTAACCAACTCCCTTTCTCCAATAGAAGTTTCCTCATACACCTTACCTCCACCCTGAAGCCTCATCAAATCACTCGCCCAGACGGTAAAAGGAGAAAAATCATTACATCGAAAAAGGAGATAAAGAGTTATTACACATCAATTAATCAACAATTACTAATTACACATCAATTAATAAGAAAACCCAACAATTAGAGCAAAAAATCATTACACATCAATTAATCAACAATTAATAATTAATAATACCACAATGATTAAAAAACACAAACCTTATCTATCAAAAAAGGACCAAGCCATTTAACAAAGACCAAGGCAAGACCACCCACAACGACGAACAAAACAAACAATTTAAGCCATTTACAAAAGAAACGACATCGTATAACTCTCGACGTCGAAGGCTCGGCAGATATGTCGACGATAAAGCTAAATGTGTTTCACTTGAAAATCTTTTAATAAGTGAGTGAATGTAGTAATTATTGTTGTTATATGTATATGAATCTAACAAAGATAAAAAGGATGAAGATAAGAGAAGATTGAGGTGAGAGCTTTGAAGAGGATAATGGAGATGCAAGGAAAATGAGAGTTAATGATGGGATACAATGTTGGAAATAAAAGTTAATTGAGGTGAGTGGCAGACTGGCAGGGAAGAGTAAGGAGAAGTGAGGTAAGTGGCAGGGAAGAGTATGAAAAGGTACTGATAGAAATACCCATACGCTGCGTTTCAGGAAAAAATAGAACAAAGAGATGTTCTTTGTTACTATTCATTTTGAACAGTAACAAGCCTTGCTCACATTTTTGAAAGGGGATAGATATGCATATCTATCTATATTATTAAGGGTTATTTAATGAGAATACTATATACTATTACACCCCTTCTCAAAATACTATATACTTTAAATTAACTAAGAATACTACCTATTGATTATGAAGCTCCTGCTGATACCAGTTGGTATTGGAAAAAATTTTGTCAGGTTAAGGATATCTTCAGAGAAGGTTTATGGTTGGATCAGAATTTTGTGACTAGTGTTTATAAGGTACAGAAAGGTTATCAATGGCTGAGGTGTAAGCATACCAAGGTGAGGTGGTTTAAGTCAGTCTGGAATAAAGTGTGTGCTCCAAAACATAATTTCATTGCTTGGTTAATCATGAAGGAGGGGCTGTTACTGAAGGAACATTTGTTCAGAATTCGTATTGCTGAGGATGATGTTTGCTGTGTTTGTCAGTTGGCTTGTGAAACGTACAGGCACTTGTTCATGGAGTGTCAATATGCTAGTAGAGTTCTTGCTGGGGTTGGGCATTGGCTGAGGAGTAATGTGAGTCAGATTAATTGTGTGGAGTGTATTATGAATCGCAGGTGGACCAGATTTAGGAAGCAAGTTTGTGTTGCTGCTATTCTTATCGTATGGTATCAACTATGGATGCAGAGAAACAAAGCTCGAATTGAATGTGTCCTATTGTGCCCTCGAAAAGTTGTTGATGAAGTTAGGAGAGTATTGATGGAACGTGTTGTAAACTGTAGAATTCATGTCTCTAACAAGGATCGACCCTGGTGGCTTAGAGTCACAGAGGTATAGTGGTGCAAAGTTCATATACTTTGCTCAAAATTGTTTGTAAATATACGATTTCTAATGGAAAGCTCACATTTTAGCAAAAAAAAAAAAGAATACTACCTACTAATACACTCCCTCTCTTCGAATAGAATTGCTATCTTTGTTACCTGAAGCAGCAGGTAATAATGTGTTATACATACTTTATCTTTATTATTATTAGAACATCATCTCTCCCCCTCACATTTCTAGTGAATACCACAAAAATTCTTGATAATAAATTCTCTCTCAAATTTTCAACACAAATTCTTGTTTAGACCAAACATATCCGTTTGAAGCAATAAGACGGGTTAAATAGCTACTACGGAGTACTTTATATATAAGACAAATAAAATGCCTAGATATTAGCAAAAGACTTGTACTCCCTCCTATTCCATATTTTGTTCCCCTTTGGGTTGGGCACGAGGATTAAGATAAGGAATAAAATAAGTGTAAAAAATTGGGTGGGGTTTGGTGAGAGGAGAGAGGGATGAATAATTAGGAATTAAATAAGAATTTGTGGGCCACAAACATTAAAAAAGTAATAAAATAGGAGTAAAAAAAGTTGGTGGGGTTTGGTAATAGGAGAGAGAAATGAATAAAATAGGAATAAAAGTTTCCAAAATAAGAAAGGGGAAGAAAACCTGAATAATCCGTTTTAGGAAATAGGGAAGAAAATATGGAATAGGAGGGAGTATTATCTATACAAGTGGGGTGTATTTAACTCGTTTTAGTCTTAAAACGGTTATATCCGTCTTAAAAGAGACTTATTGAATTTTCAATACACCCACATTGTAATTCACCCAATTCATTACGAATACTCAATCTGAAAACCTATATTATTATCTTCACAAGCTTGAATACAAACAGATCTACATTACATCACCACAATTACGAATCTATTTATTTCCGGACTAATCCAATATGTAAAAGTTGCGATCATAAAATTTTCAAGCACTCTAAACTTTACCATTGCTTACAAACTACTGTAGTATATAGGACTAATACTTATTATTATGATTATATTATCATTATTATTATTATTATTATATAAAAGGTTATTATGGTAATTTGATGTAATCGTTACATACTTACATACCACTAAACTTCACAATTCAAATCATCCCCTCCCATTGTTTCTTCTTTACCCATTTCCAGAAAACCAAATTCATCTTTCAAGACCTATCTCCCTCCCTCTAATCATGTTTTTGATCATTTTTCATCATATGGGCACTTGAGTTTTCCGAGGGTTCGAGTTGAGTGTTACTTGATTGATTTTCCAGCAAAAAAAAAATTGAGATCAAGGGTAATATGAAATTAAAATTTTCAGATTCATCAAACTCATGTATAAAAGAGGGTACAAACTTTAAAACATAATTAATTTAACAAACAGTTGAAAATTTAATACGAAAATCACAGCCAAAATCGAATTAAATTGAACAAGGTTTTAAAATTTTCAGATTTAAAGAAATAGTAACTTGGGAAAAATCAAACTTAAGAAAATAAATAAATAAATCACTTCAATCTGGAAAGCAGAAAAAGGAAAAATATAAATAAATAAATAAATAAACTGATGAAGAGATTTAAGGAGGGAAAAAGGAAAATGAAGAAGAAAAGGTAAATTAAAGGTAAAAAGAAGTAACGAAAAACTAAAACACTAAATTTTAAGCAAGAGTGACCGGTAGAACAGATAGCCAATTCACCTGTTCTATTATATGGGAGATAGTATATTAGTTGATAGTATTCCGAGTTAATTCAAAGTATATACTCCCTCCATTCATATCTACTTTGCACTTTTGCTTTTTCACGTTTGTTAACGCACGTTTTACGTACTAAATATCTTTAGCTACGTATTCACAAAAATTATAAAAGTTAGATATTTTCAATGTACTCGTGAAGACGAATCAAACAAGATCCCGCATGAATATATTTTCTCTTACGTATTAGGAGAAAATTGATACTGAACGTTGATTTGTAAATAGTGTACAAAATCCAAAAGTACCATTTGGATTTGAATGGAGGAAGTAGTATTTTGAGAAGAGCTATTATAGATTAGAGTATTGATGTTAAATAACCCTATTTTTTATGTAATATTTTTGTTTGCCAATGTATGCAATATAAGTGAACAGAGATGTTTTAAAGTTCCAAACTAATACGGTCACGTTTATGCATTAACTTATATAATTAATCTTAAATGCACCCGTGATTTTCACGGGTATAAAACTAGTTGCTTATTATATCTAGATTTATATTTATTTCCAATATTCTATTCAAATATATGTATTTTTTTTGTCATATATAGTCATGTTAGTACGTAAATAAACGCAAACAATATTGGAATTATGGTTAAAATAATGTGTGCCCTCCCGAACCTAAATTCCTGCATCCTCCCCTAGTTCGAACGGTTTGTATTTAGGGTAGATGACAAAGTTTGAGAGGATAGTTGCGGCGGTTAGGATAACTTAAGATATTGTACCTATTTCCATACAAACACAAAGACCAGACTTTTTGACATTTATTTAAGAGATCAATGTTAATCATTTTACCACTTATGTCAACCAAGTCTGATAGAGGATGGTGACATAAAATGAACTTTAGGCCTTGTCCGTTTTGAATTTAATATCAACTCTATTCAGTTCAACTCAACTCTTCTGTTTACGAATTAACTCTTACTTCAGTAGTTTATGTCTATTAGGTTCAGTTCAATTTAGTTTTATTAAGTTAAATTAAGTTGAAAAAGTTCGAGTCCAAATAAAGACGGCATTTGTTAGTTGTTAGAAATGGAAGGGAGAAGAATATGAGGAAAGTGGGGAAAAAGTTGGAAGTGGCTTTGGCAAAAACACAGGTGATAGTAGGGGATTGGTTAAATAGAGTGGGGGGGGGGGGGGGGAGATGTGAGATGTGAGATGTATGGTGCATAAAAAAAGGGGGCGTGTGGTAAGCTTGCGAAGGTGGTTACTAGTTAGTAGTGGAAGATGAGAATGGTCCATGTGAAATGATTCACTACTATCTAATCTAAGACACACCCTTGCCAAAATACCAACCACTCCTAGAGTTTTCAACTCCAACTTGAGCTTTGTTTTATGGCCTCTTCTGTCCCTTTCATCCTTTTTTTTATGCTTCACTGCCGGAAGAACCTCATCCCTTTTCTCACCTTCACATCATTATTTGTCCTTTGCATTCCAAAAAACACTTGCCTGCTAATAAACTACCTTTCTCTTCCTTAATCTGGGATGCTTTTGCATGACATCAACCTATGTACAAAGGTTAGTTATGTTTTGCATGGATTCCACAATATGGACAGTGGAATTACGCTCCCACGTCGACGTCCAGGAATGTCGATCGTAAATATCCCTTTCACACCTAAAAAAGGATGTATGCCCTGAACAAGTGGACGAAGATGCTAATATGACAATAACAATTGATAATAATTGACAGTAATGTATACTGTGAGTTAGTCCTCAATTTGTTGGATTTTTCGCTGCGACTGCGTGCCTTATCGTATTGACTCACTCTTGTGGCTACACTATATCTATCTATGAATTGAATGAGAGATAACCACACGCCACAATAATATCTCTTCTAGTATGCTTGGTAGACTACTGCGTCATTTTCAGCATCTTGTCCAAACCCGGACTTTATCTTATATGCATCTTTCTGCCTACCCGATCCAACATTTGTTGCGTAATACTTGCGGCATTCAACATCCAAACAGGGTAAACTATAACTCTCTGCTATTCATTCCAATCCTTGCACACAATGAGATAAAAGTATTTTAGGATAGTACAAGCCAATTTGTTAATAATCAGTACAAGTTGATAATTCAAATAATGAAATGTCACAATAAAATAAAATTAATAACACATGCAAAATTCCAAGATGAAACAAAGAATCTGAAATTTGTATGCAAAACAATAATAACTACCTCGCTGTTTAAAAGTCATGTAATGTAATGTAATGTAAACAATACAAGAATTGAGCATATAATATATATACCTGACCTCAAGGTACGTATGTAGTGTAGCTAGCTGCTACTCATCTGTCAATTCAACTTGACCACCTCATCTGGAAAATTCGATACAGAAAAGTATTCTATATAAGTAAAGAGACTGACTTCACTTCATCAGGAAGGAAGGACGATCATTTACATGTTAGAGAGAGTGAGTGGAGAGAAAAAGTGTATTTTCATGGAGGAAATGGTAAAGATGGAGGATAGAGATATGGGGAGACACGAAAAGGAGAAGGATGAAATAGAAAAAGAAAAAGAAAAAGAAGATGAAGCAGAAGAGGGAGTCGGAGTCGCCAGGCTTCCGCCATGGACTAAACAGGTAACCATCAGAGGGGTTGTGGCCAGTGGAGTGCTTGGTGTCATATACAGCATCATCGCAATGAAGCTCAACCTCACGACAGGGCTCAGTCCCAATCTCAATGTCTCAGCTGCTCTGCTTGCTTTCGTGTTCATTAGGACGTGGAGCAAGCTCGTTGAGAAGGCTGGCTTTCGTCCTCTTCCCTTCACTAAGCAAGAGAACACCATGATTCAGACTTGTGCTGTTGCTTGCTATAGCATTGCCATTGGAGGTTTTTTTTCCCTTTCTTTTCCCTTTTCAAATTCAAGCCAACAAATGCATGATTTTGATAACATCACTCATTACCTTACTGTCTCTCTTTGTTTACAGGTGGGTTTGGGTCATACCTTTTGGGTTTGAACAAGACGACATATGAGCTGGCAGGAGTCAACACAGTGGGGAACACTGCAGCAAGTTACAAGGAGCTTCAAATCGGGTGGATGACTGCTTATCTCTTCGTTGTTTGTTTTGTTGGACTCTTCGTGCTCGTCCCACTTAGGAAGGTAAGACTATAGACAAACTGAAAGCTTAAAAACGTTCTAGTTGTAGATTGACTGATGAAGTTCAAATGCATTTGCAGATACTGATAATCGACTACAAATTGGTATTTCCAAGTGGTATGGCAACTGCTGTTCTAATAAATGGATTCCATACAAGAGGAGATCAGATGGCCAGGTAAAGAAAGTAGAGGTTTAAATTGAACTCGTAATTTGCCCTCCAATTGTTTTGTTCACTTAAAATCGCATTGCAGGAAACAAATAAGCGGGTTTTACAAGTACTTTTCAATGAGCTTCTTATGGGGGTGCTTCCAGTGGTTCTACGCTGCAAAAGAGAGTTGCGGGTTCAACCAATTCCCTACATTTGGCCTGCAAGCATGGAAGCACACCTTTTACTTTGATTTTAGCATGACTTATGTAGGCACAGGCATGATTTGTTCCCATCTTGTCAGCTTGTCCTTGCTCCTCGGAGCAGTGCTTTCCTGGGGAATCATGTGGCCTCTCATTAATAAGCTTCAGGGGAATTGGTTCCCAGACAATTTACCAGAGGAGAGCATGCAGGGTTTGAATGGCTACAAGGTGAGCTTATATTTGCTCGTTTTAACTCTGCTCTTAACGCTCATCCCAGTCAGTACTACACTACTCAATAATGTGCCCAGAGTTTCTTCACATATGATTGTATGTTCCAGGTGTTCATTTCCATTGCTCTCATTTTTGGTGATGGTTTCTACAACTTCTTCAAGGTACTGTTAATCATCCTAGTTAACGTCCGCGGTAGAATGAAAAACAAGCCTGTCCTCAATAATATAGGTACCTTACTGAACTTCCCTCTATTTTGACAAGCATGGAGGAGCGCAGTTCCCTTCTAATATTTTGCTTACTGCATTGGCAGATGGTAAAACCAAAGCTACAAGCATCCTAAAACAGAATGAATTGTTTGAAAGAGAAAGCATACCTATGTGGATAGCAGGGAGTGGTTACCTCGTTTTCTCCATAATCTCGGTCATTGCCCTCCCCATCATGTTTCATGAAATTAAATGGTATTATATTGTCGTAGCTTACATTCTAGCTCCGTCTTTGGCCTTCTGCAATGCATATGGAGCAGGACTAACAGATATGAACATGGCTTACAACTATGGAAAAGTAGCTCTGTTTGTGCTCGCTGGTTTAGCCGGGAAAAGATATGGAGTGGTGGCAGGACTTGTAGGATGTGGGGTCATAAAATCAATGGCCCTTGTCTCTTGTACATTGATGCAGGATTTGAAGACGGCCCATTTAACATTAACATCCCCACGATCAATGCTGATTAGCCAGGCCATAGGCACAGCCATTGGCTGTGTCGTGGCTCCATTGAGTTTCTTTCTGTTTTACAAAGCATTTGATGTAGGAAACCCAAATGGCGAATACAAAGCACCTTATGCGTTGATATATAGGAACATGGCAATATTAGGGGTAGAAGGCTTCTCGGCCTTGCCTCGGCATTGTTTGCAGCTTTGTTGTGGCTTCTTCGCCTTTGCAGTGGTTGTTGACTTGGCGAGAGATCTTATTCCCCCGAAGATTGGCAAATGGATGCCACTTCCTATGGTAATGGCAGTCCCATTTTTGGTAGGAGGTTACTTTGCCATAGACATGTGTGTAGGAAGCTTGGTCGTGTTTTTGTGGCACAAAATGAATTCCAAAGAGGCGGAGTTGATGGTACCAGCTGTGGCGTCCGGGTTGATCTGTGGGGAGGGGCTATGGTCCCTTCCTGCTTCACTTCTTGCTTTAGCCAAAGTTAATCCTCCCATCTGCATGACCTTTTTGTCTGGCAAGGCCTAGTATTGCCCTAAATCCTACCCGATATGTGGACACAGCTTTTTTTTTCTTCTTTTATCTTTCTTCCATTTTTGCCCCCAAGGCTTGGCAGCACTTACTGATCACAAGTCGCGAACGAGAGGAGATAATCTTCTCTTCAGGTTAGAATAATTCAGATATATCCCATAATAGGGTTACTGAATTGATGATTTGATATATATATATATATATATATATATATATATATATATATATATTTGTATTAGTTTGTATTATAAATCATCATACAGATCATCCATTGATGTGGGTTTCGTGCAAATATCAGATATAGCAACACAGTTTGGAGCAAAACGTTCATATCAAGTACAGACAAAGCACAAGTTGTAATCATAGGTACCCCGTAATCATGTTTATAAACTAAAACCTTGCCAAGACAATTTATCGTCTTTATTGGTGGCCAGTAGATTCAACACTGTAACAAGTCGTCAGTTCGTCATCAAATTATCAAAACAAACAAAATTTTCAAATTTTGATTCATGTTCATGTAGGTGCCTAAACTTACCCCTTGGCCATCACATACAACCGCAACTCTTCTCCTTCCTTAGTCAGGGCTTGAGACTAGCAACCAATGTTAAAAGTGACATACTCACATTACAGGCGGAGTTTCCAACAAGAAAAAATCGATAGTCTATGGAGGATGGGGAAATTTTCTTTGGGCATTTTATGGTATGAGCTATACTGCTAAAGTATACCTGAAACATTGGTTCGGTAGTCTGTACAACAGTGATATTATAAGACCATCCCAATTCCCAACTAAGGTCGCCAAAGAGATCGCGAACTTGTGGGATCACCCTAATTATGTAATTAAGACACTAATTTTGTTGACCTGGTATTAAATTTGGTGACCTTGAGTCGGTGACTGTAGGCACGAAAATTTTATTAAAGTGCCGAGAATAAAGCAAAATAAATTATTTTAAGTTAATATCAAATTTTAGCTTAATTTAATTATATTTGTCCCATTTAATGGTGTTCGGATCAACCCATATTACAAATTGGGTTATTTGAGCCCAAAAGCAAACCAAGTGGTCAATTGGGCTCTAAATCAAGTAATATGGTCAATTGGGCCAAAAGAGAAGTCAAGCCTATAAACAATGCCCAAACTCAAGTCTATTTGCCAATGGAGAAATTCTTATAAATAAGAGACTTTTACATCATTTCAAAAAAAAAAAATCACTTTTACCAGAGACAAAAACCATTTGGCAAAGTGAGGAGAAAATAGACATCAAAAGCTCTCGAATTCTCTCTACAAATCACACTTGCAAGTAGACAACAAATACTACAAAATCGTGCTGATTCAAGTCAACGCGACCCTCTCAAGAAGCTAAAGTCAAGCAAGCGAGCCTCGAAGATCGTAGACTCGTAGTTTTAATATTGTTGTAGAATCAGTGGAATAATAGAGGCTGTACACATAACTTTCTGATATTATATAAACTCATTTGTCTATCTATTTTGTGTTACAGTTTTATTGCGATACGAAATTTGTTGCTAAATTTTTGGTGAACCCGACGTATGAAAGCCTCTACCTCTCATCTCTACAACAAGTTCAACTTCAAGAAGCAATGATGTCTTCCAATTCATCAAGCACACCTTCAAGAACTTATGCATCAATTCTCAAAGGGTCACCTAGTGTTGCACCTTCATCAAGCATTCCCTCCATTGGTGTTACCACGAGAAGAATGTTAAGGAAGGTTGTTATCAATGCTGCTGCTGAAAGCCTGCGCACTGCTCATGTTTCTAAGACGCCTCGTAAGTACTCAGTTGAATCCATTGCTGCTGCTACTGCAATAATCAACAAGGCTTCATCTCCACAAAAGGAGGGCAAGAAGTTCAAGGCTAGTGGTTCATCCCCTCGCAAGGTGAAGAAGGTAATGCCAGAAAAAGAGGAAGTTTCAACCCCTATTTTCGAATCAGTCATCACTACAAGAAAACCAGATACGGGCGACAGTAAATGGCGTCTGCTTTGGGTAGTAGACAATTTGGCGACTGAAAAAAAAACGGGCGACAGAATTCAGTCGCCAATTTGGCGACTACCAATTTTCCCAAATATCTCACTCACCGACACTAATTGGCGACTGACTAGCCAAATTGGCGACTGAAATGGAGTAGTCGACTGATTTCAGTCGCCAATTTGGCAATTCAGTCGCCAAATTTGGCGACTACTGCTTATTAGTCGCCAATTTTATGTTTCAGTCGCCAAACCTACTGATACAAACACACGAAACAGAAACCCCCCTTCACTATTCGCGATTTCACAAAAACTCAAAACACAAAACACCAAACAACCACCACCTACTTGCACCACCGCTACCGCCACTGTCACTGTCACCCTATTCCGTCACCGATTCCGTTCATTGCTCTTGTTCTTCCCTTCATTCAATTAAATCAAGGTTTGTATACTCTTTTAATTCAATTTCAATTTCAGTTTTTAGTTTGATTTTTGTTTTGTTTTGTAGATTTAGTGATTGTAGTAGGTTATTAAAATCGTCTTAGCTTATTAGGTTGTAGTTAATTAGGTTGTAGTAGTCAATCAGGATGTTTATTATTGGGGGTTAGGGTTTATATGAATTAGTATAAGACGATGTTGTTAGCCTTATTGATGTTAGTTAATTAGATTAAAATAGCTTATTATTAGAATGTTAATTAGATTTTAGTAGCTTATTAGGATGTTAATTAGATTGTACTAGGTTATTAGTATGTTAGGTAGTGTGTAACTAGGGCTAAATTGGGGGTTATGGTTTTTATAAATTGGGAAATTTTGCTAAATTGTTAGTATTATATGTGATTGAGGTTGTTGTTTAAGTTAGTGTGTAATTTTAGAGAGGCTAACAAACTGCGGATTTGTTAGCTAATAAAGAAGTCCATTCGAGTACTTTAATTAAGCATTTAGATTTTACTTGTACCAAACTTCGTCCTATTTAAAAATAAGACATCATCATCATTTAATATATTAAAGCAACAGCCGGTAACCGCTATTAGGTGATGTGTCGCGCTCATATCGATCGACCGTATACACAATAAATACGTAAAACAAAAACTACCCACTCATCGGGGGATTCGATCCTGGGACCTATTGTCAACAATACTTCTGTCTTAACCACTAGACTAAGACATCTTCGATATCACTCTCTCTAATTTGTAAAAGTTATTCCGTCCACACTATTTTCTATTTGTCTCGATCTTTTCGCCATCTTAATTACTTGAATTTTTCCTAAACTGTAAAAATAGTACTCTGTACTTTTTATCAACTTATACTTTTAATATCCTCATAAATACCAGATTTTTGCAAAACATTTAATATACAACCATATTTTTTAGTAATTATCATATAATAGTTTTTTTTTTAACAATTATTAATCACGGCATGTTTTTAGACATGATCGATTTTATGAAACTATTTTTTGGGTCACGGGTAAGAAGGGTCCGGAAATTTAAGGTGAAAGAAAACAAGTTGATGAATGTAATATAACTATTAATGTAAATGAAGAAAATATTAAATATTAGTAATGTTTTTTAGCATATGTGAGATATTATAAATTGCTTCAACACTATAGTATACAAAACAAAAGTCAATATGATAGAAATGTCCGTCGAAAACGTCATTTGGTTTTGTTGCAAAAGTAACGTTGGCCTTAAACATCCGTCGCAAGAGGTAAATTGAGACGAAATATTCCCTCCCAGAACAAAGATGACTCCGTCTCAACTCTCAATTGTCATATAAGAGTCAACATTATTAGGTGTTGTCGACTTTATGTTACTATTGAAACATGACCGACTTTATATTACTACTCCGTATTTTTTAGGTTACCCGTAATAAGGGTTTGAAAATTTTATATTGGAGAAATACAAACTAATAAATGTAATATATTAACAAATGTATTTTCTAAAGACATTTTTCTATATTTGTAATGTTGTTGGCTATTGGCAAAACATTATAAATATTTTACACAAATTATATGTGGCCCGTCACAATTTTGTATTATTTACAAACAATTTAATTACTTTTGGACATCATTTATTAAAAGAGGATTTTTGAAAATAATTAATTTTTGTTATATTTTGTCATCTCTACGAAATATCGAATAATTTGTGATAATTTTCATATTTTTTCTACTATAATCTTTTAATTACCCGGTAATTCCTTTTTTTTCTGTCATTTTTCTTCATCGGAGTCGTTTTAGGTTATACGTTGTTTTTGTAGATGTGATCTTATTTAGGGGATTAACTTAACTTACTTAGTTTGACGATGGCAGATTCGATTAATGGTAAACGACTTAATTTGCGAAAATGATTTGGGTGTTTAGCGTGAAAAAAGGCTCAATTATTTTTTGTTGGCTCAACGAAGCACGCACTTGGTCGCATTACAATAGAGGGGAGGGAGAATCAAACCTAGGATATATTGTCCAGGATAGCTCCGTCTTCACCACTGAACAAAGACATCAAAAAGACTCAATCTATTATTAGACTATGCAATTCTCCAAATTAACTAATTAAGAAATAAACTTGATTAATGGTGGCAGGTCTATGTTTAAAGAAAATCAAGATGACAGCATTATTTGGTATTGTTTCTTATTTCGGTTGTGTTTTCTTATGATTTAAGGTGAAATCTAAAGATGTTTAACTTAGTTGATTATGAAATGACTGAATATCGAAAATTAGGGGTCGTTGTTTGATTTTTAATCCAAAAATTATAGTCGGAGTGATCCGAGATTAATGGTTGCAGAGGAGTTAAAAGATTCTATGCACAAGTTCGATTAGTGCAATACCATCTCTTTTTGATCTCTTAACATTTTTTTTTATCTTCTTTGACATTTAGTTTTTTAGTTGTTGAATTTGTAGTGTTCAATTGTTCATATTCAGTTATACCAACATTTGACCCTCTTATAAGGTCATTATTACAATTAGTTTCACCTTGCATAAATAGCTCATCTAATAGACCCTACAACTCTACCAACATCTTCTAATAAGTTAGCTCCAAACTACTAAGCTTTAGAGGAAGGAGTTGAGAGTTTTCACAATTTTTAGTTTGCTTAGTAGTAGCCGCTAACAACTTTAACAGAATAAAACCTTAACAGAATAAATAAAGTTGGCTATTGAAGTCTTGAAGAGGACGATAATGAAAATTTTAGGTAGGTAACTAGGGTTAGACCGTTCTTATAGATGAATACGAAGTAAGTGATTTGTGTATCCTACACGAATACGTGTCCAGGTGTCGGATTTGACTATTATATGAAAAAATATCATCTTCTTGGTATAAAATTGAGTATCCAAGTGTCATACCTATGTCCAAGTGTCCAGTGTGCGATTGTCTGCGCAATATAACTATAAGTATTGGTTGTAAAATTATGGTTATGTTACTATCAATTATACGACTACCAAATTCGGAAATGATCATTTTTAATTTGATTTAATCATTGTGAGACTACTATTTTAAGGCATACACCCTCCGACTCTAAATCATTCCATTTTTCAAAATTCCTGATGTGGATTTTGAACAAATAGGTCAATTCAAAGGAATTAGACGGAATAATATGTACTAAATTTTATTACTCCGTATATTTTAATTTGTTTCACCTTACCAAATTAGCTAATACATATTGGAGGGCTTGAATTTTGTATACTCCGTCTTAGTTTGTAAAGGCGCGCCTCGAGTGCGCCTAAGATGCTCCACGGATGAGACAATAACCAAATCTCGCCTTGGTGCAACTTAGATTTATTAGGACACATTAAATAAGACTTAACAGATTATTTGAAATCTAATAAACCCTAGAACTTTCCAGAATATGCTACTGCATAAGCACTGCTGAAAATGCAAATTATCTCACAATTAGAAAGTATGAATGTTACACTATATTAACATTTGGTGTTTGCATTCCAGGGAAACAACGAAGGGTGTCAAAGTTCAATTTCAATTTGAAGGCACAAATGCAAAGAGATTGGATATGGCGTGATTAAAATGACCTCTTTAATTCATTGATTTTAGTACTCGGTGTGGGCCTGTATCATACAACCTTTACAACATTCCGTTGGTATTTATATTTAGAATTGCACTAATATGTTTGATATTGTTGTACTTGATGGAGTTAGTCTCATTAATTCTTTGATTTTGTACGGGATATAGAAAAATGACTATTTTAAACGAGATTTTTCTTACGATGAAGGAATAATGATTTGAATCATCCCTGTTTTTATTTCCGGATTATCATTCGGAAACAATATCTATGTTTTGTTAATGCAACTGTAAAATTGAGTATCTCCGACCTCTTACATCATGTTTTATGGGAGTCATTCAGGTATAACGTAATATTGTACTTTTTCACATTAACGATGAGATTACCCGTGTCGTCTTCCTCCTTTGATTTCCCTAAGGACTTTTATTATGTTTACGTTTGTTTTGTCTTCAATCAATATTTAAGGTGTAAGAATGAATATCTATTTTTAAACTATTTATTGATTTTATACATATATAAAATATTTATATTTTTGAGTTAAAACTGCCACCTACATAATTTTTTTATACTTAGATTCATATTATACCCGTGCATTTATGCACGGATTACACACTAGTTTCTAAAATAACTCTTTCCGGTGTAATGGTTAATACTCCGTAGTTAATTTTCGAGGCGTTGCCACTCGTTAATACCAAAGAAAAAAATGAAGGCAGTGAAGCAATATAGCAGAGATTCCAAAATGTTGGGCAAAGATTGGGAGTGCGAGTAAAGGCCGTAAAAGAAGGTAGAGTTAGTTGGTATAAAATAATAGAGAAAAATGGCGTTAGTGCAGTGGACGACAATGACAAGAGCGAGACACACATACACATACACAAACACAAACACAAAGACATACAAACCCCCGTACTTGAACAACAGCAGCAGCAGCAAGTCCAGTAGTAATTACAGGCGCATCATGTCATCATCATTATCGTCGTCGGAGGTTGGTGTGCATCCGTCTCTGGATGTATGCGGGGGTGGCCTCATTAAGTACCTGCCTTCCCTTCACAGCACTCTATGCCTTCCCTACCGTCCTTTCCCTGCTGTCGGATGGAACCGTCACTTGGAAACCATTTTCGCATCATTCTTCAGGTCACTCCCCAGTGTCACCTTCAAGCGCGAGTGTATCAGAACTACTGATGATGGCGCTGTCGCTCTCGATTGGGTCGCCGGAGATCACCTCAACCTTCCTCCCGACGCTCCAACCTTGATTATGCTGCCGGGTCTTACAGGAGGAAGCGGCGACTCTTACGTCAGACACATGTTGATCAGAGCCAGGAATCTGGGTTGGCGTGTTGTTGTCTTTAATAGCCGTGGCTGTGCTAATAGCCCTGTTACTACCCCTCAGGTATCAATTTCTCATCTTCCCCCCCAGACCCCAGACCCCAGACCCCAGTCCCCAGTAAATCCCTAATTATAGAATAATACTCATACAATTATGAATTATGAATTATTGCTGCAGTTTTATTCCGCTTCATTCACCGGAGATATCACTCAAGTCGTTGCCCATGTTGGCGCTAGGTATCCTCAGGCAAATCTATATGCTGTTGGCTGGTCTCTTGGTGCTAATATTCTTGTTCGTTATTTGGCTCAGGTTTCCATCATCCCTTTATTCCTGCCTCCCTTCCTCTCCCTCTACTTCGTTTCATTTATCATCTTCTTCGTCTTCGTACCTAGTACGGACTACCGAGTACATTACTAGATTCTCATCTGAATTCTGCCAATGCTCACTAATAGACTTTACCAACCATCATAATACTACCTAGTGTATAACGTAAATGTAGATGCTCATGTTGCTACTACAGCCTATGTTTAGGAAGGACAAGTTCAGATAGATTAGATGATTGTCTGCATTTGTTTTGCACTCATCTCTACCTCTTCATCATTCAATATGTTGCTAACCTTGCATCTTCGTCTGTGTCAATAAATTCTATGCATCAGAATGTTTTTGTTGATTTCCACAAGGCCCGCAGGACCTCTTCCCTTTTTAGTCAACTTTATAGTAATCCGTGGTCTGGTAGAAATGTTAAGTTTTAGTCAAAGATACTTTTTATTTTGTGTGAATTTGTATGGAAGCTATACTTTTGCCATATATAGTGAAACAAAACTGTTGCAGTTTTTTTAATTTTTCATTATGTTCAAAAGCTTGACCAAGATTTTACATTCTCTGTGTCTCCTGCATCGCTGCATCGAGTAGATGATAGTATCTTTGCGTTAGCTGTGTACCCTCAGCTGCCTCCAGCAAATTTCGCTGTCCTAGTTATTCTTACCATTGCTAATCTGCTATCTGTTTCAGGAATCCCATAACTGCTCTCTTGCTGGGGCAGTGTCCCTGTGTAACCCTTTCAATCTGCCCATTGCAGATGAGGACTTCCACAAGGGGTTTAATAACATCTACGATAAAGCACTTGCAAACAGTCTCCGTAGAATTTTCAGAGTGTAATGATGCTGAAACTGAAAACCTGATATCCTTTTAGTTGCTCTTTAAACTGCTACTGGTATTTCTTAATTTTTGGTTCGAACTGCATTTCATGATCAATTTGCTTCCTCAGACATGCTACATTATTTGAAGACATTGGTGGGGATTACGACATCCCAATGGTTGCAAATGCCAAGACTGTGAAGGAGTTTGATGAAGGGTTGACACGAGGTCCATTCAAGTCTTTTGCTATTCAGTACAAACAGTTTTCTGTTTTTCTTATCGGTATAAGTGGCTAATGTGCATTACTATTGAAAATTGCTGCAGTTTCTTTCGGGTTCAAGTCAGCTGACGATTACTATTTGCATTCAAGCAGTGCAGACTCAATTAAATATGTTCAGACGCCATTGCTTTGCATCCAAGTATACTTAACATTTCCTACATTCCTGGTTTTTCATTTTTCTTGCATTGATTGTTGCTAAAAATAGAACAGAGGGGCATCAATGCCTTCGTAAGGTCTTCTGCCTGATAAATAGAACTGACATCTTACAATAAATGACACCGTAAAGTAGGAGAAGAAATTCAAGTACTGTAGATAGATCTGCCTCAACTTTGTTCTTCGGGCATGGGTATTGGTATCTCACACGGTTATAGATCGAAGTGTCGGACTCGTAATGGCTCAAACCCTGAGACGCCACGATAGAGATACATCTTTAGAACATAAATTTTATAAGAAGTGTGAAATATTGAGATTATTGTAAGTGAAAAGCAAACATGTATGAGATACGTCTCCTTAAAATCATCAAAAAAATCATACAGGAAGTTTCACAAACCATACTTTTCCTCTACTTAAGTCATGCTCATGCAAGCCTTTCTTTTTTGCATTCCTAGGAGAAGTGTCTAATTGGTGAGTGTTAGGTAAGAATTCAATACCATATTCCTGAGTGTTGCATCAGATAAGAATATGGCCTCAAAATCGATGAGCTTGAGTACCATAGCCAAGAAAATGGGTAATCTGGCTCTTTTTTTTTCAGACGTGCTTTTGGAAGGTCATTTCCTGTGTTACTCGGACACGGCTGACAGGTGCTGTATTCCGTGTCGACACGACACGGGATACGTACTGGATACGCCATTTACCGACGCGATACTGACACAGCAACGACAATGGGGAAAAACATATCGATCTTGATCTTAATTTTGATGGAAAAAAGACAAAGACAACTTTAATATGTATGTATGGAGATAGCACTGCAAAGGTTCTTGATCTACAAAATAGTCAAGATACACTTCTATGACCGTATCCCCGTGTCATTTTAATTTCACAATCCCGTATCAGATACCCCGATACAATAACACATGTCATTTCATTCTCTTTAGGTCATTTAGGATTGGGTGGTTTAGGGTTGAGTGGTTTTGGTTAGGTCATTTGCCGTCCTACCAGAATTCGGGTATTACCATATTAAAATAGATTAGTGAGGTTGTGTACTTGTCTAATGAAGGACACATAATTGGACTTTAGGGTGTGTTTGGGTGGAGGGATTTCGAGGGAAAAGAAAGGGAGGGAGAGTGGGGTTTGAAAATCCCTTGTTTGGATAGCAAATAAGGGTAGAGGTAAAATGAAGGATCCATTTTCCCTCTTCGGGCAAATCAAAATCTTTCCACCATAGGAAAGATTAGAAGGGAAATTGTATCCAAACATCCACTTTCCATTCCCGCTTCTCTACTCTTCCCCTCCTTTCCCTTCCCTCCTATTTTGGTATCCAAACAAGTCCTTAGACAAGAAATAGGGTTTACTCTTTTCGGTTTTAATGTAACAGTTGGTTGAGCGAGAGTATTACCCTTTGTTTGGATAAAAATATTAAGGGAAAGGGAGCTGATTTTTCCTCCAAAACTTTCCTTTGTTGGGCGGAATTAATAGAGGGAAAATTATTTGCATTTGGAGGAGAGAAATAGAGGATCCATTTTCCCTCTCCTTCAAATCACTCTATCCCCATTTTGGTACCTAAACAAAGGTAATGGTCTCCTTCCAAATCCCTTACCCTCTTTTCCCCGGAATTGATGAAGGGTTTTGGATGAAATAGGGGGATGTGATTTCCCTTGTTTGGGTAGTAGGTTGGGTTTGAGAAATATGAAGGGAAGGAAATGGAGGGTTAATTTCCCCTCTTAGATGGCAAAATATTTGTAATTAACATTGTCTACATCCCTTTCCCTCCCTTGACCCTCATCCATTTTTGTATTTTATCCAAACAAAAGAGTTGCTATTGTGCAGGCTGAAAACGATCCCATTGCTCCAGCCAGGGGAATTCCCCGCAAAGCCATTGAGGTATGGCTTATCTTGTTTCATTTTGTTTTTAATTATTTTTTCAGGATTATACTTCAGACTTTCAGAGTTTTGCATTTTCACTCTTATCTCAGTACCTACATAGCTAATATTATATTTTTTGGTTGTGTTATGTTTTGAAAGACAATACCATTTTTGACCACCATCGTATATTTTGTATTCTGAGTTGTCTATGCTGTTAGGCTTAGTCCGTACTCCCTAACTAGCTTAGGACCCGTGCAATTTGCACGGATATACTTACAAAAGGTCAAAAATTATATAGGCGATCTTTTATAATTTTATAATACTATAGTGTAGTATAAGATTATACTTTTATAGTTAAATGTGCAACCTATTACACAAATGAACAATATTGGAAAAAACATATTCACTCGAAAATCACATGGAAGATTATTGAAGAACATTTGCTGAGCAATTGGGATATTGTTACATATGACTAAGGCCGTGTTCTTTTGGACTTGATTTCCGGTCATTTTGAGTTTTTAGCTTCATTTTGTTCAGCTTTTCTTTTCACAAATTGGGGCCTTGTTCTTTTGGACTTTATTTCAACGGTTTCATGGCCTCCATTAAGTTGTGTTCGGTTCAGCTCCATTAAGTTCAATTCATTTCAATCCAAAAGAACAAAGTTAAAAAAACAGGGCCTAAGAGTAACAATATTGAAAAAAACATACTCACTCGAAAATCACATAGAAGATTATTGAACAACATTTGCATATATAGCACTTGTGATATTGTTACATATGAATAAGGCATGTTCTTTTGGACTTAATTGCAGCTTATTTCAGTTCAGCTCTTCACTTCCCAAATTAAGGGCCTATTCTTATGGACTTAATTTTCGTATCGTAAAATCAAGAGAAAAAGGCAAGAGCGGAGATTGGGGGGAATAGATGGAGGAGGATGTTAGATTGTTAGGGTTAATGGCGGAGTGACCTGAGAGGCTGAGAAGGAAATGTAAGACAAAGATTGATTAAAATTGCAAGCAAATATTAAGGAGGTTTCCATGGAAATCATCTAGGGAGATGAGAGAACTGAGAAGAGGGCGGCTAAAGGAATGTCAGTTTTGACGTATGCTAGGGTTAGAGTTGGGTAGAGTAAGCGGGAAATTTTTGCACAGAATAGCGACACGTGTCAAGTTGAGTGAGTAGTGGTTCCTCTATTATACCTTTATATAGATATATAGATAGGGTCTAATTTGGCTTGAGCCAGTTTGTTGTATACCCCGAAAGCTCGAAACCATGAACTTATTTAGAGTGTTTCCTTGTGTCAGGAAAATGAGAACTGTGTATTGATCATCACTCCAAAGGGTGGTCATTTGGGATGGGTTGCTGGAAATGAAGCGCCGTTTGGGGCACCGTGGACTGACCCATGCGTGATAGATTTTTTACAGCACCTTGAAAAGAGTTCAGCTGAAGTTTCAAGCCTATCAAAGCAATCGAACTGTGGGCAGCCGTATACAGGTGACTTGTTGGGGGCAGAGGTATGATTTATGGTTGAATGCTGTTGTTAAATTTGTACAACAGTAAGTGAGTTAAGTGTAATATCATTCATGGTCCAACTTGGCCAATTTATTGAATATACACAGAATATCCAATTCGTTCAGCTGGAAAATACAGGGCAAATACAGAATAGTATATGGATGGAGATGAGGCATAGATGATATGCTGAAATTTAAATACACATGAGAATATTATCATAGTTATTAGTAGTTACTACCTCCATTCAAATCTACTCTCCCACTTTTAATTTTACACACTATTTACAAGTAAGCATTCAATTTTAATTTCCGCTCAATATATAAGTTAAAATATATTCATGTGGGATTTTGTTTATTGGTGGGAAAAAGGAGTATTGGTACTAATCTCAGGGGGCACGTCAAAGATTCTATCATCGTGATGATTACTTTAATACAGTTTAGAAATGTTATTGGTGAGTGGCTATATATGTATACACTAATGTGGTCGTACTAATCGCTCCCTAGTCCCTACTTTGTATTTGTGGTTGGGTTTTGCGATGGGTATTGGCGTTCAGAGTTGTGACACCCATCGGAACGGAACACAAGGTGGTGGCATATTGTTATTTTACAGACATGGTAAAAAGGGGGAGTTGGATGATATAGTGTCTGTTTTAACTGAAGTGACGGAATAGTCGATTATTTATGTGAAAATAGTGGATTAAGGGGTTTGTTATTTTAACAAGATAAATGAGAGGAGGAGGAGGAGGATGATGAGGATGATGATGATGATGATGATGATATAAGAAATAGTGATAAAGTGAATATAAAGCGGTATTATATGAAAAGTGTGTGTATTTAGATGTTGGAAGGTAGTGGAGTAAAGTGTAGAGATTACTAGAAAAGAGGTTGAACCGATGATGAAGCTAGTTATCTTAATTTAGAAAGAGATGAGGACAAGCACACTGAGCAGAGCTGGAAGGAAGTGTATGGGATTAAGAAAACAAAGACGATAAGGTGACCGACCGTATTTGACTATTACTTATAGACTTATAGACTTATAGACTTATAGACTTATACTAAGTCTGGTAGTGGCTTGTTGAGACCCACATGTGCGCAAATAAAACTCGTTTACAAATTGATAAGATGGGCGGACAATCCGACTTTGTCCAAACCCAATTACCCATCCCAACCCCAAGGGTATTATGGGAACCATCAAGAGTTCCCACCAATTTGGAGACTTGCTGCTTTTGTGTCTTTAGTTTCGGTGGAATTTGGTACTCATTCTTATCTCATTCATTCATTCACTAACTTTATGTCTTTTTGTAATGCATGTATCTACTCTGATCACGTACCACAATCACCTCTACACCCACGCTCTTTCATTTCTCCACCTTCTATTCTTTGCGAACCTTATGATGTACAACAAGTCTTACTCGTGATCGGCTAATCCCGTCACAAAAAGGGAGAGGGGACAAGGTGAGACATCTTTCATGTACTTTTCCACCCACCTCTCATGGGCATTTTGTGAGAGGAAACGATATCCGTCACAAATGAGAATTTGTGTATAATTTAAGTACATTGATTATCTAAAGTCCGTCTAGATAAGATGACCATTTAGGAGTGAGTTGGTCTACTGATAAATCTTGCGATTGGCTCAACTCGCAACTTCAAATTTGAGCAAAGACTTGTTGTACGAGGAATCCAAAATCCAGTGGGTATTTACTATTTAGCAATAAGAAGATGATAGTATATTAAAAAAAAAAGAAGATGGTAAGAAAGGAGAGTCTGAGAATGGAGGCAGTGAGGCAGGCGGAGGCCCCAATCAAATTTGAACCGTCCACTTTGCGTATCATAATCACATGCAAAACACGTAAAACACCAAACATTTAAAGCCCAATTCAATTCGTTCAACTTTTTTGTCCAAACATAAGTTACAACAACAACTACTCGCATGCATTAGGATTTAGGAGTTTGAGGACTCATCACTCATTTGAGGGGATAGGGTACCGTACCTAACTTCTTCATCATCATTTCTCCCAGGAATATATATATATATTTCTAATTATGACGTGGTATTAATTCTATGAATTTGATTGAGTATTGCCTAATTTGATGTAATTTAATCCTTTTAATAATTATTATTATTAAAACGTAGTTATAATTTGATTTGATTTGATGTGGTTATTGAATTTAATTGGTAGTTGATAAAAGAGGAAGGTTACCCGTGATGGAGTCATAAATGGAAAGAGAAATCATTTACTACTCCATTTGGCAATGTAAATGTTTGTGGAAGATTCAAAAATATAGGGAGGACTCACGGCTTAATGTATTTGGACATGATACTATTCTGTGTTAAAACAGCAACTCTAATATTGACCATTTAACAATAACCATAACCTAAGGCTGCTGGATCATCATATCATTATTCATATCTTTACTGTTATAGAAGATACTCTTTTACTCTTTTTAATATTATACATTTAATTACATATATTAGATTTTATTTCTTATTTTTGAGATTAATGACGTACCTACGTATGTTACACGTTTTTATATGAAACGGCTTACTTGAGGGTGAGGCCCCCTCTCCTATATAACTCTATACAATCCTCAATCTCTGGGACTCAAACTCACCCCCCCCGCCCCCCCCCCCCCTTTTCTCTCTTCATTCATTCATTCATACATAATACATAATACATAATACATAATACATTTACTCATTTCGGAGCAAACAGTAAGTATTATTATGGCCACCGATGTTAGCGGACCAAATAGGGTTGCAACCACTGCTTTTCCCCACACGAAGCCCAATAAGAAACGCAGTGCCGGTGCCGGTGATGATGACAATGACAATTTCACCCCCACCCTCCTCCTATCCAAGAAACCCAACCTGAACAACCTTATTGACCCTGTTGCATCCCTAGCCAACGTCAGGCACGAGTTTGGGGAACACGGAGGGGTCAACATGTCCATTGAGGCATCCGCCACCTTTACTGTCATGGAGCCTGAGACTATGGGCAGATTGTTCTCTGGGGAACTCGGTCCAGACAGGGACTTTTATGTATACAGCCGCCACTTCAACCCTACTGTCCTCAACCTTGGACGCTTGATGGCTGCTATCGAGGGAACCGAGGCAGCCTACTGCACTGCCAGCGGCATGTCTGCCATCTCCTCCGTTCTTCTTCAACTCGTCGGTGCTGGAGGCCACCTCGTTGCCTCCCAGACCCTCTACGGAGGCACCCACGCCCTCCTCACCCACTTCCTCCCACGTGCCTGCGGTATTACCACCTCCTTTGTCGACATTTCTGACCATGCGGCCGTCGAGGCTGCTTTTCAACTGGGAAAGACTAAGCTCCTTTACTTTGAATCTATCTCTAATCCAACCCTCACGGTAGCCGACATTCCTGAGCTCACCAAGATGGCTCATGCCAAAGGGGCTATGGTCGTCGTCGATAACACTTTTGCGCCCATGGTCATTTCTCCTGCACGCCTCGGGGCCGATGTCGTCCTCCACAGCATCTCCAAGTATATTAGCGGTGCCGCCGATATCATCGCAGGTATCTAAATTATTACTACTACTACATTAATTAATAATCATTATATATTTTATTTGTAAATTATTTTATACTCCTTAATAACCTAAATCTGTTTATGCCAAATTCTCTCAACATTGGTATTGGTGTCAGTCACATAGAGATAGTATGTATATCACATGTAAGGCACTCCTATTCCATCTTAAACATTTTATTTACCTTAGCCTTAATTAAAACAGTCATCACGAAGAATACTAAAGTTAAACAAATGAATGAGACGGGAGGGACAGATTGGAAATTAATAATAATGTAAGAAAATCTGAAATAGGGTTGTACTCTGTAGGTGCAAGTTTGGTCGATGTGGAGTTAAAGTCTATGGTTGAGGGTAGCTATCATATTGATATTTTGATGCCTTTAAATTCGGACGTGATTAAGATATATTGGCATGGAGTACTAGTTTGGGAATGGGGTGGACATGGTGGTGTTACTGTCGAAACCACGTACCTTACGATTTATGCGAGTAGTTAACAATCAACACCAAGATTCAAGTATAACCACTATTACTATTACTATTACTATTACTATTACTATTAAAATTCCTAGGATATAACCTGCATCTCATTTATATTCTGTTTATGTAATTCTGATGATCAATCATATACATATAGAGACTCAACTATCATTTGTCACTTTTGATTGTCAAAACCATTTCTTATAATGTCGATGTATATCAATCAATCGAAGTTGACTTCATTTCATCATGAAAATCAAATGGGTTAATATATAATGCCTACTTTACTTTGTTTTTTTTTTTTTTTTTTTTGATTTGATGATTGTACCTTGATTAATGCAGGTGCTGTATGTGGACCAGCAAGCCTGATAAATTCAATGATGGACTTGCAACATGGGGCCTTAATGCTGCTTGGACCGACAATGAACGCAAAAGTAGCCTTTGAACTATCAGAAAGAATTCCACACTTGGGGTTGAGGATGAAAGAGCATTGTACAAGGGCATTGGAATATGCTAATAGGATGAAAAACTTGGGGTTGAAAGTCATATACCCAGGTCTAGAGGATCATCCCCAGCACCAGCTACTTAAGTCCATTGGGAATCCCCAGTACGGCTTTGGCGGTATCTTGTGCGTGGATATGGAAACCGAAGAGCGGGCTAACAGGCTCATGTATCAGCTCCAGAACTGCACTCAGTTTGGGTTGATGGCCGTAAGCTTGGGTTACTATGAGACTCTTATGTCTTGCTCAGGCAGCAGCACCAGCAGTGAGATGAACGACGAGGAGAAGACCCGTGCTGGTATTTCTCCCGGCCTCGTCCGCATGTCTGTCGGCTATACTGGCACTTTCGACCAGAAATGGGCTCAATTTGACAAGGCTTTCTCTAAATTACAATCTCCTACGAACTTCTCTGTTTAATTCTATGCTTTGATTTCTTATGCTCAAACTCACTCATAATCATCACTCTTCCAGATCTTTGTACATTTGCTCTCTCAATTAATGTCCAAGTCTGGCTAATTTTATTGCATTAGCTAAATAAATAAATACGGAGTACAATAAAACAACTCTTGGTGCAACAATCGACATGGTCCTGATAAGGTATATGAACGACTTGATAAAGCTTACGCCTCATCATCTTGGTTCCAAGTATATCCCGATGTTGGAGTTAAGCATTTCCTATACAAATCTCCGACCACGCTCCTATTAAACTCGATCTAAATCTTACTTGTAATCATTCCTGTAAGCCTTATAAACTTGAGGCTTGGAGTCTTGAGAATGAAGATTGCCTTTCTTTGGTTAAATCTAATTGGTATGTTTATGTTCTGGGGTCTAATGCCTTCAGCCTTGCTCGACGTTTATCGTATATACGTTCTGTTTTGAAGAAATGGTGTTTGGATAAGAAATCTGAATGGAATTTAAAGTGGGATGAATTTGATGAACGTATTACTAATGCTATGGATTCGGCTATCTCCTCTAATAACGACTCTTCCTATAATTCGGTACAAAATGAGATTAAGGAATATGCTAGTGCGGCTAGTATCTATTGGAAACAGCGTGCAAAATTAAAATGGACCGTTGATGGGGACACGTGCACTAAATTTTTTCTTTAATTGGGTTAAAGAACGGGCTGGGAAGAATTTTATTCTTGGAATCAAAGATTTAAATGGCTCATGGGATTTCAATCCGGCCATCTAATGTTGGTAATATTTTCGCGAGCATTTCTGCTCTCGATTCTCTCCTTTGCCTTCTGACTTGTTGACACTAGATTCCTGTCTCCTCTTCTCCAAACCTGCGTTAAGAATCAAAGCTGATGATTTTGACTCTCTTAGCAAGATCTTTACAGCCAAGGAAGTTAGGAAAGCTGTTTTTCAACTAAGCCCTCTTAAGTCACCGGGCCCAGATGGTATACCGGCTGCTTTTTTCCAAAAATGTTGGTATACGGTTAAAAATGATTTTATAAATGCGGCGCTTGAGACTCTCAACAAAGGTAAGGTTCTAAAGGAATTAAATCGAACTTTTATTACACTTGTTCCCAAGAAATATTCCCCGGAAAATGTTGAAGATTATCGGCCTATTAGTCTTTGCAATGTCATCATGAAGATCATTACTAAATGTATCACGAATCGTCTAGTCAAAGTTATGAGATATTTAGTGGGTGACTTTCAGAATGCTTTTGTCTCTGGTAGACATATTTCTTACAACATTTAGATAGCTCACGAACTTCTAAATAATATTGACAAGCACAAGAAAGGAAAATATGGTCAATTTGCGTTCAAAGCTGATATGAGTAAGGCTTTTGATCGAATTAAATGGGACTTTCTTCGATGTACCTTATCTTTCTTCGGATTTCCTATCTCACTTATAAATCTTATTATGGAATGTACTACATCTGTTTCCTATGAGATTCTTGTGGGAAATATCTGTATATTCACCCTAAAATTATAGCATTATAACGAAATTTTACAAGTGAATATAGTCATAAAATGAAAAACATGAATCGAAAAGAGAATACATGCACAACCTTAGGTCCTAGCGAAAATGGCCTAAGAACAGGAATCAACCGAGATTCCCTCCTATAACTCGCACCCAAGATCCATATGAGACGATGTCGCGTGTGCTAGAAATGCTCTCCGATTGTCTTGCAATATGGAGAGAGCTTTTGTGAGTTTTGATGTGAGATCTAGGTTGTTGGGAGAAAAATGCTCTCAAAAACCCTAGTGTATGAGAAAATCAATTGGAGTAATAGACAAAAGGAGAATGACTCTCATTTTGTATCTCCATTCGGCCGAGATTAGCATAGGGTGAGAGTGGGCTTTCCACTGGTCGCAGGGTCGCTCTGATACCATTTGTAACAACCCGACCCGCCACTGTCGTAACACAAACCCAATAAGATGGGTGTGCACTTTTAGGCCCGTTAATTGTCCTCACTTAAGCCCAAAAGCACAAGGCGTTGTTACTAAGTGGAGGGTGAAAGTTATTATAAACATATCACAAGTCTCACATTCTACTGATGTGGGACAAATCTCCTCTCATACGCTTGAGGTGTTACACACTCTCACCTTATTCTAATGCGTGATTCGACCCGAAATGCTAAAATGTAATCCGCGGGTTTCAATTATAAATCGTATACATGTTATCAGATACTAATGTATTACTTCGTCACAATGTGCAGTCGATACATTAATAATGGTCTGATAAGAAAATGACGATAATGTATAATTAGCTTAATTAATATAACTGCTTATATTAATACACGAATTAAACATTTAATCCGTCAAAGCTCCCATTTTATACATTTAATTAAATATAACCGTTTATATTTAATTTACGAATTAATCATGTAATTCGTATTAGCTAAAATTATTTAATCCGTATTAAATAATTATCTCAACATCTCATTGACTAATTATATAATCAATACCTCTGACTAACTGTTTAGTCGTATTCGGCATAAATGTGACTGTATTTTCATACCTTTACATCTCTCAAACGTGTCCTATAGGTGTGACTTATAGGGACCATTTGATCACCACCATCCGTATGACAATAACGTCAAACTTATCTAGCAAGCCAACCGTTTGATAAACGTGGATCAACTGATAATAATACTAAAGTATGTCCTTGTGATCCTTTAAGAGATTTAATAAGTCATTGTACTAACTGTAAAGGACACCAGCCCCAACAATCTCCCACTTGTCCGTACAAGTGTATGTGCAATGACGTTATCACACTACATGTGGAGGACACCAACTCCAACAAACTCCCACTTGTCTGTACAAGTGTAGGTGCGATAACCGATTCTCATATCCTTTTAAAATTTCCCCCACTCAATGTAAAATAATTTGCAAATCCGTATTCGCAAAGGTCGTATTCTGCAAGCGATCTGCATCAAGAGTGATTTCCCCGACTAGAGAGTAACTTAACTGATAAAACGAATATGTATTCGAGCATGGCCATGCATTTCAGTTACTACTCCTCGAGTGGCCCTGAGAAATGATAAAATCCTGATAAGGGTTTGGATATTTCCCTCAACTCGAATCCTGCAGATGTAAGCGCAGCATGAAATAACCCAGTGAAAATCCTCTTGGCCCCTGTTACGGAAGACCGTGGGAAAGAAACCAAAGTTACCCAAAATCTGCCTTAATCTCAAGAGACAGTTGGAAGTCAAAAGAATCGACTCTAAGGAACACTATGGAGGTCCTATCCACGACCTGACACCTAATGTTATAAAACATTTAGAACTCCATAACGTTGTCACAATGTGTCCTACGAGATATTCCTATAACTCGCCTTTGTGATTGGTCAGTCAACTATTTGACTTATGGCTCGTTTAACCCACCATCAACCAACATAACAAAATGATTACCTGAGTTATCAGCTCAAGTGGGTAATCAAGGACCAAAAACGATGTAATGTTAATCAGTTCACTTTGTGGTGTTCAAAATTGTCGTACAATGCCACATGAAAAACAAAACATAAAATATCATAAGATGAGGTTGTAATAGAGTACACAAGAAAATGAATCTAATTTATAAAAGATTACTACAACTCAGGAACGTGTTTAAGTCCCATGGAATTAACGTGCCCTTCATGCTTATCACGTCGTAATGCTTTAGTGAGAGGATCTGCTATGTTATCATCCGTAGCGATCTTATCAATAAATATCTCCTTTTGCTCCACGTAATCTATGATTAGATGGGCTTTCCGTTGTACATGTCTAGACTTGTTACTAGACTTAGGCTCCTTAACTTGGAAGATGGCACCTTTATTGTCACAATAAACGGTGATCGGGTCATTCGAACTAGGCACTACTGATAGCCCTTGTAAGAATTGACGCATCCATATTGATTCCTTAGCTGCTTCCGAAGCGGCATAGTACTCGGACTCAATTGTAGAATCTGCTGTAACACTTTGTTTGGAACTTTTCCAACTGACAGCAACGCCATTAAGAGTAAAAACGAATCCAGACTGACAATTCGAGTCGTCTCGATCCGTTTGGAAGCTAGCATCTGCGTAACCAGTGCCGCAGAGCCTCGTGTCGCCTCCATAAGTCAATCCCCAATCTTTAGTCCTCCGTAGGTACTTAAGAATGTTTTTCACGGCCATCCAGTGTTGTTCACCTGGATGTGCTTGGAATCGACTTGTCATACTCAATGCATATGCAACGTCTGGACGTGTGCATATCATGGCATACATGATCGATCCTATAGCCGAAGCGTAAGGAATCCGACTCATGCGCTCTTTTTCTTCCGATGTCTTAGCTTCTTGAGACTTGCTCAAGTGAAGCCCAGTAGCCATAGGAAGGAACCCTTTCTTGAAGTTCGTCATGCTGAATCTCTCTGGAATCTTATCTATATAAGACTCCTGACTGAGAGATAACATCCGTCGTGATCTATCCCTGTAGATACGGATGCCAAAAATTCTTTGTGCCTCTCCCAGATCTTTCATCTGGAAATGGTTTTCCAACCATGCTTTAACCGAAGATAAGAGAGGTATGTCACTCCCAATCAGGAGTATGTCATCGACATACAATACTAGGAAGACAATCTTGCTCCCACTCGACTTGATATATAGACATGGTTCCTCGACTGATCGAATGAAACCATTCTCTTTTATCACTTGGTCGAAACGATGATTCCAACTCCGTGAAGCTTGCTTAAGTCCATAAATGAAACGCTTAAGCTTGCAAATCTTCTTAGGATGTTCAGGCTCAATAAAACCTTCGGGCTGTACCATGTACAACTCTTCCTCCAAATAACCGTTTAAGAAGGCTGTTTTAACATCCATATGCCAGATTTTATAGTCATGAAATGCGGCAATTGCTAAGATAATCCGAATGGAACGTAGCATGATTACGGGTGCAAAGATTTCATCGTAGTGCAAGCCTGGCACTTGGGTGAAACCTTTAGCAACTAGTCGTGCCTTTTGAATATCTTGTTGTCTTTCCACGGCATGCTTTATCTTGTAAAGCCATTTGCATTGAAGGGGGCGTACCTTTGCAGATAGGTCCATAAGATCCCACACGTTGTTCTCATACATGGAGTCCATTTCGGATTGCATGGCTTCTAGCCATAGCTTTGAGTCGGAACTAGTCATGGCACCTTTATAGGTTGTGGGTTCATTACCCTCTAGGATTAAGATGTCATCTATGTCATGTTCCTCGACCATACCAATGTATCTGTCCGGAGGAATAAAGACTCTTCCCGACATCCTAGTTTCCTCAGGAATATCTACCGCAACCGAGGTTGACGGAAATGCTTCCTCCAATGGTTGCTCGGTAGTTGGTTCTTGAATCTCCGATAGATCGAATGTTCTATTACTCGACTTGTTCTCGAGAAACTCTTTCTCTAAGAACGTCGCACTAGCCGCAACAAAAACACGTTGTTCAGTTGACGAGTAGAAGTAATGACCAAAAGTTCCTTTTGGATAACCTATAAAGTATGTCTTGACCGATCGCGAGCCGAGCTTGTCCTCGTGTCTCCATTTGACATAAGCTTCGCAGCCCCAAACCCGAATAAAGGATAAGTTGGGGACCGTTCCCTTCCATAACTCGTATGGAGTCTTGTCAACAGCTTTAGACGGACTTCGTTTAAGTATTAGAGCGGCTGACAGAAGAGCATAGCCCCATAATGAATCAGGCACGACGGTGTGACTCATCATGGATCGAACCATATCAAGTAGAGTTCGATTTCTCTGTTCGGACACACCATTTAATTATGGTGTTCCAGGTGGAGTCAACTGTAGAACGATTCCACAGTCTTTAAGGTGTTGATCAAACTCATTAGAAAGATACTCGCCACCACGATCAGATCGTAGTGCTTTAATCTTTCTACCCAGTTGGTTCTGTACCCGATTCTGGTATTCTTTGAACTTGTCAAAGGATTCACTTTTATGTTTCAGTAATTAGACATAGCCATATCTACTCAAATCATCCGTGAAAGTGATGAAATACCAATAGCCTTCTCGTGCGTTGATCGACATAGGGCTACATACATCCGTGTGTATGAGTCCTAATAGGTCGGCAACGCGCATTCCAACACCTTTCAAGGAAATACGAGTCATCTTACCGATGAGACATGATTCACACGTGCCATATGATTCGAAATCAAAGGCCAAGATAGCTCCATTCTGTATGAGCTGTTTTACGCGTTTCTCATTTATATGTCCCATACGGCAGTGCCATAGGTAGGTTTGATCTTTGTCACCAACCTTTAACTTCTTATTATTCACGTGTAATATTTCGGTGGTTTGATCTAAAACATAAATTCCATTCATGGACACTGCCCTGCCATAAATCATATCGTGTAACGAGAAAATACAGCTATTATTCTCTATTACAAATGAAAATCCAAGTTTGTCAAGCGCAGAAACAGAAATAATGTTTTTAGATAAACTGGGAACATAATAACAGTTATACAACGATAACTCAAATCCACTAGGAAGTTGGATCATGTATGTTCCCCTCGAGACTGCAGCAACTCTTGCTCCATTCTCGACACGCAGGTCAACCTCACACTTTACGAGGGGCTCGAGGTTTCGGAGGCCCTGCACATGATTATACAACCAGTATCTAATACTCAAGTTCCGTAACTTGCATGGTTAATCTCAATCATGTGAATAAAAGAAGACATACCAACATGAGTAACGCGGCCTGCCATTATGTCCTCGCGATACACGGGGCACGTGCGCCTCCAATGCCCGGTCTTGTGGCAATGGTGGCATTCCATGCTTGTATCCTTGCTCTTTGTCTTACCCTGTGAGTTGCCCGACTCACCCGGCCCACTCTTAGCAGATCCTGACTTCTTGAACTTTGGCTTACCTACCGCTAGGTCGCCTTGAGCTTTCCCCTTACCCTTACCTTTACATACTGGAGATCATGAGAACATCCTGCTTCACGCACCCACTCAATTTCAGATTCTTCTCGGTCTGTACGAGAAGTGAGTGGAGCTCATGAGGAGTTTTCTTCATGTCATTCATGTAATAGTTGGCCATAAAAAGGGCGAACCCATCATGAAGTGAATGAAGCATTCGATCAATAATTATGTTCTCACTGATCTTGCAGTTTAGGGCCTCCAGTTTCTCGATATTCTCAATCATGTTGAGAATATGTGGGCTAACAGCTTGGCCCTTCTGGAGTTTCGCATTCGCTTCAAAGAAGCGACAGGTATGCTCATATGAAATGATTCTCGGAGCTTTCGAGAATTCATTTGTGAGCGTGGTGAAAATCTTGTTTGCACCATGGGAAACGAAGCGTCTTTGCAAATTGGATTCCATTGCATAGATAAGTACGTTCTTTATCGCACCCGCTTCCATGACAAAGTCGCTATGAGCGCGAACTTCGGTAGCTCTAGCCGCAGTTCCTGGGTGTGCCGGATAGGCTCAGTCAAATCCTTGAGCTTACCGTCGGCAATAGCAGCATTCCGTAATGCTGCCTTCCAGTCCGAGAAGTTTGACCCATCATTCTTCAGTCTGGTAGACTGATTCATGGAGTCCATGAAGGCCTTAAGCCAGGATTCTCGTGCTAGCGTGACACTTGGCATTGGGTCGTTACCAGCCATTTGTTATTAGCAGTTTTAAGTTGTACGTGTTCTACACTTAAAAGAAGATAAAAACAAAACGATATAAGCAACTCGTCGTTGTGATTTACGTCTATTTTTTTAAATTGAAGTTAAACTCGTAGACTCAAGCATTTATATAATTGATCTCCCTCAAGAATTATATAAACGATCCCAAGACTCAATTTCCGTAAATTGATAAGCCAACTGCTTGGCTAGTTCTACCGTTAGAACTCTTGGTCGATAGATTTCCGTAAATCTCATCTTTTAGTCCATCATAGTCGCTAGATAGTATCTAGTGACCACGATGTTGAGATAAAATAAATCATCTGTTCCCACTTACCCAACGTAGAAGGGGTCATAGTATGCCTACCGAAGAAGAAGGGATTCATGGGAGTCTGATTTATAAAGACTAATCTCAATTATTGGTTATACGAGGAAGACCCCATCAACTTGTTTTTATTCATTTTAAGTAAACTAAAATCTAGCATTTGCGTGAATGAATAAAATTAAGTGATGGCTTAATCATAGACAAGTGACATCTGTATGTCATCGAAAACTAACGCGTAATCTCTACATGAGTCAGTTTTCAGGCATGTTATAGGTGGTTTGGTTTTAGGCGGAATATGATGCAAACTATAACCGATGAAAGCATAAAATAAAGCAAGAAACGTAAATAAATATCCTAGTCTGGCCTATCCTAACAAAATAAACATTAAAACAACGTTGGAATCCACCGTTGGACCCGAGAAGCTTGTCTTGATGTTCAATCTTGGTCTTTGCATCGGGAGTGAGCATCCGGTTTCCGTCTTTGGTCTTCTCAAAATTACAAATTTAAATTACAAATATAAACCTAGTTTACATTCTAATTTAAATACAAAAGTATTTACAAGGGAAAAACAAAACGGAGATGCGAGATCTCAAAATTACAACCAAGACTATGTTTCATCATTTCGAAAACACAATCTACTAAGGCCACACTAAGTTACAGTCGTTTGCAAAAATAAATACGTTATTAAGACATTCAATGACATTCAACATACGATAAATAAAATGCATCAACTAAAACAAATTCATTCGTGACATAATTCCGTAATTATGTTTAATAAATTTTACCAAACCACCTTACGGGATTAAAATTATGTGATTAAACCGTTTTATTCACATTAATCTTAATAATCTTATAATTCATCATTTTAAACCGCTTTAAAACAATATGTATATAGTATATTACCATGGGCCAAAAGAAAACAATTTTTTTTTTATTTTCGAGATCCTGCCAAACAGGGTTGCTCGATCAAGTCACTAGGGTACTCGATCGAGTAACCTTGACGGATTAAAAACAGCACTGGCAGAGACGTGTTTGCTCGATCGAGTAACAGCGGTACTCGATCGAGCCAAAACAATCTGCCAGAAATGAAAAATTTCCAGAAGCAAAAATGCTCGATCGAGTCGAAGCGTACTCGATCGAGTAACAGTGTCACTCGATCGATTACAGCAAGGCTCGATCGAGTGACGGGTTGCAGAGGCAGCTACGAACGAGTAGTAATTCGCTCATTCATAGAATCCCATGCATTTCGCTGCACTTTTAAAACCAAAACTCATATTGATTCTCGATTTAATGCGTGTAAATCAACAATAAACAACAACAAATGATTCACATATTGCTAAAAATATCGATTAATCAATAAGATGCAAATCAAAATCGAAAAAGAAGATCGAAATCTCACAAATGGCACACGACCGAGAGTATCAAACGGATCAAAAATTTCCGATTTAAAACATTTCATGAAAATCACAATTGTAAAAGTTTCGTGGCCTCGCTCTGATACCACTTGTGGGGAATATCCGTATATTCACCCTAAAATTATAGGACTATAACGAAATTTTACAAGTGAATATAGTCATAAAATGAAAAACATGAATCGAAAAGAGAATAGATGCACAACCTTAGGTCCTAGCAAAAATGGCCTAAGAACAGGAATTAACCGAGATTCCCTCCTATAACTCGCACCCAAAATGTGTATGAGACGATGCCGCGTGTGGTAGAAATGCTCTCCGATTGCCTTGCAATATGGGGAGAGCTTTTGTGAGTTTTGATGTGAGGTCTAGGTTGTTGGGAGAAAAATGCTCTCAAAAACCCTAGTGTATGAGAAAATCAATTGGAGTAGTAGACAAAAGGAGAATGACTCTCCTTTTGTATCTCCATTCGGCCGAGATTAGCATAGGGTGAGAGTGGGCTTTCCACTCTCACCTTATTCTAATGCGTGAGTCGACCCGAAATGCTAAAATGTAATCCGCGGGTTTCAATTATAAATCATATACATGTTATCAGATACTAATGTATTACTTCGTCACAATGTGCAGTCGATACATTAGTAATGGTCTGATAAGAAAATGACGATATTGTATAATTAGCTTAATTAATATAACTGCTTATATTAATACACGAATTAAACATTTAAACCGCCAAAGCTCTCATTTTATACATTTAATTAAATATAACCGTTTATATTTAATTTACGAATTAAACATGTAATTCGTATTAGCTAAAATTATTTAATCCGTATTAAATAATTATCTCAACATCTCATTGACTAATTATATAGTCAATACCTCTGACTAACTGTTTAGTCGTATTCAGCATAAATGTGACTGTATTTTCATACCTTCACATCTCTCAACCGAGTCCTATAGGTGTGACTTATAGGGACCAGTTGATCACCACCATCCGTATGACAATAACTCAAACTTATCTAGCGTGCCAACCGTTATTGATAAACGTGGATCAACTGATAATAATACTAAAGTATGCCCTTGTGATCCTTTAAGAGATTTGATAAGTCATTGTACTAACTGTAAAGGACACCAGCCCCAACAATTCTCCTCAATGGTTCTCCTCTAAGACAATTCTAGCCCACCTGTGGGTTGCGTCAAGGTGACCTGCTGTCCCTTTTTCTTTTTATCCTATGTATGGAAATTTTGTCTATCAATATCCTTGATGCAGAACGAAGAGGTCTCCTTCATAGTATATCCTTGGGTAGACAAGCACAACCTATCTCACAACTATTATTCTTTGCTGATGATTCAATTTTCTCCCTGGAAGACAAAAATGATGCTTATGGTCATCTTAAATGCGTCCTTGATGATTTTTGTCTGGCCTCAGGACAACTTATTAATTCGTCTAAATTAGGTATTGTTTTTAGCTCGAGTACCTCTCTCCGTTCTGCCTCTTATGGTCTTCAGAAATTAGGAATAATCCAAAATTCTTATGGTATTGGCAAGTATCTTGGTATTCATACTGACATCGGTTCTTCAAAAAAGCTTATTTTTCTGATATGATTGAAAAAGTAAAAAAGCGGCTTTCCTCATGGAATGGTATTTTTCTATCACCTGCTGCATGTCTGACCCTGATCAACTCGATACTTTCCTCCCTTTCTATTTTTATTCTATCGGTTTTCAAAATACCGGTAAGTGTGACTAAAAAGATTACTTCTTTGATTTCACATTTTTGGTGGGCTGGTACTAAGGGATCAAGATCTGTTCACTGGTGTAGCAACAATTTTCTTAGTTTACCTAAATCTGAAGTTGGGTTGGCATTAGGAATATTAATGTTTTAAACAAAGCCCTTCTTGGAAAAGTTGCTTGGAAAATTTTTACATGCAAGAAATCTCTTTTAAGCCGTATCTTTTTTAACAAAATCTTTAAGGATTCTACCTTTGGTGAAGATTCAATTAAATCTTTAACCAGATCTTCTTGGGGTTGCCGTAACATTGCTTTTGGGGCTGATCTCTTTTCACAGAATTTTAGCTGGAAGCCTGGTATTAACTCTAACCTGAGTGTTTGGAACTCACGTTGGGTTAATGGTTACAAACCATCTCAGATTACTAGTCTTGGTTTTCTTGTCCCTCTAGGTTTCTCTGATCTTATTATTAAAGATCTTATTCTTCCAAACCTCACTTGGAATATTGACCTCATAAAGGATCTTTTTGAAGATTTCTGGGCTCATCATATTTTAGCTATCCCTTTATGTGCTACATCTGTTTCTGACTATATTATCTGGAATAGCACTCCTTTAGGGATTTATTCTGTTAAGAGCGGTTATGCTTGGGGTCTTAAACTTTTCTTATCCTCTGTTGCTTATGATAAGGATAAGAGTAGGTTATCCTTATGTACTCGTCTTTTTTGCAAGAAAAAGCTTTGGTCGTTACCTGGTCCGAATACATGGAAACTCCTTCTTTGGAAGATTCTAACTGGAGTCCTTCCCGTTAAAGAAGAATTTATTAAACGAAATTTCTCTATTGATCCGGCTTGTATTTTTTGTTCGGATCCGACTGTTGATGAGAGTCTATGTCATCTCTTTAGGGACTGCGAGGTGACTAAACATATTTGGGCTGCTTCTGATCTTGGTTTTAGAATTTCGGGTGTCGACGCAGTTCCTATTGCAAATTGGATCATCAATTGGATTTTCTATTTTTATAACAATGAGGGTGCTGCCTACAAAATTACCTCCTTCCTATCTATCCTTTAGAGCATATGGGTTTTCCGTAATAGAATCATTTTTCAAGAAACTACTTTTTCAATCACTGGTTTCTTTATCTTTCAAAAGAATATAGACATTAACTCATTGGAAGCTTCTAACAAATCTGATCTTGTTTTTTTTCTAGCTTACCTCCAAACCCACCTTCTTTCCATGACTACTCTAGGCATATGATCCGAAATGGTGAGCCTTTCTATATTACTAAGGGTGATTTTCTTTGCTCTTTCTTCTCTTGTAAAGGTGATGCTAGCTGGTTTCCCTCTCTTCGTAGCGGGGGAGGATGGATTGTGTATGATCATCATGGAAATGAAGTCTTCTCAAAGTCCTTTTCTTTTTCAGCTGAGTCGGCCATTCAAGCGGAATCCCGTGTCCTTCAATGGGCCAAGGTTCAGAAGATCTACCATCTCCGTATTGCGTCTGACTGTCTTCAACTCCTTTATCAGATTGTTGGGGAGGATCTCTACAGTCATCTCACAAAGGATATTCTCTAGTGTCTTTTCAGCTTTTTCCCGTTTTTTCACTGTTTAAGTTTTTGTTATATCCCTCGTAGTTCTAATAAGGTTGCCCACAACGTTGCTAAAACTACGACGGTAGTTTAGTCCTCTTTTCCCATTTTACAGCTGCCAAAAAAAAAAAAAAAAAAAACAACTCTTACTGGGATGTGCAACCACAACGATAAACTTAAACAGACTATTGGTAATTTAGAGTATATAATTTATAATATAAAATGGTTTATATCTATATTTCTTTTATATCACTATCCTCTAGTCCCAATCAAAATTCTATCTATTACTGTTAGCACAAGACAGAAATAAGAAAAATAGGTGATTTTAGAGCATATAAAACATATAAATGAAAGATGTCCCAAAAAGGAAAAAAACTACTAAAGATGATAGATCACCTAAATAATACACTCCAAAATGAAATAAATAACTTCTTACCAATAGAGGAAGTACATATAGGTTTCCAAAATGAGCGTAATTGCTTATTTACGTACGAGTTTTACTCTCTCTCATTCTCTCCCTTACAAAATTAAATTTATCAAATCCGTTAAAATTACACAACCATGGATATTAATTCTCGTATCGATCAAGTAATAATTCTAATTTGTAACTTAGGTGTTTGATTACGGGTCTATAAGAAATGAAAAGGGAAATAAAGTTACCCATGTCCTTTGTTGGTGTTTGTTTGACACAAACAAATGGAGTAAAACTCCATCCCTTACCCCTCAATTTATCTAATTCCTTACCCCCACCCCCTCATTACCATTGTTACCCTTCAACCACTTTTTTCACCTACCACCATACTTGTGACTACCACTGCATTAGCACCACCAAACCGCCACCACCAAACCGCCACCATGCCACCGCCACCGCCACTGCCACCGCAACCACCACCACCGCTGCCATAAAAATCTACCGCCGCCACTGCCATGATACCTCAACCACCACCACCACTGCCATGACACCTCCCACCACCACCGGCCACCACACCATGACACCCCCTACCACCATCACCAGTAGATAAGTGGTTGTTTGTGGTGGTGTGTGTTAGTGGTAGGAGTGAATGTTAGTGGACCATTAGTTCCCTTTCTTGGTGTAACTAAACACCAAATTAAGTTTTAGTTAATCTCCTACTTTTCCTCCTCTTACCTTTCTGATTTCCTTCCTTTTTCTATTTCTCTAACCAAACGCCTCCTTATTAATTATATTATGTGAAATTAAGGAATGGATTTAAGTAAGTGCCTTTTCATGAACAATTTTTAGTATTTCACATACTTTAAGCCATAATTTTTCCATACCTTACCCTTCTTCCAATCAAATTCTCTCTTTTTCTCAATCTTTAATAATCAAACATCTGAAATAATAATTGTAATCCTCCTAAATAGGTATTGATTCTTAAATCATTGATTACTTCATTGTATCAAATTGTGTCATGATTCAGTTGATTTAACCCTAATTTAAACCTTGACAAATCAATCTCTCAACTTGATTGCCCTGAATAATCCAAATTTAGTTAGTTTAGAATCTTCAACTTTTATTTTTTTTTATTTGAAATATCAGATTATTGTATTACTAATTCGTCATTATTAAAAATCAATTGTATTAAACCTAGAATTAGTGTTTGTATTATTCTCCAGGCATGATTTAAATCTAAATTTCAATTCATTATTGTTGATCTAATTACTGCCCAAAGTTCAATTGTTTGTCTTGATTAATTTAAATTTGTGGAAAATGCGGTAGGTGGTGGAATTCAAGAGGAGAATTGAATAGAAGGAAAAAATTAAAAAAATTGGGAGTTGAGATAAAAGGGATAAAACAGTCAACTTCGTCCATAAAAGAGTAAAACTCGTACATTAATAAGCACCACCCATGAAATAGACTAGTCTTAAACCCGTGCAAATATTTAATTTGCACGGGAATGTAATTCAAACCTCATTATTATAAAATGTTATAAAAAAAATGATTTAAAGTTTTATATGAAGTCATATGTAATAAAAAATTTAAAAACGGTGAACTCATTTTGACCTATATACTAATTCTAGTCTAACGGGTATCTCGTATGACCTTACTTATATTTCGACCATGATTTGAGGTGGTAGATAATTTTCCTTTGCCCACTTGTAGAGATTAGTTGGTAACATATATGTAGACTTGTCAAATTATGACACGAATAAAAAATGCCCCCGATCCAATTTTTCAGGGTCAACACCCGAACATTTTGACATGCTGACATGCTCGACTCAAACCCGAAATGACTTGTTATTTTAGGGTCAAAACCCGATTCGAAGTGGTTGATCCGGTCGGTCAAAGGTAAATCAACAATTTTATGTTGTTATTTTAATACTGAACCGGATATTTTATATCTTTACCCGTTACACCCTGAGCTTATAAACAACCAAAAAAACACAAATTTACAATTCAATCACCCCAACCTCACCATCACAAACTTCACCAAATCCTTCTTTCACTCTTGATCATCATTAATCCACATTCTTCATTCTCTTCCCCGTTTTATTTTAGTTAACAGCAAAAATTAGTTATTGTCAAATGTAAAGTAAGAATTATTTCGTTAGATTATGATGCATTTGTGTTTTTTTCTTGTTTAATATATATTAATTTGGAAATTGTATTTTTATATTATAATATAGGATCTTGAGTCATTGACTTATTGCTCATCCCTCCCCTTAAGTAGGGGTTATTCGTATTGCATTAGGCTTAGGGAATGGTAGCAGTTGGACCATAGCGCTTGGGCTAGCTCGTTTTAACACGAGCTAGCACAATTTAATTCTGGATCGAGGACCATACTTGGTCAACATTTTCGTAAACAATAAGAACAAATCATAAGCTGACATGGTACAATTGACGACTCATGAACTGATCTAGTTGACATGACTCAGCTAACAAGGTCCAATTAGGCCATTATGCCCATAAGTTATAACGTAATGCTTACTCGGGCACTACTAATTCGTACAAAAACAATATCTTTAATGTATAATTTTTGTACTATATGTAACAGCAGATTTTGTATCGCGATAATTGAAATACAAAACAATGAAACAAATAAATTTTATTAATTAAATATCAAAATGTTACGTGTACAATCTCGAATGTATCCTCTGATTCTAATATGCCGTGACAGGTTACGTATACACTCTATGTAGCAGGGTGTGAACGTTGTACTTGAGTGACACCTATAGAGGTCGCATGCACTCTAATAGGAGGTGTCGATTTGTATTCTTGAGAGGGTCGCGGTGACTTGTTCTCTCTTGAACGTTGTAGCTTGGACTTGAATCTCTTGGGCAGGCGGCACAGTTTTGGTGTGCTTGTTGACTGCTTGCAGAAGTATTTCGCAGAGGGAGATTGTAGATCTTTTGTGTCTTCTTCTCTCTCTAAATTCTAGTTAGTCCAATCTTTTTGAAATGAATAAGGAGAGCTCCTTTTATAGGATTTCAAATCCCCTTAGAGCCTGTTTGACAACTTGGAATTGGAATTGTATTCCGTAATTGAAGCATTTCAAGTGTTTGGTAACCTCGAGAATTTGGAATTGGAATTGAAATCAATTCCTTACCAATTCCAACCTAGTTAAAATTTGAGCCAATCAAATCCTTGTCATAAAGTAGATAGTCATTTCAATTCCATCACTATTTACGTCTTTTTTATATCCAAATTTAATCGTAGTATTTTAATTTCGACATTTTTTCCGAACACGAATATCCCGTGAATTTTCTTTTTCCCAAATAAATTTTTTTCGATCACTTCGACCAATAGCCGTCTCTTCCAATTCCAATTTCAATTCCATGGGTTTCCCAAACGAACTTTTGGAATTGGATTTCGAATTGAATTCAAACATTTTGATTTCTACAATTAAAATCATCAAAATAAAATCAATTCCGTGTTTCCAAACGCGGCCTTAGTGGACTTTGACATTCACAGGCCCATTTTAGGTTTATTTGCAAACTTGCTCCAAATTTGTTTCTTTTCGGGTTTAAGGATCCGGATAGCTTCTTTTGTAATCCGAATCGACCCGTATTTGATTTAGTCGGGACAAAATAATTAAATTAAGTTAAAATTTGGTATTAACTCAAAATAATTGATTTATTTTATTTATTCGGCACATTAATAAATTTTCTGTGCCTACAAATTGCCCCCTCGAGACCTTGTCACGTGCACTTTTGGGTGTCTTGCGTGGCGGGGTCTCGATTCTTTTTTATTTGACTTGGAAGTCGATAATGAACACCCTAACTTGTCGTAAGGCAGCTCCGTTTGACTTGACTTGGGAGTCGAGATACCTCAACTTGTCGTTTAGGTAGTCTATTTTTCTTGTAATATCACCCCGGTCATTATCTGATTTGGCGGGTGAATTTTTTGTTTGACTTGAAAATCTGCGGACACTTGAAACTTGTTGTAAAAGTAATCCGTCATTTTGGCGTCTCCTTGCAATTTTTATAGCGTAGCAGCATGCCAACAACCATTTGCCTTATTATACTCCAATCTCTAAATACAAACAGAATAAAGAAATTCCATGAGGGCTACTACGTATTTAGAAAGACGAATCAGCGATGGTTTCCTTATTTTCATCTTATTTTATTTTTGGCAAGTAGGTTTAGGGAATGAAACCCAAATTACATTCAACGTATATATATACGAAGTGTGTATATGAGACAATTCGTCGGCCATGAATATGAATAATCAACTGAGACAATTCGTCGGCCATGAATATGAATAATCAACGCTAACTCCTTCGTTTTGACGGTAAATTTTCTTCTAAAGTTTTATGCGTTGCTCCTTGTTAGCCATGCTCTATATTTCTGAGAAGCACATAACACCATACTCATGACTTGTTTGCTTTCAGTACAAGTAGAATTTTATTGCTATTGAACGTTATTTCGCCTTGATTTTCTGGCGTTCATCTTCAGCGTGCGAGAAACCGGATTGATACAAGTGACTTTTGACAACTTTCAAGTTATTCGCTCCAAATTCGAATTATACTATTGATTCGGTTTGATTAGCATAAACCTGAATTTCATCCAACTCCATGTCCTAATTCGATTTGCTCCTTGACATACTTTTGAATTGTGCCCAAAATTTTGTTTGATTTTCATGTTTGAGGAACTTTATTTCCCGACTCGTTGTTCGGCTGAACGTTTCGCTTTTGGTACGGGATTCCTTGCTTTTTTTGATCTTTTTTTTTTGTTGGGAGTTCAAGAGAGTTGTGCTCTTTACTAATTTTCATATTGAGGCAGCTTGAGAATTTTTCCTGATATTGCATCTGTCTTACTATGTTTCCTGCACCATACTAATTTCCTGCACCATACTCTTGTTGGGAAATGTGTCCTCAACAATAGTGCGATCACGACAGTGATAAAAATCATTGTCATAAATCTTATGAAATAAATATGCAAGGGACGATCCAATATTGATTTAGTCAACTGACCAACATTAATCGGTAATGATTGGCTGACTAGAGTTTAACATTACTGTCGTATGACGGTGGTAGTCAGTTGATCCCTTTAGGTCACACCTATAGGACAGACCCCTTAAATATATATATTGAACAATTGTATATGATACGAATTGATCGATTCCTTAAAACCATATATCGAGAAATCAGAGGTTGAATCTTAAAGTAAGATTTATATTTGAAATTGAAATGTGTCAATTGTCAAATATTAATCGATATTTATGAAATGTCGAAATTAGAATGAGAAGGGTTCGTGGTTATAACAAATGTTGTATATCGTATTGACGATTATCATAATAACCATATTTTGAGACGGTGATTATGAATTACTAAATAATTTGTTAAATATGATTTGATTAATTTAGAAATATTATTTATGTGATAAATATATTTTAAATTAATAAAATTGAATTATGTCACATAGGATGTCACATATTACACAATTGTACAAATTACAATTTTGTAAAATAAGGTCCATTTTACAATATAATGTGTCGTGTGTATATGCATGTGTTATGGATTAATGTTAGTAATATTAATTCTTACACACTTAATGATTACTATTAGATAGTCTTACATACCTATTAGTAGGTATGCATACTTGAGTGCATGTGTATGACAAGCAACCTATTTTGGTCTTCCTAAACACATATCACACGACAAAGGCTGGAGTTACACTTGGTGTAGGAGGGGTTTGCTACACTTCCAATAAGAGGGTGCCATGTGGCCATTTTGTTGGAATCTGATTTTTGCATCTTTTTTGGGATTCCTTGCATTAAATGTCCACTTGCATGATTACCCCACCTAATTACCCACTTAGTTATAGTTTAATACATGTTTACTTTTTGTCACTTTTTACTTTTTCAACACATTTTGTTTTGTAGAATATATTTAAGGTATTTTGTATTTAGTTTGTATGGTATACAGCATACGGTATTTATACGATATACGATATACGGTATTTATACGGTATACTTTAATTTATATATATATATTTTAATATATTACTTTTTTTAATATCCGTATTTTCGTATTTTAATGTCGTATTTATACGGTATTTTTGTCTTGAATTGAATATGTTTTTACTAAAATTAATAAAAAAAAAACAAAAACATAGATTATTATTTAAAAAAAGAGTAGATGTTTTTTATGTTGACTTGATATATTTTTTTTAAAAAATTATTTTTAAGTAAATGAAAAAAAAATAAGTAGATATATTTTTTTTACGGTTTTTTCCCCACTAACCACGTCCTGAGTAGTCTTTATATTTAATAAAGATTGTAAAGTAATTAGTTGTTTACAGTGGCTGAGTTGGTTGATTGTTGTTTGTGTAAGACGTCGCGTGTTCGAGCCTTGCATAGTGCCACTATGTTGTATTTTTTTGTTGTGAGGGATTATTAAAATTCTTCTACTCGAGTTGTGTTTATTTTTTTGATGTCATTCGTTTTATTGAAAAAAATTAATTGTTTCCCATTGATACCCCTGTAGTTTTCACTTTTCCCACTTGTACCCCTGCGTATAGCACTTTACTAGCCGTACCCCTAAACTTAATTAGTTAATCCCATCTGTAGACAAACATGTTTATGCCGTCTATTTTAGACGTTAAGTGTCATGTTGGCACTCTATTTGCCAAATAAGCATCCGACTTGGCAAATGGTTTTTCCCATTGATGCCCCTGTGTTTTTTTCTTTTCCCACTTGTATCCCTACATTTTTGCATTTTCGGTTTCGATGTTGAGTCTGATATCTTTAAAACCGCATTGCTTACTATACCCTTTTAAATTAATAAAAAGTTGTAATATATCGTTTAATATATCTCTTTTTATATCGCATGAGATAATACCATTATATATTACCTTTTATTTTATTCAAAAAGAAATATTATCTAACATTCACAACTTTTTTATATTAAGTGGACTCAGTCGACAAACAAGACGAGTGTCATTACCTGTCAATGCTCATATTAATCCTACGGCGTCACTTACCTATTTCATCATTCTAACACCAACTAAATTTTAGATTCTCAACCCCCTTTCTTTTGATCTATCATAAATTTTTCCCATATTAAATTTTGTATTTATAGTCTTTTATAGCTAATTTGAGTTCGGGTAAATTTTTAATTTTTTAATCAAAATATTTCTGACACTTTTACAATTTAAGTAAATTTAACAATTGAATGTTTCGGTAAATCTTTGGTTATCAACAATAAGATATATATTTGTAATGTCTTGGATTAAACATCGGAAAATTTGAACTTTAAATCGGATATCCGGCTCATGTAATTTTAATTCCAACAATTTTTTCATTCCTTTATATTATTTTTTACGCAGGGGTACAAATGAGAAAAATGAAAACTACAAGGGCATCAATGGGAAAATCATTTGCCAAGTCAAGTGCTTATTTGGCAAATAGAGTGCCAACATGGCACTTAACGTCTAAAACAGACGGCAAAACACATGTTTGGCTACGGATGGTATTAACTAATTAAGTTTAGGGGTACGGCTAGTAAAGTGTTATACGCAGGGGTACAAGTGGGAAAAGTGAAATCACAGGGGTATTAATGGGAAAAACCCGTATTTATTTTAGTTAATTATTTAATTTGCAAAAATTGATAGACCAAAGCCGTCTTCTCATTGACACAAATGTGTATTAATGAAACCGAAAATAAAACCTGAAAATCAATTACAATATTCAACCAAATCTACTATAATTCTACTAATCCGATCTAATAATTCTACAATCCGATCACCAAATTATGTATTATACTAAATTAGTAGGATCTTATGATTCTACAATCCGGTCCTACTAATTCGATCCTAACAACACTCCTTTCAATAGAGAAACTACAATATACTTTAGTAAACCGTTAACCCTAACCTCGTAAAACCTTAGACGCTTACGTTAAGCTAAACCATAAATGTAACCATTTATTCAAAAAACAATTAAGACGTCATATTCTGATTTTAGAATACTAATAGATTTTAAAGATGAACTTGATTTTAGACGAATTTGATTTTAGAATAGTAATAGGTTTTAAACTTGAACTTGATTTTAGACGAATTTGATTTTAGAATAGTAATACGTTATTAATATGATCGAGATTTTTAGACGAATTTCATTTTACTTAATATGTAACCCAGTCGTACGTCATTTATGTATTTTACTAAATTAGTAGGATCTTATGAATCTACAATCCGATCGTACCAATTATGTATTATACTAAATTAGTAGGATTTTATGATTCTACAATCCGATCCTACAGATTCGATCCTAACAACACTCATTCCAATAGAGAAACTACAATATACTTTAGTAAACCGTTAACCCTAACCTCGTAAAACCTTAGACGCTTACGTTAAGCTAAACCATAAATGTAACCATTTATTCAAAAAACCATTAAGACGTCATATTCTGATTTTAGAATAGTAATAGATTTTAAAGATAAACTTGATTTTAGACGAATTTGATTTTAGAATAGTAATATATTATAAATACGAACTTGATTTTAGACGAATTTGATTTTAGAATAGTAATAGGTTTTAAACATGAACTTGATTTTAGACGAATTTGATTTTAGAATAGTAATACGTTATTAATATGATCGAGATTTTTAGACGAATTTCATTTTACTTAATATGTAACCCAGTCGTACGTCAATTATGTATTTTACTAAATTAGTAGGATCTTATGAATCTACAATCCGATCGTACCAATTCGATCCTAACGACACTACTTAATATGTAACTCGTGTGAGCTCGACTAGAGCCCCGGCTCGGGTCGAAAGCTTTACGAGTCGAGACGATTTTAAATATGAATTTGATTTTAGAATAGTAATTGTAGTACATTATAAACATTAAATCAAATCCTGACCATTCATTGCAAAATAAATTTAATTATGAAGAACATTTTGGCCGTTGGTTTGGCTAGTGTCACACGGATTACCAATTTCATTACATTATAAACATTAAATCAAATCCTGACCATTCTTTGCAAAATAAATTTAATTATGAAGAACATCTTGGCCGTTGGTTTGGCTAGTGTCACACGGATTACCAATTTCATTACATTATAAACATTAAATCAAATCCTGACCATTCATTGCAAAATAAATTTAATTATGAAGAACATCTTGGCCGTTGGTTTGGCTAGTGTCACACGGATTACCAATTTCATTACATTATAAACATTAAATCAAATCCTGACCATTCATTGCAAAATAAATTTAATTATGAAGAACATCTTGGCCGTTGGTTTGGCTAGTGTCACACAGATTACCAATTTCATGTGTTTTATATTTTGTCTATAAAAACTAACAAAATCCAACTTCATCCACATTTCTCTCTCTTTCTCTCCAAACCCATCACGTTTTCTCTCTTTCTATCCATCTCCAAATCCATCACCTTTTCTCTCTTTCTCTCCAAACCCATCACCTTCTCTCTTTTTCTCTCCATCTCCAAATCCATCACCTTTCCTCTCTTTCTCTCCAAACCATCACCTTTCCTCTCTTTCTCTCCAAACCATCACCTTCTTTCCATTAAAAACAAACCTTAACCCTAAAATATGGAAGCACTTCGTAGCAATACCGAGGCACTTCTTCGAAGTTACGAGGATGCATTAACCTTTCTTCTGTAGTCATTTTTTAAAACTACTCGTTTTTAAAAATAAGAAGTAGTTTTTTTAAAATATTCGTTTTTTGTTGAATTTCTAGTCATTTTTATTTTTAAAACTAATCGTTTTTTAAAATAAAAAGTCGTTTTAAGCAAATTATAAACTTATTATTAAGCTAAGCTTCCACAATAAGCATCACAATTTCCCAAAACCAATGAAATAAAAATAAAATAAAAAACAAATAATCTTTCAAATTCAAGTTGTAAACTTAATCTTTCAAATCCAACTATATTAGAATATGATATTCTTTTTAAAAATATTTGTTTTAATTTAATTTCTAAAGAAATTCGATAGTCATTTTTTAAAACTAGTCGTTTTTCAAAATAAAAAGTAGCTTTTTAAAATATTACTTTTTTAATTGAATTTCTAACGAAATTCAAGAGTCATTTTTTAAAAGTAGTCGTTTTTAAAAATAAAAAGACGCTTTTTAAAATAGTTAATCGTAATTTAAAACAAAAAATAGACGAAGATGACGCACTAATAATACTCCCTCCATTTTTATCCAAGTGATACATTTCTTTTTGCACGTTTGCCAACGCACGTTTTACGTGTTTAATATCTTTAGCTACGTATTTGTAAAAATTATAAAAATTATATATTTTCAATGTACTCGTAAAGACGAATTAAACAAGATCCCACATGAATATGTTTTTTCTTACGTATTGAGAGAAAATTGAAATTGAAGGTTAACTTATGAATAGTGTACAAAAACCTTATGTATCACTTGGATAAAAATGGAGGGAGTATTATTTTATTATTAGGCTAAGATTTCACAATAAGCTTCACAATTTCCCAAAACCAATGAAATGAAAAGAAAATAAAAAACAATTAATCTTTCAAATTCAAGTTGTAAACTTAAACTTGCAGATCCAATGTAATTTCTAAAGAAATTCGATAGTCATTTTCTAAAATACTGTAGTCGTTTTCTAAAATAAATACGGAGTAGTTCAAAGAAATTAAACTGTTAAAATGTCGTTTTTGTAAACTGCTAAAAAATAAAAAGTCGTTTTTGTAAACTTTTAAAAACTAACAGTTAATTGAAAACTTGCATAAATTAAAAAAAAAAATTTGTCAATTCTTTTAAAAAACAAATAATTCAAATCGTAAACAAATGAAAAAGGTGCTTTCTTTGTAAATGTTTAAAAAATAAATATTAATTCAATTTCTGTTAGAATGTTCTTTTTTAAAATCTAGTAAAGTATATTAAAATAGTACGAGAGCCTATTAATTCAAAATCTTAAAAAATAAAAATGTAATTGAGCGGTTTCAGTGACACAATAAATACTCCGACGGACGTCACTCCGGTTTTTGCAGCATCTCAAACAACGCCAACGATACCCAAGTCACGACAGTATTGGCCGCAATACTCGTCTTTGCAGTTCTCCGACTCTTAACAACGACGGTCGCAATACTCCAATTGTTTGTACACTAATTACAGTAGGTTTGGTTGAACATTGTAATTGATTTTTAAGTGGTAATTTCGGCGATTTATACACACAGAAAATAACGTATCAATCAAGTTGTAGAAAATCCGTTTGGTGTATCAATTCTTGCAAATAAATTAATGAATTGAAATAAACACAAGTACTGGAAAACACTAGAATTTTGGTCAAAAAAGCGAACGAAAAATTAAACACAAGTCAAGTAAAAAAATAAAATGAAATAATAAAACATAGTACCACCAAATAGGGCTCGAACACGGGACCTATGGAAGAAACAACACCCACCTTAAACAAACAACAAACAACCAACCTAGCAACTACTCGTATAAACAACTACATACTTTACAATCGTTATTAAACATATTCACCACCAAGGACGTGGTTAGTGGGGAAAAAAACGTTAAAAATGTATATCTACTTGTTTTTTCTTCATTTATGTTAAATTTTTTTTTTTTAAATAAACATAAACAGTTAATCGTAATGTAAAACAAAAATAGCCGAAAACGTACTAATAATATTATTTTATTATAAAGCTAAACTTCCACAATAAGCTTCATAATTTCCCAAAACCAATGAAATGAAAATAAAATAAAAAAACAAATAATATTCTTTTATTATTAAAGCTTCCATAATAAGCTTCAAAATTTTCCAAAACCAATGAAATGAAAAGAAAATAAAAAACAAATAATATTATTTTATTATTAAGCTAAGCTTCCACAATAAGCTTCAAAATTTCTCAAAACCAATGAAATGAAAATAAAATAAAAAACAAATAATATTCTTTTATTATTAAAGCTTCCAGAACAAGCTTCACAATTTCCCAAAACCAATGAAATGAAAAGAAAATAAAAAACAAATAATATTATTTTATTATTAAGCTAAGCTTTCACAATAAGTTTCATAATTTCCCAAAACCAATGAAATGAAAAGAAAATAAAAAACAAATAATATTCTTTTATTATTAAAGCTTCCACAACAAGCTTCACAATTTCCCAAAACCAATGAAATGAAAAGAAAATAAAAAACAAATAATATTATTTTATTATTAAGCTAAGCTTCCACAATAAGCTTCATAATTTCCCAAAACCAATGAAATGAAAAGAAAATAAAAAACAAATAATATTCTTTTATTATTAAAGCTTCCACAATAAGCTTCACAATTACCCAAAACCAATGAAATGAAAAAAAAAAAATAACAATTAATCTTTCAAATCCAACTTGTAAACTTAATCTTTCAAATCAAAATTGTAAACTTAACTTAATCTTTCAAATCCAACTTGTAAACTTAATTTTTCAAATCTTACTGTAGTCGTTTTTCGTTTTTTAATATGGTCATTTTTTAAAATAGTCATTTTTGTAAACTGTTAAAAAATAACTAGTCGTTTTTTAAAATAAAAAGTCGTTTTAAGCAAATTATAAAATTATTATTAAAATAGTCGTTATTATTTTGAAATATTCGTTTTTTTATTGAATTTGTATAGTCATTTTTTTATTGAATTCACTAAGTTAGTACAACAATATTAAAACTATGAACGAATGGTAACAAAAGAACACATATTCGTTTCACTAATTCTTATTTCAGACCGCAAGATCCGCCTGAAATAATAAGACGGATATCATTTTCTCTAACAAAATATTCATTTAGAGAGTGAGTGGGAAAGCACATGTGATGTCCCACTATCCATGTGGTTTCCACTTGTGGGAGGTCTTTTTGTATCAGACGAAAGTTGCGGTTTGAAGCAAGACGGACTACGTTTTTATTTCAATTTCTAAAGAAATTCAATAGTCAATTTTTAAAACTAGTCGTTTTTTAAAATAAAATGTAGTTTTTTAAAGAAATGACTTAGGTAGTAATAATATTTTTTTATTATTAAGCTAAGATTCCACAATAAGCTTCACAATTTTCCAAAACCAATGAAATGAAAAGAAAAAAAAAAAACAAATAATCTTTGAAATCCAACTTGTAAACTTAACCTTTAAAATCAAAGTTGTAAACTTAACTTAATCTTTCAAATCCAACTTGTATACTTAATCTTTCAAATCTTACTATAGTCGTTTTTTCGTTTTTTAAAATAGTCGTTTTTTAAAAACGTCGTTTTTGTAAATTGTTAAACAAAAGGCGTTTTTGTAAACTTTTAAAAAATAACAGTTAATTTAAAATTTGCAGAAATTTAAAAAACATTTTTATCAATGCTTTAATAAACAAATAATTCAAACCTTAAACAAATGAAAAATGTGTTTTTTAAATATTTTTAAAAAATATATTAATTCAATTTCTAATATTAAGCTAAGCTATAAAAAATAATGACATAATCACTCAAAAAAACGAATGACGTAAAAAAATAAACACAAGCCAAGTAAAAAATTTGGAGGTAAAATGAAAAATTTTAACCAAGTGAAAATTTGGCGTAAAATGAGAAATTTGGTGGTAAAATGAAGAATTTTAGCCAAGTGAAAATTTGAGCCAAATGAAAAATTTTGAGGTTAAAATGGAGCCAAAAATTTGGAACTAAGCTGAAAATTTGACCTTCAAATTAAAAAAAGAAGTGAAATTTTGGCGTAAAATGAGAAATTTTGAAGTAAAAATGGAGCCAAATGTATGATTAGATTAGGACAAAATTGAAATAAAACAAAGTGTACAAGGGTAGATAAGTAGTTATGCATAAATTTTAATTTTTGTGCAAAAAGTAAATGTATAGAAAGTAATTTTTGTGCAAAAAGTAAACAAAGTGTACAACAAATTTGGACAACTTGGACCATAATTTCGTAACAATATAAAAATATGTATATAAATAATTAATTATTGACGTTTAGGATAACTTGGAACATAACTTCCGTAACAATATAAAAATATGTATATAAATATTTATTTATTTTCTTTTGTTTGACAAACGAACATTACTACATTCGGGTAATTTCGGGTTTCGGTTGAATTTCGGTCATCATTAAGCAGGTTGAAAAAGGTTCGGGTGTGTTTCGATTCGGGTCAAACCAGTTCAGGTTGAAACAGTCTCGGGTCTATTTCGGATATTACAAATTCAGTTCAATTTCGAATCAGTTCAGGTCGATTCAGGTTTCGGGGTGGAGTTCAGTTATACCTTTCGGATGTACGGTCAAGTGTCGATTCAGTTATTTTCGATCGATTTTTCGGGTTCGGTATACTTTTGCCAGGTCTACAAATTACAGTAGATTTGGTTGAACATTGTAATTGCTTTTGAGGTTTTATTTTCGGTTTGATTAATACACATTTGTGTCAATAAGAAAACGGGGTTGGTCTATCAATTTTTGCATATTAAATATTTAACTAAAATCTTATCTATATTAAACCACAAACATTTAAAGCAATTTCCTTCACCCACATCATCATATTCAACTTTTATTTTTTTCAAAAGTTCAATAAATGTGGGACCTACATTGTTTGCATGATCATTGAAACTTCCCACCACTATCTTCATTTCTCATTTCCGACTTTCCAAACTCATCAAAATTAATTTAGCTAAAAGTTAATTTTAATGAGTAACATCACATATAATTAGTGTTCAGACTTCAATTATAAATTTGTTCTTGCCAACCAAATAATTATGATCAAATTAATATTTTTTTTTTTGTTTTTGATGTAAGAATTGTGTTGAATTACTTATTTAATATTACAACGGTATAAAAATCAAACTTTAATGTTGTTTATAATGATTTTGAAATGGGATAATAAAGATTCCCCAATATTTATGATGTCGTTAACCTATATAAGTTTTGTTACTTTTCATTCATCTATGATATTGATTAGTACTTTATTAATTATGGAATTCCGATTTCAATAATTTATAATTTCCTTAAAGTTTTTTAATAACAAGTTTAATAACCAAATCCGTGCAATTTTGCACGGGCTAAAACTAGTAAATACAAGTAAGGGAAACAATTAAATTTTTGTCAAAACAACGAATGATATCAGAAAAATAAACACAACTCAAGTAAAAGAATGAAATAATCCCTCACAAAAACAAATAACAGAAAAATACAACCTAATGGCACCCAGCAAGGCTCGAACACACGACCTATGGAACAAACAACAACATACACAAACAACAATCAACCAACCCAACCACTGTAAACAACTGATTACTTTACAATCTTTATTAAATATAAAGACTACTCAGGACGTGGTTAGTGGGGAAAAAACCGTAAAAAAAAAACATCTAGTTATTTTTTGTTCATTTACTTTAAAAATATATTCAATAGATGGGTAAATAAACATCAAGTCAACATAAAAAAACATCTACTCTTTTTTTAAATAATAATTTATGTTTTTTTTTTATATTAATTTTAGTAAAAACATATCAATTCAAGAGAAAAATACCGTATACCGTAAAAATACGACATTAAAATACGAAAATACGGATATTAAAAAAAGTAATATATTAAAATATATATAAAAATATTAAAGTATACCGTATAAATACCGTATACCATATACCGTATAAATATCGTATACCGTATACCGTACGCCGTATACCGTAGAAACTAAATACAACATACCTTAAATGTATTCTCAAAACAAAATGTGTTGAAATAGTAAAAAGTTACAAAAAGTAAACATGCATTAAACTATTTTTAAGTGGTAATTAGGTGGGCTAAACATGCAAGTGGGCATTTAATGCAAGGAATCTAAAGAAAGATGCAAAAATCAGATTCCAACAAAAAAGACACATGGCACCCTCTCATTGGAAGTGTAGCAAACCCCTCCTACACCAAGTGTAACTCCAGCCTCTTCCCACACACCACCACACTACCTCACCCTCTATAAATGTGAATAGTTCACATCATTGTTTTCATTCTAACACTTATGCATTTTTTCTTTAGTATGAGAAAATTTCAAGAAACCTCTAACACAATATTATGTACATAATATTTTAAATACTAATTAGAGTATTAGTATTCGGTTTTGAGATAACCTAATTCCGTCTCCTAGCTCGGGTTCGGTCTTCGGTGTTTAAGGGTAGGTCTTGGGTGCATCGTAAAGGAGGCAAGCTAATTTGGTTGCTCCGTGGAGGATCGTCCTAGCATTTTTCGGACCGATTGTAAGGCCCTTTCCTTCATTGTTCCGCATTCACTTTGCATGCATAAGATCGACTAAATTAATATGACTTTAATTAGTATAATTAGTAAGACTAAATAACTTGAACTAGTTAGTAAGACTACCTTAGTTTCCAACAATTGGTATCAGAGCACTAGGTTGCTTGCATGCAACTCGATTTTATACGTTTTTGCGAGAAAATGCGATTTTAATTAAAAACGAAAATGAGTAGTACATATAGGATATGCACGAAAATCATATTGCATGTATACTTTCTGGTCTTAAAATAGTTTTAAGTCATTTTGATGATTTATGGAATAATATTGTTCATCATTGTAATTAAATTGGTTAATTCATGCTCTAAATCGGTTAAAAATGTTTTATTATGGGAAAAATAGCTAAATAATGTTTCTGGCCATGAATTTTAAATATGTTCTCACATGCATTTAACATATTATGAATATATAATTTTCGAAATTATTGAAGGTTTTATGCATGGTTTATGATTTTTAATGGTTAAATAGTCATAAAATGAGTTAAATATGGGATAAATAGTTATATTATGAATTTGACTATAAAAATTTTGGTAGATGTCACATGCAATATTTAAAATATATGATAATTTTTCCAGAAATTTTTCGTTAATATTGCATGAATATTGATTTTTATCGTAAAAATCGTAATATTAGTGACATATTTTAGCTTAAATAGTTTAAGTTCGAATTTGACCATAAAAATTTAATATAGTGTCACATATATTATTTCTAGCATGCATGTGAATTTTGAGCTTTTAATCTCGAATATTGCATGAGAAATGATTTTAATCGGTAAAATCGCGTAATATATGACACGAATTATTAAAAATAGTTAATGTTGCTAAAATGGTCCGAAAAATTCACCCATATTAGTCATAATATATATGATCATCAACATATTTTTATTTAGTGCCAAAAGTTTCTGAAACTTTAATTTTAATTTTAAAGAGTTAAAGTTGATATTGAGTGTTTAAGGAGTCATAATCATTACTTTTCAGCCCTATATCAGTGTGCATCTGTTTTTCCAGCATTTTTCAGTCACTTTGAGTGTCTAGGAAGATGTAAAAATTATATTGGTATTTTATTTCATATTTTTTTGAAGTAGTTTTGAATTTTTCGATTATTTATGCATGTACACGGCTTATTTTACGAAATAAAAGGGCATATTTCGAAAATATTTAAGTTTAAAGGATCTGAAATTTTAAGAAATTTTTAGTATGTTCAAAATTTTGAATTTTGAATTTTCGAAATTTTTATGACTCGTTTGATTATTTTAATGCTATTTCCCGTAAAACCGATTAAAACCGAACAATATTGAAATAAGTTAAGTTAATTTTCGAAATTTGAGTAAGACTAAATTTTGAATCCTAAAATGTGTTAGGAAACTTAACTAAATCATGAATAATGATTCATAGAGTGATTAGTGATTTTGAAATTGTTTAAATCACGTTATTCCATAAAACCGTGTTATTACGAATAACGATATTTAAAACGTGTTTAAATAGGACGATTTGGCTTAGGTTTTGCATTTTACATAAGCATTGCATATTTAATTATTATTTATGAATGTCATATTTTATTTACGTAATTTTGGAATTATGTAATTTACTTAGTATGGCCTTAGATTTTAATCGATACTTCCCGTAATGTAAGGGTTTATCGATTCGGTTGTAATTTAATGTGATCTCGTATCACTTTATTTTATTGTTTTATTTATGCTTATTATGTTTGCATGCATAGCCAAATCGTCATTCAAACTCATGCATTTCATCGATTTTATCGACCGTGTCAATTAAATTATCGATAATTCACCGACTTAGTTCACTTAAAGGAGATAGATAATAAATTGACAAGATCTCTTACGTTATTTAAAAATCGAGACATAGCCTTACCAAAAAGTAAAGGACCCGCGAAGGATCTTCTTCATAAGGGAGTAGGCTCGGCAAAACCGGGGTGCAAACCTTATTACGTTGGTGAAGTGGGGTAATATGATTACTTATTCTTGAAATTTGGTTGATCTCGACGAAGGTATTCGAGCCACCGTAGTGGTAATAAGTTTGGGCTAAGATAAGAATTAGTGTAATTTTATCGACCGAGAGTTCTAAAAGTAGAATTGATTAAGGAGTTAATCTACCGAGTCATATTAATGAGGGATGTATCGGCTAAACCGTGCCCGAGTTAGTGTGTATTTGGGTCTCGGGATCATTTACTTAATTGGGTAAGAGATCATTAAGTAGATGCTTAACTTGTTTAATATTTACAAGTTTAACTATTAAAACGATAATTGTGTTTTAATTCCTTTATTTTATTGTAGTTCAATATCGACTTTCAATCAACAATGGCAAATAACGCTCCACCACTCCCACATCACGTTTCATGGCTTCGGTCTTTTATGGATCGTTGCAAGCTTGAGAAGCATGGCGCCAATTTTAAAGATTGGGACGCCCAATTGGTGTTGGCCGCGGAAGCTGACGATAAGACTCGTTATCTTACCATTGCCGCTCCTCCCGCTCCCGGTGCTCGTTCATCGGAAGCGACTCGTGAGGCCTATGAGGCCTACATGAAAGAGTCACATGCTTTGAAGAACGTGCTTATATTTTCGATGGAGCCGGATCTCCAAAGAAGAATGATTAAGCTAGCCATGGCTAATAAGATTTACACCAAGATTGCGACCATGTTTTCGCAAGCTCCTAGGGTAATCCAATATGAGGCGGCCTCCGCATTCTTTGATTTGACCTTAAAGGAAGGTCAAAGGGTTAGTCCTCATGTGCTCAAAATGGTTGAGCTAGCCGAAACCTTGAAGTTGCAAGGGGTTAATGTTCCCGACTCGCTTATTATTGACAAAATCCTTCACTCCCTCAACAAAGTAAAATCATATGTTCAGTTTCGGGTAAACTATAACATGCGTAATCAAATAACCTCCTTGGACGAGTTACATAAGATGTTGGTCCAAGCAGAGAGGGATATGAGACTTAATGAGAGTTCCACAAAGGATGTGCTTAATATCGATACAAAAAGCAAGAGGAAGTTTAAGCGCAAGGCCAACAAGGGTAAAAATGTTAAAACCTTCAAACCCGCATCTCCTAAGGAGAAGACTTTTACGAAAGGTGCTTCTTCTTCGTCGTCGTCAAAGGTTGATGACAAGTGCCTTTATTGCACTAAGATGGGGCATTGGAAGCGGAATTGCCCGAAGTATCTCCATGACCTCAAAGCCGGAAAGGTTCTTGCAGTAGGTATAAATTCTCGTATAATTCATGTTATTTAATCAATTTTTGTATATTGATACAAGTTATTGATTCTCACCCGTTTATAAATTGTTTTAAAGGGGCTCCTACCAAAGACAAAGGCAAGGAGAAGGAGAAGGAAACTTGAAGTTCCTTCCATGGATGGCTATGGTAGCATCCAAGATTGAAGACATAAAGAGCATGGCTCTAATTTTCATTTTGATGTCTACTTTCATTTCGCATTTTAATTTAAGAACTTTGTATTTCTTGTACGACAAGAATCTTGTTGAAACAATGGTTGTAATGGTGGTGACTTGGTTTTCAACCCAAGTCATCCTTTTGTTCTTAATCAAACATGTTTGGTTGTTTTAAAATGCTATATAACATGAGTAATATGATAGGATCATTATAAAGGTAATTCGCCTTATTTAAAACGAGAATTGCATCCCGTGAAATACTTCAAATTCAAACATAAGAACATTAGTTCATTATAAGATTTTCACCTTAAATGAAAGAATATGTTAATATCTCAATACTCACATAATTCTTTATCCAATACATTGTTGTCGGGCGAAAATGCTATCCTTTTTTAAATAACGGTTATTTTAAAAGGATAGAGTGGGAGAAATTCTACGCCCGCAAACCAATGAAATAAACATAGGATCTTAGAGAAGAGTCCTATAAGGAGTCCTTGAGAAGAACTCTAAAATATTGGATAGAAGAAACTACGAGAGGACACAGAAGAATCTACGCGAGGACACAAAAGGAAATGTTCCTTATGTAGTCATTAGTTCCCAGAGAGGACAAAGGGAACCGCGAGTGTTAACGGAAGGAAATCGTTTCCATGATGTTAATGTTTCTGTTTTATAAAGATAATAGAGGAGAAATCATCTCGTGGGAAAGAAAATGAAAATGAAAATGAAATGTTCATTACGAGTTGAGAAAATGTTTGAAGTAAATCAAAATGAAATGTTCATTACGAGTTGAGAAAATGTTTGAAGTAAATCAAAATGAAATGTTCATTATGAGTTGAGAAGATGTTTGAAGATGTTACCTAATCACTATGAAATCAGTGGGAGTTATTAACTATAAGATAGTAATACAAAATTCAGTGGGAGAAAAGTTATTAAGAAAACGAAACCTACCATTTAGAGAGAATGGTGATTCTTTAAAGGTTAAAGAATATGAGGTTTTCAATTCTAAATAAATATATGTTAAAAACATAAGTGAGTTTATTATATGATAATAAAACGTCACCGATTAGTATACAAGGTTTGGAGTTGAATCCGAGATATGAAAGTGTTAATTCATATAACCTTGATCAAAATGCCATAAGTTGAAATAAAGCCCTATTTCGATATAAGTTCTCGAGGAGAACTAATGGATCGAATATAGGTTGATTACAATATAAATTCTAGTACAATATGACTATGTTCATATGGATGACATGTCATGAGTTTTGAGAAAACAGTGGGAGCTTCCTTAAAGAAAGGAAACTCGAGTCGAGTATAAGAGACTTGAAGCGTACTTGAATTAGATCATATTATACAAGATAATATGAGTCAAAAGGAAACCGAAATTTGTAGGTTTAAAAGATGTGAAGATAGGGTATATTCACATAACAAACCATTAATACAAATTGATGTATGATCATCAAAGATTGTTTATGTGGAGCAACAATATCGTATTGATTGTTCGCACATAACAATCACTCTTATCGTTTGAGTTATTATTATTAATATTAACTCACAATTTATACTTTGTGAAATCCAAATGGGTTGTAAGAGACAATTTGAACACCATAAGTGAACTGGATTAACTTAGTATAGCCCATAGTCGCTTGTATGAGGTGACGTCTCGAAGCGACTACAATGTGAGGCGATTGATGGCAAGTTCAAAAGTCATAGAGTCATATGGGATGACTAGTCGATCACATCGGCAGACTGTGTAACACTCTGTTAGGCATTTAGTGACCGCTTATAGAGTTCTGGAAATTTTATAATTAGCCTGGTCGTGGCGAGAGCTACTATATTATTCACATAAGTCGATTCTTTGACTTGAGACTGTTCGCCCAAGGTGACACAGCCTCAGATTGGCTTTGATTTTAGCTCTACGATCAACCGTTAAAGGGGGTCAAATGGGCTTCTTTTGGGTCATGATGGACTGTGTTAGTCGAAGGGAACAGTAGGATAGGAATTGTCCAGTCCCTCGTCGGGGTTGTCTTAAATCTCAGGGCCACTCGAGGAGAAGTTTAACTGAAAATGCGTGGCCACGCTCGGAAGGTATCTATGGTAGATAATTCCGGTCAAAGCAGTTAAATCTCCAGATCGAGAAAACCGCTCAAGATATGATCAAATGCAAGTACGACCTGGAAGACACCTTGCATTGAGTGGGAGATGACGTAATAGGACAAGAGAATTGGTGACGCATACTTGTCGAGGACAAGTGGGAGATTGTTGGGAAATGTGTCCTCAACAATAGTGCGATCACGACAGTGATAAAAATCATTGTCATAAATCTTATGAAATGAATATGCAAGGGACGATCCAATATTGATTTAGTCAACTGACCAACATTAATCGGTAATGATTGGCTGACTAGAGTTTAACATTACTGTCGTATGACGATGGTAGTCAGTTGATCCCTTTAGGTCACACCTATAGGACAGACCCCTTAAATATATATATTGATCAATTGTATATGATACGAATTGATCGATTCCTTAAAACCATATATCGAGAAATCAGAGGTTGAATCTTAAAGTAAGATTTATATTTGAAATTGAAATGTGTCAATTGTCAAATATTAATCGATATTTATGAAATGTCGAAATTAGAATGAGAAGGGTTCGTGGTTATAACAAATGTTGTATATCGTATTGACGATTATCATAATAACCATATTTTGAGACGGTGATTATGAATTACTAAATAATTTGTTAAATATGATTTGATTAATTTAGAAATATTATTTATGTGATAAATATATTTTAAATTAATAAAATTGAATTATGTCACATAGGATGTCACATATTACACAATTGTACAAATTACAATTTTGTAAAATAAGGTCCATTTTACAATATAATGTGTCGTGTGTATATGCATGTGTTATGGATTAATGTTAGTAATATTAATTCTTACACACTTAATGATTACTATTAGATAGTCTTACATACCTATTAGTAGGTATGCAGACTTGAGTGCATGTGTAAGACAAGCAACCTATTTTGGTCTTCCTAAACACATATCACACGACACACACCACCACACTACCTCACCCTCTATAAATGTGAATAGTTCACATCATTGTTTTCATTCTAACACTTATGCATTTTTTCTTTAGTATGAGAAAAATTCAAGAAACCTCTAACACAATATTATGTACATAATATTTTAAATACTAATTAGAGTATTAGTATTCGGTTTTGAGATAACCTAATTTCGTCTCCTAGCTCGGGTTCGGTCTTCGGTGTTTAAGGGTAGGTCTTGGGTGCATCGTAAAGGAGGCAAGCTAATTTGGTTGCTCCGTGGAGGATCGTCCTAGCATTTTTCGGACCGTTTGTAAGGCCCTTTCCTTCATTGTTCCGCATTCACTTTGCATGCATAAGATCGACTAAATTAATATGAGTTTAATTAGTATAATTAGTAAGACTAAATAACTTGAACTAGTTAGTAAGACTACCTTAGTTTCCAACAACTATGTTGCTGTTTGTCCTTGTTTTAGAAGAAGGTTTGATTTCAACCTTGACTTCGTCACCGATGGACTAAATTTATGTAGCTGATAATTATTTTGTCATATGCAGCTAAATATCTTCTCCGTGTTCTCGAGCTTTGTGGTCAACCGAATATCGAAGATCAGGTGTGAACTCCTTTCATTCCATTACCGACTCATTCTGACCTTTTTTTTTAATGCAATTTTGTAGCATCAAATCAAACTCCGCATTCGTGTGTCCAGTAGTTTGAGATTGCAAAATTACCCAGAAATTTGTAAGGCGCCACTCTTGTCTTTTCTTCATATACGGCGAGTAAACAATGTATTATTTGGCACATTTTTTTTTTTTTGGTTTTTTTAAAGTGCAGGTTTGCGATTATTTCGAATTAGGCTCAACTAATGTGGATTTACTCCGGTCGGATCATTTCGACTCTCTTCGGATTGTCATGCAATGTACCCGATTCGTCGACCGCATGAAGATATGGAGGATACTCCGGTCGGATCATTTCGATTTTTCCTTTGGAATTATCATGCAATGTACCCGATTCGTCGACCGCATGAAGATCTAAGAGACAAGATATTCCAAGTTACTCTGAGTCCTGACTCGTCGACTGCAAGAGGTGCAAGAGACAAGAGATTCCAAACTACTCCGAGTTCTGACTCGTCGACTGCAAGAGATGCAAGAGCCGAGAGATTCCAAGCTACTCCGATTTCTGACTCGTCGACTGCAAGAGATGCAAGAGCCAAGAGATTTCAAGCTACTCCGAGTTCTGACTCGTCGACTGCAAGAGATGCAAGAGCCGAGAGATTCCAAGCTACTCCGAGTTCTGACTCGTCGACTGCAAGAGGTTGCAAAGTGCAAAGTGTACTTCACAAGATCAAGTCAACATAGTTCAAAGAGGGACGTTGTTTGTTTAGAGGTGTGGCTGCATTTGAACAAAGTGTTTATTTAAATTGCCTACATACCCGCAAAGCTGACAAGGTGACAACTTGCAAGATCAAGACAACGTAGTTCAGAGATGGATGTGATTTATTTGAAGGTGTGGCTGCACTTGAGCTACATGTTCACCCAAGTTGCCTACGTACCTGTAAAGCATGAAGTACTTTACAAGATCAAGCCGACGTAGTTCATGAAAGATGAAAGGATAGGATTTTTTTTGTTTTTGAAGGTGTGGCTGCACTTGAGCTACATGTTCACCCAAGTTGCCTACGTACCTGTAAAGCACGAAGTACTTTACAAGATCAAGCCGACGTAGTTCATGAAAGATAGAAGTCTTTTTTTTTTTTTTTTTTTTGGATGCAGTTTATCCTCTTGCTTAGGAGCCTTTTTCGTTGGAGTTTAGGAATAGTAGCGTTTCAGAAACTTCCCATTGATTGGGCCTACGTGAACACCGTCTTTATCCACGATTTTGTAGGCACCATTTGTGTAGACCTCCTTCACGACGTATGGACCATCCCACTTAGAGGTGAATTTACCTACTGGCTTATGAGAAGTGATAATTGGCCTTCGTACCGCAAGTACCATGTCCCCTACTTGAAAAGAACGAGGGCGCACCTTTTTCTTGAATGCGAGTGACATCCTTGCTTGGTAGCACTGAAGCTTTTGTTGAGCCTCCAATCTTTTTTCATCGAGCGCTTCTAACTCTGCCAACCGCAACTTGTCATTTTCATCAGTTGTGAGTCCCTCCTGAATAGCAATGCGTAAGGAAGGGATTTGCAACTCCAATGGTAACACGGCTTCCACTCCATATACCAACGCATACGGTGTTGCTTGAGTAGGTGTTTTGTAAGTGGTACGATACGCCCATAATGTTTCACCAATTCTTTCATGCCAGTCTCGCTTGGACTTCGCTACTACTTTCCTCAACAAGTTGCAAAGGGTCTTATTGAAGGCTTCAGCCAAGCCATTTGCAGGAGCGTTGTACATTGATGACCTGTATTGTCTGAAATTGAATTTCTCACTCAAACCTTTCATGAGATGGTTGAAGAATTGTTTTCCATTGTCAGTTGTGATACGCTGTGGTACACCATATCTGAAGATGATCTGTGTTCGAATGAAGTCCACAACAATTTCTTTCTTCACTTCCCGTAGCGTGATTGCTTCTGCCCATTTTGAGAAGTAGTCGGTGCCTGCGAGAATGTATTCATGTCCATTTGAGGCCTTTGGAACAAGAGGTCCCACAACGTCAAGTCCCCAAGCTTCAAAAGGCCATGAAGAAACAGTAGGGTGTAATGGCTCTGGAGGTTGGTGTATGAAGTTTGCATAGAATTGACAAGGTTCACATTTTTTTGCGAAACCCAAACAATCTTGTATCATGGTTGGCCAGTAATACCCCATTCTCTTTACACGGTCATGAAGTTTAGGCCCAGATTGATGAGCACCACAAATTCCAGAATGAGCTTCATGCATGGCTTCAACAGCTTCAGATTTGCTTAGACACCTCAACCATTGCCCTGAGAAAGAACGTCTATAGAGTGTCCCTTTATAATGAATAAACTTTGGAGCACGCCGACGTATCTCTACCTTGTGTCTGGGATCTTCAGGCAATTTTTGGTGATCCAAGAAGCCAATGATGGGTCGACGCCAGTCATCTTCATCGATTGTGTAGACGCATATCATGTTTGTTGCATCTACGTTCTCTTCTTCTTCAAGTAATGATACTGCCCAACGATTGCAAACTGGAACTTGTATTGATTCTTCTGCCCCCAGTGCCAAAGTGGCTGTAAGATTAGCAAGCGCGTCAGCCAACTTATTGGCATTCCGCGGTACATGACCAATTTTGATGGAGTCAAGTTGGTTGAGTAGTTGCAATGCTCGTCGATGATAAGGAATCAAGTCTTCCTTCTTCACTTAGTATTCATCGAGTACTTGGCTTATTACCAGCTGCGAGTCACCATAGATGTCCATATCTCTGACGCCTATTTCGATCGCCATTTGGAGACCAAGTATGAAAGCTTGGTATTCAGCCATATTATTTGTGCACAAATGAGTGAGCGTAAAGGCATATGGCATGAGATGATTTTGCGGAGTTACGAATACAACTCCAGCTCCAGCTCCATCTTGTCTTGCAGCACCATCGAAGTACATTTGCCATGGAGGTAGAATATCCACGTAGAAGATTTCTTCTCCTGGAAGATCGTCTGAAATTTCCCACTCAGCTGGTACTGGATGATCAGCGAAGAAATCGGCGATAACTTGACCTTTCACCGCCTTTTGGGGCACGAACACCAAGTCATATTGCTTAAGTAGCATTGCCCATTTCGCAAGCCTCCCAGATAAGACTGGTCTTGAGAGTATATATTTGATTGGGTCAGCTTTTGAGACTATGTGTATCGTATGTGCCTGCATGTAATGCCTTAACTTCTGGATTGCAAATACCAAGGCGAGACATATCTTCTCAACTGGAGAATAATTCAATTCAGCTCCAACTAGAGTACGACTCAAGTAGTAGAGTGCCCTTTCCTTGCGGTCTTCAATTTCTTGGGCACACATTGCCCCCAGCGAACGTTCTTGCGCTGCGATATAGAGGACAAGTGGCTTTCCTGGAATTGGTGCCCCCAGAACCGGCGCACTGGCGAGGTACTTCTTAATGCTATTGAAAGCATTTCTGCACTTTTCATCCCACTGGAATGGAGCATCCTTCTTCATAAGATGGCTGAATGGTTGACAACGTCCGGCTAGATTAGAGATAAACCTTCGAATGTATGCCAAGCGTCCTTGCAACCCTCGTAGCTCCTTCAACGTTTTTGGTTCTGGCATATCATTGATGGCTTTGATTTTCGTTTGATCAATCTCAATACCTCCATGTCTGACTACGAAGCCCAAAAACTTCCCAGATGTGACACCGAACGCACATTTGAGTGGATTCATCTTGAGTTGATATTTTCTAAGTCTTTCGAAGACAGCTTGAAGGTCTTTGATGTGGTCTTCTCTTTTTTTTGATTTAACCACCACGTCATCAACGTAACACTCTATTGTTTTATGTAGCATGTCATCGAAAATCTTTTGCATCGCGCGTTGATATGTAGCGCCAGCATTCTTCAACCCAAACGGCATGACCGTGTAGCAAAAGATCCCTTTTGGGGTTCGAAAACCTGTTGCTTCTTGGTCTTCAGGAGCCATATGTATTTGATTGTAACCAGCAGTACAATCCATGAAGGAGAGTGCTTCGTGACCAGTGGTCGCATCAATCATCAGCTCTGTGACTGGTAAAGAGAAGTCATCCTTTGGGCATGCCTCATTAAGATCTCGAAAATCCACGCATATGCGTAATTGTCCATTCTTCTTTCTCACTGGGACAATATTTGCGATCCAGGTAGGATATGTGACTTCACGAATGAAACCCGCCTCTATGAGTTTATTTACTTCATTTTCAATCTCAGGTACAAGTTCCGACCTGAAACGACGGTGGGGTTGCTTCTTGGCACTGATGCTTTTCTTGATTGCTAGACGATGAACTGCAATGTTTGGGCTGAGTCCAGGCATTTCTTTGTAACTCCAAGCAAAGACATCTTTGTATTCGATCAACAACTTGTAGTACTCTTCCTCTTCTTCCTTAGTTAGTAGAGCACTAACATAAATGGGGCGAGGATCTTCAGCAGTTCCCAAGTTGAGTTCTTTGAGTTCATCCACAGTCGATTGCCCCCCGTCTTCAAGTGTTTCAGGAGCCTCGTCAGCTTCAACTTCTTTATCCACATCAGGCATCTCTTCTACTGTGATGTGATATGATGACGTGACATTTTCGAAGTCTTTTGGTTCCTTTAGTGTAACACCCCCATTTATTCAAGAGCCTTTAGCAAGACATTCTCAAATAAATAGAGTTGTTACCATCTCGGCATGACCGAGGTAGTGAATAACAAAGTAAACAAACCAAAGTACTTTATATAAAAACTGATTAAATTTAAACTTTTATTATTACAGCTTACTTAACTCAACACGAAGTACCAAAATTACAAAACTGTTACAGCGGAAACATTAAGTTACAAAGCTACATCATGATAGACTGACTAAGTGGGCTAATCAACTAGGTAGGTAAGTCAACATCCTCATGCTTCCCCATGAGCTCCCAAAACAGCTAACTCGAGACCTGTCAAAATCTACTCCCCATTCCGGATCATCGTAGGTGTACACGAATACACTGTCAACCTCGCGGTTGAGTAGGATAACACAATAATAAATAATGCAACAATTATGATATGCAAATGCCATGATATGCTCGAGCTTAACCACAATCTCAATCTCAAACCCGAAACACCAATCATAACCCGGAACACCAAGCCATACCGAACCTCCCGGCAGACTATAATCGGTCGTCACCGAACACCAGCTCAACAGCTGATAAGACACCAGGCCTGGTCTGCAGAACCACCCTGGGCTTTATATCAGAACAATGTCTGATTCACATCTTTCTTAGTAACCAATGCATATGCCGTGCTCATGAATGCAACAATACTCTTAATCAATCATGCTATTAAATAATGAAATGTCAATGCCAATAACAATAATCATTACCCAATCCAACCAATATCATCACATCACATGTAAAATGTCAACCAAGATAATCATATTAAACCGAGATTGAGTAGGTATATCCTACCTGGATAACAAGTCCAAAAGGAATCCGAGCAACCAAATGCAAAGTATCCGTCAACAAAAATCATCACCTTAACAAGTAGTAGAAACACAATCACTACTAATATTATAACTCGGTAAATGTTAATAATTCACATATCTATCTCGTGATAAACTACTTAACGACTCAAGCTAAATATAATTAATTAGATTAACGTAAATAAACCCAATTAAAATCCTCATTTCGTATCTCGATTATTAGACACCTCATCATACATAAAACAATTAAAATAAATGAATTTAGCTTTTAAAACCCGTTCCCGAAAATATATTTTGGATCAAGGTATGTGCATTAAATCTCGAGCCAACATCCAAACACAAGCACAACTAACGTAAACTAATTTACATTAATTATTTAGTTGACGAATATGATACCGTCACAAAACAATTTAAACAATTAATTAAACCAATTAAACTAATAACAACTTCTAATCACCCTAATAATAATAATAATAATAATAATAATAATAATAGTAAACAAACTCACGATAGTCATGACACAGCAGCATATCACGTATCTCAGAAGACACTTCCCACGCACCCTACTTCACGACACTACCACCACGGTTCTAGCCACCCACAACCACCGTCGCTGGTCTCAACCCCTCGCCTGCACCACCAACCACTCATTCCATCTTCTAGCCACCACCGACAGCCCTCACAACCACCGTAAACCCTCGCCCTAACCGCCTGTACAAGAATACCGAAACCGCAATATGAGTTCTTGCTCCGACAATTACCACGCCAAACACCAACACCCACCACCTAATACTCCTACCCATAACCGTCAGTCCCCGACACGCATTCCTCATCAACCACCAGCCCTCACCGTGGTTCCCTCCACGTGAAACGCTCCTCTCAACCTCACACGATCCCTCGACAAACTCCCATTGCACTCTTCACCACCACTGGCCACCGTGACACCACCATTGCACTCTCCTCGCCCTCACGACCTTCATCATACTCACCAATTCCCGTAACTCCCTCGACAACCATAACACTACTTACCCCTGTTTCGCGCACTGCTCCGGCACCGATTTACGAACCACCACCCGCAGCCATTACAGCACCACCAGGGGTCCAATTAAATCTATCTGAGGTATATAACAACCCCTCTAACCCAGGTTCACGATTAGCCCTAAACGGATACTAAAACGGTATACTCGAGAGAAAAGAATTGTGTGAACCAAAAACTTACCCGAGATTAAAGACGATGAAGACGGGTTATCTGCCTTGATAGAAATTCGGCGATGAAGGGGATTGGTACGTTGTGAGTATGAGAGTATAGGGAAATCGTTTGAAAGCAATAGGAGAAGGTTGGGACGGTGAACGCTTGCTATATTGTGTTTAGGGTTTTGAAAATATATGTACCCCATGGCTAATACGTAATAATATAAAAAAAATTGTAAACATAATATAATAATAAGAACATAGGTATATAATAATAATACGGAAATATAATAGTCGTTGATGTAACATATTAATATAATAATATACGTGTTAGTACTATTATTATTATTGTGTGTACGTATATTAATAATATACTTTAAGAATCATGAACGATTAATATACGTATACTTATGACACAACGTATTATTATAACTATAAAATACGGAGTATTACAGTCTTCCCTCCTTAAGATGAATTTCGTCCCGAAGTTCACCACGCACCCCGTAACAAAAGAAGACACCAACTATACATAGCAAAAGTAGCTCATACCTATTCAAACTAGACACCGAGCTTAAGAGGTAACCAATTAAATCGTACTATTACATTTTATCCCCCTTAAGAAACTTTGTCCCCAAAGTTTAACATACGACACTTCAAGAACCACAATATAGTGCATAACAGAAGTAATCAGGAATTCTAAGTATAGTCAATATCCGTCAAACAATCACAACATACCAATTTGCCATTCCATAACAACTAGTCATATCATAAATCAATAAGATTTTACGATCATATCCTTGTTAAAACATGGTTACGTCCCCGTAACCCCAATAAAATTCCACAACCAAAGTCGAGAAGATCACTGAAACAATAGTCACAAATGATCTGATAAGTTAATTACTCTATACTGGATAAGTAGCATTTGACTTTTAAAGCAACAAAACATATTTGTCGATTTCATACTACACAGTAAAGCAAAAATCAATGTAACTTACAGTTATATACTCCTGGAAATTTTGACACCAACTTAACACATTTACACCAACGTAGATAATCAGCTAGCTCATAGTTCATACTTGACAGATAAAACATTACATATTAGTAATCATACTATAGAAGTAAAATTCATATTTTGCACATAGGGTTTAGAGAATGACACTAGGCAAAATTCAAGCAATGTAATGAAACACGGGGCAACGACATATTTTACGAGGTATATATCAATCATAGATTAGCAAGGCAGCTTAGTATCCCAAGGTATAATTAAGTTACAACGTAACCAATGAGGTACATTTCCTATTTGCTCGCATTACATCATTTAACATAAAACAAGTAGTAAATATATCTTGCAAAATCGCGGTTAATTAACTCTTGTCTATATAATGTGGAACAATTTAATATTCAAGCAAGGTTTCATCAACACGTAGCTATTGAATTTGTCATGTTGCAAAACAATCACTACAATTATCAACACATTAAGTCTTAGAATGGATTATCACTTTGAAAACATTTTGAAACTTTCAAAACAATGAAGTTGTAACTAGTGGCTATTCATAAACGTGAATCAAATAAAATAAAAATAAAAAAAATGCTAAGCTACCGATGAAAGCAAGACTACACTGTAACATTCTGACTCTTCTTCACTATAACATTCCTCCTATAAATTGTAACTCATATATTATAAAAATTAGCGGTACAAGAAACGAATTCACAAGACTAACACTCCTATAATTCACATGTCAACCAATTACTAAATCAATATGTTGTGATCAGATTTTAGACATTGTAACATGTAAATCACGTTGTGGCATAACAATATACGTAAAGAGGTTATAGAGATTATTATTCCAGGGAACTAGACAATGATATTCCATCAGTAACAAGATTCAAATTGTTCAAAATAATCACAATCAACTATAACAATTAGATTGTTAAATAACTTTTACTCATGACACCATGCGAATAAGTTTATTAACTAGATTTCATTCTACCACTCGTCAAGACTCTTCTCTGATGAACATGATTTTAACATCACACATGAACACCACATAATTATTTTGAGGTCATATAGCGTCTGTATAGTTGAAACTACTTTATATAAGCTCACCGAAATAAACAAGGTTATATTATCATGTAATAAGTTCATACTCACATCATATGCCTACTGTTCATGCTACTAATGCCACATCAGGGTATTACACGGTTACATTACAGAATTCAGATTTTGATTAAACTTTTATATTGACAATTTACATAACTTACAATTTCAACAACCATACATCATGCTGCAACTTTCAAAAATTATGAATAAATAAGCGTCCAGCCATTTTGTGAGCTATTATAATTTTAGAAAAAAACATGAAGAATTAACTAAACACATGAAAAAGAATCAAATGCAGAGCTTAAGGGGAAATATTTATAACATATTTTACAACTCAGTTGGTCTAAACAGAAACTTTACAGCAATTTAGACAAAGTTTGGGCAACTTGCAAAAATTACCATTAAATAACGACTCGTTAAGATTTTTCGTGGCTTATCATTTTGAAAACGTCAATAATATTCTAAACAGTGGAGTTGGAATTATGCATAAAAACTAAGCACGTTTTAAATGATCTCTTTTTCAAAAACATGTGTCAAAACAGAATTGTGCAGTAAGGATCTGACCACTGTCGACTAAAATGTTTATTTCTCTCAAAATATATATAACTCGTATTAACATGAAACCAAAAGCATTAGGAAGCTAAATCAGAAGGTTATCCTTACATAAAATTTTCATATTCATATTGCAACACATATTAAATGGCAGCACGTACAATCAAGGTAACATCCTGAAAATTTATTACAAACTTGGTTCCATTAAAATTTCACATTATCACACTTAAACATGACCATTCTTTTCCCAAAACTTGTTGACATAACTTTGTAGCCTTGAAATCACATTGTACCATATCAACATTTATTCATTAAACGACATGAAAATTTTAAGTACGAGTAACACGTAACTGTAGGACATTCATGGCTTTGGGCAACACAATCCGCATATCACTAAACATGAATTACTAAGGCAAGTAGTGAGATAATAACAAGCATAAGTCTCAAAATTCGACTACATTTGCATAGTATGCCAAACATCAAATTTTTGCAAGGAATAAGGCATTCAATTAAGAATTGTAAACACGAATAGAATAGCAACAAAAGCACAATTATCGACGTCACACATCACACATTTCAGCCTACAGGCCTTAACACACAAGACTTACCTTGATTCCGCATCCTGCAACAAGTTTAGAATACATTCCAAATTATGACTACAAACAATAACAGATTCCTATGTAATCTAGTTCCTTTAAATTCTCACCTCTCTGTTTTCCCTTCCTAAGGTATTCCCAGTTCAACTCTGAGAGGGCCAAGGTACGAATTAGGCGCGCTTTCCTAACCGTACTAACGGGCTCCTAACAGCGTCTACCTGGGGTTCATTTATTTAGACACATCCTACGTTTATTAAATTCATTGGTTCAGGCCTAAGGATCGTTCGCTCTGATACCACTTTGTAACACCCCCATTTATTCAAGAGCCTTTAGCAAGACATTCTCAAATAAATAGAGTTGTTACCATCTCGGCATGACCGAGGTAGTGAATAACAAAGTAAACAAACCAAAGTACTTTATATAAAAACTGATTAAATTTAAACTTTTATTATTACAGCTTACTTAACTCAACACGAAGTACCAAAATTACAAAACTGTTACAGCGGAAACATTAAGTTACAAAGCTACATCATGTTAGACTGACTAAGTGGGCTAATCAACTAGGTAGGTAAGTCAACATCCTCATGCTTCCCCATGAGCTCCCAAAACAGCTAACTCGAGACCTGTCAAAATCTACTCCCCATTCCGGATCATCGTAGGTGTACACGAATACACTGTCAACCTCGCGGTTGAGTAGGATAACACAATAATAAATAATGCAACAATTATGATATGCAAATGCCATGATATGCTCGAGCTTAACCACAATCTCAATCTCAAACCCGAAACACCAATCATAACCCGAAACACCAAGCCATACCGAACCTCCCGGCAGACTATAATCGGTCGTCACCGAACACCAGCTCAACAGCTGATAAGACACCAGGCCTGGTCTGCAGAACCACCCTGGGCTTTATATCAGAACAATGTCTGATTCACATCTTTCTCAGTAACCAATGCATATGCCGTGCTCATGAATGCAACAATACTCTTAATCAATCATGCTATTAAATAATGAAATGCCAATGCCAATAACAATAATCATTACCCAATCCAACCAATATCATCACATCACATGTAAAATGTCAACCAAGATAATCATATTAAACCGAGATTGAGTAGGTATATCCTACCTGGATAACAAGTCCAAAAGGAATCCGAGCAACCAAATGCAAAGTATCCGTCAATAAAAATCATCACCTTAACAAGTAGTAGAAACACAATCACTACTAATATTATAACTCGGTAAATGTTAATAATTCACATATCTATCTCGTGATAAACTACTTAACGACTCAAGCTAAATATAATTAATTAGATTAACGTAAATAAACCCAATTAAAATCCTCATTTCGTATCTCGATTATTAGACACCTCATCATACATAAAACAATTAAAATAAATGAATTTAGCTTTTAAAACCCGTTCCCGAAAATATATTTTGGATCAAGGTATGTGCATTAAATCTCGAGCCAACATCCAAACACAAGCACAACTAACGTAAACTAATTTACATTAATTATTTAGTTGACGAATATGATACCGTCACAAAACAATTTAAACAATTAATTAAACCAATTAAACTAATAACAACTTCTAATCACCCTAATAATAATAATAATAATAATAATAATAATAGTAAACAAACTCACGATAGTCATGACACAGCAGCATATCACGTATCTCAGAAGACACTTCCCACGCACCCTACTTCACGACACTACCACCACGGTTCTAGCCACCCACAACCACCGTCGCTGGTCTCAACCCCTCGCCTGCACCACCAACCACTCATTCCATCTTCTAGCCACCACCGACAGCCCTCACAACCACCGTAAACCCTCGCCCTAACCGCCTGTACAAGAATACCGAAACCGCAATATGAGTTCTTGCTCCGACAATTACCACGCCAAACACCAACACCCACCACCTAATACTCCTACCCATAACCGTCAGTCCCCGACACGCATTCCTCATCAACCACCAGCCCTCACCGTGGTTCCCTCCACGTGAAACGCTCCTCTCAACCTCACACGATCCCTCGACAAACTCCCATTGCACTCTTCACCACCACTGGCCACCGTGACACCACCATTGCACTCTCCTCGCCCTCACGACCTTCATCATACTCACCAATTCCCGTAACTCCCTCGACAACCATAACACTACTTACCCCTGTTTCGCGCACTGCTCCGGCACCGATTTACGAACCACCACCCGCAGCCATTACAGCACCACCAGGGGTCCAATTAATCTATCTGAGGTATATAACAACCCCTCTAACCCAGGTTCACGATTAGCCCTAAACGGATACTAAAACGGTATACTCGAGAGAAAAGAATTGTGTGAACCAAAAACTTACCCGAGATTAAAGACGATGAAGACGGGTTATCTGCCTTGATAGAAATTCGGCGATGAAGGGGATTGGTACGTTGTGAGTATGAGAGTATAGGGAAATCGTTTGAAAGCAATAGGAGAAGGTTGGGACGGTGAACGCTTGCTATATTGTGTTTAGGGTTTTGAAAATATATGTACCCCATGGCTAATACGTAATAATATAAAAAAAATTGTAAACATAATATAATAATAAGAACATAGGTATATAATAATAATACGGAAATATAATAGTCGTCGATGTAACATATTAATATAATAATATACGTGTTAGTACTATTATTATTATTGTGTGTACGTATATTAATAATATACTTTAAGAATCATGAACGATTAATATACGTATACTTATGACACAACGTATTATTATAACTATAAAATACGGAGTATTACATTTAGACTGGAGGGACTTCGAGATGAAGAAGCAAGATCTTCTACGTCTTTTGACTGGCCTGTGAGAACTATTACACGCCTCCTTACTTTGAGTGGTTCATGTTGTATGATATCCACTACTTGCATACGTTTCATGCGAGATGGTACCGAGCTTCTCAGGTCATCACTTGATCTTATTTCTTCTTCAACTTGTTTCGCAGAAGTTGAGAAAGAACGTTTGTCACCACAACTCTTCTTGGGATCTCCTAGTCGATTGAAGACTGTTTTTGATGGATTGCCCAAGCGATCATGTATTGTACTCTTCTTGTTCATGCACAACGAAGGCACTTGTGTTTTGACTTCACTTTTATCTTGATTGCCAAGCCTAGCAAAGACTGAAGTGCGTTTAGTTGAAACACTTGGTCTTCCCAACCTTGTAAATACAGAAGAGTGTGACTTTTTTGCAGGTGGACTTATGCGATCGAAGACTGAAGATGAATGCGCCTTTTCTCCTTCTTGTTCATCTTCTGCAACCTCTTCCACTGTGATATGCTGAGAAGATGTACTAGCGCCTCTTCTGCGAGCACCAATCTTCACAAGTGCAGGAGACTCGTATCCCAACCCCGGTTTAGATGCTATGAAACTCCCTTCTTGCTTGAAGAACTCTTGTTGCACCTTATTAAGGCCATATGGCTCAACTTTTATAACCTTCCCAAGGGGAGTCGGATTTGTGAAGTCATAACCAGCCTTTGCAAGTAGCCTGTATGCATTAGGATCAAACATCCCTTTGTTTTCCTCACTTGAAGGCTGGCTGGATGAATGGACAAAACCTGTAGGAGGTGGCTTCACAACCTTTGTTTGGGATGAACTTGTTAGAGGTATAGCAACTTTTGCGACCCATTCTTGCTTGATCGTCTGACTTGACTTATTTTTGTCCTTAGGTTCTGTCTTTGACGTTGAACATTCTGCGAAAGGACTCTCCCCATCTTTGCGCCGACTTTGGGATGTAGCGCAGTACTGGTGGCGTGGTCTTCTGCATCATTTCTTCCTTCTTGGTTGACACAAGAGGAGTTGTTACCTTGCTTGCCCCTATCTTGACATCAACTTCTTCGGCATGATTTGGAGTTGCATTTTCCGTGTTGACGGTCTTTCCTCGCTTACCCCCTTTTCCTGTTGAAGAGATGGTGGTTGGCATGAACTCACTGGACGTACCATTTTCTTCAAAGAATTTTGCATCAGCGAAAAAGGCATCGACTTTGGAGAAAGGTTTTGCATCTCCATCTATCTTTCTCTCACCGCCGCGATAATACTTCAAGCATTGATGAAGGGTTGAGGCAACGACTCCATTTTCATGTTTCCAAGGTCGTCCTAACAACAATTTGAATGATGTCTTGGCATCGATGACGTGGAACAATGTGTCGGAAGACAAGTCACCAATGCTAAGGTTTACTCGGATTATTCCAACTGCGCGCTCACCATTTAAGTTGAAACCATGAATCATTGTTCGACTATTTGATAGTTCATCCATCGTGATCCCCAACTCTTGCATGGTCGCCTTTGGCATGAGGTTGACTCCTGAACCTCCATCGATCAAGATACGCTTGCCTTTATGCCCCCGGATGTACCCTGACACATAGAGAGGCCTGTTGTGAAGTGTAGACCCAAGAAGTAAATCTTCATCTGAGAAACTCAAGGCCGCGTTAAAGGAGAAACACCCAGTTAATTGCTCAGTAGATTCAACCTTCTCCTTCATCTTGCCTGCATACAACTCTGGTTTTTCGAGTCCTTGAAGTATCAATTGACGCTTCTCTTTAGGCAAATGAAATATTTATTTCCATCCCATATTTGCAGGGAGGCCATCTAGAGCATTCATCACTTCATCATCCTTTTGAGGGTGAGGTTGCTGTGTTGACGCCGCGTCATCCGCCTCTCCTTCCTTTGTTTCTTCCTCGATACTTTCACTAGCCGATGTGGTGCACACAGTAACTTTGTTAAAGAAATCTCGTGGGAAGAATTCTTCTAAGGTAATATGTCTCAGTGGTTCTTGCTCTAACACATCTGCAGGCGAGACATTTGGTTTGACCACGGTTCTAGGCTTTTTCTTGCCTCTTGGTTTGCGAGGCTTTCTCTTCTTTGGCTTGCTTTGCCGACGCTGTATGTGTTGAACTGTTTGTTTCACTTGTTTTCTTGGCTTCCTGCGTGTCACCAAGGTCCAGCCTTCATCGCCGTCATCTTCATCTTTATTCTCCTCACCCTTATCTTGAGGAGTTGACTTTGTTCCTGGTGATATTGGAGGTAATGACGACGTTGACCTTTGGATCCGTAACGCCATAGGCTCAAAACTTCCAAATTGCAACGTATGCACAAACCATCCTTGATGCATAGTTGGCTCTTCAAGCTCCTCCAAAACCGCAGTAGTTTGATTTGTTGAAACTGTTTCATCCAAGTCAAGAATGATCTTCCCTTCCTTGGAGAGTTGCATGATCTTTTCCTTAAGTGTTATACACTTTTCAAGGGGATGACCCAACAACCTATGATAGCGACAATAATTGGCATCTCCTGTCTTGTTTGCTTGCTCAGGGCATTTGGACTCTGGCAATTGTATAACCCTTTTCTCCAAGAGGTCATCTAACATTCCTGACAAGTCATAGTCTGGGAATGGGTACTTGTTCGCTTGTAACTCCTCCAAGGTAGGCTTCTCTCGTTGGTAGTTGTAAGAAAACTTCTCCTTCTTCTTCTCGTACTTGGGTTTGGACGAGATCTTCACAGGCGCACTACTGGTCTCAACGGCCATTGTTTCCTTTGTTGATGACCTAGAGCTCTTATCAGTTTACTTGAACTCCTTCTTTTCACTGGTTGCCTTGGAAGACGTTGATCGAGACTTGTCACGTCCTTTGATTGTGATCTCCATATCATGAGCGCGGGTTGTCAGTTCTTGAAAACTTCTTGGCCTAATCCCTTTCAAGATATAGAGAATATCCCAACTCATCCCATTGATGCACATCTCAACTGCTGAGATCTCACTTAAGCGATCCTTGCATTCCAGACTCAGTGCACGCCATCTGTTGATGTAGTCCACAACAGCTTCATCTTCCCATTGGGTTCTATTTGTCAACTCACTCATGCTGACGACACGCCTGGTGCTGTAGAATTTGTTGAGGAATTCATCTTCCATGCGACCCCAGCTGTCAATTGACTCAGAATCCAGATCCGTATACCAATCAAACGCAAGTCCTTTAAGAGAGCACACAAACTGTTTTACCAAACAATCACCTTTAGTTCCGGCATTGCTGCATGTCTCGACGAAGTGAGCAATGTGTTGTTTGGGGTTCCCTTTTCCGTCGAACTGTTGAAACTTTGGAGGTTGATAACTAGAAGGCATGCGTACGTAAACTGTCAATCCTCTTGGTATAAGGCTTGATGTAACGTCCATTGCTTGCTGAGCTGTTGTCTAGCTGACTCTTGATGGTCCTTGCTATTAGCTCCTGAAGCTTTTCCTCAGTGAAGGCGCCGACTTCATTAGTTGGCTTTCCACCGTCTTCCTTGCCAACATCTTTGTCGCTGTCATCCTCCTCCTCAGTATCACCATATTCGCTCTCAACCTTCTTGTCACGGAGCGCCACCACCTCTTTTTGGAGCTCGTCAATCTTCTTGTTCTTCTCCTCATTTTCCTTCATCATCTTTTCAAGGAGCGCGTTCATGTTCTGGACTTGTTCCTCAAGGGTAGCACCATTGATCACCATAACTGAAGCAGCGTCAGGAGTTGAGACTTCTTTCTTCTTTGGCGACTGCTTTGGGTTGCCAGGCGATGCCTTCTTGACGTTAGCACTCTTAGTCTCCTCACGCGGAGGAGAGGAGGCGGTCAGGAGTGTCGTAGCAGCAGCAGCAGCTATGGAAGCGACCGAGATCTTGCGCGGCCTAGTTGGGACGTGAGCAGAGCGCAGACTTGCAGCAGCAGCATTGACAGCAGCCTTCTTCACCCTTCCTCTTGTAGAGACGCCAACTGACTGTAGAGCTGGAGAGGTAGCAGCAGCAGGAGTACTTTGCAGGATATCTGCGTATGTCCTCTTGGATGCGCTGGAGGAGATGCTTTGCTTGGTAGACATCTTCTTGTTGTGGTAGGCTTGAGTAAAACGGCAGTAGAGATGAGAGGTAGAGATTTTCACGTCGGGTTCACCAAAATTTGTAACAGCAGATTTTGTATCGCGATAATTGAAATACAAAACAATGAAACAAATAAATTTTATTAATTAAATATCAAAATGTTACGTGTACAATGTCGAATGTATCCTCTGATTCTAATATGCCGTGACAGGTTACGTATACACTCTATGTAGCAGGGTGTGAACGTTGTACTTGAGTGACACCTATAGAGGTCGCGTGCACTCTAATAGGAGGTGTCGATTTGTATTCTTGAGAGGGTCGCGGTGACTTGTTCTCTCTTGAACGTTGTAGCTTGGACTTGAATCTCTTGGGCAGGCGGCACAATTTTGGTGTGCTTGTTGACTGCTTGCAGAAGTATTTCGCAGAGGGAGCTTGTAGATCTTTTGTGTCTTCTTCTCTCTCTAAATTCTAGTTAGTCCAATCTTTTTGAAATGAATAAGGAGAACTCCTTTTATAGGATTTCAAATCCCCTTAGTGGACTTTGATATTCACAGGCCCATTTTAGGTTTATTTGCAAACTTGGTCCAAATTTGTTTCTTTTCGGGTTTAAGGATCCGGATAGCTTCTTTTGTAATCCGAATCGACCCGTATTTGATTTAGTCGGGACAAAATAATTAAATTAAGTTAAAATTTGGTATTAACTCAAAATAATTGATTTATTTTATTTATTCGGCACATTAATAAATTTTCTGTGCCTACACTATAAGAAGAGCCAAATTTATGATCATAAGTTATAACGTAATGCTTACTCGGGCACTACTAATTCGTACAAAAACAATATCTTTAATGTATAATTTTTGTACTATAAGAAGAGCCAAATTTATGATCATAAGTTATAACGTAATGCTTACTCGGGCCCTACTAATCGTATGAAAACAATATCTTTAATGTACAATTTTTGTACCATAAGAAGAGCCAAATTTATGATCAAATATTTGAGCTAAATTAGTTCAGCCAATCAGCAACCGAACTAGCCAACTTGGCTGGCCGATTCCGGTTGGCATTTGCTGGCTCATGGGGGCACGCCGAGCTACTGGGCTAGACTTTAAAAAGTTATGCTCGATAAAACTAAGCTCTTTGCTCTTGGGTCATTCCTTTTTTGTGTTATTGGTCGAGGACTCGAGACCACTTACACAACACGACTAGTAACCATTACAGGTTTTATCACCATTAGTTAGGGATGCATAGACATGGCACATGGTTCAAACAAGCCAGGTACTTCCGAGTTTGTAAAGATCCGGGTCAAATTGGGTTGGTAAGGTGATATCATATTCGAGTTATTTTTGGGTTAGTTATCATCAAATATTTTTATGGATAATATTTAGTTTATAAGTAATGGGCATTTGTATTGAGTCGTTATGCTCAGGTCAATTTAACTTCGAGTCATGCTTAGAGTAGGCATTTCAGGTCGGGCCAAGGCGAGCGACACGAATCCAACATGGTGAACAAAACGAGGTGGCCCGGGTCCTACAAAACTGGATAAGAGGCAGGCCGCGACAACAATTTTTTAAAATAATTCGTGCCTAGACACAGTCCGACACCATGCACGATGAGCTAGACACGACAATTTTAAGGTTATGTAATTAAAAAACTATTAAAATACCCCGAGAACGACATGCGCCACAAGTCCAACACGACTTTAGCCGGGCCAAGAGGCGGACGGGGGAGGAGTGGGCCGATACGGCATGTCTTGAAAACACGATCGATCGTATTTAGACCTGGGCAAAAATTGTGGCTAGATACGATAGACCGGGACCCTGCACAGCCCATTGCCTTCTCAAGTGTGGCTAGGATCATGAGTTGAGGATCAATTTTGGATTAGGGGAGTCGGTGAGCGTAGTAGAATAAAAAGGCCACCTGAAATCAGGCGTCTGTTGTAATTATAAAATACTCCGTAAAAACATAAGATAAGTAGAGACGAAGAGGAGTTTGACATTTTAAAGTAAGTTATTGGAATTGAAGAAGGAATAATGGAAGGAGGAAACAACAATAACAATAGCAATAGCAATAAGAAGTACGGTATGACGACGACGACGACGACGATAAACAACAATGGTAAAGAGGAAATTGTTGAAAAGGGTGACGAAAACCTAAGTGATGTTATAAAGTCTATTGAGAAGACGTTGGGGCTTCTTCATCAGCTTTACCTCACCGTTTCATCTTTTAACATCGCGTCTCAGCTCCCTCTCCTCCACCGCATGTACTGGCTTACTCTATTGGTTCGTTTTTGTAATTAATTAATTAATTATTGATTGATTGATTGATTGATGGATTGAATTAGGGTTTGTTGTTTTACTGTTGAAGTAATGCTTTGGTTGCGGAGTTAGATAACATGATGAAATTGTCAGACAACTCCAACATCCAAGTTCCATTGGAGATTCTGAACTTAATCGACGATGGTAAGAACCCAGATGCCTTTACCAGGGATGTTCTCAACTCCTGCATCTCCAAAAATCAAATCACCAAAGGCAAAACAGATTCCTTCAAGGTTCCTCTTCATTCTTATTTACTGTCCTTTTTTAATCACAAACACTACCTTATTACAGGCTTCTAATTATTACTATATAATAATCATATGATGCAGAGCTTACGCAAGCTACTCCTGGAGGAACTTGACCAGGCATTTCCCAATGAAGTTGATGCATACAGGGAGATTCGCGCGTCTTCTGCTGCTGTAAGTTTCACCCCCTTATGTCAAACAACTAAACAATAATAGCCTTTCCACTTTTTCATCTTAACAAAACAGATGATAACTTCATTCCATGCTTGTCTAGACATCGCAAGTTCTGCCCTCTCAAACTATTGTCTTCTTCTGCACCATCAAATCTATTTACTATATTAGTATGTGTCTAGTTAGGTATGATCTCACCAATACTCTTTGCACAGGAAATGAAACGGGTGGCACAAACTCAGGCTGTTTTGCCAAACGGTGACATAAAGGTTAAGAATGAACTGTAAGTCCAGATGTCAGCGATCAATCTTTTTTTTTTCCCTATTTTCAGTGGACTTGCTTACTTTCTACAATCTACGTGGAGCTTCGCGATGTATATTTGACTCATAACAATACTTTGGAATGAACTTCTTTTTGTACTAATTCCCTCTTTTCTTCTACTCTTCTACAAGTAATTTGATCCCATGATCTTGTTTCTATTGGGAATCTCATCTACCCTACACCAATTATTTATTATGTTGATTATGTGATCAATTAAAATTTAGGGTGTTTCAAGGGTTTTACTTTGATTCTTTTGAATTATTAGGAGGGTTTAACTTTGCAGTAGGGATGTTCGCGAATAATTCCGTTTGTAGCTTTTTAGTGTCCGTATGCAATCGAATACTTGATACTGTTCTACATTTAGCTTCTGATAATGGAAAGGCTTACAAGGACTAAGAAGGTAAATAATTGAGTTGCATAGAAGCAGCAGCCAAAGAAGCTTGTGATGGGAAAATGTTGGTGTAATGAGAACTTGACAAAGTGAGAAGTGGAAGTAGAAGTCAATTAGCCCATGTAGTTAATAAATGTAAATTCTGTCTACATTATCAGCTCGAGTGGTAAAATTGAGCAGTGGGTGAGAATGATGTTGCTTAAGGGATTTGAGTCCTGTCTTTCTTGTGAGTTGCTCCAAACTCAACTGGTAAATATGTGTAAAAAGTTTGTTGTGTTGACATGGTAAATTGGCAATCGAAAAGAATTGTCTATTTTGGTTATCTGCTAGACTTTGACATTGATTATAGGCTCAGGTTGATTAGCTAGTAGAGATGTGTCTAAACTCTAATCAAGTCCACACGAGGGGATAGTGCGCTTTTTAAGTCGGAACTTTATGTGAACCCATTGCTTTATGAAATGGTAAAAATGCATTTATAATTATATGGTGAGTGCGAGTGAAGGTAGCTTACTAGCATTATTAGGATGGTCGTGTGTCGGGAATTTTAATCCTATCTATCAATATCCTACCCACATTCTAACTATTATTACGATAAAGGAATTACAATATTTCTAATCTAGAGAGCAAACAATGACTATTAGCAAAGGTTGTGGAAGGCATTAGATATTAGTTATTACTAAAGCTTTGGGTAAGCTGATTGTCTAGCACCTGGCAAAAGGCCTTTTTACAGTTACTGAATGAAAAGTGCTGAAAATCTATTAGGTCGAGCGGTGGAGGATGAGTGAATGACGATAGATTAACAAGTGGGGGAGAATGTGGCATTTGTACATGTTGAACTTCTTAAAATTACATTTATGCATTTTATTTTGATTCTAAAATTTAATCGCAGTTAGCATATTTTTGCACATTGTCCCGCAAGTCTTGATATTTATTACTCCGTAGCTTGTAATTTGCCATTCTATGCATCCAACGTTTGTTGTTAATAGCTGTGTATCGCTGGCTGTTTCCTGTTTTAGGATTTGTTAACGCTTGTTGCTTTTCAACACTAGAATAGTGCCGTCCATTGATTACAGAAACTAGGATTTGACACACTGACCCCAGGCCGCAACCGTTTGTGTAGTGCCTAGTGCACAACCCCTCTTAAAACAAGCTTGCATTCTTCCCGCATTATAAGATTAGGGTGCACAACCGCGTTATTTAAAGGGAAAACTCAAGTACCTCGGTGTTCGTCTTCCCCTCCCTGTAATAGTAATTAGAATATGTAGTCTACAAACTGTCTCCCTGTAATAGTAATTAGAATATGTAGTCTACAAACTGTCTCTTATACCCATTGAAGTTGGAGTGGTTGAGTATTAGAAATTGAGAAGGCATGGGATCGGAATAAGAGGTAAGATGACTCAAGTTTTTCGGCTGAGGAGCGATTATAGAGGCGTAATTTGAATTAAATAAATTTAAGAGATTCAGGAGAGAATAGAATAGATAGATTCTGTTATGAGGATGTGAGTGACCCACCAGGCCACCAGCACTCACTCACTCACTCACTCACTCACTCACTCACTCACTCACTCACTCACATGAGCCTCTCCTTTAATTTGCACATTTAATCCTCGGCCAATCTGTGGATGAAATGTGTCCCACCTCGTCACCGACCGACCGACCGATTCACCTATTTGTATTAATGAATGAAGAAATGAAGACCCACCTCAGTATCCTCCCCCTCTTACTACATACACACATAGAATAGACCCTTTCCTCGTGATGCCAATTAACACCTTTCTTTAAATCCACAACCAATTTTACATTTTTACATTGTATTCTAAGCCAAGTACTTGAACCACATTTCAAGTATCTTTATTTACAGGTATCTCTTTTTGATTTTTATGAGATTATTACATGCAAGATTATCTATTACCTTGTAAATGAATATATGGCGTAGCATGTATCGGAAATAATAAAGTCGAGCATTGATAATTCGATTTTGAAAACAAAATAAAACTCCCAATTTAGGATGACATCACACAGGAAATGTGGGAGGGATTGTTTGTTTTACTATCCATACCATGCCAATCTCCATGAGGTTAAATTATGTGCTTTATGAAAAACAATGGGACAATTCACAATGCCTGCTCAGCTCAACAGAAGGTAACAATAATAATAATAATAATAATAATAATAATAATAATAATAATAATAATAATATGGCATCTCCATTCTTTAGGAGCTTTTTTTCTTTTCTTTTCTTTTTGTATCAACAAAAAAAGGTTTACGAGTTATAACGGAGAAGAGGATGACATGTTCCAAATCGTCTCTAGCTCTTGTGCGAAAGCCTTTTGTTGGCCAACAACGATGGTGATATGATCTCTGTTATCAACCACCTTAACTCGAGCACGGGGAATTTTAGACTGCACATCATAGCTGCATTCAATAGGAAGAAGCTCATCGTCTCTGCCATGAAATATGGTGACGTCACAATCAAGTTTGTCTTGGACAATCTCCATGTATTTATCAAGCTTGCTGGCCGCTCCACAGATAATATTGTGTAATGTGTGCCAGGCCGCATAATGGGTGTGACACATGAAACCCTCGATTAAGAATGTCCGTATCCTGCAACCAAATAGACTCGATCTTGTTTAGCGAATTACACAAACGAACGAAGGAGTGGTAATAAGCAAGCGTTTGGCACCGTAATCAGAAATCATAATGTTTGAATTCATAGTTACTTGTTATGTGGAAGTTGTGGTGTATGAAATAACCAATATTTGGGTATTGCTAGAATTAGTAAAGACAAATTAAGCACACCAACTAATCCACCCACCCTACACTATACATACACTGCACATACCCTACACGCAATGGGTCACAACATGCCATTTTGTTCATAAATATGAAGAGAAAATCAAACACCCAATCTAAGCCAAAGGGGAGAGTTGGTGAATGCCTGGCAATAGACGGAGCTCAAGTTGTAGTCGGAATGACGCATTAGACTTGAAATGCTTTCATATGCCTAAAACTAGTACTCCTTAACAAATCCAAGCAGAAACAGATGATGACACACATGCATTACTGTTATATTGTGTATGAATGACGTGAATTTTAACAAAGTTTGAGAATCTACAAATACTCTTGATTTTGATTGATGCCTCTACATTTTACCCATCTTCTTAAACACTAAACAATAACAACAGTACCTTCATCAAATTAAAATATAATTAATTAATGATGAGTCGATATTATAAGTCTGGGTGTGGGCCCCCTACTATTTGGGCGATTAAAGTCAGACGTCATGTTGCAAGATTGGAAAATATTAGGAAAAGTTGGAGCGACTAGAATTTAAGGTTTACCTATTTCTGGTCACAATATTGGTAAGAAGATCCAACAACTGGTGGTTTTTGCAAATCAGCAAGCACACTGTTCTTGATATATGCTCGTACCAACACGCTATCGATGCTCCGAATGCAATCGGAGGCCATACCCGCCTCGGCGCTACTCTCCTTAGCACGTACTGTGTCCCTTGCTCCCCCTTTGGTACTGGAAAATATGGCTGTCCACCACCATTCCATTTTTTTTGGAGATGGGAAACTCGCATTGTCAGTCAAATTTTTTATTTTTAGTTTCTAAAGATAAAAAAAAACTCGGTGAAATTTGAAGGCAAACTTACAGGTGCAATTAAGGTAAGAGACTTGATTTTGGAGGGGTGCCTGACAGCAAGGGCGAGAGCCAGTATGCATCCAAGAGAATGAGCAACAATGTGGAAGGACTTTAGTTTGTGTTTGTCCAAGACAGATCGCTCTATCATTTCCAGATGCTCCCTCAGTGTGTAGAGCGAGTCCGTAGGCTTTGGACTCCTTCCAAATCCAAGTAAATCCACCGCAAATAGGCGGTACTTGGATTTTGCGGAGGCTGAGAAATTGGGGAACACAGTTTCCGTCCAAAACTTGGATGATGATATGAAACCGTGTATAAACAGAACATTCTCTGTGGCCTTGCCTCCTGTCACATTAGTTATCAGTAAGATTATATATAATATAAGAAGAAATTAACGTATATATAACGGACTAGAAAGAAATTTATTAAGCACAAGAGAGGAGAAGGCAAATATGTACCTTTAGCACCAGCAGCATGAACAAAAAGAGTGTCCTTGGAGGAGGAGGTGGAGGTCCAAGAAGCGCAAGTGTTGCAGTCACAGTCGGACCATCTAGGCACAGGAAGGGACTGGTGACGGCCAATCTTACCTTGGAGCATCTCCACAGTGAATGAAGTTGCAACACCTTTCTTAAGACGTTTAATCTCATTGACAGTGGTCTTAGAGATCTCGGAGACTAGGGAAGGGCGAACGTAGAGAGTATCAGAGACGTCTTCAAGGAGGAGTTTGGTGGAGCAAGTAAGACGTACGACCTTGGTGGGCTGGCCTTTCTCGGAAACCAAGATCTTGCCACAGCTGGTAACGGCGGAGGAAGAGCATTGCTTCCACTCGGCCTCAATGACGAAATCTGCAACCTTGAACAAGAGGGAAAGAATAAAGTCTAGAAGATCAAGGAAAATGAAGACAAGGAAGCTAACACCGTCATTAATGGCTCTACCGGTTTGAAGCAATGCGGACATGGGTTTGGCCATAGAAATGTATGGAGGAAGAAGGGACTTAGTTAGAAGGAAGGAAGGAAGGAGGGAGAGAGTGGGTGTAGTTTGGTATGAAAGAAGAGGAATGAATGAGAGGAGAGGAGAGGAGAGGAGAGGAGAGGAGAGTCGTTTGGAAGCTATAATAATAAAGAGGGAAAACCCCTGATTAATAGGACAGCCACTCCAAAATGAATGCACATTTTTGGAAATTCAGGAAAGCTTAGCCAACCCAAATGTATAGTAAAGACTCTTAAAACATACAATTACAAATTACAAGCAAACTGTCTTTGCATTTGCTGTGTTTGCATGTAATCTTATGTTATGTGTGTAAGAAATAAGAGAAGGGAATCCAAGTCAAAAGAGAGAGCGTATGGGACACGTAGTATTAGTATTAGTATTAGTATTATTATTATTATTATTATTATTATTATTATTATTATTATTAGTAAGAACGAGTAAAGACTATAACACAAGAGAGATCATAGAATTGATTGGTGTCATTAAAAATGTTGGGTTATGGTAGTTGGTGGTTCAACTCCCCTTTCCCCCTCCTCTCCTCTCCTCTCCTCTCCTCTCTCATACATCACGCATGCTTTCTCTTCTTAAACACCTCCTCCTTATTACCACAATACCAATTATGTCTTTTCACTCTTTCCTTAATTACTTACTTTTTCTTATTCATATTTACTTCTCTTTTTTTTTACGTAAAAAGAGTTATAAGACGATTCTAATGTTGACGGGATTTGAAACCAGGTCTAGTACGTCTCGCTAATAATTAAATTAGTCACTTGAGTATTGAAATCTTTATTTCTTGCAAGCTACCACCTCCTCCTCCTATGATCATCATTAATTTCCTCAAATTTGTTTCCTTAATTTCTTCATTGATTAAGATTGTTTGTTTCTTTACATGGCTCTAGTTATGTAACAAAGCACATATTCCCACCACCCTTGCATTAATTGCGTGCTTGATCATTACACCTATTTTACTCTGAACTACAAACCCTTTTCCTCATCATCCACAATAACTCCCTTCAACCTCCTCTTCTACTAGTACTACTACTACTACTATTTCTCTCAACTCATTACACATTTACACCTAGCTTCCTCACTCCTCTGACCTGTAAGCTCGATTAAATGTAAGTCCTACAAGTCGTACTATTAAACAACTTTATGGGTATAAGTCATACATTCAAAAATATGGCTCACCTTCACTTCATCCCCTATATATTATTAAAAAATAAGTGTCTTACAGAGATTTCAATTTTCCATTCAAAATGCAATTTCTCATATAACTAAACTAATAAAAACTAAATGCATTACAGTAGCGTACCTTTGAGTAAAGTATTGAGGTGGGCCGAGAATAGAAGATAGTAACTCTTACATATGAGCCCCGAACCTTGATCTCCTTTAAAGGAAAGTTGACCTTTCAAAATCGGATATAGATCGCAATATTTTGGATTCAGTGGATACGGATATGGATACGATTTATATGTATGAAAACGGATCCGGATATGGATTTGATGGTTAATATTTTCAAAGTGAATTTTTTACCATAAAAGTATACGGGATGGATCCAAATCCTATCCAGATTTTGTGAATTAGGATATGAATCTAGGAATTTCAAATCTTGTGGAGATGGAGTGGATCTGTATCCACGACAACAATAAGAATATGATCGGGATCTTGTAGAACTCTATCAAGATTCTATCCATTGTCATCCCTAATCATAACTAACTAGTGTATTGCCCGTGCGTTGCACGAATTTTAAAATAATTGGCTATGTATAAATGTCTAAGGGTGATAGTCTTTATTGGGTAAAGAGGATTGTAATAAAATTAATATTTTCACTAATATTCATTATTGTTTCATATTTTGATTTTAATTAAGATTACAATATATCCTAAATTTAGATGTGGGATATATTGTAATCTTAATCAAAATATAAAAAAATTATTTGTTTTTCTAATTTTTGGATGTGAGATATATTGTTCATCCTAATTTCAATATTACGTACTCATAAAATTAATAATCAACTTTACTGTCTAATCAACTTTATTTTCTAATATTATCTATTACTCTAAAATTGTTTTATACCTTGTTTTTGTTTCTCTCCTAATATTATCTACTAGTATTTTTGCCCGTGCGATGCACGGATACTAAATTAATTTGTGGTAGTTTTGTGTCCAACAAATAAACAAAATTGAGTTTATACATGTGATATTTTAAATGTTTTAGCCTATATTTTTATATTGTCGGTTCTTTTCTCATATAATACACATTTTTAAATAAAATTTATCCATTTGCCTTCTCCAATCAATATCTCATGTTATCCACTTTTTCACAAATTCAACCCTTTCCACCCAACCTACATATGAATATATTTTTTAATTTTCTAAATCATACTCGTAAACGCCAGGGAGTAATCCTACCCATGGAGTACAATTCCCACCCACTTAACCAACGTAACCATTAAAATGATTTATAAAATGTATTCCTGGAAACCTCAATCTTTCGACATTTATTTGTACAACTCTCACACTCTTCAACGTCGTAGAATATCCTTACCCCCAAGACACTTACCTCCTCTCTCAAAACCTATTTACCCCCACCGCTCGAAACAATAGATATATCCAATGTAAAATCAAATCTCGCCCTATAGCAATCAAAATTGAGTATGCATACATGTTACTATAGAGATTTTTAAACTCTTTTCATAACATATGTGCCTATGTTACTATCACATAACATAGAATTTTGAAATAAAATTTATCTACTTATGTACTTGCTCAGCTGTTCTAATCATTATGTAGTACATACGCAACTTTTTTCAACACCGTTTAGATATTCGCCATACTCTTCTCACATAACTACCCAACTTAACTAACATAATCAATTGTATCCCTGAATAACTCTAACCTATAGACACTTTCTTGTGCAACTTACATCAGACTTTTAAACGTCGAAGAGTAACTCTATCCCCCGAGATACTTACCTCTTCTCTCGAGATCTATTTATCCCCATCCCTAAATAAATGGACACATACAATTTAAAATCAACCCCTACCCTATAAAACAATGTCACACTGTAAAGAATAAGTTGAAAATATGGAGGAAAAACAAAAGAATACGGACTATAATAAACTATAATATAATACTAATTAAAAAATATTTTTGATATTTTTACGGCTTATTCTATCCGTCTCAGAAACACCATTTATTTGTCATTACTTTGTTGTATGAATACTTTCTAATACCCACTTGCATTTCATATCATCAATACAATTATTCCGCTTAACTCAGATCACCTACATCATTATGTTCTTTAATATCTATACTAGTGTAACACCCGTGAAAAATCACGGGGTTGTGTACACTTATTTTTAAAGATGACTACAAATCATTATATAACCAATTTTATTTATTTGAACATGTGTACGTTTTAAAAATAAAAAATAAATAATATAATATCATTATAGATACACACACACGCATTTTATAAAAAAATTATAAAAAAAAATCAAAATTAAGATAATTAAGCTCTATATACTATAGAAAATGAAAATTATAGTCAAGATTGTGGTTATATTAGTTGAATCAAATTGTTAGATTTATAAGACGAATAGTTAGGAGAATGAAAGAACAAATAAATTAAAACAAAAAATAAATTAACTTAAAAAAGGTTCCAATACAAATTAAAATAGAATACTGTATCAAATAAGGAAAATCTAAGACAAATTTATAATTTGTCGAAAATCTCCTTGTAAACAACATTAGATGTTTTATTACTCACTCCTTTGTCTTCATCTAGAAGAAGGACTTTTAGACCCTTCTTACTTGTAACCCTAGATAAGGCAACATACAATTGGCCATGGGTGAATACTGGTCTAGGAAGATAAAGTCCAACACGGGACAGAGATTGCCCTTGACTTTTGTTAATAGTCATGGCAAAACATACCGCTAAAGGAAATTGTCTCCTTTCGAACTTAACTGGGAACTTGGTAGTGTCGGAAGGTGTCAATGTGATGCGGGGAATATAGACCTTGCTACCAATATGACTACCAGAAATAACAGTTGCACTTATCACTCGATTTCCTAGATGATTTACCTCCATTCTGGTGCCATTGCACAATCCATTTGCTTGGTCAATATTTCTAAGAAGCATCACTATAGCTCCAATTTTGAGTTTTAAGCTGTGATTGGGTAAACCAGAACATCTGATAGAGTTAAGAAACTCAGTAGAGTAAAGTTCTCGAACACCACAATTGGTCTCCTACCTTGCTGATTTCATCAGAGCTTAAATAAATTTTCTCCTCGGTTTGAATTTGATCCAAGACGTAATCATTAACCACTTCGACGACATCATGAGTAGGTGCTAGTACAGCTCTTTCAGTGAAGTAATGAGGGTCACCTAAGTGATCTTTTAAAGATGGGTACGTGCTCTCTACAATGGTAGCTATTGGATCTAATCCTGGCTGTATCAGTATATCTTCAAGTAATTCAATGGTAGCTACACCATCGTTTGGGCCACCAGCTAAACCATCACCGACTTCGAGAATCCACTCCGAAAACTGTCTAATTTCATCAACATCTGACTCTGCACTTCCGACTTGGAGTCTCATATTTTTTGTGAGCTTCAAAACCTTTAATTTAATAATAAAATAGAGTGTAAATTTTGAACTACTAAGTAAAATTTGTTATGGTAGCATTATAGTATAAGCTGAAGGTAAAATAAAATAGACAATAGGGTCTAACCTTGCAATATCTCCATAAAGGAGAAGAACTGATAGCAGCACCGACAATATCCTGCCTGCTTCCTTTAGGTATAACAGGCAAGATTTGTCGAAAATCACCGCCAAAGACAACGACTTTTCCTCCAAATGGTTTTTCAGGGTCTCCTTCTTGTGCCGGTCTCATGATATCTCTCAAGCTTCTATCAAGAGCCTCAAAATAGTAACGATTAACCATAGGTGCCTCGTCCCATATTATAAGCTTTGCCCTCTTTAATAGCTCTGCCAAATCAGTTCCTGGTCGTATTCCATGACACGTGGAGTTTTCATCGACATTAATAGGTATGCTTAGTCGGGCGTGGGCTGTCCGCCCTCCTGGAAGAAGGATAGCTGCAATGCCACTTGAAGCGACAGCTATAACGATTTCACCTTTGGACCTTATTCCAGCACATAAGGTTTTCCAGAGGAAGGTCTTACCTGTTCCCCCATACCCATAAACAAAGTATACACCACCCTGGCCATTACCAACGGAGTACATGATTTTGTTGTAAACTGACTTCTGTTCAGCGGTCATTGAAGAAGTTAGCATTCCATGTTCATTCTTCAAAGCATCTTTATCGTAAGATAACTCATCTGCCAAGAGCCTATTCGAGCACGTAGCAAGAATGTCAACGTCCGGATATGGCATGTTGTCAAACTTACGCAGGGAACTACCATTTCTTTGCAAAAGAGATTCAATCTCGGATAGTGCGTAAGTTTGCAACTGCTCATCTGTTAGTTGCAGATCTGTAATCACGAAAAGTAGTTAAATTTTTTTATTTTCAATGAGAACATTACTATATGGAATTAACGAATAACGTAAATTGTGGATAAAATTACCTGGGTTATGAAATTCCGTTCGTCTTCTGTGTAAGATATCGTCTGATAATAACTTCCACGTCTTCTCCCACACTAATTCCGGCTTAACTAAGCTATTTGTGAGCAGGAGAGTTGCGAAAAGATTCCTAAGATAAAATCCCGTCCCCCAAAAACTTGCTTCCTCGATGGCATCAATATACTCTTTATCATCACCGAGTAACCCTAAAGCGTAGCAGGCCTCTTTGAAAGTTGTGTGAGGGACTCCATTGACAGTTCGAATTTCTTTATATGATCTGGGTCCTTTAACAAAGTTCAGTAGAGTTCTCAAGTAGTACCTCTCACCACCATTTGGAGAAATATGATACATTCGGCCAAGAGTAAATCCTCTTTTCCTTGGAGCCCATACTCTTTCCTTTTTTTTCCATACAAATTTTTGTGGAAACTCACAATATGTTAGTTCTCTACCATCAGAGTTCAAATTGTTATATTCCATCCAAGCTGTGAATTTTGTTCTACCTCCTGAAGACCTTTCTACCACTTCGTCGATGGGATCGTCATCATGGAAAATAACGTTTTGCTCATTAGGTAGATGATAATCCAACCTAAAAACAGGGGGGGTCCTATAGTGAATAGGAAAGGCAAAAATTCTCCAAACAACTTCACATGGTGAAATATAACGACAGTCATAGTATTGTTGTATTTGATCAATTTGATTTGGGTCTTGACTACCTATTCAAAACAAAAAAAAAAAATCAACATAAGACTTGTAATAGATTTTTTTATCTGATAATTTATGCAGTAGACCATAAATTAATAAAAATTATTACCATTATTGCTGCGAGTTGCACTAACAGTGACACGGTCATATCCTTTATTAATGTACTTGAATAAGTACTTGATGGATCTTGCTTGGTTGCACCATTCAACGTTAATGTGAGCGTGATATTTCAACAACAAATCTGCATTGTACGGAACAACATATCCGTTATGAATGGTTTTACCATTTTTCTCAATTGTTGCTCCATTCTCCCTTCTCTTGTAAACTGGATAACCATCACCGTCTACAGTAGTTCTTTCATTAAACCTCTTTGGAAACTTTTTAGAGCAAATTCCATCAACCATGCATGGTGAATCAGGGTTAAGTTCTCCACATGGACCATGAATCATACAATCTTTGACTGCTGCATAAAGAGTTGGGTTTTCTGATGGATCTGGAATTTCAGCACTTATAATACGGTCAACATCAACGGCTTCTGGGAACTTGTCATCCCTTTGTAAAAATAGCAAGATATGAGCATGAGGTAGGCCACGTTTCTGGAATTCAATAGTATAAACAACTGAAAAAACCGAAAAAAATAATCAATTAATTAAATAGAGTTAAGTATCAAAGTTACCAAAGTCATAGATTATAGATAATATGTTTAAAAAGTAAAGTAAAGAAAGTGAGAAAATTGACCTGCCCTTGTTCGTCCAAAAATATGTAGTTCTTTAAGGTCCCGCATAAGCTCGTCGAGTTTCAACCTAAAAACTCGAGTAAGTATATCGGGTCTATCCTCTGGCCGTAGTCCAAATTTTTGAACAAACCTAGTAATTTCAGGCCACTTTGGATTACATGTGAAGGTAATAAACAAATCAGGATACCCACACCACCTGCAAATGGTCATTGTATCTTGATATGTTTCCCTCATGTACCCCTTACTCCCTATTAAAGATGATGGGACAATGAAACGAACACCAGCGGAGCATGGGTTAGTTTGTCCTGTAGCGGCGTCATTTTCTAGATTCTTGAAGTTCTCCGACCGCAATTTTGGTTGGTTGAAACGGATATACTTTAAGCGTTCAGATTCTATCATAGTGCAACCGTCAGCAAGAAATTGTTGAAATACTTTTCCTGTTAAATAAATAATAAACATACCCGAATTTTTGTTAACGTTGCCATATATTAAAACATTAATTTAATTAAAGTTGCAATAAAAGAAATAATTAAAATTAAGAAGCAAAAAATTAATAAGCAAAAAAAAATTTAATTACGTACAAACTAATATACCTGCCATTAAAATAGTTGGATATTCCTTGTCTAATGATCTGTTTTGAATGCGAAAAGCAAACCACTCCCTCAATGTTAACTTATCCCTAGTGTTCTGATTGCTACTTGAAGATGCTATAGAATGTTGACTATGAGGGATACCAATTCTATGACCATCCTCGCCACGCGGAAAGAGAATAGGGTACTGCAAAGCTAAATAAGAAGCATGTAGTTCTGATATACGTTGTAGTCTGCCAGAGCGTTCTTCAACCACAATGTCCCTACTTTCAACTGTGTTCTCCATATCTCCCACAATCAGGGCAGCCACCTCTGAGATACAGTTGGTAAATTATATGTTCTCCCATCTGTATTACGTGCACTAATGAGCCTTAACCTCACCTCACCTTCAGCACCTTGGTGAAGCCGATCTCTAGCCAATCTAAATGATTTTGCCAAAACATTGTAACGATCAACCATTTGTTTTAAATCATTCGCGAGGTCATCATCAAACTGAATAGCATTAGTAGAGCTGCATATATAATTGTTAAAGAGTAAATAATTAGCCTGGATTAAAATTACCTTAAACTTTAGAATAATCTGCAGCATGAAGAAAAAGCTAACCTTAATGCGTTTTTCCTGTGCTATAACTCCTCTTCGGTGTCGTAGATATAAAGTTGACAAAATTTGGGTGGTGCGTCATTATTAGGTAATAAGCTTCCAATTAGATGTGTATTTTCTCCACCTATTCTAAATGTGTAAGGACCCCTACCTCGGTTCACTGAATGATCTATTTTGCCACCCATAGATGTAAATGAAAACATATTATTGTAACCACGTATGTTTTCAATGAAATGTTTACTTTTGGGGTGTTTTCGCATCAAAAGATCGCATAACAACTTTGGAGGTTTTTTTATAAATGGAAGTTCTACTATACCATTCTTACAACACATAGTAAAAGTGGGCACCACGGGCTTGGTATCCATACGATCCCTTTCACCGTACCACATTTGAGCTCCACATTTAGTGCAAGTGTAAATAGGGTCCCCGATATCATCGTATCCGTCAAGATCTGTTAATAAGGAGAAATGTCAATAGAAAAGAATATATTACCAATAATAATTGTGCTTGAAGTACGAAAATATTAAGACCTTCAAGGTTATCATCATCCATTCTCAAACGATTATTTGCTTCATGAGATTCATATGCTGATGAAAGATCCTTTGCTATTTCTCGGATAATGTTTTGTCTTTCAAATTGCCGCTGTAGTGAAGTGTTATTGGTGACAAAGTTTTGATTATCTGTAAAAATGTATAAATATTGTAAATGTTAATTTTTTTTTTTTCGTTATTTTCAAAAACTGCAAGGGTTTGCTGAAAATTACCAGATGTGATAGTGCTGGATGGAGTGGATGGAGTTGTGCGTCTTGAGCTAGAAGAATTTTTTGCAATCCTTCTTTCGCGTGAGATAAGCTTTCTCTTTTCCCTCGCTAGCTTTGCTGCCCGTTGTTGTTCGGTTAAATAAATATTATGGCCGGTAAAAACTTCCAAATTTCCATTAGATCTTTTGACGGACATTTTTTGTTTCCGTTGTTTCCTTGAGGTTTGTGCAAGTAAGTAGTCATTTACTCCTTTTCCCAACTCATAATCTATGAGAGAAAATTAAGGTACACAAATGGGTTATTAAAAAATCAAAAAGTTATAAGTTAATTTTTTTTGCAAAAGAGGTAGTAAGTCGATTACCATTCCAAAAGTTGCTTATAGAGGCTGCCATTAGTTTTTTTTTCGTAGTATCTGGTAATTTTTTAAAACACCAAAAATTGTTGAGTACCAAGAAACGATAATGAAAAAGTATATTTTTTCATTTTCACAGCTATACTTTATTTAAAAACAAATGCTTAAATTGAGAGACATACCATTTTGAGATTGATACAATGGTGATTTACCCTTATATGGCTGAATTGAAGACTGACCTTGAATATTTGGATGCGGTTGACATGCTTGAGTAAAATTAGTGAATTTAAGATGATGAGGATAACATAAATATAAGTTAGTTACATAATAATCAGATTGATTCATTTTGAGATTATTTTTATAAAAAGCCTTAAATTGAGAAACGTACCATTTTGGGTCGTATACAACGGTGCTTTACCCTTACTTTGTTGAATTAATGTTTGCCATTGGATATGTGGAGGTGTTTGAAATACTTGCGTGAAATCAGACACTATAACATCACGTGTGGTGCGAAATTATATATGTAACCATGTAACATAATTAAGGTAATGAAAATAATTTTATTCTTTGCAAATGTATATCTAATTTTATTTGTATACAGATAATTAAAATTCATTAAAATTGAGAGACTTACCATTCTGAGATTGAACCATTGGCGCTTTACTATTATTTTGTAGAATTGATGCTTGCTTTTGTCCTTGCTGGTTTGTTATGTCACGTAGGGGCAACATAGACGTACCTTATATTAATTTTAAATTAAAAATAAATTAGGAATTTGATTATAGTAATATGCTTTGTTATATAAGAAAAGAAATGTGTATTTTACTAACATACCTGGGTAAATTGGAGTACTCAACATGTTTATTCTCCAACATATTGTACGGTATATCTACCGTTTGATTATTATTGTGATTATCAACATATTTTAATTCTAAAGAAATCCCCCCGCATTATGTTGATTTGGTTGTGTTCCCACCACCATGTGAGTGGTCGTCGCGTCAATTACGGTTCTAAATCAATGACATTCTACATTTCTACTCTATAGTCTATATATTCAAACTAACAAACGTTACACATATTATGCTTTACTTTATGTTTATTGTAATTTTAAACAGTAAATCTTAATTAAGATGGGTATTATCCGTCCTAATCTTATGACGAACCAAATACTACCAAATAAGATAATAAAGACAAAAATATTGCCGGTTTTTTGACAATTTAGGTGATTAAGTTAATTTTCTCTTCATTAATTATTAAAAGTAAATAATTAAGCTAATCTTATCCAAATCATTTTAAACAAAAAATTGGGAATAGATTTATTTGTTTGTAATTAATTTTGCCACAAAATTCAATGGAAAGCATATCTGGGTAAATTGGAGTACTCAACATGTTTATATTAAATCGGTCAATTGAAATATGACTGGATAATTGTGAATGAGCGTTACTGGACGTTGACGTTATTTTCTTTGTGGATCTAATATTCTCAAGGTCATCTGCAACAATAGTGCACAAAAAAATTTATTATGTAACTAATACATGAATAATAGGTAATATGTATCTAAACTGAAATTGCATTATTTCAAAAAAATTGCATATGTGAGAGGTCTCTCAACCGATGCTCATATTCTTATTTCAAACAGTCTAAAATTAAAATATATATTTACAATCGATTTAATACTATTAAAATAAAAAGGGAATGTAGGAGTTCTTGACATAAGGTGAATGTGGTGTATTTTGCTTTGAAACTATGGTGATTTAATTATAAATAAATGGTTTGTGGAGGTAACATGTTCGAATTTGGAGAGTAATAAATATCACATATATACAGTATAGTGTGCTAATCTATAATAATAAGTCTCACTTAATGTAAATATATTCTTCTCAAGTTGAAACGGGTGAAATAATATCAAATTGTAGGAATAAGATAAAAATGAAAAAGTCTAAGTATGGGTAAGGAATTTATCCTAACTATGCAATTGTGTCATTATTTATCCGTTTTAAAAAATTAAAAAACCAAAAATTGTTGAGTACCAAGAAACGATAATGAAAAAGTATATTTTTTTTTATTTTCACATTTATACTATATTTAAAAACAAATGCTTAAATTAAGAGACATACCATTTCGAGATTGATACAATGATGATTTATCCTTATGTGGTTGAATTGAAGACTGACCTTGAATATTTGGATACGGTTGACATGCTTGAGTAAAATTAGTGAATTTAAGATAATGAGGATAACATAAACAAATAAGTTAGTTACATAATAATCAGAGTGATTCATTTTGAGATTATTTAAAAAAAAACCTTAAATTGAGAAACGCACCATTTTTGGTCGTATACAACGGTGCTTTACCCTTACTTTGTTGAATTAATGTTTGCCATTGAATATGTGGAGGTGTTTGAAATACTTGCGTGAAATCAGACACTATAACATCATGTGTGGTGCGGAATTATATAAGTAACCATGTAACATAATTAAGGTAATGAAAATAATTTTATTCTTTGCAAATATATATCTAATTTTATTTGTATACAAATAATTAAAATTTATTAAAATTGAGAGACTTACCATTCTGAGATTGAACCATTGACGCTTTACCATAATTTTGTAGAATTGATGCTTGCTTTTGTCCTTGCTGGTTTGTAATGATTTATTTTTAATTTAAAATTAATATTAGGTACGTCTATGTTGCCCCTACGTGACATAACAACTTTATTATATAAAAATATTGATCCATCTCATTTTCACACAGTACACTGTTTGACTTAAAATTCACTATATTATATATGCATTAGTAATTCACATTAATAACAAATTCGAACCGGATCATGAATAAAATAACCGATCGTATCTTATCAGATCAAGTAATTAAAAATACCTGCCTAACCCAAACGAACACAACCACAGCCTAACAAAAACAGAAGACAAAAAAACGCGAAGCATAGGTTATTAGGTTTTAGAACACCCCCTTTTTCATTCACATCGATATACAGTACAATTTTGCTAATAAATTGCAAACCCTTTACTCACAACAATTGCTCAATCAATCTGATATATTCACAACAATTGCTCAATCAATCTGATTCTTTCACAAACTCCATTGATTCATTCTCTCAAATCCCTCTCCCCAAATCTTCAATCTTTGTCACCAATTGAAGAAGCAAGATTTTCGTGGGTATGTATTTTTTTTCTACATTTGCATGTATGCTCAACGAATTGATATGAACTCCTTGCATTTGTTATGTATTTTTTTTTTCATTTTTATGTTCCTCTTCCATTGATTTATGCACATTTTCTGCATTTTTTGTTAACATTATTGTGTATTATAGATATGAAGTGTGTATATGGTACTTAATATTAGAAGGCACTCGGGTTTAAATAACAAAATAGTATTCGTTAAAAGTAAAATTAGTACTATAAAATAGATGAACTAACCTTTATCTCCTTCACTGCTTTTTCTTTTATTCTTCTTTGGTTTTTGTTGTTCAGATTTAGATCCTGCCATGATGAGATGGTTTTTAATTTTTCTGTTTTGTGAGAAGTTGTATTGTGAGAAATTGAATAACGTGAAACACTGGTTTTTTCTTTTATTTTGTATTGGTTGAGAGCATTGAAAATATGGTAATGAGTAATGACTATCCAAATTTAGAAATAGTTAACATAATTTTGAGAAAATATTTTGTGAAATATTATACACGACTCTTACTTGTTTTGATAACTTAATATTATCTCAATTTAAGTCAATTTTGAGGAAAGTGTATAAAGTGACCGAGTGATTATTAATTTGTATTGATTGAGAATATTGAAAAGATTCTGATGACTATTTAAATTTATTAATATTTAACAAATTTTGAGAAAATATTTTGTGAAATATTTATACGACTTTTATTTGTTTTGATAACAGAATATTATATCAATTTAAGTCAATTTTGAGAAATTGTATAACGAACATGTCAGATTGATTATTATTTTGTATTGGTTTAGGATATTGAAAAGATTTTGTATTGGTTTAGGATATTGAAAAGATTCTAACGACTATTAAAATGTTGAAATATTTAACAGAATTTTGTTATCAAAACCAATAATAGTCTATAAATATTTCTCAAAATCTTTTCTCAATTTAAGTCGATTTCGATTTTGAGGAAATCGTATAACGTGATACATTGATGTCAAGGATGTTATTTATGATTCCAAAATTATGCGGCCTATTATGCCCGGGTCATCCTTTTTTAGAGCTTTGTTGTCTCTAACTTCTTCATTATTTTATCTATGACTTAGTTATTAAAAGCTACGGGATAATCATACAACCCTGGACCTGCTATTTTTGCCATGTCAAACCCCACTCTGTATGGTTTGTGTTCGTTGTGGTACTATCTTCGATTAAAACTTCAGTCAGTCTACTTGACTATTCAAAGACAAAATAACAAAAAACTTCGGTCATGTAAGGTGTTAACAAAATCTAACCAAAAAGTAGCCTGACAATAGTGTTTGGCAGGGGCTGTAAATGCATTATTGTAACTGTGAGTGGCAGTTCAGTAGAGTAGCTGACTGTAGTTGGGCTATTTCTCTGCTGGCTGTGCGTGTAAGATCTGCAGTAGCTCCTGTCTAAGGCTGTAGAGCATTGCAGGTCTGGAATTTGTATTTTTATGGAGAGGTTTTGTTAAGGTACTGCTGATGGATAGAGTTAGTAGTGGAATTGCTGTAGGACGGTTTGATAGACGTGTTTGGCAGAGTTACTTGGGTCTGCACTATAGGTGTAAGGTAAGAGCAGTAGAGTTTTTGGGCTGGAAATGCAGATTGTGGTTTGTGGATTTGAGTTTGTTTGGAGCAGATATTCAAAGATGAAGTTTTGAGGCCGAGCAATAACTTAGTTTTAAATCGTTTAATGTATTGATAGATAAATCCTCCTTGTAAATTGTGTTTGGTTCTTTGATATCAAAAAAAAAATCTAACCAAAAAGTAGTCTGATAAAAAAACAACAATCATCCAAAATAGTTCTAAAGTTTTAATCAAACATTATCAAATCACTTCTCCGTCTTGACAATAGAGGTTTTCTTCGTTGCAGAGCTCGCATCACATGATTGAAGGTCAGCAATTTGGAAAGGCCTTTTCTGAGGAGTTATCTTTGGGCTGTTATCTTCGGTTTGAGACGGTTCTCCCTGCGCCAAATAGTAAGTTTTTTAGATAAGTTGATTATATATCTGTACGTAAATTAAGCGTTCAATTGAGTGATATATTTACCTCGACGTCAATACTATGAACAACCAAATCTTTGATGACCTAATAAATAAAAGAGAAAAAAAGAGTTAGTCGTAGACTCTGAACATGTCGATCATATGATCATAAAGGTAAGTTTTAAGATTTTAACCTTCGAACTTTGACCTTCAAGCAAGGGTGTATGCCTCAAATTAAAAGAATTCATCTCAGCCTATGAATACGTCAAAGGTAAAACGGTTAATATTTTTATTTTATGTAAAAAGGAAAACCTAACCATTTTAAAGTAAAGTTGCATCATACTTTGAAAATTTCAGTATATCTTTGATGCCATTTATGCGCAATGTCTGGGTTGGCAGTCATACTCACAACGGTTTAGTTAGTACCACCCTGGGCCACATTGTACTTAGGATGTATATGAATCTTGAAAACAAAAGACTTCTCAAGGAAAACTTCTAGTTCACGAGGTATGTCTTGTGGATCACCGCCACTCTATGGAAAACGTAGAATATAAGCCACATAATTGGGTAAAAAAGCAAACGATGTACATTGAAATTTTAGGGAAAAAAGAAAACGATTTATAAAAGATTTACCTTTTCAATTTTTGATAGCATCTCAGTGGCTGATTCGGTAACGAATTGAATTACTTGACTATCAAATACAACAAAATATACCAAATCATCGGAAGGGTCCGAAACCTGAAATTTAATCTGGAATCTGCAGTTAATAAAATCCATATTAGTCTCACATTTGAAGTTCTGAAACAATACAAACAAAAATAAAGAGGAGATTAGTAATTAAATAAAGTTGGACCTGGGGACTCTAGATGTAAAACCATTAATATGTCCGTCACAACTGTCTCTGGAACAAACCCACCTCCCCTTGTGATTTTTGGTAGCCTTAGTCCAACACAACTTGCAGCTGTCGTAGTACCAAACAGCTGTGCAGTCAAGGTCGACTATTTTTGCGTACGTGTAATAATAACCCTCCTGCATTAAATACCTTGTTTAAATATAGGATTCGGTAGATGTGAAATAACAAATATATCATACCGTTTCTTTTTATTAAATAAAGACATGGGAAATAAATTACCTTCTCATTCTCTTTTATGTCACTGATCGATTTTATACTATCCTATGGCATGTCATCATTTTTGTCATCGTTGGTCACATCAATAATTTGCAAAGAGTTGCTTGCGGCCGGAGTGGAAAGACTAAACAAATTAAGTTAGCGTAAAAGTACTTTTCAGTTTCGGGTAGCTGCCATGAGCTAAAAGAAAGTCAATTTTGAGAGAGTCTTACCTTTGCTCAAATTCTTTGAGTTCTGGTATGTCTGGGTTGACTTGAAAAACAGTAGCATTGAAAGTTGTTTGGACGCGCCAATTACCTAAACAATTAAGTAATATGACTTGAATATTAAGTATAACAGATTGGCCATCAATTGTGAAGTAATTATTTATTAAAATCGCTCCAAAATAAAAAAAAAAAAAACAATTTCACATCAAACTATGCAATGATGATTGTAGCGTTGGTTTGAACAGCTTGTGAAAAAGAACCTTTAATCGTTTGGATTAGTTAGTTATGGCTGAGGAAATGGCTGAATTGAATGGGGCAGTAGCGTTGCCTTCTAATATCAGTAAACAATAATGGAATAATTCCTTCATATTCATAGAAATAGGGGACAAAATTCACATGGATATTGTAAGTCTCGCTTGGGCTGCTTTAATGGTAGTCTTTACATTTTCTCTTTCACTTGTACTATCGGGAAAAAGTGGAATCTAGAAATACTACTTAACTTAGCTAATTTTAACTTATTGAGTTTTTAGTTGGGAAATCAAACCTTATCAATTATTTTCTAGATCACTCCATAAAATATTTGTAAAGATATTTTTAAAATGCCCATGTTTCTTTCTTTGATTCTTTCCCTAGTATTTTTCTTATAATTTGAAATATAAGAATTTGAGTTGTAAAATAAAAGTCAGAGTTAAATTATTCAAGAAGTGACAAAGAAACAGTTACTATATCTCGAAATCTAGACGTAGGCAATTAAACTATTAAGTATAATAGGTTGAATATTAAAGACTCATCTCAATATAAAAATTAGTTTGATAATATAATGTATGGGTTACAATACCTTCATATTTTTTTGTCTGAACACATTGAATGACAATCACCTTTGATTGTTCTGGATTGGGCAGTTTGGAAATGACATCGGGTATTTGAACCGTGAAAGGTTCCCATAATGTGCAAGAAAGCTTTGTCCCCCTAAAATTTTAAACAAAAAAATTTCATATAGCTTTCTATATAAAATATATGAAGGTGAAATTTATTTGAATTCAAAATAAACAGAGATGAGGTTACTGAAAATCTTCAAGCTTAATAGTACGGCATGCATGTTTGTTTTGAGTTTCCGTTATCGGACCAATTTCATAACACTTTCCTATAACATCTGCAAAGGTGAAAAATCAAAAATTTTATAAATAAAAACAGTAGATCAAAAATAAAAAAAATACCAAAGATAAATATTAAATACCTATATAATGTGTATTGGAAATTCTGCCGTCCAAGATGTCCTTGAAACTTGCAAATCGATATAGACTTAACGGTATTGTTGGATCATTCACGGCCTGAACTTTTGATGAATACTCAAATTTTAAGCGATATGGATGGGAGGTTGCTTTGTCGAGGCCGGTGTTGTTGTCAACTGTTAAGTTGCGAACGGTGTAAACCTCACCAACAGACAGTTGTGGTCCGAAATAGGAAATTAATTGTTTCCTAATGGTTGCTTGGATAACCTCCTTCTGTTTAATACAAAAAATATCATCAAATAACTTACAAACATTATTGGACAGGCCTTGTGTAAGACCTCCAGATGTGGCTAAAAGCTAGGGATAGAAATCTTCCTCCGTGAAACTTGTAACGCAAAAAACATGTCCTAAGGCCCTCTTATTCTTTTGTTTTAATTCTTTTTCAACATTGTAGTGATTAAGAATAATAAGATATAAAGAGCATTATGGCTCCTTGGCACTCTTATGCGCACACCCTCCTTTATTACATACAGCACACGCCACTGTTTTATTGTTCTTTAATGTGTCTTTCGCCCTCTATACTCTCTCCAAGTGTTCTTGAGAGCTTTCGACGTCATCAAATAACTTACAAACATATTTTACAGTAGTGAAATAAGACATGACAAAGGAAGATCCTAATGTTTAGACAAATAAGGTTTTTGAAAAGGAAGTAGACATACCTTTGAATCAACTAATAAAAGTTCAATAGCATCGAGTTTCTTATTCTTGTCTTTGTTGTTTTTGCTACTAAATTCAGGCCTGGACCATTTGTGAATAACCCTAATGTTTAGTTGAGTAAGTCTAACTCCATATTTGAGTTGACTAATAGCAAGGTCGTTTGTCATGGTCATTTGAGTTGCGATTTGAGAATATTTCACAAATTTTGTTTTACAGGTTTAAAGATCCAAGATGAAGAGAAATGTATTGAAGTGAAGAAATTATAAGGAATAAACAATGAGTGATTAAAGATGGTTATATGTCAAACTTTATTTCTATATTCTCTACATTCCTAAATATGAGTCCTAAACGTGATTTAGGATTCCTAAATATTTTATTTCCGAAACATAGTGTTGTATTTAAATCAGCCTGTCACAAATCATTATAATTGCCTTCTATCATTATAATATTAAGATTCCTAAATATTTAAGATTCCTAATTATCAGCCCGTCACAAATTGTTATAATTGCCATCATTATAATTGCCTTATATCATTATATTGATTAAGATTCCTAAATATTTAAGATTAATATTTATACGACTTTTACTTGTTTTGATAACAGAATATTATATCAATTTAAGTCAATTTTGAGAAATTGTATAACGAACGTGTCAGATTGATTATCGTATAATGTTATACGATAAGATAATAGGCCGCATAATTTAACAGAATTTTGTTATCAAAACCAATAATAGTCTATAAATATTTCTCAAAATCTTTTCTCAATTTAAGTCGATTTCGATTTTGAGGAAATCGTATAACGTGATACATTGATGTCAAGGATGTTATTTATGATTCCAAAATTATGCGGCCTATTATCTTGGTGATAATTGAGTACAATTCATGGGTATAATGCCTTATATAATGCGGCCTATTATTTAGGAAATCGTATAACGTGATACATTAATGTATAACGTGATATATTCCTAAATATTTCATGGGTATAACTGCCTTATATAATGATATTTTCATGCGTGATAATCATTGGTGACATGGCTAAATTTAGTGACATATTACGATTGCTGACATGGCTAATTTTAATTGGCCGAGAAAAACTAAAATCGTGAGAGTGAATGAGAGTGCTTGAAAATAGGTTTTCTGAAACCACATTGCGCCACCTCAGCATTTTTAGCTAATTCTTTAATATATATAATGATATAATGATATTTATATTTATATTCCTTAAATCGTAACTTAACAACCCAACTAACCAACTTGATCATCAGAATCATAAACTGTATTCTTGAACATCTCTGATGACCAATTTGCCTGTACTACTAAAATAATACTCTTAAACGTCGGAGAGTAACCCTACCCCTGAAGACACTTACCTCCTCCCTCAAAACCTATCTACCTCCGCCCCCGTAAAAAAATGTCATTTTATAACACAAACAATGTCTCATCGTTAAATAATAAGGTGAAAATATGCAGGAATAAATATTGTTATTTATGAAATATCTTTCAATATCCATTTAAAACACATGTCATCCACAAAATTATTCTACTTTAGCACCTATCTACATCATCATTGTGGTCTTTAATATTTATATTTATACTAATTAAATCCAAATTTGACATTTTTGGGGTTTCTCTGAAGTATACTATATTTGACATTTATCTTATTTTCTTTTTACTTAATTAACGAAATTATCTCATTTCTTTCGCATAATTAAGTACAAAGTGCATAATACTCACTTGAATAATAGTGTTACTCTTGTACCAAAAAATAGTAGTGTTGCTCTTAATTTGGTCGAATATGATTGATCGCAAATGTTTCCTTTAGGTAGGAATTTGTTTAGACTTAAATATTTAACTAATTACATTTATTAGTTCCACAAATTTTTAATTAAGATGGAGGTATGCATTTCAAGTTTGAATGATTCAGTAATATAGAAAAGATAAGCACATAATGTATAAGAAAAAGTAAAAGATTTGTCTTATTACTCTTATATCCCCGTGAGACTATTTTTTACCCATTTTAATGTTAAGACGAAGACAAACTAAATTAGTTCTTTTTTACGCTTTCCCATTTTCATTTCAATAACCCTTATAAATGTGAGAAAACTCTCATAAGGGTGAACAGTAGGCCAGTAACAAACGTGCATCCCACATGATGAACAGTCTCCCCTTTGTCCTCTTCCCATTTTTTTACCTTTGCTTTCTCATTTTTAGTTCCCCATTCTCTTCATTCTCCCTCAATTTTCTGCCATCCGGTATTTTCGCCAACACCATCTTCATCATTTTTATGCGATCTTGGTACTCGTTTTTCTGCGATCTGGGTACTTTCGCCACACATCTTCCCAAGCTCCTCACTTTCATCTTCATCTTCCAAGGTATAATTGTGATTAATTTCAGTAATTTATATGCAGGTATAAAAAAAATGGCGGATGAAACTCAAACATCAGGATATGTCAATTTGTCTAAGGCTCAAATTTCTGCTGATGAACAAGAGATTAATCCCGGTGAGCTTAATCAAGCTATACCCACTTCTCAGGTTTCTCTTTTTCTATGATTTTTCATCTTTTTTTTTACTGATTTTTGTACCTACCCTTTTGTAGTTACTACTTGATCTGCAAAACCATGTTTTAATTTTTGTTGAATGTTTGCTGATTTTGCTGATTGAATTTTTTTCAACACCGTTCTCTGGTAACCCTAAACCCAAAAATGCCGCAAAGACACTCAAAAAATAACAGATCGCCTTTTTCACTTAATTACGATGTAAAGAGGAAATTAGGTTACGGAACCCAGAAAGAGAGACTGGGGAAAGATTCAACTAAACCTTTTGATGCTTGTTCTCTTTGTTTGAAACCTGGAATTGATCCGCTATGTTGTTTGAAAGGTCATATTTTTTGTAAAGAGTATATTCTTAATTGCTTACTTTCCAAGAAAAGGACATTCAAAGGTATGGTTTTTGTGTTTGATTTTAGTTGATTGTTTGGTTTAATAGCTTTAGTAGTGTTGATTTGAGAAATTTTGTTGTTTAAGGGTGTCCGATGGTTCAATTTCGTTGAGTATTGGTGTGATTACTTGTGCAAGTTGCGGCTTTTTATCGATTTCGTAGTGTTATTTTTTGAGCTTTTTAATTGATTTCAATGTTCTAAGTTTTTTAATTTGTTGTCGGCCTTATAATTTTTTGCAGGTTATGCGTGACCCTACTGGTGTAAGCAAAGGATCAGGCTTTGTTGCTTTTTCGACGCCTGAAGAGGCAGCTTAAGCTGTAAGTCGATGTCTACCATGTCTTATGGGGAACAATTATTATGTATGTTAGCCTCCTCATCATCTGTTGTATTTTGTGTAGCTAATGGAGATGAATGGCAAGATGATTGTTAGCAAACCTCTTTATGTTGCACTGGGACAACGTGAGGAAGTTCGGAGGGCTAGGTTACAGGTATGTACTTCATTTTTGTGTGTGTAAAACAATTTTGTGATGACAATAGGCATGTATACTATAGAGTATCACGAATAAGTTTGTTGGAGCATACGCAATTATTTTATATACGTATTACTTGGTATTTGGCTATGTAGATGAAAGATTGGCGGATCTGTTAGAATGCGGGAAATTCATAATAAAAAATCGAACAGTCACCATTTTCACAAGTGGCGAGCTATGTTGTTTTATACGCAGTCCCAGTTCTCTCAAATGCGCCCTGTTGGAATCCAATCCCACCATCGGTTGGTCCTAGAATGTCGATCTATCCTCCGCTGCAGGGCTTGGACAACAAATATAGTATGGCCAAGGTCCACCTGCTATGATGCAACCACATGTAGCTCCTTTTTTTCGTTTTTTTGTCAACCGATTTGTAGAATCTTGAAGGTGACCTAAATTGTAATATAAATCTCAAGCACCATCAGTTTTACATGATTGGACAGCCATTAGTTGGTACTCGCAAGGTAAAGACTTGACTTAAGAGTAAGAAACATTCTGCTGCAAACAATTACTACTTTTTTCAAGTGTTTCATTATGATATTGGTTTGTGTAATACAGGAAGCTACAAATGAGATTGGCATAATGAGAACAGTTTACTTAGGGGTCTGAAGAGTGCACATGTTGTTCCGGGGCCTGATTTGCTCGCCATACAAGCAACAGTTTCTGAGGAAGTGGCTGTTCCAGAGGCAGTGGCAGTGGCAGTTAGCCAAAGTGCGGGAGAGTATATACAGCAGAACTACAAGAAAGAAATTAATGTCTCCTGTAGTGATTGGAAATGCTGGCCAGCGCCCTGTACTGGACATAAGCCCACTTTTCAGGGAGACAGGCGACAAGCAATACACTTGTCCCACTTCAAATATTCCCAAATACTTGGACCGTGAACCATCTCTTGCAATGGATTGGCTGGAAATCTGTTGGGATGATTTGCATCTCAAAGAGGGTGTAGGTGCTGGTAATAAGTTCTTGGCTGTTATTTTTGCTATTTTATAGTACGCATTTGCAGCATCATTGATATTAAAAGAATCGTAACTGTCCGTCTTTGACACGTGCTTATGAATCAACATCTATTAGGTTCTTTTGGCACTGTGCACAGGGCTGACTGGCATGGATCGGTTAGTGCCTCCAACCTGATACCTTTATTTAACTATTGTACTGATGAGATTGTGTAAGGGTTCTTTGGATAATTTGTGACGGAGGAAGGATTTCGGCTCCTACAAATCGGTATTAATTATCAGTAAACTTAGATTAGAAAACTTACTGCTACTGTTTTTAATCTGCTTTTGAATTAAAATGATTTGTATGGTGTGGTATTAGGATGTCATTTTATTGTTCTTGGTTGCCCAATTATTGTCCTATCTAAAAAAATGCATTCGGTATTCGTCTGTATCACTACTTTCTGACCAGAAAATGCATTTGGTATTCGTCTATATCCGTAATGTCAGTCCAGTCTTCAGCTGTCCGAAAGTTGCACATTTGGTGACAGTAAATTACCAGTGAATATACACTTGAACTACATGAATTGTATGTCGGCTAAGCTGTGATAGTAGAAGAAAGACTTACGGACTAATACGAAGCACATCTCTTCCTTGAATGTCTGAGACTAGACTTTCACATGTGTATTAAAAAATTGCTGGTATCAAACTGTTACGTCTCTTTTATGCGCCTTGGGTTGTCATTATAATATGCTTCCATTGTTTGGACGTGTTTTTTTTTTCTTGTGTACGTCTTATTCCATGTCAGCTGAATGCTTATCCGTATAAAAAACGGTAATGCAGAACAAAAAAAAAACAGATGCGACCTTGATCTCGAAGTACTGGTATCCCCCCCCCAATATCAACAAAACAATAAAAATCTTATACATGAAGAGCAATCACTTCAATCCTTATGTAGTATTTTTAATGTATGCAGTTTCGCAACCAGGAAGCTCGCCTCTTTTTTGAGATTCCGATGGCTAAGCCCGCCAGGAAAACCGGTCTTGATGAGTTTCTTAATTCGGATGGCGAAAATAATGATTATGACTGGTAACTAACTGAGCTAAAGTATTGTTTGTTTTCAAGTTTTGATGCTTTTGGAAGGTTGGTCAATGTTTGGTAGTTATGTGCATTGATGAAGATAGAGATAGTTTATGTGGATTATTCGGTTTAAGAATGGATTTGGTTTAGCTTCATTATGTCAGTGGACTTTATTATGATATTTTGGTAGTGTTTGACCTCTGGGATTGATTGTCGTGTATATTTGAGGTGAAAGAATTAGTAACATTTTGAGAAGGAAATAAAGGCGTCCGAAAGGAAATCTTTGTCACACTGTTGTTAGATTGCTGGTAATGATTTATATCTACATTGCCACTTTTATATATTTTCGAAATACTTACCATTATGAGTATCTGGTGTACATCTCGGTGTAGTTAATATCTAAGGAAGGTTTTTGATGCATTGTCCTTTGTATATCAATGTTTGGGGTGACACCGATTCAAAGCGATACAACGTAAGTATGAGTGTGTGATATCAAATCATATTCAATTATGTGGATTGAAGGAATTCAATATCCCACGATACTCAATTAAGGTTCAGTTGCTTTGAGGGACTACAGCTTTGTCCTTGTGGTTGACTGTTGGGGTTTATTGCTCTACCTCATTAGGCAGTTAGGCTATCTTTCAAGCTTTTTGAATGACTGCGTTAGTATCTAAAGGGTTGGGGAGGGGGAGAAGAGATACAAGAGTGAGGAATAAAATTCTATCTACTTAGCAGCTTCAAAATGAAACTTATGGTAATGTTCAGATGTCCATCTATTTGTCTGCCTGAGTGATAGCGGATCTGATATTAATTTTCATATAGAGGTGAAAAATTAGTGACTATGCCTTTGTGGGCATGTTTTGGGTTTAATGTCAGGTTTTGAAGTTGGGACATCTTCAAACTTCATAAAAAATAGCATCAGAATAATTCTGACCATGTTGGAATGTCAAATTTGTGACTAAGTACGATTACTGGATTGGTGGTTAACAATCAAGTTAAAAAAACAATTTTGGTCTTTTGTGGCCTGTCTGTGTGTAGGAGAGTTCTATTCCCCTTTTATTGAGTGACTTGAGTCAATGCCTCAATGGGCAAAAAAAATGAAATACGATTGCTTAAACCTTTCTCTTATTTTTTGTTGTTATTTTATCTGTTTTGGTTTCAGGCTTCTTACCCCTCCTGGAACACCTCTCTTCCCTTCCTTGGAGATGGAGTCAAGGAGAAGTTATATGGATGGGGTAGAAGCTCCAAAAGCACAACCTACTGCTCTGAGATCTAGAGTAAGAAAATTGTTGTATACTGGATTTAAAAACACTGCTTAATTGCGTTATAATATTTATAAGTATTGTATATTCTTACAACCGTTTGGTGCAAGTAGAATTCTAGCTACCATTTCCCCCATATGCTTTTTAGGAACCATTAGATCAAGAATTGTAGCAGTCTGCATGTTGTGTGCTTCTGTTCTGGCCTGGTCCAACAGAGTACTCTGAGCCCCAAGATTGGGCTTGTAATTCTTTGTGACCGGTCGTTATACAGGGATGTAGCATTATTTGATGGAAAAGGGGTGTATGATTTAAATGAGTTCTATCTATAACAAGTTAAACCCTGTTACAAGTTAAACCCTGTTACAACTGTTCGATTTTAGGAATCGATAGGTTTTACATACCAGAATATAAGGTGATTGGGGTGGAGAAAGTCACTTGGTATTCTAGCTATAACAAGGGTAATTGAGAGAGTAAGGAGGTAGATGACAGTGATAAGCAAGATTAATTAATGGATTTCTTGATAATTACATTCATTAGACCCTATTACTTATCTAAGAGTAGATAATAAGGATATCTAAACAAGTATCCTACATAAACTATTAGATTGCCCTTCACTTAAAATTGGTGTGTATCAAACCTTAACATCACATTCGTGGGTGAATCAGTGAACTGATTGTATAACCCATCACATTTCGTTGCCATGGGTTATGTGTAACTGCCCCCTTGAGTTAATTTGGATGCTAAGCGATAATCATTATAGCATAAGTGGAGATCATAAGGCAGCTTAGCATATAATGTTATCTGTTTTGCATTCCTCAAACGAGCAAAACTCTTGTGAGATTCATTACAAGAAAAACATGATCCTTTGTGGCATTATGCAAAGTCTCTTGCCTATGGTGAACGTAGGAGGGGGGGGGGGGGGGTGCTCTTTCTTACCCTCATGCTGAAAGCGTCGCGTGTCTTTTTGTTGAAAATTGTGTCGAGAGATTGCTAATTCACAATGTAAGAATTGTGTACAATTTGGTTACTCAATTTGCTTTATTCCATCTCTCGTAGGAGATACTTGTCTTGGAAATCAGAACATATGCGACTTCTAAATTGCATACTCCCTATACTGTAAATAAAATGATGAGACCACACTGTTTTAATGGTCAAACTCCCTGTCAGGATCCCACGAAAGTGTATATGTACTCAAGTATAGCTCTTCTGCCCGCTTTTCATGCCCTTTTCCTAGGAAACAACTCGATTTCTTTTGAGTTTCAATTCAAAAAAACTTACTTGCCATTACAGAGTACATGGGAGAACTGTGCCTTGTGGGAATCAGGGCATGTTTGACCCTTTTTCCCTCATGTGGATGTGTGCCTTATACAAAAGCATTGGGCATATGAAAACAATAATAAATAGGTTTACTTCATTACCTTTTGTGTCACATTAAACTTCTACTCATTATAGTATTTGTGTTACAGGCATACATCGTCGCTTTATCCTTTTTGGTGTGATGGAATTTCTGCAAAGAAGGTACACATTGTCTCGTTTTTCTGATGCTATGAATTCACTATAAATTGTTGAACTAACTTCATATATTGATCCGTTTGCTCTCGTATCTTTCTTATGACAGCCTTGACAGACAGCTCTCTTCTGAAGAGGTGTTGCGCTTGCTAGACCGTTTCTATAACTTGGAGATGCTGGTAAGCAAGCTAATTAAGACCGTGTTTTCGAGTATTTTGGTTCTCATGATGCTTTGCTGTTGTCATTATTCATTATACATTATTCAGGGACGCCGGTGCTCTCAAATCTGACACTAAAGTTAACCACTTGATTGTTATAATTTCATTTGCTGCGTAATTTGTGAAATTGGATAAATGTAGGTGTTAGAGATTAGTACGGAATAGTTAAATGAATACATTGTGGAAATTGGATTACTGATTTAGTACTTCATATATATAGGATTTGAACTTTGAAGTACCCTTGTAACCCTAGCTCTGAATGATGATTGATTACAATTGTACTTCATGAAGTACATATTGAGTTAAGTAGATAACTGCCGCAGTATTCTATGGGTTGGATTTTGGTTGAAATGCCTTGCATGGTTGCACCTCTAACTTATTTTGTTATGTTTCAGATCAACTTAAGGAGGTTGTTCTCAGTGGTGGTACTCTCGAGGATGACAGGACAGACCAATTTAATAAAGTTCAGTAGGTTGCTTCTCTTTTCATTCATTTTTTCATTTTATATTATTCTCCACATTTTTCATCAAGGCTTATTTATCATTCTCCATCAGACACCCCAATGCAAATCTCAATCCGAGTCTCCTTTTTTGTTTCTGAATAGTGATACATTGATCAATTTGACTTTGGATCAGGATTAAAGAACTCTACATTGATCAGTTTAGTCGTGCTTGTTTCTAATTCAAACATTAGGGAGAAAATGACTGAGACGGCGGCATATTTATGCATCTGTCTGAATTTTAGTCATGTTTGTTTCTGATGCAAGACTAATATGCTGTGATTGCTGTCTGTCGTAATGAACAGATCGGCTGAAGATAGCTACTGTCACGGCCGAGGGTCTGGGATACATCTACTTGCTAAGGAGCTTCCGGTTGGTAAGCAAGAGCTCATGGCCCAGCTCCAAGTAATGAATTCGGATGCTACTCGGGCTTCTGCTGATGTCCAACAAGTCCCTGCTTTGAAAAATGAAATTGAGCCCATGAGACAGGAATTTGAGCGAGCAAAGAATGCAAGTACTTTGAAGATCGTTTATGTGGTTTTTAGCACCCTAATGACTGGTCTTTTATGCTAATGTTTCAATGTTTACTTTCGGTATGCAGGACTGCAATTGAATATGAGAAGAAAGTCTATGCAGATAGCTACGAACAAGGGCAAAGTATGCAAAGCAATTTGGTCACCATGGCTAGAGAATTAGAAAACCTTCGAGCAGAGATTGCTAATGCTGAGAAGAGAGCTCGTATTGCGGCTGCGGTTGGCAATGCTGGTAAGTTGTGTGTTGGTTATTACCCGAAAGCTTTCCATTGTTTCTTGGCTTCTTGTTGTTTTGCTTGGTTTAGTTGAAATGATAATGTGGGTACTCATAATTTTCATGATTTCGTACATTTTAATGTCAATTTTATGGTGTATTGCCATCGGGCTTTTGATCAGAGTTCTTCTGTGAGTTATGGTGTTTTTTGGGTTTGATTGAAGTACACTATAGTATAGTTGGTGGGTTTTAATTATTAAATTATCTGTGTTGTTAGGATTTATTTGTTTTGTTGTGCTCGAATTTCTGGAAGAAGAAATAAATAATCCATCCATTCATCACTATTCATTATTCACTACTACTACTACTACTGATACTAATACTACTATGTCTACTGCTACAATTACGACATCAGATTAAAGGTTCGGTAATTTATTGTGAAACTCCGACGACTTCCCTCTTTCCTTCTACATATTTTTTAATGTACTTGGACCCAATGGGGTGATTTATTTTATACGTTGGCAGGTTTGAATTTAGGTTATGAGTGTGTATCACTCCAATATCCTTTCACCATTTAGCCATGTGAAAAGACCGTCATTTTTTTTTTCTGGTGTTATCTACTGAAATTACATGGTAATATCACAGTGCGATTTGGTGTTCCAGTGGTTAATGTGCAGGGACAATCTCAGGGAGAGGCAATGATGCAGTATCTACATCAGATTTTAGAAATTTCAGCCACCTCGGTGCCTCGGTGGTGACAGGGTGTAAGCTCTTCACAACTTTGACCCTCAGCTATCTTTAGCACTGATATACTGGGTAACACTATTACTTCTAAGCTATATAATTCTCATAATCCTATTTCATTTATTCCAGCTTATTTTACCCTACTGTCAAAAAAGCATGTAAAACCTTGATTTTACCCCACTTTAAATTTACTTTACCCAGTTTAACATTTGATTAATTATTTGATTACCCATTTGATCATATTAATTTGGGATAACTGTGATTATGATTATGATTTATGGTTTCAACTGTTTTTCAGGCTGTTTGGATTACTGGAGCAAGTCGTGGAATTGGTATGCCATGATTTAAATTCATTTTAGTTGGTTAATTTTGTTGTTGGTGGTGATTAAGTATTATGTATTCATGTTTATGCAGCACTTGAGAAGCTTTAAGAATCCTTTTTCCACCCAGTGCTTCCTGTAGAAGTTGATATTAGATAGCGTACTATATTTGATTTTTGTTCTTAGTTGATTATCTTATTGATTTCAGAGTTTGATTAGATATTTAGAGTTTTCGACGCCTCATTCATTAGCTTTATATAATTAACCTAATTTAATCTCTGATCTCTTATAATATACGTTATATTTTGATCTATTAATATATTTAATCAGTTAAACTTAGTTCATCAGAAACCTCAGGTATTTAGCTGCTGCTATTTCACAATACTTTGATGTTGTTGATTACTTGAAATAGGCCCGATTGAGTTTCCCGTTAGTAGTTCGCAGTCTTATTGTTTATATTAGTTCACTCCCTTGTGGAGGTGTGGGGGTGTTTGTCGCGGTGGGATCACAGCTGCACTGTGGTAACAACACAACATATATCTTTGCTGTTTATTTCATCTTCCTTGATTGCCAACCCGTCTTCCATTCTATATTCTTTTGCTTTGGTATGGTGATTACTGAGTTGGGTATGTTTTTAATGTGTATATATTTGTTAGATTAAGTGTAATCTCTTAAGAGGTGTCCATGAGAGAGGGTGTCTTTTCTATTTTGTACGTCATATTGTAGGAATTCGACAATGTACTCATGGTCCATTTGCATAGACACTATAAAGTGGTGTAGTTGCTGAACCAGACATCATTCACCCATCTAACTCATAGCAATTACTCTATCGAATATTTGTAGTATCTGTGTATTTAAATATATGTCTGTATCCTCTGCATGCCTGTAAAGTTTAAATGGGAACGACAAGTCTGTAATAGAGACACTACCTAGCTCCTCTTATTTCGAAATGCCAATCCACATATTAGAGTCTTTTTTAATCTACTTCAGTGAATAGAGTATGGGCGATGTTGAAATCTAATTAAAATATTCTTGCTTATAATGCGGCAACAGCAATGGTAAAACACCCAAGAACTGCAACTGACAACCCTGCTGTAGGACTATTAGACTGCAAATTCTGACCTGTTGAAGAGATCGAAACATTTTAGTATAGGAAATGAGGTAATGAGCTTCTTGCTGTAGCCATAAGGAACGAGATAACGATATTATTTGAGTTTTTACGTTTTTAATGACGTTTAGGTTAGGGGTTAAATTGATTGATAGACTACTCCAAAGTTGGAGTGAAGTATTAGTTGTGCAACAGTTATTATGTGCGACGATCTTATCCCGTGATTTTTATAAATAGTGACCACTTAGAAAAATAGGTTATTTTTTAACCTGAAAAATTTAGTCAAAAGTGGTAACCTATTTGTCAAAAAGTGGTCAGTTTTTGGTTGATTGCACGCGGTGTAGAATTTGTGTTAATTGTGGCAGAAATTGGAACTTTGTGAATGCACCTGTTTAAATGATTGGTAGTGGGACTTTATTTGGTAATTGGGCGTGATTCAGAATATCTGTGTCTATTGACGATGTTTAGATGATTATGTACTTAGTAATTGTAGTAATTTGATGCTATTGGTTTTGAGATTGCGCTGCTTAGATGTTAACTATGGTACTCCGACATTTCAGTTAGTTGCAGTGTCCTGTGTCCGACACCTACTTATCCGACACCGACACGATACTTCGACACTTCATTTTAGACCATAAAAATATAAACATTTGCAAAAAATAGCCGTATCCGACACTCGACACGTGTCCGACACGACACCGTAAGGGTCAGGGTAACACCGGCTGTTAATTTGCTTTTGAAGCTGAAGTTAAGTACCAATTGTGGCCGAAACTGTTAATCTGTGAAGCGGTAAATACGCGATGAATAAAAGAAAGCATTGATTCAATTTGCTGCTTGTTGGGTTTCTCGGAATTAGACGGGTTTGATTGTTAGTTTGTTACTGCCTTCGCGTATGATAATTGGCTCTGATTCGGATTATGAACTGAAACAATAGATTTCCTCTTGCATTGTTTTCGAGAAGTAATGATTCATTTAGTTTTGTGAGCTGAAACTATCAATTTCCTCTTCTGCATTCCTTTGGATTTGGTGACATGATTCTAAGTATGATAAATGTCGAAACTGGCATTTGTTCATTAAACGTCGAAACTCCCCACTAGATTTCACTCAGTGTAGAAGTCTGAAGAATCTGTGCAGTTTTGGTCAGTGTGTTTGATGCCTCGTCGTTTTTACTCGGTGTGATTTTCCCTTCACTGCTGCAACTGCAAACAGGAATCACAGAATTTGAAGCATGGAAACAAAATCATGAAATCTGGTTCACCATTTTGTGTTTGAAAAAATAGTGCGGGGCTTTAAACTGACAACACCATCCTCCCAGCCCAGGAATTAGAATCTTTGTACTGCTCCTTTTTCCACTGTTGTTCTCTATTTAGCTTTTTAAGCTCTCTCTCTTTTTTTTTAATTATTATTCATTTTTGTTTCTCGCTTTTCCTTTCATTTTGTTGTTTCAAAACACCATTTACTTTCTCATTTTTCTTACAATCATTTTTTTGGGCGATTTGTTTTTCAGCGGTAACATATTTTTCTTAGCTTTTAATTTTCATCACTCTTGCACTTGCTGTGGGGTTTTATTTTCATCATTTAATTTAATTTAATTTAATGGGTAAATGTAAATCAATTTTGTATGGGTTTGATTTGATTTGATTTTGAGAACCCCTAAAATTCACACCAGTTGCCCCTGGCCATTGTTGTATAGTGACAATGTATGTAACTTCTATATTACTTTCTTATGTTAGATTTTCCTTTTACTTGGGTTATTAATCCCTGGGCAGTAAGCCAACAACTTTCCTAAGGGACAATCTCAGCATGAAACCGGATCAATAGGAGAAGATCCCCAAAAATACTTCAAGAGTCACCATATTCAATTTTAGCTTCAAATAACAAGTATTAGACCCACTGTGCTCATAAATATACTAAACCTGATTACATAAATTCTCTCTATAGTGTAGATTAATATATGACAAGGTGTCTAGGATCAAACTCTAAAAACACATGATGGATTTCTTTGCCCTCAATTTCTACAACCACTCGTGCCCTCGTGCCAAAGAGATGGTCAACTCTGTTGTCGCAAAGGCAGTCTTTCATGAAACTAGAATAGTTGTTTCCTTAGTTAGGCTCCTCTTCCGTGATTGCTTTGTTCCAGGTATTTTCTATTCATATATTTTGTGCCAGCGCGTAAATAATACTCCTTTGAACTAACAGAACTCAATTTTTCTCATTTTGGTATTCTATCAATTATAATGTAATTGAATTTGAAGGGGTGTGATGCTTCATTGCTCTTGGATAACCATGGAACCATTATCTCCGAGAAGTTGTACAAACCCGATAAGAACTCAGTTCGCGGGATTGAAGTCCTAGACGAGATCAAGGCCCGACTAGAAGAAGCATGTCCTCTAACTGTCTTGTGTGCAAATATGGTGGCTCTAGCTGCTAGAGATTCAATAGTCCTTGTAGGCATCATTTTAATCCTACTAGCTCATTTCTTCTAAGATCATTGTATGACATTCTAATGACTCAAAGTAACTTATGCACCTCATTTAATGTTAGCGATAAATGAGGTTGATAAACTATTATGGGGCCGTTGTTGTCATCTTGATACATTTTCTACTTTTGTCTCCTTAGATTACTATATAATTATTAATCATGATTCATGGCCTTTAGTATTTGACTACTTATAAACAACTGTAAAATTGTTACTACATGCCGGAGAACACAGTTTAATCCTAAGCTGAACTATTGTATTCCAGTAACTTTTAGTTGAAGTTGTTCTTCAATAAGATCGAGTAACTGTGGGTATAAACATATTACATATTCTCGTATATTAGTCTGTGTTACGATTTAGTACATTCGGATGTGTTGGATTCGTGTTAAATTTATACTCTGCATTTATGCTTAACTTCTGAATTCCTCATGAAAACTGTTCCTTTAATATTCCTATTCATTTTATCCTGTTTGATAGTAACTATCGGGATAGAAAGTTTGTTGCGTATGTATAAAATCATGAAAACGATTCCCGTGACCCAATGTTTACGTAACTTACACGTTATAGATAGACTATATGATTATAAACAAATATGTTAGTCATTCAGTATATCAAAATCACTTTACAACAAATCAACACGCCACATGAATATGATACGAACAAAAAAAATACTATGTTGAAATTATGAATATTTACATGATAAATTACGTCCCTTGGAATTCCGCGCGCATCGCGCGCGAAATAACGACTAGTTTAATAAAAACGATGAACTATATCAATAACCTTAAATAGTAAGTATATACATATTAAAGAATAATGTCCTAAGATAAGAAAGTTGTGAAGAACCAATTATTCTAATTCATTTTCGATTTTCATTTTTAATAAAAACGTTGAATAAAGTTAATAAATTTAAATAGTAAGTATATAAATATTAAAGAACAATAATGTGTTAAATCTAATCGGAAAATTGTAAATAACCAGCAAATTTTTATTTTTCTATATCTAATAGAAAAGTTGTAAATAATTTATTATTTTCTTATTTTCTAATTCTAATAGGAAAATTATAAATAAATTATTATCTAAACAACAATTTACTAATTTTCTAATTCTAATAGAAAAATTGTAAATAATTAATTATCTCCTAATTCTTGTTGAAAAATTGTAAATAAATCATTATTTATAATTAAGTGTTTTTTTTTTTTTTTTTTTTTTTTTTTTTTGCAGAAAAGCGAAGGATCTTTTATATCATAAAATAGGATTGAGAAATACAAAGACCCCAAAACTAATTCTACAGGGAGACCAGAGTAGCCCCCTCATAAAAAAAACCTTATACAAAGGAAAAAAAGTCCAGAAAAACACTACAGATTAACTGTAGTGTTAAAAAAACTGGAACAGTTGCAAGAAGATTATTGTCAGAATAACAACAATCAAAACAAGCAACCCTGAGCACTATAATGCATCCTAACTTGAACAGAGTGTAAACAATCTGGGCCAAGAGGAGCTGAGTTGGTCTTTGAGTTCCTCTAAAAATGCGGAAATTTCGTTCCTGCCAAAGATGATAGAGCGTGCTAAGTAAAGCACACCTTCTTCGCTTCTTGATCCAACTTAGGCCACGGTTGTGAGTGTGATACCACGAAAGCACTAACTCCAAATCATTGGCATATGTGTTAAAAGAGAATCTCTCTTGAACAGCCTCCCAGAGAACCTGAGAAGAAGAACAGGTAAAAAAAAGATGAGCATGGCACTCCATATCACGCTCACAAAGGGAGCACCTATTTACCCAAATCTGACCCCTCTTCAGCATGTTATCAACAGTGGGTAATCTCCGTTGGATGGCAAGAGAGCCAATGAAACTGTGCTTGGGAGCAACAGTAGTGTCAAATACAGTTTTATGCCAGAAAACACAAGGAAAGACAGTTCTAAGGGAGTTATAAACTGCGTCCAGATCATAAGCCCTCATTAAGAACTGAGCCTGAGCAGCGTCCACTCCCTGGACAGCAACCAAATCATCCCTTGTGAGCAAGATATTATTCCAGTACCAAGATGTTGCAGTAGTCCTATGGGCATCCCATATTGATACACCCCTCAGGACATAAGCATTAACCCAACGAGCCCATATAGAGTCAATGGTATTATGCAGCTTCCAAATCCATTTCCCCATTAGGCTCTTATTCCAGCTCAAAATCTCTCGAATGTCAAATCCCCCCTCGCTTCTAGGCTTACAAATTGCAGCCCAGCTCTGGAAATATATTTTTCTGCCTCCCTCATCAATCCCCCACAAAAAGTCTTTGCAAATTTTGTTGATCCTCTTTATAACATTTTTAGGGAGGAGGATACTAGCCCCCCAAAAATTGTTAATGTCAAACAAAACAGATCTGATAAGCTGTACTCTTCCTGCATAAGAAAGGTGTTGGTTAGCCCACCCTTCAACTTTATCTTTAATTTTAGCCAATAAAGGATCATACATATTCTTGGTTAGTCTGGAACTAAACAAAGGCAGACCCAAGTAAGTGAAAGGCAACTCCCCCATAGCAAACCCAGTAGCTGCCAGAATCATTCTACGAACAGAATTATGGACTCCCCCAAAATAGATTGAAGTTTTAAGCGGATTAACAGTAAGCCCATAGTAGCAAGCAAACTTAGCAAGAGTATCAGCAACAGCTTTGACTGAAGGCAGGTCACCTCTCACAAAAACTAAGAGGTCATCCGCAAAAACCAAATCGGTTAACTTGATTTTCACACACTTTGAGTGGTATGAGAACCCAACACAGGAGGGAAAATCCCTAAGAAGTCTAGATAGAACTTCCATACACAACACGAATAGGTAAGGGGAGAGGGTATCCCCTTGCCTTAACCCTCGTTTACCTCTAAAGAATCCTTCAACAGTGCCATTTATATTCATAGAATAGCAAGGAGAGGATATGCAAGCCATGATCCATCTCACAAAAATTGGGGGCAGACCAAAATAGGTAAGGCAACTCGGCAAGAAGGACCAACTAACAGAGTCAAAAGCTTTCTTGATATCAACCTTAATAATACACCTAGGAGTAATGTGAGCTCTAGAGTACTTATGAGTTAACTCATGAGCCAACAAAGAATTGTCAAAAATGTCCCTACCATGAACAAAAGCTGCTTTTTCCAAACCAACAACATCACCCATATACATCTTAAGTCTATTAGCAAGGACCTTGGTTATGGTCTTATAAAAAACAGTGCAACAAGAGATAGGACGAAAATCAGTGACACTTGCAGGAGTTAAAGATTTGGGAATGAGAGTAATAAGAGTACTATTGGCAGTTTTAGGCATCTTGCATTTCTAAAAAAATTCTAAAACGGCAGCATAAAACTCATTACCCACCACATCCCAAGAATGTTTAAAAAACCCAGATGTGAAGCCATCAATACCAGGGCTGCTGTTATGATCAATAGCATGAAGAACAGACTTAACTTCATTAAAAGAAACCAAACCAGTGAGAGTAGCATGAGCAGCTGGACTGAATAAGCCATTCTGAAAGTAAGACAAAGGCAGATCCTCAACTGGAGTAGCAACCCCTAGGAGAGAGGAGTAGTACTCAATAAAGGCCTTAGCCACATCTTCAAAGCCAACACACAAAGTACCATCCACAGCTTTTATGGAACCAATGGTATTAGTTCTTCGTCTAGCAGAAATCCTGGTATAAAAAAACTTAGTACCAGAGTCATCAAGAATAAGCTGCTGGCCTTTAGCTCTTTGCAAAAGAGTATCCATTTCAGAATGTTTAAGGTCCATGTAGGACTTCAACAAGAGCTTTTGGGAGTGGAGAAGCTCCCCATTAAAGGGGTCCAATTGCAAACTAGATTGGCAAACAAGCAAGGCCTGTTTGTCAGAAGCCACTCTAGTTCTGATATCACTATAAGTGTTCTTATGCAAATCTCTTAAAACATGATTTAAGTGTTTAAGCTTAGCAAAAAAACGACTAATCCGATCACCATCAGCAATGTAAGCCCAACCAGCAGACACACAATCCTTATAGTAAGGGGATTTAATCCAACAGTTAAGAAACTTAAAAGGCTTATTACCATTCTGAATAGCAGTAGGAAAATGAAGAAGGGCCGCGGAGTGGTCAGAAACTCCAGGGTCAGTGAAATGAGCAGTGGTACTGTAAGCCCATTTAGGGGACTGCTCTTGGTGGTTGGACCAAGTAAAGAAAGCACCTGTGGCAGGGTGGTCAGTAAGACGACACTGAAGCAAACAAGTATGGAATTCATTCATAACAGAACTAGGGTAAGTAGCACCTCCTATACGTTCTGTAGATGATTTCACCACATTATAATCCCCCATACAAGTCCAACTCCCCAAAGAAGAAGCTGCAATAGTACTGAGGACATCCCAGAGAGCACGCCTAGCATAGGCATTGTTAAAAGCGTAAACAAAGGTGCAAGCAACCTTAGTCTGAGTAGGCAAGTAAGTAATATGACAGTGAATATGTTGAGCACTGACATTAATAGGAGTAACAGCAACCCCACAGCAGGATTCCAGAGGATCCATATACGACCATTGTAGTGACAGGAGTAATTATCAGTCATAGAGAATTGAGAGAAGGATTTCTTACAAATAGCCAAAGCATTATGAGCCTTGACATGAGTTTCCAACAGAGCACAGCAGTCCACTTTTCTACACAACAAGAAATCTAGCACTTCTTGCTGCTTAAGAGGGTCGTTAAGCCCCCTTATATTCCAAGACGCAATTAACATGGGAGAGAAGTCCCATTAGGGGCCATATCCCCTCCATCAGTAGCAACAGTAGCTTCAAATATGCCCTCTAAAGACTGAAAGCGGTTACTCAGGTTAGTGGCAACCTCTTTGCCTTTAGAGCGAGATCTGAGAGTATCATTCAATTGTTGAGCAGGGGGAGTATTAATCTTGTCCACCACACTATCTTGCCCAAATACAACAAATGCTTGAGCATCCTTACCAGAATCATCATTTTCCTGGGCTGCCTGCACTGGGTCAGATTCTGGAGGCCCCATTCCTTCAGTATCAGTAGTATAGGCTTTTTGTTTAACCCTATAAACTTTGGTACATTTGCCAACTCTGCACCTATCTTGTGTATGACCAATTTTACGACATGAGTGACAAAAATGAGGTACCCATTCGTAAGCAATTGGTTGGATTATCAGACGACGATAAGGGGTTTTTAACTTCACTGGTTTGGGGAGTTCTTTAGAAACATCCACTTCAATTAAAATGCGAGCAAACGCCAATTTACTTTTGTTAGAAGTATATTCACCCGCACAGATTGGACGACCCACAGCGCTCGCCACCTTACTCAAACTTTTTTCCGACCAAAAACAAGGATCTAGGTTTGGGAACTTCACCCAGATAGGAACAGTTGAAACTGAATGCAACTCTTCCACAATTGTTGGAGTCCAATGCTTCAGAATGAGGGGGAATCCAAACATATTCCAAGAATCGTTGAAGATCTTATCACGATCCTCCTCAGAAGAGAAACGAAAATAGAACCATCCCTTCGCAAAATAAAGAACCTCTGGGACAGACACATGATTCCATGATTTGGCGACCAATGAAACCATATGATCCAGAGTAGTTTGCTTACCCATTACCGTGCCAACTAATGTATTAGACCAATAAGCAACTTCCTCCTCAATATCACCTTCCTCAATTTCAATTTCAGTATCATCAGAGGGTTTCACATATGAAAGCGGCATCCCCTTGTTAGACACATTTGAGAATTGGGCAGAAGAAGGTGGTTTTGTCACCGGGTTTTTAATAGCAGAGGAACCACCAGGAAGTTTGGAGAACAAACCTGCAAAAGTAGGTTTGTCGGGAATCGCCGATGAGGTGGCCATGGGAGAAACCCGAGAATTGACCCCAAAAGAAGGCACCACTGGAGGAAGAGTAGCTGACGCCATAACCACTGGAGGAGTAACAATTGGAGCCACTGTGGGGATAGGAGGAAAACCATCGTTTTCTGATCCCGATGCTTCCGATGATTCATCCACCATAGCTTCCGTCATAGTCGTAGATTTTCGCGGCCGGCCTCTCTTGCCTCTAGCCATGTCAGAAATCAGGTGTGAACCACGCCTGAATCGCAGATTTTCAGAGAGTTTTTTTGTAGTCAGAGAAAGAAGAGAGAGGACGGACATGAGTTATTAAGTGTTTTCTTATTTTCTAATTTTAATAGGAAAATTATAAATAAATTATTATCTAAACAACAATTTACTAATTTTCTAATTCTAATAGAAAAATTGTAAATAATTAATTATCTTCTAATTCTAGTAGAAAAATTGTAAATAAATCATTATTTATAATTAAGTGTTTTCTTATTTTCTAATTCTAATAGGAAAATTATAAATAAATTATTATCTAATCAACAATTTACTAATTTTCTAATTCTAATAGAAAAATTGTAAATAATTAATTATCTCCTAATTCTAGTAGAAAAATTGTAAATAAATAAATCATTATTTATAATTAAGTGTTTTCTTATTTTCTAATTCTAATAGGAAAATTATAAATAAATTATTATCTAAACCACAATTTACTAATTTTCTAATTCTAATAGAAAAATTGTAAATTATTAATTATCTCCTAATTCTTGTAGAAAAATTGTACATAAATCATTATTTATAATTAAGTGTTTTCTTATTTTCTAATTCTAATAGGAAAATTATAAATAAATTACTATCTAAACAACAATTTACTAATTTTCTAATTCTTATAGAAAAATTGTAAATAATTAATTATCTCCTAATTCTAGTAGAAAAATTGTAAATAAATCATTATTTATAATTAAGTGTTTTGTAAAAGGTGGAGACTACCACGTGCTTAGAAAAAAGCTTTCTTTAATTATATATATATTGATTACTCTAAAATTGTTTTATACCTTGTTGTTGTTTCTCTCCTAATATTTAGATTTGGAATATACTGTAATCTTAATTAAAATCTAAAAAAAATATTTGTTCTTCTATTTTAGATGTGTGATATATAGTTAATCCTAATTTCAATATTACGTTCTCATAAAATTAATAACCAACTTTACAATCTAATATTATTTACTACTCTAAGGATTTTTTTGTACTTTTTTTTATACTTTTTTTTCCTTTTTTTTCTAATATTTAGATGTGGGATATATTGTAATTTTAATTAAAATCTAAAAAAACTTTATTTGTTCTTCCAAATTTCTAGATGTGCGATGATATATTGTTAATTCTAATTAAACTATTAGCTACTCATAAGATTAATAATCAATTTTATCTTTTATTTTTCTTTCTCTCTTAATATTTAGATGTTGGATATATTATTAAGCTTAATTAAAATCTAAAAAAATTTCTTTGTTTTTCTAAATTTTTTGATCTGTGATATATTGTTAATCCTTATCCTAATTAAAATATGAATTTTTAGATGTGGGATATATTGTCAATCTTAATTAAAATCTAAAAAACTTTGTTCGTTGTTCTTATTTTTATATGTGAGATATATTCTTAATCCTAATAAAACTATTAGGTACTCATAAAATTAGTAATCAATTTTATCTTTTTTTTTCTTTTTCTCTATTGTAATCTTAATTAAAATATTAGGTACTCATAAAATTAAAAATCAACTTTATTGTCTAATATTATCTATTGCTCTAAAATTATTTTATACCCTATTAGTGCTTTTCTGCTCAATGGAGCTTTTCCTCGAGTTGATTATCGTATTCTTTCAGCATTGTAACAGGTTCTTGCCTTAGTTTAAGGCCATAGGGGTTATTATTTTTGCTTTGAATTTATCCTTTTCATTTACCCCTTGTGGATGAATAAGAGGATTATACTTTTCTTGCAAAAAAAAAAAAAAAATTTAAACTGTTTTTTCGTTTCTCTCCTAATATATAGATGTGGGATATTTTGTAATCTTAATTAATTAAAATAAATAAAAAAATATTTGTTCTTTTAATTTTTAGATGTGGGATATATTGTTAATCCTAATTTCAATATAACGTACTCATAAAATTAATAATCGACTTTTTTGTCTAATATTATTTACTACTCTAAAATTCGTTTATACTTTTTTTCCTTTCTCTCCAAATATATAGATGTGGGATATATTGTAATATTAATTAAAATCTAAAAAACTTTATTTATTCTTCCAATTTTCAGATGTGAGATATATTGTTAAACCTAATCTTAATTAAACTATTAGAGTATTAGGTAGTCATAAAATTAATAATCAACTTTATCTTTTTTATTGTTTTATACCCCCTTTTTTTCCCTTCTAATATTTAGATGCTGGACATATTGTAATATTAATTAATATCTGAAAAACTTTATTTGTTCTTCCAATTTTTGGAATCTGCGATATATTGTTAATCCTAATCCTAATTAAACTATTAGGTACTCTCATAAAATTAATAATCAACTTTATCTCTTTTTTTTTCAGTCCTAATATTTAGATGTGAGATATATTGTTAATTTTAATTAAAATTGAAAAAACTTTCTTTGTTCTTCTTATTTTTAGATGTGGGATATATTGTTAATCCTATTTACAAATATTTGGTACTTATAAAATTAATAATCAACTTTATATTTTTTTCTTTCTCTCTTAATATTTAAATGTGAGATATATTGTTAATCTTTATTAAAATCTAAAATACTTTTTTTCTTCTTTTAATTTTTAGGTGTGAGATATATTTTTAATCCTAATTAAAATATTAATATTTAGATGTGGGATATATTGTCAATCTTAATTTAAATCTAAAAAAATTTCTTTATTCTTCCATTTTTTATATGTGTGATATATTGTTAATCCTAATAACACTATTAGGTAGTCATAAAATTAATAATCAATTCTATCTTTTTTTTTCTTTCTCTCCTAATAATTAGATGTGGGATATATTGTGTATCTTGATTAAAATCTAAAACCCTTTTTATTTTTCTAATTTTTAGATTTGGATATATTGTTTATCCTAATTAAAATATTAGGTACTGATTAAATTAATAATCAACTTTATTGTTTAATATTATCTATTACTCTAAAATTGTTTTATACCTTTTTTTCGTTTATATCCTAATATTTAGATGTGAGATTTTTTGTAATCTTAATTAAAATAAAAAAATATTTTCTTCTAACTTTTAGATGTGGAATATATTGTTAATCATAATTTCAATATTACGTACTCATAAAATTAATAATCAACTTTACTGTCTAATATTATTTACTAAAATTCTTTTATACATTTTTATCCTTTATCTCCTATATTTAGATGTGAAATATATTGTTATATTAAATAAAATCTATAAACCTTTATTTGTTTTTCCAATTTTTAGATGTGTGATATATTGTTAATCTTAATCGTACTTAAACTATTAGCTACTCATAAAATTAATAATCAACTTTATCTTTTTTAATTGTTTTACACCCCTTTTTTTTTCTCTCCTAATACTTAGATGTGGATAATTAAAATCTAAAAAACTTTATTTGTTCTTCTAAATTTTGGTTGTGGGATATATATTGTTAATCCTAATTTCAATATTACGTACTCATAAAATTAATAATCAACTTTACTTTCTAATATTATTTACTAAAATTCTTTTATATCTTTTTTCGTTTCTCTCATAATATTTAGATGTGGGATATATTGTAATATTAACAAAAACTCTAAAAAACTTTATTTGTTCTTCCAAGTTTTAGATGTGGGATATATTATTAATTCGATTTCTAATGAAACTATTAAGTACTCATAAAATTAATAATCAACTTTATCTTTTTTGAAAAAACTTTCTTTGTTCGTAGATGGGGATATATTGTTAATACTATTTAAAAATATTAGGTACTCATAAAGTTAAAAATCAACTTTATCTTTTTTTTCTTTCACTCTTAATATTTAGATGTGAGATATATTGTTAATCTTAATTAAAATCTAAAAAACTTTCTTTGTTCTTCTAATTTTTAGATGTGGGATATATTGTTAATCATAATTAAAATATTAATATTTAAATGGGATATATTGTTAATCTTAACTAAAATCTAAAAAACTATGTTTGTTCTTCTAATGTTTATAAGTGTTATATATTGTTAAGCCTAATAAAACTATTAGGTACTCATAAAATTAATAATCAATTTTATCTTAATGAAAATAATACGTACTCATAAAATTAATAATCAACTTTATTGGTAATTCTAATCCGAATTAAAATATATAAATATATAAAATATTTAATTAGGTAGTTTAAAAAGTTGGAGACTATCACGTCGTTCGAAGAAAAGGCTAAAATATATATACTTATATACTAAAACTTTCTTTGTTAATAACAAAACTATAGAGATGAACTTTCTCTCTCTAAAACTGAATTCTCTATAATTGGCTGCCATTAACAATCAAGATTCATGGCTCGGGGAAGGGGACGCCCTGCTAAGGGAGCTACAACAACTTCATCCTCAACTCCTTCCGCTCCTTCTGGTATACTTTTTAATCCTACTTCTTCTTCTTTACCGGCATCCGAGAATCCTCAGGAATTGCCTCGACAACCAATTTCTCTTAATGATGTGAATGCGAGTGCAATTTCTTCTGTATCTAAGGGGAAATCAACTGTAGTAACTAAAACGCAGACTAATCAGAGTCATGATAATTGTTCTGGTCTAATTCTGTAGTTGATGAACACAGGGGTCCGATTACTGGACAGGATAATCCTGGTAATTGTGGTGTTATTTTTAATGATGATTTTCCTGCAATTCAGAGTGATAATTGTTCTACTATTGAGGGGAATTTAATGGATGATACTAATCCTAATAAGCCTGAGTCTGGGAATAGTACATTACCTGAAACTCAGAGACTAGTACTTGCAAATTTTAAAAAGACGTGGGCATCTGTGGTGAAACCTAAAAAACCATTAGGAATGGAGCTCTCTTTTTGTCAGGAAAGCCAATCTACTGAGGGCATTGATGTCGTGTTGGAGGATATCGAGGATGAACTGAAACTATGGAAATATACTCTGATGGGGCATCTGATAGGGTCCAAGCCAGCATTAAAGTAGGTAGATGGGTTTGTAAAGAAAAATTGGAAACACATTGCATCCCCGATTGTGCAGTACTATAAGAAAGGATGGTTTAGTTTTCGATTTGAGTCAGCGGAGGAAATGAACAATGTTCTAAAAGAGGGTCCATGGAAAATAGGTGATCATTCATTGATTCTTAAACAATGCCATCCTTATTTCTCTTTTGAAATGGAGAAGGTATCCAAAGTTCCAGTATGGGTTTTGTTTCCTGATCTGGACCCATACTTGTGGTCGTCTACTGTCCTTAGTAAGATGGCTAGCAAGATCGGGGTACCAATGTTTTCAGATGTACCAACCACTCTCAAAGCAAAATTATCGTTTGCTAGAGTCATGATTGAGGTAGATATTGCTTCTACCTTGCCTTTGGAAATTACTTTGAGCACTCCCTTTGGCACTTCCATTCAAAGAGTTGAATATGAATGGCTCCCTCACTATTGCTCTGAGTGTGGCAAGATGGGACACTTGAAACAGACTTGCAGGAAAGGGAAAAGGATAAACAGGAACAGCAAAAACCTGAATCTGACTCTAAGGAGTCTCCAGCAGCAGCTAGTCCAGTGGCAGAAATTCCTTATGAGCTAGGTGGTACCTCAGTTCCTTTAGGGAAGATATCTATTTCTGATGAACATGAAGTCTTAAATAGCCATGAAGAGAGATCTTCTGTCTCAGGAACTGGTTCTTCTCCTAAAGGACCTGTAATGCACTCAGAATGCCATAAGGAAGCGGAGGTGAGTGTGCCTCAAATAGCCTTGAAGAGAGGCATCCCTCCCAAATATGATGCAGGCCCAACTATGACACTGATGAATACCTTCAATGTTCTAACTGATCAAGAGGAAGGAGAAATCATAGGGGATAATAATCCCAAATTCCACCCCGTTCAGGAGGTAGTAGTGGACAATGGTCCTTGCATTACCAATGATTAGTTCAACATGGAATGTTAGAGGGTTTAATAAACCCTATAAGCAACTGGAAGTTGCTAACTTTATGAAAGAACAAAAAATTGACATCATGGGAATTTTGGAAACTCGTGTTAAACAATCACGGTTCAGGAAAATAATTAGGGGCAATTTTAGACAATATAAAACTTATGGCAATTATAACTTCAGCAGTAATGGTCGCATCTGGCTGTTATGGAACCCCATGACAGTGAAATTGGATATTCAATACGAAACTGACCAAACAATCCATTGTTTGGTGTATCACATGGCTTTTGGACGGAAATTTTACCAAACTTTCGTGTATGGCAGCAATCATTCCAAAAAGAGGGAGTACTTATGGGCTTCACTGCGTAATTATGCTAGCACTGTGGATAGATGGTTGGTGATGGGTGACTTCAATATCATCCGTACCCCTGCTGAAAAATGGAGTAGAACTCCTCTTAATCTTGCTGATATGATGGCTTTCGATAGTTGTCTAGGCGATTGTGGGTTGGATGATCTAACTGGAACTGGGAATGACTATACTTGGTATAATAAACAAGAGATGAGTACAAGGGTGTACTCAAAACTGGAAATGATCCTTATAAATGATGATTGGATACAACAGTACCCTCAAACTACTGCCCATTATCCCTCACCAGGTATTTCAGATCACTGTCCAGCAATTCTGACTTTTCACGATAATAATGTTCCTAGGAAACAATTCAAATTTCTGAATTGTTGGGCCAAGCATCCTGAATTCATTCATCTAGTAAGGAAGAACTGGATAACTGACCAGAAAGGCACAAAGATGTACCAGTTGATGAGCAAATTGAAGAATGTTAAGAAACACCTGCAACTCTTTCACAAGGAGCATTTTGCAAATATAAATGAGAAAATTGCTGAGAAACGCAAAGAATTGGATGTATGTTTTACTGATATGCTGGCTAATCCCTCTGACCAAACTCTTCTGGATAAGGAAAGCATTCTCAATCAGGAATACCATGGCCTTCAATGCACTGAAATGGATATGTTGCTTCAGAGAGCCAAGTCTCATAGCATCAAGCACAACGAGACATGCAGTAAGTATTTTTTCTCAAAAATTAAAGAACGGAATCAAAGTTAAATGATTGGTGCAAAACAAAGTGTGGATGGAATTACTCATCAGGGATTAACAGCAGTGGGGGATGCTTTTGTCGAATACTACACAGGTCTTTTGGGGGCTGATATTCAAACTCAACCCATTGACCCTGAGATTCTAAATAATGGACCTCTTGTTACTGCATCAGAATCTGATGAATTAATCAAGGATATCAGCAGACAGGAAATTAAGAATACTCTTTTTGCAATTGATTCTAACAAAAGCCCTGGAGTGGATGGTTTTACTTTAGGATTTTTCAAAGAAGCATGGCAGATAGTGCATGAGGATTTCTGTCTTGCCATTGAGGAATTCTTCAGGAAGGGGTTTATGCCAAAGCAAACTAATGTTACTCTGGTGTCTCTTATACCAAAGAAGGATACCCCCCTATCCGTCAAAGATTTCAGACCCATCTCTTGTTGCTCTATAATTTACAAAACAGTGAGCAAGATTCTTACTCACAGACTTCAGGCCATTCTCCCCAACTTGATTGGTCCCGAGCAGACAGCTTTTGTTAAGGATAGGAATATTTTTGACAATATTATGCTGACTCAAAATCTGGTCAAAGGTTATGCTAGGAAGAACATCTCCCCTCGATGCCTTATCAAAGTAGATATCAGTAAGGCTTTTGACACCTTGCAATGGGATTTCATCCATAAGATGCTACAGGGGTTGCTATTCCCTCCTAAATTCATTATATGGGTAATGGGGTGTATCACAGGCTCTTGGTTTACCTTAAAAATCAATGGAGAGCACCACGGGTTCTTCAAAGGGAAGAGTGGTGTTAGACAAGGGGATCCTCTCTCACCCTTTCTCTTTGTCCTGAGTATGGAAATTCTATCTCGAAGTCTGAGGAAAATGTGCCATCAACCAAACACTTCCTACCGTCCCAAATGCGCTAAAATTGCTCTAAATCATCTGATTTTCGCTGAAGATTTGATGATATTTGTCAGAGGAGATCAACCTTCTGTCCATGCTGCAGGTAAACACTATGGAAATGTTCTCAAAGTGGTCTGGCCTTACAGCTAATTTGGATAAGACTGAAATATACTTTGGAGGGGTTCAGAATCCAGTAAAGGCTCTAATTCTGCAGACTGTCGACATAAGAGAAGGTACCTTCCCTTTTAGGTATCTTGGCATACCAATTCATTGTTCTCACCTGACAATTGGAATGTTTGATGGCTTAATTCTCGAGATGCATAAAATAGCCCATAGTTTTTCAACAAAGTACCTTTCTTATGCGGGTAGGCTCCAAGTACTTAACTCAGTGATATATAGAATAACAAATTTTTGGTGTAGCAGCCAGCTGCTTCCATCTCAGGTTCATAAAACCTTGGTGAGACTATGCACATAACTGTTTTGGGGATATGATAGAGGAGAGCATAAAATAATTCTCAAAAGTTGGATGAGCATTTGCTTATCTTGGGAAGAGGGAGGTTTTCAGGTTAAGGATTTTAAAACTTGGAACTATGCTACTCTTTTGAAATGGCTTTGGTACCTAGATAAAGCTGCTGGAAGTATTTGGTGCAAGTGGATGAACTCATATGTAAATAAGCAGGGGTCAATCTGGCAAACTCGTATCAAGGAATACTTTGCGGATAACATTAGAAGTATCTTGAAGCTGCTGGGTGATACTCAAACTGTCCAAGCTTTCCTCCATAACTGTACTAATCAGAACAAATTCTCGGTTCAGAGTGCCTATGAGGGGATCAGACAGAGAGGACCCATTAACCAGATCTCTATTAGTATTAACAAGGGCAAAATCATTCCAAGGCAGAAGATTATAACTCTCTTGGCAGCTCAGAACAAGTTGCTCACGATGGATTAGGATAGACTTCGGATGTTACATATTGTTAATCGTTGCATTCTATGCAAAAAAGATGCTGAGAGCTCTCACCACCTGTTCTTTGGTTGTGATTTCACTAAGAACTTAATGCAAGAAATCCTATCTTGGCTGCAACTTCCTCCCATGGGTTGCAATCTAGTGGATATATTAGCTTGGGTAACTCTAAGAAGAAGAAGAAGACATTGGAAAGCAAACTGGTTTACCTGCAGTATCGGATGTCTGGTTGCAGTTATTTGGTCAGAAAGAAATTTCAGACTGTTTGAAGGAAAGCAGAGACCTACAATGCAGCTGCTCCAGGAAATAAAAAACACAGTCCATATCTATCTTGCTAGCACTCCTTGGCATTAAGGCATAATCAATTGAAGTATTTAGGGGACTCTTCCTGGTTTGTCAGTTCTACTGATTTGGGGCTATGCTATTGTAAGAAAACTCATGTGTAATTCTCTCTTTTGAATTATATGTGAGTAATACTTTTCTTGCAAAAAAAAAAAAAAAAAAAAAAAAAAACTTTCTTTGTTCACCTAAATTTGTAGATGTGAATTATACTTGTAATCCTAATTAAAATATAACAAATAATTAATTAGGTAGTTTAAAAAAATTGGAGACTACCACATCGCTCGAAAAATGCCTCAAATATATATTTATATTGATTGATTGATTGATTGATTGATTAATTAAGTCACATTTTCATATTTTTAAGAGCGATGTGTAGGTGGGTTAGCCCCAAGCCCACGTGGCCTAAGATCCGCCAATGGCATTACTTAAATAAGAAAGCATTATTTATGATAGTTAATAGAAATTAATCAAAAATTATATTATTTTCCAAAATAATAATTGTCTTTTCGAAATTTACAATTGTTTTAAAAAAAACACTTTATGAACTCGATATTAGGAAATCGACCAGTTAAAATTATTTTGGAGAAAAATAGACATCATATATATAAAAGCAACAACCATAGTGCTTAGGTGTCGCACTGTGGTTAACAGTTCATTTTTTAATCTTTTTTATACAAGGGGTCCACCATGATCTATCTTTACATTTAATTTAGAAGAATGAGTTTAATTCGATGAAATAGAGTGCCGCAAGATTTAAATTGCACAATATTAACACAAATTTGTTAACTTGATTATGATCAAAAAAATACAATAACAAAATCAAATGCTGAAAATTCTATCTACACATTTAATATACAGTAACATGAACTTAATAAAAATAACAGTAAATATTCAAATTTGTTAAATAGCACTTTGTCAATTTGATGGAAAAAGGAAAAAAATACTCGAAGAATAAAAAATACAACTACTAATAATAATGACGTAAAAATGAAAAAAAAGAATCATAGAAATATTCACATAAACAAATTTATGAATAAAATATTACATAGTTAAATCGGTGAATAAATTATTCACAACATCACAGGTATTACATCTACAAAGCTATAAGTAAAATATTCACATAAACAAATTTTAAATAAGGTGCAAAAATATTTAAATATATTAAATTTGCATCAAATGAAAAATAGTATAGAGTATAAAAATAATTAAGATTGTAGAAATTAGAATTTTAAAAAGGCAAAAAAACTAATTTCCCTAGAAATACAAATGATTGAAAATACGTGGTAATGATATGCATATCAAAACTACCTATTGAGAATGGGGAATCGTCGTCTAGATTAGACAAGAATAGTTTGAGTGATTAAACCCTTAGATTAAATCGCTTGATTAATGATGATCTTGAGTAAGGGGGAAAAGACGTTTAAAATTTCATATATTTTGAGTGGGAGGGTGAATTTATCAGGGAAAGAAAAATTGAAAGTCGGGAGTAAAATAGGGAAAGGAGGCACATTATAGGTGTAGCGAGATTAGGGATGCGAATTTTTGTTAAAGCCATTCAAGGAGATTGGGAAAGATGGTGGGAAGTGGGAAGCCCAGGGTAAAGTATGCTAAAATTAAATAGAAAAGTGTAAAAAAAAAAATAAGTGATGGTCATATTGGTCAATGCATAAGCCCAAGACATTTACGTATCAATTGGACGAGTTCTCCAATTGAACTTATCGCTTCGTTTGGTGGATTGCATAAAAGCGGTTCGGTTTACTGTATTAATTCATTTCGATAGCCAATTGTTAAAGATCGTCGATAAATTTTCACATTAACAATTAAAATATCGAAGTCTTTGTTAGGTTCGTGGTTTACATTCTCTAAATTCTTTAAATTGCAAAAATTCAAATTTAAAATTGACTGACTTGATATAAAACATATTCATCTTTTTGAATCCCTTCAAAATAATAACAATATTTAAAATAACATATCCGTACACGTAACACCCCCATTTACCTAGGAGCCTGAACTAGGACTTCCGGAGTAAATAGGAGTGTTACCATCCTGGATAAACCAGGGTAGTAGATAATCATAGTGAAGAACGCACAGTACTTTAAATTATGAAGTTAAACTGGAAACTATTACAAAGCAAATTAAAGTCCAACTAAACTTCCAAAACAACTGAAATAAAACAAGTGAACAACTATGAAAGAGACTAAGTGATCTAAAACTAAGTAAGTCCAATCCTTGTCTCTCATCCATGCCCAGTCCTAGTCCACCTGCCTCTGACCTGAAATATCTACTCCCCATTCCGGATCATCGTAGGTGAACACGAATACACTGTCAACCTCGCGGTTGAGTAGGATAGCACAATAATATAAAATGCAACAAGGTAATATGCAAATATTATGCCAATGCTGAGCTCAAACACAACCCGAAACACCAATCATAACCCGAAACACCAACCCATACCGAACCTCCCGGCAGAGTATCATCGACCGTCGTCGAATACCAGCATAAAGCTGAAGACACCAGGCCTGGCCTGCAGACCACCCTGGGCTTTATATCAAAACAATATCCGTCACCTCCTTCTCAATAATCCAAATGATATGATTATGAATGCAATATTAAATAACCAATACTTAGACATCATCCTCATATAAATCATGCTTGCACTCATAACACATATTATAATCATCCATTCATATCACATCATAGAATATAGTCCAAGTGTATCCTACCTGGAATAGCAGTCTGAAAATAAGCAACGCCGTCTAGAAATACTCCACCTCGAATTCCGTTCCTATAGTAATACTTAATATTAAAAGCTATTCGTACATTACATGTTACAACTAATCATAAACTCGCGAAACATAGGCATACTAAATATGAATTTACCAAATATAGCACACGATGAACTATTCAATTATTACTAACGTAATAACATATACGATTCTTTTAACGACACTACTCATATTCTCCATATTAATTTAAATACAAACATTAACAATATTCCTCTTAATAAAATATAATAACACCAAAATATACTATAATAAAATGATTGAAATCTAGTAATAACACCCTCAATAATTTATACTATAAACAATAAGAACAATAAACAACAACAATAACTCAACTACTACAATTACCATATAATACTAATACTAATAATATTAATAATAATACTAATAATAATAATAATAATAATAATAATATATCATACATACGTCAATACTAATATCAAAGGTTAACAGAACAGAATTTAGAGCACTAAACAAACGCATTAACTAACCTAATGGTGTTAGCACACAATACGCCTAAAACACGAACAACAGCCAAAACGTGCATCCACCGTGACTGACTATCCCTACAAACACTACCTCTGACACCCCTAGCAACCCCTGACTTCTCCTCCGGCACCACCAGGCTCGCCACTGAGCCACGGTGGTTCCAGGAGAGGAGTCAGTGACTGCCGACTAACCACGACCACCACCTACAACCGACACAAACACCCAGCAACAACCTGCCTCTATTCTTTGCGCGATTGTACATCAAAACGGAGACTGAAATAAACCCGAATATAACAACCCCTAGCCACCGTGATAACCACCCATACAACCTCCTAACTGCGCCCTTACCATAAACCTAAATCACCCAGATAACCCGACCCATAACTCATTCAAATTCAGGTGCTAGAATACCTGCTCAAGACACCATCAGAAAATAATTAAAACATGACTCTGACACATACCTGAACCACCCACCGTACCGACACCATGGTAACCAAGATCCACCGTGATGACCACCACCCGAAACCCGTGACTACCACCACGTTGTCTACCATCATACCCTAGACACTCGCGAACAATACTACTTATATAACATACATAAACATCATACGTTTCAACACTGTTCAGGAAAACGAAATAAAACGAGTTGACAGAGGTCATAATCATAGGCGTGAATGGTGGTTCTAGGTGGTCAACGGTGATGTTACTATGGTCAAAACACGACTAATACACATCAGGGATCAATATTGAACAAAGATCAGAATCGAAAAGCAATTACGTGAAGATATATGAGCACAGGAAAAAGAGGCGTACCAACACAGTGAAAAGAAATCGTGAGTAACTGGCCTGTTTCACGATGAAAACGAGCAACCCAAAGCCACCCTAAACCCACCGTGAACGTCTCTCTTACCCTCTGATATGGCGGCTTTGTTTGTGTGTGAAAGTGTTTATGTCGTTCTAGGTTAAAGTAGGGTTTTAGGGTTGTTTATAATAGGTGGCAGAACTGAGGTTGAGGTGTTTGTGTTGATGGTTGCATTGGGCTGAGTTGTGGCACGGAATTCAAGGCCCAACGTGTACTTATAACTTGGTGTATATACTAATACCCAATCCCGATATTACGCTATTGACATTTAAAACATAAAAACGCGTCTTCATTCAACTACTTATCACATACAAACGTCCAAATATGACCAGCACGTATACATTTATAAATTAATTGTCGATAAAAATAGGAGGTATTACAGTCTTCCCTCCTTAAAATGAACTTCGTCCGGAAGTTCACCATCCCGAGGTCAACAAACTGGTCACTAGCACTTAACGAACACAAAATGTGACATCATATAGCATCAAGAACTAATTAAGAGTACAATAAAACACGAAATGTCACATTCTACCCTCCTAAAAAGAAAGTTACGTCCTCGTAACTTACCTTAATTAAATAGATCAGGGTACTTTTCCGTCATCGAAGTCTCAGTCTCCCAAGTAGCCTCCTCGACATTATGATTGGTCCAAAGGACTTTCACGAGCGCGGTCTCTCCATTTCTGGTTTTCCTCACTTTCCTGTCGAGGATCTCCTTGGGTCTCTCCTCGTATGTCAACTGCTCATCAACCTCAATAATTTCATGGTCAAGGACATGCGAAGGATCGCTGATATACCACCGCAGCTGCGACACATGGACACATTGTGCACTCTTGCTAGCGATGGGGGTAGAGCTAATCGATAAGCTACCTCACCGACTCGCTCCAAAATCTCGAATGGCCCAATAAATTTCTGGCTCAACTTGCCCCTCTTGCCAAACCTCATCACTCCTCTCATGGGTGACACTTTCAATAAAACCTTCTCTCCTGCCTCAAATGTGATGTCACTCCTCTTTAGATCAGCATAACTCTTCTGTCTATCTTGTGCAGCTCTCATCTTCTGACGAATCACCTGGATCTGTGCTACCATCTCCTGAATCATCTCAGGTCCCAAAGTCACCACGTCAGCTCTATCATCTCAACAAACTGGACTCCGACATTTCCTCCCATACAATGTCTCAAAAGGAGCCATCCCTATGCTAGTGTGATAGCTGTTATTATACGAAAACTCAATCAAGTCAAGTCTGTCCTCCCAAGATCCGCCAAACTCAATTACACATGCCCTCAGCATATCCTCCAGCGTCTGAATAGTCCTCTCAGTCTGACCATCTGTCGCTGGATGAAACGCTGTACTCATCTTCAATGCAGTACCCATCAATGTCTGCAACTCTTGCCAGAACTTGGAGATAAACCTAGAATCACGATCAGATACAATATCCTTAGGCACCCAATGTAGCTTCACCACATACTTGATGTAAGCCCTTGCCAACTCAGCTTTACCCCAAGTCTCTTTCAATGGTATGAAATGGGCTGACTTGGTCAGCCTATCAACAATCACCCAAATCATGTCATTCCCTTTCGAAGTCCTAGGCAATCGCACAATAAAATCCTTTGATATGCTTTCCCACTTCCACTCAGGTACATCCAGTGGTTGTAGCTTCCCTTGCGGCCTCTTATGTTCTCCTTTCACTCTCTGACATACTAAGCATCGAGAGACAAACTCAGCCACTTCCTGCTTCATTTTTGGCCATCAGAATGCTTTCTTCAGGTCTTTGTACAGCTTATCCCCTCCAGGATGAACGGAATAAGGTGTAGAATGAGCTTCTACCAGAATCTTTCTCTTCAAACCCTCATCATCAGGCACGCACCATCTCCCATCGAACCTCAGACTATCATCTCTGTGAACCTCGAACTTAGAATATGGCTCTGCATCACTAGCTTTGCTCACTGCCTCACGCCACTTCTGAATTCTAAGATCACTCTTATGTCTTTCTCGAATCTCGGAATATAACTCAGGCTCGATCGTCAAATCCCCCGGGGTCTCACCCTTCCTGATCACAGCTATTCCCATCTGACCCAACTCACGATACATACTCAATCTGGACATGGCTGTGCGTAGAGCGTGAACGGACTTCCTACTCAAAGCATCAGCCACAACATTAGCTTTTCCTTCCTTGTACATAATCTCCATATCGTAATCTCCAATAAGCTCGATCCATCTACTCTTGCGCATGTTTAGTTCCCTCTGAGTATAGATGTACTTCAGGCTCTTATGGTCAGAATATACCTTAAATGTAGCTCCATAAAGATAATGTCGCCACAGCTTAAGTGCAAAAACCACTACTCCCAGCTCTAGATCATGCGTCGGATAATTCTCCTCATACGGCTTCAGCTGCCTAGAAGCATAGGCGATCACTCTCCCATTTTGCATCAGCACACATCCCAGTCCCTTCTTCGAAGCATCGGTGTATACCTCAAAATTATCACTTCCTTCTGGCAATGCAAGGATAGGAGCTGAAGTAAGACGCTCCTTCAGATCCAGGAACGCCTTCTCGCAGTTCTCATCCCAAACAAATCTATTCTCTTTCCGCATTAATGAAGTCATAGGCTTGGCTATTTTTGAGAAGTCTTTCACAAATCTCCTGTAGTAACCGGCCAGACCCAAGAAACTTCGAATGTCAGCCACATTTTTCGGTCGTTCCCACTTTGAAACGGCTTCAATCTTGCTAGGATCAACAGAGACACCATCCTTCGACACCACATGGCCCAGAAAAGCAACTTTCTCAAGCCAGAATTCGCACTTACTCAACTTGGCATACAATTGATGGTCCCTCAATGTCTGCAGCACTAAGCTCAAATGCTTCGCATGCTCTTCTCTATTCTTTGAGTACACTAAGATGTCGTCGATGAACACCACCACAAACTGGTCCAAATAGGGACTAAATACTCTGTTCATCAAATCCATGAAAACAGCAGGCGCATTAGTCAAACCGAATGGCATCACCACGAATTCATAATGCCCATACCTCGATCTGAACGCAGTCTTGTGGATATCCGCATCTTTGATTCTCAGCTGATGATACCCTGACCTCAAATCAATCTTGGAAAACACACTAGCCCCACTCAACTGGTAAAAAAGATCATCGATGCGAGGTAAAGGATACCTATTCTTGATCGTCACATATATAAGCTCCCTGTAGTCCACACACAGCCTCATGGTTCCATCCTTCTTTTTCACAAACAGCACTGGTGCTCCCCAGGGTGACACACTCGGCCTCACGTATCCCTTGCTTGCTAGCTCATACAACTGTTTTCTCAGTTCCTCCAACTCCTTAGGTCCCATGCGATAAGGTGCCTTAGATATTGGCCCAGCCCCGGGTTTTAGATCAATACCAAAATCTAAGTCCCTCTTTGGTGGTAGCCCAGGAATTTCTTCGGGGAACACATCTATAAAATCTCTTACAACATCGATCTCACTGGCTTGGGGTTTCTTTGCAGTCAAATCTCTCAAATGGCACAACATCATCTCATCCCCTCTCTTCAGACACGACTTTAGAGCATTGATGGTGATCAGCTTCAGTTTAGGTTTCACGGAATATCACTTGTAGGACACTCTCACCCCCTTAGGCCCTCTCAGAGTAATCTTCCCTTGGTAACTGTCGATGTAGGCCTTATACTTTTCAGCCAATCCATCCCCAATATCACTTCGAAGCCACCCAAAGGAAACTCTATCAAGCTCGACTCAAAACTCACAGCTCCTACTTAGATCATTACATTGGTATAAACCCTATTACAAGTTATGGACTCCCCAGATGGTATAGTTACAGAATCGGCTATACTATCATATACATTCAAGCCTATAGCCCTAGCATGCTCCGCAGAGATAAACGAATGCGATGCACTAGAATCAAATAAAACAAAAGTAAGAGTGGAATGTACGAGAAATGTACCAGTAACGACATGTGTATCTTGCTCCGCAGCCTCCTTACCCATCATAAATAGGGTCCCACTTTTCTTGGTTGCAGTCTGATTGACAGATGCAGCTCCGCTCTGGTTACTAGCCTCGGCAAGACTCCTTTGGAAGTTGTTGTTCCCACTACCTTGGTTTTCTTGGTAGCGGTTCTGGTTATTGTAGTTGCCGTAACTCCGCTGGTAGCTGTTACCTCCAGATTTGTTGTTGCCCGAGTAGATTGCATTTGGTGTTCTGAAGCCACCACTTTGATTGCCTCGATTATAACTGTTCCCAGCACTCTGAGTCCCAACCCAACAATTGGATATCTTATGCCCGTACTTTCCACATTTAAAACAGGTAGGTTTTGCAAAGCTTGTCCCAGACATAGAACGATTTCTGCCTCGATTCTCATTGCTCCCTGATGCATTGTTAGAGAAGAAAGACCGGTACTAATTATTTGATTTCTTGTTTCCTGATCCCTCAGTTGCTAACTCAGCCTTCCTCTTCTCGCCCTTGGCCTTCTCCTCTTCCTTAATCATATCCGCAATCCTCTCTGCCTGGCTTGCCCTCTCATATATATCTTCCACAGTTGTGGGCTTGGTTGCCAGTAAGCTCTTTTTGATCTCGATTGTCAGCCCTTTTTCGAACCTTGCAGCTAACATCTCAGAGGTGTAGCCCAAATCAGCTACATTTTCCGCCAGTTGCATGAATTTGGTATGATAGGCTTCCACAGTCATGCCCTCCGTCATCTTAAAAGAGTCAAATTCAGCCCTCAACTTGCCCTTGACATGCTCCGGCACGAACTTGGAAGTCAGGATCCCCTTGAATCCTTCCCAGCTTACGTACTCAGCCCCAATCTCACCAGCAGCAGCTTTAATTTCCTCCTTGTAGTTGTTCCACCACAACCGAGCCGTACCCTTAAGATAGAACACGGCTTGGTCTACCTTCATTGACTCTGGCACATCCAGTAGTTCAAAAATGCTCTCGAATTCCCGGCACCATTCAGCGAGCAGACTTGGTGCCCCCTCCCCATCGTACTTGATAGGGTTATGCCTAGAGATGTTGTTGCTCATCTTAGTTGAGTCAGATTGAGCAGTTGTCCCGATTCTTGCTAGAAGTGCAGCATTTATGGCCAATAGACGATCCAGCTCTTCTTGAGTGATGTTGGTTGTGTTAGGTTCTCTTCTGGGAGGCATTTTACTACAAAATTGACAAAATTATAAGCATCCTAGGTCTTATGCTATCCATCTTATGTCATCCTAGCTTGCAAATTCTAGTATGCATTTAATAGCATGTTGTCAAACATTTTCCTCATTTCATCATAAATCTACCTAAAGGCTTAGGGATCACATAACCTCATGCTTTTCATCACATAATGCAATATCATATTCAAAACTCATATATAACACTCATGTAGTCAATGCTCGGAAATAACAGTCAATACATGTCACTCATCATGCAACATCACTTTCATGTTTCACCGTATATACACGTCACTTACCTCATTCCTTTGCTGTTGAAATGTTAGTACAACATATATATATATATATATATATATGTATATATATATATATATATATGTATATATATATATATATATGTATATATATATATATGTATATATATATATATATGTATATATATATACATATATATGTATATGTATATATATATGTATATATATATACATATATATGTATATGTATATATATATGTATATATATATATATGTATATATATATATATATGAATATATACATATATATATATATATACATATATATATCTACCATGGGTCTTTCTTTGATACTACCCACACTCTTCATCTCTCAAGGTTACCAGGTTAGACTGAAAGGGCTAGTGGCTTGGTTTGAGGGGGCCTATAACTCATCCCAACTCCTAGGGCTCCTAACAGTTACTAGCTTGGGGTTCATTTTATTTAGACACTCTTATGTTCATTATTTTCATTTTGGTTTAGGCCTGAGGATCGTTCGCTCTGATACCACTTTGTAACACCCCCATTTACCAAGGAGCCTGAACTAGGACTTCCAGAGTAAATAGGACTGTTACCATCCTGGATAAACAAGGGTAGTAGATAATCATAGTGAAGAACGCACAGTACTTTAAATTATGAAGTTAAACTGGAAACTATTACAAAGCAAAGTCCAACTAAACTTCCAAAACAACTGAAATAAAACAAGTGAACAACTATGAAAGAGACTAAGTAAGCTAAAACTAAGTAAGTCCAATCCTTGTCTCTCATCCATGCCCAGTCCTAGTCCACCTGCCTCTGACCTGAAATATCTACTCCCCATTCCGGATCATCGTAGGTGAACACGAATACACTGTCAACCTCGCGGTTGAGTAGGATAGCACAATAATATAAAATGCAACAAGGTAATATGCAAATATTATGCCAATGCTGAGCTCAAACACAACCCGAAACACCAATCATAACCCGAAACACCAACCCATACCGAACCTCCCGGCAGAGTATCATCGACCGTCGTCGAATACCAGCATAAAGCTGAAGACACCAGGCCTGGCCTGCAGACCACCCTGGGCTTTATATCAAAACAATATCCGTCACCTCCTTCTCAATAATGCAAATGATATGATTATGAATGCAATATATTAAATAACCAATACTTAGACATCATCCTCATATAAATCATGCTTGCACTCATAACCCATAATATAATCATCCATTCATATCACATCATAGAATATAGTACCAGTGTATCCTACCTGGAATAGTAGTCTGAAAATAAGCAACACCGTCTAGAAATACTCCACCTCGAATTTCGTTCCTATAGTAATACTTAATATTAAAAGCTATTCGTACATTACATGTTACAACTAATCATAAACTCACGAAACATAGACTTACTAAATATGAATTTACCAAATATAGCACACGATGAACTATTCAATTATTACTAACGTAATAACATATACGATTCTTTTAACGACACTACTCATATTCTCCATATTAATTTAAATACAAACATTAACAATATTCCTCTTAATAAAATATAATAACACCAAAATATACTATAATACAATGATTGAAATCTAGTAATAACACCCTTAATAATTTATACTATAAACAATAAGAACAATAAACAACAACAATAACTCAACTACTACAATTACCATATAATACTAATACTAATACTAATACTAATAATAATAATAATAATAATAATAGATCATACATACGTCAATACTAATATCAAAGGTTAACAAAACAGAATTTAGAGCACTAAACAAACGCATTAACTAACCTAATGGTGTTAGCACACAATACGCCTAAAACACGAACAACAGCCAAAACGTGCATCCACCGTGACTGACTATCCCTACAAACACCACCTCTTGTGGGGAATAAAGCATGTATTCACCCTAAACTTGCAGGATTATAATGAAAAATACAGTTGTGTTTATAGTCATAAGATTAAAAAGGATAAGAAAAAGAACTCAACCTTTGGTCCTTTGTGCTTATGGCCTAAGAACGGGAATTAAAGTAAATTCCCTCCTATAACTTGCACCCAAGACTTGATTGAGATGATGCCGCGTGTGCTAGAAAATACTCTCCAATTGCCTTGCAATATGGGGAGAGCTTTTGAGAGGTTTTAGATGTGAGATCTGAGTTTTGGGAAAAAGATGTTCTCAAAACCCTAATTGTGAGAATTATGAATTACCCGTCAGTGACAAAAGGAGAAAGACTCTCCTTTTGTATTACTTAGGTCGGCCGAATGGGTCTTGGGTAAGGGTGGGCTTTTTCCACTCTTACCTTATACCTTTGCGTGATTCGACCCGTTTAGCTTTAAGTTGTTCGCGGGTTTTATTTATAAATCGTAACATGTTATCTGACAAAATACGATATTGTATAATTACCCAAATTAATATAACTGTTTATATTAATACGTGAATACTATATTTAATTAAATATAACCGTTTATATTTAATTTACGAATTAATCTTGTAATCCGTATTAGCTAAAATTATTTAATCCGTATTAAATAATAATCTCAACATCTTATTGACTAATTTATTAGTCAACACCTCTGACTAACTGTTTAGTCATATCCGGCATAAATGTGACTGTATTTTCATACCTTCACATCTCTCAAACGTGTCCAATAGGTGTGACGTATAGGGACCAGTTGATCACCGCCATCCGTATGACAATAACGTCAAACTTATCTAGCAAGCCAACCGTTATTGATAAACGTGGATCAACTGGTAATAATACAAAAGTATGCCCTTGTGATTCTTAAAGAGATTTAATAAGTCATTGTACTTAATTGTCAAGGACACCAGCCCCAACAATCTCCCACTTGTCCGTACAAGGGTATGTGCAATGACGTTATCACACTACATGTGGAGGACACAATCTCCAACAAACTCCCACTTGTCCGTACAAGTGTAGGTGCGATAACCGAATCTCATATCCTTTTAAAATTTCTCCCACTCAATGTAAGACAATTTGCAAATCCGCATTCGCAAAGGTCGTATCTCACAAGCGATCTGTATCAAGAGTGGTTTCCCCGACTAGAGAGTAACTTAACTGATAAAACGAATCTGTATTCGAGCATGGCCATGCATTTCAGTTCCTACTCCTCGAGTGGCCCTGAGAAATGATAAAATCCTGATAAGGGTTTGGATATTTCCCTCAACTCGAATCCTGCCGATATCGCCCAGCATGAAATAACCCAGAAAAAATCCTCTTGGCCCCTGTTACGGTGACCGTGGGAAAGAAACCAAAGTTACCCAAAATCTGTCTTAATCTCAAGAAACAGTTGAAAGTCAAAAGACTCGACTCTAAGGAACACTATGGAGGTCCTATCCACGACCTGGCACCCAATGTTATAAAACATTTAGGACTCCATAACGTTGTCACGGGGTGTCCTACGAGATATCCGTATAACTCGCCTTTGTGATTGGTCAGTCATCCACGTGACTTATGGCTCGTTGAACCCACCATCAACCAACGTCACAAAATGATTACCTGAGTTATCAGCTCAAGTGGGTAATCAAGGACCAAAACGATGTAATGTTAATCAGTTCACTTTGTGGTGTTCAAAATTGGCGTACAATTCCACATGAAAAACAAAACATTTTATATCATAACAATAAGGTTGAATAGAGTACACGAGAAAATGAATTATTACATGAATTCATAAAAGAGTACTACAACTTAGGAACACATCCAATTCCCATGGAATAAATGTGCCCTTCATGCTTATCACGTGGTAATGCTTTAGTGAGAGGATCAGCTATGTTGTCATCCGTAGCGATCTTATCAATGAATATCTTCTTTTACGCGGACTCAGTCGTAGAATCTGCTGTAACACTCTGTTTGGAACTTTTCCAGCTGACAGCAGCGCCATTAAGAGTAAAGACAAATCCAGACTGAGATTTCGAGTCATCTCGATCTGTTTGGAAGCTAGCATCTGCGTAACCCGTGGCGCAGAGCGTTGAGTCGCCTCCATAAGTCAATCCCCAATCTTTAGTCCTCCGTAGGTACTTAAGAATGTTTTTCACGGCCATCCAGTGTTGTTCACCTGGATGAGCTTGGAATCGACTTGTCATACTCAATGCATATGCAACGTCAGGACGTGTGCATATCATGGCATACATGATCGATCCTATTGCCGAAGCATAAGGAATCCGACTCATGCGCTCTTTCTCTTCCACTGACTTAGCTTCTTGAGTCTTGCTCAAGTGAAGCCCAGGAGTCATAGGAAGGAACACCTTCTTGGAGTTCGTCATGCTGAATCTCTCCAGAATCTTCTCTATATAAGATTCCTGACTGAGAGACAACATCCGTCGTGATCTATCCCTGTAGATACGGATGCCCAAAATTCTTTGTGCCTCTCCCAGATCTTTCATCTGGAAATGGTTTTTCAACCATGCTTTAACCGAAGATAAGAGAGGTATGTCATTCCCAATCAAGAGTATGTCATCGACATACAGTACTAGGAATACAATCTTACTCCCACTCGACTTGATATAGAGACATGGTTCCTCGACTGATCGAATGAACCCATTCTCTTTTATCACTTGGTCGAAGCGATGATTCCAACTCCGCGATGCTTGCTTAAGTCCATAGATGGAACGCTTAAGCTTGCAAACTTTCTTAGGATGTGCTGGATCGATAAAACCCTCGGGTTGTACCATGTACAACTCTTCCTCCAAATAACCGTTTAAGAAGGCGGTTTTAACGTCCATTTGCCATATTTCATAGTCATGAAATGCGGCGATCGCTAAGATAATCCGAATGGAACGTAGCATGACTACAGGTGCAAAGATCTCATCGTAGTGCAAGCCTGGCACTTGGGTGAAACCTTTAGCAACTAGTCTAGCCTTATGGATATCTTGTTGTCCTTCCACGGCATGCTTTATTTTGTAAAGCCATTTGCATTGAAGGGGACGTACCTTTGCAGGTAGGTCCACAAGATCCCACACGTTGTTCTCATACATGGAGTCCATCTCGGATTGCATGGCGTCTAGCCATAGCTTTGAGTCAGAACTGGTCATGTCACCTTTATAGGTTGTGGGTTCATTACCCTCTAGGAGTAAGACGTCATCTGTATCATGTTCCTCGACCATACCAATGTATCTGTCCGGAGGAATAGAGACTCTTCCCGACCTCCTAGGTTCCTCAGGAATATCTACCGCAGCCTTGGTTGAAGGAACTGTTTCCTCCAATGGTTGCTCGGCAGTTGGTTCTTGAACCTCCGATAACTCGAAGGTTCTATTACTCGACTTGTTCTCGAGAAATTCTTTCTCTAAGAACGTCGCACTAGCCGCAACAAAAACACGTTGTTCGGTTGGCGAGTAGAAGTAATGACCAAAAGTTCCCTTTGGATAACCTATAAAGTATGTCTTGACCGATCGCGGGCCGAGCTTATCCTCGTGTCTCCACTTGACATAAGCCTCGCAGCCCCAAACCCGTATAAAGGACAAGTTAGGGACCGTTCCCTTCCATAACTCGAATGGAGTCTTGTCAACAGCTTTAGACGGACTTCGGTTAAGTATTAGAGCGGCCGACAAAAGAGCATAGCCCCACAATGAATCAGGCACAACGGTGTGACTCATCATGGATCGAACCATATCAAGTAAAGTTCGATTTCTCCGTTCGGACACACCATTTAATTGTGGTGTTCCAGGTGGAGTCAACTGTAGCACGATCCCACAGTCTTTTAGGTGTTGATCAAACTCGCGTGAAAGATACTCACCACCACGATCCGAGCGTAGTGCTTTAATCTTTCTACCCAGCTGGTTCTGTACCCGATTCTGGTATTCTTTGAACTTGTCAAAGGATTCACTTTTGTGCTTCATTAAGTAGACATAGCCATATCTACTCAAATCATCCGTGAAAGTGATGAAATACCTATAGCCATCTCGTGCGTTGATCGACATAGGGCCACATACGTCCGTATGTATGAGTCCTAATAGGTCGGCAGCGCGCATTCCAACACCTTTGAAGGAAATACGAGTCATTTTGCCGATGAGACATGATTCACACGTGCCATATGATTCGAAATCAAAGGGCGAAATAGCTCCATTCTGTATGAGCTGTTTTACGCGTTTCTCATTTATGTGTCCCATACGACAATGCCATAAGTAAGTTTGATCTTTGTCACCTACCTTTAATCTTTTATTATTCACATGTAAAATCTCGGTGGTTTGATCTAAAACATAAATTCCATTCATGGAAACTGCCTTGCCATAAATCATATTGTGTAAGGAGAAAATACAGCTATTATTCTCTATTACAAATGAAAAACCGAGTTTGTCAAGCGCAGAAACTGAAATAATGTTTTTGGACAAACAAGGAACATAATAACAGTTATATAAAGATAACTCGAATCCACTTGGAAGCTGGATTACGTATGTTCCCCTCGAGATTGCAGCAACACGTGCTCCATTCCCGACACGCAGGTCAACCTCACCCTTGATTAGGGGTTCTTGGTTTCGGAGGCCCTGCACATGATTACATAGATGAGAACCACAACCAGTATCAAGTACCCAAGTTCCGCAACTTGCATGGTTAATCTCAATCATGTGAATAAAAGAAGAAGAAGACATACCAACAGGAGTAACACGGCCTGCTTTAATGTCCTCGCGATACACGGGGCATGAGCGCCTCCAATGCCCAGTCTTGTGGCAATGGTGACATTCCATGCTTGTATCCTTGCTCTTTGTCTTGCCTTGTGAGTTACTCGACTCACCAGGCCCACTCTTAGCAAATCCTGGTTTCTTGAACCTGGGCCTACCTACCGCTAGGTCGCCCTGAGCTTTAGCCTTCCCTTTACCTTTTCCCTTACTTGAGATCATGAGAACATCCTGCTTTAGACTCCCACTCAACTTTAGATCCTTCTCAGTCTGTACGAGAAGGGAGTGGAGCTCATGAGGAGTCTTCTTCATGTCGTTCATGTAGTAGTTGGCCCTAAAGAGGGCGAACCCATCATGAAGCGAATGAAGCATGCGATCAACGATGATGTTCTCACTGATCTTGCAGTTTAGGGTCTCCAGTTTCTCGATATTCTCAATCATGTTGAGAATATGTGGGCTAACAGCTTGGCCCTTCTGGAGTTTTGCCTCAAAGAAGCGACAGGTATGCTCATAAGAAACGATTCTCGGAGCCTTGGAGAATTCGTTAGTGAGCGTGGTGAAAATCTTGTTTGCACCATGGGTTATGAAGCGTCTTTGCAAATTAGATTCCATTGCATAGATGAGTACGTTCTTTATCGCACCCGCTTCCATGACGAAGTCGCTATGAGCGCGAACATCGTTGGCTCTAGCTCCAGTTCCTGGGTGTGCCGGAATGGGCTCAGTTAAAAACTTAAGCTTTCCGTCAGCAATGGCAGCATTCCGTAGTGCTGCCTCCCAGTCAGAGAAGTTTGACCCATCATTCCTCAGTCTAGTTGACTGATTCATGGAGTCCATGAAGGCTTTTAGCCAGGATTCACGTGCTAGCTTGGCACTTGGCATTGGGTCTTCACCAGCCATTTTAGTTTTACAGCAGTTTTAATGAACGTGTTCTACACTGAAAGAAGATAAAACAAAACCATATAAGCAACTTATTGTTGTGATTTAAGTCTATATTAAATTGAATTTAAACTCGTAGACTCATGCATTTATATAATTGATCTCCCTCAAGAATTATATAAACGATCCCAAGACTCAATTTCCGTATATTGATAAGCCCACAGTTTGGCTAATTCCAATCGTTGGAACTCTTGGTCGATAGATTTCCGTAAATCCTATCTATTAGTCCATCTTAGTCACTGGAATATTATCGAGTGACCATGATGTTGAGATAAAATAAATCACACTACAAAAAAAACACGGAGTACTGACCGAATTTCTGACGGATTATACAGTCCGTCAGAAATCTCGGTCTACTGACCAATTTCTGACGGATTTTCGGTCAGAAATATTTTTTGACGGATTATTCGTCAAAAATCCGTCAACATAAAAGCCCGCGAAAAAAATTAGGGAAGCCGCGAAATTTTGGTTGCGTTTTCTGACGGCAATTCGGTCAGAAAAATTTACTGACCGAAATTCGGTCAGAAATGGGACTGACAAAAAGCTGCAGATTCTGAAAAAGTTAAAAGGCGTACTGACGGATTTTCGGTCAGGAAAAACGTTCTGACGGATTTTCGGTCAGAAAATGCCACGTACCTCCGTTACTGACGGAAATTCGGTCAGAAACAGATTTTTTACCGATTCCTGACGGATTTTCGGTCAGGACTTTTTTTTTATTCTTTCAGAAACTATTTCCGCCTTCATTATTCCGTTCGTTTTTTCCCCCAAATTAAATCGCCCCTTCTATTTCTCCTCCCAAAATCCGTTTTTCACTCTAACAATGCTACCACCGTGACAACCACAACCACACTACCAACTCCACCTTGCATAATAGGTAAGGTATGTATGTTTTTTTGCTTTAATTTACAGATTTCTTTTCATTTTATTTCATTTAATAATTGATTTTTTTTGTTTATTGCAGTGTGACAACCACCACCACCGTCACAACCACCACCGTCACAACCATCACCACTACGGCCGTGCGTCACCTCCCCCTTGCAAAATTCATTAGGTAATTGTTTATGTTTACTACTTAATTAGTTTATTGAAAAATTGGTTAGTTTGGTAAAGTTAGTGTAATTGATTTAGGTTTAATTAGTTAGCAAATTTGATCTAGGATAGTGCCAATTAGATAGAAAAAATGACCTAGGATAGTAGCCGGTTAGATAGAAAAATTGACCTAGGATATATAGTTGCTAATAATTTGTTGTTGGTGTTGTTTATTGTAAATAATTGTTAGTATAGTTACTTGAATTTTTAATTATTATTGTTGTTGTTTTTGATAGTTGTTACTTGTTAATTTTGAATAGTTATTTGATAATTGTTAATTTTTAGTTGTTAATTGTAGATAATTGTTAATAGTTGTTAATTGTTAGTTATTGATAATTCTTAATTGTTAAATATTGACCTAGTACCCGTTCAAAAATTACTTATTAGGAGTAATTTTTGAATAGTCCCCATTTTGGGACTGTCTTTGTACATTTCAAGTCATTTAGGTAGCAAACAGATACTTGTTGTTTTTTTAATGAGGGTAAAAATTCGGTGACAATTCCTTTAATATTCTCTGAATACATATATGGACTAATAATATAATCCATATTTTGTATTTGGAGAATAAAGGGGAATTGCTGCCGAATTTTTTCCCCATTAATAAATAACAAGTGCGTGTTTGCTAATGACTTGAAATGTACATTGATGGGTTTAGGTTGGAGTGATAAGGACCTAATTCAAAGACTATTTGATTTCTTGACAATAATTATATATTCATTGATGATATTGTTTTTTTGTGTATTATATGTGATAGTTAATTGATAATTGTCAATTGATTGATGATTTGAATGTAGATACATAATAAGATGAAAAGATTAGAACGACAGTGGATGTATGAAAGATTAGATGAGAAAAAGAAACCTAAGCTTGAATTTGCAAATGGGGTAAAAGAGTTTCTTGAATTCGCGGCACAAAGTAGTGTGTATAAGAATTTAGGTGAAATGAGGTGTCCATGTAAGAAATGTAATAACAGAGCTTTTAAAAGGATTAAGGATGTTCAACTCCATCTTTGGTCGAATGGTTTTGCCCCATGTTATTATGTTTGGACGTATCGTGGTGAGGAAATGCCAACCGGAGAAAGTAGCAGTAGTACTGTAGTTAGTGATAATCCTTATCGGGAGCTCGTGGAAAATGCATTACGTGATAATATTGAACAAATAATGGAGGATCGACTCAATCCTGATGACCTTAGTGATGAGGAAGTGCGTCATGAAACCCCAAATCCTCAAGTTTCTTCCTTCTATAAAATGTTAGAAAAAGCCGAACAACCAGTGTATGAGGGAAGCAAAATAAGTTTATTGCAAGCCGCTGCTAGGTTGATAGCACTCAAATGTGAGAACAACTTATCCCTTCGATGCACGAATGGGTTTATGTCGTTTGTTGGTGACATGATTCCAACAAAAAATGACATGTTACGCAATTTTAATGAGGTTAAGAGTGTTCTCAAGGGACTACAACTACCACATGAGAAGATCGATGCATGTCCTACTGGATGTATGCTTTTTTGGGAGGAAAATGTCAATCTCGAGCAATGTACAAAGTGTAATGCATTTTGGTACAAAGGTAACAATAATTCAAGTAATGGGAGGCGAATTCCGAATAACCCGTTAATTTATTTCCCGCTTGCACCAAGGTTACAACGATTATATGCAACCAAGAGCATAGCAGGTGAGATGAGTTGGCACCATAGAAACTCCCGATTAAGAGAAAGAGGGACAATGGCACATCCAAGTGATGGAGAAGCGTGGAAACATTTTGATCGAGAGCATCCAGAATTTGCAAGTGAGCCTCGCAACGTTCGGTTGGGTTTGTGTACGGATGGATTTTCCCCACATGGCGGCCAATTTGGGAAAAAATATTCATGTTGGCCTGTGATTGTCACTCCGTATAATTTACCTCCCTGGTTATGCATGAAGAGACAATTTATGTTTCTATCATTGATCGTTCCGGGTCCTAAGAACCCCAAGACAAATCTAGATGTGTACCTTCAACCGTTGATCAAAGAGTTGAAAGAACTTTGGGAAACGGGTGTGCACACTTACGATGTTTATAAGAAACAAAATTTTCAACTGAAAGCTGCATTAATTTGGACTATCAATGATTTCCCGGCATATGGCATGCTTTCCGGTTGGTCCACGTCTGGATACCATGCTTGTCCTTATTGTCAAGACAAAGATCATAACTCCTTTTGGCTTAAACATAGCAAGAAAGTTAGTTGGTTCGATTGTCACCGTGTGTTTTTGAGACCTGATCATCCTTTTCGCAACAACTGCAAGCATTTTCTGAAGATTAGAAAAACTGAAGATCGTATTGCCGCATCGAGATTAACTGGTGAAGAAGTGTGGGAAGCGGTAAAGGATATGCCAAGAATTGTTGATGCTTCTGATCAAGAATTGAAAAAATTAAAAGACAAAAATGAAGGATGGTGGAAACAAAGCATATTTTGGGAACTTCCTTATTGGAAAACTTTGTTGATTCGACACAACTTAGATGTTATGCACATTGAGAAAAACATTTTTGAACATCTTATCAGTACGGTGATGAATGAACCAAATAAAACTAAGTTCGGAGTTAATGGTAAAGCTGACTTTAAAGAGCATTGCTTTGTACGGCCCTCATCATCTAGGTTTGTTTTAAACGCCGCGGAGAAAAAAGCTGTATGTGAGTGGGTTGCCAAATTGAAATTCCCGGATGGTTATGCTTCGGATTTGAGTCGGTGTGTTGATCATAAAAATATGGTGTTGCATTCCATGAAAAGTCATGATTGCCATGTCTTTATGCAACGGTTACTTCCTGTTGCCTTAAAACATTTGCTCCCGACGGGTCCTTGGAATGCAATAACTGAGTTAAGCCAATTTTTTAGAGACTTGTGTACCTCTACGATTAAAGTTGATTCTATGGAACATCTAGAATCAAACATTGCAGAGATAATATGCAAGTTAGAGAAGATATTTCCTCCGTCTTTCTTCAATTCCATGGAGCATCTACCTGTGCATTTGCCTTATGAGGCGAAGGTTGGAGGACCAGTTCAATATCGATGGATGTATCCATTTGAGAGATTTCTTAATCATATAAAAAAAAAGATTGGCAATAAAGCTCGGGTGGAGGGTTCCATATGCAACGCTTATTTATTAGAGGAAATTTCGAATTTTTGTTCGATGTATTTCGAAGATCACATTGATACAAAAGCGAAAGACTTAGACGTTGGTGTGAATTTCGATGACCAGCTCACTTCAAAATTACCTGAGTTATTCAATGATGACATTGGAACTACAACCGGGAAATGTAAAGAGAGGTACTTGAACGAGAAAGAGTATGAAGACGCTCATTTTTATGTGCTAAGGAACTGTGGAAACTTTTTGGAGTCCTATGAAAAGTAAGTTAATCATTATTTTGTCACTTCTACATACATTTTAATAATTACATTAAGTTATAATTTTAGTTAATAGTTAATTATTATATATGTTGTACATATAGGGAGTTTGAGGAATATATCAAATTATCATTTCCTGATGTCACGTCTTCTGAAGATGTTTGGACGAAACATGAGAAACGTTTTCCGAAATGGTTACGAAATGAAGTAAGTAATACAATTTCTTTTAAAATAAACAACCAATTTGAAAGAACCTATAATTAAACATCTTAATTAACATATATATATATTGTTTTATAGGCTAATAGATGGAAGAATCCTTTAGTATTAGGTCTATCATTAGGTCCTTGTACCATGGTGAAGACATGGAGACGATATTCTATCAACGGTTATAAATTTCGAGCTTTTAAGGAGGGAGTTGATGTTTCCAAAGCTACCATAAGCAATGGGGTTTGTGTGAATTCTACAGATGGGTTGGATTACTATGGAACTCTAAATGAAGTAGTTGAACTTGCCTATTATACCGAACACAAGGTTTATAAGGTGATATTGTTCAAATGTGATTGGTTTGATAACTCCCCACAAGGACTTAGTATCCATAAGATATATGGACTTGTAGATGTGAATGAGAAAAAAAAACTCAAAGGACATAACCCATTTGTGGCAGCTTTTCAAGTCGATCAAGTTTGTTATGCTAGTTATCCAACCACTAAGAAAGGTGATCAATGGTCTGCGGTTTTTAAAATCAAAGCACGATCACATGTTGATGCTCCTATTGATGAAATTGAATTCCAAGAAGATGTGGTTCTCAATGATCATTCAATTTCATCAATTTTGATAGAAGAGACAGATACTGAAGATGAGTATCAAGTGGTTGCAGATGAAACTGGTGAAATGGGTGAAGATGAGTATGACGGGAATGTCGCGGAAGATGAGGATGAAGATTTAGTTCAGAACACCACAATAGAGATAAATGAGGAGGAAGAAGAAGTCGGAATTCTATTTTCTGATGATGAAACTTTTTTAATTTCTAGTGATAGTGATAGTGATAGTTAGAACTTGTAATGTTTTATCCTTTTTTAATTTCTTGAGCATACATTTGTAAGACATGTTTTATCCTTTGGTTAGACATTCATAAGAAATGTATGAAAACTTTGTACTTTTTTCATGGGCTAACATTTATTATTGTTAGTGTTTATTTGTATTGTTAGCTTTGAAGCAGGTAAATGTCAAGATTTATACGAAAGATTTTGGGGAGTGGATCTGGTTCAGGTAGGCGTTCACAGAATGAGAACGAAGAAATGGAGGAGAATGATGATGACCTTCATTTGACCGGTAACAATGTCCCCCACCGAAATCCACCGATTATACTCACTTCTGATCCTTCGGTAGTTAACGGTCGTTGGTAAGTATTTTTTTATTCTCAATTAATCAAAAATATATCATTCAAATTTATAATATTCATATTTATATATATGTGTGTTTGTTTTTAATCAGGTGGAATGACAAGATTGTAAAGAAATACGTGGCTGCCTCGTTCACTCAAAATCTTACCGATGAGTACTTCACCAGCTGGAAGGAAGCGAGTTATGCACAACGGGAAAAGATGTGGATTTACTTTAGGGTAATGTAAAAGTAAACAAGCTACATTAGTTTTTAAAATTAAACTAATATTTTCTATTTCTAATAACATTTTTTTATGACAGACTCATGTGAGATCTATGGAACCTGACTATAATCCTTTTCCTGAGTGGCGGAGGAGGGTCACGAGATTGATTACTCACATGGTAAATGGTGTCAACTACGGAAAGAAGAAGCCTGAGTGGGTGCCCGATAGTTGGAAGGAGAAGTTGGATGCAAGGTACGAGAACGATCCTGAATTTCAAAAAAAATCAAAAATAAACAAGGCAAATAGAAGATCTGGTGGTAAAGACGGGAAAGCGTTGGGCACCCACACTCTAGGCCGCAAGAGTTGCTCTGATGTTTTCAAAGAAATGGTAAGTATTTCATAAATTTTTAAAATATGAAATTTGGTTAATTAATATTTTTTATTGTCGGATATAATTAACATATATGTTTTCTTTGCTTCTTAAAGGGCGAGTCGGCCACGCCTTACAAGGTGTTTGAGAAGACGAAGAAAAACAAGAAGGGAGAGTGGATTAACCCTAGAGCTGCTCGGACAGACGTAAGTATTTTATTTATCTTAAAGGGCGAGTTGGCCACACCTTACAATATATTTTATTTATTCTTTATTTAATAATTTGTTGTTTTTTCAGGCTACCTACAATGAACTCTTGAGTCAACCAACGCCAACCGGAGAGCCTCGGGACGAGATTCAAACCTACCATGAAGCCGTTGGAGGATTTGACAAAAAAGGAGGTTTTTTTGGGATCGGTTCATTGGGTGAAGATGTATGGTATGAGCATCCTGGGAACAAAGGAGGAAGTCGTCGATCCTGTTCTTATCAACCAAGCATGTTTACTCAGTTGCAAACTGAGAATATGCGTCTCAAAGAAAAAGTTCAAAGCACTCAAGATACTCAAAAACAAATACAAGAGGAACTGGCGGAAATGAAAAAAGCTTGGAGTGATTGGCAGACCCACTTTTCCACTCAGTCGTGCTCAGGTATGCCAAATGCTCACCGACGCGACGACTTCTCAGACGACCCTCATGGCTTTGGATGTAACATGGCGATTGATCCTCCTACCACTTAGGATAGTTTATCATATGTAGTAATTTTAGATTATGACTTATTAACTTTCGAACATATTTTATGTTGGTGTATGAATTACGAAGACTCTTTTATGTAATTCAAGTTCTTTCTCATGTTTTTTCTTTGTTGTTGGTTAATTGTTGTTGATTCCCGCTTAGCGGTCGACTTGGGAATAAATCTCCGTTTGGCGGATGATGAATGTTTTGCAGGATTTAGTGATTTTGAGATTGTAAATATGAACAATGCTGTGGCATTGGGCTGGACAGCAGGCTGCTGTTTCCAGCTTACACTGTTACAAATTCTGACGGAAAATCCGTCAGCAAAAGTCAAATTTTGACTTCATTTCTGACGGAAAATCGGTCAGAAATTCAAATTTTCTGACGGAATTTCTGTCACAAATTTAACCTTTTCTGACGGAATTTCCGTCACGAATTTGACCTTTTCTGACGGATTTTCCGTCAGAATAGTAAGTTTCTGACGAAAAATCGGTCAGAAAAAGTCAAAAAAAAAAATTGACTTCTATTTTTTTTCCCACCGTTAAACCGTCAGAAATCCGTCACAAATGAATTTCTGACGGAAAATCGGTCAGGAACTTGATTTTCGTGACGAAATTTTGGGACGGAAATTTCTGACGGAAAATCCGTCAGAAACGCGAATTTCCTGACGGATTTTAGCTTTTCTGACGGATTTTTTCCGTCAGAACACCGTGTTTTTTTTGTAGTGTCATCTGTTCCCACTTACCCGACGTAGAAGGGGTCATATTATGCCTACCGACGAAGAAGGGATTCATGGGAGGCTGATTTATAAAGACTAATCTCAATTTTTGGTTATACGAGGAAGACCCCATCAACTCTTATTTATCCATATTTAAGTGAACTAAAAACTAGCATTTGCGTGAATGAATTAAATAAAGTGATGGCTTTTAAATTGACATGTGACATCTGTATTGTCACAGAAAACTAACGCGTGACCTCTACATGAGTCAGTTTTCAGGCATGATATAGGTGGTTTGGTTTTTAGGCGGAATATGATGCAAGCTATTATCGATGAAAGCGTAAAGATAAATGCAATAAACGTAAATAAAAGTCCTAGTGTGGCCTATCCTACCAAAATAAACATGAAACAACTTGGAATCCACCGTTGGACCCTAGAAGCTTGTCTTGATGTTCTATCTTGGTCCTTGCAGCGGGAGTGAGCATCCGGTCTCCGTCTTGTCTTTGGTCTTCACAAAATTACTAATTTAAATTACAAAAGTAATCCTAGATACATTCTAATTTAAATACAAAAGTAATTACATGGCAAAAACCCAAAACGGAGATTCAAGATCTCAAAATTACAAGCAATATCGTGTCCCTTCATTACGGTGACACAATCTTCTAAGGCCACACTAAGTTACAACCGTTTGCAAAAATTAAATACGTTATTGAAAGCATTCAAGGCATTCACAAGACGATAAATAAAATGCATCAACTAAAAACAATTTATACATGACATAATACTGTTATTATGATTAATAAATTTATACCAAACCACCTTTTAAGATTAAAATTAAGTGACTATACCGTTTTAATCACCAATTTTAACAAACATATAATCCATTATTTTAAACTGTTTTAAAACAATATGTATCAAACGAGGGTGAACCGTTTCACTAAATAATACACTATTTCTGTATATAGTACATTATTTTAAGCCATGTGAAAATAAAACATGTTATTTTCGAAAAAAAAAAAAAAAAACGAGTCTGTTACAGGGGGGGAGGTCGACCGACCTAAACTTGTGGTCGACCGACCTCCTGCCGAAAAACGGAAAAATCTGCAACAGTAAAATCGGTCGACCGACCTATTAATTAGGTCGACCGACCAACAAGTAGTAAAAACGAATTTCAGAAAACGCAAAACGCTGCACTTTTTGAAATTAAAACAAGTTTTTACCTTTTAAACTTTGATTAAAACAAGTAAATCAAAATTAACATCAACAAGGGTTCACATATTGTTAAGAATATCGATTAATTAACAATATGTAAACAGGAATCGAAAAACAAGATCGAAAACTCATAAAGGAAACTGTTTTTAAAAAAAAAACAGAAAACTCACACAGGGGCGGTCGACCGACCGCTAATACTGGTCGACCGACCGACGCAGCGGCAGAAACGAGATTTTTCAAAAGCTTAAAAAAAACTTATGAAAAACACAAAAGTAAAATTTTCATGGCCTATGGCTCTGATACCACTTGTGGGGAATAAAGCATGTATTCACCCTAAACTTGCAGGATTATAATGAAAAATACAGTTGTGTTTATAGTCATAAGATTAAAAAGGATAAGAAAAAGAATTCAACCTTTGGTCCTTTGTGCTTATGGCCTAAGAACAGGAATTAAAGTAAATTCCCTCCTATAACTTGCACCCAAGACTTGATTGAGATGATGCCGCGTATGCTAGAAAATACTCTCCAATTGCCTTGCAATATGGGGAGAGCTTTTGAGAGGTTTTAGATGTGAGATCTGAGTTTTGGGAAAAAGATGTTCTCAAAACCCTAATTGTGAGAATTATGAATTACCCGTCAGTGACAAAAGGAGAAAGACTCTCCTTTTGTATTACTTAGGTCGGCCGAATGGGTCTTGGGTAAGGGTGGGCTTTTTCCACTCTTACCTTATACCTTTGCGTGATTCGACCCGTTTAGCTTTAAGTTGTTCGCGGGTTTTATTTATAAATCGTAACATGTTATCAGATATTAATACAGTCGATATATTAATAATGGTCTGACAAAATACGATATTGTATAATTACCCAAATTAATATAACTGTTTATATTAATACGCGAATACTATATTTAATTAAATATAACCGTTTATATTTAATTTACGAATTAATCTTGTAATCCGTATTAGCTAAAATTATTTAATCCGTATTAAATAATAATCTCAACATCTTATTGACTAATTTATTAGTCAACACCTCTGACTAACTGTTTAGTCATATCCGGCATAAATGTGACTGTATTTTCATACCTTCACATCTCTCAAACGTGTCCTATAGGTGTGACGTATAGGGACCAGTTGATCACCGCCATCCGTATGACAATAACGTCAAACTTATCTAGCAAGCCAACCGTTATTGATAAACGTGGATCAACTGGTAATAATACAAAAGTATGCCCTTGTGATCCTTAAAGAGATTTAATAAGTCATTGTACTTAATTGTCAAGGACACCAGCCCCAACACCTCTGACACCCCTGGCAACCCGTGACTTCTCCTCCGGCACCACCAGGGTCGCCACTGAGCCACGGTGGTTCCCGGAGAGGAGTCAGTGACTGCCGACGAACCACGACCACCACCTACAACCGACACAAACACCCAGCAACAACCTGCCTCTGTTCTTTGCGCGATTGTACATCAAAACGGAGACTGAAATAAACCCGAATACAACAACCCCTAGCCACCGTGATAACCACCCATACAACCTCTTAACTACGCCCTTACCATAAACCTAAATCACCCAGATAACCTGACCCATAACTCATTCGAATTCAGGTGCTAGAATACCTGCTCAAGACACCATCAGAGAAAATAATTAAAACATGACTCTGACACATACCTGAACCACCCACCATACCGACACCCTGGTAACCAAGATCCACCGTGATGACCACCACCCGAAACCCCTGACTACCACCACGTTGTCTACCATCATACCCTAGACACTCGCGAACAGTACTACTTAGAAAACATACATAAACATCATACGTTTCAACACTGTTCAGGAAAACGAAATAAAACGAGTTGATAGAGGTCACAATCATAGGCATGAATGGTGGTCCTAGGTGGTCAACGGTGATGTTACTATGGTCAAAACACGACTAATACACATCAGGGATCAATATTGAACAAAGATCAGAATCGAAAAGCAATTACGTGAAGATATATGAGCACAGGAAAAAGAGGCGTACCAACACAGTGAAAAGAAATCGTGAGTAACTGGCCTGTTTCACGATGAAAACGAGCAACTCAAAGCCACCCTAAACCCACCGTGAACGTCTCTCTCTTACCCTCTGATATGGCGTCTTTGTTTGTGTGTGAAAGTGTGTATGTCGTTCTAGGTTAAAGTAGGGTTTTAGGGTTGTTTATAATAGGTGGCAGAACTGAGGTTGAGGTGTTTGTGTTGATGTTTGCATTGGGCTGAGTTGTGGCACGGAATTCAAGGCCCAACGTGTACTTATAACTTGGTGTATATACTAATACCCAATCCCGATATTATGCTATTGACATTTAAAACATAAAAACGCGTCTTCAATCAACTACTTATCACATACAAACGTCCAAATATGACCAACACGTATACATTTATAAATTAATTGTCGATAAAAATACGAGGTATTACAGTACAATTTGACCACGTCTTTGTTATGTTTGTATTTAAATAGAAGTTTTGAAATAAATGAGATATATATTTTTATTGTTTGTTTAGGTAGTTTGAATATAAATGATTATTTATATAATTAGAAGTATGTAACACTATCGTTTACTTTTAGTTACTATATATGCTAATTTCACGGGTTTAAGGATTAACAATTTGACTATTTCAATTTAAATGTGCACAGGTCAAAATTTTACTTTTGTCCCTGATTACTAATTAAATCTTCGTACTTAATGAACCATTGGTCAAAATTTCTACTTTAAATATGCACGAGTTTCTCTAAATGAACAACGGGTTTAACAATATGTACAGGTGTGCAATTATTCAGATTCATGCATTTCCACTAACTCCGTGTTAATTTTTATCGAAATAATTTTATTTCATTTTATACAAGGCAAATTTTTTTAAAGCCGCTCAAGTAACAAAACATAGTAAAACTCAACATTAGCCGAGAAAATGACATATTATATTAGAAGTACTTAGTTAATTGACCCTAAAGTATCATTTATATTAATTGCAAATAAATTTTTTAATTCATATCTATATAGTCTTAAATATGACTTTATAGCACAATTATTACATATGAAAATTAAATTTGTTAACAAAAAAAGAAAGTTATTTTACTACTTTACTTTAAAATTTATTTTCAAAGATAATTAAATTTAGAAGGAGATAATAATTAGTGTACAAACTAATCTCAAATATTTACATTTTCGTATAGTAGAAATATTTTGAAAGCCTACCCGTGCAAATTGCACGGGTTTAAGACTAGTATTCTAAAAAGTAGGAATACCATAAAAAAAATCTCACAAAATTAAGAATACCACAAGAAATATCGGATATTTTTTAAGGCTTGAAAACTTCTGAACTTAGGCCCTGTTCTTTTGGACTTCAAGTCACTTAACTTAAGTTCACTTCAGATCCTATAAGTTCAGTTTAGTTCAGTTCAGTTCCTATAAGTTCAGTTCAGTTCCTATAAGTTCAGTTCAGTTCAGATCCTATAAGTTCAGTTCAGTTCAGTTCCTATAAGTTCAGTTCAGTTCCTATAAGTTCAGTTCCTATAAGTTCAATTCCGTTCAGTTCAGTTACTATAAGTTCAATTCAGTTCAGTTCAGTTCATATAAGTTCAGTTCAGTTCAGATCCTATAAATTCAGTTCATTTCAGTTAAGTTTCAGTCCAAAAGAACAGGGCCTTAAAGAAGTTTGGAGAGCTAAAGTCCTGAGAAATAGGAACATACATCGGAGGTACTACCTCACATTTTTTCTAGTTTTTGAGCATATGCATATTTTTTTGAGCATATGCATATTTTTTTTGAGCTTATTAATATTTTTTTGAGCATATGAATATTTTTTTTGAGCTTACTACCTTAAACTTTATTTGTTTTTGAGCATATGAGTTTTTTTGAGCTTATTACGTCAAACTTTATTTGTTTTTTAGCATATGTGCATTTTTTCTGAGCTTATAGAAATTTATAAGTTAGATTTTAATTTTTTTTTTTCAAAGTAATGTTTTTGAGCTTAATGTTTTAATAACTTAACTCAAAAACTTTATACCAATACTTATAATTTTTAAAACAAAACTCAAAAACATTATAATAAATGCTCAAAAAGTATAATATTGGTGGTAGTACCTCGGATGTATGATCCTCCTACTGTAAAGTCCTTGGACCATATACAATTGAGAGCATTGATTTTCCTCTTATTCTGTTTTAGTAAGTAGAACCTTGGACGGCCCTTGTGTCATGTATTCTCTCTTTATTTTCCATGTGGAGGGTTAATAATTTATCTTTTTACTTATTTGTAAAATGTTAAAATATAGTTTATGGGAAAGAGAATGAGCAAGGGGGTTCTCTTTTACTGTGAGGAAAAAAAATGTAACATCCACTGATATTGCCATTTGCCCATCGTAAGAGGGTCAGGGATAGTGACAACCGTATTTAATGAGAATTTGTGAAAAAAAATATGTAAAGGGTATTGATGTTGGGAAATAAGGTAAATTATAGAGAAAATGGGTTGCCCAAAAAAAGCGAGAGACAAAGAGTTGAGATAGGAAGCAAATATAGTTGAAGCAAAGGCACAAATTTAAGTTGAAATGTGAGTCGTTATTTATTACGAGTAGTAACCCTGCAGCTTGATTATTTATTTATTTGCATCTATACGCGTTTGTAGTGAAGACTGAAGTGAAGTCAGTGAGAGGTCAGAAATACTTCAATTTCACCTCTGGCAATATCTAGATGATGATGATGATGATGATGATGATGATGACGACGATAAGAAACATAGTCAAGTTTAGTTGTTACAGAAATAAAGGCAAGGTTAAGCAATGAAGCTAGAATAAGAGTGAGTTAATTAGTTTGATTAAGAGTGTTAGGCCTGTTAGCCTCTAGAAAGCAATTGATATGATGTTGAGAATTAGTTGTTGCATAACTGCATAAGAACGTGAGCCATCTGATGAATTTAGTTGCATATGTATACATAGATTACGTAACCAAAAACAAAGATGCTTGGAATGTAACAACAACTCTTCCTTCTAACTTACAACCAAGACTTGTTCAACTCCATATTCATACATATATACTCCTATACTTATATACATGAGACATTGAGACTCTGACAGTATCAACACCATTTCAACATGCCTATCTCTTCCTATCCATATGCTTCCACTATTAATTTTATCCATATGCTTTGCTTCCTTCTTTTACCCTGCGTTTCTCCAACCTCCTTCTTATTTGGCGACTCTTTAGTTGATGCTGGAAACAATGACTACATCTTCACCCTCTCTAAGGCTGACTCTCCTCCTTACGGTATTGATTTCTCACCTTCTCGTGGTCTGCCTACTGGAAGATTTACAAATGGCCGCACTGTTTATGACATCATAGGTAACCTGCCTATATATAACTCTCTATTGCCTCCTCATCTTATTACTCTCTATTGCCTTCCTCACCTTATAGCTAGCTGTATGCAGACCAGTCACTAGGAGCACAATCTTTGCCACCGCCTTTCCTAGCGCCAAACTCCCAAAATCAAGTCATTCATGCTGGAATTAATTACGCCTCTGCCTCTGCTGGAATACTCCCTCAAACAGGACAGTTGTTTGTATGAATTCACCTCCACTTACAATTTTACTACTAACTACTTCTCATAGATAACATGCACAACGTCTCATCATTTTTCTTGCTTTTTGTATTTCATTTGGTTCCATACAGATCGGAAGGATCCCTCTGCCAGACCAAGTAGACTATTTTGAACAAACACGAGCTAACATTGTCCGATCAACGGGAGAGAAAGCTGCACAAGACACTATAAAAAAGGCAATTTTCACCATAGCAATTGGTTCTAACGACATTCTCAATTATGTCCAACCATTCCTACCACTTGCAGGAAAGCAGTTTATGGAACCTCACGTCTTTCAAGACCTAATGCTGTCCAATTTGACACTACAGCTCAAGGTACAAATAACCCATTTTGTGTCATAAAATCATCCCCATTCCCCTGCACCAACTTTATAACATAACGGAAAAGTGTCACTGCTTCATACAGCGATTACACAAATTAGGAGCAAGCAGGTTCATTGTAATCGGGATTGGACCTTTGGGATGCATACCATACATCCGAGCTACCAAGTTATTGTGGCTCGGAAAATGCTCTACACAGGTGAATGGCTTCATACAAGACTACAACACAAAATTGAAAAGAGAGCTAGAATTGCTAAATAACGAGGTGGGACAGGAGGCCCTGTTTGTGTATGCCAACGCCTACAACATTTTCATGGACCTCATAACAAATTATCATCAATATGGTAAGTTGAATTATCTATTCCAAGTATGACTTTACTAATATGTAAAAAGTTTGTAACGAGGGCGACTGCAGGATTTGTGAACGCCGAGGACCCATGTTGTGGTGGATACTTCCCTCCTTTTGTTTGCTTTCAAATCAAAGATAACAACAGCAGCTCAAGTTTGTGCAAAGATAGGTCCAAGTATGTGTTTTGGGACGCATTTCATCCTACAGAAGCTGCCAACTTAATCATTGCAAAAAAACTACTTGACGGTGATCAAACAGTCACTTCCCCGATCAATATCCGACAACTTTACCGTAGTTTCTCTTAGAGCCACCCACCCACCCACCTGATTACCTGAGTGCTTGAAAGGCCAATGTTAAGCCCATCAATCTCTCTAATTTGTGCTTACATTTCTCTTCCTAAAATTCAAAATGTTAGTAAGCCATAGTTGGCATATCTAGAATCTAGCCATTGATGACTGTATCGTATTCGGATTATAACATGTGGTAGACGAATCAGTTAATTAATATTAAGATTCTCAAGTATATACAATTAAATCACCAACAATTTATTATATGTCTCAACTTTTTCTTTTCTTTTTTACAGTTATATACCTATTTACCCAAACAAAATTAACTAACCTTAACTCTTGTGTAGGAGTTCAGAAATCAGTCATTTTTTTCCAAAACAAATACCCCCTCTTATTCAATGTGTGTATTTCTTTTGGTGTGGGCAACAAAAATAAGGCTTTTTAGTCTTAGATCTTTATCATTTGTCAACCTAAACGTTCTATTGAGATCGACCTAAACGTATTTTTACCAGTTTATTGATACGAATTCTTGGCAAAGAAATTGTCCGTGGAAGCTATCTTGGAAATCTTGAAAACAATCTTGAATGAAATAACAAAATAGGACAAATATGGAACGATCTTTGATGAATCTTGATTGATGATGGTGGTGAATGATAAACGGCGGTGGTGGTGATGTCGAAGTGGTGATGGTCCGTCGGTGGTGGTGGTTACGGTGGTTGTTTTGTAGTTGTGACGGTCTTGAGGTGTATCCCCAAGGTAGAAGGATATTTGTTTGCCCTAGACCTATAGGACACCCAATGGTGATTTACTCCCTAGACCTATAGTTCGTAAATCTTGCTAATACTTGAAACGCGACAAATATTAACGGTTCGGATCAACACTCGATGAGTCCTTGAGATTTCTTTAAGAATGCCTTAAAAAGAAATCTTGTAAATTTTATTGAATACTTGAATAATGGGATGATAAAACAAGAAGACGATGTGCCCTATATATAGGTAATAGCACACGGTCAAGTCACACGCCCCAAACGAGTCAACAACCGAAATCTGACTCGGAATAGAAGTCTTCAAACTAATCGTAATGGATTAAATATAATCCTTATTAAATCTAAACTATATCTAGGTTATTTAAAGAATTAAATAACTAATCCTAACAACCCTAGGATAACTAATTAAATAATAACAAACTTGTAACAAACTAGTAACTACCTAACAACCTAATAACAAACTTATTAGTAACTAATTAAAATAACCAACTTAATAAAAATAACATAAAAATTAAAGATACTTCATCTTCTTCTTGGAGTCCACCTTGGCCGAGCAACAACATCCTCGTGACCGAGCCATGTGCGGCCGTGTCCGAGCTTCATGAGGCCCACGCTCAGACCATGACCGAGCCACCCTTGGTCCATGGGTCGTGCCCTTCCGAATGTTGCCTTTCTTGGATTTGCGTCGTTTCTTGATCTTCTTTTATTAGCCCAAGGTCTTAAGGCCCAACGAATCTTTACGAGCAAATATACTAACCATAAGATAAATAATATTAACTTAGCCAATAAAATTTGCTTTAGCGATTCCCGAATGAAATGATGAATAGTTGCCCTATCCGTAATCGGATCATCCCATCCCCCTTGAAAGAGAATTGACCTCAATTCTTGATGAGTAGAATTCAAGAACCGTCGATCTTTGATTACCTTTCCCGGATACATGAACAAGGATTGATTTGATACGGAAATCTTCTTGTGGTCGCGCCCCTTAACAACTTCCCGCGACACCACCCTATTACCTTCAACCTTAGAACCCCGACCAATCTCCTTAGGCATAGGATCCAGATTTGGCTCCAACGGTTTTAGAGTAACCACCACACCTAGGCTGCCCCCATCCTCATAATTCTTGACCTGCAACAAAGCCACTCCGTGCAACCTCGCGCTCAACCCCCCATACGGTCAAGACTAGGTGTATGATCCCTCGACTCCCGAACCCCTATGGCTACCCCCGAAACCTCCGTGGCTAGCACCACACCCAAGTCATCCTCCTTAACTAATTCAGCCCCTAACACCTCTTCAACCTCCTCATCTTCCTTAGCAATAGCAAAAACTGAGTTGGCTAAGTGAGTGCTCTTTCCCGAGTTGGCCTTCATCAACCCTACATATTTTGGACTCATAGGCTTAAGGATGATTCTCTTCCCCTTGTCCATAAGCTCATACTCGTTCACCCTTCCCCTATGTAGAACATCCCTATCGAATTGCCAAGGACGCCCTAGAAGAACGTGACACGCATCCATAGGTACTACATCACATAGCACCTCATCCTTATATGAACCCATGACTAAGTTCACCTTTACTTGTTTGGTCACCCTAACCTTATTCGCATCTCCTAGCCAATGTAAGGCATATGGTTTAAGATGTTTTATTGTAGTTAAGGCTAACTTAGATACCATCTCCTCCGAGGCTACATTCGTACAACTACCCCCATCGATAATCATACTACATCATTTATCCTTTACAAGACACTTCTATTGTTCGGTAATTATAGGTAAAGATTGGGCTTGTAAGATCTAAGTACTAGAGTGTTTGCATTAGGAGCTTCGAATTGCTCACCTTGGCCGTCCCCCTCACGATCCCCGAAGTCTCCCAACACCTCCTCCTCCTCTTCTGACTCCTCTTCCTCTCCTACTAAGTTTAGGCAAGTTAATGCATCCCTCATCGTAACAACCCTTTTATTAGGGCAAGCATTCTTGAAGTGCCCAAAACCTTGACACTTAAAGCATCTTACCTTAGAAAGGCTGATCTCACTTGGTGTTGGAGTTGGAGTAGATTTTGATTGTGTTGTTCCGCTTGCACTCGCCTTTCCTGCGTTACTTACCACGTTCGAATTAGGGTTTGATCTTGAAGCCTCTCCTTCGCCCCCTTCACTCGCACGCCCCCACATACTACCTCCTCCGAATCTGTTCTTACTTTGTGCTTCAACTCGTAAACACAAACTGGTTAGAGTATCAAAATCCGAATAAATTTGAAGTTCCACGGGATTAGCAATATTTTTATTTAACCCTCGCAAGAACCTTGCCATCTTTTGTTCTTGATTTTCCTCTACCTCCCCCATTAGAGTAAGATTTTCGAATTCTTCTATATACTCACTTACCGACATCTTGCCTTGTACAAGATTAGAAATCTTACGATATAAAGCAAGCTTATAAGTTGTGGGTACATACCGTTTTCTCAATATTTTCTTCAAACTATCCCAAGAACAGATTTTCTCCTTCCCGGCTCTAGCCCTTTGAGCCTTGAGACTATCAAACCATAAGGATGCGCCCTTGCTTAATCTTAGGATTGCGTACTTGCACATCTTACGATCGTCTAACTCCTTGAATTCGAACATACGATCAATCTTTCGCTCCCACTCGAGATAATCCTCCGGATCCGTACCTCCTTCGAACTCTGGCAATTCGGTCACTTTGAACTCGTCAGTTTGGAGGACGGGCTCCCTCCTTGGTTGCCATCTATTCTCGTTATTAGTAACATGTTCCAAAGCCTTCTTTAAACTCTCCAAGAATCTTGGATCTTCAAAACTCATGTTGCCCCGAATGGATTTTCTTGAAACAAAAAGAATTCAAGAGCCGAAGCTCTGATACCACTGATGATACGAATTCTTGGCAAAGAAATCGTCCGCGGAAGCTTTCTTGGAAATCTTTAAAACAATCTAGAATGAAATAAAAAAATAGGACAAATATGGAACGATCTTTGATGAATCTTGATTGATGATGGTGGTGAATGATGAACGGCGGTGGTGGTGATGTCGAAGTGGTGGTGGTCCGTCGGTGGTGGTGGTTAAGGTGGTGTTTGTAGTTGTGACGGTCTTGAGGTGTATCCCCAAGGTAAAAGGATATTTGTTTGCCCTAGACCTATAGGACACCCAATGGTGATTTACTCCCTAGACCTATAGTTCGTAAATCTTGCTAATACTTGAAACGCGACAAATATTAACGGTTCGGATCAACACTCGATGAGTCCTTGAGATTTCTTTAAGAATGCCTTCAAAAGAAAACTTGTAAATTTTATTGAATACTTGAATAATTGGATGATAAAACAAGAAGACGATGTGCCCTATATATAGGTAGTAGCACACGGTCAAGTCACACGCCCCAAACAAGTCAACAACCGGAATCTGACTCGGAATGGAAGTCCTCAAACTAATCTTAATGGATTAAATATAATCCTTATTAAATCTAAACTATATCTAGGTTGTTTAAAGAATTAAATAACTAATCCTAACAACCCTAGGATAACTAATTAAATAATAACAAACTTGTAACAAACTAGTAACTACCTAACAACCTAATAACAAACTTATTAGTAACTAATTAAAATAACCAACTTAATAAAAATAACATAAAAATTAAAGATACTCCATCTTCTTCTTGGAGTCCACCTTGGCCGAGCAACAACATCCTCGTGACCGAGCCATGTGCGGCCGTGTCCGAGCTTCATGAGGCCCACACTCAAACCATGACCGAGCCACCCTTGGTCCATGGGCCGTGCCCTTCCGAATATTGCCTTTCTTTGATTTGCGTCGTTTCTTGATCTTCTTTTATTAGCCCAAGGTCTTAAGGCCCAACGAATCTTTACGAGCAAATATACTAACCATAAGATAAATAATATTAACTTAGCCAATAAAATTTGCTTTAGCGATTCCCGAATGAAATGATGAATAGTTGCCCTATCCGTAATTGGATCATTTATGTTGGCCGAGAATTATAGAACTCAAAAACTATAATTCAACACAACAAGAAATATTGCAATAACAAAATAAAGGACCAAAAATATCGAAACTGGAAGGTAGTGACGTGGTGCGGAACCACTGCCTTGAAAACTATTTCTCCGTTATGACCGTGGTGGTGATCAATACTGACCGGTAGTTCCATAAGGTTTACACTACTACAATCTTCACGCAGCTTCGCCCACTCGGAACTGTGAGACATGGAACATTATTTGAACTTTACCCAAACAACTCTTCTTTTGTAGAAAAGAGGAAGAGAAGTAGTGAGTTACATGGATTGAAGGGAGGGTAAGTGCTCTCCTTATATATCAAAAATAAGAGAGAACTCTTGTTTCCTCACCAATGTGGGACAACAAGTGAGTTCTAAAAGAGCCCCTATATCCAACAATCCCCCACTAGGGGCGATAAAGAAAAAAGAAGAAGTGATCCTGGGTAAAAGAAGGATTCGATACTTAGGTATCAATATCTTTCGATTTGAATTGATACTTTAGTGAAATAAGGAAACGACTTACTTACAGCTAGAGAATATCTTGCTATTTGAATTCCTAGCTGAGCTTCGGTCGATACACCCCACAACACATATCATTACCTTCTGAAAAATATCGTTCCGCGACTAAGTGCAACGCGCTCTTTTAGAGCCTTGCGTTTTCCTTGGTACTAATAGATGTGTTCACAAGACTTCTCATAGTCTTATGATTATCACACCTACGTAGGTGACTCAAGTGCTTCTCAATAGCACTTTTCACGCAAGCCATTAAGGACAAATGTCCAACCTGGTGTATAATTCATCAAGTGCGTCTCAAAAGCACCACCGTTTAAGGCTATGAATTACACAACGTCATATAAACAAGAGACTTCAGATCTAGCCAAGTGTCACTTTATATTGACCTAAGATCTTAAGTCCCATTCCCTTCGACGTATTAGCGAATAATCTCTTAGTCAGCCCCTTAGTAAAGGGGTCAGCAAGATTGCTTTCAGACTTCACATAGTCCCAAGCAATTACTCCATTCTCAAGGAGTTGTTTAAATGCTGCATGTCTGATTCGAATGTGTCGTTTCTTTGCATTATAGACATTATTCTTAGCAACACCAGTTGCAGCTTGTGAGTCACAGTGTAAGGAAACCGTTGTTTTCCGTCCTTCCCACACTGGTACATCTGCTAACAGGTTTCTCAACCAATCAACCTCTTGTCCTGCTAACTCACGAGCTATGAACTCCGATTCCATGGTAGAGCGTGCTATACAAGTCTGTTTTGAAGACTTCCATGATATAGCGCCTCCACCCATGGTGAAGACATAACCACTAGTTGAACAGATCTCATCGTTACCTGAAATCCAATTTGCATCACAATATCCTTCTAACACAGCAGGAAATTTACTATAATGCAAACAAAGGTCAACTGTTCCTTTTAGGTATTTTAGTAAACGACGAAGAGCATTCCAATGTTCATTACTAGGGTTATGTGTATAACGACTTAGTCTACTAACTGCATATGCAATATCTGGTCGGGTACATTTCATAAGAAACATCACACTACCTATGATCTTAGCATACTCTTCTTGGGATACGCTCTTACCCAAGTTTTTACACAAATGTATACTAGCATCATAAGGTGTCCTACCAGGCACTTCATCAAAGAAGTTAAACTTTTTCAACACTTTTTCAACATAATGAGATTGACTTAAACAAATTTCATTGGGGTTTCGAATAACCTTAACCCCTAGGATTACATCAGCTTCGCCTAAGTCCTTCATCTCAAAATGTGATGACAGAAATTCTTTGGTTTTAATTATTACATCTAAATTATGACCAAAAATAAGCATGTTAATCCTCTCTAATAACGGCGATCTAGAGGTGATTTTGAGACAGGTTCTCTTGCATCCATGGTAAGGAATTCTGCTTCCAAATCTGCTAAATTGAAGAACATAACCACCAGGAGGAAGGGGACTAAGCAAAAGGACACGGATAGTAGTGATAACAATGAATAGAGACACACCAAAAAACCTAATGAGGATGAAGCTTTGAAGCATGGCAGTCTACGGAGCATAATTGGGGTTACTCCCTTTAATCTTGATGATGAAGATGATGGTGAGGGGAGTAATTCTGATGAGGAGGAAAGTGAAGTAGAAAAATCTGAAAAGAACTCACCAATGGCAAAACAGAGTGATAATGGTGTTGGAGAATGGTTCACAGTCCATGGGAGGAGAGTTGAGAAAATCATGGAAGAACCAGAAGAAGCATTGATTCAAATTGATGCGGATGATGTCCAGAAGGAAGTGGAGTATTGGAAACAGGCAGTGTATGGATTCATTCTGGGAGCCAATCCCCCTCCTGTGGTTTTAGAAGGTTTTCTGCGACGTATTTGGAGACAAATTGATGTCATATCGTTCTTACCTAATGGAGTCTTCATAGTGAGATTCTCCACCAAGGAGATGCATGAGAAAGTTCTGAATGCGGGATACTATATTTTTGATGGTAAGCCAGTAATTATCAAGCCATGGCAAGAAGATATTGCATTGGAAAAGGCAAAGGTGAAAAACGTTCCTTCTTGGGTAAGACTGCATAATCTACCTATTCAATACTAGGGCAACAGTCTAGCCAAAATTGCAAGTATCATAGGGCCATTCCTTAAAACTGATAAAAACAACTGCGCAAAAGGCTAGTGACACCCGTCGTTGAGGGGTGCCAAAGATAAGATTTAAAAAAACCTCAGCTTAAACTAGATAGAGTAAGTCAAGGGTCGAACCACAAGGAGACAAGGTTAATATTGTTTGTGAATTCAAAGTCTATTGAAAGTAACAAAAAGGGGGGTTTTCATTGTTGGTTGAGTCTAACAACTAAGAAAGCAAAATAACAAGAATGCTAAACAAAAGTAAAAGGATGATTAGGAACTTCGGTTCCCCATGGCTAGGGCAAGTCAACAAAGGGTAAATAATCAATTAACACAATCCCAAGAAACAAAGAATAAACCTTTAGGTCAATATTCTACCCAATCCTTACGGTCTTATGGTTCCTAGTAAAGTACTAAACTTTCGTTCATAGGGCAATCCCAAAATTGTTGTTAAACTAATTCTAACAATCTTTCAATCTTAATGAATTAGTTCACCAACAATAATGGGGATTGGTATAATAATCATAAAACCATTAAAACCTAATTTTCGCCATGGTTCCCTAATTCTCAATCATAAGAATTAGCTATGCATAATTATGAAATTAATACTAACGAAATTGAAGAACAACATGTGAGATAACATAATTGAGGGTAAATATTCAAGAGGGCAAAACATAAAATTGAATAACAATAACAATAAGAACAAGGAATTTGAATAAAAAGAAAGATTAATTGCATAAACTTACAAACGAATCGGAAATTAAGAACGAATCTGAAAATTGGAGTTCTTCTCCCTAAAACTAATGTGTTTCTTGCTAATATGACTGCCTAACCTAATTAGAAGTCTCAAGCGTCTTTTAATAGTCTTCTAATTAGAAGATTAAAAGAATTAAAACCGAAACAAAACAGCGGAACCCGTCATCTGGTCGACCGACCTGGTATAGTGGTTGGTCGACCAAAATAGCTGTAGTCAGGCCTTTCTGTAACTTTGCGCTGGTCGGTCGACCGATTAGGTAAGTCGGTCGACCAGTTCCTGTGTATTCCAGCCTTTAATTGGCTTGCACGCATCTCTAGGCTACGAGTTCGAATCCCTGCTTCGGGCATTTCCTTAGAACGGCTTCCGGAGGACGGTTAAAGCTTGATTTTGCTCACTTTCGCTTGTTCCTACATTTAAAACATAGAAATGCCAAAGTAAACCATTTCGGAAGGAAAAGTAACTAAAAGCTACATATATGCATAGAAATACGTGCTGAAACTATAAATAAAATGTATAGTAAATGCACGTATCAGCTAGGATAGGGTATGCTAGAGTCTTTATTGAAATGACAATGGATCAAAAGTGCCCTGATAAGATTAAGTTTTTGGATGAAAAACAACAAGTCCGAGAAATCACGGTGGAATATGAATGGAAACCTATCCATTGCAACAAGTGTAAAAAACTGGGACATGATCAAGGACAATGCAGACAGATGCCTAAACAAAACATTCCAGCAAAAATGGAATGGAGGAGAATTGAGAAGCCTCGAATTACAGAGACAACATCTAAGGATAACCCAATGATCACTCCCATTCTGACTATGCCTCATACAGGGGCTAGTGTGCTAGAACAGTTACATGAGTTCCCTCCACTCCCAAAAATAACCAGACCAACAAAAGTTATGCCAAGTCCACAGCAAAAACAAAGTAATGTCTGGGAGGATAGGAGTGAAAATGGTCACGATCCCCAAACCTCTCATCAATGAAGCTCGGGTTTTGGGATGTGAGAGGTATGAATAGGATAAATAAACAACGGGTTGTAAATAATTTCCTATTGCAGAATAAAGTTGATATTTACGCTTTACTTGAGACTAAAATAAAGAGTCATAATATTAATAAAACTATGGTTATGTTTAATACATGGAGTATTTCCACTAATATTGCTCAACACCCTGGTGGACGAATTTGGATTCTTTGGAATCATCAATCTGTAGATGTTAATTTCCTGGAGTATGATGTTCAATTCGTGCATTTGAAGTGCACCTCAAAATGCTGAAAGCAGAGTTTTACCTCACTTTTGTTTATGCCTAAAATGGTATTAAGGAAAGGGAGCCCCTTTGGAACCAGTTGACTAGACTGAGTCAGAATATCAATGGCCTCTGGGCTCTTGGAGGAGATTTTAACTGTATTTTGAAGGCTAAGGAAACAGTAGGTGGGAGCTTCAATCAGGCTGCAGCTGATCTTTGCATTGCATCCATCTATGCAATGTCATTGATAGCCCATACCAAGGAGCCTACTTCACTTGGAATAATAAACAATGTCCTTCTGATAGAATTTACAGCAAGCTTGATAGATGGTTAGTGAATCAGGAATGGCCGAATATACATCCTGATATGTATGCTAATTTCCTGTATGTTTGATCACACTCCCTGTATGGTTCAGCACAAGCAAGATGGAGGCCGTAGAAATCGTCCTTTTAAATTCTTCAACATGTGTCAATATCCACAGTTCAAGGATATAGTACAACATGAATGGTCTACTCAGATTAGAGGCAATAAGATGTTTCAGGTGGTTAAACACCTGAAGGCTTTAAAAACTAATTTAAAGCAGCTGAATAAGACACATTTTGCAGACATTGAGAACAAAGCAAACATAGCATTGATACACCTGACTGAAATTCAAGCAAGTTAGGTATTGATCCTTCTGATAGGGAGCTCATAAGCAATGAGATAGAAGCTAGGAGTGAGTACCTGCAGTTGTATGAAGCACAATAGGAATACCTTAGGCAGAAGGCTAAAGTACAGTGGGATAAGGATGGGGATTCCAATACAAGCTACTTTCATGGAATACTAAAAGCAAGGAGAAGGCATAATCAGATTTTGCAGCTGGCAGATTTTAATGATAATGTTGTCACTTCTCAGGAAGAAACCCAAAAGAGATTCTTGGAATTCTATCAAGATCTCTTGGGCACCAGTAAGACCACAACCAGAGTAAACAAAAGCATTGTAAGGAGGGGGAATGTGTGTATAGCAGAACATGTGCAGGAGCCTCTAGCACCTGTGACAGATGCAGAAATCAAATCCATCATGTTTAGTATACCCAATGAAAAAGCACCAAGACCAGATGGGTATTCAAGCAATTTTTTTAAAGAAAGCTGGGATATTATAGGCCAGGATATTTGCAGTGCAATTCAAGACTTCTTCAGTAATGGCCAGATGCTAAAACAATTGAATGCTACACATGTCACTCTGATTCCTAAGGTGCCCAACCCCATGAATATGACTCAATTCAGACCAATATCATACTGTAATGTGTGTATAAATGCATCTCCAAATTGCTCTGTACAAGACTCTCAAAGGTGCTCCCTAACCTGATATCTCTCACTCAAGGAGGGTTCATTCAAGGTAGACATATCTTGGAAAACATTCTTATATGTCAAGATCTAGTCAAACTGTATGGGAGGAAGAATGTGTCTCCCAGGTGCCTGTTCAAAATTGATCTTGCAAAAGCCTATGATACTATTGAATGGCCATTCTTGTTTCAGATGATGAAAGCCATGAAGTTCCCTTTGCATTTCATTCAAATGATTAGAGCTTGTGTGACCACACCTACCTATACTCTTAATTTTAATGGGGAGAGTTTTGGGTTCTTCCAAGGGAAGAGAGGCTTGAGGCAAGGGGATCCGATATCCCCCCCTACTCTTTACCATATGTATGGAGTACTTAACTAGATTATTGGCCCATAATACCTCATCCATGGACTTCAAATTTCATCCATTATGCAAGCCTATGAAACTCAACAGCCTGATGTATGCAGATGACTTACTTATGTTCTCTAAAGGAGACACTGCCTCAATGATGATCTTCATTAGGACATTTGCTACCTTCTCCCAAGCTTCAGGCCTAGCTATGAGTAAGGGAAAGTCCAATGTGTTCTTTAATGGGGTGCAGGCAACAATAAGACAAGACATAGCTCATGTTTCTGGTTGTATAGAAGGAAATATGCCATTCAGATATCTGGGAGTACCCATCAAGCCTGCCAAGCTGACTATCAGGGACTGCCAAAGCCTAATTGATAATGTGACTGATAGAATCAAGGGTCTGGGTACAAAAAAATTTTCCTATGCAGGCAGAGTGGTGCTAATTAAAGCAGTTCTAAGGACCCTTCACTCCTACTGGGCCTCTATTTTCATCCTCCCCAAAGCAATCATTATGTGAAAGCTCCTCTGGTGGCCTAGAATACAGTATGCACAGATTACACTGAGGGTGGGTTGGGGTTGAGAAACGAGCAGTTATGGAATAAAGCGGCCATAGGAAAACTGGTTTGGTAGATTTACTCTAACCCAAACAAGTTGTGGGTACAATGGGTACAACATGTGTACTTGAAAGGGCAGCAATGGAGGGAGTATAACCCCCCTCAAGAGGCTAGCTGGACTTGGAAGAAAGTATGTCACATGAAAGAGGTTCTGCAAGATGCCTATGACCAGCAAGAATGGACTATGGGGAGGAGCCAGGAGTATAATATTCAAAAAGGATATACCTGGCTAAAACCTGCTCCTGCCAGAATTCCATGGTATCCCTTCATCTGGACCAAGTGGAGTATTCCCAAACATGCTTTTATTGCATGGGTTTACCAGCATACTAGACTGAATACACGAGAAAAGTTAGCTCAATAGGGGTTAACTACTGACAGAAATTGTTGCATCTGTGAACAACAGCCAGAATCACAGGACCATCTTTTCTTCTCCTGCATTTACAAAATCAGAGTGCTTCGTTGTTTACAGAAATGGACTGGTATTTGCCTACTAGCCACCAATATTCAACAATGGAGAGCAAAGCTGAAATACTCAAGGCTTAAGAAGGGAATTGTCAACAGCATATTGAATTCAGCTATCTATCATTTATGGCATCAGAGAAATATAAGCACAATAGAGGGCAAGCTGATCACTCCAGAGAAATGTGCAACTATTATTCAGAAGGATATACAAAACAGAATCAAATATACGACACAAGGGCAGTTGAAGGAAAAAGATCAAACTTGGGTTGAGAAAATTATGTAATTTGAGTAGATTGCTCTCCTCTGCTGAGGTGTGAGCTTGATAGTAGTGTAAAATGTACTCGTTCCTTGATTTTCTTTAATAATATTTACATTTCAACAAAAAAAAGCATGTCATCCACATATAGGCATATGATAACACAATCAGATTCTATCACTTTGGAATAAACACATGCATCAGAGTTGTTAATCATAAAGCCATTACTCATCAAAATGTTGTTGAATTTCTCATACCACTGTTTAGGTGCTTGTTTCAGACCATAAATTGACTTGTTCAGTTTACACACTTTATTCTCTTGACCATTAACCACAAACCCTTCAGGTTGCGACATATAGATCTCTTCCTTTAGCTCACCATTCAAAAAAGCAGTTTTGACATCCATCTGATGTATAGTAAGATTATGAATAGCAGCTAAAGCGACAAGAGTTCTTATAGTCGAAATTTTGATCACAGGAGAATAGGTATCAAAATAATCAATACCCTTCTTTTGTGTAAACCCTCTAACTACTAGTCTAGCTTTGAACCTTTCTATTGTACCGTCAGGTCTTATCTTCTTTTTGAAGATCCATTTACTCGTAATGGGTTTACTACCTTGAGGTAAATCAGTCAACTCCCAAGTCTGATTAGAAACAATAGAATCAAGTTCACTTTTAATAGCATCTTTCCAAAAGTTAGCATCATTCGATTTCATTGTCTCACTATAAGTTTTTGGATCATCTTCTATTAAAAATGCTGAAACAAACTCATCACTAGCACAAACAGTATATCCATATTCAGATAAATAAGTTGTATCATAATCATCATAGTTCTTTGGACATATAGGTCTTTTACTCCTCATAGGTTCAACAATATGATCAATAGGAGTGCTACTACAACTAGCATGTGAAGACATATCAATAGATGCAACAGGTAAAGAAAGAGATGAAATAACTTTTTTTCTGTAACGGAAAAACATGCTCAAAAAATTCAGCATCTCTAGCCTCAGATATAGAACGCTCACTCAAAGACAAATCTATAAGTAGAGCTATTTTGAGCATAACATATAAAAACACAATCATAGGTTTTTGATCCAACGGTTGGTCTCCTAAAGTCAGGTAAACCCACTTTAGCCAAACACCCCCACACTCTAAGGCAACTCAAGTTAGGAGGATAGCCCTTCCAAATCTCGTAGGGTGTCTTGTCAATTTTCTTATGAGGTACACGGTTAAGAATGTGACAAGCAGAAAGTATCGCTTCCCCCCACATATCGTCAGATAGGCCAGAACTTAAAAGCATAGCATTCATCATCTCTTTTAAAGTTCTATTTTTTCGTTCAGCTATACCATTGGATTGGGGTAAGTAAGGTGGACTAGTCTCATGTATTAAACCGTTTGCCGCACAAATTTCGGCTAGATAACTGGATTTATACTCACCACCTCTATCAGACCTTACCCTTTTGATTTTTCTGTCGAGTTGATTTTCGACCTCATTTTTAAAGTTTATAAACGATTGTTCTGTTTCATCTTTAGTCTTAAGCAAATACACTCGAGTGTACCTCGAGCAGTCGTCTATAAAAGTCACATAATAATTCTTGCCACCTCTACTTGCAACATTTTTGAAGTCAGCTAGGTCGGTGTGAATTAACTCAAGAAGACTCGTACTCCTAGTTATAACAGGTTTACTAGGTTTCTTTGTGAATTTAGCCTCAACACAGCTAACACATTTAGAGAATTCTTGACTCGACAAACTTGGAACTAACCTCATAGTTCTAAGCTTTTTTAATGTAGTCAACATTCACATGACCTAATATACCATGCCAAACAACAATAGACTCGGCGATATAAGCAGAAGTAGATGCAATATTATTAGAAACTGAATCGGTGTTCAGTACAAAGAGTACCCCAGACAGATAACCCTTGCCCACAAATTCCCCATTGCGCGACATTAGAACCTTGTCAGCCTCAAAAACAAGCTTCAACCCAGCTTTGTTCAACAAGGCACCAGACACGAGGTTTCGACGCAGTGTGGGTACAAACTAAACATTATTGAGGGCAAGTGTTTTCCCCGAGGTGAGTTTGAGAAAGATCTTGCCTTTGCCTGTGATCTCAGCAGATGAGGAATTACCCATGTAGACGCATTCCCCATTAGCTATCTCCTTGAACTCAGCAAATAACTCCTTATCAGCACAGAGGTGTCTGGAAGCGCCAGTATCTAAGACCCTGATATAAAATTACAGCAGTGTTTCGAAATTGAACAGATAGCACAACTGCCCTGTGCTGTAATACTAACTTTGTAGCGGAATATAAGTTGTTTAGACGTGATTATAAGTAAAGTAACCGGGATATGATGTGAACTCGCTCTCCTCCCTCGCAAGGAACTTGATTGTGAACACAAATAGAAAGTATGTAGCCCTCAATCTCGCAAGAATGATCACTCAAAACTCCCTTAAATAACAACCTCGCAAGATTGCTATGCACTCGATTATCTCGCAAGACTCTCGAAAATAAAGCTCACACAATTGTAAACTCAGAAGTATATTATAACTTGAATTTTGAATGAATAAAAATTGAATACATAAGTCCCTATTTATAGTAGAATAGGGGACACAAGACTTCCTAAAAACATGTGATCCTTTCCATAAGTGGATAAGGAAACTTTCCAAAAATCAACTATTACCTTAAAACTACTTGCCTTATTTTTAAAACTGAAATTAGGAAATAAGCAATAAAGAAATAAATAAAACTACCTTATCCTTATTAGCTAAATTATGGAAACTAATAATAAAGTAACTATAACATCCTAGGACACAACCCTTGTCCGTCCTACATCATTCTCCCTTTCTTCAAAAAGAATCGTCCCGATTCTTGAACCAATGACCTCCCGGATCAAATACGAACCTTATGAATCTGGATGCAAGATTGTTGATAAGGAATAACAAGGCACTTGAATCATATTTAAGCTCATCATCCTCGATGTAAAACTCAAGCTCACTCATCATGTTTTTGTACTCCTTCAAGTTCAACTTGTTCTTTCTTTGCTTGTGTCTTCCACACATCTTCCCTCGGTGCTCAAGTATAGACAAAACGGAACCAGAACTTCCAGTAATTGCCATACCATGAACCGAACTCAGACGAGAATAACATCTACAGTCACCAAGCTTCTTGTCAATAGATTCATCGAGTGGTGATCGATAAGTTTCCTGATCTTGAAAATATAAGTAATTATTGACCTGTAATACCTTACCCAAACTCAGATGAGTAGTATTGTTTGGGTCAGCCTTGGATTGATCTAGAAATATTTCTTGATTTCTCACAATTAGGCCGTCAACTAAGTCTCTTTCACCCTCTCGCTCGTCTTCCTCATTAGTAACATCGAAAGGCTCAATATTTTCTTCTATATCATATTTATCATCTCTGATTGGTTCAACTATGATAAGCTCATCTTTTTCTTTTGGCTCATCATTCTGAATAAGAAAATCTTCTTTCTGACAGTCTTTAGGACTGTTTGTATCTGCCAAATAAGGCTTCTCTACAATTCTGTCTAATAGGGATGAGAGTTTGTTAAGTTCTCCTTCTACCTTTTGCAAGAATAGGCTTTGTTCATATTCCTTGATCTCCTTCAATATTCGTTCGCGTGTCTTTCGAGACATTGCAGCACCATGAACGAATTATTACCGTAGGATCGTCTTAGATTTAAGAAAATCAAGAGCCGAAGCTCTGATACCAAATTGATGTAAAATTACAGCAGTGTTTCGAAATTGAACAGATAGCAGAACTGCCCTGTGCTGTAATACTAACTTTGCAGCGGAATATAAGTTGTTTGGACGTGATTATAAGTAAAGTAACCGGGATATGATGTGAACTCGCTCTTCCCCCTCGCAAGGAACTTGATTGTGAACACAAATAGAAAGTATCTAGTTAATCTCGCAAGAATGATCACTCGAAACTCCCTTAAATAACAACCTCGCAAGATTGCTATGCACTCGATTATCTCGCAAGACTCTCGAAAATAAAGCTCACACAACTGTAAACTCAGAAGTATATTATAACTTGAATTTTGAATGAATAAAAATTGAATACATAAGTATAGTAGAATAGGGGACACAAGACTTCCTAAAAACATGTGATCCTTTCCATAAGTGGATAAGGAAACTTTCCCAAAATCAACTATTACTTAAAACTACTTGCCTTATTTTTAAAACTGAAATTAGGAAATAAGCAGTAAAGAAATAAATAAAACTACACACAACCCTTGTCCGTCCTACATCAGACCCATTCAACAATATTACCCACCAGATTAGCTTCAACAACCACAGCAGCAATGACATCATCAGTCACTGCAACATTGGCTTCGGCAGTCTTTTTATCAGTGCACTGGTAGGCTTTGTGACCCGGTTTCCCACAGACATAGCAAACCCAGGGACCCTTAGGCTTTTGAATCTTAGCAATCGGCTTGGTATGCTTCCCTGGGCCATTCTTCTTACCCCTGTCCTGACCAACCTTGGCCTTACCTTTACCCTTGAACTTTTCAACAACATTAGACGGACCACCAGACTCAACCAAATTAGCGTTGACAACAGCAACAGATGCATTCGAAGACTGGCTAGCAGCAGGATTGTCTTTAAGGCGATTTGCCTCTTTGGTCCACATGTGTCCGATAAGTTCCATAAGTGGCAGGTCTTTCTTTTCGTGCTTAAGGTGGTTTCTATACTCAGACCATGAGGGAGAGAATTTTTCTAACAACACATTAACAACAAAAAGATCGTCTAATTCCATGCCCTCATTAACGACATCAGCACATAAGTTTTCATAGACATGAACCTGTTCCATTATAGACTTCCCATCCACCATCTCAAACTACAGCCACTTACCCACAACATATTTCTTTTTCCCCGCGCCATCAGCCCCATATTTAGTCTCTAAGGACTCCAAAATGACTTTAGCCGATTTATTATCAGCAAATAAATCGAACAAGGGGTTAACCATGTTATTGAGTATGTGACACCTATCAGTTTTATTATCCTTAATAAATTTAACAATTTCATCTTCATTGGACTTAACGGCTAAGTCCGTAGGAGGGGTAGTCTCAACATCAGTAGGAACAATAGGTGTAAACCGAACATAATCAATTTCTAGCTGCTCAAAAAACATCAGCAATTTCTGGGACCAACGCTTATAATTATGACCGTCTAATTGTTCAATATTCGAAATATCAGGAACAAGTTTTGATATGACAGTCATAGTTACTGCACTTCTCAAATAGTTTTCAAATTGTTGGCCCAGAATTATAGAACTCAAAAACTATAATTCAACACAACAAGAAATATTGTAATAACAAAATAAAGGACCAGAAATACCAAAACTGGAAGGTAGTGACGTGGTGCGGAACCACTGCCTTGAAAACTATTTCTCCGATATGACCGTGGTGGTGATCAATACTGACTGGTAGTTCCCCAAGGTTTACACTACTACAATCTTCACGCAGCTTCGCCCACTCGGAACTGTGAGACTTGGAACAATATTTTAATTTTACCCAAACAACTCTTCTTTTGTAGAAAAGAGGAAGAGAAGTAGTGAGTTAGATGGATTGAAAGGAGGGTGAGTGCTCTCCTTATATAGCAAAAATAAGAGAGAACTCTTGTTTCCTCTCCAACGTGAGACAACAAGTGAGTTCTCCTTATATAGCAAACAAATGAATGAACTCTTGTTTGCTCACCAATGTGGGACAACAAGTAAATTTTCCTTATATAGCAAACAAAGGAATGAACTTTTGTTTCCTTAACAATGTGGGACAATATTTGTTTTAAAAGAGTCACTATATCCAACATCTATTCTCCTAAATTTGCCGCCTTAAATTTAATGTTAATTCCGCCACTGCGGTCAACAACTTGTTTTACAAGAAGTGATATTCGCAAAGGTTTGACCAAATTGCTTATCAGCCTTCATTTGCCAAATGGAAACGGGAAGCTAAAACGAGAAGAAAAAGGTCAATTTAAATGGCAAGTGTAAAACTGTCAACTGCATGACATTTAACGCGGGGAGACGAGGGAGTTGACTTATGAATGGATTAAAAGCTCATAATGCCCCTCAGGATTCTCTTTTGTGTACATCATGGGCTGGCTATTCATCGCATTGGCTTTTCCTTCACCTAATGCAGATTCTATTGTGCGATGGTTGTAGACTTGTAGGTGTGATTACCAAAAAATGATCATTATGAATAATCATTATTTTTAGTTAAATAGTGGACATTTTTTATGAGTCAAAAATTCTCTATTTACAAAAGAAACGATATTTCAAGTGTTGTGATTGGCTGAAATTTTTCCTTTTTTTTTATACTCAAAAATCAACCCCACGCTTCCGGTTGAATTAATTACGTTCTCTCTTCCAAACAATTAATTACTCTCTCTCCACATTCTCTCTAACTTATTTTAATTTTAGTTGTGTAATTTAGTGATTTAATGTCTAATTATAATGTCGAATGTATAATTATTATGTCATATTGTATTATATAATTAAAAATTTAAAATTAAAAATTACAAATAATTACATGTCAAACAATTTAATTACAACTAAACAAACACATTTCAATTTCAATTGATAAAATGTAATCTCTAAGATCGATGCTATATCCCTTAATCGTCGAGATAATATTAAAAATTTCGATGTCTTTTTACCTGCATCAAATACACACAAAACAATTATTATTTATATTTATAACAGGAATAAAATTTAGGAGAGGTTGATTGGCTCCTAAAATTTAGGGAGTTGAAAAAAAAACAAAAAAAAACTCCCTACCAAAACCCACTTTCCCACCAAGAATTATTTGCTCTCTTTCCTACTTTCACTATTTAGTCTCTTACCTACTTTTAATATTTACTCTCATTTCATTCAATATTATATATAATTCGATATATAATACATTTATACGACATATATAAAATAAAATTTCATAAAGTCAAATCCGACACCTTTTTTTAAAGAAGATAAAGGCACAAGGCAGTAGCATGTTTATAAATCTCGAATTAAGGAAAAAAAAAGTTCAATATTATTAATAAATAAATAAATAAAATAATGATTTCAACCATTAAAAAAAATTGAAAATTATTTTTCAATACTATAGTCTATGCATAAAATAATGAGAATTTAGTACTAGAAAAACATTAAAAGTGTCAATCATTTCGTAATAAGTAAAAAAAATACTAAAAAATAATTTTAAAAGAGTGGATGAACGATTATATTTATAACATAATAATTGAAAAGTGATAATACTTCAAAGTAAAAAAAATGTTAACATACTGGAAATATACAACATGCACCATTTAAAATAGGCTTAAAATTTCATAAGTCAAAAATATGAGAAAGTAAGAACATCGAAATAATTCCTAACAAATTTAATAGTAATGAAAAAATAGTGAAAATAAATAATGATTGTGATAATAATATTGTCAGTGGATCTAGAAAGTTACAGCGGAAACTGTTATAAACCTAAAATAGTATAATATAGAAGTATAATACACAAAACGCATCATCATATTTTACTATAATGAAAATACACTATTAAGAATGAAAAAAATAGACTAATTACTTTGCGAAAAAAGTTGTTTGAGAAACATGCAAGAACAAGTTGTAAAGCCTAAATATTCAAATTCAGAATTTTATCTGCAAAAAAACTTAATAGTCATCAAAACAAAAAATCATGATTTCAATTATTTATCATAAACAGAATAGAAAGTTAACAATAATAATAACATGTCTATATACATATTTTAACAAACGGAAAGATACTACATTCTTTTGTAAAATAAAAAGGAGGAATAATAATTAACTTTACATGAATTTGTATAGAAAAGTACTATTTTGGAGATTTTAAAAATAAAAAATAAAAATAAAACAACAATTAACCTTCATATTATAATTCGCTAATTCAGTATTGACTTGCCTATCATATAAAATGAACAAAATATAAAAAATATTTTTAGCAGAATTATTATTATTGATAAAATTTATGTGAAAAAGTCTTGAAGTACTAAAATAACATAAAATTGATCAAGTAATGTTACATCTTTTACATATACTTCCAACTTTTTCTGAATATTTTTTGGTTTTAGGAAAATCATGTAATTTGCTTATTTGAGCGAATACTAAAGAATTATACCGAATTGATACAAAAGCGAATTGCGAATTTGTTCGCTTGAATCAATTTGGAATTCAGAGGAGGTGAGTGAATTTGGTATCCCTACCAATATGACAATAACTATATCACGTTATTTGTGTAGATTTAATCACGCATTATTTTTCATCTTTTAAGCGTCTTTTATTACGACCCGTGCATTTTTTGCATGTGAATAAAACTAATTTATATTTATTTCAAGCTCATCATTATATTTACACAAAAAGGATTATACAACCAGATGTATAATAGCATCGTACAATAATGATGTATTTTATTGAGCTTATGTGTATATTTGTTGAGTTTTTAAACTATTTTGAGTTATATTTTAGTTTTGTTATATTAAAATTAAAATATAGTTCAACTTATATGTATTGTGTTTTAGTTGTATAATAATTTTGGATTCTCATTATTTTCTCAAGGACTTCAGAAATTATAAGTTCATATTCTTTCTAATAAAGCTCAAATTTTCTATTAAAAAGCTCAAAATATGTACAGAAAATTGTATACCTCTGGTGGTATAATCCGCTTATTGATTTACTCAAAACTCATAATTATTGATAAGGAATGGTTACTTTTTGTAAAAACAAATCATGAAAAAGTTCGTCCAACAAGAGAATTACTCTTGACCCCATTAGATGCAAATTTGTGAGAACACTAGCGTTTTATCAGGAGTCATACCTGTGATCTCAAATATATCGATAATAGATAACAGATTAAAAATATCACCCTTTTGTAGATATTATGTCTGTCACGATACTGGCATCTATAAGACTCACGACCACCACTCGATTATGATAGGACGCTAATTTATGAACGGACTAAAAGTCGACGGTAAAAATGAGTGGAATTCGGTTTATGATATAAATCGAATTAAATACCTTTTATTTTTTGGCGTAATTTATATGAATACTCTAAACTATGAGCGCGCACCGCTAAAAATAATTCAAACCCTATTTTAACTACTAATAATAAAACCATCTAATGTCATTCTCCGCTTTAATTACAATATATGACCGGCTACTGTTAAGCAGGTAAATAAATTTCTAATCCTCATTTCTAATAAAACCAACTAATGTCCTTCTCCGCTTTAACTACATACAATGAACCGCAAATGAACACCTCCAATATAAACCTATGAAATTATTGTGGACTATGTGTCTATGCCATATGTTAACTTTGCCCATGTTCTGTCCAAGTCCGTATTTGGACACCTGTAATATTAAGTATACTCTTTGATTATATATTTATTGTATTCAATGCAAATCTATAAAATCTTATTAAAAGGATACCTAAAATAATATGACATGACAAATTTGAATATGACGTGTCATATTTAAATGTGATGTGACCTATTTTTAAGGTGACCTGGCAAATTAATGTAATATAGACTATCAATTTATTATTACATGACATTAATTTAATTCATTTATCTATAAAGTAATTTAATTCATTTATCTATATTAAAAGATATTATCGTTATTCTTAAAATAATTTTCTATATTAAATATATTGTTTTCCAAAATTTATGTAACCCTTTTAAAATTTCACAATATATGACATTTTAATTGAAATTTTTGTAATAAAAATTTCATAATATAATTAAAATTAAAGTTTTAATTGAGATTTTGGTAATAAAATATGTTAATAATTAATTAAAACTCTTCATATTTCTTAACCCCACCATTTTTATTAACATTTTTTCCTATTTAATTTTTTTTTCTTAATTAAACATGGTAATAAATTAATTAATGCTCCTCATAATACTTAACACCCACCCAATAAATTAAAAAGTTCTTCCTATTTAATTAATTTTTGTAATTTAATATGTCAATATATTAATTAAACTCTTTATATTACTTAACGACCATAATTTTCATTAACATTTTTTGCTATTTAATTCACCTCTTGAGTTTCTCGGCAATCAATTCTAATTTAATAATAACACAAAATAAATTAAAATTAAAAATAAATATTGGAATTTATATGTATATAATGTCTATAAAAACTATAGTACCCAGAATAGTTTCTATTCACCTTTATTTAATATCTATTGTCCGTGAGTTTCTATTTAGTGGATTATAATTTATGGTTGATGCGTGTCTATTTTATGATGTTTTACATCTATTTTTACACGCATTTCAGAGCTCATTTACGAGTTTTTAGTTGTTATTTCCCTATTTCGTCTACTTTCGTGTTTTTATGCTATTTTGCAGATTTATGCGGAAATGAGGCGATTTCGAGCCAAGTATTACCCTCGAGAATTTCGCATGGCTAAAGGAACAAGGGAGTGGAGAAGGAACGGAGTCCAATGCGCATTTCAAAGACCGAAAGACCAATATATGAAGATTTTGAAACTGATACTACAGATGCTTCGGTCGACCGACTGAACTCATTGGTCGGTCGACCAACACACCTGATATCTCAAGTTCAGAAGTTCAAATTCAAAGTCAGAATTCTTCATGGGCCCGATAACTGGTCGACCGACCAGCATCATCGGTCGGTCGACCAAGACGCGGGATTTTGAAAAAATCAGAAAAGGAGATTAAGCCCATGACGTTATTAGGTTAAGCAAAGAGTTGAGGGAAATTATATATTATATAAGCTTAATCAGCCCCTTGTACTAAATATCTTATGCTTTACTAATCTAGTTTTACCTTTCAATCTCATCAATTAGTTCTTAGTTTTTAGAATTATTATTAGCTAGTTTACAAAAGTTCTTCTTTAGTTTAATTCGCAAACATTCTAATTCCATGTGATTAGCAATAAAGTTCAGTCCTTTAGTTCTTAATCCTTTGTTACGGTAATCCTCTTTTTAATTCAGTTTTGTTTAATTGCATTATTGTTATGCTGGTTAGATAGAATGTAACACCCCGTAATTTCCAAGTCATTATATATTATTAAAATCTTATTTTAGTAATAATAATGTTCCACAATAAATAAAATTCCATTTAAAATCTATCGTTTTTGACTATGATATTAATATGTCCGTCCTAAAGTTATACTTCTTAAACTTGTGAAACGCTACTCTGTCCTTGTTACTAATTTTAAGATATTTTAAAGGCATATCTAGCTTTTACTTATAAAATAAAAGTTGTAGCTCTTTTTCTTAGCTTTCCAACGCAACAAAAAACACGTCAATACGAGTTCTGTAGAGGAAATTATGCCGAAAATACGAAAGGCTGTCACGGACCATCCGCAAACGAGACCCACGCTCGTTGCTTACTCTTTACTCTTTTCCACATGTCCTTTGGGACACTTGGCTAAGTATAGAACTTTGCCTTGCTGCCCAAGGTCATTCCTTCTACTTCATTCCTTCTTCTTCATTCCTTTACTTATTTTTTTCAGCTAAGAACACAAAACTCAAAACAAGAAGAACACCATTGTTGTGCACCTCAACCGTAAAACGGTCGTAAAATCTTCGTTACTTATCCGTTTTCGACGATTTTCGCGCCTATCTCTTCCTCTCTCCGTCCTCCATCTTTCTAGGTAATAAAATTATAATATTTCTTCCTTATAGTCCTCTGGTCGTGGCCTTTAAGGCACGGTTCTCTTAGCTAACCTCGTTTATTTGTGTGTAGCTAGTTCGGTTGTCCAAACCGGAGTGGCTTTAAGTTAAAATCATGCTTATTGAAGAGTTATAAGGTAATGGTGATGGGTTACTCGACTTTATCGTCTTTGTTTGCATGACTATATGCTAGTAATGTTTAGTATACTAGGATTGTTTTTGATTAAATAGTGGCATGATTAGGTTAATAAATCATATGTTTGGATGAATTTTGTCATGCATGGTTGGGTTGGATGAGATTTTAATTGTGGAGATTCATTAAGGGTTTTTTTGTGAAATGAGGTTATGATCATTGAGAATGGTTAGTTTGATGGTCTTTCAAGTTCATAGTGTTTTGTTTACAATGGTTAATTCATGAGGTTTCAGCACCTTGACAAATCTGTCCATTGTCTTGTACAATTTATTTCGACATCTTAGAGTATCCGCCTTTGAAAATGTTGAAAAGAAACCCCTCTTTATTTTGAATGTAGTGTTTACCTCTGAAATTTCGTAATTTTATTGCATGTCGTTTGTTCACAATAAATTATTTACGATCACTGCGCTGAAATACTCGCAGAATGGACAGTAGCTCAAAGATTGTTTCGAAAACCATTTTTATACTTTGAAAATATTCTGGTCCTTTCCAATAATTAAACTTTGAAGAGTTTTGATGATGATAGGAGTTTGTTTTGCCCCAAAATGATTTGTTAAACCCGTTTTATGAAGCAATACATTTTGTGTGATGGTTTCTGACACACTGTAAAGATCAGTCAATAACCCCCTGTTAAGTTTGTATTTTGACAATCTTTATTTGACAAATAATGTAGACAAAAGTCTTATTAATCTGACCCAATTGGCCTTGTATCATTTCGATTTTATTTGAATTAATTATGAATTTTACGGCAGAGGACAGCTGTGATGTGAAATGCGTTTAGATCTTTTGTTCCATAATTCAATCCCGTGTGTTCTCTTTTGGCATGGAACGGATATAAGTGTTGTATTAATCATCTTTTATTGGCTCATGTATGTTTGAATGAGTGGGTTAATGGTTATGTTATCCTAAGTTTGTGTAGGTGACGGTTATGTCATCCTAAAATTGTGTTGGCGACGGTTATGTCACTACAACGAAAATTGAATCGGGCGACAAATATTGGCGACGGAAATCCGTCGCAAAACACCTAATGGCGACGGACAACAGTCGCCAAAATTTTGTCGCTGACTTTTGTCGCCAAAAAAATTCGGGCGACTGAAATCCGTCGCCAAATTTGGCGACAGCAGGGGTAGTCGCCATATATGCAATTTGGCGACAGAACTGGCAGTCGCTAAATTGGCGACAGAAACGAGGCAGTCGCCAATTTGGCGACATACTGTCCGTCGCCAAAGCTGGCTTTTCCGTCGCCAATGCCCCTGACTTTCCAGGGGCTTTGGTTTTTGGTGCTCTGTTTTGGCGACTGAAATCAGTCGCCATTACATCATTTCAGTCGCCAAAATTCCTGGGCATTTTTCATGAAAATCATTTTTTTCTGCCAAATCCAATACGAAATAATTTCAGTACACCTGCAGACAGAAAGTAACCAGCAATTGGTGACGAACACCTTTTGAAACAACAACCAAATCTCCTTTTATAGAAAATGAGAACCGTTATCAAATTACAAGAACACGTTAACTAAACTAATAAATCTCCACGTTCGACAATTTTTCCTAAGTTACTAAACTAATTAACTGCTTGAAATCCCATGCTAGCTCCACTACCGTCGCCTCCCTTTCCTCTTGGATCATTAGGATCTTCATTAAATGGTTGTGAACCGGGGTTGCAAGAGTAGAAATACGTCTCCATGGCCTTAAGACGTTCTCTCATCAACCGCATTTCCTCATCTCTTTCCGCTCTTTCTCGGTCAAGTTGTGATTGCAATTTACTTACAAGAGACGGCTCGTAGGTGATACGTGTCTATTTTATGATGTTTTACATCTATTTTTACACGTATTTGGTCGCTCATTTACTATGTTTTAGCCTTTATTTCCCACAAATTGTGTACTTTCGTATTTTTATGCATTTTTTGCAGATTTATGCGGAAAAGAAGCAATTTAGCACCAAATTCGTATCCTCAAGTCTTTTGCTCAATTAAGGAATAAATGGAAAGTCAACTGGAGTCAAAATCAAGTACCAAAAGTCAAACCAAGAGGAAAACCGAAGACTTCCCAGAGGAAGCGGTCGACCGACCACCCAAACGGGTCGGCCGACCAGGCCTGATTTTCATGAAGCCCAATTTCCAAGAAAGGCCGGAAATAAGAGAAGTCCAACAAGAAGCGGTCGACCGACCAGCTAAACGGGTCGGCCGACCAGAACGAAGCCCATGCGAGTCTTTTTCGGAAATAAAGTAGAATTATAATCTTTAGGAAACTCTTAGTTTTTACCCTATATAAACTAATCTTGTGATTAGGGTTTTGCATCTTTTATCTATCAAATATACCATCTTTCTACTATCTTAAATCTCATCATATATTTTTAGTTTTGCAATCTTTCAATAGTTCCCAAGTATTCAATAAAGTTGATTCCGTTCTACCTTAATCTCAATTGTGGTAATTCTTCTTTGATCTAGTTTTTGTTCTTATTGCTTTTATTACAATTGTTAGGTTAGAATCCCAAGCCTTATTGAATCTTGCATGTTTAGATTAATTACTATGTTCTTCATGTTTATTCCCAATTTTATATTCGTCTTAACAGTTATGAGTAACTAAATTTCATATGTTAGGATGTAGGGGATAATACGCATAGGTAAATAAAATCCGAAAAACCGACCTGTAGCAGGACCACGGTCGGCCGACTGAAATAGTCGGTCGGTCGACCGAGGCCGTGGTCGGCCGACTGGAGTAGCCGGTCGGTCGACCACTCGCGTCTGTTTTCTTATTTCGCCTTTTCTTGTGAATTATAATACCCTACAATGAGACCAATAGGAGACTTGTAGGATGTTAGTAATGACCTACCCAAGATTGAAGATACGGGAAGGGCATTGGTTTACACCTTAAGACGGATAGGTTACTCAAGGCTGAAAGGTATGTGACCTGGAATTTAGGAATCACCCTTATTGTTGACACCCAATAATCGTGAGACCTAGGAACTAATAGCATAGGCCGAAAGGAGCTATTAGGTAGCATAGACCTAAAAAGTTATGTTACACCCCCTTACGCGACTGCAATACATGTTGACCTTAGGATTTATTTTACCTTAGCTATTTATTACCCGAACATCCTAGCATCCCTTTTATTATATTTTATTCTCATCTTTTTAATTCTTGTTTTATTTTAATCTTTGCCTTAGTTATAGTAATCAACCAATCAACCCCTAAAATTGTTACCTTCAAACATTAACATTAAGACAATAAACATTCCCCACCTCCTTGTGGTTCGACCCTGACTTTCACTATCTATTGTTAAAGTTAGGAATTATAAATTTATCTTTGGTACCCTCAACGACGGGCATCAAATTTTGGCGCCGTTGCCGGGGAGGTGACGCCAGTGTTTATTGTTTTTTGTTTATGTTTTCCCTTTTTCTTTCGCTGTCATGACCATCGCCCCTTTCCCACAACTCGAGCATGAACCTTTGTATTTCTATTGTGATAGATTAATCTCCTTCCTTTCTCAATTTGGCTATCCTATTAGTATTGGGGAGGTTTGTCGTATCTTATATGATGGAGTTACTGTTAAGACCTTGATCGAGATTGAGAGAAATTGTGAATGGGAATTTTTAGACCTACCCTGTGAGAAGCAATGGGAGCTTCTCAAACACCTAATGCGAGCCGGTGCAGATACGGAGGGGTATGAGGGCATTGATATTAGTAACCCGGATATTCCTGTTGAGTGTGATCCTATCACACCCATTACTGAAGAGTCGCTCATTCTTAAGGATGAGAATGATAGGTTATTTGATTCCCTCTGCCTCCCCGTTGATGATACTGACTTGGATTTAGATACAGATGATGAGTTAGACTTTCACCCCTTGACTGACCAACCTATTTCTGTAGGTGTTAGTAATGAACATATTCCTAACATGTTTGAACCCTCGGTTGATGAACCTTGTGTTTTGCAGGATTCTTCTATTGACAACTCTGATGTTTTTAATAATATTAGTGAATGTTATGTACAAGGATCCTTTACAAAGGATCCTTCGGAGGCTTTGATGTGTTTTGAGGCATGTGCAGGTGAATCTCTTGCTCAGGAGGCTGATTTGGATGCTCCAGATATTGCAGCACTAGTGACAGAGTCTATAGGCAGTAGGAAGAGAGATGTTCTCGATCGAGTAGTACCACTTACTCGATCAAATGCTGTAGAGAACGAGGTCACTCAAGCAAGTGATCATTTGGCTGAAAAGAAGAGCCCAAGGAAGAAGAGACCAAGGAAGGTGTCGACCCACGACTTGGGAGTCGACAACCCTAGGAGATGGATGGCTAGAGCTATGGATGATGACCCACCCATCTACATGGTGGAGAGAAAATCATCTATCCAAATCACCATAGCTGAAGGAGTAGCCTGTAGTCAGAGCCCTTGGTCAAAGAAACGCCGAATCCTTCGCGGATGACTTCTTCTTTTTGCTCGTTTCTGTTCTTCTTAAGATATTTTTTTTTTGTTTTGCTAAGACTTTCTTGCTTGCTTTCTTTAAGTTTTTAGGACATTTTTTTTTTGTGTTTGCGTAGTTAAGACTTTTTGGACTTGTTCTGGGATCTCGCGCATTGTTGGGCGCGCTTATTTTCTTGTTTTTTCAGGATTTACGAGAAAAAAAACGAAGACCTCCAGAACTCCACTGGTCGACCGACCAGAATCATCAGTCGGTCGACCAGAGGCGCTGTATCGCAGATTTTTCCGCTGTTCACAGGAGGTCGATCGACCAGAAACACCGGTCGGTCGACCTAATGTCCACTGCAGTCTTTCGTTTCTCTTCCTTAGAACTCGTGAAATCAACTTGGACATTTGAGTGACACTGCTGGCCACCAAAACCTCCCAGCTTACGCTGGTTTGGGAGGTTTTTCTCATGCATCTTTTAACCCAGTGAGTTCTTTCCAGTTTTTCCTTTATTCTATTCTACTTGCATTTGTCTTTTAATTTTTCTGAAACCTTTACTTGGGCTAATGCACAATGGGGACATTGTGCGGGTTGGTTTGGGGAATGGTTTCATGTTACATGCATTGCATTTTGTCACACGTTTACTGCATTTCTGTCTTGCATCGTTCTTTTCTTTATTTTCCTTATTTATACAAAAATCCAAAAAAAAAAAAAAATTTAAAAAATTCAAAAAATCCAAAAAATGCACGTTTATTTTAGCATATAGGTCGAGTCGGAACGAAAGTATTTCAAGGATGATTTAGCTATCTTACATGTCTATGCCTTTACCTTGCCTTGTCAACTTGTTTTAGTATGAGAGTCTTTTGCATATCTACGAGTTTTTGTCAACTTGCATATCTTGAGACTTGACTTATACCTTGGCAACCTACTATACATTCTGAGTTTTAGAGCCTTATTCCTGGTTTCATTATTAAACCGGTTGTCTAGGATGTGAGTAGTACTCCCCTTGGAACATGTTACATCAATATGCATAAACATGAGCTTGAATTGCTATATACTTGTTTTACTTTCTCGTTTTGTGAGTCTTGATACGTGCATTTGGGATCCCTTTTCTCATATTTACCCATAAGCTTCACATAGCCAAAATTGCCTTTTTATTCCCCCAAAACTACATCCCATACTTAGCCTACCCTTCCAAGCTAGTATTTGTGGTCATTGGATTTTTTTTTGAGGCATCTTGGTTTGTAAGCTATCATAAGCAAAAAGAGAAAAGAAAGAAAGAAAGCAAGAAAAGAAAAAGAACAGAAAATTCAAAGAAAGAAAGAAAAGAAAAAACGAAAAAAAATCCAGAAAATACGAAAGTCAGTCGACCGACCGCATATACAGGTCGGCCGACCAATTGGCACCATCAGAAAAAATTTTCGTTTCAAGAAATTCATTTCTTTTATTTGTTATCACTCCCGTACTTCATTCAAAATATTTGGGAGTCCTTTCTTATTTAATGTGAGAGTTGTGCCACAAGAAAAGGCACTTTCTTAATATCAAAAAGTTGTGAAATATGTTATTGGGAATCGGTTTTACTAGCTTGGCTACTAACCCCACAAATCCAAAAAACATCTTAATCACTTTTACCTTTTACCTCACATATCTTTTATTACCTCAATTGCATGTATCTAGGCCATTTAATGAGATTGTTATACAAAGTTGTAGAATTCCTGTTCATGTTAGATTGCAGGCATGTTTTCATGGGTCGCAGTTAGGTGAGTGTCATTACAAATATACTTCTTTCTATCTTTTACATATACTCACCCTTTGCTTCATGAGTGTCTCGAGCGTACCGCGAGAGTCCATGGTATAAGTCTCTATAGTCTTTATGTTTTCAAGTTTGACAACCCTATAACTCGTTTGCATGATTTGAATATTATCTCATTTTGTTCTTGGCATTGGTATAGGCTAACATGTAAATTTCGCTCTTAGATTGAAATCGTTCCATTAGTTAAGATCGAGTCTATTTCTTGCTTGAGGGCAAGCAAGGGTTTGGTTTGGGGAATTTGATACGTGTCTATTTTATGATGTTTTACATCTATTTTTACACGTATTTGGTCGCTCATTTACTATGTTTTAGCCTTTATTTCCCACAAATTGCGTACTTTCGTATTTTTATGCATTTTTTGCAGATTTATGCGGAAAAGAAGCAATTTAGCACCAAATTCGTATCCTCAAGTCTTTTGCTCAATTAAGGAATAAATGGAAAGTCAACTGGAGTCAAAATCAAGTACCAAAAGTCAAACCAAGAGGAAAACCGAAGACTTCCCAGAGGAAGCGGTCGACCGACCACCCAAACGGGTCGGCCGACCAGGCCTGATTTTCATGAAGCCCAATTTCCAAGAAAGGCCGGAAATAAGAGAAGTCCAACAAGAAGCGGTCGACCGACCAGCTAAACGGGTCGGCCGACCAGAACGAACGAAGCCCATGCGAGTCTTTTTCGGAAATAAAGTAGAATTAGAATCTTTAGGAAACTCTTAGTTTTTACCCTATATAAACTAATCTTGTGATTAGGGTTTTGCATCTTTTATCTATCAAATATACCATCTTTCTACTATCTTAAATCTCATCATATATTTTTAGTTTTGCAATCTTTCAATAGTTCCCAAGTATTCAATAAAGTTGATTCCGTTCTACCTTAATCTCAATTGTGGTAATTCTTCTTTGATCTAGTTTTTGTTCTTATTGCTTTTATTACAATTGTTAGGTTAGAATCCCAAGCCTTATTGAATCTTGCATGTTTAGATTAATTACTATGTTCTTCATGTTTATTCCCAATTTTATATTCGTCTTAACAGTTATGAGTAACTAAATTTCATATGTTAGGATGTAGGGGATAATACGCATAGGTAAATAAAATCCGAAAAACCGACCTGTAGCAGGACCACGGTCGGCCGACTGAAATAGTCGGTCGGTCGACCGAGGCCGTGGTCGGCCGACTGGAGTAGCCGGTCGGTCGACCACTCGCGTCTGTTTTCTTATTTCGCCTTTTCTTGTGAATTATAATACCCTACAATGAGACCAATAGGAGACTTGTAGGATGTTAGTAATGACCTACCCAAGATTGAAAGATACGGGAAGGGCATTGGTTTACACCTTAAGACGGATAGGTTACTCAAGGCTGAAAGGTATGTAACCTGGAATTTAGGAATCACCCTTATTGTTGACACTCAATAATTGTGAGACCTAGGAACTAATAGCATAGGCCGAAAGGAGCTATTAGGTAGCATGGACCTAAAAAGTTATGTTACACCCCCTTACGCGACTGCAATACATGTTGACCTTAGGATTTATTTTGCCTTAGCTATTTATTACCCGAACATCCTAGCATCCTCTTTTATTATACTTTATTCTCATCTTTTAATTCTTGTTTTATTTTAATCTTTTCTTTAGATATAGTAATCAACCAATCAACCCCCAAATTTGTTACCTTTAAACATTAACATTAAGACAATAAACATTCCCCACCTCCTTGTGGTTCGACCCTGACTTTCACTATCTAATTGTTTAAGTTAGGAATATAAATTTATCTTTGGTACCCTCAACGACGGGCATCAAATTTTAAGAAGAACAGAAACGAGCAAAAAGAAGAAGTCATCCGCGAAGGATTCGGCGTTTCTTTGACCAAGGGCTCTGACTACAGGCTACTCCTTCAGCTATGGTGATTTGGATAGATGATTTTCTCTCCACCATGTAGATGGGTGGGTCATCATCCATAGCTCTAGCCATCCATCTCCTAGGGTTGTCGACTCCCAAGTCGTGGGTCGACACCTTCCTTGGTCTCTTCTTCCTTGGGCTCTTCTTTTCAGCCAAATGATCACTTGCTTGAGTGACCTCGTTCTCTACAGCATTTGATCGAGTAAGTGGTACTACTCGATCGAGAACATCTCTCTTCCTACTGCCTATAGACTCTGTCACTAGTGCTGCAATATCTGGAGCATCCAAATCAGCCTCCTGAGCAAGAGATTCACCTGCACATGCCTCAAAACACATCAAAGCCTCCGAAGGATCCTTTGTAAAGGATCCTTGTACATAACATTCACTAATATTATTAAAAACATCAGAGTTGTCAATAGAAGAATCCTGCAAAACACAAGGTTCATCAACCGAGGGTTCAAACATGTTAGGAATATGTTCATTACTAACACCTACAGAAATAGGTTGGTCAGTCAAGGGGTGAAAGTCTAACTCATCATCTGTATCTAAATCCAAGTCAGTATCATCAACGGGGAGGCAGAGGGAATCAAATAACCTATCATTCTCATCCTTAAGAATGAGCGACTCTTCAGTAATGGGTGTGATAGGATCACACTCAACAGGAATATCCGGGTTACTAATATCAATGCCCTCATACCCCTCCGTATCTGCACCGGCTCGCATTAGGTGTTTGAGAAGCTCCCATTGCTTCTCACAGGGTAGGTCTAAAAATTCCCATTCACAATTTCTCTCAATCTCGATCAAGGTCTTAACAGTAACTCCATCATATAAGATACGACAAACCTCCCCAATACTAATAGGATAGCCAAATTGAGAAAGGAAGGAGATTAATCTATCACAATAGAAATACAAAGGTTCATGCTCGAGTTGTGGGAAAGGGGCGATGGTCATGACAGCGAAAGAAAAAGGGAAAACATAAACAAAAAACAATAAACACTGGCGTCACCTCCCCGGCAACGGCGCCAAAATTTGATGCCCGTCGTTGAGGGTACCAAAGATAAATTTATATTCCTAACTTAAACAATTAGATAGTGAAAGTCAGGGTCGAACCACAAGGAGGTGGGGAATTTTTATTGTCTTAATGTTAATGTTTAAAGGTAACAAATTTGGGGGTTGATTGGTTGATTACTATATCTAAAGAAAAGATTAAAATAAAACAAGAATTAAAAGATGAGAATAAAGTATAATAAAAGAGGATGCTAGGATGTTCGGGTAATAAATAGCTAAGGCAAAATAAATCCTAAGGTCAACATGTATTGCAGTCGCGTAAGGGGGTGTAACATAACTTTTTAGGTCCATGCTACCTAATAGCTCCTTTCGGCCTATGCTATTAGTTCCTAGGTCTCACAATTATTGAGTGTCAACAATAAGGGTGATTCCTAAATTCCAGGTTACATACCTTTCAGCCTTGAGTAACCTATCCGTCTTAAGGTGTAAACCAATGCCCTTCCCGTATCTTTCAATCTTGGGTAGGTCATTACTAACATCCTACAAGTCTCCTATTGGTCTCATTGCAGGATATTATAATTTATAAGAAAAGACGAAATAAGAAAACAGACGCGAGTGGTCGACCGACCGGCTACTCCAGTCGGCCGACCACGGCCTCGGTCGACCGACCAGTTATTCCAGTCGGCCGACCGTGGTCCTGTTACAGGTCGGATTTTCGGATTTTTATCTACCTATGCATATTATTCCCTACATCCTAACATATGAAAATTAGCTACTCATAACTGTTAAGACGAATATAAAATTGGGAATAAACATGAAGAACATAGTGATTAAAAACATGCAAGATTCAAGTAAAGCTTGGGATTCTAACTTAACAATTGTAATAAAAGCAAATAAGAACAATAATGAAACTAGATCAAAGAAGAATTACCACAATTGGAGTTAAGGAAGAACGGAATCAACTTTATTGAATACTTGGGAACTATTGAAAGATTGCAAAACTAAAAATATATGATGAGATTTAAGATAGTAGAAAGATGGTGTATTCGATAGATAAAAGATCATCAAACCCTAATCACAAGATTAGTTTATATAGGGTAAATAACTAAGAGTTTCCTTAAGATTCTAATTCTACTTTATTTCCGAAAACGAATCGTACGGGCTTCAATCTGGTCGGCCGACCCGTATAACTGGTCGGTCGACCACTTCTTGCTGGGCTTCTCTTATTTCCGGCCCCTTTTATGAAAATTGGACTTTATGAAAATCGGGCCTGGTCGGCCGACCCGTATAACTGGTCGGTCGACCGCTTCTGCACGGAAGTCTTCGGATTTCTTCTGTTTTGACTCTTGGTACTTGATTTTGACTCCAGTTGGCTTTCCATTTATTCCTTAATTAAGCAAAAGACTTGAGGATACGAATTTGGTGCTAAATCGTCTCTTTTCCGCATAAATCTGCAAAAGTGCATAAAAATACGAAAGTACACAATTTGTGGGAAATAGAGGCTAAAACATAGTAAATGAGCGACCAAATACGTGTAAAAATAGATGTAAAACATCATAAAATAGACACGTATCAAATTCCCCAAACCAAACCCTTGCTTGCCCTCAAGCAAGAAATAGACTCGATCTTAACTAATGGAACGATTTCAAGCTCAGAGCGAAATTTACATGTAAGCCTAAACCAATGCCAAGTACAAAATGAGAAAGTATTTAAATCATGCAAACGAGTTATAGGGTTGTCAAACTTGAAAACATAAAGACTATAGAGACTTATACCATGGACTCTCGCGGTACGCTCGAGACACTCATGAAGCAAAGGGTGAGTATATGTAAAAGATAGAAAGAAGTATATTTGTCATGACACTCACCTAACTGCGACCCATGGAAACATGCCTGCAATCTAACATGAACAAGAATTCTACAACTTTGTATAACAATCTCATTAAATGGCCTAGATACATGCAATTGAGGTAATAAAAGATATGTGAGGTAAAAGGTAAAAGTGGTTAAGATGTTTTTTGGATTTGTGGGGTTAGTAGCCAAGCTAGTAAAACCGATTCCCAATAACATATTTCACAACTTTTTGATATTAAGAAAGTGCCTTTTCTTGTGGCACAACTCTCACATTAAATAAGAAAGGACTCCCAAATATTTTGAATGAAGTACGGGAGTGATAACAAATAAAAGAAATGAATTTCTTGAAACGAAAATTTTTTCTGATGGTGCCAATTGGTCGGCCGACCTGTATATGCGGTCGGTCGACTGACTTTCGTATTTTCTGGATTTTTTTTCGTTTTTTCTTTTCTTTCTTTCTTTGAATTTTCTGTTCTTTTTCTTTTCTTGCTTTCTTTCTTTCTTTTCTCTTTTTGCTTATGATAGCTTACAAACCAAGATGCCTCAAAAAAAAAATCCAATGACCACAAATACTAGCTTGGAAGGGTAGGCTAAGTATGGGATGTAGTTTTGGGGGAATAAAAAGGCAATTTTGGCTATGTGAAGCTTATGGGTAAATATGAGAAAAGGGATCCCAAATGCACGTATCAAGACTCACAAAACGAGAAAGTAAAACAAGTATATAGCAATTCAAGCTCATGTTTATGCATATTGATGTAACATGTTCCAAGGGGAGTACTACTCACATCCTAGACAACCGGTTTAATAATGAAACCAGGAATAAGGCTCTAAAACTCAGAATGTATAGTAGGTTGCCAAGGTATAAGTCAAGTCTCAAGATATGCAAGTTGACAAAAACTCGTAGATATGCAAAAGACTTTCATACTAAAACAAGTTGACAAGGCAAGGTAAAAGCATAAACATGTGAGATAGCTAAATCATCCTTGAAATACTATCGTTCCGACTCGACCTATATGCTAAAATAAACGTGCATTTTTTTTTTGGAATTTTTGAATTTTTGAATTTTTTTTTTTTTTGGATTTTTGTATAAATAAGGAAAATAAAGAAAAGAACGATGCAAGACAGAAATGCAGTAAACGTGTGACAAAATGCAATGCATGTAACATGAAACCAGTAGGTTTGGCGCGGCTCATATGAGGACCTTCTAGCCGGTTCCTTGTAAAACACCCCATGAGCTTGTCCGGCCCCATATACCATACCCTTCTTGTAACCATCCACCAATTTGAACCAAATTTCATTATCATCCCGCTCAGGGTGGGCCTCTTTCTCTGCCTCATATGCCTCCTATAACATTAAGAAAATTATTATTAGTTAAGCAAAAACAATCATTGTCGAAGTTAACAAAAAAAACATCATTAGTTGAGAGAAACTATCTTACATATAACTCTTTGTCCTTAGCCTTAATCCAGATTCTTCTCTGCGTCTTTTCGTTGACCTTGGAATGCGTGTCAAGGAAAAGTTCGGGCATCGTCATCATCGGCTTCTTGCCGCCGTCTTTGTTGCCGCCGTCGTCGTTGTTGCTGCTATCCTTCTTCTTCTTCCCTCCCTAAATAGGGAAAATTGTTAATATAAGAAGTATAGTATATTCATTCAAAAAAGAGGTATTCATTCAAGACTTACACTAAAAATACGCGTCAAAAATGATCGTGATCCCCCGTGATGGGTAGGCTCGACCTCCGCATCTTTCTTCCCTCTTCTCTTGTTGATCTTCTTTTGAGCGGACACGGCTTGGAACTCGGGAGTCTCGCGTTGCTTTAGGAGATCTTGATATTTCTCACCTACAATTAAAAAGTATGTTAGTAGTATTAAGATATTTTCATTAATTCTTGTATTTACAAGTGACAAAACTTATATATTACATGTACCTTTTAGATGCTCCGGTTCCTTCTTTCTTTTAACAATCTTGTAGATATAGTCTCTATATCTTGCTTTACCAACTTCATGGTACCTATCAAGGACGGATTGTTCATGTTCAGGAGCCCAATAGAAAGATTGCTACACAAAAGAAAAAAAACATTAAATGTAATTAGTAGTTAGCTTAATGAGTTAAAAAAACAACTATAATTAATGCAATTACCCGATACGCATTGAACCAAGCTTCTTTTTGAGCCTTGCTAGCTTTCCCCCAAGAAGTAGGCACAGGTCCTAACAAGTTCTCCTTTGTGCTAGCAACGACCCCTCGACGAGGAGTCTGATGTCTAAACCTGTAACAGAAATTGTTAATTATAACAAATCATTTTATTACTTTAAAAATTGAATAATACACATTTAATAAACTAACTAACTCTTACCATAGTCCCGCCGGATCAAGTATAATCCGGTTATCCTGGGTGTACTGGAACTGTATACCATCGTCCGAGTCCTCATCCACTTGAGGCTCGATCTGTACCTCTTCTTCTACTGGTTCCTCTTCTTCTTGCACGGATGAAATATTAGCGCGATTACTGCCACCGCCTCGCACTCTACCTCGACCTCCTGCCATCTACAATCACTTAATTGAAAAACAACCTCAATCACATAATAATAACAATTTATTAACAACAAGTTCCAATTATACAATTAACCACAAACTTATAAGCTAATTTAAGACGGTCTTAATAAGCTAGTATAATCTAACTAACATCCTAATAAGCTATTAAACATCCTAATCGACTACTTTAATCTAATTAACCAACATCAATAAGGCTAACAACATCGTCTTATACAAACTTCTTATAAACCCTAACCCACAATTATCTTATTAATATGCTAATTGGCTTCTAATACCTAATTAATCACAACCTAATAAGCTAAGACGGTCTTAATAACCTACTACAATCACTAAATGCACAAAATAAACCAACAATCAATCAAAAAATTGAAATTGAAATTGAACTAAAAGAGAGTATACAAACCTTAAATGGGTTGAATGAAGGTAAGAACAAGTATGGTGGTGGTGGTGGTGGCCGGAATCCGGTGACAGTGGCGTTGAGGGTGGCCAGAACACGTAGGGTAGGGTGGTGGTGGTGGTGGTTTTCGCCGTTTGTGTGTTTGAGTGTTTGTGTGTTGTGTGTTTGCGAATAATGAAAGGGGAACGAATTGCTGCTGCTTGTATACGGTAATTTGGCGACGGACTCACCAAATTGGCGACTGAAAGTTTCTGTCGCCAAATTTGGCGACTACTTTCCTGTCGCCAAATTCACCATTCAGTCGCCCGATTGGTCGGTGGTTGGAAGTTTGGGGAAAGGGTTCTGTCGCCAAATTGGCGACTGATTTCCGTCGCCCGAATTTTTGTCCTGTCGCCAAATTGGCGACTGCCCTATGCGGTCGCCAAAAAATGTCGCCCGATCAAGTTTTTCTTGTAGTGTGTTGCCTTGACATGTGAATAGATAGCGGTGGTAAGATTTGTGTATCACTGTAATGAACTAACGCCACCCATGCAATGGGAATTTATCTATGTTCGTGATTCGTCGGAGGCAGTGCTTATACGCTCCGGTCCCCGTGTGTCGTTCGGTGTAAGGCATTACATCGAGAGGTCTGGCCAGGTCTTAGGCATATAGGCAGTGGTTATACGCTATACATAGTATTCGAAGGCAGTGGTTATACGCTCCGTAGCTGGAGGCAGTGGTTATACGCTCCAGTAGCCAGAGGCAGTGGTTATACGCTCTGGTACGTTAGAGGCAGTGGTTATACGCTCTGATGGCGTTCATTCTATTCATGCATTCGGAGGCAGTGGTTATACGCTCCGTAACTGGAGGCAGTGGTTATACGCTCCAGTAGCCAGAGGCAGTGGTTATACGCTCTGGTACGTCAGAGGCAGTGGTTATACGCTCTGACTATGTGTATTCTTTGCTTGGATGTTTCCTTGATTTTGATACTATCTCATATGTTGGCTTTAATTCTGTTATACATGTTGATTCATGCTGTTTTCAAATGTTTTTGACTTATCGCCACGCATTGATCATGTTGTTCATGTTTGGTAATATATATGATTGTTTATGCAATTATATACATGTTTATATGTATAAGATGTTTAGTATTACCGTTTACATGTTTTCTGACGTAAAGTGGCTGGGAGAACCCTGAGTTACTCCCCACTGACTGTGGCGTTCATGTTTCATGAATGTAGGTTGGTGCTGTTTGGGGAAGACGTGTGGCTAGCGAGCATTGTTGATAATTCGACAATTACCCTTACGCTTAGTTTAGATTTAATTCATGTTATTATCGTGGGATACCTTATCCCTCGTCTATTTAAGTTATTTTGTATAATTTATACTTTCTCATTAATTTTTAGTCTTCCGCATGTTGTTTTGATATTCCGCGAAAAAGGTTTAATAAATATGTCGAAAAGTTTTTAAAAGTATCGTTTTTCCGCTGCAAATTATTTGTTTATTTTTATGCTAAATCGCGGGTTGTCACAGTTGGTATCAGAGCAGTAATGCTCCCGACCCACGCACGTGTACCCCAACTTAAATATCAATTTGACCTGAAATAATGAATGAGAGATGGGTAGATTTAAGGACCAAGTGGTAGTCTGTAATGTGATTGCCCTTGTTAGGTCTAACATGTTTGTTAATTGTCAAAGATTTTATTTTTGTGCTCAAGGATTGGTGAACCATGAGCTTACCTGGATGACGATCAAGATTATTGTCTACTACCGAAGATGGAAGATTTGTGTTAGCTTTGAAGGATGCTTCTATGTCCCCGAAGATACTCTTTACTCATCATGTATCACCTTTTTCCTTATTTCTTGATGCATATCCTCCCTTCCCGAACTCTTTTCTATCTTAACTCGAAATCTACTTTCGTAACTTCCCGACTTAACCTTATCCTTGTTACTTACCTTTTCCCATGGCTCTTTGTAGGTAGCCTAGATTAGTTGGATATTGAGGATTTTGTTCGAGAATAACCCCTAGCCCTTATTTTGAGAAGTAATCTTACTGAAAACGTTTAGGGAGTGTAGTAAGCCATGTCTTGGTGATCGTAATGCTTAGTTGTTTACCTTACATAGTGAGTGAAAATGGTTGGTGGAATTCTTGGTTTAAAACATTGAATTATACGTGTTTGGTGGATTTTAACCTTTGGAATCATAATTGGGATTTAGAATTAGTAGATTAAAATGTGACGCTTTAAGAGTATGAATGAGGTGTTTGAAGTCATAAAATGCATTTGGAAAATATACTTGGGATGTTAGTGAAAACGAATGGTTGAGTGAAGTGAATCAATAATGCTTGACTTTGGGAATTAGGTTTGACTTTATTTGGGATGTTACTTTTGGAGGATAAGAATCGTCTATATTGATGGACGAGTATTGAAAGAGTTATTAATGTAACTTTAGAGGAACCGACTGAAGTTTACTCTTTTAGTTATTTGATTGGATTAGAGGTGTAACCTTTGAGGAGTTACTTGAAGATCATGTCTTTGGATGTTTGATTGATGTCATAAGGTGCAACTTATGGATTTGTGAGATTTCGATGTTGCGATGTTTAATAGACGTTTGGATTCGTATATGGAGGTGTGGAGACGTTAATAGTGGATCTTAGTGTTCACATTTTGAGGTATCTGAGAATTACAAGGATTTACGCCTTGTGTGGAATTAGAACAGAGTAACTCGATGAGTAATGAAAGTTTTGGGAATTGAACGAATTAGAGAGAGTTGATAATCTGTGGAGTACAAAAATTATGAACTAGCAATGGTATAAAAATGGTTTATCCTGGAATATTAATGAAGTGTCGTTTAGGAAATTTAAGAAGTAGAGATACATGAAACTTTATGGAATAGTCGAAATTGAGATAATCGTACACCTGAAAGGACTTATAGTATGGTAAACCATCTGGGAAAATTATTCTTGGAAAGTGATAGTTCAGTGTGCTTGAATTGGTAAATAGGAGATGAGAACCTTGTGAGAATTTTAGGAAGCCTGAGCCTTGGGAATTGTGTCAGTTCAAATCATAACCTTTTCTCAACGCTTCTCTTCTTCTTTCTTCTTCAGTGCTAATTCCGTCGAGTTATGCTTTCATAACAAAGCTTACTTGACCTCTTTTTACGTCATATATCTTGTTACCTCTAATGCTTATCCTTCTACTCTTAGCTTCACTTTTGTTGGAATCCAAAATCTAGAGTCTCTTAGCCATCATCTTATGTATCTCTCCCTCAAGTTTCTATATCGCTTTTGTTCCTGAAGTTTGTATCATATCTTTAACCATTGTGAGCCTTGTCTCCTTTGCTTTTGGACTAGTTGTGAGGATGAATTCGTTTGTGGAATATTGATATATGCTTAGAGGATCCTTGGTCTTGTTTTATCGGACATAGTTGAAAGAATTAGTGTTTGGTGACGTTTGGGTAATATTACGTAGTGTGCCATCTTGATGGTTTAAAGTTAAAGGTTTAAAGTTATGAGTACTTCATGTGGATTGGTATCAACAGTAAGGTTAATAATTTTGGTGTTATCTATGAGAGTGTTGATGGTTACCTGGAGACGGTTTGGGTGAAACTTGTTACTTTTATGAGACTTTCTTTTGGGATGATCACTTTACGGTAATGAATTATGGTAGTCATGGTTTAAGAAATGTTTTCTTGATTTGGGTCGATGAGAGTTGACTAGTTTGGGACTGAATGCTTTGGATGTTTAACTCGTAGTCCTATGTTTGCGAATAGTTACGGTTTGAAGAATACCGTGTTTATGTTTTTGGGATTAGATGTTTTGGATGTTTATCTCATAATCCTATGTATGAAAGTAAGTACAGTTCCGAGAGTGCCGCTTCCATATCTTTTGTTGTCGGTATGAGCGTAATAGATTTTTGTTTATAGGTCTGGAAGTACGATGGATTCAGGTTTAAGATTCTTGTTTTTGTGATTCACCTTGTTTGGAGATCTGTAACATATGGTAGTTGAGTATGAATGCAACCTTGTTAGTAATTTTGGATCTAGCTCTATGAAGGATGTTGATTGTTGAGTAATAATCGAGAGTTGTGAAGTCCTTTTGGTAATAACATATCTTGTATCGTGGTTAACCTGGGAGTGAGTGACCCAAGTGGAGTCGAGAAAGCCTTGAGAGTTTTATGGTTACAAGAGCTGTCTTCTGAGGTATGTAAGGAATCATGATGATGATGATGATGTTTCATTTATGGATTGAGTGGTTAGTGATTTCCGTAATCCGAAGAGTTATCTTCCTCCTTAACCGTAAACCTCTTTATTCGTGCTTTTTGTTCTTTTGTTGTTTTTGCCTTTTTAATCTCTCGTCAAGCACCGTCCTTAGCCTTGAAGGTGGTAGTTTATGATGCCTTGTTTTGGGTTAGCTTCCTTGTTGACCTCTTTGTGCTTTGAGACCTTTGAAGTAACGACCCGACCCTCTTTGGTTGATGATATGTAGCTGTCATCCTTGTGATTTGTTTAAAGTGATATTCAAAATATTTTTTCCATTTATATACTTTATAACCGATTTGAGTCACCTTACTTTTGTTCTTGAAAAACTTTAATTTCTGTTACAACCTTACTTATTTTTCCGGATTCAAAAATGGAAGTTTACTTTCGAAATGACATGTTTAGAAAAACATGAAATGGTATATAATTTTGATTGATTTTAGCGCTGATTTGATGCAAGACTTGTTATTGGAGACGTCTAAAAACTCGTATTACGCTTGTCGACGCATGATATATTTTGGTTTTGGACTAGTCCTTGATTTGGAATGTCAGACTCTTGAATGCGCAACGAGAAGCCTGTTGTTCCATTGACGAGGACTTGTGCCTTTGGAAACTTTTTTTCGAAGTTTTTGAAATAAATCCAAGTTTTGAAATATCAAATTTTGGGTAAACGCTTTGGTTGTTTACCTTGTCTTTACAACTTACCGTTTTCTGCTTTCAAGTTTCGAGGACGAAACTTTTTAAAAGGTGGGGTGATTGTAACACCCCGTAATTTCCAAGTCATTATATATTATTAAAATCTTATTTTAGTAATAATAATGTTCCACAATAAATAAAATTCCATTTAAAATCTATCGTTTTTGACTATGATATTAATATGTCCGTCCTAAAGTTATACTTCTTAAACTTGTGAAACGCTACTCTGTCCTTGTTACTAATTTTAAGATATTTTAAAGGCATATCTAGCTTTTACTTATAAAATAAAAGTTGTAGCTCTTTTCCTTAGCTTTCCAACGCAACAAAAAACACGTCAATACGAGTTCTGTAGAGGAAATTATGCCGAAAATACGAAAGGCTGTCACGGACCATCCGCAAACGAGACCCACGCTCGTTGCTTACTCTTTACTCTTTTCCACATGTCCTTTGGGACACTTGGCTAAGTATAGAACTTTGCCTTGCTGCCCAAGGTCATTCCTTCTACTTCATTCCTTCTTCTTCATTCCTTTACTTATTTTTTTCAGCTAAGAACACAAAACTCAAAACAAGAAGAACACCATTGTTGTGCACCTCAACCGTAAAACGGTCGTAAAATCTTCGTTACTTATCCGTTTTCGACGATTTTCGCGCCTATCTCTTCCTCTCTCCGTCCTCCATCTTTCTAGGTAATAAAATTATAATATTTCTTCCTTATAGTCCTCTGGTCGTGGCCTTTAAGGCACGGTTCTCTTAGCTAACCTCGTTTATTTGTGTGTAGCTAGTTCGGTTGTCCAAACCGGAGTGGCTTTAAGTTAAAATCATGCTTATTGAAGAGTTATAAGGTAATGGTGATGGGTTACTCGACTTTATCGTCTTTGTTTGCATGACTATATGCTAGTAATGTTTAGTATACTAGGATTGTTTTTGAATAAATAGTGGCATGATTAGGTTAATAAATCATATGTTTGGATGAATTTTGTCATGCATGGTTGGGTTGGATGAGATTTTAATTGTGGAGATTCATTAAGGGTTTTTTTGTGAAATGAGGTTATGATCATTGAGAATGGTTAGTTTGATGGTCTTTCAAGTTCATAGTGTTTTGTTTACAATGGTTAATTCATGAGGTTTCAGCACCTTGACAAATCTGTCCATTGTCTTGTACAATTTATTTCGACATCTTAGAGTATCCGCCTTTGAAAATGTTGAAAAGAAACCCCTCTTTATTTTGAATGTAGTGTTTACCTCTGAAATTTCGTAATTTTATTGCATGTCGTTTGTTCACAATAAATTATTTACGATCACTGCGCTGAAATACTCGCAGAATGGACAGTAGCTCAAAGATTGTTTCGAAAACCATTTTTATACTTTGAAAATATTCTGGTCCTTTCCAATAATTAAACTTTGAAGAGTTTTGATGATGATAGGAGTTTGTTTTGCCCCAAAATGATTTGTTAAACCCGTTTTATGAAGCAATACATTTTGTGTGATGGTTTCTGACACACTGTAAAGATCAGTCAATAACCCCCTGTTAAGTTTGTATTTTGACAATCTTTATTTGACAAATAATGTAGACAAAAGTCTTATTAATCCGACCCAATTGGCCTTGTATCATTTCGATTTTATTTGAATTAATTATGAATTTTACGGCAGATGACAGCTGTGATGTGAAATGCGTTTAGATCTTTTGTTCCATAATTCAATCCCGTGTGTTCTCTTTTGGCATGGAACGGATATAAGTGTTGTATTAATCATCTTTTATTGGCTCATGTATGTTTGAATGAGTGGGTTAATGGTTATGTTATCCTAAGTTTGTGTAGGTGACGGTTATGTCATCCTAAAATTGTGTTGGCGACGGTTATGTTGCCTTGACATGTGAATAGATAGCGGTGGTACGATTTGTGTATCACTGTAATGAACTAACGCCACCCATGCAATGGGAATTTATCTATGTTCGGGATTCGTCGGTGGCAGTGGTTATACGCTCCGGTCCCCGTGTGTCGTTCGGTGTAAGGCATTACATCGAGAGGTCTGGCCAGGTCTTAGGCATATAGGCAGTGGTTATACGCTATACATAGTATTCGGAGGCAGTGGTTATACGCTCCGTAGCTGGAGGCAGTGGTTATACGCTCCAGTAGCCAGAGGCAGTGGTTATACGCTCTGACGGCGTTCATTCTATTCATGCATTCGGAGGCAGTGGTTATACGCTCCGTAACTGGAGGCAGTGGTTATACGCTCCAGTAGCCAGAGGCAGTGGTTATACACTGGTACGTCAGAGGCAGTGGTTATACGCTCTGACTATGTGTATTCTTTGCTTGGATGTTTCCTTGATTTTGATACTATCTCATATGTTGGCTTTAATTCTGTTATACATGTTGATTCATGCTGTTTTCAAATGTTTTTGACTTATCGCCACGCATTGATCATGTTGTTCATGTTTGGTAATATATATGATTGTTTATGAAATTATATACATGTTTATATGTATAAGATGTTTAGTATTACCGTTTACATGTTTTCTGACGTAAAGTGGCTGGGAGAACCCTGAGTTACTCCCCACTGACTGTGGCGTTCATGTTTCATGAATGTAGGTTGGTGCTGTTTGGGGAAGACGTGTGGCTAGCGAGCATTGTTGATAATTCGACAATTACCCTTACGCTTAGTTTAGATTTAATTCATGTTATTATCGTGGGATACCTTATCCCACGTCTATTTAAGTTATTTTGTATAATTTATACTTTCTCATTAATTTTTAGTCTTCCGCATGTTGTTTTGATATTCCGCGAAAACGTTTTAATAAATATGTCGAAAAGTTTTTAAAAGTATCGTTTTTCCGCTGCAAATTATTTGTTTATTTTTATGCTAAATCGCGGGGTGTCACATAGAATCCCTAAACCTTTTTTGTTAATTACATGTTTATTGTTTTAATCATTATGTTTGTTGTTGTTATTGTTAAAGTTGTTATTTTTACTAGTAGTATGCGTAGGTAACTTCATATGTTAGGATGTAGGCGAGTAATGGCGTAGATGGCATGATTTAGGGCAACCCGTAGCAGACCTCGGTCGACCGACTGGCTTCTCTGGTCGGTCGACTGAGGTAGTTAGTTGATCGACCGGAATAGCTGGTCGGTCAACCAACTCCGTGTATGATCAGACCTGTTTTCTTCCGTTAATCGCAATATCTTACAATGAGACCGAATGGAGACTTGTAGGATGCTTAATAATGACCAACCCTGGGATAGAAAGATAAGGGAAGGGCATTAGTTAATGTTTTAAGACAGCTAGGTTACTAAGGCAGAAGGGTATGTGACCTAAACATTATGAATCACCTTTATTGTTGACACCCGATATTTGTGAGACCAAGGAACTAATAGCATAGGCCGAAATGAGCAATTAGATAATGTAGACCGAAAGGATTTATTAACCCCTTACACGACTGTAATACATCTTGACCTAGACCGTTTGCCATCGTAGCTATAACGACCCAATCATCCTAACATCTCTTTTTATCATAGTTTATTCATATCTTTATTTCTGTCTTGTTCTTGTTTTTATTATTAGACCTAGTGATAAACCAAATATCAAACTTTCAAACCCCCGACTGTTACCTTAATACATAGACCTAAAACGACTAACACTCCCAACCTCCTTGTGGTTCGACCCTGACTTTCACTATCTATAGTTAAAGTTTAGGAATTATAAATTTTTTCTTTTGCACCCTCAACGACGGGTATCAAATTTTGGCGCCGTTGCCGGGGAGGTAGCGCTAGTGTTAATGTTAATTGTTTTTTGTTTTGTCTTATTTTTGTGTTTAAGGAACTTCGTTCCTTAAACCGTTCTCACTTTTTTCTGTAGTTTCTATCTTATGCGCAGGCCAGTTCAAGGAGAACTACTTCCCCTTGACCTCGAGCTTGAGAAGACTCTAAGGACTAAGAGAAGGTTATTTCAGCAAGACAAAGAAGGAGGTTCACCATCTTCTTTGTTCTAGGAAGACATTTTTGATAACCAACCACCTACACCAAATCACCCTCTCACACCAAATCAACCACCCATACCCATTTTATTCATAAATACCGAACCACCCAAACCCGACGAGGAAGAAATGGCGGAAGAGGCGAGCATCGCTAGTCATTCTATGCCCCAGGTGAAGGACCTTTACAAAGGGTTCATATTACCTGCAGGAACGGGTAAACTGTTTGAGGCTAAACCCTCCTATATTTCTATGGTTGAAAAAAACCAATTTGGGGGTGCAGCCAATGAAGACGCGGCGAAGCATATTGAGATCTTCACCGATTATATCTGCTCTATTGCACCTGCAGATGGTGTTACCCAAGACCAGAATAAGCAAACAATGTTTATTTTCTCACTTCGGGATTCAGCTCGGGAATGGTATCGGGATTTGGACCGCACTGCTGCTGGAGTCACGGATTGGAATACGTTGGCCTTGGCTTTTTACCAGAAATATTATTCCGCGTCAAAAACCAATGCCTTGAGGGCCCAAATTACTAGCTTCAAACAAGGGCCAGCTGAGGACTTTAGTGAGGCGTGGACACGCTTCAAGAGGCTTGTTCGATCCATACCTCACATGGATTTGAACAGTGGTTCCTTTGCAATTAGTTCTACAACGGGTTGTATGATGACAACCGTGCCTACTTGGATGCCGCGGCCAACTGAAGGTTTCAGGAAAACAGTGGGGAGACCAAGGGTCTCAAAATAATAGAGGATGTTGTTGTACATCGAGCCGAGCACGGGAATTCCCGTGGTAATCAAAGGAAAGCCGAATCTTCGGTAGCTGCGATTGAGGCTCTTGTGGCTCGTTTTGACAAATATGAGCTTGGTGGGGGAAGTAAAGGAGGTATGTACCAAGTGAACGCGGTATTGGATGGACCATTTGATTGTGAAAGGTGCGGGGGAGAAGGCAATGTCTTCAAGTTTTGTACTAATCCAAACGAAACTTGCACGGCATTCCAACACTACCGCCAAAACAACTTCTATGACCCGAAAAAAATTCATCCCAACTTGAGGTGGACCAGCCAAAACGTTCAAAATCCACAACAACCACCACCACAAAATCAAAGCTACATCCCACCCCACAAACAAAACTTCCAAAAATAGCCCTTCATTCCTCAACAACCTCAGAATCCACCCCAAAGCACTGATACGATGATCCAAAATCTCATGGGGATGGTGCAAAAAGAGTCCAAAGCTAGGGAGGCCGGGATGAAAATGTTGGAGTCCCAAATTGCTCAACTTGTGAGCAAGAATAACTCGAGAACTCCGGGACAACTTCCGACACAGCCCGACCAGAAAAAGGAGACCCTTAATATCATATCATTGAGGAGTGGGACCAAGGTTGGAAGTCCTAAGGCTGTGGAGAAGAAAAATCAGAAGAAAAAGGAGGCAAGTATCAGTGGCAGCGGTCGACCGACCAGTGATATCAGTCGGTCGACCAATGTCGAAAGATCAGAGACCATTCCAGTACCTACTGGAAATTTAGAGGAGGCAGAGACCGGTCGACCGACCGAGGATAGTGGTCGACCGACCACTGTAGCTGGCAGATTCTTTCAGGCCAGAAATGCCTAAAAACTTGAGGCAATTTCTGTTTCAAAGTGACAACGCCCCGAAATTCTTAAGGAGAGTCGCGGATAATGCTGAAGGCTCTACTCTTCCTCCGTACCCAGAGAGGCTCATTCCTACGAAGGAACAGGTATCCTTCGATAAATTTAAAGATGTTATTAGGAGTCTCAATGTACAAGTCCTGTTTTTAGAGTTGTTCAACAAGTTCCTTCCTATATGAAGTTCATGCGTCAACTTTTGACGAGGAAGAGGTCTTTAGATAAGGTTGAGTCGGTTGCTTTGACCGAAGGGTCTTCTAGTTTCTTAACCCACGTTATAGCACCTCATAAGCTTGAAGACCCAGGTAGCTTTTCTGTCCCATGTAACATAGGTACCTTCCCAATCAAGAAGGCACTTTGTTACTTAGGGGCAAGCATTAGATATATGCCTTTGAGTATAGCTAAGAAACTAGGGATGACCACCTTTTCTGTGACTAGTATGACGATCCAAATGGCGGACCGCACCTCGGTAGAACCCATAGGGTTGTTAGAAAACATTCCCATTCGCATTGATAGGTTCTTTTTCCCGGTTGACTTTGTTGTATTGTGTAACAACCCGACCCACCACCGTCGTAACACAAACCCAATAAGATGGGTGCACACTTTTGGGCCCATTATTTGTCCTCACTTAAGCCCAAAAGCACAAGGCCTTGTTACTAAATGGTGGGTGGGAGCTATTATAAACATATCACAAGCATCTCAATCTACCGATATGGGACAAATTTCCACACAAACTCATATCATACTCTTGGGGTGTTACAAACTCCCCCACTTAAAGAACACAACGTCCTCGTTGTGCCTCAAACTTGACCACAACCAGGGCCAGAATCCTCCCCCGCTAGGTGTGTGACCCGGGTACTCCCGACCACAGGCTCACCACACGGTCGCAGGGTCGCTCTGATACCATTTGTAACAACCCGACCCACCACCGTCGTAACACAAACCCAATAAGATGGGTGCACACTTTTGGGCCCATTATTTGTCCTCACTTAAGCCCAAAAGCACAAGGCCTTGTTACTAAATGGTGGGTGGGAGCTATTATAAACATATCACAAGCATCTCAATCTACCGATGTGGGACAAATTTCCACACAAACTCATATCATACTCTTGGGGTGTTACATATTGGATATCCCTGAGGATGCCCACATGCCTATCATTCTAGGGAGACCCTTTTTGCACACTGCTGGTGCAATAATCGATGTGGGGAGTAGAACTTTGACATTCAAGGTAGGGAAACACTCTATCATATTTGGTCAATCCTATAGGAAGAAGGATGTCATGACTGTTAGAAATCAAATTCCAGATTATATACTCATATCTCATATGAGTTTTGTTTCGTTAAGTTTAGTCATAAAAACTTAATTAGATCTTATGCATGCATGATGATTACATAAGAAGTATGAATGTCCTTACATTTGTTTTAGAAGGTTTATACTCAATAATCACCTATTAATGAGTCTTCTATGAACCGAAATACCCTTATAACGGTTTATATTGAAACCGTCTCCAAAAACTCTTATCAAGGAACCGTTCTCAAACTAAAACAATTTTTGTTACTAGAAAAATTGAATTAGTATACTAGAAATAATAATAATATTACTCTTAATATTATTAGTATTAGAAATGATTTATTTTACTTAGAAAACTATTTTCTAAGGAAGGATGAGAATAAGATGTGTAAATGATGTGTGTTGTGTAAGATGAACAAGCAACCATTAAAGACAACTAGTGAGTATGTAGTGTGTGAAGTGTAGTATATATGGAGCAAAATGAGCTTGCTTGCTCACTCTTTTGGCCGGCCTACACAAGCCATCTAAGGCCAATGCATGCTCTTCTAGCTCTTACACAAAAGCAAGCAAGATACCTTACATATTCCTTATGTGTAAGACACATAATGATTATGTGCAAATTTACACACAATCTCACCACACATACATACATACACGGCTGAAGTGGGTCTTAATATAGACCCAATTTATCTTTGTCAATTGTGTTAATTTGTAACATGTCACACATGTCCCATAACACATGACCCAATTTGTTGATTATGCAATTTTAACTCTTTAAAATTCGTAATTCACAAATTTATTACATTTAAATAATCCCTCTAGTAATTCGAAATTATTATCTTATAAAATGTAATATCATAATTTTATAACAACTAATTGTAATTTTATGATCAACCGTGTTCATTCTCAATTTAATCGTTTCCCTAAACGAGGAAATAAAACGTGTAATAAAACAATTTTATTACTTTGACCATTTTTATTATAATCCCATTATAACAATATTCGTCACGTAAAATCATTTCCAAATTTCTAGTTATTAATTAATTCGTATCCAATACGATTTAATTAAATATTCCATTGAGACGAAATTCCCTAAAGATATGACCTTAAGAGATCAACTGATCACCACCATCATATGACGATAATGTCAAACTCTAGACAACGAATCATTATCGGTAGTTGATCAGTCGACTTTCAAAGAGTAACATTCCCAGTTGTGTTTCATTCAAATGAGTTTTAATTATGTCAACACACTATTGTCGATGACACTTCCTCCAACGATCTCCCACTTGTCCGAGACAAGTGTGCGTCACCAATTCTCTTGCCCTATTACTATCTCCTACTCAATGCAAGGCGTCATCTTAGGTCGTGCCCGCAATTGATTTTATCTAGAGTGGTTTTTCTCGATCTGGAGTTATAACTACTGATCGGAATTATCTACCATAGATATCTTTCGCGCATGGCCACGCATTTCTAGTTATTTTTCTCCTCGAGTGGCCTAGTGATATTTCTCAACCCTGACAAGGGGTGGACAATTCCTAATCGGCCTATTCCTTCCGGCTGGCCATAGCCCATCATAACCCAAAATATTGTTGGAGGAAGTGTCATCGACAATAGTGCGTTGACATAATTAAAACTCATTTGAATAAAACACAACTAGGAATGTTACTCTTTTATAGTCGACTGGTCAACATTTACCGATAATGATTGGCTGTCTAGAGTTTGACATTATCGTCATATGATGGTGGTGATCAGTTGATCCCTTAAGGTCATATCTTTAGGGAATTCCGTCTCAATGGAATAATTAATTAATATCGTATTGGATGCGAATTAATTAAAGACTGGAAATTTGGAAATGATTTTACGTGGCGAATATTATTATAATGGGATTATAATAATAATGGTCAAAGTAACAAAATTGTTTTATTACACGGTTTTTATTTACTCGTTTGGAAACGATTATATTGAGAGTGAACACGGTTGATCATAAAATTACAAAGAGTTGTAATTAAAATTATGATAATACATTTTATAATATGGTAATTGAGTATTACTAATAATATTATTTAAATGTTATAAAATTGTGAATTATGAATTTTAAAGAGTTAAAATTACATAATTGACAAATTGGGTCATGTGTTATGGGACACATGTGACATGTTACAAATTAACACAATTGACAAAGATAAAATTGGTCTATAATAAGACCCATTTGGACCGTGTATATGTAGTGTGTATGTGTGATGGTTGTGTGTGTAAGTATACAAAGTGATTGTGTGTGTCATGCATAAAGAATAATGTAAGGAATATTGTATGCATTGTGTAAGAACAAGATGGCCATGCATTGGCTCTTGTGGCTTGATTTGGCCGGCCATGAGGCTTGCTTAGCAAGCTCATGTGCTTATAAAATCAACACTCACTTCATGCATGAACATAGGTGTTGGCATTTGTTACTAGCACACAACTCCAACAACTCACACATCTTACAAATATCTCATACTTGTTGTACTTAGAAAATGGTTTTCTAAGTGTAAATTATTTCTAAAATTAATAATATTAAGAATAATATTGTTATTATTTCTAGTTTACTAATTCAATTCATGCATGAACATAGGTGTTGGCATTTGTTACTAGCACACAACTCCAACAACTCACACATCTTGCATATATCTCATACTTGTTGTACTTAGAAAATGGTTTCCTAAGTGTAAATCATTTCGTTCTAAAATTAATAATATTAAGAGTAATATTGTTATTATTTCTAGTTTACTAATTCAATTTTTCTAGTAACAAAAATTGTTTTGGTTTGAGAAAGGTTCCTTGATAAGAGCTTTTGGAGACGGTTTCAATATAAACCGTTATAAGGGTATTTCGGTTCATAGAAGACTCACTAATAGGTGATTATTGAGTATAAACCTTCTAAAATCAATGTAAGGAAATCCATACTTCTTATGTAATCATCATGCATGCATAAGATCTAATTAAGTTTTTATGACTAAACATAAAGAAACAAAACTCATATAAGATATGAGTATAAAATATGAAATTCGATTTCTAACAAGTGGTATCAGAGCATTACGGTTGTTGCATGCATGATCGGATTCATGTTTTGTGTTAATTAGATTAACACAAGTATTTCGAAAATATTGTGTTTTATTATGATAAATCACAAAATAATTTTGCATGTTAAAGTTTCTGGTTCTAAAATGGTTTTAGGACATAAAAATAATTTTATGGATTTTTATTTTTCATTTTATATTTATTTGTATATTTTTTTTGTTTAAATCGGTTTTAAACAACAAATAATGGGAAAAATAGTTAAACTTAGTTTCTGGCCGAGTTTTTTTGATATGTTCTCACATGCAGATTTTATATGATGTATAAAAATTTTCGTATCAAATAAAGTTATTATGCATGAATTATGATTTTTATGAGATAAACAGTCATAATATGAGTTAAAATGGGTATAGGAGGTTATATTTCGAATCTGACCTTGAAAATTTTATGAGATATCACATGCAATATATACAGTGCCTATAAAATTTTTGAGATTTTTCGTACTTATTTTGCATGATTAATGATTTTTAGAGTAAAAATCATATAAATAGTGACTAATTTCGACTTTAATAGTTAGATTTGGAATTTTGCCATAAAACTTTTACACAATGTAAAATGAAATATTTTCAGAATGTATAAATATTTTGAGAATTTGTTCTCAAATAATGCATGATTTATGATTTTAATGGTTAAAATCGACTATATAATGACTTATTGTGCTAAAAATAGTTATCTTAAAATTATGGCATAAAAGTTTTCCCATAGATGTCTTATATGATAGGAACATCAGATCCAAAGGTTGGATGTCAAAAAGTTTCTGTTTTATGATTATTAATTTTTATGAGTTAATTGTTAATAATCGTAATCCTTGAGTCATAAAAATAAAATTTCGAGTATGGTCTGAATTTTTGGTCATTTCAGATTCTAAAAGGTATTTTAGGTTGACTAAAAATTTATAGCAATTTTATTGCAAGTTTTTATAATTAAATTGGATTTTTGGACATAAAAACTCACTTTATACGATTTATTTAAGAATAAACTAAATCATTTTGCATGAGGCCATTTTATTAATTTATGAAAATTTTAGAAATTTCCAGAATGTTTAAAAATTTTAATTTTTAAATTTCGAATTTTTATTGACTCATTTGGCCATTTCTTTTATTTTTCCCGTAAATACGAATGATTTATGAACAATAATGCAAAATCAAGTTGAATCATGATCAAATTTAGTAGGGACTAAACTTTGACTCCAGTGGGTTAGGATGTGGAACAACCCGGATTAACAAATAAAGGAAAAACATAATATAAATGAATGTCAGAGTGTAACTGAATGATAACTGGATTAAGGTGACGGAAACACCTTACCCAAATCCGGATCGATACTCAAATCGAAAACCAAACTAAAACATTATTCAAAGGTTCTTAAAAACTTAAAGCAAAGGTCCTAAACAATTTATTAAGCTCGCTTCACACATTCCCCAAGCAAGCATCAACCAAACAGCAACCACCTGAACAACCTGAGAAAAGGGGGGGGGGGGGGGGGGTCGACAATCAGTCGGGAGTAACTAGATGCTCTCCCAACAATCAATAACAATTGAATGTAACCAACAATCAATAACAATTGAAATGTAAAACTAGTAAGCATGCGAGATCATCTATACTCATGAAAGTCCAATCAAACTTACCATCATTTGAGGACATACTACGACGATCATGTGAGGATATAACACGTCATGACATGCATGCAAACTTACCATACCATGATATTCTTGACACTAGGTGAATGAAACCATACGAACCTAAACCACTTGTGACCACTAGACCATGAACATTTACTAAACCGGAGGTGACACACGATCCACAATAATCGAAGGCACAAAGCTAGCATTAAAGCATAGCAAATATGGTGATACACAATCCACAGCAACAGAAGGCACAAAGCTATCATCAAAGCATAGCGAATAGAGCGAACGCCGTTAGAGCGTATAACACACTGCCTCTAACTGCAAGAGCGTATAACGCACTGCCTCTAGCTGATGGAGCGTATAACGCACTGCCTTCATCGGTGTGGAGCGTATAACGCACTGCTTCCAAGGTACTATGTATAGCGTTTAACCACTGCCTATATGTCTAAGACCTGGCCAGACCCTCGGTGCAACAACCATACACCGAACGACACTCGGGGAACAGAGCGTATAACGCACTGCCTCTGTTACCCCCCCGAACATAGACCATACACCAGACCCCGAAGGGTTGCTCTGTTCATTCCGATAATATACAAACGATACTATCGTCATCTATTCAAACCAGCAGACACCAATGCACAGTATATCTGACTGTACTAACATGCGTGAATAACATCACGACTTAACTCAGTAGAACATCAAAACAGAATCTCCTAATGTCAAATGCATAGAAGTATCCAACGACATATGCAAACACAATATTATACAATCACTGAACGCAACTCAATATGTGAAACAAGTATAAACAACTAAGGTTATAGTAACTTTAACTATAACATAATTAATGGATGCGAGGTTATACTAACCTCGACTATAACTTCCACATATGGCTTGAGGTTATAGTAAACTTAGCCAAACCTTGACACGAACCTAAAGTTATACTAGCACCAACCATAACCTTGAGTCATACCTCAGGTTTATGTTAGTCTCAGCTATAACTTTAACTCGTAACCCAAAGTTATATTAACTTCAGCTATAACCTTGATTTTTTACTTTCAAGGTTATAACTCGTTAAGCTATAACTTTCAGTCGTACTCAAGGTTATACCTCTTCAGCCATAACTTTGAGTAATACTCAAGGTTATACCAGTTTCAGCTATAACCTTGAATCATATTTTCATGGTTACACATACTTCAACTATAACCTTGAGCAACACTTTTGGCCGTTAGCCTTGCCGCCATCTAGGGTTTTCCTCGTGAACCCTAGTTGCGCACACGACACCCGTAAACACTTATCAACACAATACATTATAATCCACAATCACGATGATAAAATATACATAAATATATGAAACACAATTAATTCATGACAATAAATAATCAAACATGTACTAATTGTACAAATAATCATTAAATCATATTAATTACATCAATTGACATAAATACAATTAAAAGAGAAACACCTAGTTACCTTTTTTTGGCAATTAAATCTAGAGCTCGTCGTCAACAACGTAGACGTCTTCTCCAGGTGAAATCTCCACGCCTTTAATAATTATCACACGTGCCAAAAGAGAGAACGAATCTAATAAATATACTAATTATATAAAATAATAAAATAAAACGCTTAAAACATGAGACTTATGAGGAGGAATGATAGATCCAAAGAGTAGGATCGATCTAGGCTTGAAAAACACGAAGGAAAACGAAGAGGAAGTGGCGGCACAAAACCCTAGGCAAAGGGAAGTGGCGCGCGACACAACAGGAGAGAAAAAGAAGGAGAGAATTAGGTTTAGCGTTTAGAGAGGATGTGGAAAAGAAAACAAGGGTTTGATTTCCCCTCTTATATATAGAGAAGCTCATGGGTTTAATCCAAATTTAGGCCCAAAACTCCACTCAGGACTCTATTCTCACGTGAGACTTGAGGGTCAAGTGGGCCTTCACCGAATTTCGAGCCCAACGAGCCAAATAAACAAGAAAATAATATTTTTTCCCGAAATAAAATATGAAATATGGGAAAAAGGAATTAAATAAATATATTACGGAAATTAGGGGTGTTACAATCCAACCCCCTAAAAAGAAGTTTCGTCCTCGAAACTGGATAAGAGAACTACCTTACTCAAAAAGATGCGGATGCTTCTCTCTCATCGATGCTTCAGTTTCCCAAGTCTCCTGCTCGAACTTTTGACTCCTCCATAAAACCTGGACCAAAGGTATAACTTATTCCTTAACCTCTTCTCCTGACGTTCCAAAATACGAACAAGTCGTTCCTCGTAAGTCGGGTTAGGCTCAACTTCAATCACATCAGCTTGTAAGATATGAGAAGGATCACTGTGATAACGACGCAACTGCGACACGTGGAAAACATCGTGAACCTTTGACAAATTCGGAGGTAAAGCCAACCTATAGGCCACCTCACTAACTCTCTCGAGCAACTCATAAGGACCAATGTACTTAGGACTAAGTTTTCCTTTAATCCCAAATCTCTTGACACCTTTCATTGGTGAAACCTTAAGGAAAACTTTATCACCAACCTCAAACTCAATTAGCCTACGCCGCAGATCTGCATAGGTCTTTTGTCGATCCTGGGCGGCCTTAAGCTTCTCACAAAATCAACCTCACCTGCTCAATCGACTCTTGAACCAACTCAGGTCCAAGAACGACTACCTCACTAGCGTCATCCCAACACAAAGGACTACGACACTTTCTTCCATATAGTGCCTCAAACGGAGCCATCTGAATACTAGCTTGGTAACTGTTGTTATAAGAGAACTCCACCAAAGGTAAACTCTTTTCCCAACTAACCTGAAACTCTAAAGCACAAGCTCGCAACATGTCCTCGAGCGTCTGAATAGTACGCTCAGTTTGACCATCAGTTGCAGCATTAAAAGCTGTACTCATCTTAAGCTCAGTGCCCAAAGTTAACTGCAACTTCTTCCAAAACTGAGATCAGAACCTCGGATCACGATCGGAGATGATATCCTTAGGAACCCCATGAAGACGAATAATCTCACGTTGATAAGCATTAGCTAGCTCATCGAGACTCCAAGTCTCCTTCATCGGAATGAAGTGCACGACCTTAGTCAAACGATCGACCACGACCCAGATCGCATTCATTCCTCTTGGTGATCTCGGCAAACCCATGACAAAGTCCATCAATATAGAATCCCATTTCCATGTAGGAATCTCTAAAGGTTGCAGCAAACCACCAGGTCTCTGATGCTCGAACTTAACCTTCTGGCAAACAAGACAGCGACTCACAAACCCGACGATCTCCTTGCTCATATTCGGCCACCAAAAATGTAGTTTCAGATCCTTGTACATCTTATCGCTACCAGGGTGAACCGAATAAGGAGAACTATGAGCCTCTTTGAGAATCTTACCCTTTAAGATCTCACAACTAGGTACACACCAACGACCTTGGAATCACAGACCATCATCAGGTCCAACGTCGAAGTCCTCGTTGCGACCTTCGCCCACGACGACTCGAACTCCTTCTAGGAACTCATCTTCTCTTTGCTTAACTCGAATCTCGCTAAGAATCTCGGGTTCAGCAACCATTGCCCTTAAATCTAAGCTGCCAGGAAGAACTACCTCAAGGCTCATCTTCTGGAACTCTCGACTTAAGTCATTAGGTAACACCAAAACCGAATTCATAGCGTGACACACCTTGCGACTTAAGGCATCGGCAACCACGTTTGCCTTACCCTCATGATACTGCAGCTCGATCTTATAGTCGTTAAGCAACTCTAACCAACGTCTCTGCCTCATGTTAAGATCCCTCTGAGTGAAGATATACTTCAAGCTCTTATGATCCGTATAAATGTTACAAGAGACTCCATAAAGGTAGTGTCGCCACAACTTAAGTGCAAACACCACTGCTGCTAACTCAAGATCATGAGTCGGATAATTCACCTCGTGAACTTTTAACTGACGGGAAGCATAAGCCACAACTTTACCCTTCTGCATCAAGACACAACCCAAACCAGACTTCGATGCATCACAATAGACATCGAACTCGACGCCCTCTGTAACCCCCCCTGAACATAGACCATACACCAGACCCCGAAGGGTTGCTCTGTTCATTCCGATAGTATACAAACGATACTATCGTCATCTATTCAAACCAGCAGACAACAATGCACAGTGTATCTGACTGTACTAACATGCGTGAATAACATCACGACTCAACTCAGTAGAACATCATAACAGACTGTCCTAATGTCAAATGAATAGAAGTATCCAACGACATATGCAAACACAATATTATATAATCACTGAACACAATTCAACATGTGAAACAAGTATAAACAACTAAGTTTATAGTAACTTTAACTATAACATAAGTAATGGATGCGAAGTTATACTAACCTCGACTATAACTTCCACATATGGCTTGAGGTTATAGTAACCTTACCCAAACCTTGACACGAACCTAAAGTTATACTAGCACCAACCATAACCTTGAGTCATACCTCAGGTTTATGTTAGTCTCAGCTATAACTTTATTTCGTAACCCAAAGTTATATTAACTTCAGCTATAACCTTGATTTTTACTTTCAAGATTATACCTCGATCAGCTATAACTTTTAGTCGTACTCGAGGTTATACCTCTTCAGCCATAACTTTGAGTAATACTCAAGGTTATACCAGTTTCAGCTATAACCTTGAATCATATTTTCATGGTTACACATACTTCAACTATAACCTTGAGCAACACTTTTGGCCATTACTGTAACACCCCCATTTATTTAAGGGCCTTTAGCAAGACATTCTCAAATAAATAGAGCTGTAACCATCTCGGAACGTCCGAGGTAGTGAATAACAAAGTAAAACAAACCAAAGTACTTTATATAAAAACTGAGTAAACTTAAACTTTTGATATTACATCGATTACACAAGGAATAAAAGTACAACTGATAAAATCTAACTATGTGATCTAATTCTAAGTAGGTCCAAGCCATGTCTCTCTCCTCTTGTCCAAGCTCCTAGTCCATCTGTCTCTGACCTGTAGAATCTACTCCCCATTCCGGATCATCGTAGGTGTACACGAATACACTGTCAACCTCGCGGTTGAGTAGGGTAACACAATAATTATAAAGCAACAATTATGATATGCAAATGCAATGATATGCTCGAGCTCAATCTCAATCTCAATTCTCAATCTCAAACTCATACCCTTGCACCAAGCCATACCGAACCTCCCGGCAGACTATAATCGGTCGTCACCGAACACCAGCTCAATAGCTGATAAGACACCAGGCCTGGTCTGCAGAACCACCCTGGGCTTTACATCAGAACAATATCTGATCACAACTTTCTCAGTTACCAATGCATATGCATGCTCGTGAATGCAATATTAAATAGTCAACCAAAGCTATCGATCATGCTCATATAGTCATGCTTGCATCCTTACATACGATATCACATACATTCATAACTCAACACATAATATAGTACCAGTGTAACCTACCTGGATAGCAATATAATCTCATCACGCAGCTAACATCCAATCAGCCGAATCACGACATTACATACCCAACACCTAACAAAATAATATACTTAATTACTAACTAACACAATTACGCAACTAATATAATATATCAATTATTCAAATTAATCATTTAAATTATATATTACGCATAACGAGACCGTATTAAACGTGACTACATCAATTAACTTGACCAACCCGTCTTTATTACTTTTATAACCAACTTCGATTAAACAAACGAACATAGAAAATACGATATATAATCCAACTATTGATAACCGTCACATATAATTATACACTTAACAATTTTAATCATTAATAATATGAATTATATTTCTAATAATAATAATCAACTAATGATATCAATAACAATAACAAATATGATAAAATAACATCAATAAAATAATAGTAGTCATAAGAATAATAATAATAGTATCATTAATAACCATACCATATAATAATAAAACAATAAATTAACAATAATAATGATAACATAACATGATAACATGATCATGGTAATAATACAAATAATAATAACATTAGTAATGATAGTAATATCAACAAACACAAAAGCAACCCAATACGTACAGCTACTGTTCATCGAACCACAACCAGACCCGAGACACCGTACTTCGCACCCCTACCGCCGCCATCCTGGTCACCCACGACCGCCACCATTGGACCCAACCTTAACTACGTACTACATACTACAACCTCCACCCATACATCACCACCAAGGACCACCACAACAACCACCACGACAGTTTTAATTAGCCTGCGCACCCACCAACAACACTATTTCCCAGAAAACCGCCTGTACGCCCCACCTTCTCTCGTCTATTTCTCTCTCCACCGTTCCCAATACCACCTCTGGCCACCGCCGTTGTCACCACTGACGCATGGTGGTTCCAGGGGTGGTTAGTCTCTGGTCTCGTTCCCTCTGTAGCAGATACACCAGCCCACCAAACACCAGACCAACGCGAACTCTCTCTCCTGTTCTGAAACCCCTGTATTAAACCTGCAATTACCCAAACGAAACCCACTCTAAAAACCTTACGCGCGCCTAAGAACCACCACAAGAACCACCACACGACACCCCTGCCTACCACCATGTAAACTACCTTAACACCCATCTAAACCGTGTACCTACTGAGACTCAAAAACGCACGCAACATCACACCCAAAACACGCTGTTCTAAAAAAAAAACGAAACTCTGTTCTGACACCAACAACTAAACGCCTTTCGACGATGGACCTAGAAAGCCAACGAAGACACAACAAAGATCCAAAAACGACTAACACACATCCCAGATACATAATATATGCAGATCAGAAACAATAGGAATGATTACATGAATGTACGAATGCAATAAAAACGACAGAAAACAGAACAGGACGAAGTGTATGTGTGTGTACCTCTTTTCTTGCGCAAATCTACCACCCTTAGACCACCCTAGACAACCGTGTAAACCTCCCTTCCTACTCTATGCGGTGGCTGCTGTATGTTGTGTGTGTTAGCCAGGTGTCGAAAAGGTTAGGGTTAGGGTTTTGGTGAGTGTTTTATAAGGCTGCTCACAAGGTTTGTGAAAAAATCTAATATATGGATATGGGCTTGTTCAGAAATCGAGTTGGGCTATCTCACTTGGCACGCATCTCGAGGTCTCAAAAAAAAAGATTTTAGAACCCGGTTTGATAACTACAACTCATACCTGACGCTTAACTAACCTCATAAAAATATAGAACACCTTATTTGATAAATTAATTATCGAATACAAGGTTCAAACACTATCTTTACGTGCCAAAACAAATACTAAAATAACAATATAAAATTATTAGCATTTACGTAAAATATATACAAAATTAGGATTTAAATACCTTTACGACTTAAATAATAAAACCAATATAGATGAGAAATAAATAGAAAATAAGAAATATATTTAATTATAGATATATTATAAAAATTAAAGGAAATACGACGGATGTCATTTTATGAAATAATTATCAAATATAAAAATCATTATGAAATACAAAACAATCGTATAAATACGATTTATAAAATAATAATAACAATTTACGTAAAATATTTTATAAACATTCCATTGAAATTCTTGTATAAAACGAAGTTTGACTACCGTTGACCGAGGCTAAAATACGGGGTATTACAATTAGCCTTGCCGCCATCTAGTGTTTTCCTCGCGAACCCTAGGTGCGCACACGACACCCATAACGACTTATCAACACAGTACATTATAATCCACAATCACGATGATAAAATATACATAAATATATGAAACACAATTAATTCATGACAATAAATAATCAAACATGTACTAATCGTACAAACAATCATTAAATCATATTACATCAATTGGCATAAACACAATTAAAAGAGAAACACCTAGTCACCTTTTTTTGGCATTTAAATCTAGAGCTCGTCGTCAACAACGTAGACGTCTTCTCCAGGTGAAATCTCCACGCCTTTAATAATTATCACACGTGCCAAAAGAGAGAACGAATTTAATAAATATACTAATTATATAAACTAATAAAATAAAATGCTTAAAACATGAGTCTTACGACGAGGAATGATAGATCCAAAGAGTAGGATCGATCTAGGCATGAAAAGCACGAAGGAAAACGAAGAGAAAGTGGCGGCACAAAACCCTAGGCGAAGGAAAGTGGCGCGCGACACAAGAGGAGAGAAAAAGTGTAAAACCCCTCGCGAAAGCGGAAATAAAAAACATACAAAGTACTAAAAGTGCAGCGGAATTAAAACTTTTTAACGTAACTAAACATGCGAGGTGTTTTAACAATCTAAACATGCGGAAGATAAAACATAAATAAGTATATAAGTACTATACAAAAACAGCCCGGGATAGCATATCCCTACAGGCACAAATACAGAAACATAAGTCTAAGGTCTAGCTACACGATGTAGGTAAGTCATCGATGATAGGATCATCACTCGCTAGTCTCAACGTAACCCCCTACAAACAGCATCCAGTACCTACACACATACAACATGTGCGCCACAGTCAGTGGGGAGTGGCTAGAGCTCTCATAGCCACCTATTGTCATACAACACCGAACATATAAATACAAGCATTATACTCCAACATAATCAATCATGTGAAGTACGTCATCAATAACTCTTCTTATCATACTCATGCAAATAGATATCAAACCACAACTCAGGTATATCTAAACACATGCAATCACGTTTCAGCAGTATATAACACTGTACCCCAACTCAGGCAAATATATACAAATCAACAGTATATAATACCGTACCCCAACTCAGGAAAGTCACTACAACAAATACCTTACATTAATGACGCTTTTGTATTGACGCTTTTACCAAGCGTCGATCATAAATAACCCTCCCATTTCTTAACTGTCCCACTTACATATATACTTATACTAATTCATAAAGAAAAGCCCACTATAGCTACACTAATAATAACCCACGCGCACGTTCACCCCCAATTAATAACATTACTGTTCTAGTGCTCATCTTCATCTTTCACGCCCTAATCTTCATCTTTCACCGCCTAGTCTTCCCCATCATCATTCAATTTTCCGCTTTTCAATTGTAATTATTCCAGATTCTCGTTCAATCCTATCAATTTTTCGTTAAAACGAACACCAAAGACGATTCAATCCGCCAACCAATTCTAATTCTTCGACACAGAATGATACAATCTACCGTTTATTGCATATCACAGGTACGAATTTTCAATTACTTGTATGTTATTGATGATATTTTAATTGCTTTCTTTCTAATTAGTTGTCTGTTTATTTCAATTACTTGTCTTTATTTCAATTACTTGTCGTTTATTTTAATTGTTTCAATGGTTTGGTTTTTCAATTAATTATATGTTATTTCAATTACTTGTTCTGGGTTTTGGTGCTTCAACTATAGCTGTTGCATACTCAAGCACAAGGGGCTGTTAAAACTCTGTAGATCTAAAGAGGTTTCAACTTAAAACTAACTATTGTGTTTACAACTCAGGGATAGGTTATTGGTAATCTATCGTCTGTGGGGTATAAACGCAAAAATTCGCAAATTCAATTTCTACACCGGGTATCAGTCGTATCTAATGAGCTTTATCAGGTAAGCAAGCAAACACTCATACTCATTAGGTTCCTTACATGTCAAACTTTTGTCTCCTCTTCTACTACCATGAGTTAGATTAAGTGTTTTATATGCTACTCCGTACTAATTTACATTGGTTCCAAATAACCCAGTTGGCCAAGGTCAGTTGCAATGGTGATTATGTGAACGTCGATGCAACAAATATTAAGTGCTTACAAGCGCTTGTAGCAATAGAAGAAGTGAGTCCTATATGCAATAACATCATGTAATAGTGCCTTTTATCATTGGTTATGTCGTCCTTACTTTACACAAATATGATGTGTATTTGCTTACATTACCCCCTTTTTTTGAATTACTAGTGGTTCCTTGTGACTAAATTGCATATTGCGTTAATTGCAGGTAACATCTTCAATTTATGATGCTCAAATCCTAGAGCCAAATTGCCTCTATGTCTCTCCAAAACCACCTATGAACACTCCGTTAGTTTCATTCTTAATTGAATACACAGGAATCAAAGTTTTATTTTTAATTGAATAGTATGATTTTCAATCACCCTTCTTTGATGAGGTTTTTTAATTAGTGGGTTGTTATGATTTAGATATGAGTCAACCATCGGTAATTCTAGCAACTTCTAGTTATGATCATACTATTCGATTTTGGGAAGCTCAAACTGGTAAATGCTATCAAAAGCCTCAATATACCGATCCTGTAAGTGCTTTATTCTTTGTTATCCCCCTTAGTTTTGCCACTTGGTATGCTTTATAGGTTAATTTTAGTGTTTGAATTTGGTCGCATGTAATGTTGTAGTGTAGTGATTTGATGTAAAGACGTGATCTTTTGATGTGTAACAGCAAGTTGATCGGCTTGAAATAACTCTGGATAAATGATACTTGGCTGCACCTGGGAATAATCACATTTGTCTGTTTGATATCAATTCGAGCAACCCTGAACCGGTATGAAGCCTAATGTTAGTTTGTTTTGGTTTTGTTTTTCTAGTTAATGGTTTAAAACTGAATTTTGGTTTTTGGTTTTGTTTTCCGAGGTTGGTTTAAAGTTGCATTCTGATTCGCTCTTTAGAATACAGATGATAAAAACAATACGTACGCCTGTTGGGATTCATTATTGAAGTTAAAATATCCGATGTGATTTTTTTTCTTTCTCAAATTGATCTTATTATCAAATTTAAACTTACTTCTGTCTTGAATCTAACTTTAGCTTAATATTTATCTGCAGGCTAGCTTAACAGCTATAGATGTTACTCCTTTATTTCTTGATACAGTTTCAGACTTAGCCCTAAATGATAAAGATCTTATTGTTTCTTATACACTGTCCATCACAACCGACAAACAGCCAGTTGCATCTCTTGTTCACATTCAGCATGTTCCTACTGGCATAAATCTGGAATCCTCAGGTCAGTGATAAATTTAAGTCAAACCTGTAGTTCATAATGTGAAGCCTTGGAGAGTCTATAGTAGGGAATTGGGATAATGTGGGTGTATGGAATACTAGGAGGGATGGATAGAGTGACATTATTAAATAAGAGTTATAAAATGTAAGAGTATATCAGAGTTTTAACTGTGATACACCTCAAGTTCTAGCGTTGAGCCGCTGAGCTCCGTAACCTTGGTTTAAGGGTTGTTCCGATAAATGGCAAGATGACTTAGGTTTTCTCCAATCCATCTTAAAATTAAATATTTTCATTTTTATTTACTCAGGTCTGGAAACCAGCAGCTAGGCCAGCATCAAAGCCTACTGGGACTGGCAATTTACTGCAGACAGTACAAAAAAATAGGAATGTTGTGTAGCAGCCAGCACAAATTACTGGGACTGCTGGTTCAGTGCAGACATCACAAATAGCTGGGACAGCATTGCAGTAGCCAACACAGTTTGCTGGGACTGAATTGCAGCAACAGCTTACACGCCAGTCTAGGATGCAGTAGCAGACTGAACAGTGTGTTGAGATAGTGCAGCAACCAGGGTCTGTACTGTAGATTACTAGATGAACTTTTTATGTGCACCTGTATCTTATTTAATTAGCAAGGTCTCATTTGAATCCTGAGTTTTGCCGAGTTTTAGACTGAATACATACATTTGTTATTACTATGAAGAGATTTTGAATATACATTTTCAGCTTTTTAAAGGGGAATACATTGTTAGTATGACTTTCTTGTGTGTTGTAAATTGATTGCTTTTGTACGTACAATTTATTTTGACCATGAATTCGAGGGAAACAACCCTCTAAAAATTAGAATACCCACTAAAAAGCATCATTGAGATTGACAGTTTGAAACGTCAAAATATAGAAAAATGACGCCTATTTATGCCTCATTAAGTGACATATAAAAGCGTCAATAATCACTCAAGACACTTATAAGTGTCACATTTGTTGACAAACAAAACCGTCAATAATCACTCAAGACACTTTTAAGCGTCACATTTGTTGACAAACAAAACCGTCAATAATCACTGAAGGCACTTTTAAGCGTCACATTTGTTGACAAATAAAAGCGTTAATAGTCAATGAAGACACTTTTAAGTGTCACATTTGTTGACAAATAATAGCGTCAACAGTCAATGAAGACACTTTAAAGTGTCACATATAGTGACAAAAAAGAGCGTCAAAAAATAACGACGGCCAGAAAACTGACGCTTTTCCAGAGCGTCAATAAACAAAATTGTGACACTTTAAAGCGTCAAAAAACGCTTCAAAAAGCGTCATTAATGCATGGTATTTGCAGTAGTGAGTATATACAAATCACACACACACGCAAACCACCCACGAAGGGGTTCGACCACAGAACAATGAACCATCCACTAAGGGGTTCAACAAGGAGAAAGAACCACCCACTAATGGGTTCAACAAAAGGCAGAACCACCCACGAAGGGGTTCGTCGAACAGACAGAACCACCCACTAAGGGTTCGTCAAAGACACAGAACCACCCACTAAGGGGTTCGACCACTAAGCTAGAACCAACCACTAAGGGGTTCACGCAGAACAGAACCACGCACGAAGAGGTTCGCACGAAGAAGACAGAACCACCCATTAAGGGGTTTGTCCAGAAGAGGGAACCTGTAACAGCCCGTATTTTCGTAAAATCTAATTTAAGCGTTTTAAATTATTTTACGTAATAAAATAATATTTTAATAATTTATTTCGAAAGATTTTAATTTAATAAGTAAGATCCGTCTTAAGAACCTCAAGTCCTTAAGACGAATACAAACTTGGCAAGGTTAAGTTCCCGACTTAAATATCCGTTCTAATATCCTAACCCGTTTCTTTTAATACGGAAAGGACGACCCACTTGTACTCTTCTTAAATCAAATGTCGACATATCTTCTTCCTCAAGAACTCATTTTACAGTAAAACACAACTCTCTCAAACCTCCATTTCATTTCTCCTTCTTTTAATCTTTTCTTCATCATCCGTTCTCCGATTGAAGGTAAAAATATCATTTTCGGAATCCTTGTTCGATTTCCAAGCTATCTATCACTTTAGATTTTCATTTCCTTCACTCCGAAAAATCTGTCCGTTTTGTAGAATCGGTTTTCTATCCTAAAATTCGGTTTCTTTGTTTGTAGGAGTGGGCTTAGACGATCCGGAGGTCGATAGCTACTTGGTTGAGGAGGATCTTTAGCCGGAATCGCTTGAAAGGTGACGATAATGAGATAACTCGGCCATTATGTGTATATTATCACTTTTGTTGTGATTCTTATGTTGGTTTCTGATCTTGTTAATGTTTATTGCTGAAAGGACTTAGTGACATGTTTAGGATGATATTTATGTGAAGAATTCATGCTTTAAGATGTTGCTAAATGCTCTTAAGTTCATTTTCAGTTTTTCACAAGTTAAGACGGATACTTGTTAAAATCGTTTGAGGATTGTTATGGGACTTGTTTGCTGCTAGATAAGTTGTATTTGATGATTAGTAATGTTGGGTAAATATCATGTGTAGCAATTTTGAAGTTTGTATGTCGATTTATGAAGTTTTCAAACAAGTTGTGATTTGCGGATTTCGCGACAGGCTCTCTGAGCCGGTCGACCGACCGGCCGCCGGTCGACCGGCTGGGAGTGCGTATTGTGTGTTTTCGTATTTTTGAAGAAGTTGGCCTTGAACTGCCAGCCGGCCGACCGGCTGCCTGCCGACCGTCTGGTAGTCATTTTGTGTTGTGTATGTTTTTCGAGAACATAAGTAGTATGGGAGCCCAGCCGGCAGACCGGCCGCCTGCCAGCCGGCTGGAAGTGCTTTGGGGATGGGTCTGCGTGTTTTTGAAAGTTAGGAAAATGGATCCCAGCCGGCCGACCGGCTGCCTGCCGACCGGCTGGGAGTCCCTTTGCTTCGTTGTGTTTTTGAAAGGAATAGGCTGAGAAAGGATCACCAGCCGGCCGACCGGCTGCCTGCCGACCGGCTGGGGATCCCTGAAGGCTGTTTTATTGTTTTTCGATCGTAACTTTTAAACGGTTGTTCGGTTTTGATTGAAACTCATTTTGTATACCCGTGATATGTATTTGAGGTCCCCGGAGGATGGGCAACACTATATTGGGTTCGGGAATGGAGTGAGGATAGAGACCCCCCGGTCGGGTAACCGAAAGGGAAACCGGCTCTCCCTCGTCTTAGTTCCCGGGATCAATTAAGTGTTGATTAGAAGTTTAAGAAGTTAGAACTATAGATTAGCTTCTACCTTTGGATGTTAGTGGTTACATTGGTTGTCGCGTGGTGGGATATGTGTTAAGCTCACCTCTGGACCCGTTACGTGTTTTGCTTGGGCGTGTCAGGATATGTGTTAAGTTCACCTCTGGACCTGACACGTGATCGGTTGTCGTACACGGGATATGTGTTAAGCTCACCTCTGGACCCGTTGTGCGGTGACTGCGTATTGGGATATGTGTTAAGCTCACCTCTGGACCCAATACATGTTTGTAGCATTGGGATATGTGTTAAGCTCACCTCTGGACCCTTTGCTTTTGGATGATTAGGGATATGTGTTGAGTTCACCTCTGGACCCTTCCCATGATTGTAAGTTTAGGGATATGTGTTAAGTTCACTTCTGGACCCTTTACTTGAATTGTATGTTGGGATATGTGTTAAGTTCACCTCTGGACCCGACATAGTGTAGTAATGGGATATGTGTTAAGTTCACCTCTGGACCCGTTGCTAGTGTTATGGATGTTTTATCTGCTTGCCTTGATGAGGGTACAGTGTCAGATATGCATGATGAGTTATTGAGGTTTATTTGATTTATGGTTAAATCATCCAAGGCATTGGATGACTCTTAGTTCGGTTTCATAAATAGTTGGATTGAAAGACCCCCCCGACTGGGTAACCAGTAGGGAAACCGACTCTCCTTCCTAACGGTTTATGAAGTTGGTTGAGAGTCGTGCATTGTAATCGCATGATAGTATGATATTAGTTGATGAGATGTTTATGCTTCACATGTTTATATATGTTGGAGTGTTTTGTATTGCCTTACCTGTTTTGTGTTGTCACAAAAGGTGGCTAGGAGAACTCTAGTCACTCCCCACTGATTGTGGCGTACATGTTTTCATGTATGTAGGTACATGCTGGTTGGAGCGGGGTTCACGAGAGCTAACGAGCGATGATCCTTTCATCATGACTTACCCTTATATCGTTTAGCTGGACTCGTAGTTTGATACATTTGTTGTGGTGCCTGTAGGGATGTTCCATCCCAGGCTTTGTATTTACGTTTTGGTTGATACTTAGAACTGCTACTTATCTATTGTTGTTTATATCAGTTCTGTTTCCAGTTTTCAGTTTAAGACTTCTCGCATGTTGTTTAGTTTACTTTAAAAAGTTTTAAATTCCGCTGCATTTTTGGTCCTTTTATGTGTTTATATTTCCGCTTTCGCGAGGGGTTTTACAGTTGGTATCAGAGCATTATTGCTCCCGACGCACTCATGTGACCCCCAACCTTAACTTGACCAAATAAACAAATAATGAATGAGAGATGGGTAGATGGGTAGATCTAAGGTTTTATTTTATAGTCTATTTGTGATTGCTAATTGCTAAGCTAATACTTGTTTTCTCTTTTGAAGGATGGTGAGACCTAGGGCTGCTGATAATATTGTGCTGCAAGCAATTCGGCATTTGCTTGAGACTCAGAGACAGCAAGCAGGGAATGTTCCACCTCCTCCACCGCCAGGCAACGAGGCTAATCGTCCTGGTAGTTTCTCATGGATAGCTTCGCAGATGTCCCGTAGCCACGTGAAGACATATGGTGGCGAGATTGATCCGGTAGCTCTTACCGAGTGGTTCAGAGAGATGGAAAAGAGCTTCACTATGTATTCGGTGGGTAGAGAGGATAGAGTGCGGCTAGCCACCCACTTTCTTACCCTTGAGGCCGATAGGTGGTGGGCGTTGACTGGACCTACCTTCACTCTTGACCCTTTGTTCGATTGGGAGGCTTTTAAGGATAAGCTCGAGACGAGGTTCTATCCTAAAGAGCTCAGATCACAGCGACTCAAAGAATTCATGGATTTAAAGCAAGGCAAGATCTCAGTTCAGGAGTTCACAGACCGTTTCAATCAACTTGCTCACTTCGCATCGAGATTTGTCAGAGATGAGGCCGAGAGAGTCTACTTTTACCGTGGCAAGCTAGGACCACGCATCGAGAGCATGGTTCGTCGTGACTCTACTTCTTTTGTGGAGGTATATGATGATGCTATTTGGGCCGAGAGTTCTATTCGTGCCATAGATGCTGAGACCCGTGCTGCTACTTCTAGTGTGACTCCTCACTAGAGATCAGTGTACCAGGGGAAGAGACCGTTTGTTCCTTCTACTTCTTCGCCTTCTTCTCAGAAGAAGCGGTTTGAGAAGTTCTCTGCTCCGGTTGCTAAGACCACATTTCACACCGACACATCTCCTAGTGTTTGCCCCCGTTGTGGTAAACCATCTCATCCGGGTTTTGACTGTTTCAAGAATGCCTACAAGTGCTTCACTTGTAATGGATATGGAAATCGATCGTATGAGTGTCCTGAGAGGAACACCGCACTTGGCAAGGCTGTCATTGCTGCTGCAGCGACTAAGGGAGGAAAGCCGAAAGGGAAGATCTTTGTGATGACTAGGGCTGAGGCTGAGGCTCATCCAGACATTGTTGCCGGTATCTTTTCTGTTCTTGGCGCTGAGTGCCTTATTTTGTTCGATACTGGAGCTTCTCTTTCGTTTATATCGACACAGTTCGCCGACCGTTTAGCTCTTGAGTCTTCATTGGTTGAGGAGACTTCCATTTCCTTACCTTCTGGAGACGTGTTTTCCTGCTCTTCGTCCCATAGGGATGTTCCTATTATTATTGGTCAAGCCACATTTCCAGCGGACTTACTGAGATTTCCTCTCGAGGAGTTTGACATTATCCTCGGTATGGATTGGTTATCGTGATACCATGCTCGCTTCGAGTGTCGCGACCAGAAAATCTGCTTGAGGAGTTCTTCAGGAGTTCGTGTTTCCTATAGGGGAACCCGCCCTCAAAGGGGTGTTCGTGTTATCTCTTCGATGAAAGCATCTCATCTTCTTAGGAAGGGTTGCCAAGCCTTCCTGTGTGTTGTTTCAGCTGCTAAGCCATCGCTACCGAAGCTTGAGGATGTAGCCATTGTTCGTGAGTATCCAGATGTGTTCCCAGATGACTTGCCAGGGATACCGCCAGAGAGATATGTGGAGTTTACTATTGAGCTTGTTCCAGGTACCGGACCGATTTCCAAAGCTCCTTACCGTATGGCTCCGCCAGAGTTGAAAGAATTGAAGCAACAATTGGAAGAGATGATCGAGAAAGCATTCATTAGACCGAGTGCTTCTCCGTGGGGTGCTCCAGTTTTGTTCGTTAAGAAGAAAGATGGTTCCATGAGACTTTGCATTGACTATAGAGAGCTAAACCGAGTGACAGTGAAGAACAGATATCCTTCGCCTAGGATAGATGACTTGTTTGATCAGTTGAGAGGTGCTTCGAGGTTTTCTAAGATTGATCTTCGATCGGGTTATCATCAGATTCCAGTGAGAGAGGCTAATATTGCGAAGACTGCTTTTCGTACCAGATATGGGCATTTTGAGTTCGTGGTTATGCCTTTTGGGTTGACTAATGCACCTGCTATCTTCATGGACCAGATGAACCGTACCTTTAGTGAGTATCTTGACACTTGTGTTGTGGTGTTTATCGATGATATTCTCATTTACTCTAAGACCGATGAGGAGCATGCTGAGAATCTTAGATTGATTCTTGGGATTTTACGTCGTCAGAAGTTGTTCGCAAAGTTCTCTAAGTGTGAGTTTTGGCTTTCTAAGGTTGCATTTCTTGGACATGTGATATCTAGTGAGGGAGTTATGGTTGATCCCGTGAAGATTGAGGCTGTTGTTGATTGGGAGAGTCCCAAAGATGTTGGAGAGATCCGCAGTTTCCTTGGATTGGCTGGTTATTATCGTAGATTTGTTGAGGATTTCTCCAGGTTAGCTCGCCCGATGAGTCAGTTACTGAATAAAGAAGCCAAATTTGTGTGGACCGACAAGTGCGAGAGTTCTTTCCAGGAGTTGAAGACCAGATTGACTTCCGCCCCCGTGTTAGCTTTGCCAGAGATTGGAGTTGACTTTGATGTGTGTTATGATGCTTCGATGTTAGGGCTAGGTTGTGTACTGATGCAAAGTGGAAAGGTGATAGCCTATTCATCTAGACAGTTGAGAGTTCATGAGGTGAACTATCCGACACATGATTTGGAGTTGGCTGCGGTCGTTCATGCTTTGAAGATGTGGCGACATTACCTGATTGGATCCCATTGCCGTATTTTCACAGATCACAAGAGTCTTAAGTACATTTTTACCCAGAAAGACCTTAACATGAGACAGAGACGTTGGCTAGAGTTGGTGAAAGATTACGACCTTGAGTTGTTATATCATGAGGGAAAAGCCAATGTAGTTGCTGATGCGCTTAGCCGCAAGACTTCTCACTCGATTAGTGCCATGCGAGTATTGCCCGACGAGTTGTGTTCCGAGTTCCGGAAGCTGAGATTAGAGATGGTGGGTAGTGGTTTTGATTGGTTAGCTGCTATGACTGCCGAGCCGTCTTTATATTGGGAGATTCGCCAGAGTTTACCTTCAGATGCCGATTTCAAGAAGTTCGAGGCTAAGATTTCGAGTGGTGTTGCACCTGACTTGGTGATTGATGCTGATTGTTTCCTTAGGTTCCGTGGTAGGATATATGTTCCGGATGTACCAAATTTGAGGAAGAGGGTTCTTGATGAGGCTCACTTGACACCGTATTCTGTTCATCCAGGAGGAGAGAAGATGCACAAGGATTTGAGGCTTATGTTTTGGTGGCCCGATATGAAGAAGGAGATCTTGGATTACGTGAGTAGGTGCTTGACTTGTCAACAAGTCAAGATAGAGCATAGAAGGCCAGGTGGTTTGCTACAGCCGCTTCCCGTTCCTCAGTGGAAGTGGGAGTGTATATCTATGGACTTCGTTACAGCATTGCCTAAGACAGTTGGAGGCAAGGATGCGATTTGGGTTATAGTGGATAGGCTAACTAAGTGTGCCCGATTTGTGCCTATCAGAGAGACATGGGATATGGACCGTTTAGCCAGGGCTTATATTGCTAAGATAGTCCGCTATCATGGTGTCCCGAGGGAGATAGTTTCAGATCGAGATCCGAGGTTTTGTTCCAGGTTCTGGAAGGCTTTACAGGAGGCTATGGGTAGCTGTTTGTTGATGAGCACCGCATTTCATGCCGCGACCGATGGTCAGTCCGAGAGGACTATTCAGACACTAGAGGATTTACTCTGTGCTTGTGCACTTGATTTTCAGAGTTCTTGGGAGCAGTGCCTTCCGTTGGTAGAGTTTTCTTACAACAACAGTTACCATTCATCTATTGGTATGGTTCCGTACGAGGCTCTTTATGGTAGGAAGTGTCGTAGTCCGATCTGTTGGGATCAGGCGAGTGACGTGCACGACCTAGGACCGGACTAGTTAGCTGTTACTATCGATCAGGTTCAGCTTATCAGAGGTAGGATGAAGGCCGCACAGGATCGATAGAAATCCTATGCTGATGTTCGCCGTAGACCCTTAGAGTTTGAGGTGGGTGATCGAGTCTTCTTGAGAGTTTCACCGATGAAGGGTGTTAAGAGGTTTGGAGTTAAGGGCAAGTTGAGTCCTAAGTATATTGGACTATTTGAGATCGTGAAGAGGATTGGTGCTGCTGCTTATCGTTTGGACTTGCCTCCTAGTTTGGGCAAGGTTCATAGTGTCTTTCATGTTTCTCAGCTCCGTAAGTATGTTAGTGACCCGAGTCATGTTTTGCCTAGAGAGATCGAGAACTTGGAGCCGAGTCTTGCTTTCGAGGAGCGTCCCGTGAAGATCCTAGACCGTCAGGATAGGAAGCTTAGGAGCAAGGTGGTGCCGCTAGTGAAGATCCTTTGGCGTTGCGGTGATGTTGAGGAGCAGACGTGGGAGACCGAGGCATCGATGCGTATCGCGCATCCTTCCCTTTTCGATTGAGGTATAGTTAGTTAGAAGTTATCTTCGTTCGAGTTTCGAGGACGAAACTTTTTGAAGTTGGGGTGATTGTAACAGCCCGTATTTTCGTAAAATCTAATTTAAGCGTTTTAAATTATTTTACGTAAGAAAATAATATTTTAATAATTTATTTCGAAAGATTTTAATTTAATATGTAAGATCCGTCTTAAGAACCTCAAGTCCTTTAGACGAATACAAACTTGGCAAGGTTAAGTTCCCGACTTAAATATCCGTTCTAATATCCTCACCCGTTTCTTTTAATACGGAAAGGACGACCCACTTGTACCCTTCTTAAATCAAATGTCGACATATCTTCTTCCTCAAGAACTCATTTTACAGTAAACACAACTCTCTCAAACCTCCATTTCATTTCTCCTTCTTTTGATCTTTTCTTCATCATCCGTTCTCCGATTGAAGGTAAAAATATCATTTTCGGAATCCTTGTTCGATTTCCAAGCCATCTATCACTTTAGATTTTCATTTCCTTCACTCCGAAAAATCTGTCCGTTTTGTAGAATCGGTTTTCTATCCTAAAATTCGGTTTCTTTGTTTGTAGGAGTGGGCTTAGACGATCCGGAGGTCGATAGCTACTTGGTTGAGGAGGATCTTTAGCCGGAATCGCTTGAAAGGTGACGATAATGAGATAACTCGGCCTTTATGTGTATATTAGCACTTTTGTTGTGATTCTTATGTTAGTTTCTGATCTTGTTAATGTTTATTGCTCAAAGGACTTAGTGACATGTTTAGGATGATATTTATGTGAAGAATTCATGCTTTAAGATGTTGCTAAATGCTCTTAAGTTCATTTTCAGTTTTTCACAAGTTAAGACGGATACTTGTTAAAATCGTTTGAGGATTGTTATGGGACTTGTTTGCTGCTAGATAAGTTGTATTTGATGATTAGTAATGTTGGGTAAATATCATGTGTAGCAATTTTGAAGTTTGTATGTCGATTTATGAAGTTTTCAAACAAGTTGTTATTTGCGGATTTCGCGACAGGCTGAGCCGGTCGACCGACCGGCTACCGGTCGACCGGCTGCGAGTGCGTATTGTGTGTTTTCGTATTTTTGAAGAAGTTGGCCTTGGACTGCCAGCCGGCCGACCGGCTGCCTGCCGACCGGCTGGTAGTCATTTTGTGTTGTGTATGTTTTTCGAGAACATAAGTAGTATGGGAGCCCAGCCGGCAGACCGGCCGCCTGCCAGCCGGCTGGGAGTGCTTTGGGGATGGGTTTGCGTGTTTTTGAAAGTTAGGAAAATGGATCCCAGCCGGCCGACCGGCTGCCTGCCGACCGGCTGGGAGTCCCTTTGCTTCGTTGTGTTTTTGAAAGGAATAGGCTGAGAAAGGATCACCAGCCGGCCGACCGGCTGCCTGCCGACCGGCTGGGGATCCCTGAAGGCTGTTTTATTGTTTTTCGATCGTAACTTTTAAACGGTTGTTCGGTTTTGATTGAAACTCATTTTTTATACCCGTGATATGTATTTGAGGTCCCCGGAGGATGGGCAACACTATATTGGGTTCGGGAATGGAGTGAGGATAGAGACCCCCCGGCCGGGTAACCGAAAGGGAAACCGGCTCTCCCTCGTCTTAGTTCCCGGGATCAATTAAGTGTTGATTAGAAGTTTAAGAAGTTAGAACTATAGATTAGCTTCTACCTTTGGATGTTAGTGGTTACATTGGTTGTCGCGTGGTGGGATATGTGTTAAGCTCACCTCTGGACCCACTACGTGTTTTATATGTCGCGTAACGGGATATGTGTTAAGCTCACCTCTGGACCCGTTATGTGTTTTGCTTGGGCGTGTCAGGATATGTGTTAAGTTCACCTCTGGACCTGACACGTGATCGATTGTCGTACACGGGATATGTGTAAAGCTCACCTCTGGACCCGTTGTGCCGTGACTGCGTATTGGGATATGTGTTAAGCTCACCTCTGGACCCAATACATGTTTGTAGCATTGGGATATTTGTTAAGCTCACATCTGGACCCTTTGCTTTTGGATGATTAGGGATATGTGTTGAGTTCACCTCTGGACCCTTCTCATGATTGTAAGTTTAGGGATATGTGTTAAGTTCACCTCTGGACCCTTTACTTGAATTGTATGTTGGGATATGTGTTAAGTTCACCTCTGGACCCGACATAGTGTAGTAATGGGATATGTGTTAAGTTCACCTCTGGACCCGTTGCTAGTGTTATGGATGTTTTATCTGCTTGCCTTGATGAGGGTACAGTGTCAGATATGCATGATGAGTTATTGCTGTTTATTTGATTTATGGTTAAATCATCCAAGGCATTGGATGACTCTTAGTTCGGTTTCATAAATAGTTGGATTGAAAGACCCCCCCGACTGGGTAACCAGTAGGGAAACCGGCTCTCCTTCCTAACGGTTTATGAAGTTGGTTGAGAGCCGTGCATTGTAATCGCATGATAGTATGATATTAGTTGATGAGATGTTTATGCTTCACATGTTTATATATGTTGGAGTGTTTTGTATTGCCTTACCTGTTTCGTGTTATCACAAAAGGTGGCTAGGAGAACTCTAGTCACTCCCCACTGATTGTGGCGTACATTTTCATGTATGTAGGTACATGCTGGTTGGAGCGGGGTTCACGAGAGCTAGCGAGCGATGATCCTTTCATTATGACTTACCCTTATATCGTTTAGCTGGACTCGTAGTTTGATACATTTGTTGTGGTGCCTGTAGGGATGGTCCATCCCAGGCTTTGTATTTACGTTTTGGTTGATACTTAGAACTGCTACTTATCTATTGTTGTTTATATCAGTTCTGTTTCCAGTTTTCAGTTTAAGACTTCTCGCATGTTGTTTAGTTTACTTTAAAAATTTTTAAATTCCGCTGCATTTTTGGTACTTTTATGTGTTTATATTTCCGCTTTCGCGAGGGGTTTTACAGAACCACCCACTAAGGGGTTCACACGAACAAACACAATGAACCAACCCCGAAGTGGTTCCACAACCAAATCTCCCAAGGAGGCTACTCACTAAACCACCAATCAATTTCTTAAATACAACCAATCCACACTTAGTTGACTTCGGAAGCTAATTTGAGGCGAGAGCCGGTCTCCCTTCCGGTTGCCCGGCCGGGGGGTCTTTCATCCTCAAATCCATTCCCGAACCCAACCTAAATGTCGCCCAACATCTGGGACTTCAACAACTTTAAATGATAAAAGGTCTACTCTTGAAAAGCATCCAATCGACACTTAATTGACCCCAGGAACTAAGTCGAGGGAGAGCTGGTTTCCCTTTCGGTTGCCCGACCGGGGGGTCTCTGTCCTCACTCCATTCCCGAACCCAATATAGCGTCGCCCAAACCTCGGGGACTCCAAACATGCATACAAAGCATACGGAAAAAGAATCAAAGCAATCCGACTTAAAAATCAAAAGTTATGAAGCAAACAATACAACCTGGGGCTCTCAGCCGGTTGGCCATAGGCGGCCGGTCAACCGGCTGAGAGTCCATTACTCTCATGCCAAACAACAAACGAAACAACACAAAGGGCCTCCCAGCCGGCCGGCCGGCTGCCGGTCCACCGGCTGGGGACCCCCTTCTCTTCTCTTCTCGCAAAACCACAACAAAAGCACAAAGGGCTCCCAGCCGGCCGGTCGGCTGCCGGTCCACCGGCTGGGGACCCAAAACCCAAAATTCTAGCAAAACTCAATCAACACAAATGGGGCTCTGAGTCGGTTGGTCGGTCGCGGGTCGGTCGACCGGCTCAGAGTCTCTGAACCTCAAAATCCCCTATTTCGACAATCTCTATACCATTCAATACTTTACAAATCCGGCTTAAACATGATTCTACGCAACAACACGACATTCCCACATGTATACGACATCAATTAAACATCAGAAAATGTATACAAATATCAAATTCAAGAGTTAACAATAAAAATCCCAAATAAACCGGTCTTAACATGTATACTCTTAAATCCACTTTCTCATCAATTTCTTCCTCAAATCTTCACAAAAACAAGTTTATATATCAATATAAGAACATTAAGAACTCAAAGACTATACTAACATTCATCAAACACAACCAAAATAACATAATGTGCTAATTTAGACAAAAGGCCGAGTTTCTCATTATCGTCACCTTTAATTCGCGAATCCACCGAGTTCCTCTTCAAAAATCACTAGCTCTTCCTCCGGGTTGTCACAAGTACCACCTAGAAGCACAAAAACACGGATTAAGAGGGTAATTTCGTGATTAGGGAAAAACAGTCCCGAAATGAAGATTCACGAAAGTGAAAACGAAAGTGATAGAAAGATCACAAATTTGGCAAGGATTCCGAATATTTAAGATTTACCTCGATGCGAGTTCGGGAAGGCCTTGAGATGTCGATTCTAAGCTTGAGAAAAAGATGAAAATGGAGTTTGGTGTTTTACTGTGAAATGAAATAAGGTGGGAGGAGTTTGTCGATGGAAAAGTCTTTTTAAGGGTTTTAGGCTGTCCTTTTAAAAGCTTGAGTCAGGTTTACTTTATTCAAGTGAAACGGAAATGTGAGACGGGATGTTATCAAATAAATGAGGCGTCTTAAGCTTAAGGCGCTGTTTGGTAAACAACATATTGCAAAAAAATTAGCATATTGAGGCAATTAGTAGGTTTGACCAAACAATATGCTATTTGGACTGTTTGGTAAACAACATATTGGAATAGTAGAATGGGCTTCAATATGCTCTTTTGGAATATGCTGCTCCACCCAGCATATTCAAAGAGTATATTGACAAAATTAAAAAATTATCTTTTTACCCTTCAAAAAATATTAGCCCTATTTTTGACAAATTTTACTCAATAATTTATTCATGTCTTTTTTTGTCATTTGACACATGATTGAGATCATCTGCTAATTTAATTCTGCTAATTACCAAACACCTCTGACAAATTCTGCTAATTGAATATACTAGTCAAAACTGCCAACAAATTCTGCTGGTCAAATCTGCTTTTACAATCTGCTCCTACTAATATCAATCCGTTGTTTACCAAAAAGGGCCTAAATGATTTTAAGACGAAACTTAACGGAAATCTTAAAAATATAAATTACGAACTATTATTAAAATATTATTAAATTCCGGAAATTACTTTAATTTATTAACGTATTCCTTTACGAAAATGCGGGATGTTACAAAAAGAAGGAGAGAATTAGGTTTAGGGTTTAGAGAGGATGTGGAAAAGAAAACAAGGGTTTGGTTTCCCCTCTTATATATATAGAAAAGCTCATGGGTTTAATCGAAATTTAGGCCCAAAACTCCACCCAGGACTCTATTCTCACGTGAGACTTGAGGGTCAAGTGGGCCTTCACCGAATTTCGAGCCCAACGAGCCAAATAAACAAGAAAATAATATTTTTTCCCGAAATAAAATATGAAATATGAGAAAAAGGAATTAAATAAATATATTACAGAAATTAGGGGTGTTACAGGATGATTAACTTGGACATAAATAAGATTTATGTAATTTTGGTGATTTTAATAGTTAAAATCACGCATATCCGTAAAAACCGTAAACAAATATGAAATATTTGCTCCTAGTAAAGGCGATTTGACATTAAAATTTAGCTTGTGCATACATATTTTAATATTGCATTTTATTTAATATGAATGTCAAATTTGATTGTTTTATATAATTTGGAATTATGTAATTTTCTTAGTATGGCCTTAGTTTTAATCAATATTATCCGTAATGAAAGGGAATATTGATTCGGTTGTAATTTATGTAATCTCGTTGTTGGGAAATGTGTCCTCAACAATAGTGCGATCACGTCAAATATAATAATCATTGTCAAAATCTTTTGAAAAGAATATGCAAGGGATGATCCGATATTATATATAATCAACTGACCAACATTAATCGGTAAGGATTGGCTGACTAGAGTTTTACATTACTGTCGTATGACGGTGGTGGTCAGTTGATCCCTTTAGGTTACACCTATAGGATAATCCCGTTAACGTATACATTGATTAATTATATACGATATGAATTGATCAAATTCCTTAAAATCTAATATCGAGAAATCAGAGGTTGAATCTTAATGTAAGATTTATATTTGAAATTGAAATGTATCAATTGTCAAATATTAATCGATATTTTTGAAATATCAAAATTAGAATATGAATGGTTCGGGGTTATAACAAACGTTGTATATCGTATTGACGATTATTATAATAACCATATATTGGGACGGTAATTATGAATTACTAAAATAATTTGTTAAATATGATTTAATTAATTTAGAAATATTATTTATGTGATAAATATATTTTAAATTAATACAATTTAATTATGTCACATAGGATGTTGCATAGTATACAATTGTACAAATTATATCTGTAAAATGAAGGTCCATTTTACAAATATGTAAACCGTGTAAATATGTATTGTTAGATAATATTATGTGTGATAATTTATCTTATAATTATCATAATAATTATGTTAGGTTTTGATGTGACCTAACATTATGCATGTGAGTATGACAAAAAGGATTCAAACCCTTCCCCATGCACACCTCTTACACGGTTCACTCACCCCAACCCTAACCCTCTATATATGAGATTCATTCACTTATTCATATTCACTCTAATGCTTAATAATTTTCTAGTGTAAGAAAATATTTTAAACCTCTAAAATAATATTATTCACATAATATTTTATACTACAATAGTTGTAGTATTTTAGTAGACTAATAGTAAATATTAGTTTACGGTTTTAAGGTAAAACCGTTTTGTTCACCTAGTCTGTGTCCATCTCGGTTTGTTAAGGGTAAGTCTTGGGTGCAATTTGAAGGAGGCAATCTCCATTGGTTGCTCCGTGGAGGATCGTCCTAGCATTCGTGGACCGATTGTAAGAACTCTTGTCTTCGTTTTTCCGCATTTATTTATTTGCATGCATAAAGATCTAGTAAATTAATGAGTTAATTTTATATAGTTATATTATTAGTAAGACTAATAATTTTGGTTAAGTTAGTATGACTAATATTACCATCAAGTGGTATCAGAGCATTTGGTTGCTTGCATGCAACTCGATTTTACGATTTTTGCGAGTAATGTGATTAAAATTAAAAACGTAAATAAATTAGTACATATATGATATGCACGAAATAATTATTGCATGTATACTTTCTGGTCTTAAAAATGTTTTAAGTCATTATGAATGATTTATGGAATAATATTGTTCAATCTTATAATTAAATTGTTTATTTATGCTATATAATCGGTTAAAATCGTTTTTATTATGGGAAAAATAGTAAAATAAACTTTCTGGCCGAGATTTTTATATATTTTCTCACATGCATTTAACATATTATGAATCTATAATTTTCGAAATTATTTGAGTTTTATGCATGGTTTGTGAAATTTTAAAGTTAAATTGTCACAAAATGAGTGAAAAATGGGTTTATATAGTTAGATTGTGAATTTAGCTACGAAAATTTTGTAGATGTCACATGCAATATTTAAAATGTATGTTAAATTTTCCAGAAATGTTTCACTTATATTGCATGAATACTGATTTTTATGGTATCTTGGTCTCCCCCTCTCAAGTACTAAAATTCATCTCTTCACTGCTCTAATTGATAAAATTCAGAATAACCTGACTCACTGGTCAACAAAATCTTTTTTTTATGCTGGGAGGATCCAACTTTTAAACTCAGTGATATTTGGGTTGGTTAATTTCTGGTGTGCTAGTATTCTAATTCCTAAGCAGATTATCAAATCCATTAATCAGCTCTGTAAGAATTTCTTCTGGGGAATCACTCCGGGTACTCACAAACTCATATTGCATAGCTGGAAACATACCTGCTCCCCATGGGATGCAGGTGGTTTTGGGGTCAAAGATCTCCATGCTTGGAATAAAGCTATACTAGCAAAGATGATATGGACCCTTGCTCACTCAAATCAAGGGATATGGTATAAATGGCACAAAGAATATATCTTCCCTCATCAAGATTTTTGGGATATCAGTATAAAAGAAAAGTTTGCTGAGAGTCTGAGAAGTATTCTCCATGTAAGGGATGCTATCATTGGCAAAGCTGGTACAAAGGTCCACGCTGTCCACATCCTTAATTCCTGGACTCACAACTCCAGCTTCTGCATTAGCAAAGCGTACCTCTGGTTTAAGGAAAATTCAGGGACTCTAGAGTGGAACAAACCTCTGCGTAACACTTTTATTGAGCCATGCCATTGTATCACTGCAACCTTGGCCTTTCAAAGCAAACTAAGTACAGTTGACATGATGTGCCTTAGGGGAATCAGTTTACCAAATAGATGTGTCCTATGTAAGAGGGATATAGAGTCTCATTCGCACCTCTTTTTCCAATGTGACTACTCAAAGGAGATTTGGCTGGGGATACAAAACTGGACAAGAATTAAAAACAGAAGTGATGATTTCAAAGCAGAACTTCTCTGGTGCAACAGGAGAGCTAAGAGGAGGCACTGGAAATCTGGTTGGTATATTAGTTGTATAACCACAACAATTTATCAGATATGGCAGAAGAGGAATCACAACATCTTTCTGAGCTATGAGAGGGAAGCTAGTGAGCTGCTTACTTACATAAAAACTAGTATTCAGCATAGAGTCGGATGTAAGATAAACCCAAAATTCTCTAATTTAGCTTTTCACTACCTTGCTGACAGTTAGTTAACTCTTTTTTTAGAAAAAGTGTTTCTTCTCTTAGGGGATTCACTTTGTAAAGATATGTACTTGACTTGTACCCTTTATGGAGGAATGAAAAGTTTATAACTTTCTTGCAAAAAAAAAAAATATTGATTTTTTTGGTAAAAATCGAGATATTAGTGACATAATTCGACTTAAATAGTTTAAGTTGGAATTTGGCCATAAAATTTTTATACAGTGTCATATATATTATTTCTAGCATGCATGTAAATTGTCAGCATTTTATTTCGAATTTTTCATGAGAAATGATTTTTATTGTTAAAATCGAGTAATATATGGCATAATTTATTAAAAATAGTAAAAGTTGCTAAATTGGCCGGAAAAATTAACCCATATAAGTCATATTTCATATGTTCATCATCATATTTTTCTTGGGTGCCAAAAGTTTCTGAATTTTTATTTTTAATTTTTAAAAGGTCAAAGTTAAAAATAAAGAATTGTAAGAGTCATGAAATGTTTTTTCAGCCCTTGAACAGTGTTTTACCTGATTTTTTCTGTCCATTTCAGTCACTTTAAGTGTCTAGGAATATGTAAAAATTTTATTGGTATTTTATTGCATAATTTTGGAGGTAATTTTGAATTTCCTTCTAAATTTTGCATATTACACGTATTATTACGAGATAAATAGTTTATTTCGGAAAAAAAATTTCGGATCAGAATATTCAAAATTTGAATTTTGAATTTTTGAAATATTTTTTTTTTGACTCGTTTTGATTTTATATTGCTATTTCCCGTAAAACCGATTAAACCCGAACAATATTATAATAAGTTAAGTTATTTTCGAAATTTGAGTAAGACTAAATTTTGAATCCTAAAATGTATTAGGATACTTCACTAAAACGTGAATAGTGATTCACAAAGTGTTTAGTGATTTTAAAATGTTAAAATCACGTTATTCCATAAAACCGTGTTATTATGAATAACAATATTTAAATTGAGTTTAAATAGGACGATTTGGCTTAGGATTTGCATTTTCATAAGAATTGAATATTTATTTAATTATTTATTAATGTCATAATTTAATTTACGTAATTTGGAATTATGTATTTTGCTTAGTATGGCCTTAGATTTTAATCGTTAATTCCCGTAATGTAAGGGGTTATCAATTCGGTTGTAATTTAATGTGATCTCGTATCACTTGATTTTATTATTTTATTTTATAATGTATAAAATAGATAGAAAATTTGTAATTATTTGTAATTCTGGAGATCCTTGAAGACGGTGCCTTTCGGAAAGGAGTTCCGACCAAGACGAAGTTTGCCTTGGGATGCGTGCCGCGTGCGAAGTTCAAGGGACCAAGCAGTTGGTTTCCGAATTTGTATTTTACATTTATATTTTATATTTTAGGAAGGCCATACTAGGATTTATTTATGCTTTTAAGTTTTCATGCATGCTTTTATTTATGCTTAACATGTTTGCATGCATAGCCAAATCGTCATTCAATCTCATGCATTTCACCGATTTTATCGACTGTGTCAATTAATTTATTGATAATTCACCGACTTAGTTCACTTATAGGAGATAGATAATAAATTGACAAGATCTCTTACGTTATTTCTAAATCGAGACATAGCCTTACCAATAAGTAAAGAACCCACGAAGTACTTTCTTCATAAGGGAGTGGGCTCGGCTACACCGGGGTGCTACCTTATTACGTTGAAGAAGTGGGGTAATATGATTACGCTCTCGAAATTTGGTCGATCTCGACGAAGGTATTCGAGCCACCGTAGTGGTAATAGGTTCGGGCTAAGATAAGAATTAATGTAATTTTATCGACCGAGAGTTCTAAAAGTAGAATCGATTAAGGGGTTAATCCACCGAATTATATTAATAAGGGATGTATCGGCTACATCGTGCCCAAGTTAGTATATATTCGGGTCTCGGAATCATTTACTTAATTGGGTAAGAGATCATTAAGTAGATGCTTAACTTGTTTAAAATTTACAAGTTTAAATTATTTATTAAAACGATAATTGTGTTTTAATTCCTTTATTTTCATTTGTAGTTCATTTTCAACTATCAATCACCAATGGCTAATAACGCTACACCACTCACAAACGTATCATGGCTTCGATCATTCATGGATCGATGCAAGCTTGAGAAGCATGGCGCCAATTTTAACGATTGGGACGCCCAATTGGTTTTGGCCGCGGAAGCTGACGATAATAAGACTCGTTACCTTACCATCGCCGCTCCTCCCACTCCCGCCGCTCGTGCATCGGAGGCGACTCGTGAGGCCTATGAGACCTACATGAAAGAGTCACATGCTCTTAAGAACGTGCTAATATTCTCAATGGAGCCGGATCTCCAAAGGAGAATGATTAAGCTAGCCACGGCTAATGAGATTTATACCAGAGTTGCGACCATGTTTTTGTTGGAGATTGTGTCCTCCACATGTAGTGTGATAACGTCATTGCACATACCCTTGTACGGACAAGTGGGAGATTGTTGGGGCTGGTGTCCTTGACAATTAAGTACAATGACTTATTAAATCTCTTTAAGGATCACAAGGGCATACTTTTGTATTATTACCAGTTGATCCACATTTATCAATAACGGTTGGCTTGCTAGATAAGTTTGACGTTATTGTCATACGGATGGCGGTGATCAACTGGTCCCTATACGTCACACCTATAGGACACGTTTGAGAGATGTGAAGGTATGAAAATACAGTCACATTTATGCCGGATATGACTAAACAGTTAGTCAGAGGTGTTGACTAATAAATTAGTCAATAAGATGTTGAGATTATTATTTAATACGGATTAAATAATTTTAGCTAATACGGATTACAAGATTAATTCGTAAATTAAATATAAACGGTTATATTTAATTAAATATAGTATTCGCGTATTAATATAAACAGTTATATTAATTTGGGTAATTATACAATATCGTATTTTGTCAGACCATTATTAATATATCGACTGTATTAATATCTGATAACATGTTACGATTTATAAATAAAACCCGCGAACAACTTAAAGCTAAACGGGTCGAATCACGCAAAGGTATAAGGTAAGAGTGGAAAAAGCCCACCCTTACCCAAGACCCATTCGGCCGACCTAAGTAATACAAAAGGAGAGTCTTTCTCCTTTTGTCACTGACTGGTAATTGATAATTCTCACAATTAGGGTTTTGAGAACTTCTTTTTCCCAAAACTCAGATCTCACATCTAAAACCTCTCAAAAGCTCTCCCCATATTGCAAGGCAATTGGAGAGTATTTTCTAGCACACGCGGCATCATCTCAATCAAGTCTTGGGTGCAAGTTATAGGAGGAAATTTACTTTAATTCCTGTTCTTAGGCCATAAGCACAAAGGACCAAAGGTTGAATTCTTTTTCTTATCCCTTTTAATCTTACGACTATAAACACAACTGTATTTTTCATTATAATCCTGCAAGTTTAGGGTGAATACATGCTTTATTCCCCACAAGTGGTATCAGAGCCTTAGGCCATGAAAATTTTACTTTTGTGTTTTTCATAAGTTTTTTAAAAGATTTTGAAAAATCTCGTTTCTGCCGCTGCGTCGGTCGGTCGACCAGTATTAGCGGTCGGTCGACCGCCCCTGTGTGAGTTTTCTGTTTTTTTTTTTTAAAAACAGTTTCCTTTATGAGTTTTCGATCTTGTTTTTCGATTCCTGTTTACATATTGTTAATTAATCGATATTCTTAACAATATGTGAACCCTTGCTGATGTTAATTTTGATTTACTTGTTTTAATCAAAGTTTAAAAGGTAAAAACTTGTTTTAATTTCAAAAAGTGCAGCGTTTTGCGTTTTCTGAAATTCGTTTTTACTACTTGTTGGTCGGTCGACCTAATTAATAGGTCGGTCGACCGATTTTACTGTTGCAGTTTTTTTTCCGTTTTTTCGGCAGGAGGTCGGTCGACCACAAGTTTAGGTCGGTCGACCTCCCCCCCTGTAACAGACTCGTTTTTTTTTATTTTCGAAAATAACATGTTTTATTTTCACATGGCTTAAAATAATATACTATATACGGAAATAGTGTATTATTTAGTGAAACGGTTCACCCTCGTTTGATACATATTGTTTTAAAACAGTTTAAAATAATGGATTATATGTTTGTTAAAATTGGTGATTAAAACGGTATAGTCACTTAATTTTAATCTTAAAAGGTGGTTTGGTATAAATTTATTAATCATAATAACAGTATTATGTCATGTATAAATTGTTTTTAGTTGATGCATTTTATTTATCGTCTTGTGAATGCCTTGAATGCTTTCAATAACGTATTTAATTTTTGCAAACGGTTGTAACTTAGTGTGGCCTTAGAAGATTGTGTCACCGTAATGAAGGGACACGATCTTGCTTGTAATTTTGAGATCTTGAATCTCCGTTTTGGGTTTTTGCCATGTAATTACTTTTGTATTTAAATTAGAATGTATCTAGGATTACTTTTGTAATTTAAATTAGTAATTTTGTGAAGACCAAAGACAAGACGGAGACCGGATGCTCACTCCCGCTGCAAGGACCAAGATAGAACATCAAGACAAGCTTCTAGGGTCCAACGGTGGATTCCAAGTTGTTTTATGTTTATTTTGGTAGGATAGGCCACACTAGGACTTTTATTTACGTTTATTGCATTTATCTTTACGCTTTCATGGATAATAGCTTGCATCATATTCCGCCTAAAAACCAAACCACCTATATCATGCCTGAAAACTGACTCATGTAGAGGTCACGCGTTAGTTTTCTGTGACAATACAGATGTCACATGTCAATTTAAAAGCCATCACTTTATTTAATTCATTCACGCAAATGCTAGTTTTTAGTTCACTTAAATATGGATAAATAAGAGTTGATGGGGTCTTTCTCGTATAACCAAAAATTGAGATTAGTCTTTATAAATCAGCCTCCCATGAATCCCTTCTTCGTCGGTAGGCATAATATGACCCCTTCTACGTTGGGTAAGTGGGAACAGATGATTTATTTTATCTCAACATCATGGTCACTCGATAATATTCCAGTGACTGAGATGGACTAATAGATAGGATTTACGGAAATCTATCGACCAAGAGTTCCAACGATTGGAATTAGCCAAACTGTGGGCTTATCAATATACGGAAATTGAGTCTTGGGATCGTTTATATAATTCTTGAGGGAGATCAATTATATAAATGCATGAGTCTACGAGTTTAAATTCAATTTAATATAGACTTAAATCACAACAATAAGTTGCTTATATGGTTTTGTTTTATCTTCTTTCAGTGTAGAACACGTTCATTAAAACTGCTGTAAAACTAAAATGGCTGGTGAAGACCCAATGCCAAGTGCCAAGCTAGCACGTGAATCCTGGCTAAAAGCCTTCATGGACTCCATGAATCAGTCAACTAGACTGAGGAATGATGGGTCAAACTTCTCTGACTGGGAGGCAGCACTACGGAATGCTGCCATTGCTGACGGAAAGCTTAAGTTTTTAACTGAGCCCATTCCGGCACACCCAGGAACTGGAGCTAGAGCCAACGATGTTCGCGCTCATAGCGACTTCGTCATGGAAGCGGGTGCGATAAAGAATGTACTCATCTATGCAATGGAATCTAATTTGCAAAGACGCTTCATAACCCATGGTGCAAACAAGATTTTCACCACGCTCACTAACGAATTCTCCAAGGCTCCGAGAATCGTTTCTTATGAGCATACCTGTCGCTTCTTTGAGGCGAAACTCCAGAAGGGCCAAGCTGTTAGCCCACATATTCTCAACATGATTGAGAATATCGAGAAACTGGAGACCCTAAACTGCAAGATCAGTGAGAACATCATCGTTGATCGCATGCTTCATTCGCTTCATGATGGGTTCGCCCTCTTTAGGGCCAACTACTACATGAACGACATGAAGAAGACTCCCCATGAGCTTCACTCCCTTCTCGTACAGACTGAGAAGGATCTAAAGTTGAGTGGGAGTCTAAAGCAGGATGTTCTCATGATCTCAAGTAAGGGAAAAGGTAAAGGGAAGGCTAAAGCTCAGGGCGACCTAGCGGTAGGTAGGCCCAGGTTCAAGAAACCAGGATTTGCTAAGAGTGGGCCTGGTGAGTCGAGTAACTCACAAGGCAAGACAAAGAGCAAGGATACAAGCATGGAATGTCACCATTGCCACAAGACTGGGCATTGGAGGCGCTCATGCCCCGTGTATCGCGAGGACATTAAAGCAGGCCGTGTTACTCCTGTTGGTATGTCTTCTTCTTCTTTTATTCACATGATTGAGATTAACCATGCAAGTTGCGGAACTTGGGTACTTGATACTGGTTGTGGTTCTCATCTATGTAATCATGTGCAGGGCCTCCGAAACCAAGAACCCCTAATCAAGGGTGAGGTGGACCTGCGTGTCGGGAATGGAGCACGTGTGGCTGCAGTCTCGAAGGGAACATACGTAATCCAGCTTCCAAGTGGATTCGAGTTATTTTTATATAACTGTTATTATGTTCCTAGTTTGTCCAAAAACATTATTTCAGTTTCTGCACTTGACAAACTCGGCTTTTCATTTGTAATAGAGAATAATAGCTGTATTTTCTCCTTACACAATATGATTTATGGCAAGGCAGTTTCCATGAATGGAATTTATGTTTTAGATCAAACCACCGAGATATTACATGTGAATAATAAAAGAATAAAGGTAGGTGACAAAGATCAAACTTACCTATGGCATTGTCGTATGGGACACATAAATGAGAAACGCGTAAAACAGCTCATACAGAATGGAGCTATTTCGCCCTTTGATTTCGAATCATATGGCACGTGTGAATCATGTCTCATCGGCAAAATGACTCGTATTTCCTTCAAAGGTGTTGGAATGCGCGCTGCCGACCTATTAGGACTCATACATACGGACGTATGTGGCCCTATGTCGATCAACGCATGAGAAGGCTATAGGTATTTCATCACTTTCACGGATGATTTGAGTAGATATGGCTATGTCTACTTGATGAAACATAAAAGTGAATCCTTTGACAAGTTCAAAGAATACCAGAATCGGGTACAGAACCAGCTGGGTAGAAAGATTAAAGCACTACGCTCGGATCGTGGTGGTGAATATCTTTCACGCGAGTTTGATCAACACCTAAAAGACTGTGGGATCGTGCTACAGTTGACTCCTCCTGGAACACCACAATTAAATGGTGTGTCCGAACGGAGAAATCGAACTTTACTTGATATGGTTCGATCCATGATGAGTCACACCGTTGTGCCTGATTCATTGTGGGGCTATGCTCTTTTGTCGGCCGCTCTAATACTTAACCGAAGTCCGTCTAAAGCTGTTGACAAGACTCCATTCGAGTTATGGAAGGGAACGGTCCCTAACTTGTCCTTTATTCGGGTTTGGGGCTGCGAGGCTTATGTCAAGTGGAGACACGAGGATAAGCTCGGCCCGCGATCGGTCAAGACATACTTTATAGGCTATCCAAAGGGAACGTTTGGTCATTACTTCTACTCGCCTACCGAACAACGTGTTTTTGTTGCGGCTAGTGCGATGTTCTTAGAGAAAGAATTTCTCGAGAACAAGTCGAGTAATAGAACCTTCGAGTTATCGGAGGTTCAAGAACCAACTACCGAGCAACCATTGGAGGAAACAGTACCTTCAACCGAGGCTGCGGTAGATATCCCTGAGGAACCTAGGAGGTCAGGAAGAGTCTCTATTCCACCGGACAGATACATTGGTATGGTCGAGGAACACGATACAGATGACGTCTTACTCCTAGAGGGTAATGAACCCACAACCTATAAAGGTGCCATGACCAGTTCTGACTCAAAGCTATGGCTAGAAGCCATGCAATCCGAGATGGACTCCATGTATGAGAACAACGTGTGGGATCTTGTGGACCTACCTGCAAAGGTACGTCCCCTTCAATGCAAATGGCTTTACAAGATAAAGCATGCCGTGGAAGGACAACAAGATATCCATAAGGCTAGACTAGTTGCTAAAGGTTTCACCCAAGTGCCAGGCTTGCACTACGATGAGATCTTTGCACCCGTAGTCATGCTACGTTCCATTCGGATTATCTTAGCGATCGCCGCATTTCATGACTATGAAATATGGCAAATGGACGTTAAAACCGCCTTCTTAAACGGTTATTTGGAGGAAGAGTTGTACATGGTACAACCCGAGGGTTTTATCGATCCAGCACATCCTAAGAAAGTTTGCAAGCTTAAGCGTTCCATCTATGGACTTAAGCAAGCATCGCGGAGTTGGAATCATCGCTTCGACCAAGTGATAAAAGAGAATGGGTTCATTCGATCAGTCGAGGAACCATGTCTCTATATCAAGTCGAGTGGGAGTAAGATTGTATTCCTAGTACTGTATGTCGATGACATACTCTTGATTGGGAATGACATACCTCTCTTATCTTCGGTTAAAGCATGGTTGAAAAACCATTTACAGATGAAAGATCTGGGAGAGGCACAAAGAATTTTGGGCATCCGTATCTACAGGGATAGATCACGACGGATGTTGTCTCTCAGTCAGGAATCTTATATAGAGAAGATTCTGGAGAGATTCAGCATGACGAACTCCAAGAAGGGGTTCCTTCCTATGACTCCTGGGCTTCACTTGAGCAAGACTCAAGAAGCTAAGTCAGTGGAAGAGAAAGAGCGCATGAGTCGGATTCCTTATGCTTCGGCAATAGGATCGATCATGTATGCCATGATATGCACACGTCCTGACGTTGCATATGCATTGAGTATGACAAGTCGATTCCAAGCTCATCCAGGTGAACAACACTGGATGGCCGTGAAAAACATTCTTAAGTACCTACGGAGGACTAAAGATTGGGGATTGACTTTTGGAGGCGACTCGACGCTCTGCGCCACGGGTTACGCAGATGCTAGCTTCCAAACGGATCGAGATGACTCGAAATCTCAGTCTGGATTCGTTTTTTCTCTTAATGGCGCTGCTGTCAGCTGGAAAAGTTCTAAACAGAGTGTTACAGCAGATTCTACGACTGAGTCCGCGTAAAAGAAGATATTCATTGATAAGATCGCTACGGATGACAACATAGCTGATCCTCTCACTAAAGCATTACCACGTGATAAGCATGAAGGGCACATTCATTCCATGGGAATCGGATGTGTTCCTAAGTTGTAGTACTCTTTTATGAATTCATGTAATAATTCATTTTCTCGTGTACTCTATTCAACCTTATTGTTATGATATAAAATGTTTTGTTTCTCATGTGGAATTGTACGCCAATTTTGAACACCACAAAGTGAACTGATTAACATTACATCGTTTTGGTCCTTGATTACCCACTTGAGCTGATAACTCAGGTAATCATTTTGTGACGTTGGTTGATGGTGGGTTCAACGAGCCATAAGTGACGTGGATGACTGACCAATCACAAAGGCGAGTTATACGGATATCTCGTAGGACACCCCGTGACAACGTTATGGAGTCCTAAATGTTTTATAACATTGGGTGCCTGGTCGTGGATAGGACCTCCATAGTGTTCCTTAGAGTCGAGTCTTTTGACCTTCAACTGTCTCTTGAGATTAAGACAGATTTTGGGTAACTTTGGTTTCTTTCCCACGGTCACCGTAACAGGGGCCAAGAGGATTTTTTCTGGGTTATTTCATGCTGGGCGATATCGGCAGGATTCGAGTTGAGGGAAATATCCAAACCCTTATCAGGATTTTATCATTTCTTAGGGCCACTCGAGGAGTAGTAACTGAAATGCATGGCCATGCTCGAATACAGATTCGTTTTATCAGTTAAGTTACTCTCTAGTCGGGGAAACCACTCTTGATACAGATCGCTTGTGAGATACGACCTTTGCGAATGCGGATTTGCAAATTGTCTTACATTGAGTGGGAGAAATTTTAAAAGGATATGAGATTCGGTTATCGCACCTACACTTGTACGGACAAGTGGGAGTTTGTTGGAGATTGTGTCCTCCACATGTAGTGTGATAACGTCATTGCACATACCCTTGTACGGACAAGTGGGAGATTGTTGGGGCTGGTGTCCTTGACAATTAAGTACAATGACTTATTAAATCTCTTTAAGGATCACAAGGGCATACTTTTGTATTATTACCAGTTGATCCACGTTTATCAATAAAGGTTGGCTTGCTAGATAAGTTTGACGTTATTGTCATACGGATGGCGGTGATCAACTGGTCCCTATACGTCACACCTATAGGACACGTTTGAGAGATATGAAGGTATGAAAATACAGTCACATTTATGCCGCATATGACTAAACAGTTAGTCAGAGGTGTTGACTAATAAATTAGTCAATAAGATGTTGAGATTATTATTTAATACGGATTAAATAATTTTAGCTAATACGGATTACAAGATTAATTCGTAAATTAAATATAAACGGTTATATTTAATTAAATATAGTATTCGCGTATTAATATAAACAGTTATATTAATTTGGGTAATTATACAATATCGTATTTTGTCAGACCATTATTAATATATCGACTGTATTAATATCTGATAACATGTTACGATTTATAAATAAAACCCGCGAACAACTTAAAGCTAAACGGGTCGAATCACGCAAAGGTATAAGGTAAGAGTGGAAAAAGCCCACCCTTACCCAAGACCCATTCGGCCGACCTAAGTAATACAAAAGGAGAGTCTTTCTCCTTTTGTCACTGACTGGTAATTGATAATTCTCACAATTAGGGTTTTGAGAACTTCTTTTTCCCAAAACTCAGATCTCACATCTAAAACCTCTCAAAAGCTCTCCCCATATTGCAAGGCAATTGGAGAGTATTTTCTAGCACACGCGGCATCATCTCAATCAAGTCTTGGGTGCAAGTTATAGGAGGGAATTTACTTTAATTCCTGTTCTTAGGCCATAAGCACAAAGGACCAAAGGTTGAATTCTTTTTCTTATCCCTTTTAATCTTATGACTATAAACACAACTGTATTTTTCATTATAATCCTGCAAGTTTAGGGTGAATACATGCTTTATTCCCCACAGTTTTCGCAAGCTCCTAGGGTAGTCCAATATGAGGCGGCCTCCGCCTTCTTTGATTTCACCTTAAAGGAAGGTCAAAGGATTAGTCCTCATGTGCTCAAAATGGTTGAGCTAGCCGAAACCTTGAAGCTACAAGGGGTGAATTTTCCCGACTCTCTTATTGTTGACAAAATTCTTCACTCCCTAAATAAAGTGAAATCGTATGTTCAGTTCTGGGTGAACTTTAACATGCGTAATCAAGAAACCTCTTTGGACGAATTGCATAAGATGCTCATCCAAGCATAAAGGGATATGGGACTTAATGAGAGTTCCACGAAGGATGTGCTCAACATCGAGAAGAAAAGCAAGGGAAAGTTTAAGCGGAAGGCTAATAAGGGCAAAAATGTTAAAGCCTTCAAGCCCACATCTCCTAAGGAGAAGACCTTTTCGAAAGGTGCTTCTTCGTCGTCTTCAAAGGTTGAAGACAAGTGTCATTATTGCACTAAGATGGGGCATTGGAAGCACAATTGCCCAAAGTATCTCAATGACCTCAAAGCCGGAAAGGTTCTTGCAGTAGGTATTAATTGTTGACTAATTCATGTTATTTAATCAATTTTGTATGTTGATACAAGTTATTAATTCTTACCCGTTTATAAATTGTTTTTAAAGGGGCTCCTACCAAAGATAAGGGCAAGGAGAAGGAGAAGGAAGCTTGAAGTTCCTTCCATGGATGGCTAGAGTAGCATCCAAGATTGAAGACATGAAGAGCATGGATCTAATTTTTCATTTTGATGTCTTCTTTCATTTTGCATTTTAATTTTAAGAACATTTTATTTCTTGTATGACAAGAATCTTGTTAAACAATGGTTGTAATATTGGTGACTTGGTTTTCAACCCAAGTCATCTATTTTGTTCTTAATCAATATGTTGGTTTTTAAAATGCTTTGTGTAATACATAACATGAGTTGATACGATTTTCATAGATCGTAATAAAGTACCTTGAATAGTTCACCGTACGCTAGACATGATAGGATCATAATAAAGTAATTTGATTTACTTAAAACGAGAATTACACCCCGTGAAATACTTCAAACTCAAATATGAGATCATTAGTTCATTATAAGATGATCACCTTAAATGAATGAGAGTACTAATGTCTCACTACTCATATAATCCTTTGTCCAAAACATTGTTGACGGGCGAAAATGCTATCCTTCTTAAGATAATGGTTATTTTAAAGGATAGAGTGGGAGAAATTCTACGCCCGCAAACCAATGAGACAAATATAGGATCTTAGAGAAGAGTCCTATAAGGAGTCCTTAAGAAGAACCCTAAGAGATTGGATAGAAGAAACTACGAGAGGACACATAAGAAACCACGCGAGGACACAAAAGGAAATGTTCCTTATGTCATTAGTTCCTAGAGAAGACCAAGGAAACCGCGTGTATTAACGGAAGGAAATTGTTTCTGTGATGTTAAAGTTTCTGATTTTATAAGATAATAGAGGAGAAATCGTCTCCAGTTCTTTTGATAATAGTAGTTCTTTCCATGGGAACGAGTATGGAAAATGAAATGTTCATAATGAGTTGAGAAGATGTTTGAGTAGTTACCTAAACACTATGAACATAGTAGGAGTTATTCAACTATAAAGATAGTGATACGATATTCAGTAGGAGAAAAGTTATTAGGAAAATTGAACCTACCATTAAGAGAGACTGGTGATTCTTTAAATGTAAAGAATAAGAGGTTTTCAATTCTAGATGAATATGTGTTTAAGAACATCATATGATGATGGGCAATCATAAGTGAGTTTATTATATGATAATAGAACGTCACCTGTTGATTTACAAGGTTAGGATAATTGTTCACATCGATGAATATTGAATCTCCAAGATATGAAAATGTTAATTCATATGACCTTGATTAAAATGCCAAGATGTTGAAACAAAACCTTATTTCGATATAAGTTTCTCGAGGAGAACTAGTGGATCGAATCTAGGTTAACTACAATACGAATTCTAGTACAGTGTGACTGTGTTCGTAAGAACAACATGTCACGAGTTTTAAGAAAACAGCGGGGGCTTCCTTCAAGTAAGGAGACTCGAGTCTAGTATGGGGACTAGAAATGTACTTGAATAAGATCATATTATACGAGATAATATGAGTCAGAAGGAAACCAAAATTTGTAGGTTTAAAATATGTGAGTAAATGGTATATTCACATAGAAAACCATTAATACAAATTGATGTATGAGCATCAAAGATTGTTTATGTGGAGTAGTAATATCGTATTGACTGTTCGCACTTAACAATCACTCTTATCGTTTCAGTTATTAATAACTCTCTGTTTACATACTTTGTGAAATCCAAATGGGTTGTAAGAGACAATTTTGAACCCCATAAGTGAACTGGATTAACTTAGTATAGCCCATAGTCGCCTGTACGAGGTGACGTCTTGAAGCGACTAGAGTGTGAGGCGACTGATGGCAAGTTCAAATGCCATAGACTCGTATGGGATGACTAGTCGATCACATAGGCAGACTGCATGAGACACTCTGTCGGGCAATTAATGACCGCTTATAGAGTTCTTAAATTTTATAATTAGCCTGGTCGTGGCGAGAGCTACTATATTATTGTAATACTCCGTATTTTCGTAGTTTGTAAAGTAAATTGTTTTATAATTTATCGAGACGAGGTATAATAATATTTCATTCGATATGTATGCGCTAATTGTTATAATATTTATATTAATTACATGACTCGTTAATTTTAAGTTACGAGTCGGGAATGGAGTGTAAGTTTTGAGAAGCGTGATGGGCTTGGGCTCGAATAGACTAAGGGAACCGTGTCTAACCAAAGTAACCACAAGAACCCATGACAACCCTAATACTCACACCTCACAAACTCATACATCGATGTACCACTCTCACAATCAATACATCGACATTCACAAGAAAACATAAACCCTAATCGTCCTCACACCTCCGTCTGCCTCCCTACTCCGTCTCCATCATAAACCCTGGCTGACCTACCGTGAGGAAGAGAGGAGAACAGTAACGAAAGAGTAACAACCACATCATTGATGGTTCACCCCCCTTCCGCAGCAGAGTATTTGTGAGTATTTTTCGTACCCTTTCAGTTTATCGTTTGTAGTGTTTGATGGTTGCTTGTAATCCTAGTAATATGAATAACATGGTTATCATCTTTAGAATGCCATAGGACCGCTGTGGGTGGCATTAAAACACCTGTGAATACCGCCCCTAAACTCAGTTTACACTCTGTTCGTGCGTAGGTGTTCTGTCGTTGCTGTCACGTTTCGTTCGTGTTTGGGGTTATTTTTGTGTACATTTTTATGGGTAATAGTAATAGAATGTTAGTAGGATGTCTTGGTGGTTGTAGGTGGTGAGTGGTGGCTGAAAAAGGGTTACGTTTGACAGGTGTTATAGGCGGCAGAACTGGGGCATGAAGCCATGGTGGAACCGTCTTTTGGTGATTGTTTGAGGTGGTAGTGGGGGTGTTAGGGTCTGGTGGTTACCACCAATAGGGTCGTGGGGTGTGGGGGATGTTGACTGTCGTGATAGGTGGTGGTTAGAGTGGTGGGTTCGGCGGTTGGAGTCGGGTTTAACAGGGGATGTTAACACGATTATCATATGTGTCAATGGAGGGGTTGTCGTTTGGGGCTGGTGTCGAAGGCGTTTATGATCGAGTCAGGGGCTGTTCTTGGTGTCAATGGGTGCTCTGTGGTGCGGTGATGGCAGCCGCGGAGGGTCGGTGGTGGTCCAGGTGGCGTAGGGTGGTCGTTTGGGCTGTGTTTGAGAGCTGGACAGGGGCCTGTTTACGGGTTTTGGCTGGTTGAGTTGCGTGTAATGCGTATTACTATTTTTGTCATCTTTGTTGCCTAGTTACTACTTTGGTCATTTTGGCATTTAGTTGCTAATTTGTTTGTGTCATGATTATTTTGTTATGCATTGTTATTATTGTTATCATTATTAATAATTATGGTTATTATTGTTATTGGTATCGTGTTTATTTCTACGAATTATAATTATACGGTAATAAGTTATTTATGTTATTATTGTTATTATTCATATTATTAGTAATTTATGGTTATTGATATGATTAAGGAAAATTGTGATTATTATTAGTTACCTATCTTGTTATTGTTGTTGATTTGGTAATTTTTGGTCATTTGAATGTCTGCTATTTTTAGTAAGCTTGTAATTGTCTAACAATGGTTAATACGAGTAATGAGTTAATATTAATCGGTACGTATATGAGTATGTTAATTTTTATATTTACAGTGCGTGATAAGTGTATCAACTATAGCGCGATGAATGAGCATTTAGTAGTGTTGGTGTATGAATAAAATTTAATAGTAAGTACTATTTATAGGAACTGAGTTCGAGGTGGGATACTGCTAGCAACTGTTCGGCTGTCATTCTGCCATTTGAGGTAGGGGATATATATATATATATATATATATATATATATATATATATATATATATATATATATATATATATATATATATATATATATATATATATATTTGTGATTGTGTTACGACATGAAGTGTGTGTTGTTTATTGCAAGATTGATATATTTGTTTATGAAGATACTGTGGATTGTATTATTGTTATTATTGATTATTGTGGAGATCGGGACTTGTGAAATGGGTCTTGTGATATGGGTCTTGTGATATGGGACGTGTGATATGGCCATGGGAGTTGTGGTGTGATGGGAGGCGTGGTGTGATGGAGGTGTGGTGTGATGGAGGTGAGGTGGTTGATTGAATGATATGGAGATGGAGGAAGATGCATTTTTATTGTTGTTTATGTTTAATCTGTTTTAGCTACTCAACCTCGTGGTTGACCCTGTGTATTCGTGTGACACCTACGATGATCCGGAATGGGGAGTAGATTCTACAGGAAAGATGGCGCTGTGGGAGCATGGGATGGCGTGAGTACTTGGATGGACCGACTTAGAATTAGATCACACTCTTCGAAGTTATCAGTTGTATTTTACTTTCCGCTGTGTAGTAATTGTAACATTAAAGTTTAAATTTTACCAATTTTATATAAAGTACTTTGGGTGTTTTACTTTGTTATTCACTACCTCGGTCATTCCGAGATGGTAACAGTTCTATTTACTGAGGATGTCTTTCTAAAGGCTCCTTAAATAAATGGGGGTGTTACAATTATTCACATGAGTCGAATCTTAGACTAGAGACTGTTCGCCCAAGGTGGCACAATTTTCAGATTGACTTTGATTTTTGCTCTACGATCATCCGTTAAAGGGGGTCAAATGGGCATCTTTTGGGTCATGATGGACTGTGTTAGTCGAAGGGAACAGTAGGATAGGAATTGTCCAGTCCCTCGTCAGGATTATCCTAAATCTCAGGGCCACTCGAGGAGAAGTTTAACTGAAAATGCGTGGCCACGCTCGGAAGGTATCTATGGTAGATAATTTTGGTCAAAGCAGTTAAATCTCCAGATCGAGAAAACCGCTCAAGATATGATCAAATACAAGTACGACCTGGAAGACACCTTGAATTGAGTGGGAGATGATGTAATAGGACAAGAGAATCAGTGACGCACACTTGTCGAGGACAAGTGGGAGATTGTTGGGAAATGTGTCCTCAACAATAGTGCGATCACGTCAATGATAATGATCATTGTCAAAATCTTATGAAAAAATATGCAAGGGATGATCCGATATTATATATAGTCAACTGACCAACATTAATCGGTAATGATTGGCTGACTAGAGTTTGACATTACTGTCGTATGACGGTGGTGGTAAGTTGATCCCTTTAGGTCACACCTATAGGATAATTAATCCCCTTAACGTATGCATTGATTAATTATATACGATATGAATTGATCAAATTCCTTAAAATCTAATATCGAGAAATCAGAGGTTGAATCTTAATGTGAGATTTATATTTGAAATTGAAATGTGTCAATTGTCAAATATTAATCGATATTTTTGAAATATCGAAATTAGAATATGAATGGTTCGTGGTTATAACAAACGTTGTATATCGTATTAACGATTATTATAATAACCATATATTGGGACGGTAATTATGAATTACTAAAATAATTTGTTAAATATGATTTAATTAATTTAGAAATATTATTTATGTGATAAATATATTTTAAATTAATACAATTTAATTATGTCACATAGGATGTTACATATTATACAATTGTACAAATTACATCTGTAAAATGAAGGTCCATTTTACAAATATGTAAACCTTGTAAATATGTATTGTTAGATAATATTATGTGTGATAATTTATCTTATAATTATCATATTAATTATGTTAGGTTTTGATGTGACCTAACAATATGCATGTGAGTATGACAAAAAGGATTCAAACCCTTCCCCATGCACACCTCTTACACGGTTCACTCACACCAACCCTAACCCTCTATATATGTGATTCATTCACTTATTCATATTCACTCTAATGCTTAATAATTTTCTAGTGTAAGAAAATATTTTAAACCTCTAAAATAATATTATTCACATAATATTTTATACTACAATAGTTGTAGTATTTTAGTAGACTAATAATAAATATTAGTTTACGGTTTAAAGGTAAAACCGTTTTGTTCACCAAGTCCGTGTCCATCTCGGTTTGTTAAGGGTAAGTCTTGGGTGCAATTTGAAGGAGGCAATCTCCATTGATTGCTCCGTGGAGGATCGTCCTTAGCATTCGTGGACCGATTGTAAGAACTCTTGTCTTCGTTTTCCGCAATTATTTATTTGCATGCATAAAGATCTAATAAATTAATGAGTTAATTTTATATAGTTATATTATTAGTAAGACTAATAATTTTGGTTTAGTTAGTATGACTAATATTACTATCACTCGTATCACGGGTTTTGTAATTTAGTTTAAATTTCAGTTTTACAATAGATTAGTGGTATTATTTTATTAAATCCGGAGATCCCAAAGACGGTGCCATACGGAAAGGAGTTCCGTCAAAACGGTGTTTTCTTGGATGGCGTGCCTTTGAAGTTCAAGGGACCAAGGAGTTGGTTTCCGAATTTGTAGTAGTTAATTAATTTTTCTATTACTGGGAAGGCCATACTAGGACTTTATTGTTTTATTGCTTTTATTTTTTTGCTTTATTTATATGTTTGCATGCATAGCCAAATCGCCATAAACATGCATATTAGAATATTCGTTATAACGACCGTGTCAATTATAATTATCGAGTTCACCAATTTAATTCATAATAAATTGGCAAGACCTCTATATTAAACAAAACAATTGAGATTAGCCTTACCAAATAGTAGAACCCATGAGCTTCTATTTCGTGGGGTGGTGCTAGTCCAGTGGGCAGTGCGAACCCCATTACTTAGGATAAGTGGGGCGATGAGGTGGATTCAGTCCAGTGGGCGAATCGCATCTCGATGCAATCGAAATTTTGTTTGTACTCAACGGAAGTGTAGAGGATCAGTGGTCAATGTGTTCCGGGCTAAGATGAATAAATAATGTTTTTCATCAACTAAGAGTTCTAAGTGTAGAACCGGTTAAAATTTTAACCCACCAAACCATATCATTGGGTCGGAGTTCCAGTGGTTCACGATTTTGGTGGAATGGGTTTGGGTCTTGGAATCATTTATAAAATTGGATAGAGGTCATTTTATAGATGCATTAATTTGATAAAAATGTTTACAAGTTAAATTAAAACGATTAGCATTTAATATCTTCAAATGTTTAAATATTGTAGTTAAGTCTTCAAATCAATATCAATCATGACAACTTCCACTACTCCAAACACTTCATGGTTGCGATCCTTCATGGATCGTTGTAAGTTAGAAAAGAATGGGGAAAACTTTGCCGATTGGGATGCCCAACTATTGTTGGCCGCAGAAGGTGATGGTAAACCCCAATACCTCATCGAAGAATCACCTGCTGAACCTGAAGCTAATGCCAATGCCGCAACTAGGCGGGCCTATGAGACCTACCATAAAGAGTCTGTGGCGATCAAAAATGTTTTGATCTTCTCTATGGAGCCGGAGCTTCAAAGGAGTGCCATAAAGATTGGCATCGCCTATGAGATCTACTACAAGCTTTTGACAATGTTCTCGATGGCTTCGAGAATTGTCCAATATGAGGCGGCATCGGCTTTCTTTGATCTCAATCTTAAGGAGGGGCAAAAGGTTAGCCCGCATGTGCTCAATTTAATTGAGCACGTGGAAACCCTAAGGTCGAATCAAGTGGAAATTCCTAAGGAACTTGTGATTGACCGAATCCTCCACTCCTTGTCTAGGGTGAAAACTTATGTTCAATTCCGGGTGAATTTTAACATGAGGAACCAAGAGACATCCCTTGATGAATTGCACAATATGATTGTGCAAGCAGAAAGGGATATTGGCCTAAATGTTAGTGCCCCTAAGGATGTGCTCAACATTAATGTTAAGAGCAAGGGGAAGTTCAAGAGTAAGGGTAAGGCAGAGAGGAAGCAAACTTCCAACAGTTCTAAGAAGGTGTCTTCTGAAGCAAACACCTCAAATCCCAAGAAGAGCTCTCATCAAGGAGCTAAGTGCTTTTATTGCAATGGCAAAGGACATTGGAAGAGGAACTGTTCCAAATACCTCATCGATCTCAAAGCTGGGCGAATTCTTCCAGTTGGTATAATAACTATCCCTATTTTATGTTAAATCCCAACTTTAGTATTATGATAGAAGTTGTGATATGGATGCTTTTCTTATTTGAATTAGGGCATGAAAGCAAAGATAAGGGAAAGGAAAAACAAGCTTGATGGATCAATGTGAACTAAGGGTAGCTCCCTACGGGATGATCCAATAGCTTAGTTTTTCACTTATTTTGCTAATGATTTGAAGTGTTGTAAGAACAATTGAAACCTATGTTTTATTTCCTTGTAGGACAAGGAAAATTAATCCTTGAACAAGTTGTTGTAAGCTGGATAATATAGTGGCTTGGTTTTCAACCCAAGTCTCTATCGGTTTTATATTATGTTCTTAATTAGTTAAACACTTGCAAATCACAAAATAGAATAGAATTGATTGGCATACTTCAAAGTATGATCATTGAAAATCGAATAAGTATGGGATAATTATTTCGAAATTATCAGAAGAAATTGAGTTTAGAACTCAATTAAGAGGAAAAGTTATTAACCACCCAAAACTATCTAAACTTTTATCGAATATTTTCTGTTATAAATCATAAAGGTACAAAAACCAACATCAAAGTCATTGCTTGTGGCTTAGTTGCTATATTTAGTAATAAAATGAGATTATTACAAAGATAGAGTGGGAGAAATTTGAAAAGACACAAATAGCAAATGATTTTGATAAACACAATAGATATGATCTATTGATGAATATTAGGATTTATTGTGTTTTTGTTGTGAGAAAGATTTAGAAGGTAGATTAAGTTGTGGACAGGATCTACGATTTAAGAAAATCTACGCCTTATGACCCACGGCCACGGCCCTAGAGGATACTTTAAGAATAAATTCTTAAAGTTAATAAGGAAACATTCTATACATGGATGAGATCCATGATAGAGTTCTCGTACACTATAAGATAAGATAAATGTGGGGAACTGAAAGTTACCACACACAAAATGCATTATAAGATTAGACTCTTATATGCACTACGCGAGGACACTCGAAGAAAATTATTCAATATTTTGCAAAAGCGCAAGAAGATGTTCTTGAATTTAGATGTTGATCTAAATAAGCTAATGCAAGCTCTAAAACCCATGAAATTGAAAAGGATGTATATGCTAATAAATGAGATTTATTGAGAGAAGCATAGATAGACGTGTAGATGTCATAAAATGATTCATTGAGAATGAATTCAGTAAACTCTTTAAACCATTTTCAAAAGGGCATTTGAAAAGGATATGTTTATGAACACATGTGGTTTTGTCCCGACCATTTCAATTCATTAAATGTTAAGAAACATAGAATTGAGTAGGAGCTTTATGATTTACGATTAAATATAAAGTTCAGTGGGAGTTCTCGCACCAGGATTTGAACCTATTGAGTCATTGGGATGACTTCGGGTTTTCAAATTCAGGCAAGAACAGGAGTTAGTGGGAGTAAACGTTATCTAAAACAACTCATTGCTCATTTGGAATGAGGCATTAATACTTCTGAGAAGTCTGTGTGTTTTCAATTCTAGATGACAAATTGATATGATTTAAATCTAATTAAACATGGGATGTTTGGTTGAGATTGTAAAAGACGTCTTGTTATTAGTATTAAGGTTGTTCCTAGAGATGAAGATAGAATAACTATGATGAGATCATGGAAATTTATCTAACCTGAAAGTACTACACGTTTTGGACTACTAATGTTTCCGCCATTAGTATAGTCGTGTAAAGCTTGATGCATACCGCTTGCAGGATAACCTGCTCAAGCAGGTGATAAATCAATGATTAAACCATAATGAATTGTCAAAGTATTCTCCAATGGAGATGAGAGACAAATTCAAGATTTTGGATGATAACTTAGTCATGTGGTAAAAGGTTTACAACTTAGTCCAATGGAGATGAGAGACAAATTCAAGATATCAAGCAAAGTTTTATGATAATCTTTGGCTTACATTCATTGACTATGCATCTCAATGACTTGTATTTTAACTACATGGTCATCACAAGATTCTACAAAATATATATGTTCACAATAATTATGTAAAAGCATTGTTGTAGCTGGGAGTTACACAATGCACATGATCTTATTCGCTAGTCATGAGATGACTGATCTCTTTCAGATCAAAGAGCATGTATAGATATGATCCGCAAAGTGAACGCTCGCACGAATCGTGGTAAACTTGGTAAACCCGATATGAAGATAATTACAATTATAGAGGAAGTGAACGTGAGACACTTAAGCTCATTGTAAATTAAATGGTGATCAAAGGTTGGCCACTTGGATGGAGTAATCCACTAGTCGTTTGAGTTATTCATAACTCACCCAAGGTCAAGTAAAATTCAAATGGGATGGTAAGACCATATTGAACCCCATTAAAGTGAATTGAATTATCATGACCTCGCCCCTAATTGCTTAAGTGAGGTGACGTCTCAATGCAACTAGATGTGTGATGCGATTGATGGCGCGCTCAAATGCCATAGAGTCATACGGGATGACTAGTCGATCACCTAGGCATAGACATGTTAAGATACATTTGCCGGGCTAATGACCGTTAATAGAGCTCTGGCGTACTCTTATTAAAGATTGCCTGGTCGTGGCGGGAGCTTCTATCGTGTTTCACATGAGTCAGTTCTTGGACTAATGACTATTCTCTGAGGTGGCATAGTTTTCAAATTAACTTTGATTTATGTCCTAACACCTTCGTAACTGGGGTTTATAAGGACATATTTTCGGTTATGATGGACTATGGCCAGCCGGAAGGAATAGGTCGATTAGGAATTTTCCACCCCTTGTCAGGGTTGAGAAATATCTCTAGGCCACTCGAGGAGAAAAATAACTAGAAATATGTGGCCACGCTCGGAAGGTATCTATGGTAGATAATTCCGGTTAGTATTTATAACTCCAGATCGAGAAAAACCACTCTAGATAAGATAAAATGCGAGCACGACTGAGAAGATGTATTGCATTGAGTGGGAGATAGTAATAGGGCAAGAGAATTGGTAGCGCACACTTGTCTCGGACAAGTGGGAGATTGTTGGAGGAAGTGTCCTCGACAATAGTGCGTTGACATAATTAAAACTCATTTGAATGAAACACAACTGGGAATGTTACTCTTTTATAGTCGACTGATCAACATTTACCGATAATGATTGGCTGTCTAGAGTTTAACATTATCGTCATATGATGGTGGTGATCAGTTGATCCCTTAAGGTCATATCTTTAGGGAATTTCGTCTCAATGGAATAATTAATTAATGTCGTATTGGATGCGAATTAATTAAAGACAGGAAATTTGGAAATGATTTTACGTTAGGAATATTATTATAATGGGATTATAATAATAATGGTCAAAGAAACAAATTGTTTTATTACATGGTTTTTATTTACTCGTTCGGGAAACGATTAAATTGAGAGTGAACACGGTTCATCATAAAATTACAAAGAGTTGTAATTAAAATTATGATAATACATTTTATAATATGGTAATTGAGAATTACTAATAATATTATTCAAATGTTATAAAATTGTAAATTAAGAATTTTAAAGAGTTAAAATTACATAATTGACAAATTGGGTCATGTGTTATGGGACATATGTGACATGTTACAAATTAACACAATTGACAAAGATAAAATGGGTCTATAATAAGACCCGTTTGGACCGTGTATATGTAGTGTGTATGTGTGATGGTGGTGTGTGTAAGTATACAAAGAGATTGTGTGTGTCATGCATAAAGAATAATGTATGGAATATTGTATGCATTGTGTAAGAACAAGAAGGCCATGCATTGGCTCTTGTGGCTTGATTTGGCCGGCCATGAGGCTTGCTTAGCAAGCTCACATGCTTATAAAATCAACACTCACTTCATGCATGAACATAGGTGCTGGCATTTGTTACTAGCACACAACTCCAACAACTCACACATCTTACAAATATCTCATACTTGTTGTACTTACAAAATGGTTTTCTAAGTGTAAATCATTTCTAAAATTAATAATATTTAGATTAATATTGTTATTATTTTTAGTTACTAATTCAATTTTTCTAGTAACAAAAATTGTTTTAGTTTGAGAACGGTTCCTTGATAAGAGCATTTGGAGACGGTTTCAATATAAATCGTTATAAGGGTATTTCGGTTCATAGAAGACTCACTATTAGGTGATTATTGAGTATAAACCTTCTAAAACCAATGTAAGGAAATCCATACTTCTTATGTAATCATCATGAATGCATAAGATCTAATTAAGTTTTTATGACTAAACTTAAAGAAACAAAACTCTTATAAGATATGATTATAAAATCTGAAATTCGATTTCCAACAAATATGTCCTTGTAAACCCAGTTACGAAGGTGTTAGGACATAAATCAAAGTTAATCTGAAAACTATGCCACCTCAGAGAACAGTCATTAGTCCAAGAACTGACTCATGTGAAACACGATAATGGCTCCCGCCACGACCAGGCAATCTTTAATAAGAATACACCAGAGCTCTATCAACAGTCATTAGCCCAACAAATGTATCTTAACACGTCTCTGCCTAGGTGATCGACTAGTCATCCCGTATGACTCTATGGCAATTGAACTTGCCATCAATCGCATCACTCCTCTAGTTGCATTGAGACGTCACCTCACTTAAGCAACTAGGGGCGAGGTCATGATAATTAAATTCACTTTAATGGGGTTCAATATGGTCTTACCATCCCATTTGAATTTTACTTGACCTTGGGTGAGTTATTAATAACTCAAACGATTAGTGGATTACTCCATCCAAGTGGTCAACCTTTGATCACCATTTAATTTACAATGAGCTTAAGCGTCTCACGTTCACTTCCTCTATAATTGTAATTATCTTCATATCGGGTTAACCAAGTATAACACAATTTGTATAAGCGTTAACTTTATGGATAATATCCATATATCTACTCTTTGATCTGAAAGAGGTAAGTCATCTCATGACTAGTGAAGTATGTGCGTGATGTAACTCCCAGTTACAGAAATGCTTTTTTATAATTGTTGTGAACTTATATATTGTGTAGAATCTTGTGATGACCATGTAGTTAAAATACAAGTCATTAAGATGCATAGTCAATGAATGCAAGCCTATGATTTTCTCAAATATTTACATGATATCTTGGAACTTGAGTCGTTGTAAATGTAACATCCCGTATTTTCGTAAATAATATTTTAATGATTTTAAAGTATTTTCCGGAATATAATATTATTTTAATAATAAATCGTAAGTTTTATTCTAAGTTTTTCCGTTAAGTTCCGTCTTAAGAATATTTTAACTCTTAAGGTGTTGTTCACTTGACATTTCATTTTCCGACTTGAGTTCCCGTATCACTTAAGTAAATAAACCCAACTCAAGTATATATGTGAAAGGACAACCTAAAACCTTACCTAAACCTCATTCATCGACATCTTCATCCTCCTTATTCCATTTCACTGTAAACAAAACAAACACCATTTCCTCTTTTCTTAAAAGCTTCAAAAGAACATCTCGACCCCTTCCGCAACTCGTATCAAGGTAAATTTTATGTTTTCGGAATCCTCTCGAGATTTTTAATCTTTCTATCACTTTCAATTTTATTTTCGTCGATTTCATTTTCGAGTTGTTTTGACCCAATTCCGTTTTTAGCTTTTAATTTCTTTTTTTATGGTTGTAGGAGTTGGATTAGAGGATCCTGAGGTCGACTCTTACGTGATTGAAGAAGATTTTGGAGCTTAAACCGCAAAAAGGTGAGTATTATGAGTACCTCGACCTAATTTGTTAAATTAGCACAATTTATGTGGTTTTGTGATGTTCTTTCTAAAATTTGAGTTTATATTGAAGTATGAATATAGGAATATGTTAGGACTTTGTTTTACATGTTCATCCTATGATTTAATTAGAGTTTTTGATGTTTCATATGCTTCATATGTTCATTTTCAATTTTTGAGAAGTTAAGTCGGATACAAGTAATTGATGCTAAGATCGTTTCTTGTTGGATTAAATGCTTGTTATGATTCATATGTATGTTTAATATGTTGGGTAAAAATTGGTTGTTGCAATTTTTAAGTTTAGTATCGATTCTTAGAAGATTTGATGCATGGTCGAAATTGCGAAAAACAGGCTCAGGGACTCTGAGCCGGTCAACCGACCGGCAGCCGGTCGACCGACTGAGAGGTCGTCTTGGGTATTTCTCGTGTTTTTGGAAATTGCTGAAGAGGTGCTCAGCCAGGTGGCCGGCCGCCGGTCGACTGGCTTGGAACCCCTTCCCATTTAGTTCGTTGTTTTTAAAGAAGGCTGTATTGATGTGGTAGTCAGCCGGCTGACCGGCAGCCTGTCTGCAATCGGCTGAGGACCCTATTCCGTATAAAATCGCTTTAACTTTTGATCGGCTTGTCCGAATTGCTTGAGACTTGTTCCGTATTCTTCGTATGTGTGTTTGAGGTCCCCGGAGTTCGGGCGGCACTATATTGGGTTCGTGAATGGAGTGAGGATAGAGACCCCCGGTCGGGCAACCGAAACGGAAAACGGCTCTCCCTTAACTTAGTTCCTAGGGTCAATTAAGTGTTATTTAGAGGTCAGTAAAGTTAGGACTAAGGATTTGGTTGTAGTACATATCAGAATATGTCTGAGCAGGGACCGCTAGAGTACGATATGTGCTGATGTTTGGATGCATGTCAAGTTATGACCTGAGCAGGGATCCTCTAGCTTGACATGTGAGTGTTTGTGGCGTGACGGACATTGTTGGGAAATGTGTCATCAACAATAGTGCGATCACATAATTAAATCTCATGACGAGAATGCGCAAGGGATGATACGAAATTATATTAGTCAACTGACCAACATTAATCGGTAATGATCGGCTAGCTAGAGTTTGACATTACTGTCGTATGACGGTGGTGGTCAGTTGATCCCTTTAGGTCACACCTATAGGACAATTCTCTTAATTAATAAACATGATCAATTTTATATTGATGCGAGTTGATCATATTCCTTAAACTCGTATATCGAGAAATCAGAGATTAAATCTTATTGTAAGATTTATGTTTATAATTGAAACGTGTCAATTGTTAAACAATGAACGATATTTTATGATATCGTAATTAGAATGAATCGGGTTAAAACTATTACAAAAGTTGTAGATCGTATTGACGATTATTGTGAATGACCATTTTATATTAGTAATTAGGAATTACTTGTCAAATTGATAAATGTGATTTGTTTAATTTATAAATAATATTTATTTGATAAATATATATGTTTTAAATTAAAACAATTGTATTTTATTACATTATGACATATTGTATGTCACATAATGTACAAATTATGCAATTGACAAGATTATAAAATGATGTCCATTTTATGCTTAAAGTGGGACGGCTAGTGGAGGTGGTTGAGGGTGATTAGTGTGTTAATTACACTTTAATCATTATGTTTAAAGTAAGCATTGAGAATAGAAGCTGTGGCTACCCTAGACACATTGAGAAGAGAAATTGTTCCCTTTGTGTCTTCCCATGGCCGGCTCCCCTTTAATCCATGCAACCCTTATTTATCTTATGATTAACTCATAAGAATTGTAGGTTTATTAGTTGCTCATAAACTAATTTTAGTCATACTAAACTAACCTTGTGATTAACATATTAATTTACATGTTAAAACGATCTTATGCATGCTAATAAAGCGGAAATAAGGAGAGTATTTGAACCCTTACACACGGTCCAAATGTTTAGCAAGGATGATCCTCCGAGTACCCAAAATAGAATACCTCCTTTGGATGCACCAAGACAACCCCTCAATAATCCGATCTCGAGTATGCTAGATCAACAACCGGATTTCCTTAAACTTATTCTAATCTCTCTTATTAGAATGTTGTTTGAATACTACAAATAGTATGATTTTATTATCTCATAATATTAATTTAGAGGTTGTAAAATTCTTCTTACTTAGTCAAGTTTTTCGGCCAAAAGGAGAAGAAGAAGAAGAATAGAATGAGTATGATATGTCTTATATATATATTAAGCATGTTATTAATTAAGATAATCAAATTATCTTAAGCATGCTCATGGGGAAAGGGGAGCCGGCCTTAGGGAGCCTCAATGGGGAACATGTTCTCTTCTCAAGGCATGTAGGTTGGCTTAGTAGTGGGTGTTCTCTAGGCAACACATTAAACATAATGATTAAGGGTGTATTTAACAATTAAAACACCTGACACCCACCTTCACCAAAACCGGCTACTTAGTCCATAAAATGGACTTAATTTTACAATTTTGTCAATTGTATAATTTGTATAAAATGTGACATCTAATATGTCACAATGGCAATACAATATAATTATCTTATCTTAAACATAGATATATAAATATTTATCGTATAAATATTATGATTAAATAAATCCTATTTATTAATTGACAAGTAATTCGAAATTACAATTGTAAAATGATTATTTATAATTATCGTCAATACGATTTACAACCTTTGTATTAATTATAACCCAATTCATTCTAATTTCGATATAATAAAATATCGTTTACTGTTTAACAATTGACACATTTCAATTTTAAACATAAATCTTACATTAAGATTTAACCTCTAATTTCTCGATATACGAGTTGATGCCCGTCGTTGAGGGTACCAAAGATAAATTTATATTCCTAACTTAAACAACTAGATAGTGAAAGTCAGGGTCGAACCACAAGGAGGTGGGGAATGTTTATTGTCTTAATGTTAATGTTTAAAGGTAACAAAATTGGGGGTTGATTGGTTGATTACTATATCTAAAGAGAAGATTAAAATAAGACAAGAATTAAAAGATGAGAATAAAATATAATAAAAGAGGATGCTAGGATGTTCGGATAATAAATAGCTAAGGTAAAGTAAATCCTAAGGTCAACATGTATTGCAGTCGCGTAAGGGGGGTGTAACATATCTTTTTAGGTCTATGCTACCTAATAGCTCCTTTCGGCCTATGCTATTAGTTCCTAGGTCTCACAATTATTGGGTGTCAACAATAAGGGTGATTCCTAAATCCCAGGTTACATACCTTTCAGCCTTGAGTAACCTATCCGTCTTAAGGTGTAAACCAATGCCCTTCCCGTATCTTTCAATCTTGGGTAGGTCATTACTAACATCCTACAAGTCTCCTATTGGTCTCATTGCAGGATATTAAAATTTATAAGAAAAGACGAAATAAGAAAACAGACGCGAGTGGTCGACCGACCGGCTACTCCAGTCGGCCGACCACGGCCTCGGTCGACCGACCGACTATTCCAGTCGGCCGACCGGGGTCCTGCTACAGGTCGGGTTTTTCGGATTTTATTTACCTATGCATATTATTCCCTACATCCTAACATATGAAAATTAGTTACTCATAACTGTTAAGACGAATATAAAGTTGGGAATAAACATGAAGAACATAGTAATTAATCTAAACATGCAAGATTCAATAAGGCTTGAGGTTCTAATTTAACAATTGTAATAAAAGCAATAAGAACAATAATGAAACTAGATCAAAGAAGAATTACCACAATTGGAATTAAGGTAGAACGGAATCAACTTTATTGAATACTTGGGAACTATTGAAAGATTGCAAAACTAAAAATATATGATGAGACTTTAGATAGTAAAAAGATGGTGTATTCGATAGATCAAAGATGCAAAACCCTAATCACAAGATTAGTTTATATAGGGTAAAAACTAAGAGTTTCCTAAAGATTCTAATTCTACTTTATTTCCGAAAAAGACTCGCATGGGCTTCGTTCTGGTCGGCCGACCCGTTTAGCTGGTCGGTCGACCGCTTCTTGTTGGACTTCTCTTATTTCCGGCCTTTCTTGGAAATTGGGCTTCATGAAAATCAGGCCTGGTCGGCCGACCCGTTTGGGTGGTCGGTCGACCGCTTCCTCTGGGGAGTCTTCGGGTTTCCTCTTGGTTTGACTTTTGGTACTTGATTTTGACTCCAGTTGACTTTCCATTTATTCCTTAATTAAGCAAAAGACTTGAGGATACGAATTTGGTGCTAAATTGCTTCTTTTCCGCATAAATCTGCAAAAATGCATAAAAATACGAAAGTACACAATTTGTGGGAAATAAAGGCTAAAACATAGTAAATGAGCGACCAAATACGTGTAAAAATAGATGTAAAACATCATAAAATAGACACGTATCAAATTCCCCAAACCAAACCCTTGCTTGCCCTCAAGCAAGAAATAGACTCGATCTTAACTAATGGAACGATTTCAATCTCAGAGCAAAATTTACATGTAAGCCTAAACCAATGCCAAGAACAAAATGAGAGAATATTCAAATCATGCAAACGAGTTATAGGGTTGTCAAACTTGAAAACATAAAGACTATAGAGACTTATACCATGGACTCTCGCGGTACGCTCGAGACACTCATGAAGCAAAGGGTGAGTATATGTAAAAGATAGAAAGAAGTAATTTTGTAGAGACACTCACCTAACTGCGACCCATGGAAACATGCCTGCAATCTAACATGAACAGGAATTCTACAACTTTGTATAACAATCTCATTTAAGTGACCCAGATACATGCAAATGAGGTACGAAAGATATGTGAGGTAAAAGGTAAAAGTGGTTAAGATGTTTTTTGGATTTGTGGGGTTAGTAGCCAAGCTAGTAAAACCGATTCCCAATAACATATTTCACAACTTTTTGATATTAAGAAAGTGCCTTTTCTTGTGGCACAACTCTCACATTAAATAAGAAAGGACTCCCAAATATTTTGAATGAAGTACGGGAGTGATAACAAATAAAAGAAATGAATTTCTTGAAACGAAATTTTTTTCTGATGGTGCCAATTGGTCGGCCGACCTGTATATGCGGTCGGTCGACTGACTTTCGTATTTTCTGGATTTTTTTCGTTTTTTCTTTTCTTTCTTTCTTTGAATTTTCTGTTCTTTTTCTTTTCTTGCTTTCTTTCTTTTCTCTTTTTGCTTATGATAGCTTACAAACCAAGATGCCTCAAAAAAAATCCAATGACCACAAATACTAGCTTGGAAGGGTAGGCTAAGTATGGGATGTAGTTTTGGGGGAATAAAAAGGCAATTTTGGCTATGTGAAGCTTATGGGTAAATATGAGAAAAGGGATCCCAAATGCAAGTATCAAGACTCACAAAACGAGAAAGTAAAACAAGTATATAGCAATTCAAGCTCATGTTTATGCATATTGATGTAACATGTTCCAAGGGGAGTACTACTCACATCCTAGACAACCGGTTTAATAATGAAACCAGGAATAAGGCTCTAAAAATCAGAATGTATAGTAGGTTGCCAAGGTATAAGTCAAGTCTCAAGATATACAAATTGACAAAAACTCGTAGATATGCAAAAGACTCTTATACTAAAACAAGTTGACAAGGCAAGATAAAGGCATAAACATGTAAGAAAGCAAAATCATCCTTGAAATACTTTCGTTCCGACTCGACCTATATGCTAAAATAAACGTGCATTTTTTTGAATTTTTGAATTTTTTTAATTTTTTTTTGGATTTTTGTATATATATAAGGAAAATAAAGAAAAGAACGATGCAAGACAGAAATGCAATAAACGTGTGACAAAATGCAATGCATGTAACACGAAACCATTCCCCAAACCAACCCGCACAATGTCCCCATTGTGCATTAGCCTAAGTAAAGGTTTCAGAAAATTAAAGGAAAGATGCAAAGAAATAAAAACTAAGGAAAAACTGGAAAGAACTCACTGGGTTAAAAGATGTAAGAGAAAAACCTCCCCAAACCAGCGTAAGCTGGGAGGTTTTGGTGGCCAGCAGTGCCACTCAAGTATCCAAGATGGTTACATGATTTCCAAGGAAGAAACGAAAGTTTGCAGCGGACAGTAGGTCGACCGACCGGTGTTTCTGGTCGATCGACCTCCTGTGAACAGCGGAAAATTCTGCGAAACAGCGCGTCTGGTCGACCGACTGATGATTCTGGTCGGTCGACCAGCTGAGTCCTGGAGGTCTTCTTTTCTTCGGAAATCCTGAAAAAGCAAGAAAATATGTGTGCCCAACAATGCGCGAGATGCCAAAACGATTTTAAAAGTCTTAACTACTAGCAAACCGAACTAAAAAGTTTCACACAACATAAAATAAATAGTCTTAATATAAAACTGTAATTTAAAAACAACTATCCGCTGAAGATGCGGAAAATATCCGACCACGGCTTCTGACGGCACGCCGTAGTCTCCACAGTTTTTGCTTCAGTGGCAAAACACCTCTTCTTTCCTCCATCGCAAAGCATATGCGACGGTCTCTCTTCTTGAGCCTGCCTCCTCTTCTTTTTCTCCTCTCGATCCACGACGTCTGGATCCTCATCCTCTTCATAGCTCAGGCATCCCATTCCTCCTCTCTGGATGATGACTTCCTTCTCCTTGGGTTTCCCCAAACCAATCCCTGCAATAGTCATAGCAAAAGTGTCCTCCCTACTGCTCCCAATCTGGGGCGGAGGTGTAAAAACAGATACAGGAACAGGTAATAAAGGTGGAGAAGTAGTGATGACCTCATACTTCTTCTCAGAAGTGATAGCATTACATGTGATAGGGGTCATAGCATCCTTCTTCCTATAGGATAGGCCATAGATGATAGAGTGTTTGCCTACTTTGAAGGTTAGAGTTCCAGTGCCTACATCTATAATGGCACCTGCAGTGTGAAGAAAGGGTCTTCCTAGAATGATGGGTATATGGGCATCCTCTGGGATGTCCAAAACAACAAAGTCTACTGGGAAGAAAAACCTGTCAATACGCACAGGGATGTTTTCTAACACCCCTACAGGTTCCATTGATGTGCGATCAGCCATCTGGACCGTCATACTGGTCACTGCAAATTCGGTCATCCCTAGTTTTAAGGCAACGCTTAGGGGCATGACACTTATACTAGCACCTAAATCGCATAAAGCCTTTTTAACTGGGAAGGTTCCTATATTACAGGGGACAGAAAAACTTCCAGGGTCTTCTAATTTATGAGGGGCAATGACATGTGTTAAAAAGCTAGATGACTCTTCAGTGAGAGCCACCGACTCAACCTTTTCTAGAGACCTCTTTCTTGACAAAAGCTGTCTCATGAATTTTAGATAAGAAGGAACTTGTTGAACTAATTCTAAAAATGAAACTTGAACATTTAATGAACGAATTACATCTTTAAATTTATCAAAAGATACCTGTTCCTTTGAAGGTACGAGTCTTTCCGGGAAAGGAGCAGCTGAAGACTCCGTATTTGCAGCCCTTTTTAAAAATCTGGGGGTCTTGTCACCCCTGAAAAGAAAATCCCGTAAGTTATTCGGCAATTCTGGACGAAAGGGAACTTCAGATTCTGCTTCGGTGGTCGGTCGACCAGTATCCTCGGTCGGTCGACCAGTCTCCTGTTCAGCTGATAATTTCGGATCCTGCTCCGCGGTCGGTCGACCAAATTCTTCGGTCGGTCGACCGACTTTGCTGCTACTCGCTGTTTTTTCTTTCTCAGCCCCCACCTTAGCTCCACTTCGCAGGGTTACGACGTTTAGAGTCTCCTTCTTCTGGTCTGGTTTGGTCGGAAGTTGACCCGGAGCCCTAGTATCATTCTTGCTCGCAATCTGAGCAATCTGGGACTCCAACATCTTCATCCCTGCCTCTCTAGCCTGCGACTCCTTCTGAACCAACCCAATAAGATTTTGGATAAGAGCATCTGTGTTGGGTGGTGGATTGGAAGGTGGTTGAGGGTTGAAAGGTGGTCTTTGGAAATTTTGTTTATGTGGGGGTACATATGTGGAATTTTGCTGAGGTTGCATATGTTGTGGGTTTTGAACATTCTGGCTTGTCCACCTTAAGTTGGGATGGACATTGTTATTATTTGGATCATAGAAATTGTTCCCACGGTAATGCTGAAAAGCGGCACATGTTTCATTAGATGAAGTACAGAACTTTGACACATGCCCTTCTCCACCGCACCTCTCACAAGCAAAGGGTCCGTCCTGAACGGCGTTCACCTGGTAAATTCCTCCCTTGCTTCCACTCCCTAGATCGAGCTTTCCTGCAGCTTCAAATTTTTCTAACTTGGCCGTCAAGGCCTCAATTGCTGACAGGTTGTACTCAGATTTTCTCTGATTTCCTCTGGAAGTACCATGCTCAGCGCGGTGCACAGCAACATCTTCTATTAACTTGAGACCCTTAGTCTCTCCTGAATTATCCTGGAATCTTCCATTAGCTGCAGCATCTAAGTAGGCCCTGTTGTCATCATAGAGGCCATTGTAGAACTGGTTGCAAAGAAACCATTGTTCGAATCCGTGATGTGGTATGGATCGAACAAGTCTCTTGAACCTGTCCCGCGCCTCGCTAAAGTCTTCATTGGGACCTTGCTTGAAATTGGTGATCTGCGCTCTTAAAGCATTTGTCTTTGATGCAGAGTAATATTTCCTGTAGAAAGCTAGGGCTAAGGTGTTCCAATCTGTAACTCCCGCAGCAGTGCGGTCAAGGTCTCTGTACCATTCTCTCGCAGAGTCCCTAAGGGAGAAGATAAACATGGTCTGTTTAATCTGGTCCTGCGTCACTCCTTCTGGGGGTGCTATAGAGCATATGTAATCTGTGAAGATTTCAATATGCTTAGCAGCATCCTCATTGGCCGAGCCTCCAAATTGGTTTCTTTCAACCATAGTTATATAGGCAGGCTTGGCCTCGAATGGCTTCCCAGTACCTGCAGGTAAAGTGAACCCTTTGTATAGGTCCTTTGCCTGAGGCATAGAGTGACTGGCAATAGTAGCTTCTTCTGCCATATTATCTTCTTCTTTAGGAAAAACTGGAAAGTGGGTAAAAGATGGTGTTTTTGGTGAAAGCGGATTGATGGGTGAATTTGGTTGCGAAGGTGGTGTTTTTGGTGAAGATGGTGGTAACTCGAAAAGGTCTTCTTGAAATAAGGAAGATGGTGAACCTCCTTCCTGATTTGCTAGAAGTTGCTTTCTTCTTTCCCTAAGAGTCCTCTCAATTTCGAGATCAAGTGGTAGGAGTTCTCCTTGAACTGACCTGCGCATAAGAGGAAACTACAAGAAAAAGGGTGAGAAGGTTTAAGGAACAAAAAGTTCCTTAAACAAAGAGAAACAAAAACAAAAAACAATAAACACTGGCGTCACCTCCCCGGCAACGGCGCCAAAATTTGATGCCCGTCGTTGAGGGTACCAAAGATAAATTTATATTCCTAACTTAAACAACTAGATAGTGAAAGTCAGGGTCGAACCACAAGGAGGTGGGGAATGTTTATTGTCTTAATGTTAATGTTTAAAGGTAACAAAATTGGGGGTTGATTGGTTGATTACTATATCTAAAGAGAAGATTAAAATAAGACAAGAATTAAAAGATGAGAATAAAATATAATAAAAGAGGATGCTAGGATGTTCGGATAATAAATAGCTAAGGTAAAGTAAATCCTAAGGTCAACATGTATTGCAGTCGCGTAAGGGGGGTGTAACATATCTTTTTAGGTCTATGCTACCTAATAGCTCCTTTCGGCCTATGCTATTAGTTCCTAGGTCTCACAATTATTGGGTGTCAACAATAAGGGTGATTCCTAAATCCCAGGTTACATACCTTTCAGCCTTGAGTAACCTATCCGTCTTAAGGTGTAAACCAATGCCCTTCCCGTATCTTTCAATCTTGGGTAGGTCATTACTAACATCCTACAAGTCTCCTATTGGTCTCATTGCAGGATATTAAAATTTATAAGAAAAGACGAAATAAGAAAACAGACGCGAGTGGTCGACCGACCGGCTACTCCAGTCGGCCGACCACGGCCTCGGTCGACCGACCGACTATTCCAGTCGGCCGACCGGGGTCCTGCTACAGGTCGGGTTTTTCGGATTTTATTTACATATGCATATTATTCCCTACATCCTAACATATGAAAATTAGTTACTCATAACTGTTAAGACGAATATAAAGTTGGGAATAAACATGAAGAACATAGTAATTAATCTAAACATGCAAGATTCAATAAGGCTTGAGGTTCTAATTTAACAATTGTAATAAAAGCAATAAGAACAATAATGAAACTAGATCAAAGAAGAATTACCACAATTGGAATTAAGGTAGAACGGAATCAACTTTATTGAATACTTGGGAACTATTGAAAGATTGCAAAACTAAAAATATATGATGAGACTTTAGATAGTAAAAAGATGGTGTATTCGATAGATCAAAGATGCAAAACCCTAATCACAAGATTAGTTTATATAGGGTAAAAACTAAGAGTTTCCTAAAGATTCTAATTCTACTTTATTTCCGAAAAAGACTCGCATGGGCTTCGTTCTGGTCGGCCGACCCGTTTAGCTGGTCGGTCGACCGCTTCTTGTTGGACTTCTCTTATTTCCGGCCTTTCTTGGAAATTGGGCTTCATGAAAATCAGGCCTGGTCGGCCGACCCGTTTGGGTGGTCGGTCGACCGCTTCCTCTGGGGAGTCTTCGGGTTTCCTCTTGGTTTGACTTTTGGTACTTGATTTTGACTCCAGTTGACTTTCCATTTATTCCTTAATTAAGCAAAAGACTTGAGGATACGAATTTGGTGCTAAATTGCTTCTTTTCCGCATAAATCTGCAAAAATGCATAAAAATACGAAAGTACACAATTTGTGGGAAATAAAGGCTAAAACATAGTAAATGAGCGACCAAATACGTGTAAAAATAGATGTAAAACATCATAAAATAGACACGTATCACGAGTTTAAGGAATATGATCAAATCGTATCAATATACATTTGATCACTTTATTAATTAAGGGAATTGTCCTAAAGGTGTGACCTAAAGGGATCAACTGACCATCACCGTCATACGACAGTAATGTCAAACTCTAGCTAGCCAATCATTACCGATTAATGTTGGTCAGTTGACTAATATAAAATCGTATCATCCCTTGCGCATTCTCGTTATGAGATTTAATTACGTGATCGCACTATTGTTGAGGACACACTTCCCAACAATCTCCCACTTGTCCTCGACAAGTGTGCGTCACCAATTCTCTTGTCCTATTACAATCTCGCACTCAATGCAAGATGTCTCTCTGAGGTCGTACTTGCATTTGATCATATCATGAGTGGTTTCCTCGATCTGGAGAATAACTGTTTGACCGGAATTATCTACCATAGATACCTTCCGAGCGTGGCCACGCATTTCCAGTTAACTTCTCCTCGAGTGGCCCTGAGATTTGAACAACCCTGACAAGGGGTGGACAATTTCTATCGCACTACTTCCTTCAACTAGTCACAGTCAGTCACAACCCAAAACAATCCCATTTGACTCCAGTTACGAAAAGTCGTAGAGAATGGATCAAAGTTATGCCTAAACTGTACCATCTTGGGAGAGTAGTCTTTAGTCTAAGAATTGACTCACAAGAATACTATAGCAGCTCTCGCCACGACCCGGCTATAAAATTTCCAGAACTCTATAAGCGGTCACATTGCCCGATAAAGTGCCTCTTGCAGTCTGCCTATGTGATCGACTAGTCATCACATATGACTCTATGGCACTTGAACTTGCCATCAATCGCCTCACACTCTAGTCGCTTTGAGACGTCACCTCATGTAAGCGGCTAGGGGCTATACTAAGTCAATCCAGTTCACTTATGGGGTTCAATATTGTCTCATACAACCCATTTGGATTCTGACAAAGTATCTTTTACTTTGAGTTAATTATAACTCAAATGATGTTGTCATGCAACAATAGTCAATACTATTATATTGCATTTGATGCACAATCATCTATTTGTATTAGTGTTTTGCGAATAAACCTTTTATTCATGATTGCAAAACTTACAAATTTTTGTCTCCTTCATTCTCATATTATCTCGTATAATATGATCCTATTTGAGTACATATCTAGAACTCTTTCTAGATTTTGAGTTTCCTTTCCTAAGGAAAGCTCCCACTGTTATCTTATAACTTGTGACGTATCGATATACTGGAGGGATTAAAAGTCACTCTCTACAGTCACTTATGTACTGAAATCTATATTGTAGTTTATTTATGATTTCATCATTCTTAATAATTTTCACTCATCTTGGCTATTTGATAATGGTTTCATTCATCGTTATGAATAAGTATCCAACCATTCTAACTTCTAGTGGGCGACCTTTTATTATCCATATAATAAACCTTCCCGTAAGCTCCATCATCTTATGATATAAATTATTTGATCATCTAGAATTGAAAACCTCTTATTCTTTACACCTTAAAGAATCACCCATTCTCTCTAAATGGTAGGCTTAATTCTTTTAATGAAAATCGCTCCCACTAAAATCAATATCTCTCGATATCTTAAATGAACCTTTCATTTCACGCATGTTAAACTATTACTCGAATCATTATCACTATCACTATCCCTATAGTGATCTGTTTCCATTCAATCAATCATTACCTTCTTATCATGTCTTCGTTTCCTCGAGACGTAAATGACATGATAATTTCTTTATAACTAACTTGAGAGGATTGAGATGATTTCTTCTCTTTTATCTTATAAACTTAGAAAAATCATTTATTAAGGAACCGTTTTCCTACCGATTTCATACGGGGTTTCATGTTTCCTCTCTATGAAACAATGAACATAAAGAAGCTTTCTTCGAGTGTCCTCCCGTAGTTTCTTCAGTGTCCTCTTGTAGTTTCTTCAAATTATTTAGGGCTCTTCTTAAGACTCCCAAGTAAGGAATCTTCTCTAAGATCCTTCCTTTATTTTCATCATTGGTTTGGAGCGAAATATTTTCTCCCACTCTATCCTTCTAACAATAACCTTTATTCGTTTAAGGATAGCTATTTCGATTAACCAATGTATCTGAATGTTTGAAGTTTAATAGGTGTGATGAATACATTCTCATTTTCACTTAAAATGAAAATCTTATAATGAACTGATATAGTCTCATTTTGATTGAATTTATCTCATGGGGTGTAGTTCTCCGTTTTAATCAACTCTTTGATTATATTATATTGATCGTATCAATAGTTTGTTGCGTGATAAAATCACTATTATTCATGTTTAAACAAGGTATGCAATTTATTTGAGAAATCAAAACATTGATTAAGAACAAAAGTAGTGACTCGGGTTGAAAACCAAGTCACCAATATCCAAAACTACAACCATTGTTTTAGGATTTTAATCCTTGTCTTACAAGAAAATAAATTGTTCCATAAATAAATGCAAAATATGAAAGAAGATGATATGAAAATTAGAGGCTAGCTCTTCAAGTCTTCGATCAATTTGGATGCTACCATAGCCATCCAAGTAAGGAACTTCAAACTTCCTTCTCTTTGCCCTTATCATTATTAGGAGGCGCCCCTTTAAAACAATTAAAAAGGGTAAATATCAACACATTTGTATCATTATACATAAGTTGATAAATGACATGAATTTAAACGAGAATTATTATTACCTACGGCGGTTGCCTTCCCATTTTTGAGATCACTTAAGTATTTGGGGCAATTTCGCTTCCAATGACCGATCCTCGTGCAATAATGGCACTTGTCTTGCTCTTTTGAAGACGAGGTGGAAGCGCCTTTCGAAAAGGTCTTTTCTTTGGTCGCCTTGGGCTTGAACGTTTTCTTGCCCTTGCCTTTAGAGGCATTCCTCTTGAAGCTCGTTTTCCTTTTCTTTTCGATGTTCAAAACATCTTTGGTGGAACTTTCATGAAGTCCCATGTCCCTTTCGGCTTGGACGAGCATCTTATGCAACTTTTCCAACGTGGTCTCTTGGTTTCGCATATTGAAATTCACCCGGAATTGAGCATACGCCTTAACCTTATTGAGCGAGTGAAGAACTCGGTCAATGATAAGAGAGTCGGGAACATCAACATCTTGAGCTTTTAGAGTCTCCGCGAGCTCAACGAGTTTGAGCACATGAGGGCTTATCTTTTGCCCTTCCTTGAATGTTATGTCAAAGAAGGCGGAAGCCGCCTCATATTGAATCACCCTTGGAGTTTGCGAAAATATGGTCGCAAGCTTGGTGTATATTTCATACGATGTGGTCAACTTAATCATACTCCTTTGGATATCCGGCTTCATGGAGAAGATGAGCACATTTTTAAGAGCGGAGGACTCTTTCATGTAGTCTTCATAGGCCTCACGAGTTCCGACCGCGGAACGAGCGGTTGGAGCGGGAGGAGCGGCTTCGGATAGGTAACGACTCTTATCGTCACCTAGAGCGGCCAAAAGTAATTGCGCATCTCAATCCTTAAAGTTTGAACCATGCTTATCGAGTTTGCAACGATCCATAAAGGATCGAAACCATGATACGTTAGTGAGAGGTGGAGTGTTGGTTGCCATTGATGTTGTCGAAAAATTAAACTACAATAATAAAAGGAAAACAACATCATTTTAAATTTCGTAATTTAAACTAGAAACTTTAACAAGTTTAGTTATATATTTACTTAATGATCTCTTACCCAATTAAGAAAACAATCCCGAGACCCAAACCCATACTAATACGGGCACGGTGTAGCCGATTCAACCTGTATCGGTATAATTTGGTGGATTAACCCTTTAATCGGTTCTACTCTTAGAACTCTCGGTCGACAATTTTCTTAAAATTATCTTTAGCCCGAGCTTATTGCAACTACGGTTACGAATACTTTCGTTGAGATCAACCAAATTTCAAGGTGTAATCTTATTACCCCACTTACCCAACGTGACAATTTTAGTACCCCGGTGTAGCCGAGCCTACGTTCTTGTGAAGAAGGGATTCATGGGTCCGTACTTTTTGGTAAGGCTAAGTCTCAATATTTATATGTAAGAGATCTAGTCAAATTATTATCTATCTCCGTTTAAGTGAACTAAGTCGGTGAATTATCGATAAAATAAAAGACTAGGTCGACTAGGTCGAAACATGCATGATACGATGTATGACGATTTGGCTATGCATGCAAACATATAAAAAGCAAAAATAAAAGCATAAATAAACCCTAGTATGACCTTTCCTAGAAAAGAAATAACAAGGTACAAATTCGGAAACCAACTCCTTTGGTCCCTTGAACTTCACGCGGCACGCACTTCGAGGTAAACACCGTCTTGTCGGAACTCCTTTCCGAATGGCACCGTCTTCAAGGAACTCCGGATTTTACAAATATTACAACTTTTCTAGTCGAATTTATACATTATAAAATAGAAATAAATTACAATTGGGTGATACGAGATCACAAAATTACAACCCAATCGGTAACCCCTTACATTACGGGAAATACCGATTTAAAAACTAAGGCCATACTAAGTAAATTACATAATTCCCAAAATTACGTAAAATAAATCATGACATTCATAATATAATATGCAATGCTTATGTAAATATGAATTAACATGCAAACCCTAAGCCAAATCGTCCTATTTAAAACACTTATTTAAATAGTTATCGTAAACCTTGGTTTCTGGAATCGCGTGTTTTAACGGTTAACAACACTATGCATTAAATGAAACGGTTTTCATCCTTAAGTTAATCATCCTAACTCTTATAGGTTTCAAAATTTAGTCTTACTCAAACTTTGAACATGACTTAACTTAATATAATTCAATATTGATCGGTATTACTCGGTTTTACGGGAAAAATAATATAAAAATCGAAAAGAGTCTTAAAAATTTCGAAAATTCAAAATTCAAATTTTGAAAATTCCATAATGTTCTTAAAATTTTCAGAAAGTTAAAATATTAGTATTTTACACGGTTTTAACATTATTTCGTAAATAAGACGTAAAACGAGCAATTTAAGTCGGAAAATTCAATAATCAACTTCATAAAAGCAAATTAAATACTAATAATATTTTTATACCTTCCAAAACATTTTAAGAACACAAGATGGACAGAAAATTAAATGGCACATTGCCCCATAGCCGAAATTTTAAAAGCATGACTCCTTTTATTTAATTTTAAATGCTACTTTTAACAAATCAAAATTAAATCAAATCAAATCAAATCTGAAACTTTTGGCTCCCAAGATAATTTCCAAGATGAACATATCATATATGACTAATGTGGGTTACATTTTTCGGCCATTTTAACAACATTTGCAAATTTTAACGATTTACGTCATATATCGTACGATTTTAACCCTTAAAATTATTTCTCAAGCATAAAATAAGATAAAATTCTCGAAAATTTTATACATGCTGGAAATAATATATATGACATCGTGTTAAATTTTTATGGCCAAATTCCAACTTAAACTATTAAAGTCGAAATTATGTCACTAATTACCCGATTTTTACATTAAAAATCTATAATATTGCAATATTTGAGATAAATATCTGGAAAATTCAACATAAATTTTAAATATTGCATGTGACATCCTCATAAATTTTATAGTCAAATTCATAATATAACTATTTTAACCCATTTTTATTCACCTTTTTGCATTTTAACACTTAAAATTCATATCACACGATTTATAAGTCCATAATTTACGAAAAATCATATTCATATTATAGAAAATACATGTGATAACATACTGAAAAATCTCGGCCAGAAGCTTATTTTAACTATTTTTCCCAAAAATAAACATTTTTAACCATTAAAACATATTAAAACCGAGATTTAATATACCAATAATCAATATTCATGCAAAATATATTCCAAATATTCTAAAACATTTTAGAAAACAGTAGGTATTCATGCTAAATTAATTTCGTGCATATCATATATCAAACGAAAAATCCAATTTTATTTTGTTATCACTATAACTCCGTAAAAACGTAAACGGAAAGCATGCAAACAACCTATTGCTCTGATACCAATTGTAGGTTTATTAGTTGCTCATAAACTAATTTTAGTCATACTAAACTAACCTTGTGATTAACATATTAATTTACATGTTAAAACGATCTTATGCATGCTAATAAAGCGGAAATAAGGAGAGTATTTGAACCCTTACACACGGTCCAAATGTTTAGCAAGGATGATCCTCCGAGTACCCAAAATAGAATACCTCCTTTGGATGCACCAAGACAACCCCTCAATAATCCGATCTCGAGTATGCTAGATCAACAACCGGATTTCCTTAAACTTATTCTAATCTCTCTTATTAGAATGTTGTTTGAATACTACAAATAGTATGATTTTATTATCTCATAATATTAATTTAGAGGTTGTAAAATTCTTCTTACTTAGTCAAGTTTTTCGGCCAAAAGGAGAAGAAGAAGAAGAATAGAATGAGTATGATATGTCTTACATATATATTAAGCATGTTATTAATTAAGATAATCAAATTATCTTAAGCATGCTCATGGGGAAAGGGGAGCCGGCCTTAGGGAGCCTCAATGGGGAACATGTTCTCTTCTCAAGGCATGTAGGTTGGCTTAGTAGTGGGTGTTCTCTAGGCAACACATTAAACATAATGATTAAGGGTGTATTTAACAATTAAAACACCTCACACCCACCTTCACCAAAACCGGCTACTTAGTCCATAAAATGGACTTAATTTTACAATTTTGTCAATTATATAATTTGTATAAAATGTGACATCTAATATGTCACAATGGCAATACAATATAATTATCTTATCTTAAACATAGATATATAAATATTTATCGTATAAATATTATGATTAAATAAATCCTATTTATTAATTGACAAGTAATTCGAAATTACAATTGTAAAATGATTATTTATAATTATCGTCAATACGATTTACAACCTTTGTATTAATTATAACCCAATTCATTCTAATTTCGATATAATAAAATATCGTTTACTGTTTAACAATTGACACATTTCAATTTTAAACATAAATTTTACATTAAGATTTAACCTCTAATTTCTCGATATACGAGTTTAAGGAATATGATCAAATCGTATCAATATACATTTGATCACTTTAAGGGAATTGTCCTAAAGGTGTGACCTAAAGGGATCAACTGACCATCACCGTCATACGACAGTAATGTCAAACTCTAGCTAGCCAATCATTACCGATTAATGTTGGTCAGTTGACTAATATAAAATTGTATCATCCCTTGCGCATTCTCGTTATGAGATTTAATTACGTGATCGCACTATTGTTGAGGACACACTTCCCAACAAGAATAACACTCTAATCTCTTGGCAAATTTTCTAAGTAAGAAAATAAACAAAACCCTCTAGAAATTATTATAAGATAATAATAATACTAATTCTATAATAGTTATAATATTAGTATACTTAGTTCTAATTAGAGTTTAGAACATATTAAGGAAAACTGATTCTTGTACTAGCATACATCAAAGTTTCGGTTATTTTAAGGGTGTCTTGGGTGCATCTTGGAGGAGGTGTTCCAATTGAATACTAAGGAGGATCATCCATGCATTGGTTTCGTCGGATTGTAAGTTATTCGAGTCCTATTTCCGCATATTTGTACTAGCATGCATAAGATCTAAAATCTATAATTAAAATGTTAATTATCCATCTTAATTATTATGGCTATAATATTAAGTTTTGAGATATTTAAACCTAACAATTGGTATCAGAGCAAATCGGTTGTTTGCATGCTTTTCGTTTATAATTTTACGAAATTATTAGATAACAAAATAAATTTGTACTTTTACATCATATATGATATGGCCGAAATTATTATGCATGAATACCTACTGATTCTAAATGTATTTTAGGATATTTAGAATATATTTTGCATATATATTGTTCATAGGTATTTTATTTTCGGTTTTTATTATTTTTAATGGTTAAAAATGTTTATTTTTGGGAAAAATAGTTAAAATAAACTTCTGGCCGATATTTTTCAGTATGTTTTCACATGTATTTTCTATGATAAGAATATGATTTTTCGTAAATTACGGAGTTAAAATACATGGTATACGAATTTTAAATGTTAAAATGCCATAAGATGAATAAAAATGGGTTTGTATAGTTATATTTCGAATTTGACTATAAAAATTTTTGAGTATGTCACATGCAATATTTAAAATGTATATTAAATTTTCCAGAAATTTTTATAATATATTGCATGATTATTGATTTTTAATGTAAAAATCGGGTAATTAGTGACATAATTTCGACTTTAATAGTTTAAGTTGGAATTTGGCCATAAAAATTTCACACGATGTCATATATATTATTTCCAGCATGTATAAAAATTTCGAGATTTTTATTTGATTTTATGCTTGTGAAATAATTTTAATGGTTAAAATTGTACGATATATGACGTAAATCGTTAAAAATAGCAATAGTTGTTAAAATGGCCGAAAAATTTAACCCATAAAAGTCATATTAGATATGTTCATCAACATATTTTTCTTGGGAGCCAAAAGTTTCTGTTTTATTTAATTTTTATTTGTTAAAACGTTATATTTAAAAATTGAATAATAAGAGTCATGTAATTAAAATTTCGGATATTGGGCAGTGTATTAATTTTCTGTCCATTTCAGTTCTTAAAATGTTTTGGAAAGTGTAAAAATATTATTAGTATTTTATATGTATTTATGAAGGTAATTATTTAATTTTCCGACTCAAAATACTCGTTTTACGTATTATTTGCGAAATAAACAATAAAACCGTGTAAGTACTAATATTTTAAGGTTATGAAATTTTAAGAAAATTCTAAAATATTCAAATTTTGAATTTTGAATTTTTCGAAATTTTATGACTCTTCTTTATTTTTATATTATTTTTCCCGTAAAACCGAGCAATACCGAACAATATTACAATATTAAGTTAAGTTATGTTCAGAGTTTGAGTAAGACTAAATTTTTGAAACCTAAATGAGTTGGGATGATTAACTTAAGAGTGAATTTCGATTCACATAATGCCAAGTTTTTTTAATCGTTAAAGCACGCATTTCCATAAAAACGAGGTATACGATAACTATATATATAAATGATATTAAATAGGACGATTTGGCTTAGGTTTGCATGTTAATTCATATTCATAAGCATTGCATATTTTAATTATGATTGTCATGATTTTATTTACGTAATTTTGGATTATGTAATTTTACTTAGTATGGCGTTAGTTTTTAATCGATATTTCCCGTAATGTAAGGGGTTATCGATTCGGATGTAATTAATGTGATCTCGTATCACTTTATTTATTGTTTTCTATTTTATAATGTATAAAGTAGACTAGAAAAGTTGTAATTTTTATTTGTAAATTCCGGTGAGCCTTTGAAGACGATGCCATTCGGAAAGGAGTTCCGACCAAGACGGTGTTTACCTTGGGTTGCGTGCCTCGTGAAGTTCAAGGGACCAAAGGAGTTGGTTTCCGAATTTGTACTTTTATTATTTTCTTTTCTAGGAAAAGCCATACTAGGGTTTATTATGCTTTAAGTTTTTATGCCTTTATTTTGCTTTATATGTTTGCATGCATAGCCAAATCGTCATATCATGTTATGCATTTTTATTCGATTTAGTCGACCTAGTCATTTTTTATCGATAATTCACCGACTTAGTTCACTTAAACAGAGATAGATAATAATTTTGACTAGATCTCTTACAAATGAATTAGGACAATAGCATTGATGTTCATCACGCCCTACGCATGCTTCCCACTGCTCTACTGTTCACGTTTGCAAATGTTTACACATTTATAAGGGTTATAGATTTGCGTGTTTGATATTCTTTTGTTGTTTGATTAAAGTTTTTGAAAACTTGTATTTCCACTACATTTTTGTTCGCTTATCTTATGTCGATATCCAAGGGTGTCCCAGGGTTTATCACCTATTTATATGTGACATGAACACGTACTCGACCCAGTTTGATCTGTTTGTCAAACCTAGTCATAATTATGCACATTTGAGTTGGGTAACAAAATTCTTTTCGAGCAATGATTAAAATTGACTTACAAAATATTGCTTCAATGCGACAAGAATTAAACATGTAGAAGTCTAATTATCATTAGGTGATTTTCGCAAGGTATAGACGCGACTTCTACACCGCTATAGATGACGAGTCACTTATGTATCTCATTCGTTAAAAACATAAAATTAACATGTATGCCCGTACGGTATGAGTATATCTTTATAAAAAAATTTGTGCGAACGAGTATATATATTTATAGGGTTTTTCCCATTGATACTCCTGTGGTTTTCACTTTTTTCACTTGTACCCCTGCGTATAGCACTTTACAAGTCGTACCCCTAAACTTAATTAGTTAAACCCATCAGTAGCCAAACATGCTTATGCCGTCTGTTTTAGACGTTAAGTGCCATGTTGGCACTCTATTTACCAAATAAGCACCTGGCGTGGTAAAGGGTTTTCCCATTAATGCCCCTATGGTTTTACTTTTCCCACTTGTATCCCTTCTTTTTTGCATTTTTTGTTCGATGTTGAGACCGATATCTTTAAAACCGCATTGCTTATTATATCCCTTTTAAATTAATAAAAAATTGTAATATATTGTTTATTATATCTCTTTTTAGGTCGCGTGAGATAATACCGTTATAAATTACCTTATTTTATTCAAAAAAAATTATTATCTAATATTCACAACTTATTTTATATTAAGTGGATCAAGACGACAAACAAGACGAGTGTTATTACCTGTTAATGCTTATATCAACCCTGCGTCGTCACTTACCTATTTCATCATTGAAGCACCAACAAAATTTTAGATTCTCAATCCCCCTTTCTTTTAATCCATCATAAAAAATTTCAATGTTTTTTCGGTTTCGAAAAAAATTGTATTTATAATCTTTTACAGATTATTTGAGGTCGGGTAAATTTTTAATTTTTTAATCAAAATATTTCTGACATTTTTACTATTTAAGTAAACCTAACAATTGATTGTTTCGGTAAATCTTCGGATATCAACAATAAGATATATTTGTAATACCTTGGATTTAACATCGGAAAAATCTGAACTTTAAATCGAATATACGACTCATGTAATTTCAATTCCAACAATTTTTTCACTCCTTTTTATTATTTTTTACGCAGGGTACAAAGGGGAAAAGTGAAAACCATAAGGGCATTAATGGGAAAAACCCTTTTCCAAGTCAGGTGCTTATTTGGCAAATAGAGTGCCAACATGGCACTTAACGTCTAAAATAGACGGCATAAACATATTTGGCTACTGATGGGTGATGTGTGAATTTCATATAGACCTTTTGGCCTTTTTGGCCTTTTTAGCACACATTTGTACGCCTTTTCCGTAGTATTTTGCTACGATTTTCCCCCGAATAGTCTACTTTGGTTTGTTTCGCATTATTTGCAGGAATGAGCCGGAGCGGAGTTAAATTAGCCTTTTTGTGGTCTTTCAAGCTTGCATAGGGAAGTCGGAATGGGAATTTGCTGCCCCAAGACGCGTGAAATAGATCTCCAAGGTTGGAAGGGTGTTCGAGGTGATCAAAGTCAGTCGATCGAGAGGTTTATGGCTCGATCGACCAGTTCTTACAAGAAAGGATGCTCGATCGAGTTCATTTATGCTCGATCGAGTATTCGCTGAGTCGTTATCTCTCGTTCGAGGGATTCCCATTCTCGGTCGAAAAAGTTGCCATGATGAAGCTCTCGATCGAGGACATTGTGTTCACGATCGAGCTATTGCTTGAGGATTCTCCTCGATCGAGGACTTTTTCTACTCGATCGAGGAACTCGCTGCCTGTTGAGCTTCCCTGTACACGTCATAATACGTTTAACAGCTTTGTTATAAAATCTGAAGGAGGCGTGAACAGGAGGGATATCTTCTTCTTTCTAGAAAAAACCTAGTTACTTTGTTACTCCAAAATATTTCTTAGTCATTAGTTTTGTACTTTTCTTTCGTTTACGAAACAGATTCTCTCTTCCATTCATCCTATGCTATATAATTCCGGTATTTCGTCTTTTAATTTTATTTCGATTCTTATCAAAGTTTCTGCTATAGTTGTTCCCCTTTTAGTCATGTGTAGCTAATTTTCACACTAGGATTTAGGGTAGCCATGGCATAGGTTGTTTTATTCGTTTTTGATACCCGAAATTCGGTTTGTATGTATCCGTCGCATTTTGATTTCTGTTAATCGTTTGAGTCGACGCACTCAATTGACTGCTTAGAAACCCTCTTGGCATAGATCGGAAGATTGGTTTAGGGGTAGTTCTGCGACGATTATTAGGACCATACTAATTAGGGCGGAAGCTAAGTTAGTATAGTTTTAGGGTGAATAGCGGACCGGAAGGACCTTTTCTGTACCCACAAACCATGTTTAGAGTGTCCTTAATTCGTAGACCAGACCTAGTAGCCATGGTGAACCGAAAATCATAGTGCTCCCTTTTCTTATTTTCCTTCTCTCTTCCTCTCGTAGTTTAGCAACAAATTTTACAAAACCCCCAATTTCGGTTACTTAAGACGGACTTGTTCAACTATAAAATTCCCATCTCCCTGTGGATTTGATACCCGACTACCTCCGCTACATTTAGTTGAGACCGGTTAGGTTTTATTTTTGATAAGGTTGCGACTAGGGCTGAGCAAAAAAAAATCGATCCGGATTTTTAAACCGCATCCGAACCGAAAACCGCAAATAAAAAACCGGAAATTCGGTTTTTTTATGAAACCGGTATCCAAACCGCATTTTTTAGTGTTAAACTGGAGTGGATGTGGATCTCACTTATTCAAAACCGGACCCCGGTTTTTAAACCAGTTTAATAGAAAATCCTAAAATATATTCTAACTTTCTAGGCCTAAGCTTAAGCTGTCTAACTAAATCTAAAGTAATGACATGTTTGTTCATTAACGAGATGTTTCATTCATATTTTATAGATATATTTCGATCTTTCTGTTTTTATTCAGTGTTTCGTTTATATAATTTTTTGAAATTTTCCAAAATTGTACTCCCTCCATTTTTTTTATATCACCCCAATCCCCTTTTTGACACTATTCACAAACGGGTATTCAACGTCAGTTTTCTCTCAATCCGTTCACGGAAATATATTCATGTGAGATCTTTTTTAATTTGTCTTGATAAGAGGATTAAGAATATCAAAATTTTATAATTTTTAGTAGTATGTAGCTAAAGATATAATCGAAACAAAATGTGTATTGGCAAACGTGTATAAAGAAATGGGGTGATATAAAAAAAATGGAGGGAGTATATTTTTATACCAACACAAACACAAAGCGTTGCTTTTAATTTCTTTTTTTTCTACGAAATCATTTTCCCAAATTTTATTGTAATTTATTACACCTTCTACAAGGAAAACATGGCTTTCGTGGTTTTGTGAAACCGGTTTCAAAACCGGATTTCCGGATACGGTTTCCATTTTCGAAAAAAATTAGTATACCGAATAAATCTGGTGCGGTACCGGTATCATGAAATGAAAATTTTTAAAAACCGGATACCGGTTTTTAAAGCAAAACCGGTGCGGTATACCACTTTTGCTCAGCCCTAGTTGCAACATCCGTGTCAAATTTTGGTGCCGTTGCCGGGGAGACGGTGTATTTTATAGTTTAATCTTGTTTGTCTTTTTTGTCCCAAGGAATTTATTCCTTGGGGCAGTTCTTACGTTTTGTCCTAGTGTTTAGTGCTTGCAGGTATGCCCAATATCGCAAGTCATTCTGAGCCTAGTGCAAACGACTTGCCTAAGGGACTTATTCTTCCTACAACTAAGGAGGGGACATTCGGTATTCATCAGTCTTATCTGCAGCTTGTGGAACGGAATGTGTTTAAGGGCAAAGTAGATGAAGACCCGGCCAAGCATGTTGAGCTTTTTACTGATTATTGCTCAACTATTCCACTAGTCGCCGGAGTAACACGTGATAAGGTTAAGGAACTTCTATTTCCTTTTTCCTTAGTAGACGATGCCAAAGACTGGAGGAGAGATCTTGATGTAATAGCTGTCGAGGTTGTGGATTGGAATACCTTGGCAATAGCATTCTACAGAAGATATTTTCCTCCTCAACGAACTGCTGCGTTGAGAGGGCAAATTACAAATTTTACTCAAGCCAAGACCGGAAATTTGAGTGAAGCATGGGCTAGATTCAAAAAGCTGGTTCGCTCAGTTCCTCATCACGGATTTGAGCGCTGGTACTTGTGCACTCAATTTTACAACGGGCTGCAATATGAGCATATGGCAATCCTTGATGTTGCCGCGCTAGGAAGGTTCCAAGTAAATGTGGCCGACGACAAAGGTTGGCAATTAATAGAGAATATGGCTACTACACAGCCAACTATGGGAACCCTAGGAGTGAGCAACTTGTCATTCCTAATGCCGTTGTTGAAGACGTTCATGTGGATAAAGTGGAGAGTAAAGATCAATTTGATCAAGTTTGTGCTACGGAAGTGGTATGTGGTGGATGTGGTGAAGAGGGTCATGATCCTATATCTTGTATGGCCGAACCCGAGCGTGTTTATGCATATAGGAGATATAAGCAAGGGGGTTCGTTTTCCGAGCTATATGCGGATTAAACCTCTACAAAGAACCAACCACCAGCTGATAATAGCCAAGTACTCATTACCCAAGCCGAGTACAACGATCTTAAAGCAACTATCCATGAGCAAAAGGTTGAGCAGAAACTGAGCGCGGATGCCTTCCGCGCATTACTTGAAAAATGTGAGACCTTGTTTCCCGAGAAAGACCCGGTTCTTGCAATCAATTTGAGGAGTGGTCTCAGTTATGACGGACTAGTATATAACCCAACCATTACAAGTGCCGAGGTGGAAACAGAAGTTCCTGTAACATACGAGGACCAATTGAGAAGGGGTCGATCGAGTGAACAATCGTCTCGATCGACCAATCTAGAGGAGAAGTCTTCTCGATCGTGTGATGCTGCTGAAGAAAATTCTCGATCGACTGAATTCACTCCTCGATCGACCGACTTAGAAGCAGAAGTTGTTCGATCGAGTGAACTGACATCTCAATCGAACAACTTGGAAGACCAGAGTACTCGATCGAGAGCAACTACAGATAAAATCTCTCGATCGAGAAGTATTGAGCCTCGATCGAGAGCCAGGTAGAGTGATATCGCTCTTTCAGAATCAGTGAGTATCAAAATACCCTCCCCTGTTGTTGGGGTACCGAGGAATGATCAAAGAAAGGAGAAAGTTGGGGACCCACTTCTAATGATTAAAGTCCCCTACCCAGGTCGGCTGCGAGATACAAAAACGGAGAGGCAATTCAACAAGTTCGTGGACATGGTACACGGAATACAGGTAAGTATTCCTCTTGTTGAGTTAATTACCCAAGTTCCGTCTTACGCAAAATTTATGAAAGACATCATTACGCGTAAGAAGGACTTTGGAGAATTTGCTAAAGTTGATTTTATGGAAGAGTCTAGTAGCTTGATTCTAGGTAAATCCCCTCCCAAATTAAAAGACCTGGGTAGTTTCTCGATTTCTTGTGTCATAGGGGATGTGACGATAGATAGGGCGTTATGTGACCTTGGAGCTAGTGTTAGTGTCATACCCTATTCTATCTTTTCTAAGCTTAATTTAGGTCGCCTAAAAACGACCAATATCACCCTACAGATGGCTGACAGATCTGTTAGACGGCCTTTAGGTATCTTGGAAGATGTTCCTGTCAAGGTGGACAAATTTTTCATCCCAGTAGACTTCATTGTTTTAGATATTGCTGAGGATACCCGTACCCAGATTATTCTAGGTAGACCGTTTCTGTGTACAGCTGGGGCCATAATAGATGTTAGACTAGGGCGCTTTACTCTAGCGGTAGGGGATGACATGATCACATTCAACTTGCCTGAGACTCTGTCTAGACCTATGATAGAGGACACCTGTTATTCAGTAGATATTATTGATGAGTCTACTATTGCGGTTTGGTCGGATTCCCTGACTAGGGATCCGTTGGAGTCACTGATGTTACTAGTTGAGTGTGCAGATTATGCAGACAACGAAGATTGGGATTCAGTGGAAGAGTTGTTCGGAGTTGCTATCGAGGAGACAGAGGTGCCTGATGCGGTTACATTGATTGATGCCGAGTTGGAGCAGGTAAAGAACCTAGCACATCCTTTGAGCGCAGCTGAGGTAAAGGTTCCGGAGCGTAAGCCCCTTCCCTCTCATCTTAAGTATGCCTTCCTTGATAATACTGAGCAATTTCCTGTTATAGTTAATGCTACACTTGATGATGATCAGCTAACTGCTTTGTTAAGTGTCCTTTAGAGAAACAGGAAAGCAATGGGCTATTCATTGGATGACATCAGGGCATCAGCCCTGATGTTTGTATGCACAAGATAGAGCTGGAGGAGGGTCACTGATGAGCTCCATTTTGGTCATCATTTTCTTTACATTTTCTTTATTTTCGGTCACAATTCGACCTCGATTTGCGCGTCTTTGGTTGTTTTTACGCCCGTTGCCCCGTATATTCCTATTCTATCCACTTTTTGTAGGTATTACGGCGGGGGCGATGAATCGAGACAAATCGAGGCGGATTTAGAGCGATTTATGGAGAATTTTGAAGAGTTTAGCAAATTCCATCCCCAGGCCCTCCCAGCCGGTCCCCAACCGGCGGCCGGTCGGCCGGCTGGGAGCGTTGACTTGACTTCTTGGCAAAAATGAAGGATTTTTCAGAACCATGAGAAAAGGCCCCCAGCCGGTGGCCAACCGGCAGCCGGTCAGCCGGCTGGGTTGCATATCCCATACTTAGCCATTTTGAAGGATTACGTATTTTGGGCAGACTACTCAATAAGGGCTCCCAGCCGGTGGACAACCGGCGGCCGGTCCACCGGCTGAGGGGACCTGTGCATTGAAGAAGTTGAAGAATAAATCAGATTGAAGGTTTTGGCCTCCCAGCCGGTGCCCGACCGGCAGCCGGCCGGTCGGCTGAGGGTCAAGGGTTTTTGAAGAAAAAAGAAGAAAAATTTCAGAAGTCCAAATTTGGACTCTCAGCCGGTCACAGACCGGCAGCCGGTCGACCGGCTGGGAGTCGCTTTTCAGAAATTCGCGCACTATATAAACCCGCACTTAGTCTTTCATTTGATACGTTACTTTTGCACACTTTTCTAGGGTTTTTCACTGTTTCATTGGGTGATATTTTAGACACAAAAACACTCTTAAATATTTTAATCCTCTTTAGATCCTTGTTTAATCTTTCAATATTTGTTAATCTCTCTTTAGTAGTCTACTTAGCCTTGTTCTTGGGTATTTGTAGAGGATTTTATTGGGTTCTAATTCGAAGGGTTTGAAAGAATCTTTCTACTTGTTATCCAAGCTACTTCCTTTTCCATAATTATTGGTATAATTCTTCTAATCTCTACTTAGTTTTTACATTTATTTAAGTTTCTTTTGAATCAATTGTTTACCCTTTGCTTGTTCATGATGTTTAGCTTTTGTTTATGTCTTATTCACATGTTTTCCCTTACCATGAGTGAGTAGTTTCTTTACTAGGGTAAGGGGTGATCTTGGGTAGTTGATGTTGATGTATGTTGTTTAGGGTTAGGGTTTAGGTTTCAACTTTGTTAGGTTTTCAATATATGCATGCTAGATGTTTGATGAAATGCCTCAACGATGGTTGGGCATGATTCTTTTGGTTGTTTGCCTTAGACGATAGTCTAGGTCTTTCATGGGCATGTGTATGTGTTAGGTTGACCTTGTTTGTAGCGAAAGCTAGAATAGGACTCGACCTTAGGTTAGTCAAATAGAAAGACGAGACGGACCTAGACCTAACTTAGACGAGACCACCTACCCCTATGCTTGCTTGACATCGACTACCCTAGTAACCCCCGACACCCTAGTTCCTTTAATCATCAATTTCACTTCAATTTACTTGCTTTAGTAGTTAATTAGTCTCTCCAAACCAAACCTATTACCCCCGACTCTTACTTAAATTAGAACATAACTATACAACTATCCCCACCGTCTTCGCGAACGATAACCCTATTATACTACTTAATTTGGGTTTCTTATAAATGTGTTTGATGCGTGAGAACCGACGACTTAATCGCGCGCATCAAAATGGCGCCGTTGCCGGGGACGGTGTTAGAAGTTGTGTAGTTTAGTTTTAGTTTTAGTCTTGAGTTAGTTGAGTTTGTTTTGTTTTGATCAAAGATTTGGTAGTTAATTGTAGAGTGGTTGTTTTATTGCTCACCCTAGTGTTTAACAAGCACTAGGACGACTAATTTGTTTGCTAAGTTTTATGCCTAGGGGTGACTCTAACTCTTTGTTGTCAACTTCCGAACCGGAGAGGCTCTTTCGGGCCTTAAGGAGGAAGACCATTGCAAGGGTAAGAATTGCGTCCCAAGCATCCACTAGCCAAAACAACCCCTCTTCATCCGAACCACCAAGTCCTAATCAAAGCAACCCTAGCCCAACATCCGACAATTTTGACAACCCGTTTTATCAATCACCACCACAATCACCACACTTTCCAAACAACCATCAAATTCATATAATGGCCGCTTTTCGTGATCATAACCGGCCCAATCACAATGACACCACCAATCCAATCAACTTTGGTACTCTCGTCCCTCAAAATTTTGAAATACACCCTTCACAAATGAGTTCTATCGAGAAGAATGCCTTTAGCGGGGCTTCTCACGAAGATGCTCATGGGCACTTGAGAAAATTCAAGGGTAAAGTCGCAATGATAAAGAAAACGGGAGTACCCGAGGAGACATTAAGGCTTATGCTTTTCCCCTATTCCTTAACCGACAAGGCGGATAGGTGGTTAAATGTCCATGCTCCAAATACATTCACCACATGGGACGACTTGGCAACGGCTTTCCTTGCCAAGTACTACCCATCCTCCAAGACCGCGATGCTCCGAAATGAGATAACTCAGTTTCAACAAGACGAGGGAGAACCTTTGGGAGAAGCTTGGGATAGATACCAAGATTTTCTTTCTAAGTGCCCACACCACGGGATACCACCTTGGTACACAACCCAAACCTTTTTTCAGACTCTTCTCCCCCGGACTAAAGAAATGGTTAATGCATCGGCGGGTGGTAGCTTTGACCACTTGCCACATGAGACGGGAACGGAACTCATCAAAAAGATCGTTGATTCGGAGGAAAATTATGGTACTAGAGGGAATGTCTTGAGAAAGAATAGCAAGTACCCTAGTGAGCACCTTTCCAATGCAAAGGCGAACGAAGAAACCAATGCCAAGTTGGACATGTTAACCAAGAAATTGGAAGAATTGACAAAGGGCTCCACTAGCAAAGAAACCAAGAGCAATGTCCCGGGGATGTACCAAGTAAATAGTGTTGCCACATGTGATTTATGCGGAGGAAATGGGCACACATTTGAAGTTTGTGCAAACAACTCAATTGAGGGAAGTGGAAGTGAGGAAGAATTGTATGCTTTCCAAGCATTCAACAATCCTAGAGGCCAAAATACTTTCAACCCCAATTCAAACTACTATCACCAAGGGATTAGAGGTAGTCCCTATATGAGTTACAAAAGTACCAATGTGTTGAATCCTCATCAAATCCAACAACCTCAAGTGCAAAATCCCCCCGGTTTTCAACCAAGGGGTGGAAACTTCAACCCGAGGAACAATTTCAACAACAACAATTTCTACCAAGGCAACCAATCTAATCAAGCCAATCAAGGCTTTCAACAAAGTTTCAATGATCCAAACTTAAATCCCAATTTCCCAAACAACCAAAACCCACAAAATTTCAATCCAAATTTCAATAACAACAACCCAAACTTCATCAACCAAAACCACAACCAAAACCAAAACCAAACCTTCAACCCACCAAACCAAAATTTCAACAATCCACCCCCATTCCAAAACAACTTCCATAACAACCAAAATCAAAACCAAAACTTTCACAACCAAAGTTTCAATGATCCCAATTTCGTTCAACAAAATCCCAATTTCAATAGCCAAATGCCAAAGGGGAACTCTCAAGTTGGAGCCCCTAGGAATGATTATGGGTTTGCTTTGCCTCTTACCAATGCCCCTCACCAAGAATCATCGAGTGACACTCAAGTGGGTGAGTTACTCAAGCTTGTGAAGAATATGCAAACCACCCACAACCAAGAAATGATTAACTTGAGAAATGCCAACCAAAAGGAGATAAGAGAGATGGAGGCTAAAGTCGCTTCTCAAGCCTTAGCCAATCCTCAAAGGCCTCCGGGAGGTTTTTTAGCTCAAGGACAAAGTTCGAGAGATGCTACCAAACATCTTGGGGTTAATGCAATCATGACAAGTGCCGATGAGCAACCGATGCTTGAAACCACTAGTAGCGGAGAAAAACCTTCACTTGAGCAATTCATGACGGTTTTTGGAGGGGATATTGAGGAAGAAGCAATGGTGATGGTGCCCGTTGGTTCTCCGGAAATTAGTGACCAAGATGGGATGAATGAAGAATTATTTGTGATGGAGCAAATCAAAGAATTTCCAAAGAAGAACAAAGAAGAAGGGAAAGAGAACATGGAGAAAGGAAAAAGTGTGGTTGAAGAAGAGTCCGAACATGAATAAGGGCTCATTGAGAAGAGAGTTTGTGAGTTCTTCCGAAAAATTACAAGAGGAGATCCTCGTTGTGAGGAATTGATGAAGCTTGTAGAGGAGGCCAGGTGGAAGCAACAATCCCCTCCCGAGAAAAGGAAAGAGAAGTGAATGCAATCATGTCCGCCAAGAAAGTCCCAAGCACCCTCCCCATCAAACTCGGAGATCCGGGTAGCTTTTCGATAAGTTGCTATGTTGGAGGGAAGAAGATTGAGAATGCATTATGCGACTTGGGAGCCGGCGTGAGTGTCATGCCTCTAGCTATGGCCAAGAAATTGGATGTCAAGAGTTTGTCTCCCGCTACAACTCCTATCACCCTTGCGGATGGTACCGAAAAACTTCCTCTAGGGGTGCTTGAAGATGCTATTGTCAAGGTGGGGAATCTATCCATCCCCACCGACTTCATGATATTAGACGTCCCCGTCGGTAGTAGCTCCTTCGTGATACTCGTTAGGCCATTCTTGGCCACCGGAGGAGCGACTATTAATGTGAAGAGAGGAAAATTATCATTCGAAGTGGGAGAGCAAGTGGCGGAGTTTGAACTTCCGGAAGCTCCCGGTACAAATTTGAAGGAAAAGAATGTTGGCATGGTTGCAAGTTTGTTGGTGAATGATGTCCCTAAGATGTTTGATGAGAAGGGAATCATGAAAAGTATGACCTTGAAGAATGAGGATGCTAGTTTTACTAGCGGGAAGTTGGTTAGTCCGAAGAAGAGAGACCGTGATAAAGATCAAGGAAAACCTAGTTGTGCTAGTTCTTTTAAAGACCCTTTGGTTGAAAAAGGGGACCTAGAGGAGCTAATTGCCGGAAAAGATGTCAAAGCTCGAAAGTTGATGATGAGCAAGATGGAAACTCGAAGTGAGAGCAAAGTGGAAGCCCCGTCCGCGGCTTTTGACCTTTTCTTAAGGTCACTAGTTAGCATGGACAAGGTTTCCACCTACAAAGATTGAAAAGTGTTCATGCAAGGTTTGGTGGAGTCACTCAACAACCACCATTTGTAAGTATTAGTTTCCTTTAGTTCATCTAGATTGCATGTTAGTTTCATGGTTAGTTCGGTTTTAGTTTAATTTTTAGCTTGCATGAGATATTTGGGTATGTTTGTTGCTTGTTGGTGGATAATTCATGAGTATAGTCGGAGGATTATGGGCAAAACCGTTGTAGGCAAAGTTGATTTTTATGTTCTAATTAAATTATTTCTCGAAATTGTGTACAGGTACTCCCAGCCGGCCCACCGGCCGACGGTACCATACCGGCTGGGAGGACCTGGACACATTTCTGTTTTTGATAGTTTATTTGGGCAGATTTCAATTTTGCATCCCCAGCCTGTACCAAACCGGCAGCCGGTCAGCCGGCTGAGAAGACGAAGACTTGTTCAAAAATCAAAAAAAAAAAAACTTAAGGAAGCTTGATTCCCAGCCGGTAGGCCGACAGCCGGTAGGCCGGCAGCCGGTCCGCCGGCTGAGAATCAAGATGTGTGAATCAAATTCGAAAAAAGAAGGAGAAGGATTCCCCAGCCGGTCGGCCGGCAGCCGGTCCGCCGGCTGGGAGTTTTTGTGAGTGAATAAAGAAGAAGAGAAGGCGAATGAAGTTGAAGACGGTTTCTGAGCCGGTCGGCCGGCAGCCGGTCCGCCGGCTCAGAATCAAATCCCCTTATAAAAATTTCGAAAAATTGAAAAAAACCCAAACCCTCACTCCCAGCCGGTCGACCGGCGGCCGGTCCCCGACCGGCTGGGAAGCATCTGTCGCGGGATTTAAAACACAAACCTCCCTCATTTTTCCTCATTTCTTCATCATTTCTTCTTCTTTCCTCCTCATTTCCTCATCTCCCATTCATCCCTTACCTTCAAAAACACCCACAAACTCCACCAAACTCTCTCAAATCAAAACCCCCTTCATTCCCTCATCACCTTACCTTCATATAGCTATGTCGGGAAGAACGAAAAGGCGATCCAAATCAAGGCACGACCCTTCGGTGGAGCAAGAAGTTCAAAATGTGATGGATAGTAGCAACATTGGCCCGGATCCTTGCTTTCCCGGACTCACCTTTGCTACAATTCAACAAAAAGGTAATTTCACCTATTTTAAGAATCGCCCCCTTCACCCAACTAGGTTTATTGATAGAGCCGGTTTGAGAGAAATAGGGATTGAGAAAATAACCGCGGCTCTTTTTGACGGTATGGGTATGAAAGCTTTGTATGAAACAAAACCGGTTCACACATCTCCCCGGTTAACTTGGGAATTTTTGAGTTCTTTGGTAGTGACTAAGAACCGAACCTTGGGAAAAGTTGCCTTCTTAGAGTTCCGATTGATGAATAGGGAACACCGTCTCACATTAGAGGAATTTGCCTTAATTTTTGGGCTAGACGGAAAATTGCCCATTAAGCCTCCGGAGGGCTTTAATACCGAACTCATTTGGACAGCCATCACCGGTCTTGTAAGTGATAGAACCAAGAAAAAACCGGCTAATAGGGTGCATTTGGCACCGATTAGGATATGGCATAGGTTCATGGGGTGGACCGTTTTCTCTAGGGATGAACCGCATAATTTCACTTCTACTGAGCTCGAGATACTTGGTTGTTATTTGGTTGGTGGCCCGAAGTTAAACATTGCTCACCATATGGCCCTTCACTTGAGTAGGTTGGCATCCCAACCTCAGCTTACTACCCTTATTTGTGTTGGGGGGATGGTCACTTTGATTGCTAGTAACCGTTGTCAGAGGCACTTCACTGTTGACTACATTCAGGGTGAGAACGTGTTATCTCGCCGGTACTTACATGAGGCCTTGGGGTGGATCAAATATAACCCCAATGATCGTCATGAGTATTGGCAGATTCGCGTTGACAATAAGTTCAGGAACTCGGTGCCATTGCCTAACACCGAGAGGATGAAGGTTGTCCCCGGGAACACCTCCTACCTCCTTGATATAGAGGTGGACCCCGAGGAGCTCCCTCCCGACCAGCGTGCTCCGAGAGTTTACGCCAGAGATAGAGTCGGTGCCACTTCTTCCGACCTCCAGTTTGAGCCATTTCAGCAGCCCTCCATTTCCATGTCCCAGTTCCAGAGTGGTCCCTCATACTTCCAGGGATCCACCTCCGGTTCATCTTCATCTTCATGCCCCCAAGAGCTTATTGATTTCATGTCCCGGGTTGACTTGGGAATGAAGAAAGCGGCGGACCTAGCAGATGAGCGCCAAGCATTGGCCGATGAGCGGCATAGAGATGTGACTTATAGGCTTGATTACCTCTACCATGATCAAGCCTATGGGACATTTCCGAGTTATGATCGGTCCGTTCGCGAGGGTTATCATCATCCGGATAGTGGTCGACCGTCATACTACATGCCTCCTTATAGGGGTTATGTGCCCCCCGAGGGGCGTTTTTACGGGGAGATTAATATTTCCCCGGGGTACTTCTCCAACCCGATCTTTCCTCCGAATTTTCGTGGAGTCCCGGACCCTCCCCCTCGAGGACACCCTTCTCCTCATGGCATGTATGGTGACCCGGGAGCTAGTGGGTCGCATGCCTCTCCCTTCCGTGATTTTGTGACCAACCCGGGCGACTACATGGTGATCGATGAGGGCAATGGCGAAGGAGATGTAAGCGGTACCGGCGGTGATGGTGATGAAGATGATGGTGATGAGTGACCACCTTTGGAGGTGGTTGGTGATGACTTTGCTCCCATGGAAAAATCCAAAACAAAGCAAGTAACTCCCCTAATCCAAATTTCGATTTAGTTTACATTTTCTTTCTAGCATGCATTTAGAGTAGTTAGTTTAGTTTACTTAGTTTGTTTTAGTTTCCTTTTCATGTTTTCACATCATTAGTTTAGATGCATATAGTTGCATTCATTTAGATGCATTAGATTTCCATTTTGTATCATATTGTCACATATAGATTGCATACATGTAGTTTAGAGCATTTAGTTTGCATTTAGTCTAGTTTTTAGTTTTTCTTTTCTTTTGTTTACCTTTGTTTTTATTGCCTTCATAAAAATCAAAAATCCAAAAAAATTGAAAAACCAAAAACTTTCAAAAATATGTTCTTTATTTTCCGGTTTTCCTCCTCACATTATGCATATAAATAAGTGTGGGGAGGAAGAACCGTTTATTTCAAAAAAAAAAAAATAGAAAAACAAGTTTTTATTTTCTCAAAAATTTCAAAAAAACCAAAAACATGTTGTTCTCGTTCTTTTTCTTCATTTCCCCCTTTGCACTTTGTTACATTGAGGACAATGTAAATCTTAAGTGTGGGGAGGGAAAATATCCACCTTGTGAATATTTGATTGCTTTTGTAAGTATGAAAAACTTCAAAGATACCAAAAAAATCGAAAAATTTGAAAAATTCAAAAACATGTTTTTACCTTATTAGTGTAGAATCGTATATACTTGTGTTTGCTTTCTCTCCTTTCGCATAGGTAACACTCGCTTGAGCACCGCTTTGGATCTTGAAGACACCACGGTATGATCGTTCCAACCTCTATTTCGCTCTCATTTTCATTCTTTTGTTGCAAATGAGGAGGATGGGCTTGTATTTGGAGGATGTGGAGTACATTGTGGAGATTGTGTGTGGCTTGTGTGCTTTTGTGCTGTTAGGAGATGCTTTAGTCTTATTTGGCATGTAGTTTGATAGTTTCATTTGCATTATAACATGTCTATATTAGTTGCATTCATGGCTTATAGTTGCATTTAGGATAATGTTTTGAAAATGCCTAATTGAGAACTTTGACAAAATCGCTTAGGCCATTGCAAATAATTCTTCTAGTCGTGACTTTGTCTTTTAGAATGATTTTTTAAAACACCCTAGGTCATGCTTTTCTAGTATCTTTCTGACCATGGTCCGATACCGAGTCAAGGGTTTGCATGTGAGTCACCTTGTCCACCCCCGTGATGTGAAGTGGTTTTGATTATCTTGTCTTGGTGACCTTGTTCGACTTGGCGGTTTGGCAACCCAAAAATAACTTTCATGAACAAATTTGGAATGCTCTTTTCAATGATCCTAAGAAGTGGAAATGTTTTGAAAGAAAAAAAAGAAACCTCAAGTGAAAAAGAAAAGAAAAAAATGTTTGTTGAAAAAGAATAAGAACATGTTGTTTTGGTGGAGGCGTACCACTTCGATGTGCTTTGGAGGGTAGCCATTGAGTTGGCTTCCCACTTGGTTGTGAATTCGACCGCCCAAAGACAGAGTGATTGTCACCCCGATAAGCTATTGTCTAGAGGTTAACCGGTTGCCTAATAAGCGATTGGCGAAAGCAAAGGACATTAGCACGCGTGGGACAAACCCCATCCTAACTCATGGCATGAAAAAGAAATGAAAAAAATTGAATGAGGTCAAGTTTTGATCGTAATCCACCATTTTGTATTGATTTGAGCATTTCACTCCAAAAAAAATCAATTTTGCCATGCCGTTTTGTCGATCTTGGGACGACCCATGACCTTTACTTTGTGAAGAATCTAGACTTGTTGTATCTTTTGCCTTTAGCATTGCGGGGATTATCATTCCATTCCATCCGATCGCCCTTGACAAAAGTATTTGGATAACGGTTATGAAAGTAGCCTAGTTTAGCATGATTTGGCGGTGTTTTGTTGTCATCCTTCTTGCCTTAGTGACTTGTAGAATTAATATTTGTGAGGGAGTTTACGATTTTGAATTTGTTCCCTTTTAGTTGTTTTCCGCCGCTTGAATGAGGCAAGCGGTTTTCTTTCATTTACGATGCATGTTGCTTGTCTATACGTGTTTTGTTTTCACTTGTTCGCATCAAAAGTTTTGTAGCAAGACCTTACTTGCCTTGCAATAGGGTGTTCTTCCTCATGAATGTCAAATTGTGAGTTGAAAGGGCTACGGGTGTAGCTAAACCCGACTCGGCTTATAGTTAGCTTAGTTAGTTCGTTTCTTTTTTTTTTTTAATAAGGGTTATGTAGTTACTTGATCTCTTACTCGGGGACGAGTAAGGTTTAAGTGTGGGGAATTCTGATGAGCTCCATTTTGGTCATCATTTTCTTTACATTTTCTTTATTTTCGGTCACAATTCGACCTCGATTTGCGCGTCTTTGGTTGTTTTTACGCCCGTTGCCCCGTATATTCCTATTCTATCCACTTTTTGTAGGTATTACGGCGGGGGCGATGAATCGAGACAAATCGAGGCGGATTTAGAGCGATTTATGGAGAATTTTGAAGAGTTTAGCAAATTCCATCCCCAGGCCCTCCCAGCCGGTCCCCAACCGGCGGCCGGTCGGCCGGCTGGGAGCGTTGACTTGACTTCTTGGCAAAAATGAAGGATTTTTCAGAACCATGAGAAAAGGCCCCCAGCCGGTGGCCAACCGGCAGCCGGTCAGCCGGCTGGGTTGCATATCCCATACTTAGCCATTTTGAAGGATTACGTATTTTGGGCAGACTACTCAATAAGGGCTCCCAGCCGGTGGACAACCGGCGGCCGGTCCACCGGCTGAGGGGACCTGTGCATTGAAGAAGTTGAAGAATAAATCAGATTGAAGGTTTTGGCCTCCCAGCCGGTGCCCGACCGGCAGCCGGCCGGTCGGCTGAGGGTCAAGGGTTTTTGAAGAAAAAAGAAGAAAAATTTCAGAAGTCCAAATTTGGACTCTCAGCCGGTCACAGACCGGCAGCCGGTCGACCGGCTGGGAGTCGACCGGCTGGGAGTCGCTTTTCAGAAATTCGCGCACTATATAAACCCGCACTTAGTCTTTCATTTGATACGTTACTTTTGCACACTTTTCTAGGGTTTTTCACTGTTTCATTGGGTGATATTTTAGACACAAAAACACTCTTAAATATTTTAATCCTCTTTAGATCCTTGTTTAATCTTTCAATATTTGTTAATCTCTCTTTAGTAGTCTACTTAGCCTTGTTCTTGGGTATTTGTAGAGGATTTTATTGGGTTCTAATTCGAAGGGTTTGAAAGAATCTTTCTACTTGTTATCCAAGCTACTTCCTTTTCCATAATTATTGGTATAATTCTTCTAATCTCTACTTAGTTTTTACATTTATTTAAGTTTCTTTTGAATCAATTGTTTACCCTTTGCTTGTTCATGATGTTTAGCTTTTGTTTATGTCTTATTCACATGTTTTCCCTTACCATGAGTGAGTAGTCTCTTTACTAGGGTAAGGGGTGATCTTGGGTAGTTGATGTTGATGTATGTTGTTTAGGGTTAGGGTTTAGGTTTCAACTTTGTTAGGTTTTCAATATATGCATGCTAGATGTTTGATGAAATGCCTCAACGATGGTTGGGCATGATTCTTTTGGTTGTTTGCCTTAGACGATAGTCTAGGTCTTTCATGGGCATGTGTATGTGTTAGGTTGACCTTGTTTGTAGCGAAAGCTAGAATAGGACTCGACCTTAGGTTAGTCAAATAGAAAGACGAGACGGACCTAGACCTAACTTAGACGAGACCACCTACCCCTATGCTTGCTTGACATCGACTACCCTAGTAACCCCCGACACCCTAGTTTCTTTAATCATCAATTTCACTTCAATTTACTTGCTTTAGTAGTTAATTAGTCTCTCCAAACCAAACCTATTACCCCCGACTCTTACTTAAATTAGAACATAACTATACAACTATCCCCACCGTCTTCGCGAACGATAACCCTATTATACTACTTAATTTGGGTTTCTTATAAATGTGTTTGATGTGTGAGAACCGACGACTTAATCGCGCGCATCAGTCACAAACCATGCAGGCAGGGTCAACGGAAACTGAATCCCAAGATGGAAGAGGTAGTGACAACTAAGGTCATGAAACCACTCGATGCAGGTGATGCCCGTCGTTGAGGGTACCAAAGATAAATTTATAATTCCTAAACTTAAACTATAGATAGTGAAAGTCAGGGTCGAACCACAGAGAGGTGGGGAATGTTTATTGCTTGGTGTTAATGTTTAAAGGTAACAAAATTGGGGGTTTGATTGTTGATTACTAAGTCTAAGCAAAGAATTAAAATAAAACAAGAAATAAAGATGAGAATAAAATATAATAAAAGGGATGCTAGGATGTCTGGGTAATAAATAGCTAAGGTAAAGTAAATCCTAAGGTCAACATGTATTGCAGTCGCATAAGGGGTGTAACATATCCTTTCGGTCTATGGTACCTAATAGCTCCTTTCGGCCTATGCTATTAGTTCCTAGGTCTCACAATTATTGGGTGTCAACAATAAGGGTGATTCCTAAATCCTAGGTCACATACCTTTCAGTCTTAAGTAACCTAGCCGTCTTAAGATGTAAAACAATGCCCTTCCCGTATTTCTCAATCTTAGGTAGGTCATTACTAACGTCCTACAAGTCTCCTTTCAGTCTCATTGTAGGATATTATAGTTAACAAGAAAAGACGAAACAGGATTCATGCGCGAGTGGTCGACCGACCAGCTATTCCAGTCGGCCGACCACAGCCTCGGTCGACCGACCCACTATTTGAGTCGGCCGACCGCGGCTCTGCTACAAGTCGGTCTCGGAATTCTACTACCTACGCATATTCATCCCCTACATCCTAACATATGAAATTTAGCTACTCATGGTTATTAAGACGATTATGAAAACGGGAATAAACATGGTAAACATAGTAAATAATCTAAACATGCGAGATTCAATAAGGCTTGAGATTCTGACTTAAACGAATGTAATAATAATAAGAACAATAATAAAGCTAGATTAAAAGAGTAATTACCAGAATTGGGATTAAGGCAGAAAGGAACAAACTTTATTGATGAATGCTTGAAAGATTGAAGAACAAAACTAAAGTACTTGAGAAATATTGAAAGATTACAACTAAAGATGAAACTAAAATTGGATGTAAAACTTGAATATCTCTCGATATATGAATGAATGCAAAACCCTAATCACAAGATTAGTTTATATAGGGCCAAAGATTAGAGTTTCCTAAAGGCTTCACAATTCTAATTACTTTCCGAAAAACTGTTCCTGGGCTTCGTTGTAACACTCCAAGAGTATGAGAGGAATGCTGTCCCACATCGGTAGAATGTGAGGCTTGTGATATGTTTATAATAGCTTCCACCCACCACTTAGTAACAAGGCCTTGTGCTTTTGGGCTTAAGTGAGGACAAATAATGGGCCCAAAGGCATACCTCCCATCTTATTGGGGGTGCATTACGACCGTGGTGGGTCGGGTTGTTACAAATGGTATCAGAGCGACCCTGCGACCGTGTGGTGAGCCTGTGGTCCGGAGTACCAGGGTCACACACCTAGCGGGGGAGGATTCTGGCCCTGGTTGTGGTCAAGTTTGAGGCACAACGAGGACGTTGTGTTCTTTAAGTGGGGGAGTTTGTAACACTCCAAGAGTATGAGAGGAATGTTGTCCCACATCGGTAGAATGTGAGGCTTGTGATATGTTTATAATAGCTTCCACCCACCACTTAGTAACAAGGCCTTGTGCTTTTGGGCTTAAGTGAGGACAAATAATGGGCCCAAAGGCATACCTCCCATCTTATTGGGGGTGCATTACGACCGTGGTGGGTCGGGTTGTTACATTCGTGGAGGTCGGTCGACCAGTCTGGTGGGTCGGTCGACCTCTTTTACGGTTTTAAGTCAATTCTTGGGCTTTTCTTTTGGACTTCATAAAAAGTAGGCCTGGTCGGCCGACCCGTATAGTAGGTCGGTCGACCGCTTCCGCAAGGAATTCTTCGGTTTTCTTCTAGCTTTGACTTTTGGTACTTAAATAAAGACTCCAGTTGACTTTCCTTTGTTCCTTAATTATGCAAAAGACTTGAGGACATGAATTTGGTGCTAAATCGTCCATTTTCCGCATAAATATGCAAAAGTGCATAAAAATACGAAAGTACACGATTGTTGGGAAATAAGGGCTAAAATATAGTAAATGAGCGACCAAATGCGTGTAAAAATAGATGAAAAACACCATAAAATAGACACGCATCAAATTCCCCAAACCAAACCCTTGCTTGCCCTCAAGCAAGAAATAGGCTCGATCTTAACTAATGGAACGATTTCAATCTCAGAGCGAAATTTACATGTAAGCCTATACCAATGCCAAGTACAAAATGAAAGTGTTCAAATCATGCAAACGAGTTATAGGGTCGTCAAACTTGCAAACATAAAGACTATAGAGACTTTATATCATGGACTCTCGCGGTACGCTCGAGACACTCATGAAGCAAAGGGTGAGTATATGTAAAAGATAGAAAGAAGTAATTTTGTAAAGACACTCACCTAACTGCGACCTATGAAAACATGCCTGCAATCTAACATGAACAAGAATTCTACAACTATGTATAACAAACTCATTAAGTGACTCGGATACATGTAATTGAGGTAATGAAAGATATGTGAGGTAAAAGGTAAAAAGTGGTTAAGATGTTTTTGGATATGTGGGGTTAGTAGCCAAGCTAGTAAAACTGATTTCCAACAACAAACTTCACACTTTTGATATTAAGAAAGTGCTCTTTTTTGTAGCACAACTCTCACATTATATATAAGAAAGGACTCCCCAATATTTTTTTGAATGAAGTACGGGAGTGATAACACATAAAAGAAAGGAATTTGGAAAGAATTTTTGAATCTGATGATGTTGTCAGGTGGTCGACCGACCTATTAAGGGGGTCGGTCGTCGACTGACTTTCTGTGCTTTCTGCTTTTTTTCGTTTCTTTCGTTTTTTTCTTTTTCTGAATTTTTCTGTTCTTTTTCTTTCTTTTCTTGCTTTCCTTCTTTCTTTTCTCTTTTTGCTCATGATAGCATACAAACCAAGATGCCTCAAAATAGACCAAGGACTACAAATACTAGCTTGGAAGGGTAGGCTGAGTATGGGATGTAGTTTTGGGGGAATAAAAAGGCAATTTTGGCTATGTGAAGCTTATGGGTAAATACGAGAAAAAGGATCCCAAATGCACGTATCAAGACTCACAAAACGAGATAGTAAAACAAGTATATAGCAATTCAAGTTCATGTTTATGCATATTGATGTAACATGTTCCAAGGGGAGTACTACTCACATCCTAAACAACTGGTTTAAGAATGAAACCAGGAAATAAGCTCTAAAACTTAGAATGTATAGTAGGTTGCCAAGGTATAAGTCAAGTCTCAAGATATACAAATTGACAAAAACTCGTAGATATGCAAAAGACTCTTATACTAAAACAAGTTGACAAGGCAAGGTAAAGGCATAAACATGTAAGATAGCAGAGATCATCCTTGAAATACTCTCGTTCCGACTCGACCTATATGCTAAAATAAACGTGCATTTTTTTGAAATTTTTGAATTTTTTTCATTTTTTTTTTTGGATTTTTGTGTTTATAAGGAAAATAAAGAAAAGAACAATGCAAGGCAGAAATGCAATAAACGTGTGACAAAATGCAATGCATGTGACACGAAACCATTCCCCAAACCAACCCGCACAATGTCCCCATTGTGCATTAGCCTAAGTAAAGGTTTCAGAAAAGGAAAGATGCAAGGAAAATAAAACCAAGGAAAAATTGGAAAGAACTCACTGGATTGTTAAGCGCATGAGAAAAACCTCCCCAAACCAGCGTAAGCTGGGAGGTTTTGGTGGCTAGCAGTGCCACTTAAGTACCCGAGATGGTGCACGAATTCCGAGGAAGAAGCGAACAGGCTGTGACGGACGGGTAGGTCGACCGACCTATATTTTGGGTCGACCGACCTTTCTGCGGACTGCAGGAAATCTAGAACGTCAGGGACTAGGTCGACCGACTCGTATTTATGGTCGGTCGACCCCTCTGCTGCACAGCGGTCTTCCTTCTTTCGTCAATCCTGAAAAAATCATCAAAAACGCGCCTAACAAGTGCGCGAGATCCCAGAAACAAGTCCAAAAAGTCTTAACTACGCAAACACAACGGAAAAGTTGTCCTAAAAACTTAAAGAAAGCAAACTAGAAAGTCTTAACAAAACAAAAAAATGTCTTAAGAAAAACAGAAACGAGCAAAAAGAAGAAGTCATCCGCGAAGGATTCGGCATTTCTTTGACCAAGGGCTCTGACTACAGGCTACTCCTTCAGCTATGGTGATTTGGGTAGATGAGTTTCTCTCCACCATGTAGATGGGTGGGTCATCATCCATAGCTCTAGCCATCCATCTCCTAGGGTTGTCGACTCCCAAGTCGTGGGCCGACACCTTCCTGGGTTTCTTCTTCTTAGGGCTCTTTTCTTTAGCCAAATGATCACTTGCTTGAGTGACCTCGTTCTCTACATCATTTGATCGAGTAAGTGGTACTACTCGATCGAGAACATCTCTCTTCCTACCGCCTATAGACTCTACCACTAGTGTCGCAATTTCTGGAGCATCCAAATCAGCCTCCTGAGCAAGAGATTCACCTGCACATGCCTCAAAACACATCAAAGCCTCCGAAGGATCCTTTGTAAAGGATCCTTGTACATAACATTCACTAATATTATTAAAAACATCAGGAATGTCAAAAAATGAATCCTGCAAAAAACAAGGTTCATCAACCGAAGGTTCAAACATGTCAGGAACATGTTCATCACTAACGCCTACAGAAATAGGTTGGTCAGTCAAGGGGTAAATTTCTAACTCATCATCTGTATCTAAATCCGAGTCAGTATCATCAACGGGGAGGGAAAGGGAATCAAGTAACCTATCATACTTATCCTTAAGAATGAGCGACTCTTCAGTACTGGGTGTGATAGGATCACACTCAACAGGAATATCCGGGTTACTAATATCAATGCCCTCATACCCCGCCGTATCTCCACCGGGTCGGATTAGGTGTTTGAGAAGCTCCCATTGCTTCTCACAGGGTAGGTCTAAAAATTCTCATCCGCAATTTCTCTCAATCTCGATCAAGGTCTTACCAGTAACTCCATCATATAAGATACGACAAACCTCCCCAATACTAATAGGATAGTCAAATTGAGAAAGGAAAGTGATTAATCTATCACAATAGATATACAAAGGTTCATGCTCGAGTTGTGGGAAAGGGGCGATGGTCATGACAACGAAAGAAGAAGGGAAAACATAAACAATAAACAATAAACACTGGCGTCACCTCCCCGGCAACGGCGCCAAAATTTGATGCGCGTCGTTGAGGGTACCAAAGATAAATTTATAATTCCTAAACTTAAACTATAGATAGTGAAAGTCAGGGTCGAACCACAGAGAGGTGGGGAATGTTTATTGCTTGGTGTTAATGTTTAAAGGTAACAAAATTGGGGGTTTGATTGTTGATTACTAAGTCTAAGCAAAGAATTAAAATAAAACAAGAAATAAAGATGAGAATAAAATATAATAAAAGGGATGCTAGGATGTCTGGGGTAATAAATAGCTAAGGTAAAGTAAATCCTAAGGTCAACATGTATTGCAGTCGCATAAGGGGTGTAACATATCCTTTCGGTCTATGGTACCTAATAGCTCCTTTCGGCCTATGCTATTAGTTCCTAGGTCTCACAATTATTGGGTGTCAACAATAAGGGTGATTCCTAAATCCTAGGTCACATACCTTTCAGTCTTAAGTAACCTAGCCGTCTTAAGATGTAAAACAATGCCCTTCCCGTATTTCTCAATCTTAGGTAGGTCATTACTAACGTCCTACAAGTCTCCTTTCAGTCTCATTGTAGGATATTATAGTTAACAAGAAAAGACGAAACAGGATTCATGCGCGAGTGGTCGACCGACCAGCTATTCCAGTCGGCCGACCACAGCCTCGGTCGACCGACCCACTATTTGAGTCGGCCGACCGCGGCTCTGCTACAAGTCGGTCTCGGAATTCTACTACCTACGCATATTCATCCCCTACATCCTAACATATGAAATTTAGCTACTCATGGTTATTAAGACGATTATGAAAACGGGAATAAACATGGTAAACATAGTAAATAATCTAAACATGCGAGATTCAATAAGGCTTGAGATTCTGACTTAAACGAATGTAATAATAATAAGAACAATAATAAAGCTAGATTAAAAGAGTAATTACCAGAATTGGGATTAAGGCAGAAAGGAACAAACTTTATTGATGAATGCTTGAAAGATTGAAGAACAAAACTAAAGTACTTGAGAAATATTGAAAGATTACAACTAAAGATGAAACTAAAATTGGATGTAAAACTTGAATATCTCTCGATATATGAATGAATGCAAAACCCTAATCACAAGATTAGTTTATATAGGGCCAAAGATTAGAGTTTCCTAAAGGCTTCACAATTCTAATTACTTTCCGAAAAACTGTTCCTGGGCTTCGTGGAGGTCGGTCGACCAGTCTGGTGGGTCGGTCGACCTCTTTTACGGATTTAAGTCAATTCTTGGGCTTTTCTTTTGGACTTCATAAAAAGTAGGCCTGGTCGGCCGACCCGTATAGTAGGTCGGTCGACCGCTTCCGCAAGGAATTCTTCGGTTTTCTTCTAGCTTTGACTTTTGGTACTTAAATAAAGACTCCAGTTGACTTTCCTTTGTTCCTTAATTATGTAAAAGACTTGAGGACATGAATTTGGTGCTAAATCGTCCCTTTTCCGCATAAATCTGCAAAAGTGCATAAAAATACGAAAGTACACGATTGTTGGGAAATAAGGGCTAAAATATAGTAAATGAGCGACCAAATGCGTGTAAAAATAGATGAAAAACATTATAAAATAGACACGCATCAGCAGGTATAATTTATTCAGTTGGACACTCAAAATGGGTAAGTCCTGTTCAGGTAGTGCCTAAGAAAGGGGGCACTACTGTTGTGACTAATGAGAAGAATGAACTAATACCAACCCGACTTGTGACCGGGTGGCGGATGTGTATTGATTATCGACAGTTGAATACCGCCACTAAGAAAGATCATTTTCCCCTTCCCTTCATTGACCAGATGATAGAGAGGTTAGCTTCACATGAGTTTTTCTACTATATGGATGGATACTCAGGGTTCTTTCAGATCCCTATTCATCCAGATGACCCGGAAAAGGCTACTTTTACTTGTCCTAAGGGTGTCTTTGCTTATCGTAGGATGCCTTTTGGTTTATGTAATGCCCCTGCCAACTTTCAAAGGTGTATGATGGGGATATTTTCTGAGTATATAGAGTTTATCATGGAAGTTTTCATGGACGATTTCAGTGTTTATGGGAATGATTTTGAGCAGTGTTTAGCTAACCTTGACAAAGTTTTGCAGCGCTGCATTGAGTTTAATCTGGTGCTAAAATGGGAGAAGTGTCACTTTATGGTTAAGGAGGGTGTAGTCCTCGGGCACTTGGTCTCCAATAGGGGTATTGAGGTAGATAGAGCAAAGGTGCAGGTGATCGAGCAATTACCCCCCCCCCCCCCCGGTTAATGTCAAAGGGATGAGAAGTTTTCTTGGTCATGCCGGATTTTCTCGCCGGTTTATCAAGGACTTCTCTAAGATTGCTCGACCGCTTACACAATTGCTTCTGAAGGATGTTGCTTTAGTTTTTTACTGATGATTGTCTTTCTGCTTTTAACACTTTGAAGCAGGCTCTGGTGTCAGCACCTATCATTCAGCCTCCAGATTGGACACTACCATTCGAGATCATGTGCGATGCCAGTGATTACGCACTAGGAGCAGTGCTAGGACAGCGGAAAGACAAGGCGTTGAGTGCAATTTGTTATGCGAGCCGAACTCTGGATGAGGCTCAAGTCAAATATGCCACCACGGAGAAGGAGCTTTTAGCTGTTGTTTATGCTTTGGATAAATTTAGATCTTATTTATTAGGTTCTAAAGTTGTCATTTTTATTAATCATGCAGCTTTGAAGCATCTCTTAAACCAGGAGGAAGCTAAACCCCGTCCGCTGAGATGGATACTCCTTTTGCAGGAGTTTGATTTGGAAATAAATGATAAGAAGGGCACCGAAAACGTTGTAGCGGACCATCTGTCGCGTTTAATGCAATAGGAGGGGGAAGATTTTCTTCCCATTAACGATTCATTTGCTGATGATTCCTTATATTCTGTTAATGTTTTTTCTATGACTTCTTTGACTTCTAAAGATGTTGTCGAACCTTACCTTGGTTTGCAGATTTTGCCAACTTTGTCGTTAGTCAGAAGCTGCCACCAGGCTTGTCTTATCAGCAGCGGAAACGATTCTTCATGATGCGCGACAATACTTCTGGGATGACCCTTATCTCTTCAAAGAATGTGCAGATGGAATCTACCGACGATGCATTCCACAGTGGGAAACCCGAGCTCTGGAGGGTTGTCATTCAGCTCCGAGTGGAGGGCACCACGGCCCATCACAGACCGTGGCTAAGGTATTGCAATCCGGTTTTTATTGACCTACTATTTTTGCTGACACTAAGATTTTTGTTTCTAGCTGTGATGCATGCCAGAGGACGGGAAATATTTCCAAGAGACACGAGATGCCACAAAATGGCATTTTAGAGGTGGAGATTTTCGATGTATGGGGCATCGATTATCAGGGCCCATTCCCGTCTAGCCAAGGTAACAGGTATATCCTCGTGGTTTTAGATTATGTGTTTAAGTGGGTGGAAGCCATTGTCACTCCCAATTGTGATGCTAAGACCATGATTAAGCTGTTCCGTAAGATCATCTTCCCACGTTTCGGGGTTCCTAGGGTTGTCATTAGTGACCGAGGTATGCATTTTCGTGACCGAATTTAGAAACCTTATTGTCTAAATATGGGGTCAAACATCGTAGAGGTTTGGGGTATCACTCTCAAACTAGTGGACATGTCGAGGTCTCTAATAGGGAGCTAAAGGAAATTTTGGGTAAGGTCGTGTCTAAATCACGGAAAGATTGGAGTTCTAAATTGGAAGACACATTATGGGCATATATGACCGCTTTTAAGACACCCATTGGTGCTTCACCATATCGTATGGTTTATGGGAAGTCTTGTCATTTACCCGTAGAGCTAGAACATAAAGCTTGGTGGGGTGTCCGTCAACTTAATTATGATGCTAATTTGTGTGGTGAGAAACGGTTGTTGCAGCTAGATGCGCTTGAGGAGTTTCATTTGAACGCCTATGATAGATCCCGTATTTACAAGGAGAAAACCAAGCGATGGCATGACAAGCGAATCATACCAGGAGAATTTCAGGTCGGGCAGAAGGTGTTGCTGTTTAACTCCCGGTTACGACTGTTTCCCGGGAAGCTGAGATCGCGAAGGAGTGGACCATACATGGTTACCGGTGTCAACCAATTCGGTTCTGTTGAGATAGCAGGATCTGCCGGAAATCGTTTCAAAGTCAACGGTCACCAACTTAAACATTATTATGGACCCGAAGATGTTGTGGGATTCGTCAAAGAGTAATTTTTCGACAAATTTGATGAGCATGACGATTAAAGCTCGTAGGTGGTGCGGGACCTCGTAAACCTGAGCTTTCCGGGAGGCAACCCGGATGTTTTAGTTGTTAATTTTTGAACAATTCTCGTTACTTTTCGAACTGTTTCCCTTCTGTTTGTTTAGATCAGACATTTCAGGTTTTGATTAGACGTTTTGTGCAGCAAACCTCTCGATCGAGCACCTGTTTGTTTCGATCGAGAGGTTCCTTTTGTGTTTTTCTTCGATCTATTGTTGCAGGAGCTCGATCGAGGTATTTTCACATTCGGAGCAGTCGATCAAGTGATTTTTATCCTCGATCGACACCTCTTTTTCTCGACCGAGCTAATTCAGGTCTAATCGACCTCCTTTTCAACCTCATCTTCTGATTCGGTTTGGGGAGGCCCTTTTGCACACTCTTCTGTAAGTTTTTCGACTCCCTTGTCCCCTTTGCATTTTCTTTTCTTTCCATTTTGTACAATGAGGGCATTGTACGGTTTGGTTTGGGGAGGTTAAGCATTCATCTTGTGTCTGCATTTTAGTCTTCAGGTTTAAATTTCGCAATGCATTCGTTTTTCAATTCCTTGCATTTTCAAAAAAAACACACAAAACAAATTTTATTTTTTTCATTTTAGTCGAGTCAGATAGGAGTATTTCAATGATGATGTAGCATTCTATAGTCAGCTATATGCCATACCGTGCCATTTCAATCTCTGTCTAGTGCGTCTTGAGCGTTATCTCGAATTTTTGTTGTGGACTCTGTGTTAGACCATTAGACTTGACTCGTAGTTTTGGCAAACTACTACACTTTCTGAGTTTTAGAGCCTTAAACTGGTGACATCCATGACCGGTAATTTTAGGACTGTGAGTAGTACTCCCTACTTTTCATGTTTTGCAAGTGTATGAGTTCTGATTTCTTATTGCCTGCACGTACCGGTTAGAGGATGGAATTACACGTTCGGAGAACTATTGCATCACCCCCTTCTTCGTTTACCCATTTACCTCCACGTTTAGCCAAAATTGTCTTTTTATCCCTTAACTACATCCTATATTTTGTTTGCCTTTATGCTGAGGTAGGAAGTGGTGAAGGAATTTACCTTATTGTATCAGTTTTGGCTTGTTTTCAATGTTTTGGAGTGCGTACAAAAGGAATGGGGATGCTCTGCTGAATTTTTGCTCGATCGAGAGCTTTTGTAGCTCGATCGAGGAGTATGCTAAAAAAATAATGCCCGGTCGAAAGCTTTTGGGAAATTTATCCTCGATCGAGCACCTTTTTGTTCGATCAAGAAGTTTGGAAAAGAAAGTCCTCGATCGACCACCAATTTCGGTTGATCGAGAGGAATCAACACTGTTTACCAACTGAAAAAAAAAATTCAAAAGAAAATTCCGAAAAAAAAAGGAGCAAAAATGATGGAAAAGAAATGGAAAAATCAAATAATTCGGTTGTCAGTTGGAATTACTATTTGGGTTGAGATGTGTTTGCTGAATTCGAAAGCAATGTGCTTAATGTTTAAGTCAAGAGTTGGGGATGCGTTTTCATTTGGTTTGTCGGTCCTAGCTCGGCTTTAACCTCACCATATCCATACTTGTCTTGCTCCTTCTGTCCCATTTAGCCTCACTTTCCCAAATTTTTGCAATAGTTCGGCGTGTAATGGACATCGACGGTGGTTGTGCGTGTGTACGGTGCTTGAAATCTTCATTCATACTAGTCTAGCATGCATGATTTGTTGGTCGTAGTTTAGGCGAGAGTCTATACTTTCTTCCTCTCTTTTACACATATAATTTACCATTTGCTTGATTGAGAGAAGAGAGAGTCCAGGAGAGTCCGAAATTATACGAGTCTTGCAAAGTCAAAAGCCTAACACGTTTTCCTTGATCTATATAAATTCGTACGCTCCTTTCTGAGCTTGGCATTGATTGATTGTGTGCACAAAATCGTTTGGCATTGACTGTAGGTAGCTTTGAGATTTACTCTGTCTCTTAGGTCCTTTAATTTGCATTTAGATTGCATTTTAGTTTGCTTGAAGACAAGCACAGGGTTGGTTTGGGGAAGTTTGATGTGTGCATTTCATATAGACCTTTTGGCCTTTTTAGCACACATTTGTACGCCTTTTCCGTAGTATTTTGCTACGATTTTCCCCCGAATAGTCTACTTTGGTTTGTTTCGCATTATTTGCAGGCTAGGAATGAGCCGGAGCGGAGTCAAATTAGCCTTTTTGTGGTCTTTCAAGCTTGCATAGGGAAGTCGGAATGGGAATTTGCTGCCCCAAGACGCGTGAAATAGATCCCCAAGGTTGGAAGGGTGTTCGAGGTGATCAAAGTCAGTCGATCGAGAGGTTTATGGCTCGATCGACCGGTTCTTACAAGAAAGGATGCTCGATCGACCAGTTCTTACAAGAAAGGATGCTCGATCGAGTTCGTTTATGCTCGATCGAGTATTCGCTAAGTCGTTATCTCTCGTTCGAGGGATTCCCATTCTCGGTCGAAAAAGTTGCCATGATGAAGCTCTCGATCGAGGACATTGTGTTCTCGATCGAGCTATTGCTTGAGGATTCTCCTCGATCGAGGACTTTTTCTACTCGATCGAGGAACTCGCTGCCTGTTGAGCTTTCCTGTTCACGTCATAATACGTTTAACAGCTTTGTTATAAAATCTGAAGGAGGCGTGAACAGGAGGGATATCTTCTTCTTTCTAGAAAAAACCTAGTTACTTTGTTACTCCAAAATATTTCTTAGTCATTAATTTTGTACTTTTCTTTCGTTTACGAAACAGATTCTCTCTTCCATTCATCATATGCTATATAATTCCGGTATTTCGTCTTTTAATTTTAGGGTTATTTAATAACAATACTCCAAACTATTGAGTTGCTTCTTAAAATACTACAATCTTTAATTTAACTATCAATATACCTAACTTTCACATCTATCCGCTTTTACTAGAATGCGTGGAAGGGCTACCTGCTAAACCGGTTTCTTTCTATTTTTTCCCTTTTCTTTCTTCAATTATTTTAATTACCTTATGAAAACACCATTAATCCATTATCCTTCTTTTCTATCCTTCAGTAGTAAGTCTTGCTTGCGACGGGTCATTATTTGTGACGGATATTTTGTGAGGTAAAATGGATATAAAATGAGTTAGTGGAGAAAGGGGACCACATGAATAATGTTGCAGAGAGAGAAAAAATGGGTATTTTGTGAGAGAAAACGGTATCCGTCACAAGCTTGCGACGAATAGTGCCGTTGCAAATAAGAATTTGTGATCCTTCAGAACACACATACATTTTTGTCAACTTGATGAAATCATTAAAGAGATATACGACAATTCTCAGCAATTCCTTATGACCTGCCAATTTAAGTTCATGAATAAAAAAAATTAATCATTTCTTTAAACCCAATTAACACCATTAATCTTCTTTTTTTTTTCTCCAGAACACATGAACCCTACTAATCTCCTCCAATTCACCTCTTTACCATCTTCGTTCACTACGCATGATCGGTCTAATTGTATCTTTTAGTCCACACAGGGACAAATTATATCAAGGTTCCCAGTTTGAATGAGATTCGAAGTGCCATGAATGCATATGCATGTGCTCTTTAAGAATGGCTCATCTTTCTCTGTGTATTAAACACTCCGCCATTAAAGTTAAGACGGTGCTCAGACAACCCATGAGATTGAATTGGATGCTTATGACAATAATTTCTATTAACCTGCAATACAACAACAATCTAATCACGCAGATGATCAGGAAGCTCACATATCACAAATTAACCAAAGTTGGGCTAATTAACCAAAGTTGGTTTCGGGTTCCGAAATCCGACACCATCTTCAAGACTTCAACTATCAACACCATTCATGTCTGGAACTGTATTGCTCTTTGAACTTTGAACCTTAAACCGCCATATTAATTTCGATTTTTAAACTGTAGATCCCCATTAAAATTTGGGGGTAAATCCTAATTTGATATAATAGCACTAAAATTTGCAAAAAGGTCAAAACCTTAGATCCTTATTTCAATTTTGGTTTGTTATATCATATATTAAATTAGGTTAAGTAGTGTTTTTTGATTGATTTTTTGGTAATTTAAATGGGTTTTTTGGGGTTTTATTTTTAGATTTGTTAGGATAGTGACTGGGAAGGTGATGAAGATTATGAAGGGAAGTTTTTACCGGTTATTACAAGTTAACAAAGAGCCAATTCTATTAAAATCAGAAGAGTGTAATAGTTGATTATATTGGTAGTTAAATTATAGTTTGTAGTATTTTGAGAAGTACCTTAATAGTTTTGAGTATTTTTATTAAATAACCCTTAATTTTATTCCGATTCTTATCAAAGTTTCTGCTATCTTTCTGTATATGCGACTCATTGTTATAGTTGTTCCCCTTTTAGTCATGTGTAGCTAATTTTCACACTAGGATTTAGGGTAGCCATGGCATAGGTTGTTTGATTCGTTTTTGATACCCGAAATTCGGTTTGTATGTATCCGTCGCATTTTTATTTCTGTTAATTGTTTGAGTCGACGCACTCAATTGACCGCTTAGAAACCCTCTTGGCCTAGATCGGAAGATTGGTTTAGGGGTAGTTCTGCGACGATTATTAGGACCATACTAATTAGGGCGGAAGCTAAGTTAGTATAGTTTTAGGGTGAATAGCGGACCGAAAGGACCTTTTCTATACCCACAAACCGTGTTTAGAGTGTCCTTAATTCGTAGACCAAACCTAGTAGCCATGGTGAACCGAAAATCTTAGTGCTCCCTTTTCTTATTTTCCTTCTCTCTTCCTCTCGTAGTCTTAGCGACAAATTTTACTAAACCCCAAATTTCGGTTACTTAAGACGGACTTGTTCAACTATAAAATTTCCATCTTCCTGTGGATTCGATACCCGACTACCTCCGCTACATTTAGTTGAGAACGGTTAGGTTTTATTTTTGATAATTTTGCGACAGCCGTGTCAATGGATTTAACTAATTAAGTTTATGGGTACGGCTAGTAAAGTGCTATACCAGGGTACAAGTGGGAAAAGAGAAACCACAAGGGCATCATTGAGAAAAAACCATATTTATATTTTGTTTTTAGTTTTGTTTTTACTTTTTTAATAAAGAAAGAAAGTCAAGAGTGTTGCCGGCATGGTTGACATGTCCCAATTAAAAAGAGGGGAATTACAATTACAGGAGTAGAAAATAGAAGGCAAAGAAGGGTAAAATAGAGGGAGAGAGAAGAGAGAGAGTGTGTTGGTGCGATTGGGTTGATCTGCATTTCTTTGTGTTCCTGATCTGCATCTGGTGTGTGAGTGTGTGGTGTGATTAGCGATTAGTGATTAGTGATTAGTTAGATAGAGATGGAGATCCTCCGTCTTGTATTGTTGTTATCTCTTATTTCCGTCTCCCTCGGCGAGATCCGTACGACGGTGATCCGATCCGACTCCCGTCCCATCATCCCCATCGACGAGTTCGGTTTCACACACACGGGTCGTCTTGAGCTGAACGTCTCTTCCATTTCCCTTTCTAACCCCAACGTTGACCGTTCTAAGGTTGGTTTCTTCCTTGTTACGAGGGAGTCATGGCTGCACGTGCTTGAACAGCTTGAGGAGTCGGAGATCACGTGTGTCCTCGAGTCTCAGCTTGTGAAGCGGGTCTACACTTTCAACTCCCTGGGCGCGGCTCCACCTAACTCTGACTCTTTCGGATCGCTCTATGTCGAGACTGACTCTGATCAGTACACCCTTGTGTTGGCCAACTGCTATGATGATTTGAAGTTATCAATGAAGGTCCATTCTGCGATGTACAACCTCGACGGCAAGTCCAGACAGAGGGATTACCTTTCTGCAGGCAGGACTGTGTTGCCAAGGGTCTACTTCGCCCTCTCCATGGTCTACTGCTTTCTATCTGTCTTCTGGCTTTTCATTCTCTACCGAAAGCGTCTCACCGTCTTCCGCATCCATCTATTCATGCTCGCCGTAGTCCTTCTCAAGTCCCTCAACCTCATTTGCGAGGCTGAGGACAAGTCTTACATCAAGAGGACTGGTAGCGCACACGGTTGGGATGTTATCTTCTACATATTCAGCTTCCTTAAAGGGATCACTCTTTTTACCCTCATTGTCCTCATCGGTACTGGATGGTCTTTCCTCAAACCCTACCTTCAGGATCGCGAGAAGAAGGTCCTCATCATTGTCATTCCTCTCCAGGTTGTCGCCAATGTCGCACAGGTTGTCATTGATGAGACCAGTCCCTTCGCTCAGGACTGGCTTACCTGGAAACAGCTCTTCCTCCTCGTTGATGTCGTCTGCTGCTGTGCCGTCCTCTTCCCCATTGTCTGGTCCATCAAGAACCTCAGAGAGGCTGCTCGCTCAGATGGCAAGGCCGCTGTTAATCTTATGAAACTCACCCTCTTTCGACATTACTATGTTGTTGTCATCTGTTACATCTACTTCACCAGGGTTGTTGTCTACGCGCTTGAGACCATCACCTCTTACAGGTATCTCTGGACTAGTGTCGTCGCTGCTGAGTTGGCTACCCTCGCCTTCTATGTCTTCACTGCCTACAAGTTTCAGCCCCAGCCTCATAATCCTTACTTTGCCATTGATGATGAGGAAGAAGAGGCCGCCGTTGAGCAGCTGAAGCTCGAGGATGAATTTGAGCTCTGATTATATCTTTTAGCTTTATACGAGTGAGTATATCTTAGGTATGATTTCTCATTTCTCTTGTTTTAGAGATGATGATGAACATAAACATGTTACCTACCCAGTATATGTCTAGAAAAATCACATCAGCCCCTCTTTGTTCATTCTTGAGCGGTGCTGCTGACCTTCCAAAAAAATGTTTTGTTTATTTTTGTTAATTATATAAGTCCAACTATCATTTTTACAATTTTGAATGCATCTTCTGATCGCTTGTTTCTTATACTCTCCTTTTTGTTGAATCAACCTATCCTAGTTAGTAGTTACTCCATTCAGTACGGTTACCTCGTGTTTTGGCAGTTTTGATGATACATTATTCACAAATGTTTTCACTTGAATATCTATCTACCTTTTACCCTCCAAATAGTTTAGGACCTTAGTACTGCAATCGTCATCGTTATACCTTCCCATTTTCCTGTTTTGTTGTGGAACTATATGCTGTTTCTGGTTTGCAGAAGAAAGCACTATTGCTTCTGTTGCTGGGGTTTCTGTGGAGCTAGTAGGTGGACATTACAAAGAATATCAAATTTGAAATTTTCCTCAATTGACTAGGCTCCTTTATTAAAGTAATTAAACTATGTTAAGGAGATTTTGGATACGCATAAGGAGTCTAAGGGCGTAAGGTGGTGTGTATTGCAATGAACATGGACTTAACAAAATTTTACCCCTCTCCTCTTCTAAGTCCATAGTGCAGAGCGTGTTTTGTTGAAAATGACATGGTGAGGAATTGAAGGGGAACGTTCTCTTGGGCTGTGTCTCGGTTATCAAAAGATAGATTTATGGGTATGTGTGATGCTGAAGATTTGTTGGCTACAATGCTCGATGATGTCCTTGTTGGTGTTGTATATTTACTCATAGCATCTTATGAAATAGACAATAGAAATATCTGCATAAGTTTTTTAAAAATAAATTTCACTGCAATAACCGAAACCAGGACAACAGCGGGTCAAGTTTGAGTTAAAACCAATACTGTGATTTAAAACCATGCTCATAGTTCATAGTTTGAGTTGGTAAGTTTTCCTATCCATCTCGAGTTTTTGAAGTAGAGGCTGCTCTACGGTTATCTCCATATGTATCCGGCTGGTCTGTGCGACTGTGCTTAAATGATATGCCTTCGTTAATTGTGTTCTTTTTTCTTTAAATTACTAGATGTTGCGCACTTACACTGCAGGACTCTTTTAAGTATAGTATATATGATCACTAAGGCAACCGAGTAGCTGAGATAAGCCTCATGACCCAAGTCAGTTTTGTCTTGTATTGGATGTGATCAGGTGTGAGTTACTGTTTTGGTGTAATAACCACATGTAAGATACACAGGAACTTGGGTCATGGTAAATTTTCCCAACAAAAGGTTATCAGGGTTTGATTTTGTTGCAATTTTCTCGCATATATGCACAATATAAGCATCTACAGTCTGATTTAGAAGCCAGGATCCAAGCATTTGCAGATTGAATCGTGTAATCTGATTTAACCTTGCTTTGATACAAGCATGTCACTCTCTTTGTTTTTATCAAGAATCATTTTTCAATGTGACAAGTGTTTTGTATTCTTCCACCGAATTTTCAGCTTCATATGCCCAACATAAAAGTCCAGAGGTGGAAATACACCTTGCAAAGCTTTTCTGGGTTACCAACGATGTCGTTCGTACATGGGTAGTTGTAGTTTTTATTCTCACTATTGTCACGGATGGAGCAACTTAAGCAACACTGCATTCTCCCAAGGATTAGGGTAGAGTAAGACCCAGAAGTCATTCTAGAACAAGGCTGCAATCTGAAAAACGCTTCTCTCGTTAACGAGGAAGTTAAGTTGTTCAAGGCACATTTTAGGGAAGAATATATCCAATAGTTGGAGAAAGCATGGCTAGTAGGTGGATATCGCAAACACGCGTAACTGGCGAGTTACGGGTGTAGTCATTTTAGATTCAGGTAAAATACGGTTCCATGTATTCGATTTTGTGAAACCCACATTTGTATGGATCGGGTTTATATGGGTTTCGGGCTAGGTTAGGTCATATTAATGCCTTTTACACGTGTATATATTCTTTATTTTTTAGGCTATTGATTTTCGCAGTACACATTTTATTCAAGGCAGTGCGCTTTTGACCAAATTACCCTTCCCATAAATTTATGCATGTTACTGCGCAAGAAAAAGAAATGAAAAGGTACTCCATTCCACCGAGCCCCCATGTGGCAATCGCCTCGACACTTAGCCACCAGCCTTCCTCAACCGACAACCAAAATTGGAACCACCGCACTCCCCGTTTCCACCACCTCTCGTTCTTTGTCAAATAGAGCGACAAGACATCCATCCATCAAATGAGTGCAAACACTATCTTTATTTGCATGGTTTATGATCCAGGAGATGGATTCACGCTACTATTGATGTTAAATGGACAAAACTGGCGGTCATTGTGATATTTACTTGCACTAATTTGACAGGGCATGTCTCAATTCAGTCGTTAATAGTTTTATTGCGGAACCGCAAAACCAAACCCAATCAAAGTATAAACCCCAAACTTTGCTAAAGAAACAAAAGAAAGTGAAAGTCAATATTGATTTCATGATTAAATTTGCAATGAGCATATCAACTGTTGTTGTACGGTTAAATTCAAATTTACTTTTGAGGAAACTAGTCTTTGAACCCGTGCACTGCACGGGTGGTAACGAAAAGTATTATTAAAAACAAAAACTTACATACTTTTTGGATTTAGTAAAGTATTAAATTAGAAAATCACACTTTGTTTACTCATGCATTTTCAGTAAGTGTACGTTGCTTAATTTTTATTCGAAATACTCTGTTTTTTCTCGGCTTTTTAACTTATGAGGCGGAATCAAAAGAGTAGATGTAAATTATTGTACATTCCATAATCTGTTTATTTACGCAATATAGAGTTAGTTTTACTTCATTGTAGTTTTTTTTCACATTACCCCTCTTGTTTGTCCCCCTCTTGTTTGTTCTCTCTCAATTCTCTACCTTTGCTTTCATTTACTGTTTTATCCACCTTTACCTCGACATCTAGTAGAAACATATACTATGATGGTTTGCTTCTAGACCAGACTTTCCACCGTAGTGGTGATGTTCACACCTTAACACCTTAATCAACACGACATCCTTCTCATCCCTATCGCAGCAACACCTCACAACAACCCTTCATCCCTCCCCCTTCTGCCCCGCCACATGCGTAACCCTAGCCCTTTGTAACCAACCTTATGCAACTCCCCACCCATCATTACACAAACGTTGCGACCCCCTCCCCTATCACGACCTTCCACAATTAAAATTTTTCATTCATTTGCCTTACGGTGACAAATACTATTTTTTTAATTTCTTTTCTTTTATTTATTAAGCCATACTAACACTTCTTCGTCAATATTGCAACTCATTTTGTCATGCTTTAGTAAATGTTAAGCTAAGTAGTTTCAATGAGCAGTTTAGTAAGGAAAGTAATCGTAAAAACAATACCGTTTTAGGCGAATCGAACGATGTTCTTTTTAAAACGCCCATCTTCAATCAAACGAACCAAACTCGCAATTAAATTTCTCAACCATGCATTATCTCACCATCGATTATCACCGGCCATTAGCATCTATTATTCCTTCACCCCACCCTTACCCCTTTGACTATTACCTCACTTTCGATCCTCTACCCTAAAATAACCCAACCAACGCTCAATAAATCAAGTTCTTTTAACTTTAATATGTATTCATATTTTCTTTAAATCACGATGTTGAGGAATCAAGTTCCAATGCACGTCTCTACATACGATTGAAAATTTTCAAAACTTAATTCTCGAGTTTTTTCAAGGTTATTTAAATAATTATCCTTGAACCACTGCTAAATTTTAAGTCAGCTAATTTCAAATTTTGACATCGCTACTCCCATCTGCTATAAAATAACCACACCAATACCCTATGTCCTTATACATCAATAAATTTTTAAGCATCGTCACAAATAGTAACATTAAAAATTTGTTTCAAGATCAAAACAGTCTGATCATAATCTGTGTGCAGAATAGTAGCACTATGTTGCTGATTCTTTTTTAACTTTATCACTGATTTTAGCATATATTTGGGTTTTATTCAAATTTTTGAGCCTTTTAAATATCAGTATGTTGTAAGAAAATGTCAAAATTTTTAAGCTCTAGGATTATGGTGGGGGTTATTAGTATGAATAATTCAAGTATCTCTAATGCGATTTTCATAGATACATATTGTAAATTTAACCTTTGTGGTCTATTTAATGTGAATAATTTGCCTATAATACACGATTTCAAATTTTGTATTCTTTAAATTTGCGCATAATACATAATACATAATTTCAAAGTTTTAAGCATTAATAAAATTTGGTATTCTTTAAATTTGCCTAAAACGTAATTATGGAAAAGTTTATAACATAAGTGGATTGAGATTCTATTCACAATCATATCATATACTAGTTTAGCACCCGTGCAAAAATGCACGAGCATATGTAGATAATATTCTTAATTAAGTTTTAAACCCGTATACTATAACATGATATTAGTCAGATTGTAGAACTTTTTCCATAAACAATATTACATAGAAATATGTATCCCGAAATCAACCTTAATGAATGGCACGATGTAATTGACAAATATTGTAGAAAAGAATTATTACGTAGTCCATTACTAATTAGCTAATTTATTCATAATGGGTCTAAAACAAAACTCTGATCAAACGGACACATAATCGTTATGGCATAGCCGCGTAAGGGACATATTAGCCCTACGTATATTCATAATTAACTATCTTAATTCCCTTATCGTCTAAGTGTGATTATAGGTCATCTTCCCACCGTTTTTTTTACTTTTGACATATTTCAAACTTTTTTTTGTAAATAAACATGGTGTTTGACCTGTAATGTCAAGTCTTAGTCAATATAGACTATTTTTTATACATCTGATATTTTATGTAACATGCGATATTTTTACGCAAAATTATTATTAATTAATTAACAGCCTTTAATGTATCATAAAAAACGAAAAGTTAAATTAACATTCGATATATTGTGTAATAGTCTATACTTTTTATGTGAAACAAAATTTTAAATATAAATCTAATTTGAAAATGAAAAATTAAGTATTAAATTTCCATTAATAGAAATTGATTTCTAAATTATCGTCCAAGTCATTGTTAATACATTTGATCCTCCATATACCTTGATAATTATTATTAAGGCTTATTGTAATTAAGAAAAAAACGTACGTACAACAAATTTCATATAAAACCGTCTTATATATTGAGAAAAATGACACAATAACTATAGGGGCGCTTAGTAACAACAATGTACCAAAAATTTCAGTACATCGTATTTAGAAGATTGTAAATAGTAATGTCTAGTATACAATCAAAGCTATTGTACAATTACTATTTAATTCTTTCATCAGTTTCTTTAATGTATACAACCTTTCATTTGCTAATAATAGATAATATTTACTTATTTTTGGTAAATAATGTATAATGAATTCATGATACGTGAGTTTGACATAAATAACATTTATAAAATGGCTTTTTTAGGAAACATAATTATTTCATCAAATGTGTAAGATTGTATAGAAAATATAATATTAAGAATAATGTTAGGCGGGAAAATAATCAACGTGAGAATGACACGTGTCCAGCGGTTGTTGTTTTATACTTATATATAGATTCCGTTGACAATCATATATAGTTGGAATTAAAAAGTAATTGTGTAAAAGATTGACGAAATTAAAAGATTGACGAAATCTTTACCATAAATTTTTATTACGTTTTAATTCCGTCAAACTTGAATTGCACAAACTTTTTGTTACATTTTAATTCCATAATCTTTTATTATGTTTTAATTCCATAATCTTTTCCGTCAATATTGAATTGGTCAATCTTTTTATTTTTGTTAACTTCTATAATAAATGGCCCGCAAGTGTGGAGTCTAGTGGTTAAAACTTGGGTGAAAGTCCCAGGAGACCCGGGTTCAAGCCTCCCCAAGAGCAAAAATCTTGTGGAGCATTCTTGGCCCGAGTCCATGCCTAAATAGACTTCGAGCCTGTCACCCTCGGGTGGTTTACTTGGTGTATGTGGTTTGCAGGCTATCACATATACCCGCGGGTTTACCCAGTGCGCACCAAAGGTAGCGGCTGCGGGTTCCCTCGTCACAAAAAAAAAAAAAAAAAAAAAAAAAAAAAAAAAAAAAAAACTTCTATAATAAATGACTGGCAAATAATATAACAATAAGACACGATTGGAAAGTTACCTAATTTGTAGCATTAATGAGATGAGATTTTCTAATTAATCACTTTTTTAAAATTTGGAATATATTATTTGTCAGTGAGATATGATATTTCGGTCAAACTTTTCCATAATTTTTCATTTTACATTATTCACGTAATAATTTTAGAATCAATTCGGTCAAACTTTTTATTTTGTTAACTTTTAAAAACACTATTCCGTATTAATGCTCCAAATATTTCGCGCAAATATCTCGCATTAATACACTTGAGATTCTTAAATATACTATTATATCTAGCAAATGACACGTGGCGTTTGAATAAGGTGTGACACGTGGCAATTAAATAGGGTGTGACACATGGCGACGTATAGAGATGTTGGTATTTGCTTTAATATAATATATGATTTGGTAGATTTTAGAGGCTATTTTGTTGAGGGATAAGTTTTAGTTTTGAGTTAAGGTAAATAAATGAAACTAAACTGTCAAAAAAAAAAAAAAAACTGAAAGTAGTGTGAGAAATGTACGGTGATGAGTAAAAAATGTACTGCGAAAATAAATTAACATTTTTTATAATCATCTAATTTGATATATAATACCAATACGAACCAACATTGTCGTCCCATTGTATGAAGTATTAGATTGATCGTTTGTTAAATGTAAGGCTGAGCAAAAAAAAATCCGATACCAATTTTTTTCGAATCCGATCCGAAATCTGAATATATGGATATCATTGAAATTGTATATCCGATGCGTTTTTTTCCGAATAAGATGGATTGGATGTGGATTATGATTTTCTTAAAATTGGATATCCGAATCCGATCCGAATCATAAAAATTAATAAAAAAAAGGAAAAAACCAAAAAACCAAAAAACTAAAATATTTTACCATTATGTTTTGAGTTGTTTGATACATATTGATTGTTATTCTTATAAACATAATCGAAAAGTGAGAAAAGAATTGCATATTCATTATACACATTGTCTTTTTTTTTCCTTGTTTGGTTTTGAAGCACAAAATATACTCATTGAAGAATGAATTTCTTCTAGTGATAATCTTTGAATGATTCATTCTGCATCGGACCATTTGTTAATTTTTTACTATGCATTTAAAAGTTAAAACTGGATCTAATCCAGTTTCCGAAATCTGGATATCCAGATTTTCAAATTCCGAATAATTGGATATCCGAATATTTGGATTTGGAGGTGGATCGCTAAAAATTACTCCCTCCTATTCAACATAACCTTCTCTATTTGGGGGAAGGCACGGAGAATAAGGAGAGGATTATTAAATGAGAAAGTATTGGTGTGGGGTTGGGTAATTGGAGAGAGGGTATGTATTGTGGGGTAATTGCTGTGAGTAAGGTGATTAAAATAAGTATAAAGTATGAATATGGTGGGGTATTGTGGTGGGGTGAGGTGATTAAAATATGTATAAAAACTTTACTAAATAAGGAAATAGGGAATGTATTGTGAATAGACGAAAAAAAAAATAGGGAAGGTTATGTTGAATAGGAGGGAGTATATTTTTAAAACTCGATATCCGATTCGAATTTCAAAACCGGAGCAGATATCCGGTTTTGCTCACCCATAATTACATGCACTTGAAACAATCTATATTTATATGCTAATTATAAGAGTAATTAATCATGTCGTAAAACGTATGTTTTGAAAGAAATATAATCATATTTTAAAGTTTAGATTATACTTATCATTTTATATTAATTTTATTGTAGATACCTCCGACACCTTTCGCATGCCACCCAATGATGACTGAACCGCTTGTTTAGAATATGTTACGACTCACGATTCTACGACGTTTCGTAAATTGGTTATTAAACGGCAAGTCAACATTTGTGTCTACTCCTTAGTCGTCATCGACGTGTTAATACGGTCGTTTTGACATTAACTATAGTCAATTTGAACTTTGGGTGAAAAACCGTTACCATTTTTGAATCCCGTTTTGTTCTGAGTTGGAATTTTCTGGAAACTGCCGCCCGATATTTTATTAGAACTAGTTTTACGCCCGCACAAAAAATGCACGGGCTTAATTTTATTTAATTGAAAATGAATAAAAAGGTGAATATATATTTAATAAAAATATGATTTTAGTATTACAGTTATATACTAATGTAAAATGTAAAAATAATTTATACGCTTAACTTGGACGTAATTAAAAACACACATTAGCTCGACTTGATAAACAAAAATAAATCTTATTTAAGATAGATCAAATATATATGTAGGATGGATAAGAAAAAAACAGTAACATTATGTAAAGGAAAACTAAAATATTTGTCCTATATATTTACGGGGCTGAAATTAAATTATTTTAAACTTAAAACGGAAAAATAGTCAATAAAAATAAGTATAAATCTGAAAATTATACTTATGGTTTAAATCCTAAATTCCTAACTATCCTAATTAACCTAATTAGTCTTGGTCGACTCTCTAACTACCCAAAAAAAACCTGTTGTCCTCAAAAAGGTGACATTTTGGCCCGTCTTCTTAAGGAGACGGAATTGGTCCGTCTTCAATGAGAATTTGTGAACCTTTATATAGGGATATAAGCATATAACAAAGTGACAAATTATATGTTCGTTTATTTGATAAACTCCACATGTGCCTAACCTCATTTCAACTCACAACTGCCTTTTTTTCACTCTCTAATTCCCCCTCACTACTTTTCCTTTAATCTAACTACTATGTCGCCTCTCTAAAATCTATTCGGGGTTCGTTACAACGCTCACCTTTGTTATCAAACTCAATAAATTACCTCTTTATGTTTTTACAATTCCATCAATATTCTTTGGATTAATTAAATTGTTCAATTGATTGTTAATTAATCTTTAACGCATGAGAAGGAATCAAATGAAAAGCTTAATTTTTTTCTGTCAAATATATAATACGGATTGTTATTTTCCGTATTTATTGTTGCAAGTTTTATCGTTTTTTTTCATTATATATATATATATATATATATATATATATATATATATATATATATATATATATATATATATATATATATATATATATATATATATATATATTATATTTACTTTTTTCATTTTTTTTGCTCGTTAAATTTGATATAAAATACGTGTTCAAAATATACTACCTTTAAATTTTTTTGCTACTCTCTTTTCATAAATTTAAAATTTTTGTTGTTTATCTTTGTTGTAAAGGTAAATCTGTAATTTTAAAAAAATATTGGTACTTATCAAATGAATAATGCTCTTTATACGACGAACAATAGTAATACTATCTAAATGCACTACAAAAATTACGTTTTTGAGCGACTAAAATGAGCGATCGTATTTAGCAGTAGCCAAAAGGACGACGGATATTAAATTCTCTCGGCTATTTACTTGTTGGTTTTTTAAAAATTAAAGTTATTGAAATCTAATGATTATTGAAAGTTAATTAATTTTAATGATTTTAGAATTTATTGAATTAAAAAGAAATAAACCATTGAATTAATAGAAAAATAGAAAAATAGGAGGAGAGAGACTAATTAATTAACTTGGTGATCATGGTGGGCCCTACATCAATAAAAAACAACTAGGGTAACACCCGTGAAAATTCACGGGATTGTTCAATTTTAATTTTTTCAGAGAACGAAACAATTACGTTGTTAAATATATTAATAACCGAAGTGGTATAAACGTAAAAGTTTTAATAAAAACAAATAAATAAGTTTATATATAATATAATAAGATATATAAGAACCGTTTGACATATAACTTGAAACAACGAAAAATAGAATTAAAAAATGGGAAGTTATGACTTTCGAATAAAGGAGGTTTTAGTTAAATAACTGAGACAAATGGTTTAATAAATATTGATGATTTAAAATTTTATGAAATTATTAAAATTAAGTAATCTAAATACGTTATTCTGGAATAAAACAAAATTATTAGAACCCGACTTTAATCAATTATTGAGTATAATAAGTTAAAGTAATTTGAAGAATTTGTTGAGATCGAACCCGAATTCAATCAATTATTGCGTATAATTAAACGTTACATGATTTGGCAATTTGTGAAATTGAAAAGAATTTGTTGAGAATATTGAACATTTTCTAGAAATTGTTTTAGTGGTTGAAAGATGGACGATAAATGAAGAGGATGTGAAAGGGATTTAAGAGAAACAAAAAGAGGTGGAAGACAACTGTGATTTTCAAGAAGTTTATTGAGAATACAAAAGATTTATGGAAGAATGAAATGAATTGGAAGAATTTCTTGGATCGTTTTTTTTATAAGGTGACTGGTTCTACAAAAGTGATGATTAGTTGTTATTGGTATTTTGTTATTGAGTTTTTTTATTAGTTTTTGAGAATTGGTACACATATTAATTAACACGGTTATATTAATTAACACAGTTAATTAGGTGGTTGTATAATTAATTCCAGTTTTTTATTTGGTTTTGAGAATTGGTACCCATATTAATTAACATGGTTATATTAATTAACACGGTTAATTAGGTGGTTGTATAATTAATTCCAGTTTTTTATTTTGTTTTGAGAATTGGTACACATATTAATTAACACGGTAATATTAATTAATACGGTTAATTAGGTGGTTATATAATTAATATCAGTTTTTTATTTGGTTCTGAGAATTGGTACTCATATTAATTAACACGGTTATATTAATTAACACGGTTAATTAGGTGATTGTATAATTAATTTAAGTTTTTTATTTGGTTTTGAGAATTGGTATCCATATTAATTAACATGGTTATATTAATTAACACGGTTAATGTGGTTGTATAATTAATTTCAGTTTTTTATTTGGTTTTGTGAATTGGTACTAATTAACACGGTTATATTAATTAACACTGTTAATTAGATGGTTGTATACTTAATTTCAGTTTTTTATTTAATTTTGAGAATTGGTATCCATATTAATTAACACGGTTATATTAATTAACACGGTTAATTAGGTGGTTGTATAATTAATTTCATATTTTTATTTGGTTTTGAGTATTGGTACCCATATTAATTAACACGGTTAATTAAGTGGTTGTATAATTAATTGCAGTTTTTTATTTGTTCTAGTTCGCTGATGTGGAAAGATGACCAACACGGTTTTGCATGATTGGCTAAAACAAAACATAATTTATGAGGTTGAATGGGAGAACTTGAATACCATCATTCTTGCACCACATTGTGCCACGTAGGCAGAAATACAAGATTCTTTTATATATATAATGATTTTTTTTATAAAATTCAACAATCAATCAAAATGCTTTAAATTTCCTTCCTTTTATAGATAGGGGATTAGAGTTTGTAAACATCTGATTTCTAATAAAATAATCAAAATATATCCCAGGAGAAAAAACACAAGAAGAGTTACGCCTCTTGAAAGAGTCGCAATAGTTGTTGCGCCCTTTCTAAGAATAGTCGGTCTTGTTTAAGACAGGTATTATCCGATTTAAGCCGGGTCAAATAAATACTATCAAGTTATATTTTTAAAAAGTGAAGGTAAAACTTGCCCTTGATAATAACTCATTTTCATTTCGCATCCGAAATTAATCTCTTTCGATAGCGCATTTCCACTACAAGAAAATCAGATACGGGCGACAGAATGGCGACTGCTTTGGGTAGTAGCCAATTTGGCGATTGAAAAAATAAACGGGCGATAGAATTCAGTCGCCAATTTGGCGACTACCAATTTTCCCAATTATCTCACTCACCGACACTAATTGGCGACTGAATAGCCAAATTGGCGTCTGAAATGGAGTAGTCGCCAAATTTGGCGACTGATTTCAGTCGCCAATTTGGCAATTCAGTCGCCAAATTTGGCGACTACTCCATTTCAGTCGCCAATTTGGCTATTCAGTCACGAAAAGTGCTGATACAAACATGCGAAACAAACACTTCCTTCATTTATTCGCGATTTAAGAAAAACTCAAAACACAAAACACAAAACATCATTGACGACACCAAACAACCACCACCTACTTGCACCACCGCTACCGCCACTGTCACTGTCACCCTATTCCGTCACCGATTCCGTTCATTATTGTTCTTGTTCTTCCCTTTATTCAATTAAATCAAGGTTTGTATACTCTTTTAATTCAATTTAAATTTCAGTTTTTAGTTTGATTTTTGTTTTGTTTTGTATATTTAGTGATTGTAGTAGGTTATTAAGATCGTCTTAACTTATTAGGTTGTATTTAATTAGGTTGTAGTAGCCAATTAGGATGTTAATTAGATAAATTGGGGGTTAGGGTTTATATGAAATTAGTATAAGACGATGTTGTTAGCCTTATTGATGTTAGTTAATTAGATTAAAATAGCTTATTATTAGGATGTTAATTAGATTTTAGTAGCTTATTAGGATGTTAATTAGATTGTAGTAGGTTATTAGTATGTTAGTTAGTGTGTAATTAGGGCTAAATTGGGGGTTATGGTTTTTATAAATTGGGAAATTTTGCTAAATTGTTAGTATTATATGTGATTGAAGTTGTTGTTTAAGTTAGTGTGTAATTTTAGATATAATATATTATTAGTGTTAAAAATTGTTTTATAGGTTTTTCGTTTTTGTTATAGATTATAAAATGAAGAGATTGGAACGTTCATGGATGTATGATGGAGTGTTTGATATTAAGAAAAGGCGATCTAATGCTAGGTTTATAAAGGGTGTTGCCGAGTTTGTTGAATTTGCTAATCAACAAGATGGATATGACTTGGTAGAAAATAAACTTAGGTGTCCTTGTAGCAAATGTCAAAAATATGAAATACCTATATGTCATTGAGGTACAAGAACATCTCTATACAAATGGGTTTCGTCCAAATTATTATAATTGGATTTCACATGGAGAAGCCTATTCCCCAATTCACGAACAACCTCACATCGAACATATTGATGAGAACCCATATAGAGATATGGTTGTTGATGCCTTGGAGTTTAATGTTGCCAATAATGATGACCGTGTAGCTATGAATGAAGAACAACCGCCAAATCCACAAGCAAAGGCTTTTTTTTACATGTTAAAAGCTTCGGAACAACCACTATATGAAGGGAGCAAAATGTCATTATTACAAGCTGCATCTAGGATAGTAACCTTGAAATGTGAGTATAATATGCCATTTAATGCTGTTGGCGGTATTGCTTCTTTGCTTGAGGATGCTATCCCCGATGATAACGTCATGACTATAAGTTTCTACAACACCAAAAAAGTAGTTAAAGGTCCTCAGTTACCGCATCAAAAGATTACTGCATGTCCTGAAGGATGTATGCTCTTTTGGAAAGATGATGTTTTCCTTGACAAGTGCAAAAAATGTGAAAGTGATATATTTGAGACAAGTGATGGAGACATTGTCTTGAGAGCAAAAAAAGGCAACAAGGGTAATAAAAGGGGTCAAAAGTGTAAGAAACCAATAGCTAAAAACCAATTAATTTACTTTCCTCTTGCCCCAAGACTTCAAAGAATGTATTTTACCAAAAATTTGCCGAACAAATGACATGGCACAAAGAAAAACGCGTACTCCGGGGAAGATGTGTCTGTTGGGAATTGTGTCCTCAACAATAGTGCGATCACATAATTAAAATCTCATGACGAGAATGCGCAGGCCGGGATGATTCGAAATTATATAGTCAACTGACCAACATTAATCGGTAATGATTGGCTAGCTAGAGTTTGACATTACTGTCGTATGACGGTGGTGGTTAGTTGATCCCTTTAGGTGACACCTATAGGACAATTCCCTTAATTGATAAACTGATCAACTGTATATTGATACGAGTTGATCAATTCCTTAAAATTAAATATCGAGAAATCAGAGGTTAAATCTTAATGTAAGATTTGAATTTGAAATTGAAACATGTCAATTCTCAAATATTTATCGATGTTTATGAAACGTCGAAGTTAGAATGAAAGGGTCCGTGGTTATTAAAAATGTTGTATATCGTATTGACGATTATTGAAATGACCATTTTATAAAACGGTAATTATGAATTACTAGTCGATTTGTTAAATATGATTTATTTAATTTATAAATGATGTTTAAATTGTTAAACATGCATTTTAAATTAAAACAATTATATGACATGTCTCATGTCACATACAAATTGTACAAATGACATTTTGTAAAATAGATGTCCATTTTACATATTATGTGCCGGTTTTGTGGGATTTGTTTAAGGGGTTTAAATTGTGTGTTATGATGATTAAAACACAATGATTATGGTTGCGTACCTAATTATAGGTTTACATGCATATAATGTATGGGTAAGATAAAAGGCTCCATATACCCCTTTCCATGCTCTCTCTCTCACGGCATCCCTCACCAACACCCTTCAAATGTGAATTGTTCACATCTTTTTCATTCAAACCTAGTGAAAATATTTCTAGTGTGAGAAAATTCTAAAAATCCTCTAAAATATTATTAGATAATATTCATATATTAAATACTATAATTGTTATTGTATTTCTATTATTTGCCTAATTAGATTAGATAATATTTAAGGAAACCGAGTTCCATCACCTTGCCAGTGTAAGTGCTCGGCATTAAGGGATAGTCTTGGTGCATCGTAAAGTAGCGAGGCAAGCTATTTTGGTTGCTCGTGGAGGATCATCCTTGCTCTCGGTTTTCGTCGTAATGTAAGGACATTCAATCTTTTATTCCACATCTTGATATTGCATGCATAAGATTCTTGACCTAAATTAATATGTTAATTTGGTAATTTAAATTAGTATGACTAATTATGTTTAGGGCTAGTACGACCAACCCTTTAGTGTAATCCAAGTGACGGGGAAGAATGGAAACGATTTGATCAGACATACCCTGATTTTGCCGAGGAACCCCGGAATGTGCGACTTGGCTTGTGTACGGATGGATTTAGTCCTTTTACCCAATTTGGTAAGAATTACTCTTGTTGGCCTGTAATGCTCACACCATACAACTTACCACCTTGGTTATGTATGAAAAGAGAATTTATTTTCTTGTCACTCATTATTCCCGGTCCTAAAAATCCGAAAGGCCATTTGGATGTTTATTTACAACCATTAGTGGAAGAATTGAGACAATTATGGGAAGTTGGGGAGGAAACATATGACGTTTTCAGAAAGCAAAATTTTCAACTTAGAGCTTTACTTTAATGGACAATAAACGATTTTCCCGCATATGGTATGCTATCTGGTTGGGCTACTGCGGGACAAAAAGCATGTCCTCGTTGCATGAGTGAAAGTAAAGCCTTTTGGCTTCCGAATTGCAAGAAAATTAGTTGGTTTGATTGTCATAGATGTTTTTTACCAGTAAATCATTCTCTTAGGAGAAACAAGAAAGCTTTCAAAAAAGGTAAAGAGGTACTTGATGATGCTCCGGATCATCTTCCGGTTGATGAGGTATGGGAGTTGGTAGGTGATTTCCCATCTTCTTTTGATGTTACTGAAGAAGAGTTTAAAGAACTCAAAAAGAAGAAAAGTGGTTGGTTTAAAAGAAGCATTTTTTGGGACCTTTCATATTGGAAAACAATGTTAATCAGACACAAATTGGATGTAATGCACATAGAAAAGAACTTTTTTGAGCAATTAATTGACATGATCATGGATGTTGAAAGCGAAACATGTGATACTATTGGTTCAAGAAAAGACTTGAAGATGTTTTGTGATCGTCCCAAATTACATATTCGCAATGATGGGTCCAAGCCAAAAGCCATGTACACTCTTGGCAAACCTCAAAGGAAGGTATTATGTGAGTGGTTACGAAATCTGAAATTCCATGATGGATATGCTTCAGATTTTCGTCGATGTGTTGATCTTAAGAAGCTCAAGTTACAAGGCATGAAAAGTCATGTATTCATGGAGCGACTATTACCCGTTGCTTTGAAACATCTCCTCCCAACCATAGTATAGAATGCAATTGTTGAGATTAGTCAATTTTTTCGAGATTTATGTTCGTCCTCAATATGTGTTAATGACATGATTCGTCTCGAAGATCAAATACCACTAATATTATGTAAGCTTGAGATGATCTTTCCCCCTTCATTTTTCAACTCCATGGAGCATCTACCGGTCCATTTGCCCTACGAAGCCAAAGTTGGAGGACCCGTTCAATATAGATGGATGTATCCATTTGAAAGGTAGTAAGAGTAGTCTTATCTATTTTGAAATTTTAGGTTAACTAAAATATTACTAAATTTATTAAACAGCAACGTAATGAATGTATCATTTATAGGTTTCTTAATCATGTGAAAAAAAAGATTGGAAACAAAGCAAAGGTAGAAGGTTCTATATGCAATGCCTATTTAACGGAAGAGATTGAAAATTTTTGTTCTCTCTACTTTGAAAAAAATATAGAAACCAAAGCAAAAATCTTGAATATTGATGAAGCAGATGAGGTTGATACAAGTTTACCCGAGTTTTTCCAAGCTCAAGATGGTGAAGGTTGTTCCTCTAAAGGTGGAACGAGATATTTGGATGAATAGAAATACAATCGTGCTCACTTATACGTTCTATCAAATTGTGAGATCTTAGAGTCATATGAAACGAAGTTTGTGACTTATTTCATTAAGGAACATCCTAATGTAAGTAAGGATGATGTTTGGGATAAACATGAAGACAAATTCCCAAAATGGTTTCTGAACCATGTGATTGAGCTCAATATCCAAGATGATTTGATAAGGAGTTTGGCCTTCGGTCCTTCACGGTTGGTTAAAACGTGGAACCGATATTCAGTTAATGGATTTAATTTCCACTCATTCAACCACATGGTAAGGCTAGATGTAATTATAGTGTTACTATTTCTTCCGTTGATGACTATGAATATTATGGTATTATAGAGGACATCTTTGAGATGTCTTATAATGGTCGTGATCCTGCTTATAAAATTACTTTATTCAAGATTGAATGGAAGGATAATTCCCCGGCTGGAATGAGAGTACATGAATGTTACAAGGTTGTGGAAGTGAATCGTACCCGAACATACTCTAAGTATGATCCATTTATACTTGCACATCAGGCTCATCGAGTGTATTTCGCTTCTTATCCAAGCACGACAAATGATAGAAATAGTAAGGCATGGTGGACAGTCTTTAAGACAAAGGCACGATCACAAATTGATACCACCTTTTTTCAAGAAGAAATAGTCGCAAATGGGACAATTTTGTCTCCAACAGACGAAATCATTCACAATAATGATAATGAAGAGTTTGAAGAGTTGGAAGAGGAGGAGGATAATGAGACTATTAATATTGAGTTGGAAGAAGGATGGGAAGAAGTTGAAGAAGTAGTGAGAGTGCATGATGATGATGTTGACGATGATGATGATGTTGACGATGAGGATGAGGATGTTGGTGATGATGATGAAGATCAAGAAGACGATGAGGATGATGATTAATTTGGTATATATAGTTGTGCAATTTTACATGATAGTTTTATTTTATGTTTTCTTTTCACCTACTAATATTTTCATTTATGTGATTGTAGATGGCAGGAGGTCGAGGTGGTAGAGGTAGACAGAGAGGCGGTGGTAGTAATCGCGCTAATACATCGTCCGTGCTTGAAGAGGAGGAACCAATAGATGAGGTACACAACGATCCTGAAGAGCAGGAGGAGCAGCTAGCAGAGGACGGGGATGTACAGATTCAGTACACCCAGGATGGCCGGATTATACTTGATCCGGCGGGATTATGGTAAGTGTTCTTCTTTATTATATTGTAATTATTCATTTTTTTTAGTAACAAAATGCTTTGTTCTAATTAACAATTTCTGTTACAGGTTTAGACATCAGACTCCTCGTCGAGGAGTAACTACTAGTATGAAGCAGAATTTGTTAGGTCTTGTGCCTACTTCTTGGACCAAAGCTAGTATGGCTCAAAAAGAAGCATGGTTCAATGCATATTGGGTAATTGTATAATCCTTTTAGTTACTTTAGTATAATACTTAATATCGTTGTTTTTTACATACTTTTCTTTTTTTGAAAGCCCGCAAGTGGGTATTACCTCATACTAATATTAAATAAATCGTTTTCAACAAACTCCATAATCCTATTCGGAAATGAGTCATGAGAGAAACGATGAACTTCGCTCAATTGACAGAAATGAGCTAATTCATGTGCAACTCGATTCACATTCCGACTAATGTGGGACCAAGATATCGAACTAAGACTCTTACACTCATGAAAGATATCATCAATAATTAGAAAAAAGTCACTTCTTCTCGTCGAATGTCCTAGTAACGCGTCAATAACCTCCTTGCAATCGCTCTCCATCCGAACGTGAGTATATCCTCTTTGAACAGCTTTATGAATCCCGGTGAGGACCGCTTCTGCTTCCGCCATTCTTGGTGTCCGCTCCACCATCCTGTTGGAACATTTTAGTTGATGATGACAAGACCTTTTACCTAATAATTGTTTGTTCTTAGTAGCATGAATTGAGTATTCAAGGCAAAGGAAAATGGATTGAAGAACAAAGGCAACAAGAGATCATCCATTGTGTTTCAAACATGATCAAGATGAACAACACAAGTCAAGAACAAACCCCTTGTAACCTAAGTCACAAATGTAAGAGTAAGTGGAACATTCTTGTTAAAGTCAAGTGATTGCTTAGTCATGCAACAGTCCATCAGACTGTTGCGTCTGTACCGCATTGAGATTTTTATAACGAGAAAAATCATTTCGAGAAACTTGCAAAATGGTCGTCTTAGTTTTCTGAAAATAATTGTCAAAATCTATTTTCTTGTAAAATCGGCTTCTCTTTTGGCTCGCACGAATTGAAGCATAAAACCCGTCTTATTCGTAGTGTACCGTATTTCGTAAAATAATAAGAACATGTGAATTGTTTACATTTCAAATGTAAATAGTACTTGAGCATCTTATTAGAAGATATTTTACAATGAAATCTGATTTGCTTTATCAAAAGCCAATGAAAACTCAACAACAACTTTTGCTTGTCAAGTGGGCTAGCTATTATCCAATGGATAAAAGTACAATGGAAGTACACATTGGGTAATACCCAAGTTTTGAGTACTATAAAAGAAACCACTTAGCCTCATTCAATGCTAAGGCTACAACATTTATTGAAGTATTTCTGCAAAACTCTTATGCTTTCAAAGATCTTTCTTTAAGTTTTGCAAAATCATTTTAAGTCTCAAAAGTCTTCAAACGTTTTTCAAACACGGTCTGAAAACCTCCATGTATCAGTAAGCTGCACTGTGACATAATGAGTTTGTTCCATGATTCTCGTGTATAGATCTTAAATGTAAATCTCCACGTTCTTAAGTGAACATCTGAGATTCTGATCCTGTAAACCAGAGATAGAACTTCTTAAACTCTTGAAGCGGAGTAGCTTTAAGTTTGAGTCAAGTCTTGAAGCGGAGTAGCTTTGAGCAAATGCAACCGGAGTAGGTTGGCGAGTTATTTTACTTGTATTCGTTTAGTTGTTGGAGTAAATTTCTAAACAATCAATAAAATAACGGTTGGACGTAGGTCTCGGAGTAGAGACTGAACCAATTTTTTAACTTTGGTTGTTTGTTTATTTACTTACATACTCTTCGCTTTTTCTCGCTTGCTTGAACGATTCCAAGTTTATGTGTAACAGTCAATCATACTGTTGCATAGAACACTTTGCTCATCTTGTGAACTTACTCGTTATTAAGTCTCTCAAGTGTAGTTGTCGTTAAAATTTTAAAAAGGTCACACCTAATTCACCCCCTCCCCCTCTTAGGTGTTTAATCGTTCTTAACTCTTCAATTGGTATCAGAGCCTCGTGCTCTTGATATTGGCTAAGCACCAAAAGAGTTGATCCTATAGTTATGGACTAAAATAAACACACTAAGTATCCCATCTTCAAGGGAGATAACTATGTCTGGTGGAACATCGCATGGAGCACTACGTTAAGGGTACTGATTATGAGTGTTGGTTAATAATAAAAAATGGCACCCTCGCTATCTCTGTTACTAATGTCGATGGCACTAGTACACCAAAAAGCGAGGACAAGTACGTTGAGTCAGATTACAAAAAGGTCGAAAAGAACTCTAAAGCCATGTCCATCCTTCAATATGGCATCGGTGAACAAGAGTTTAATCGAATATCTGGTTGCACGTCGGCCAAGGAAATTTGGGACACCCTATGCCTTGCATATGAGGGAACGTCACAAGTAAAGAAGTATCGAATAGATCTTCTCATGCAACAGTACGAGATGTTTAACATGACTAAGGATGAATCCATAAATAGTCTCTCCTCTCGTTTTTCTAGCATTGCCAATGAACTTAAAAATCTAGGGAGGGTTTTTGAACCCGAGGATCTAGTTCGCAAAATTCTTCGTAGCCTAACCAAAAAATGGCAACCAAAGGTTACCGCTATTGAGGAAGCAAATGATCTATCTATTCTACCCCTTAATGAACTAATGGGCTCACTCATGGCTCACGAACTAACCCTCGTGAAGCGTTCTGAGGAAAGTTCCAAAGGGAAAGGGCTCGCTCTCAATGCTCTCTCAAGTGATGAGGAGGATGGAGATGATGAGTTTGCTTTGTTCACCAAAAACATTGCAAGTATGATAAATAGTAGGGGTTCTCAAAGGTTTAAGACTAATGCTAGTAAACGACAGTTTCCTAAGAGAAAATCGACTTCCACTATTGGATGTTTTAAATGTGGTGATAAGGGTCACCAAATCAAAGAATGTCCAAAGTGGGATCTATTTAAATCAAAGGAGAAACGTGACGTTGCAAAACAAGATTATAAAGCAAGAGTCATGACGGCTATTTGGGGTTTATCTGATTCCGAAGAGGATGAAATCCTTGAGGACGAATTAGATGCCAAGTTATGTGTCTCATCAAATTCCTCAAACAATGTCTCAAAATCCTCCAAAGAAAAGGTCGTATGTCTTATGGCCCACTCAAATGATTCCAACTCTGATTCCGACAATGAGGTAAACTCACTTAAGAAAAAAGCTCGGTCATTCTCAAAAGATAAAGTATGCATTTTATTAGATCAATTCATAGATAAGTGTCGTGTTCAAAATGATAAACTTGAAGCAATGCAAGAAGAAATCGAGAACATTGCTGAAGAAAACATTTGTCTAAAAGAAAGTCTAAATGAAAATGACATAGCCAGCTCCTCAACCATTGTCGAAAATGAAATCAAGAGTTTGCAAAAACAGAACCGCATTCTCATAAAAAAACTGGAACAATTTCAAGTCACAGACTCTTGCACCATTGCATCAGATCTTGACAAGGAATTGGACAGCCTTAACAAACGTGTCTCCACAATCACCAAGGAACGTGACTCTTTGCTGTTTGAACTCACTTCTTGTAAGCATGATAACAAACAACTAGAACAAGTTGGAACAATGTTGAGTGATGAAGTGAGTCACATGAAACAAGCTCTCGACAAATCACAAAAGCTAAACCATGAACATCTAATTGAAATCAAAACTTTGAATAAAAAGTTAGATGAGGCCAAAACCTTCTATCTCAAATGGGAAGGTAGTCAGAGAGTCCTAGAATTTCTTCTAAAGCAATCACAAGAATATGAATGTCGAGAGAAAATGACTGGACTTTGTTTTTCACGCAACAGTAACACACACTGTTGCATTAGAAATCAAGACCCAAGTCAAACTGACTTCAGAAGAAGAAAATACGCTGGTCTTGCTGAATACATAATCCGTAACTATTGTGGTAGCACCGGTCATGAGTTCAATGGATGTGAAAAGAGAAAACTTGACCTAGAAACAAGTACTTCAAGAGCTAAACAATCATGGGTAAAAAAGGAAGTGTCTAAAGAGAAGAATGTTAAGAAGGAACCCAAGCTAGTATGGGTTCCTAAGCTAACAAATTGATTATGTGCAGGCAATAGTGGGAGGCAGCTGATGCCCGTCGTTGAGGGTACCAAAGATAAAATTTATAATTCCTAACCTTTAACTATAGATAGCGAAAGTCAGGGTCGAACCACAGAGAGGTGGGGAATGTTTATTGTTTGATGTTAATGTTTTATTGTAACAGAATTTGGGGGTTTGATTGATTGTTACTAAGTCTAGAAACAAAAATAAAACAAGTAAATAAAGATGAGAATAAAACTATAGTAAGAGAGATGCTAGGATGTTTGGGTAACAAATAGCTAAGGTAGTATAAATCCTAAGGTCAACATGTATTGCAGTCGCGTAAGGGGTGTAACATATCCTTTCGGTCTATGGTACCTAATAGCTCCTTTCGGCCTATGCTATTAGTTCCTAGGTCTCACAATTATTGAGTGTCAACAATAAGAGTGATTCCTAAATTCTAGGTCACATACCTTTCAGTCTTAAGTAACCTAGCCGTCTTAAAGTGTAAACTAATGCCCTTCCCGTATCTCTCAATCTTGGGTAGGTCATTACTAACATCCTACAAGTCTCCTTTCAGTCTCATTGTAGGTTATTATAGTCTACGAAATAAAACAAAACAGAATACATACGCGAGTGGTCGACCGACCAGCTAGCCCGGTCGGCCGACCACAACCTCGGTCGACCGACCCATTATGTAGCTCGGCCGACCAAGGCTCTGCTACAGTCGGTCTCGGAATCTACACTACCTACGCATATTCATCCCCTACATCCTAACATATGAATTTAGCTATTCATGACTATTGAAATAATAATAAAAACAGGGATAAACATGGAAATCAAGATGAACATCAATCTAAACATGCAATAATAATAAAGGCTTGGGATTCTAACTTAACCGTATGCGATAATTCTAAACTAATAATAATAAAACAGAAATTAAGAGAGGAATTACCGGAAATAGGATTAAGGCAGGAAAGGAACAAACTTTATTGATGAATGCTTGAAAGATTGATGAACAAAACTAAAGGTATTTGAGAATTATTGAAAGATTACAACTAGAGATAAAATTGAATTGAAGACTGAATAAAACTCAATGGAACTGAATCCTTAACCCCTAAACATAAGATTAGTTTATATAGGCGGAATTTAAGAGATTCCTAGAGACCTAAACACTTCTATGGGCTTCCGGAAATATTCTGAGTCTGCGCTGAGGTCGGTCGACCTATATTGTAGGTCGGTCGACCCGTTCTGTGGGGAATAAAGCATGTATTCACCCTAAACTTGCAGGATTATAATGAAAAATACAGTTGTGTTTATAGTCATAAGATTAAAAAGGATAAGAAAAAGAATTCAACCTTTGGTCCTTTGTGCTTATGGCCTAAGAACAGGAATTAAAGTAAATTCCCTCCTATAACTTGCACCCAAGACTTGATTGAGATGATGCCGCGTGTGCTAGAAAATACTCTCCAATTGCCTTGCAATATGGGGAGAGCTTTTGTGAGGTTTTAGATGTGAGATCTGAGTTTTGGGAAAAAGGTGTTCTCAAAACCCTAATTGTGAGAATTATGAATTACCAGTAAGTGACAAAAGGAGAAAGACTCTCCTTTTGTATTACTTAGGTCGGCCGAATGGGTCTTGGGTAAGGGTGGGCTTTTTCCACTCTTACCTTATACCTTTGCGTGATTCGACCCGTTTAGCTTTAAGTTGTTCGCGGGTTTTATTTATAAATCGTAACATGTTATCAGATATTAATACAGTCGATATATTAATAATGGTTTGACAAAATACGATATTGTATAATTACCCAAATTAATATAACTGTTTATATTAATACGCGAATACTATATTTAATTAAATATAACCGTTTATATTTAATTTACGAATTAATCTTGTAATCCGTATTAGCTAAAATTATTTAATCCGTATTAAATAATAATCTCAACATCTTATTGACTAATTTATTAGTCAACACCTCTGACTAACTGTTTAGTCATATCCGGCATAAATGTGACTGTATTTTCATACCTTCACATCTCTCAAACGTGTCCTATAGGTGTGACGTATAGGGACCAGTTGATCACCGCCATCCGTATGACAATAACGTCAAACTTATCTAGCAAGCCAACCGTTATTGATAAACGTGGATCAACTGGTAATAATACAAAAGTATGCCCTTGTGATCCTTAAAGAGATTTAATTAGTCATTGTACTTAATTGTCAAGGACACCAGCCCCAACAATCTCCCACTTGTCCGTACAAGGGTATGTGCAATGACGTTATCACACTACATGTGGAGGACACAATCTCCAACAAACTCCCACTTGTCCGTACAAGTGTAGGTGCGATAACCGAATCTCATATCCTTTTAAAATTTCTCCCACTCAATGTAAGACAATTTGCAAATCCGCATTCGCAAAGGTCGTATCTCACAAGCGATCTGTATCAAGAGTGGTTTCCCCGACTAGAGAGTAACTTAACTGATAAAACGAATCTGTATTCGAGCATGGCCATGCATTTCAGTTACTACTCCTCGAGTGGCCCTGAGAAATGATAAAATCCTGATAAGGGTTTGGATATTTCCCTCAACTCGAATCCTGCCGATATCGCCCAGCATGAAATAACCCAGAAAAAATCCTCTTGGCCCCTGTTACGGTGACCGTGGGAAAGAAACCAAAGTTACCCAAAATCTGTCTTAATCTCAAGAAACAGTTGAAAGTCAAAAGACTCGACTCTAAGGAACACTATGGAGGTCCTATCCACGACCTGGCACCCAATGTTATAAAACATTTAGGACTCCATAACGTTGTCACGGGGTGTCCTACGAGATATCCGTATAACTCGCCTTTGTGATTGGTCAGTCATCCACGTGACTTATGGCTCGTTGAACCCACCATCAACCAACGTCACAAAATGATTACCTGAGTTATCAGCTCAAGTGGGTAATCAAGGACCAAAACGATGTAATGTTAATCAGTTCACTTTGTGGTGTTCAAAATTGGCGTACAATTCCACATGAGAAACAAAACATTTTATATCATAACAATAAGGTTGAATAGAGTACACGAGAAAATGAATTATTACATGAATTCATAAAAGAGTACTACAACTTAGGAATACATCCAATTCCCATGGAATGAATGTGCCCTTCATGCTTATCACGTGGTAATGCTTTTGAGAGGATCAGCTACGTTGTCATCCGTAGCTATCTTATCAATGAATATCTTCTTTTACGCGGACTCAGTCGTAGAATCTGCTGTAACACTCTGTTTAGAACTTTTCCAGCTGACAGCAGCGCCATTAAGAGTAAAAACGAATCCAGACTGAGATTTCGAGTCATCTCGATCCGTGTGGAAGCTAGCATCTGCGTAACTCGTGGCGCAGAGCGTCGAGTCGCCTCCGTAAGTCAATCCCCAATCTTTAGTCCTCCGTAGGTACTTAAGAATGTTTTTCACGGCCATCCAGTGTTGTTCACCTGGATGAGCTTGGAATCGACTTGTCATACTCAATGCATATGCAACGTCAGGACGTGTGCATATCATGGCATACATGATCGATCCTATTGCCGAAGCATAAGGAATCCGACTCATGCGCTCTTTCTCTTCCAGTGACTTAGCTTCTTGAGTCTTGCTCAAGTGAAGCCCAGGAGTCATAGGAAGGAACCCCTTCTTGGAGTTCGTCATGCTGAATCTCTCCAGAATCTTCTCTATATAAGATTCCTGACTGAGAGACAACATCCGTCGTGATCTATCCCTGTAGATACGGATGCCCAAAATTCTTTGTGCCTCTCCCAGATCTTTCATCTGGAAATGGTTTTTCAACCATGCTTTAACCGAAGATAAGAGAGGTATGTCATTCCCAATCAAGAGTATGTCATCGACATACAGTACTAGGAATACAATCTTACTCCCACTCGACTTGATATAGAGACCCGGTTCCTCGACTGATCGAATGAACCCATTCTCTTTTATCACTTGGTCGAAGCGATGATTCCAACTCCGCGATGCTTGCTTAAGTCCATAGATGGAACGCTTAAGCTTGCAAACTTTCTTAGGATGTACTGGATCGATAAAACCCTCGGGTTGTACCATGTACAACTCTTCCTCCAAATAACCGTTTAAGAAGGCGGTTTTAACGTCCATTTGCCATATTTCATAGTCATGAAATGCGGCGATCGCTAAGATAATCCGAATGGAACGTAGCATGACTACGGGTGCAAAGATCTCATCATAGTGCAAGCCTGGCACTTGAGTGAAACCTTTAGCAACTAGTCTAGCCTTGTGGATATCTTGTTGTCCTTCCACGGCATGCTTTATCTTGTAAAGCCATTTGCATTGAAGGGGACGTACCTTTGCAGGTAGGTCCACAAGATCCCACACGTTGTTCTCATACATGGAGTCCATCTCGGATTGCATGGCTTCTAGCCATAGCTTTGAGTCAGAACTGGTCATGGCACCTTTATAGGTTGTGGGTTCATTACCCTCTAGGAGTAAGACGACATCTGTATCGTGTTCCTCGACCATACCAATGTATCTGTCCGGTGGAATAGAGACTCTTCCCGACCTCCTAGGTTCCTCAGGGATATCTACCGCAGCCTCGGGTGAAGGAACTGTTTCCTCCAATGGTTGCTCGATAGTTGGTTCTTGAACCTCCGATAACTCGAAGGTTCTATTACTCGACTTGTTCTCGAGAAATTCTTTCTCTAAGAACGTCGCACTAGCCGCAACAAAAACACGTTGTTCGGTAGGCGAGTAGAAGTAATGACCAAACGTTCCCTTTGGGTAGCCTATAAAGTATGTCTTGACCGATCGTGGGCCGAGCTTATCCTCGTGTCTCCACTTGACATAAGCCTCGCAGCCCCAAACCCGAATAAAGGACAAGTTGGGGACCGTTCCCTTCCATAACTCGAATGGAGTCTTGTCAACAGGTTTAGACGGACTTTGGTTAAGTATTAGAGCGGCTGACAAAAGAGCATATCCCCACAATGAATCAGGCACAAAGGTGTGACTCATCATGGATCGAACCATATCAAGTAAAGTTCGATTTCTCCGTTCGGACACACCATTTAATTGTGGTGTTCTAGGTGGAGTCAACTGTAGCACGATCCCACAGTCTTTTAGGTGTTGATCAAACTCGCGTGAAAGATACTCACCACCACGATCCGAGCGTAGTGCTTTAATCTTTCTACCCAGCTGGTTCTGTACCCGATTCTGGTATTCTTTGAACTTGTCAAAGGATTCACTTTTATGTTTCATCAAGTAGACATAGCCATATCTACTCAAATCATCCGTGAAAGTGATGAAATACCTATAGCCTTCTCGTGCGTTGATCGACATAGGGCCACATACGTCCGTATGTATGAGTCCTAATAGGTCGGCAGCGCGCATTCCAACACCTTTGAAGGAAATACGAGTCATTTTGCCGATGAGACATGATTCACACGTGCCATATGATTCGAAATCAAAGGGCGAAATAGCTCCATTCTGTATGAGCTGTTTTACGCGTTTCTCATTTATGTGTCCCATACGACAATGCCATAGGTAAGTTTGATCTTTGTCACCTACCTTTAATCTTTTATTATTCACATGTAATATCTCGGTGGTTGGATCTAAAACATAAATTCCATTCATGGAAACTGCCTTGCCATAAATCATATTGTGTAAGGAGAAAATACAGCTATTATTCTCTATTACAAATGAAAAGCCGAGTTTGTCAAGTGCAGAAACTGAAATAATGTTTTTGGACAAACTAGGAACATAATAACAGTTATATAAAAATAACTCGAATCCACTTGGAAGCTGGATTACGTATGTTCCCTTTGAGACTGCAGCCACACGTGCTCCATTCCCGACACGCAGGTCCACCTCACCCTTGATTAGGGGTTCTTGGTTTCGGAGGCCCTGCACATGATTACATAGATGAGAACCACAACCAGTATCAAGTACCCAAGTTCCGCAACTTGCATGGTTAATCTCAATCATGTGAATAAAAGAAGAAGAAGACATACCAACAGGAGTAACACGGCCTGCTTTAATGTCCTCGCGATACACGGGGCATGAGCGCCTCCAATGCCCAGTCTTGTGGCAATGGTGACATTCCATGCTTGTATCCTTGCTCTTTGTCTTGCCTTGTGAGTTACTCGACTCACCAGGCCCACTCTTAGCAAATCCTGGTTTCTTGAACCTGGGCTTACCTACCGCTAGGTCGCCCTGAGCTTTAGCCTTCCCTTTACCTTTTCCCTTACTTGAGATCATGAGAACATCCTGCTTTAGACTCCCACTCAACTTTAGATCCTTCTCAGTCTGTACGAGAAGGGAGTGGAGCTCATGGGGAGTCTTCTTCATGTCGTTCATGTAGTAGTTGGCCCTAAAGAGGGCGAACCCATCATGAAGCGAATGAAGCATGCGATCAACGATGATGTTCTCACTGATCTTGCAGTTTAGGGTCTCCAGTTTCTCGATATTCTCAATCATGTTGAGAATATGTGGGCTAACAGCTTGGCCCTTCTGGAGTTTCGCCTCAAAGAAGCGACAGGTATGCTCATAAGAAACGATTCTCGGAGCCTTGGAGAATTCGTTAGTGAGCGTGGTGAAAATCTTGTTTGCACCATGGGTTATGAAGCGTCTTTGCAAATTAGATTCCATTGCATAGATGAGTACGTTCTTTATCGCACCCGCTTCCATGACGAAGTCGCTATGAGTGCGAACATCGTTGGCTCTAGCTCCAGTTCCTGGGTGTGCCGGAATGGGCTCAGTTAAAAACTTAAGCTTTCCGTCAGCAATGGCAGCATTCCGTAGTGCTGCCTCCCAGTCAGAGAAGTTTGACCCATCATTCCTCAGTCTAGTTGACTGATTCATGGAGTCCATGAAGGCTTTTAGCCAGGATTCACGTGCTAGCTTGGCACTTGGCATTGGGTCTTCACCAGCCATTTTAGTTTTACAGCAGTTTTAATGAACGTGTTCTACACTGAAAGAAGATAAAACAAAACCATATAAGCAACTTATTGTTGTGATTTAAGTCTATATTAAATTGAATTTAAACTCGTAGACTCATGCATTTATATAATTGATCTCCCTCAAGAATTATATAAACGATCCCAAGACTCAATTTCCGTATATTGATAAGCCCACAGTTTGGCTAATTCCAATCGTTGGAACTCTTGGTCGATAGATTTCCGTAAATCCTATCTATTAGTCCATCTCAGTCACTGGAATATTATCGAGTGACCATGATGTTGAGATAAAATAAATCATCTGTTCCCACTTACCCGACGTAGAAGGGGTCATATTATGCCTACCGACGAAGAAGGGATTCATGGGAGGCTGATTTATAAAGACTAATCTCAATTTTTGGTTATACGAGGAAGACCCCATCAACTCTTATTTATCCATATTTAAGTGAACTAAAAACTAGCATTTGCGTGAATGAATTAAATAAAGTGATGGCTTTTAAATTGACATGTGACATCTGTATTGTCACAGAAAACTAACGCGTGACCTCTACATGAGTCAGTTTTCAGGCATGATATAGGTGGTTTGGTTTTTAGGCGGAATATGATGCAAGCTATTATCGATGAAAGCGTAAAGATAAATGCAATAAACGTAAATAAAAGTCCTAGTGTGGCCTATCCTACCAAAATAAACATAAAACAACTTGGAATCCACCGTTGGATCCTAGAAGCTTGTCTTGATGTTCTATCTTGGTCCTTGCAGCGGGAGTGAGCATCCGGTCTCCGTCTTGTCTTTGGTCTTCACAAAATTACTAATTTAAATTACAAAAGTAATCCTAGATACATTCTAATTTAAATACAAAAGTAATTACATGGCAAAAATCCAAAACGGAGATTCAAGATCTCAAAATTACAAGCAAGATCGTGTCCCTTCATTACGGTGACACAATCTTCTAAGGCCACACTAAGTTACAACCGTTTGCAAAAATTAAATACGTTATTGAAAGCATTCAAGGCATTCACAAGACGATAAATAAAATGCATCAACTAAAAACAATTTATACATGACATAATACTGTTATTATGATTAATAAATTTATACCAAACCACCTTTTAAGATTAAAATTAAGTGACTATACCGTTTTAATCACCAATTTTAACAAACATATAATCCATTATTTTAAACTGTTTTGAAACAATATGTATCAAACGAGGGTGAACCGTTTCACTAAATAATACACTATTTCCGTATATAGTATATTATTTTAAGCCATGTGAAAATAAAACATGTTATTTTCGAAAATAAAAAAAAAAAAAAACGAGTCTGTTACAGGGGGGAGGTCGACCGACCTAAACTTGTGGTCGACCGACCTCCTGCCGAAAAACGGAAAAATCTGCAACAGTAAAATCGGTCGACCGACCTATTAATTAGGTCGACCGACCAACAAGTAGTAAAAACGAATTTCAGAAAACGCAAAACGCTGCACTTTTTGAAATTAAAACAAGTTTTTACCTTTTAAACTTTGATTAAAACAAGTAAATCAAAATTAACATCAACAAGGGTTCACATATTGTTAAGAATATCGATTAATTAACAATATGTAAACAGGAATCGAAAAACAAGATCGAAAACTCATAAAGGAAACTGTTTTTAAAAAAAAAAACAGAAAACTCACACAGGGGCGGTCGACCGACCGCTAATACTGGTCGACCGACCGACGCAGCGGCAGAAACGAGATTTTTCAAAATCTTTAAAAAAAACTTATGAAAAACACAAAAGTAAAATTTTCATGGCCTAAGTCTTTGATACCACTTGTGGGGAATAAAGCATGTATTCACCCTAAACTTGCAGGATTATAATGAAAAATACAGTTGTGTTTATAGTCATAAGATTAAAAAGGATAAGAAAAAGAATTCAACCTTTGGTCCTTTGTGCTTATGGCCTAAGAACAGGAATTAAAGTAAATTCCCTCCTATAACTTGCACCCAAGACTTGATTGAGATGATGCCGCGTGTGCTAGAAAATACTCTCCAATTGCCTTGCAATATGGGGAGAGCTTTTGTGAGGTTTTAGATGTGAGATCTGAGTTTTGGGAAAAATGTGTTCTCAAAACCCTAATTGTGAGAATTATGAATTACCAGTAAGTGACAAAAGGAGAAAGACTCTCCTTTTGTATTACTTAGGTCGGCCGAATGGGTCTTGGGTAAGGGTGGGCTTTTTCCACTCTTACCTTATACCTTTGCGTGATTCGACCCGTTTAGCTTTAAGTTGTTCGCGGGTTTTATTTATAAATCGTAACATGTTATCAGATATTAATACAGTCGATATATTAATAATGGTTTGACAAAATACGATATTGTATAATTACCCAAATTAATATAACTGTTTATATTAATACGCGAATACTATATTTAATTAAATATAACCGTTTATATTTAATTTACGAATTAATCTTGTAATCCGTATTAGCTAAAATTATTTAATCCGTATTAAATAATAATCTCAACATCTTATTGACTAATTTATTAGTCAACACCTCTGACTAACTGTTTAGTCATATCCGGCATAAATGTGACTGTATTTTCATACCTTCACATCTCTCAAACGTGTCCTATAGGTGTGACGTATAGGGACCAGTTGATCACCGCCATCCGTATGACAATAACGTCAAACTTATCTAGCAAGCCAACCGTTATTGATAAACGTGGATCAACTGGTAATAATACAAAAGTATGCCCTTGTGATCCTTAAAGAGATTTAATTAGTCATTGTACTTAATTGTCAAGGACACCAGCCCCAACAATCTCCCACTTGTCCGTACAAGGGTATGTGCAATGACGTTATCACACTACATGTGGAGGACACAATCTCCAACACGTTCACGGGCTTCAGCGAATTCTGGACTTTCCATAACAGGGGCCTGGTCGGCCGACCCATGTAGTAGGTCGGTCGACCCTTATTCCTGTAGGATTGCTTTGATTCGTCTCGGTTTGACTTATTGGCACTTGATTAACGCTTTGAGTTGACTTTCCTTCGTTCCTTGGCTATGAAAAATCCCGAGGGCATAAGTTTGGTGTAAAATCGTCCCTTTTCCGCATAAATCTGCAAAAGTGCATAAAAATACGAAAGTAGATAATTGTTGGGAAATAAAGGCTAAAACATAGTAAATGAGTGACCAAATGCGTGTAAAAATAGATGTAAAACATCATAAAATAGGCACGCATCAAATTCCCCAAACCAAACCTTGCTTGCCCTCAAGCAAGAATTAGACTCGATCTTAACTAACAGAATGATTTCAATCTCAGAGCTAAATTTACATGTAAGCCTAAACCAACGCCAAGTACAAAATGAGGAAGTATTTAAATCATGCAAACGAGTTATGATGTTGTCAAACTTGCAAAAATAAAGACTATAGAGACTTTATACCATGGACTCTCGCGGTACGCTCGAGACACTCATGAGGTAAAGGGTGAGTATATGTAAAAGATAGAAGGAAGTATTTTGTAATGACACTCACCTAACTGCGACCCATGAAAACATGCCTGCAATCTAACATGAACAAGAATTCTACAACTATGTATAAATACACTCATTAAGTGACTCAGATACATGCAATTGGGGTAATAAAAGATATGTGAGGTGAAAGGTAAAAAGAGGTTAAGATGTTTTTGGACATGAGGGGTTAGTAGCCAAGCTAGTAAAGCCGGTTCCCAACAACATATTTCACGACTTGTAGACATTAAGAAAGTGCTCTTTTTGTAGCACGACTCTCACATTAAATATAAGAAAGGACTCCCAAATATTTTGAATGAGGTACGGGAGTGATAACATATTAAAGAAAGGGATTTCAGAACGAAATTTTGAATTTCTGATGCTGTCAGTTGGTCGACCGACCTACGAAGGTGGTCGGTCGACTGACTTTGCTGTAAATTTTGATTTTTTCGTTTTTCTTTTCTTTCTTTCTTTTTCTTTCTTTTTCTGTTCTTTTTCTTTTCTTGCTTTCTCTCTTTCTTTTCTCTTTTTGCTCAAGATAGCATACAAACCAAGATGCCTCAAAAAACAAACCAAAGATCACAAATACTAGCTTGGAAGGGTAGGCTAAGTATGAGATGTAGTTTTGGGGGAATAAAAAGGCAATTTTGGCTATGTAAGGTTTATGGGTAAATAAGAGAAAAAGGGATCCCAAATGCACGTATCAAGACTCACAAAACGAGATAGTAAAACAAGTATATAGCAATTCAAGTTCATGTTTATGCATATTGATGTAACATGTTCCAAGGGGAGTACTACTCACATCCTAGACAACTGGTTTAAAAATGAAACCAGGAAATAAGCTCTAAAACTCAGAATGTATAGTAGGTTGCCAAGGTATAAGTCAAGTCTCAAGATATACAAATTGACAAAAACTCGTAGATATGCAAAAGACTCTTATACTAAAACAAGTTGACAAGGCAAGACAAAGGCATAAACATGTAAGATAGCAAAATCATCCTTGAAATACTCTCGTTCCGACTCGACCTATATGCTAAAATAAACGTGCATTTTTTTGAAATTTTTGAAATTTTTCTATTTTTTTTTTTTGGATTTTTTTTGTATATGCAAGGAAAATAAAGAAAAGAACGATGCAATACAGAAATGCAATAAACGTGTGACAAAAATGCAATGCATGTGACACGAAACCATTCCCCAAACCAACCCGCACAATGTCCCTATTGTGCATTAGGCTAAGTAAAGGTTTCATAAAATTAAAGGAAAGATGCAAGGAAAATAAAAACCAAGGAAAAACTGGAAAAGAACTCACTGGATTATTAAGCGCATGAGAAAAACCTCCCCAAGCCAGCGTAAGCTGAGAGGTTTTGGTGGCCAGCAGTGCCACTCAAGTACCCAAGATGGTTGCATGATTCCCGAGGAAGAAACGAGCAAGCTGTAACAGATGGGTAGGTCGACCGACCTATATCTCTGGTCGACCGACCTTCCTGCAGACTGCAGGAATTCCCGGAATGCAGGGACCAGGTCGACCGACCCATGTTTCTAGTCGGTCGACCGCCTCTTCGGCACAGCGGCCTTCTTTTCTTCGGAATCACTTGCGTTAACCAAGTCATTCTTCTTCGAACCTGAAAAAGCATTATATATGCGCCCAACGAGTGCGCGAGATTCCAGAACCAAGTCCAAAAGTCTTAACTATGCAACAAAACGAAAAAGTTCTAAAACTGAAAGCAAACAAATTTAAAAAGTCTCAACAAACAAAAAGTAAATTGTCTTAGGAACTGAAAATTTAAACAACTATCCGCTAAAGATGCAGAAAATGTCAGACCACGGCTTTTGACGATATGTCGTAGTCTCCACGGTGTTTGCTCGAATGGCAAAACAAGTCCCATCTCCGTCGCAAAGCATATGCGACGGATTCTTCTCTTGAGCTTTTCTTCGCTTTTTCTTGTCCTCCTCATCCACAAAATATGGATCCTCATCCTCCTTGTAGCTTAGGAATCCAAGTCCACCTCTTTGCACAGCGGCCTCCTTTATTGTGGGTTTCCCCAAACCAATTCCTGCAGTAGTCACAAAAGAAGCATCCTCCATATCGCTCCCAATCTGGGGCGGAGGTGTAAAAACAGGTATAGGAGTAGGTAATAAAGTAGGCGAAGTAGTGATGACCTTATACTTCTTTTCAGAAGCAATAGCATTACAAGTAATAGGGGTCATAGCATCCTTCTTCCTATAGGATAGACCATAAATGATAGAATGCTTCCCTACTTTGAAGGTCAAGGTCCCAGTACCTACATCTAGGGCTGAGCAAAAAATCCGATGATCCGAATTGATCCGACATCCGATCTGTATCTGATCCGAATTAATGGATATCTGATCCGAAAAGTGGTTTGGTTCGGATACCCGAACCGAAATATTTGGATATCGGATCAGATATGGATATCTGGCTTAAAAATTTGGATATCCGATATCCGAAAGTTATTGGATCGGATATCAAATATCGGATCGGATATCCGATATCCGTGTAATATCCGATCCGTATTCGAGATTCTATCCATAAATATTAAATAACACTAGCTAATTTCATCTCACTAAATAACCGTCGTTCACAAAACCGTAAATAACCCTCCTCTACAAAACCGTAAAGTCTAATTTCTTTTCATTAACAAAACCAATAATCGACAATTCCACACTCACAAACCCACATTTTCATTTTTATTACGCTACTTTTCTTTTTTATTACAGTTTTGACAATATATATTTACATTGATCGGATCTCGGATATCGGATAACTGATCCGAAATTTCCGGATAGTTTCGGATACTAAATTTCGGATATCCGAACAATTTGGATCAGATCATGGATACAAAAATTTTGGATTTTCGGATCGGATATCCGATCCGAAGTAGGGTTTCGGATCAAATACCCGATCCATACTCTGCCCTACCTACATCTATGATGGCTCCCTCAGTGTGGAGGAAAGGTCTCCCTAGTATTATAGGTATATGGGCATCCTCAGGGATGTCCAAAACTACAAAGTCGACTGGGAAAAAGAATCTGTCAATGCGCACAGGGATGTTTTCCAACACCCCTATGGGTTCTATGGATGTACGGTCTGTTGGGGCTGGTGTCCTTGACAATTAAGTACAATGACTTATTAAATCTCTTTAAGGATCACAAGGACATATTTCAGTATTTTTTCCAGTTGATCCACGTTTATCAATAACGGTTGGCTTGCTAGATAAGTTTGACGTTATTGTCATACGGATGGCGGTGATCAACTGGTCCCTATACGTCACACCTATAGGACACGTTTGAGAGATGTGAAGGTATGAAAATACAGTCACATTTATGCCGAATACAACTAAACAGTTAGTCAGAGGTATTGACTATTAAATTAGTCAATAAGATGTTGAGATTATTATTTAATACGGATTAAATAATTTTAGCTAATACGGATTACATGATTAATTCGTAAATTAAATATAAACGGTTATATTTAATTAAATATTATATTCGCAAATTAATATAAACAGTTATATTAATTTGGGTAATTATACAATATCGTATTTTATCAGACCATTATTAATATATCGAATGTATTAATATCTAATAACATGTTACGATTTATAATTAATATCGCGCGAATAACTTATAGCTAAATGGGTCGAATCACGAATAAGAATAAGGTAAGAGTGGAAAGCCCACTCTTACCCTACTCGAAAATTTCGGCCAGTGTAGTACATAAGGAGAAGACTTCTCCTTATGTCAGACTACTCTTGTTGCACTGACAAAATAATCTCAAGGAAAAATTAGGGTTTGAGAGCATTCTTCTCCCATAAACCAGATCTCACATCTAAAACTCAAAAGGCTCTCCCGATATTGCAAGGCAGTTGGAGAGAATTTCTAGCACACGCGGCAACGTCTCAATCTAAGTCTTGGGTGCAAGTTATAGGAGGGCATTTGTGTTAATTCCTGTTCTTAGGCCTTTCGCGCAAGGACTAAAGGTTGTACTCTTTTTATGTCTTTTTAATCTTATGACTATATTCACGACTGTAATTTTCATTATAATCCTGCAAGTATAGGGCGAATACATGTTATATTCCCCACAAGTGGTATCAGAGCCTTAGGCCATGAAATTTTACAATTGTGTTTTTCATAAGGTTTAAAAATTTTGCAAAAACGGAACTATCTTCCTTGACACTCGATCGAGTCTCTGTAGCACTCGATCGAGTGTCTTTGTACCAGGTTTCGTGCGTGTGGTTTTGGGGTTGTAATCGATCTTGTTTTCGATTCTTATTTGCATATTGTTAATTAATCGATATTTTTAGCAATATGTGAGTCCCTTGTTGTTTTTATTTTTGATTTACACGTTATTATATCAAGATAAAAACTTGTTTTGGTTCAAAGTGCAGCGATTTGCAATTTTTTAACGAGTCACTCAATCGAGCCCTGCTGCACTCGATCGAGTGACGCTGACACTCGATCGAGTGCCCCTGTTGCTCGATCGAGTGCTCCTGTTTCTGGCTATTTGTTTTCGAAAATATCATGTCTTTTTATATATTTTCACATGGCCTAAAAATAATATACTGTATACAGAAATAGTATATTATTTTTGTGAAACGGTTCACCCTCGTTTGATACATATTATTTTAAAACGGTTTATGATAATGGATTATAAATTAATTAAAATTGGGTGATTAAAACGGTATAATCACAAAATTTTAATCCCGTAAGGTGGTTTGGTAAAAATTTGTTAATCATAATAACAGTATTATGTCATGTATGAATTTTGTTTTTAGTTGATGCATTTTATTTATCGTCTTGTGAATGCCTTGAATGCTTTCAATAACGTATTTAATTTTTGCAAACGATTGTAACTTAGTGTGGCCTTAGTAGATTGTGTTACCGTAATGATGGAACACAGTCTTGCTTGTAATTTTGAGATCTTGAATCTCCGTTTTGGGTTTTTGCCATGTAATTAATTTTGTTTTTAAATTAGAATGTAAATAGGGTTATATTTGTAATTTAAATTAGTAATTTTGTGAAGACCAAGGACGGAGACCGGATGCTCACTCCCGCTGCAAGGACCAAGATGGAACATCAAGACAAGCTTCTAGGGTCCAACGGTGGATTCCAAGTTGTTTTATGTTTATTTTGGTAGGATAGGCCACACTAGGACTTTTATTTACGTTTATTGCATTTTTTTATGCTTTCATCGATAATAGCTTGCATCATATTCCGCCTAAAAACCAAACCACCTATAACATGCCTGAAAACTGACTCATGTAGAGGTTACGCGTTAGTTTTCTGTGACAATACAGATGTCACGTGTCACATGTAAAGCAATCACTTTATTTAATTCATTCACGCATATGCTAGATTTTAGTTCACTTAATATGAATAAATAAAAGTTGATGGGGTCTTCCTCGTATAACCAAAAATTGAGACTAGTCTTTATAAATCAGAATCCCATGAATCCCTTCTTCGTCGGTAGGCATAATATGGCCCCTTCTACGTCGGGTAAGTGGGAACAGATGATTTATTTTATCTCAACATCATGGTCACTCGATACTATCTAGCGACTGAGATGGACTAATAGATAGGATATACGGAAATCTATCGACCAAGAGTTCCAACAGTGGAATTAGCCAAACTGTGGGCTTATCAATATACGGAAATTGAGTCTTGGGATCGTTTATATAATTCTTGAGGGAGATCAATTATATAAATGCACGAGTCTACGAGTTTAAATTCAATTTAATATAGACTTAAATCACAACAATAAGTTGCTTATATGGTTTTGTTTTATCTTCTTTTTCAGTGTAGAACACGTTCATTTAAAACTGCTGTATAACTAATGGCTGGTGAAGACCCAATGCCAAGTGCCAAGCTAGCACATGAATCCTGGCTAAAAGCCTTCACGGACTCCATGAATCAGTCTACTAGACTGAGAAATGATGGGTCAAACTTCTCTGACTGGGAGGCAGCACTACGGAATGCTGCCATTGCTGACGGAAAGCTTAAGTACTTAACTGAGCCAATTCCGGCACACCCAGGAACTGGAGCTAGAGCCAACGAAGTTCGCGCTCATAGCGACTTCGTCATGGAAGCGGGTGCGATAAAGAACGTACTCATCTATGCAATGGAATCAAATTTGCAAAGACGCTTCATATCCTATGGTGCAAACAAGATTTTCACCACGCTTTCTAACGAATTCTCCAAAGCTCCGAGAATCGTTTCTTATGAGCATACCTGTCGCTTCTTTGAGGCGAAACTCCAGAAGGGCCAAGCTCTTAGCCCACATATTCTCAACATGATTGAGAATATCAAGAAACTGGAGACCCTAAACTGCAAGATCAGTGAGAACATAATCGTTGATCGTATGCTTGATTCGCTTCATGATGGGTTCGCCCTCTTTAGGGCCAACTACTACATGAACGACATGAAGAAGACTCCTCATGAGCTCCACTCCCTTCTCGTACAGACTGAGAAGGATCTGAAATTAAGTGGGAGCGTGAAGCAGGATGTTCTCATGATCTCCAGTAAGGGAAAGGGTAAAGGGAAGGCTAAAGCTCAGGGCGACCTAGCGGTAGGTAAGCCTAGGTTCAAGAAACCAGGATTTACTAAGAGTGGGCCAGGTGAGTCGAGCAACTCACAGGGCAAGACTAAGAGCAAGGATACTAGCATGGAATGCCACCACTGCCACAAGACAGGGCATTGGAGGCGCTCATGCCCCGTGTATCGCGAGGACATTAAAGCAGGCCGCGTTACTCCTGTTGGTATGTCTTCTTCTTCTTTTATTCACATGATTGAGATTAACCATGCAAGTTGCGGAACTTGGGTACTTGATACTGGTTGTGGTTCTCATCTATGTAATCATGTGCAGGGCCTCCGAAACCAAGAACCCCTCATCAAGGGTGAGGTTGACCTGCGTGTCGGGAATGGAGCACGTGTTGCTGCAGTCTCGAAGGGAACATACGTGATCCAGCTTCCAAGTGGATTCGAGTTATTTTTATATAACTGTTATTATGTTCCTAGTTTGTCCAAAAACATTATTTCAGTTTCTGCACTTGACAAACTCGGTTTTTCATTTGTAATAGAGAATAATAGCTGTATTTTCTCCTTACACAATATGATTTATGGCAAGGCAGTTTCCATGAATGGAATTTATGTTTTAGATCAAACCACCGAGATATTACATGTGAATAACAAGAGATTAAAGGTAGGTGACAAAGATCAAACTTACCTATGGCATTGTCGTATGGGACACATAAATGAGAAACGCGTAAAACAGCTCATACAGAATGGAGCTATCTCGGCCTTTGATTTCGAATCATATGGCACGTGTGAATCATGTCTCATCGGTAAGATGACTCGTATTTCCTTCAAAGGTGTTGGAATGCGCGCTGCCGACCTATTAGGACTCATACATACGGATGTATGTGGCCCTATGTCGATCAACGCACGAGAAGGCTATAGGTATTTCATCACTTTCACGGATGATTTGAGTAGATATGGCTATGTCTACTTAATGAAACATAAAAGTGAATCCTTTGACAAGTTCAAAGAATACCAGAATCGGGTACAGAACTAGCTGGGAAGAAAGATTAAAGCACTACGTTCTGATCGTGGTGGTGAGTATCTTTCACACGAGTTTGATCAACACCTCAAAGACTGTGGCATAGTGCTACAGTTGACTCCACCTGGAACACCAAACGGAGAAATCGAACTCTACTCGATATGGTTCGATCCATGATGAGTCACACCGTTGTGCCTGATTCATTGTGGGGCTATGCTCTTTTGTCAGCCGCTCTAATACTTAACCGAAGTCCGTCTAAAGCTGTTGACAAGACTCCATACAAATTATGGAAGGGAACGGTCCCTAACTTGTCCTTTATTCGGGTTTGGGGCTGCGAGGCTTATGTCAAGTGGAGACACGAGGATAAGCTCGGCCCGCGATCGGTCAAGACATACTTTATAGGCTATCCAAAGGGAACTTTTGGTCATTACTTCTACTCGCCTACCGAACAACGTGTTTTTGTTGCGGCTAGTGCGACGTTCTTAGAGAAAGAATTTCTCGAGAACAAGTCGAGTAATAGAACCTTCGAGTTATCAGAGGTTCAAGAACCAACTACCGAGCAACCATTGGAGGAAACAGTTCCTTCAACCGAGGCTGCGGTAGATATCCCTGAGGAACTTAGGAGGTCGGGAAGAGTCTCTATTCCTCCGGACAGATACATTGGTATGGTCGAGGAACATGACATAGATGACGTCTTACTCCTAGAGGGTAATGAACCCACAACCTATAAAGGTGCCATGACCAGTTCTGACTCAAAGCTATGGCTAGAAGCCATGCAATCCGAGATGGACTCCATGTATGAGAACAACGTGTGGGATCTTGTGGACCTACCTGCAAAGGTACGTCCCCTTCAATGCAAATGGCTTTACAAGATAAAGCATGCCGTGGAAGGACAACAAGATACCCACAAGGCCAGACTAGTTGATAAAGGTTTCACCCAAGTGCCAGGCTTGCACTACGATGAGATCTTTGCACCCGTAGTCATGCTACGTTCCATTCGGATTATCTTAGCGATCGCCGCATTTCACGATTATGAAATATGGCAAATGGACGTTAAAACCGTCTTCTTAAACGGTTATTTGGAGGAAGAGTTGTACATGGTGCAACCCGAGGGTTTTATTGATCCAGAACATCCTAAGAAGGTTTGCAAGCTTAAGCGTTCCATCTATGGACTTACGCAAGCATCGCGGAGTTGGAATCATCGCTTCTACCAAGTGATAAAAGAGAATGGATTCGTTCGATCATTCGAGGAACCATGTCTCTATATCAAGTTGAGTAGGAGCAAGATTGTCTTCCTAGTACTGTATGTCGATGACATACTCTTGATTGGGAATGACATACCTCTCCTTTCTTCGGTTAAAGCATGGTTGAAAAACCATTTCCAGATGAAAGATCTGGGAGAGGCATAAAGAATTTTGGGCATCCGTATCTACAGGTATAGATCACGACGGATGTTGTCTCTCAGTCAGGAGTCTTATATAGATAAGATTCTAGAGAGATTCAGCATGACGAACTCCAAGAAGGGGTTCCTTCCTATGACTACTGGGCTTCACTTGAGCAAATCTCAAGAAGCTAAGACATTGGAAGAGAAAGAGCGCATGAGTCGGATTCCTTATGCTTCGGCAATAGGATCGATCATGTATGCCATGATATGCACACGTCCAGACGTTGCATATGCATTGAGTATGACTAGTCGATTCCAAGCTCATCCAGGTGAACAACATTGGATGGCCGTGAAAAACATTCTTAAGTACCTACGGAGGACTAAAGATTGGGGATTGACTTATGGAGGCGACTCAACGCTCTGTGCCACGGGTTACGCAGACGCTAGCTTCCAAACGGATCGAGATGACTCGAAATCTCAGTCTGGATTCGTTTTTACTCTTAATGGCGCTGCTGTCAGCTGGAAAAGTTCTAAACAGAGTGTTACAGCAGATTCTACGACTGAGTCCGAGTACTATGCCGCCTCGGAAGCAGCTAAGGAAGCAATATGGATGCGTCAATTCTTACAAGGACTCTCGGTAGTGCCTAGTTCGAATGACCCAATCACCGTTTATTGTGACAATAAAGGTGCCATCTTCCAAGCTAAGGAGCATAAGTCTAGCAACAAAGCTAGACATGTACAACGGAAAGCTCATCTAATCAGAGATTACGTGGAGCAAAAGGAGATATTCATTGATAAGATAGCTACGGATGACAACATAGCTGATCCTCTCACAAAAGCATTACCACGTGATAAGCATGAAGGGCACATTCATTCCATGGGAATTAGATGTGTTCCTAAGTTGTAGTACTCTTTTATGAATTCATGTAATAATTCATTTTCTCGTGTACTCTATTCAACCTTATTGTTATGATATATAATCTTTTGTTTCTCATGTGGAATTGTACGCCAATTTTGAACACCACAAAGTGAACTGATTAACATTACATCGTTTTGGTCATTGATTACCCACTTGAGCCGATAACTCAGGTAATCATTTTGTGACGTTGGTTGATGGTGGGTTCAACGAGCCATAAGTCACGCGGCTGACTGACCAATCACAAAGGCGAGTTATACGGATATCTCGTAGGACACCCCGTGACAACGTTATGGAGTCCTAAATGTTTTATAACATTGGGTGCCAGGTCGTGGATAAGACCTCCATAGTGTTCCTTAGAGTCGAGTCTTTTGACTTTCAACTGTCTCTTGAGATTAAGGCAGATTTTGGGTAACTTTGGTTTCTTTCCCACGGTCATCGTAACAGGGGCCAAGAGGATTTTTTCTGGGTTATTTCATGCTGCGCGAAAATCGGCAGGATTCGAGTTGAGGGAAATATCCAAACCCTTATCAGGATTTTATCATTTCTCAGGGCCACTCGAGGAGTAGTAACTGAAACGCATGGCCATGCTCGAATACAGATTCGTTATATCAGTTAAGTTACTCTCTAGTCGGGGAAACCACTCTTGATACAGATCGCTTGTGAGATACGACCTTTGCGAATGCGGATTTGCAAATTGTCTTACATTGAGTGGGAGAAATTTTAAAAGGATATGAGAATCGGTTATCGCACCTACACTTGTACGGACAAGTGGGAGTTTTATGGAGCTTGTGTGCTCCACATGTAGTGTGATAACGTCATTGCACATACCCTTGTACGGACAAGTGGGAGATTGTTGGGGCAGGTGTCCTTGACAATTAAGTACAATGACTTATTAAATCTCTTCAAGGATCACAAGGACATACTTCAGTATTTTTACCAGTTGATCCACGTTTATCAATAACGGTTGGCTTGCTAGATAAGTTTGACGTTATTGTCATACGGATGGCGGTGATCAACTGGTCCCTATACGTCACACCTATAGGACACGTTTGAGAGATGTGAAGGTATGAAAATACAGTCACATTTATGCCGAATACGACTAAACAGTTAGTCAGAGGTATTGACTATTAAATTAGTCAATAAGATGTTGAGATTATTATTTAATACGGATTAAATAATTTTAGCTAATACGGATTACATGATTAATTCGTAAATTAAATATAAACGGTTATATTTAATTAATATTATATTCGCAAATTAATATAAACAGTTATATTAATTTGGGTAATTATACAATATCGTATTTTATCAGACCATTATTAATATATCGAATGTATTAATATCTGATAACATGTTACGATTTATAATTAATATCCCGCGAATAACTTATAGCTAAATGGGTCGAATCACGAATAAGAATAAGGTAAGAGTGGAAAGCCCACTCTTACCCTACTCGAAAATTTCGGCCAGTGTAGTACATAAGGAGAAGACTTCACCTTATGTCAGACTACTCTTGTTGCACTGACAAACTAATCTCAAGGAAAAATTAGGGTTTGAGAGCATTCTTCTCCCATAACCCAGATCTCACATCTAAAACTCAAAAGGCTCTCCCGATATTGCAAGGCAGTTGGAGAGGATTTCTAGCACACGCGGCAACGTCTCAATCTAAGTCTTGGGTGCAAGTTATAGGAGGGAATTTGTGTTAATTCCTGTTCTTAGGCCTTTCGCGCAAGGACTAAAGGTTGTACTCTTTTTATGTCTTTTTAATCTTATGACTATATTCACGACTGTAATTTTCATTATAATCCTGCAAGTATAAGGCGAATACATGTTATATTCCCCACACGGTCTGCCATCTGGACAGTCATACTAGTTACTGAAAAATTTGTCATTCCCAGTTTTAAGGCTACGCTTAGGGGCATGACACTGATACTAGCTCCTAAGTCGCATATGGCTTTTTTAACAGGGAAGGTTCCTATATTGCAGGGTACAGAAAAACTTCCAGGATCCTCCAGGTTATGAGGGGCAATGACATGTGATAGGAAGCTGGAGGACTCTTCAGTGAGGGCTACTGACTCAACCTTATCTAAAGACCGCTTTCTTGACAAAAGTTGTCTCATAAATTTAAGATATGAAGGAACCTGTTGAACTAGTTCTAAAAACGGAACTTGAACATTTAATGATCGAATGACGTCTTTAAATTTATCAAAAGATACCTGTTCCTTGGTTGGTATGAGTCTCTCTGGAAAAGGAGGGGCTGAAGATTTAGTATTTGCGGCCCTTCTTAGAAACCTAGGGGTATTATCACCCCTGAAAAGGAAATCCCTTAAGTTGTCCGACAAATCAGGTCTCAAAGCACTCCCCTGTTTAGCGTCGGGGGTCGGTCGACCCTCGTCCGCGGTCGGTCGACCGATTTCCTGTACAACGGGAATTTCCGGAATCTGCTCAGAGGTTGGTCGACCTAGCTCCTGGGTCGGTCGACCTTCCTCGCTGCTGCTCGGCTTCGGCTGTTTCGCTTTATCCTCCTCGCTGCCTTTCTCACTTCTCACCTTAGCTCCACTTCTCAAAGATATGATGTTTAGAGTCTCTTTCTTTTGGTCTGTCTTCGTCGGAAGTTGACCCGGAGCCCTAGTATCATTCTTGCTCGCGATTTGAGCAATCTGAGACTCTAACATCTTCATCCCTACTTCCCTTGCCTGAGATTCCTTCTGAACTAACCCAATGAGGTTTTGGATGAGAGCATCCGTATTGGGTGGTGGGTTCGAAGGTGGTTGAGGGTTGAAGGGTGGTTTTTGGAAACCTTGCTTATGTGGAGGGACGTATGTGGAATTTTGTTGAGGTTGTAGGTGTTGTGGGTTGAGAACATTTTGGCTTGTCCACCTCATGTGTAGATGGACATTATTGTTATTTGGATCATAAAAATTGTTCCCACGATAGTGCTGAAAGGCGGCACACGTCTCATTAGATGAGGTGCAAAATTTTGACACGTGCCCCTCTCCACCACACCTCTCACAAACAAAAGGTCCGTCTTGAACGGCGTTCACTTGGTACATTCCTCCTTTGCTCCCATTCCCAATCTCAAACTTCCCACCACTCTCCAGCTTATCTAACTTGGCCATCAAGGCCTCTATAGCAGCTACGTTAGACTCAGCTTTCCTTTGGTTACCACGGGAAGTCCCATGTTCAGCACGGTGGACAACAACATCTTCTATTATCTTGAGACCCTTAGTCTCTCCAGAATTCTCTTGGAACTTTCCGTTGGCTGCAGCATCCAAGTAAGCCCTGTTGTCGTCATAGAGGCCATTGTAGAACTGGTTACAAAGAAACCATTGTTCGAATCCATAGTGTGGTATGGATCGAACAAGTCTCTTGAACCTGTCCCAAGCCTCACTAAAATCTTCATTAGGCCCTTGCTTGAAACTTGTTATCTGCGCCCTTAGAGCATTGGTCTTGGCCGCAGAGTAGTACTTCCTGTAGAATGCTAAGGCCAAGGTGTTCCAATCTGTGACTCCCGCAGCAGTGCGGTCTAGATCTCTATACCATTCCCTTGCAGAATCCCTGAGAGAGAAGATGAACATAGTTTGTTTAATCTGGTCCTGTGTCACTCCTTCTGGGGGTGCAATAGAGCATATGTAATTTGTGAAGCTTTCAATATGCTTTGCGGCATCCTCATTGGCCGAGCCTCCAAATTGGTTTTTCTCAACCATAGTGATATAGGCAGGCTTGGCCTCGAATGGCTTCCCAGTACCTACAGGTAAAGTGAACCCTTTGTATAGGTCCTTCACCTGAGGCATGGAGTGACTGGCGATAGTAGCTTCCTCGGCCATGTTCTCTTCTTCTTTTGGAAAAACTTGGAAATAGGTATATGATGGTGTTTTCGGTGTGGATGGATTGTGAGGTGAATTTGGTTGTGAAGTTGGTGTTTTTGGTGAAGGTGGTTGTTCAAATATATCCTCTTGGAATAGGGAAGAAGGTGAAGGACCTATACAAAGGGTTCACTTTACCATGTTCTCTTCTTCTTTTGGAAAAACTTGGAAATAGGTATATGATGGTGTTTTCGGTGTGGATGGATTGTGAGGTGAATTTGGTTGTGAAGTTGGTGTTTTTGGTGAAGGTGGTTGTTCAAATATATCCTCTTGGAATAGGGAAGAAGGTGAAGGACCTATACAAAGGGTTCACTTTACCTGTAGGTACCTCTAAAAACTGCTTCCTCTTTTCTCTTAAAGTCCTCTCAAGCTCGTGGTCTATTGGTAGGAGTTCTCCTTGAACTGACCTGCGTATAAGATGGAAACTACAAGAAAAAAGTGAGAAGGTTTAAGGAACAAAAGTTCCTTAAACAAAAAGAAACAAAAACAAGAAACAATAAACACTAGCGTCACCTCCCCGGCAACGGCGCCAAAATTTGATGCCCGTCGTTGAGGGTACCAAAGATAAAATTTATAATTCCTAACCTTTAACTATAAAATTTATAATTCGTCTCGGTTTGACTTATTGGCACTTGATTAACGCTTTGAGTTGACTTTCCTTCGTTCCTTGGCTATGAAAAATCCCGAGGGCATAAGTTTGGTGTAAAATCGTCCCTTTTCCGCATAAATCTGCAAAAGTGCATAAAAATTCGAAAGTAGATAATTGTTGGGAAATAAAGGCCAAAACATAGTAAATGAGTGACCAAATGCGTGTAAAAATAGATGTAAAACATCATAAAATAGGCACGCATCAGCAGCAGCAATTGGTATTTGGACAGTGGATGCTCACGTCATATGACGGGAGATAAAAACCAATTTCTCTCACTAAAGGCCTATGATGGCGGTATGGTGACTTTTGGTGACAACAAACGAGGTGAAATAGTTGGTATTGGAAAAGTTGGTAAGTCAAAGTCACTATGCGTCGACAAAGTGTTGCTTGTCAAAGGTTTGAAGCACAATCTTCTTAGTATTTCTCAATTATGTGACCGTGGTAATATTGTTGAATTTCGTGCAAACGAATGTAGAATAATAGATGAAAAGACTAGGAATCTTATTCTTAGTGGTAATCGTGTTAGGGCTGTTTACATGACCAATCTTCACTCATTGTCGGGACAAACTTTATCTTGCTTGAGTGTTCAAAAGAATAACACTTGGCTTTGGCATAAACGACTTGGTCATGTGAATGCCAAAACACTAAATACCATAAGAAAACTTGACCTAGTAGATGGCATTCCCAATATAAAATTCGAATTCAAATCCCTATGTGATGATTGTGTAAAAGGGAAACAAGTAAAAAACTCCTTTAAATCCAAAAATGTCAATACCACTTCTCTACCATTAGAACTCATCCACATAGATCTATGTGGACCAATGCGAATCCCTAGCAAAGGTGGTAGTAGATACATTTGTGTAATTGTTGATGATTTCTCAAGGTACGTTTGGCTTTTGTTTCTAATTTCTAAGGATCAAACCTTTGATGAATTCCTTATTTGGGTCAAGAAGGCTCAAAATAAATTTGGATACAAACTCATTTCATTAAGATCCGATCATGGATCCGAATTTGAGAATTCATCTTTCAATGACTATTGTAATGAGTACGGTGTTAGCCATAATTTTTCTGCCGCTAGAACCCCACAACAAAATGGGGTAGTGGAAAGAATGAATAGAACTTTGGAAAACATGGCTAGGACTTTACTCATTAGCTCTAAGGTTCCTAGAAATTTTTGGGCAGAAGCGGTCAATACTTGTTATATTTATAACCGTGTTATGATCCGAAAGATGACAAACAAGACTCCTTATGAATTGCTTCGAGGTAGAAAACCTAACATTTCACACTTAAAATGTTTTGGTAGTAAGTGTTTTGTTCACAATAATGTAAAAGACAACCTTGGTAAGTTTGATGCTCGAAGTGATGAAGGAGTATTTGTTGGATATTCGGATCATAGTAAGGGTTATAAAATATATAACAAACGTACCATGAAAATGGAGGAAAGCGTACATGTAATATTTGATGAGCCAAGTTTGTTTATTTCTGATGATCAGGATAAAGAAGATGAATATGATGATGACTTTGAGATTGGCATGATCCGTCGTGATATGGATCAAGTGCTAGAAGAGGACGAGCAACAGTCTGATCAACCGTTGCATGAGGAAACCGGCCAAAATTCAGAGGGAACTAATACTCCTTCACCAACAGAAGAAGCCAGTTCCTCAGGGGGAAATCTGGAAAGGGAACAACAACTAAACATACAAACGGAGGAACAACCAAGTCCTCTCTCAACCAATTCCCAAAATTCAACAGTAGCACCTATTGTTGCACCAGAAACAAATAACTCCCCCGAACCACTTGTTCTCAAAAATTGGAAACATCAAAGCTCACATCCTCTATCAAACCTAACCAGTGATCTCAATTCAGGAGTAAAAACCAGATCATCCCTCCAAAATTACTGTGCATTTCATGCATTCATTTCAAAAATTGAACCAAACAATGTGACAGTAGCCTTGACTGATGAATACTGGACCATAGCAATGCAAGAAGAATTAGAGCAATTTGAACGTAACAAGGTATGGCATCTGGTTCCAAGGCCTGCCCAACGTACTGTCATTGGTACGAGGTGGGTCTTTCGCAATAAGCTTGATGATGTTGGAGAAATCGTACGCAACAAGGCTAGACTAGTAGTGCAAGGGTATAATCAACAAGAAGGGATTGATTATGATGAAACCTTTGCACCAGTAGCTAGACTTGAAGCCATACGTATGCTCATAGCTTTTGCATCCTTTCAAGGTATCAAACTCTTCCAAATGGACGTCAAAACCGCGTTTTTAAATGGATACCTTGAAGAGGAAGTCTTTGTTGAACAACCTCCCGGATTTATAAATAATGAATTTCCTAACCATGTTTTCAAACTTGACAAAGCAATTTACGGTTTAAAGCAAGCTCCCCGAGCTTGGTGTGACAGATTGTCCACGTTTTTACTTGAAAACGGCTTCTCACGAGGCTCGGTTGATAAAACGTTATTTATTAAGTGATGCCCGTCGTTTAGGGTACCAAAGATAAAATTTATAAACCAAACTAAAACTATAGATAGTGATAGTAAGGGTCGAACCACAAAGAGGTGGGGAGTGTTTATTGCTTGATGTTAATGTTTAAAGTAACAAAACTGGGGTTGATTGGTTGTTTACTAAGTCTAAGCAAAGATTAAAAACAAACAAATAATAAAAGATGAGAATAAAAATATAATAAAAGGGATGCTAGGATGTTTGGGTAACAAATAGCTAAGATAATATAAATCCTAAGGTAAACATGTATTGCAGTCGCGTAAGGGGTGTAACATATCCTTTCGGTCTATGGTACCTAATAGCTCCTTTCGGCCTATGCTATTAGTTCCTAGGTCTCACAATTATTGGGTGTCAACAATAAGGGTGATTCCTAAATCCTAGGTCACATGCCTTTCAGTCTTAAGTAACCTAGCCGTCTTAAGGTGTAAACCAACGCTCTTCCCGTATCTCTCAATCTTGGGTAGGTCATTACTAACATCCTACAAGTCTCCTTTCAGTCTCATTGTAGGGTATTATAGTCAACAAAGAAAGACGAAACAGAATACATACGCGAGTGGGTCGACCGACCGGCTATTCCAGTCGGCCGACCACCGCCTTGGTCGACCGACCCATTAATTGAGTCGGCCGACCACGGCTCTGCTACAGGTCGGTCTCGGAACCTATACTACCTACGCCTATTCATCCCCTACATCCTAACATATGAATTTAGCTACTCATAATTACTGGAACAATAATAAAAACGAGATTTGATATGGGAAACATGGTGAACGATAATCTAAACATGCAAGAATTAATAAAGCTTGGGCTTCTAACTTAAACCGGATGCAATAATAATAAGAACAATAATGAAACTAGATTAAAAGAGTAATTACCAGAGATGGAATTAAGGCAGAAAAGGAACCAACTTTATTGAATGCCTGAGAGTTATTGAAAGATTACAAATAAACTAAAGACGGAATAAAACTAAATTACGAACTTGATTATTATGGTGGATGAAAATTGATAAAAGCTAGATTGTAAAACTAGATTGTAACTTGATCATAAACCCTAAACAAAAGATTAGTTTATATAGGGCAGAAAATAGGAGTTTCCTAAAGACTCCATACTTCTAATCGATTTCCGAAAACGCTTCTGGGCTTCGTTGAGGTCGGTCGACCTACTTAGTGGGTCGGTCGACCTGTTTACGGGCTTAGGAAAATTCTGGGCTTCTTAGAACAAAGACCTGGTCGGCCGACCCATATAGTAGGTCGGTCGACCCGTTACTGCATAAGATTGCTTTGATTCGTCTCGGGTTTGACTTTTGATACTTGATTAATGATTCCTGTTGACTTTCCTTCGTTCCTCAATTATGCAAAAATCTCGAGGGCATAAGTTTGGTGTAAAATCGTCCTTTTTCCGCACAAATCTGCAAAAGTGCATAAAAATACGAAAGTGCACAATTGTTGGGAAATAAGGGCTAAAACATAGAAAATGAGTGATCAAATGCGTGTAAAAATAGATGTAAAACATCATAAAATAGACACGCATCAAATTCCCAAACCAAACCTTGCTTGCCCCCAAGCAAGAAATAGACTTGATCTTAACTAAAGGAACGATTTCAATCTCAGAGCGAAATTTACATGTTAGTCTAAACTAATGCCAAGTACAAAATGAGAAAGTATTTAAATCATGCAAACGAGTTATGGTGTCGTCAAACTTGCGAACTAGAGGCTATAGAGACTTTATACCATGGACTCTCGCGGTACGCTCGAGACACTCATGAAGCAAAGGGTGAGTATATGTAAAAGGTAGGAAGAAGTATATTGCAATGACACTCACCTAACTGCGACCCATGAAAACATGCCTGCAATCTAACATGAACAAGAATTCTACAACTTTGTATAATAAACTCATTAAGTGACTTGGATACATGCAATTGGGGTAATGAAAGATATGTGAGGTAAAAGGTAAAAAGTGGTTAAGATGTTTTTGGACATGTGGGGTTAGTAGCCAAGCTAGTAAGACCAGTTCCCAACAACATATTTCACAACTTTTGATATTAAGAAAGTGCTCTTTTGTAGCACAACTCTCACATTGTATATAAGAAAGGACTCCCAAATATTTTGAATGAGGTACGGGAGTGATAACACATAAAAGAAAGGAATTTGGAACGAATTTTTTTTTTTCATTCTGATGCTACCAGGTGGTCGGTCGACCCACGAAGGGGGTCGGTCGACTTCTTTCCTATACGTTTTGATTTCCTTTTTTTCGTTTTTCTTTTCTTTCTTTCTTTTTCTTTCTTTTTCTGTTCTTTCTCTTTTCTTTCTTTATTTCCTTCTTTCTTTTCTCTTTTTGCTCATGATAGCATACAAACCAAGATGCCTCAAAAGTCAAGCCATAGACCACAAATACTAGCTTGGAAGGGTAGGCTACGTATGGGATGTAGTTTTGGGGGAATAAAAAGGCAATTTTGGCTATGTGAAGCTTATGGGTAAATGTGAGAAAAGGGATCCCAAATGCACGTATCAAGACTCACAAAACGAGAAAGTAAAACAAGTATATAGCAATTCAGTTCATGTTTATGCATATTGATGTAACATGTTCCAAGGGGAGTACTACTCACATCCTAGACAACTGGTTTAAAAATGAAACCAGGAAATAAGCTCTAAAACTGAGATTGTATAGTAGGTTGCCAAGGTATAAGTCAAGTTTCAAGATATACAAATTGACAAAAACTCGTAGATATGCAAAAGACTCTCATACTAAAACAAGTTGACAAGGCAAGGCAAAGGCATAAACATGTAAGATAGCAAAGATCATCCTTGAAATACTCTCGCTCTGACTCGACCTATATGCTAAAATAAACGTGCATTTTTTGGAAGTTTTGAAATTTTTCATTTTTTTGGATTTTTTTTTATATGCAAGGAAAAGAAAAGAACGATGCAATACGGAAATGCAATAAACGTGTGACAAAATGCAATGCATGTGACACGAAACCATTCCCCAAACCAACCCGTACAATGTCCCCATTGTGCATTAGCCTAAGTAAAGGTTTCACAAAATTAAAAGAAAGATGCAAGTAAACAAAAACCAAGGAAAAACTGGAAAGAACTCACTGGGTTATGAAGCGCGTGAAAAACCTCCCCAAACCAGCGTAAGCTGGGAGGTTTTGGTGGCTAGCAGTGCCACTCAAGTACCCGAGATGATTGCACGATTCCCGAGGAAGAAACGAACAGGCTGTGACGGACTGGTAGGTCGACCGACCTGTGCTTTAGGTCGACCGACCTTCCTGCGGACTGCAGGAATTCCAGTATTATAGGGATTAGGTCGACCGACCCATATTTCCAGTCGGTCGACCCCTCTGCTGCACAGCGGTCTTCGTTTCTTCGTTAAACCTGAAAAAGCAATAAATATGCGCCCAACAAATGCGCGAGATGCCAGAAACAGGTCCAAAGTCTTAACTACGCAAGCATAACGGAAACAAGTTCTAAAACTACGAGCAAACCAAATCAAAAGGTCTCAAACAACAAAAGTAAATTGTCTTAAAAACTGAAAATTGAAACAACTATCCGCTAAAGATGCGGAATATCTCCGACCACGGCTTTTGACGACATGCCGTAGTTTCCAAAGTGTTTGCTTGAATAGCAAAACACATCTTCTTTCCACCGCAAAGCATATGCGACGAACTCTCTCCTGGATCTTGTTGCCTCTTTTTCTTGTCCTCCCGATCTACAACATCTGGGTCTTCATCTTCTTTGTAGCTCAAGAATCCCATCCCTCCTCTCTGCACTATGACTTCCTTTATTTTGGGTTTCCCCAAACCAATTCCTGCATTAGTCACAATAGAAGTATCCTCCATACTGCTCTCAATCTGGGGCGGAGGTGTAAAAACAGATACAGGAGTAGGCAATAAAGTAGGAGAAGTAGTGATGACCTTATACTTCTTTTCAGAAGCAATAACATTACAAGTGATGGGGGTCATAGGATCCTTTTTCCTATAAGATAGGCCATAAATGATGGAATGCTTTCCTACTTTGAAGGTTAAAGTCCCAGTGCCTACATCTATGATGGCTCCCGCAGTGTGGAGGAAGGGTCTTCCTAGTATTATGAGTATGTGGGCATCCTCAGGGATGTCCAGTACTACAAAGTCAACTGGGAAGAAAAACCTGTCTATACGCACAAGGATGTTTTCCAACACCCCTATTGGTTCCATAGACGTACGGTCTGCCATCTGGACAGTCACTCTGGTTACTGCAAAATTGGTCATTCCTAGTTTTAGGGCAACACTTAGGGGCATGACACTGATACTAGCTCCTAAGTCGCATAAGGCCTTTTTTACAGGGAACGTTCCTATATTGCAGGGGACAGAAAAACTGCCAGGGTCCTCCAACTTGTGAGGGGCAATGACATGTGATAGGAAGCTGGAGGACTCCTCAGTTAGGGCAACTGACTCAACTTTATCTAAAGACCTCTTTCTTGACAAAAGTTGTCTCATAAATTTAAGATAAGCAGGAACCTGCTGAACTAATTCTAAAAACGGAACTTGAACATTTAATGAACGAATTACGTCTTTAAATTTGTCAAAAGATACCTTGTCTTTTGAAGGTATGAGTCTTTCCGGGAAAGGAGGGGCTGAAGAGTCGGTATTTGCAGCCCTTTTCAGAAACCTAGGGTACTTATCACCCCGAAAAAGGAAGTCCCTCAAGTTGTTCGACAATTCGGGACGAAAAGGGGCCTCTTTCTCCGCATCGGTGGTCGTTCGACCCTCTTCCTCGGTCGATCGACCAGTTTCCTGTACAGCGGATTTTTCTGGGATCTGCTCTCAGGTCGGTCGACCTGGCTCCTGGGTCGGTCGACCTTCCTCGCTGTCAGTCAGCTTCAGCTGTTTTTCTTTCTCTTTTTCACCTCCCACTTTAGCTCCACTTCGTAGGGGTATGATATTTAGAGTCTTTTTTTTCTGGTCCGTCTTGGTCGGAAGTTGACCCGGAGCCCTAATATCGTTCTTGCGCGCGATTTGAGCAATATGAGATTCTAACATCTTCATCCCTGCTTCCCTAGCCTGAGATTCCTTCTGAACCAACCCAATGAGATTTTGGATAAGAGCGTCTGTGTTGGGTGGTGGGTTTGAAGGTGGTTAAGGGATGAAGGGTGGTTTTTGGAAACCTTGCTTATGTGGGGGAATGTATGTGGAGTTTTGCTGAGGTTGCATGTGTTGTGGGTTGAGAACATTCTGGCTTGTCCACCTCATGTTGGGATGGACATTATTATTATTTGGCTCATAAAAATTATTCCCACGATAGTGTTGGAAAGCGGCACATGTCTCATTGGATGAGGTACAAAATTTTAACACGTGCCCTTCTCCACCACACCTCTCACAAGCAAAGGGTCCGTCTTGAACGACATTCACCTGATAAATACCTCCCTTGCTCCCACTTCCTATATCGAACTTCCCTCCAGCTTCTAGCTTCTCTAACTTGGCCACCAAGGCCTCAATAATAGCTACGTTAGACTCAGCCTTCCTTTGGTTACCGCGGGAAGTTCCATGTTCAGCGCGGTGCACAGCAACGTCCTCTATTAGCTTGAGACCCTTAGTCTCTCCGGAATTGTCTTGGAACCTTCCATTGGCCGCAACATCTAAGTAGGCCCTGTTGTCATCATAGAGGCCATTGTAGAACTGGTTACAAAGAAACCATTGTTCGAATCCATGGTGTGGTATGGATCGAACAAGTCTCTTGAACCTGTCCCAAGCCTCACTGAAATCCTCATTAGGTCCTTGCTTGAAATTTGTAATCTGCGCCCTCAAAGCATTAGTCTTGGATGCAGAATAGTATTTTCTGTAGAATGCTAAGGCTAAGGTATTCCAATCTGTGATTCCCGCAGTAGTGCGGTCTAAGTCTCTGTACCATTCCCTTGCAGAGTCCCTAAGAGAGAAGATAAACATGGTCTGCTTAATCTGGTCCTGCGTCACTCCTTCTGGGGGTGCAATAGAGCATATGTAATCTGTGAAGATTTCAATATGCTTTGCAGCATCCTCATTGGCCGAGCCTCCAAATTGGTTTCTCTCAACCATAGTAATATAGGCAGGCTTGGCCTCGAATGGCTTCCCAGTACCTGCAGGTAAAGTGAACCTTTTGTATAGGTCCTTCACCTGAGGCATGGAGTAACTGGCAATAGTAGCTTCCTCTGTCATGTTTTCTTCTTCTTTCGGAAAAACCTGCAAGTAAATATAAGGTGGTGTTTTTGGTGAAGGTGGATTGTTGGGTGAATTTGGTTGTGAAGTTGGTGTTTTTGGTGAAGATGGTAATGGTGGTTGTTCAAAGATGTCCTCTTGGAATAAGGAAGATGGTGAACCTCCTTCCTTACTCGCTAGAAGTTGCTTCCTCCTTTCTCTTAGAGTCCTCTCAAGCTCGTGGTCAAGTGGTAGGAGTTCTCCTTAAACTGACCTGCGCATAAGACGGAAACTACAAGAAAAAAGTGAGAAGGTTTAAGGAACAAAAAGTTCCTTAAACAAAACAAAAGAAACAAAAACAAGAAACAATAAACACTGGCGTCACCTCCCCGGCAACGGCGCCAAAATTTGATGCCCGTCGTTGAGGGTACCAAAGATAAAATTTATAAACCAAACTAAAACTATAGATAGTGATAGTAAGGGTCGAACCACAAAGAGGTGGGGAGTGTTTATTGCTTGATGTTAATGTTTAAAGTAACAAAACTGGGGTTGATTGGTTGTTTACTAAGTCTAAGCAAAGATTAAAAACAAACAAATAATAAAAGATGAGAATAGAAATATAATAAAAGGGATGCTAGGATGTTTGGGTAACAAATAGCTAAGATAATATAAATCCTAAGGTAAACATGTATTGCAGTCGCGTAAGGGGTGTAACATATCCTTTCGGTCTATGGTACCTAATAGCTCCTTTCGGCCTATGCTATTAGTTCCTAGGTCTCACAATTATTGGGTGTCAACAATAAGGGTGATTCCTAAATCCTAGGTCACATACCTTTCAGTCTTAAGTAACCTAGCCGTCTTAAGGTGTAAACCAACGCTCTTCCCGTATCTCTCAATCTTGGGTAGGTCATTACTAACATCCTACAAGTCTCCTTTCAGTCTCATTGTAGGGTATTATAGTCAACAAAGAAAGACGAAACAGAATACATACGCGAGTGGGTCGACCGACCGGCTATTCCAGTCGGCCGACCACCGCCTTGGTCGACCGACCCATTAATTGAGTCGGCCGACCACGGCTCTGCTACAGGTCGGTCTCGGAACCTATACTACCTACGCCTATTCATCCCCTACATCCTAACATATGAATTTAGCTACTCATAATTACTGGAACAATAATAAAAACGAGATTTGATATGGGAAACATGGTGAACGATAATCTAAACATGCAAGAATTAATAAAGCTTGGGCTTCTAACTTAAACCGGATGCAATAATAATAAGAACAATAATGAAACTAGATTAAAAGAGTAATTACCAGAGATGGAATTAAGGCAGAAAAGGAACAAACTTTATTGAATGCCTGAGAGTTATTGAAAGATTACAAATAAACTAAAGACGGAATAAAACTAAATTACGAACTTGATTATTATGGTGGATGAAAATTGATAAAAGCTAGATTGTAAAACTAGATTGTAACTTGATCATAAACCCTAAACAAAAGATTAGTTTATATAGGGCAGAAAATAGGAGTTTCCTAAAGACTCCATACTTCTAATCGATTTCCGAAAACGCTTCTGGGCTTCGCTGAGGTCGGTCGACCTACTTAGTGGGTCGGTCGACCTGTTTACGGGCTTAGGAAAATTCTGGGCTTCTTAGAACAAAGACCTGGTCGGCCGACCCATATAGTAGGTCGGTCGACCCGTTACTGCATAAGATTGCTTTGATTCGTCTCGGGTTTGACTTTTGATACTTGATTAATGATTCCTGTTGACTTTCCTTCGTTCCTTAATTATGCAAAAATCTCGAGGGCATAAGTTTGGTGTAAAATCGTCCTTTTTCCGCACAAATCTGCAAAAGTGCATAAAAATACGAAAGTGCACAATTGCTGGGAAATAAGGGCTAAAACATAGTAAATGAGCGACCAAATGCGTGTAAAAATAGATGTAAAACATCATAAAATGGACACGCATCATTAAGTCACAAGGAACTGAACTGTTGCTTGAATAAGTATATGTCGATGATATTATTTTTGGTGCAACAAATAACGTTCTTTATAAGTATTTTTATGATTTGATGACATTCGAATTTGAAATGAGTATGATGGGAGAACTAGGATTTTTCCTTGGTCTTCAAATCAAAAATATGAACATGGAACAATGATTCATCAACAAAAGTACATAAAAGAAATGTTAAACAAGTTTGGGTTGTCCGACTCCAAACCAATGCCTACCCCCATGATGTCCAAAGTCAAACTCGACAAAGATGAAGAAGGTAAGAGTGTAAGTGAGAAGATTTATCGAGGTATGATTGGCTCACTTCTCTACTTAACCGCAAGTCGTCCGGATATACAATATAGTGTTTATGTATGTGCTCGTTTCCAAGCAAATCCTAAAGAATCACACTTCAAAGCTGTAAAACGGATTTTTAGGTATTTGGTTGGAACACAAGGAGTACATCTTTGGTATCCAACTCATTTTGAACTTGATCTTGTAGGTTTTTCGGATGCGGACTATGCCGGTGATCTCGTGGAAAGAAAAAACACGTCGGGAATTGCAACGTTCCTTGGACCGTGCATAATTTCATGGGCTTCAAAGAAATAAAACACCGTTGCATTGTTCACGGCCGAAAGTGAGTATGTAAGTGCCGCTCTTTGTTGTGCGCAAATTCTATGGGTAAGACAACAATTACATGACTACGGTCTAATTTTCAAAACTACCCCTATTTTTTGTGATAACACTAGTGCCATCAACATTTCAAAAAATCCAATACAACACTCACGTACCAAACACATAGACATCCGACATCATTTAATACGTGATCAAGTGGAAAAAGGTCATATATGCTTAAGTTTTTGTAGAACCGAAGATCAACTTGCGGATATTTTCACAAAACCGTTGGAAAGAGAACAATTCGAAAGACTTCGGTCGGAAATTGGTTTCCGTGACAAAATGTAACGAAATGAAAAAATCACGTACTTCTCCTACATGATTGACTAAAGGAGGTAACTTAATGCATGCTAAAATAAGTAATCATTACTATGTTAATATTATGTGTAGTACAAGTTATGTAAGATAAAAATTACAATTAAAAGAATAGTGTACTTTAAACAAGTGTTGAGCCACTCAAAATTAATTGTCTTGTCAAATCACAAACCAACCATCCCTCTTAAAAGTAAACCACCTACATTTATCCTCTTATTCCCCATGCAAATTATACTTTCATTGTAAAAATTCAAAAAGCAAAAGAAAAAAACTGTCAACCTCTCTCCTTCCTCACCCGTCCATAACCGTACACCCTCCACCTCCCTTCTTCAATAAAATGCCTCCCAAAAACCTTTCAAGATAACTACAAAACCTTAGAAACACCTTCAACCCAAAATTCATTGCAAAAATAAAAATGTCCGCTCAACCCGAATCAAATGTTACCACCGCCTCCGAATCCACCAAAACCGTTCAATCCCGTAAGAAGGTGGCTGTCAGAGGTGGTAAAACTGGCAGAAAGATGCGTGGCAAGGGACGAAGGGAACCCATTTCCCTTCAACTTGATCCTTCGGTGGATTTTGACACCGATGAGGAGGAAGAAGGTGATAAAAATAAGGATGCAAATGTCAGAGAAAATGAGGAAGAAGCAAGGTCTGACATCCCTGATTTGAATATCGATGAAAATGAGGCCACTGAAAGTGATAAGATTGATCAAGTAATGGAAAATCTTAGTAAGAAAAAGGAAAAGGAGATGAAAAAATTGAAGGAAAAGGAGAAAAATAAAAAGGAAGCAACAAAGAAAAATCGAAGGAGGGTGTGGAGGAAGAAGAAAATGAGGTAGTTGAAACACTCCATGAGATGAGTGCTAGCAAAGAAAAAGAGAACTCAGAGATTAATGAAGAAAGTGTGGGAACAAAGGAGAAACATACGGAGGCTATGGAAGAGGATGAAACAGTGGGCACCACTGTTGAAAAGGAAAAGGAAGGAGATCAGAATGCGGATGAGGTGTTCGAGGAAATGCTTGACCCACTGTTTTCCGAACCCTCTTCCAAGACCCGTTCCAAGGGAAAAATGCCTGCAATATTTGAAGAAGAAGAGGTTGATGAGTTCCCCTCGGAAAGTCCATCCACCAAAGAAACCAAAACCGTCAAAAGAAAAGGGTCCGGGTCAAAAACCCGCACGGCAAAGAGGGCCAAAACTTCGAAGCTCTTGTCCTCTCTTGAAGAAGAAGATGAGGAAATTCTAGAGGACAAGACACTCACCAACACTTGTCGTGCTCTTGCCGTGTCCTCATACTCAGATGCCTTCAAAAACGATGTGGCAAACCATCTCAACTCTCTTGACTTGCCGGAGGACACATTGAAAACATGTCACGGTATCCTCAACTGTTGCTTTCACAGTGGAAGACGCTACCGCAAGTCTTGGTATGATTCATCACCCGCTTTTAAGTATTTTAAGGAGGCTATGTATGCACAGGGTTGGGTGAACCTTTTCGACAAGTATAGTCACATGTACTTGTCCGAAGTCATTCAATTCTATGCAACAGTCAGAGTTGATGTTGCTTCGGGTACCCTTTCGGCTGTTATGAACCGTAAACCATTTGTTCTTACTGTTGAGCGACTTGCTGGGTTGCTTGAGATTTCTGATGTGCGGTTGACAACCTTTCCCAAACGTGACTGGGGGGAATTTGAGGAGGTTACAAGTGCCCAAGTACTCAAGGTACTTCGCCCTAGTGCTACCGAGGGCCCAACCAACATATATGCCATTGAACTTCCTGCCCCAATCCGCTTTGTCTTTAACCTAGTATTCCGCAACCTTCTGCCTAGCAACAACAGCCGGGGGAGATGCTCTCTTCTCGACATGCTTCTCATTCACCATATTATTAAGCACAAACCCATCAACCTTCTGCGCCTTATATTTTCCCGAATCCATGAAGCGGCCACCGGTTTCCAAAACGGTGTTTTTGACACTACTTTTGTGGTGCCATATGGTATGTTGCTGTCATTGGTGTTTTCTGCTGAGAGGGTGGTGAAAAAGGGTAGCCCAGTTGTGGAGAAGTTGAGTGATGAGATGTCATCAGGGTTGTTGTCACGGATGAGCATGGTCGTGGTTAATGGAGTTTTGGTGAAGAAAACTCAAGCAACAGTGGGACAGAGTGTTGATCAGCGTGAGGTCCTTGCTCGGTTGAATCAGCTGGCTGAAACAATGGGGCAGCTTGTTAAGGACGTGAGATATCTTAAAGGAGCAATGGCTGAGCTCAAAACCATGAATGAAGACCTTCTTGAGCGCTTTGCCTCCTAAAAAATCAACCATCCCCACTAATCATTAACCCCCCTTCCCGGGGCTTTTCAAAAACTTGTTCTAAGTACACTGTTTATTTTGTTGTTGTTTTTGTTTTATGAACTTTACGTACTATGCTTGTATGAACTGTGTTGTGTGAACTCTTTTGCAGGTGCATTAGTCCACCCTTGATGATGTCAAGAGGGGGAAGTATGTGTTTTAACATGTGTTGTTGTGTGTCTCGTAACTCTTAGGCTAACGTTCACCGTGAATATGTCTTAGCTCGTTGCTTGGAACGAACTACTTAGACTAAGGCATATAAATTCTTAACCTCTTGATCATATGTGAACAATTATGTTAGATGTCTAGACCGACCTTGGGTTTAGGGGAAAAAAATCACATGTTTTAGGCTTGTCATCATCAAAGGGGGAATTTGTTGGAACATTTTAGTTGATGATGAGAAGACCTTGTATCTATTAATTGTTTGTTCTTAGTAGCATGAATTGAATATTCAAGGCAAAGGAAAATGGATTGAAGAACAACGGCAACAAGAGATCATCCATTGTGTTTCAAACATGTTCAAGAAGAACAACACAAGTCAAGAACAAACCCCTTGTAACCTAAGTCACAAATGTAAGAGTAAGTGGAACATTCTTGTTAAAGTCAAGTGATTGCTTAGTCATGCAACAGTCCATTAGACTGTTGTGTCTGTACCGCATGGAGATTTTTATAACGAGAAAAATCATTTCGAGAAACTTGCAAAATGGTCGTCTTAGTTTTCTGAAAATAATTGTCAAAATCTATTTTCTTGTAAAATCGTCTTCTCTTTTGGCTCGCACGAATTGAAGCATGAAACCCGTCTTATTCATAGTGTACCGTATTTCGTAAAATAATAAGAACTTGTGAATTGTTTACATTTCAAATGTAAATAGTACTTGAGCATCTTATTAGAAGATATTTTACAATGAAATCTGATTTGCTTTATCAAAAGCCAATGAAAACTAAACAACTTTTGCTTGTCAAGTGGGCTAGCTATTATCCAATGGAAGTACACATTGGATAATACCCAAGTTTTGAGTACTATAAAAGAAACCACTTAGCTAGCCTCATTTAATGCTAAGCCTTTTACAACATTTATTGAAGTATTTCTGCAAAACTTTTATGCTTTCAAAGACGATCTTTCTTTAAGTTTTGCAAAATCATTTTAAGTCTCAAAAGTCCTCAAACGTTTTTCAAACACGGTTTGAAAACCTCCATGTATCAGTAAGTTGCACTATGACATAATGAGTTTGTTCCATGATTCTTGTGTTTAGATCTTAAATGTAAATCTCCACGTTCTTAAGTGAACATCTGAGATTCTGATCCTGTAAACCAGAGATAGAACTTCTTAAACTCTTGAAGCGGAGTAGCTTTAAGTTTGAGTCAAGTCTTGAAGCGGAGTAGCTTTGAGCAAATGCAACCGGAGTAGGTTGGCGAGTTATTTTACTTGTATTCGTTTAGTTGTTGGAGTAAATTTCTAAACAATCAATAAAATAACGGTTGGACGTAGGTCTCGGAGTAGAGACTGAACCAATTTTTTAACTTTGGTTGTTTGTTTATTTACTTACATACTCTTCGCTTTTTCTTGCTTGCTTGAACGATTCCAAGTTTCTGTGTAACAGTCAATCATACTATTGCATAGAACACTTTGCTCAGCTTGTGAACTTACTCGTTATTAAGTCTCTCAAGTGTAGTTGTCGTTAAAATCTTAAAAAGGTCACACCTAATTCACCCCCTCCCCCTCTTAGGTGTTTAATCGTTCTTAACTCTTCACATCCTTCGCTCAGCCAAGCCCCATTGAACCCGTCCCCTATCGTCGCGACAAAAAACCCCCAGGCCCATACCATGTCCAACTTTCGTCCCTGCATCAACATTAAGAATAACAGCCCTCCTTTCCTCTCCATTGTAAAACCCCTCGCGAAAGCGGAAATAATTAAACATATAAAGTACTAAAAATGCAGCGGAATTAAAATCAATGATAATCAACAAACACGTTAGAACCTAATAAAAGCAATCACAAGACAGGCTACAATATAAGTCATTAAATCTACCCCATCTCTCATTCATTATTTGATTATAAGGTCAAGTTAAGGTTGGGGCTACATGAGTGCGTCGGGAGCGATAACGCTCTGATACCAACTGTAAAACCCCTCGCGAAAGCGGAAATAATTAAACATACAAAGTACTAAAAATGCAGCGGAATTAAAACTTTTTAACATAAACACGCGAGGTGAATTAAAACTGAAAACTGAAGCTGATATAAACAAAATAGATAAGTATAACAGTCTAAGTACTGAAATGAAATATGCACAACAGCCTGGGATGGAACATCCCTACAGGCACTCAAAACAACTGTATCAAAACTAGAGTCTAGCTAACGTAATGGGTAAGTCATATCGATGAATAGGATCATCGCTCGCTAGCTCCATGTGAACCCTCCATCAACCATCCTGTATGTACCTACATACATGTAAACATGTACGCCACAATCAGTGGGGAGTGACTAGAGTTCTCCTAGCCACCTTTTGTAACGACACGTAACACAGAAATACAAACATAATACTCCAACATATATAAACATGTGAAGTATAATCTCATCAACTGAATCTCGTACTATCATGCAATCATTAATGCACGGCTCTCAACCAACTTCGGAAACCATTTGGAAGGAGAGCCGGTTTCCCTACTGGTTGCCCGGTCGGGGGGTCTTTCAGTCCAAACTATTTACGAAACTGACTAAAGAGTCATCCAATGCCTTGGATGAACAAAACATAAACAAGGTAATATAATCATCAATATCATCAAGCATATCTGACACTGTACCAATCTCAAGGCAAGCAGATATAAAACAACAAGTAAAAAGGTTCAGCGGTCAACTTAAGACATAACCTAGATACTTAAACACTTTCACAATCAAGGACTCAGAGACCAACTTAAGGCATAGACCTTGATATCAACAAACACAAGTAATGGGTCCAGAGGTGAACTTAACACATATCCCACTACCAAAACAATGTCGGGTCCAGAGGTGAACTTAACACATATCCCATCATACAATCCAAGTAAAGGGTCCAGAGGTGAACTTAACACATATCCCACTACCAAAACAATGTTGGGTCCAGAGGTGAACTTAACACATATCCCAACATACAATCCAAGAAAAGGGTCCAGAGGTGAACTTAACACATATCCCTATACATAACACAGTAATGGGTCCAGAAGTGAACTTAGCACATATCCCACTACAAACAAATGTCGGGTCCAGAGGTGAACTTAAAACATATCCCAACATACATCCACAAGCAAAGGGTCCAGAGGTGAACTTAACACATATCCCGATGCTACAAACAAGTATTGGGTCCAGAGGTGAACTTAACACATATCCCAATACACAGCTATCGCACACCGGGTCCAGAGGTGAACTTAACACATATCCCGTGTACGACAACCAATCACGTATCAGGTCCAGAGGTGAACTTAACACCTATCCTGACACGCCACAAGCAAAACACGTAATGGGTCCAGAGGTGAACTTAACACATATCCCATCACGCGACATACAACTCACGTGTTAAGCTCAGAGGCCAGCTTAAGGCATACCTTAACACGCATCAACCAATAACATCCAAAGATAGAAACTAACCTATAGTTCTAACTTCTTAAACCACTAAACAACACTTAATTGATCCCGGGAACTAAGATGAGAAAGAGCCGGTTTCCCTTTCAGTTACCCGACCGGGGGGTCTCTATCCTCTCTGCATTCCCGAACCCAATATAGTGTCGCCCATCCTCTGGGGACCTCAAACACACATAAAAGGTACGTGGAACGAATCTCAAACAAAACCGATAAACCGTTTGAAAGTTATAAACAAAACAATGAGAACAGGGGCTCTCAGCCGGTCCGGGACAGGCTGTCGGTCAGCCGGCTGGAAGTCCCTTCCCCTGCCATTGCAAAATCTGAAAAACAATGAGAAAGGGCTCTCAGCCGGTGGAACGTCCGCCGGCCAGCCGGCTAGGAGTCCCTTCTCCTAAGCCTTCGTTAAAAATCTTAAAACAACATGGAGAGACTCTCAGCCGGTGAACCGGCTGCCGGTCTGCCGGCTGGGAGTCTCTCCCAAGCCTTTGCAAAATTTTCCTAAAACCCAAAGAGGGATTCTGAGCCGGTCGACCGGCGGCCGACCTGCCGGCTCAGAATCCTTCCTCAACCAATTCAACACAAAAACACCAAACTAAGACTCTGAGCCGGCCGACCGGCTGCCGGTCAGCCTACCGGCTCAGAGCCCGATGTACGCAGAAAACGCATTTCCTAAAACAATCAAAAATTCTCAAATCGATTCAAGACTTCTAAACTCACAACATACAAAGATTGCCCAACATATACAATTATCAAATACACTAACTACCAGCAATTAATTCCACAAACAATCCTCTGTTGGGGCTGGTGTCCTTGACAATTAAGTACAATGACTTATTAAATCTCTTTAAGGATCACAAGGGCATACTTTTGTATCATTACCAGTTGATCCACGTTTATCAATAACGGTTGGCTTGCTAGATAAGTTTGACGTTATTGTCATACGGATGGCGGTGATCAACTGGTCCCTATACGTCACACCTATAGGACACGTTTGAGAGATGTGAAGGTATGAAAATACAATCACATTTTGCCGGATATGACTAAACAGTTAGTCAGAGGTATTGACTATTAAATTAGTCAATAAGATGTCGAGATTATTATTTAATACGGATTAAATAATTTTAGCTAATACGGATTACATGATTAATTCGTAAATTAAATATAAACGGTTATATTTAATTAAATATTGTATTCGCGTATTAATATAAACAGTTATATTAATTTGGGTAATTATACAATATCGTATTTTGTCAGACCATTATTAATATATCGACTGTATTAATATCTGATAACATGTTACGATTTATAAATAAAACCCGCGAACAACTTAAAGCTAATTGGGTCGAATCACGAATTAGAATAAGGTAAGAGTGGAAAGCCCACTCCTACCCTATCTCCAATTCGGCCGAAACCTAGAGACTACATAAGGAGAGTTTTTCTCCTTATGTCAGTCACTCTTGGTGCACTGTTAAATTATCTCAAGGTAAAATTAGGGTTTTGAGACATTCTTTTCCCAAAACCTCAGATCTCACATCTAAAACTCAATAGCTCTCCCAATATTGCAAGGCAATTGGAGAGGATTTCTAGCACACGCGGCCACGTCTCAAACTAAGTCTTGGGTGCAAGTTATAGGAGGGAATTTACTTTAATTCCTGTTCTTAGGCCATAAGCACAAAGGACCAAAGGTTGAATTCTTTTTCTTATCCTTTTTAATCTTATGACTATAAACACAACTGTATTTTTCATTATAATCCTGCAAATTTAGGGTGAATACGCGTTTTATTCCCCACAAGTGGTATCAGAGCCATAGGCGATGAAAATTTTACTTTTGTGTTTTTCATAAGTTTTTTTTAAAAGATTTTGAAAAATCTCGTTTCTGCTGCTGCGTCGGTCGGTCGACCAGTTTTAGCGGTCGGTCGACCGCCCCTGTGTGAGTTTTCTGTTTTTTTTTTAAAAAACAGTTTCCTTTGTGAGCTTTCGATCTTGTTTTTCGATTCCTGTTTACATATTGTTAATTAATCGATATTCTTGACAATATGTGAACCCTTGTTGATGTTAATTTTGATTTACTTGTTTTAATCAAAATTTAAAGGTAAAAACTTGTTTTAATTTCAAAAAGTGCAGCGTTTTGCGTTTTCTGAAATTCGTTTTTACTGCTTGTTGGTCGGTCGACCTAATTAATAGGTCGGTCGACCGATCTTACTGTTGCAGAAATTTTCCGTTTTTCGGCAGGAGGTCGGTCGACCACAAGTTCTGGTCGGTCGACCTCCCCCCCTGTAACAGACTCGTTTTTTTTATTTTCGAAAATAACATGTTTTATTTTCACATGGCTTAAAATAATATACTATATACGGAAATAGTGTATTATTTAGTGAAACGGTTCACCCTCGTTTGATACATATTGTTTTAAAACAGTTTAAAATAATGGATTATATGTTTGTTAAAATTGGTGATTAAAACGGTATAGTCACTTAATTTTAATCTTAAAAGGTGGTTTGGTATAAATTTATTAATCATAATAACAGTATTATGTCATGTATAAATTGTTTTTAGTTGATGCATTTTATTTATCGTCTTGTGAATGCCTTGAATGCTTTCAATAACGTATTTAATTTTTGCAAACGGTTGTAACTTAGTGTGGCCTTAGAAGATTGTGTCACCGTAATGAAGGGACACGATCTTGCTTGTAATTTTGAGATCTTGAATCTCCGTTTTGGGTTTTTGCCATGTAATTACTTTTGTATTTAAATTAGAATGTATCTAGGACTACTTTTGTAATTTAAATTAGTAATTTTGTGAAGACCAAAGACAAGACGGAGGCCGGATGCTCACTCCCGCTGCAAGGACCAAGATGGAACATCAAGACAAGCTTCTAGGGTCCAACAGTGGATTCCAAGTTGTTTTATGTTTATTTTGGTAGGATAGGCCACACTAGGACTTTTATTTACGTTTATTGCATTTACCTTTATGCTTTCTTCGATAATAGCTTGCATCATATTCCGCCTAAACCAAACCACCTATATCATGCCTGAAAACTGACTCATGTAGAGGTTACGCGTTAGTTTTCTGTGACAATACAGATGTCACATGTCAATTGCAAAGCCATCACTTTATTTAATTCATTCACGCATTTGCTAGATATTAGTTCACTTAATATGAATAAATAAAATTTGATGGGGTCTTCCTCGTATAACCAAAAATTGAGACTAGTCTTTATAAATCAGCCTCCCATGAATCCCTTCTTCGTCGGTAGGCATAATATGACCCCTTCTACGTCGGGTAAGTGGGAACAGATGATTTATTTTATCTCAACATCATGGTCACTCGATACTATCTAGTGACTGAGATGGACTAATAGATAGGATATACAGAAATCTATCGACCAAGAGTTCCAACGGTGGAATTAGCCAAACTGTGGGCTTATCAATATACGGAAATTGAATCTTGGGATCGTTTATATAATTCTTGAGGGAGATCAATTATATAAATGCATGAGTCTACGAGTTTAAATTCAATTTAATATAGACTTAAATCACAACAATAAGTTGCTTATATGGTTTTGTTTTATCTTCTTTTTCCAGTGTAGAACACGTTCATTAAAACTGCTGTATAACTAAAATGGCTGGTGAAGACCCAATGCCAAGTGCCAAGCTAGCACGTGAATCCTGGCTAAAGGCCTTCATGGACTCCATGAATCAGTCAACTAGACTGAGGAATGATGGGTCAAACTTCTCTGACTGGGAGGCAGCACTACGGAATGCTGCCATTGCTGACGGAAAGCTCAAGTTCTTAACTGAGCCCATTCCGCCACACCCAAGAACTGGAGCTAGAGCCAACGATGTTCGCGCTCATAGCGACTTCGTCATGGAAGCGGGTGCGATAAAGAACGTACTCATCTATGCAATGGAATCTAATTTGCAAAGACGCTTCATAACCCATGGTGCAAACAAGATTTTCACCACGCTCACTAACGAATTCTCAAAGGCTCCGAGAATCGTTTCTTATGAGCATACCTGTCGCTTCTTTGAGGCGAAACTCCAGAAGGGCCAAGCTGTTAGCCCACATATTCTTCACATGATTGAGAATATCGAGAAACTGGAGGCCCTAAACTGCAAGATCAATGAGAACATAATCGTTGACCGAATGCTTCATTCACTTCATGATGGGTTTGCCCTCTTTAGGGCCAACTATTACATGAATGACATGAAGAAGACTCCTCATGAGCTCCACTCCCTTCTCGTACAGACCGAGAAGGATCTGAAATTAAGTGGGAGCATGAAGCAGGATGTTCTCATGATCTCCAGTAAGGGAAAGGGTAAAGGGAAGGCTAAAGCTCAGGGCGACCTAGCAGTAGGTAAGCCCAGGTTCAAGAAACCAGGATTTACTAAGAGTGGGCCAGGTGAGTCGAGCAACTCACAGGGCAAAACAAAGAGCAAGGATACTAGCATAGAATGTCACCATTGCCACAAGACTGGGCATTGGAGGCGCTCATGCCCCGTGTATCGTGAGGACATTAAGGCAGGTCGCGTTACTCCTGTTGGTATGTCTTCTTCTTCTTTTATTCACATGATTGAGATTAACCATGCAAGTTACGGAACTTGGGTACTAGATACTGGTTGTGGTTCTCATCTATGTAATCATGTGCAGGGCCTCCGAAACCAAGAACCCCTAATCAAGGGTGAGGTTGACCTGCGTGTCGGGAATGGAGCACGTGTTGCTGCAATCTCGAGGGGAACATACGTGATCCAGCTACCAAGTGGATTCGAGTTATCTTTATATAACTGTTATTATGTTCCTTGTTTGTCCAAAAACATTATTTCAGTTTCTGCGCTTGACAAACTCGGTTTTTCATTTGTAATAGAGAATAATAGCTGTATTTTCTCCTTACACAATATGATTTATGGCAAGGCAGTTTCCATGAATGGAATTTATGTTTTAGATCAAACCACCGAGATATTACATGTGAATAATAAAAGGTTAAAGGTAGGTGACAAAGATCAAACTTACTTATGGCATTGTCGTATGGGACACATAAATGAGAAACGCGTAAAACAGCTCATACAGAACGGAGCTATCTCGCCCTTTGATTTCGAATCATATGGCACGTGTGAATCATGTCTCATCGGCAAAATGACTCGTATTTCCTTCAAAGGTGTTGGAATGCGCGCTGCCGACCTATTAGGACTCATACATACCGACGTATGTGGCCCTATGTCGATCAACGCACGAGGAGGCTATAGGTATTTCATCACTTTCACGGATGATTTGAGTAGATATGGCTATGTCTACTTGATGAAACATAAAAGTGAATCCTTTGACAAGTTCAAAGAATACCAGAATCGGGTACAGAACCAGCTGGGTAGAAAGATTAAAGCACTACGTTCGGATCGTGGTGGTGAGTATCTTTCACACGAGTTTGATCAACACCTTAAAGACTGTGGCATCGTGCTACAGTTGACTCCACCTGGAACACCACAATTAAATGGTGTGTCCGAACGGAGAAATCGAACTTTACTTGATATGGTTCGATCCATGATGAGTCACACCGTTGTGCCTGATTCATTGTGGGGCTATGCTCTTTTGTCGGCCGCTCTAATACTTAACCGAAGTCCGTCTAAAGCTGTTGACAAGACTCCATTCGAGTTATGGAAGGGAACGGTCCCTAACTTGTCCTTTATTCGGGTTTGGGGCTGCGAGGCTTATGTCAAGTGGAGACACGAGGATAAGCTCGGCCCGCGATCGGTCAAGACATACTTTATAGGTTATCCAAAGGGAACTTTTGGTCATTACTTCTACTCGCCAACCGAACAACGTGTTTTTGTTGCGGCTAGTGCAACGTTCTTAGAGAAAGAATTTCTCGCGAACAAGTCGAGTAATAGAACCTTCGAGTTATCGGAGGTTCAAGAACCAACTGCCGAGCAACCATTGGAGGAAACAGTTCCTTCAAGCGAGGCTGCGGTAGATATTCCTGAGGAACCTAGGAGGTCGGGAAGAGTCTCTATTCCACCGGACAGATACATTGGTATGGTCGAGGAACACGATACAGATGACGTCTTACTCCTAGAGGGTAATGAACCCACAACCTATAAAGGTGCCATGACCAGTTCTGACTCAAAGCTATGGCTAGAAGCCATGCAATCCGAGATGGACTCCATGTATGAGAACAACGTGTGGGATCTTGTGGACCTACCTACAAAGGTACGTCCCCTTCAATGCAAATGGCTTTACAAGATAAAGCATGCCGTGGAAGGACAACAAGATATCCACAAGGCTAGGTTAGTTGCTAAAGGTTTCACTCAAGTGCCAGGCTTGCACTATGATGAGATCTTTGCACCCGTAGTCATGCTACGTTCCATTCGGATTATCTTAGCGATAGCCGCATTTCATGACTATGAAATATGGCAAATGGACGTTAAAACCGCCTTCTTAAACGGTTATTTGGAGGAAGAGTTGTACATGGTACAACCCGAGGGTTTTATTGATCCAGAACATCCTAAGAAGGTTTGCAAGCTTAAGCGTTCCATCTATGGACTTAAGCAAGCATCGCGGAGTTGGAATCATCGCTTCGACCAAGTGATAAAAGAGAATGGATTCGTTCGATCAGTCGAGGAACCATGTCTCTATATCAAGTCGAGTGGGAGCAAGATTGTATTCCTAGTACTGTATGTCGACGACATACTCTTGATTGGGAATGACATACCTCTCCTTTCTTCGGTTAAAGCATGGTTGAAAAACCATTTCCAGATGAAAGATCTGGGAGAGACACAAAGAATTTTGGGCATCCGTATCTACAGGGATAGATCACGACGGATGTTGTCTCTCAGTCAGGAGTCTTATATAGATAAGATTCTAGAGAGATTCAGCATGACGAACTCCAAGAAAGGGTTCCTTCCTATGACTACTGGGCTTCACTTGAGCAAGACTCAAGAAGCTAAGTCATTGGAAGAGAAAGAGCGCATGAGTCGGATTCCTTATGCCTCGGCAATAGGATCGATCATGTATGCCATGATATGCACACGTCCTGACGTTGCATATGCATTGAGTATGACAAGTCGATTCCAAGCTCATCCAGGTGAACAACACTGGATGGCCGTGAAAAACATTCTTAAGTACCTGCGGAGGACTAAAGATTGGGGATTGACTTACGGAGGCGACTCGACGCTCTGCGCCACGGGTTACGCAGATGCTAGCTTCCAAACGGATCGAGATGACTCGAAATCTCAGTCTGGATTCGTTTTTACTCTTAATGGCGCTGGTGTCAGCTGGAAAAGTTCTAAACAGAGTGTTACAGCAGATTCTACGACTGAGTCCGAGTACTATGCCGCCTCAGAAGCAGCTAAGGAAGCAATATGGATGCGTCAATTCTTACAAGGACTATCAGTAGTGCCTAGTTCGAATGACCCAATCACCGTTTATTGTGATAATAAAGGTGCCATCTTCCAAGCTAAGGAGCATAAGTCTAGCAACAAGGTTAGGCATGTACAACGGAAAGCTCATCTAATCAGAGATTACGTGGAGCAAAAGGAGATATTTATTGATAAGATCGCTACGGATGACAACATAGCTGATCCTCTCACAAAAGCATTACCACCTGGGAATTAGATGTGTTCCTAAGTTGTAGTACTCTTTTATGAATTCATGTAATAATTCATTTTCTCGTGTACTCTATTCAACCTTATTGTTATGATATAAAATGTTTGTTTTTCATGTGGAATTGTACGCCAATTTTGAACACCACAAAGTGAACTGATTAACATTACATCGTTTTGGTCCTTGATTACCCACTTGAGCTGATAACTCAGGTAATCATTTTGTGACGTTGGTTGATGGTGGGTTCAACGAGCCATAAGTCACGTGGATGACTGACCAATCACAAAGGCGAGTTATACGGATATCTCGTAGGACACCCCGTGACAACTTTATGGAGTCCTAAATGTTTTATAACATTGGGTGTCTGGTCGTGGATAGGACCTCCATAGTGTTCCTTAGAGTCGAGTCTTTTGACCTTCAACTGTCTCTTGAGATTAAGACAGATTTTGGGTAACTTTGGTTTCTTTCCCACGGTCACCGTAACAGGGGCCAAGAGGATTTTTTCTGGGTTATTTCATGCTGGGCGATATCGGCAGGATTCGAGTTGAGGGAAATATCCAAACCCTTATCAGGATTTTATCATTTCTCAGGGCCACTCGAGGAGTAGTAACTGAAATGCATGGCCATGCTCGAATACAGATTCGTTTTATCAGTTAAGTTACTCTCTAGTCGGGGAAACCACTCTTGATACTGATCGCTTGTGAGATACGACCTTTGCGAATGCGGATTTGCAAATTGTCTTACATTGAGTGGGAGAAATTTTAAAAGGATATGAGATTCGGTTATCGCACCTACATTTGTACGGACAAGTGGGAGTTTGTTGGAGATTGTGTCCTCCACATGTAGTGTGATAACGTCATTGCACATACCCTTGTACGGACAAGTGGGAGATTGTTGGGGCTGGTGTCCTTGACAATTAAGTACAATGACTTATTAAATCTCTTTAAGGATCACAAGGGCATACTTTTGTATCATTACCAGTTGATCCACGTTTATCAATAACGGTTGGCTTGCTAGATAAGTTTGACGTTATTGTCATACGGATGGCGGTGATCAACTGGTCCCTATACGTCACACCTATAGGACACGTTTGAGAGATGTGAAGGTATGAAAATACAATCACATTTTGCCGGATATGACTAAACAGTTAGTCAGAGGTATTGACTATTAAATTAGTCAATAAGATGTCGAGATTATTATTTAATACGGATTAAATAATTTTAGCTAATACGGATTACATGATTAATTCGTAAATTAAATATAAACGGTTATATTTAATTAAATATTGTATTCGCGTATTAATATAAACAGTTATATTAATTTGGGTAATTATACAATATCGTATTTTGTCAGACCATTATTAATATATCGACTGTATTAATATCTGATAACATGTTACGATTTATAAATAAAACCCGCGAACAACTTAAAGCTAATTGGGTCGAATCACGAATTAGAATAAGGTAAGAGTGGAAAGCCCACTCCTACCCTATCTCCAATTCGGCCGAAACCTAGAGACTACATAAGGAGAGTTTTTCTCCTTATGTCAGTCACTCTTGGTGCACTGTTAAATTATCTCAAGGTAAAATTAGGGTTTTGAGACATTCTTTTCCCAAAACCTCAGATCTCACATCTAAAACTCAATAGCTCTCCCAATATTGCAAGGCAATTGGAGAGGATTTCTAGCACACGCGGCCACGTCTCAAACTAAGTCTTGGGTGCAAGTTATAGGAGGGAATTTACTTTAATTCCTGTTCTTAGGCCATAAGCACAAAGGACCAAAGGTTGAATTCTTTTTCTTATCCTTTTTAATCTTATGACTATAAACACAACTGTATTTTTCATTATAATCCTGCAAATTTAGGGTGAATACGCGTTTTATTCCCCACATCCTCAACAAGAATATTATTTGTATCCGTCTTAAGCACAAATTTCTGAAAAATCAACAACTAAGCATGTGAAACATCATCTAAGCATATAATCATCATGTGTGAACATTCCTATCATGTTTCTAAGTCTAATCAACCACAATAACATGAGCAATCAGAAACATAAACCATCCTAAACATGAAAAGTGCTAATATTACAAATAAAGACCGAGTTTCTCATTATCGTCACCTTTACTTAGCAAAACCTTCGAGATCTCGCTCAATAATCACCAAGCCCTCTTCCGGGTTAACACAAACACCGCCTAAAACAACACAAACATCGAAGAAAAATCACGAATTTCGAAATTAAGTGAACAGGCCGAAAATCCAACTGTCACAAATTGCAATATTGATTACCTTAAAACGTCGGGCTCGAGAAGAGGAATCCGTGGCCGCGAAAATCGTCTCAATCGGATAAGAAACGAAGATTCTATGAGCATTTTAAGATTGAAGGAGAAATTCATGAGAATGGTGTTTGTGGTTATGTTTACAAATCTGAAAAATGAAATGAAGGAGTGAGGTAGAGGATGGTGGGGTTAGGGTTTTGTGAGGAAAAAGAGGGGAAATGGGTCCATTAGCAAGTTAGGCCCATAAGACAAGTTTTAAGACCGTTTAAGCTAAGAACACCGACTTAAGGTCACTATAAACTTAAGACGATATATAAATATTTTCGGACTATTAAATTAAATTGCTAAGACGTAAATTACGTAATTAGATGAAGTATTATTTAAATTCTTTAAAATATTTCACATAAATTAATCAGTTATTTAAATGAAATACCAAGAATTACGAAATATAATTTATTTCTCAAACTTGAACTTAAAATCTTTAAACTTCCAAGTCCCGAAATATTGGGATGTTACAATCACCCCATCTTTCAAAAAGTTTCGTCCTCGAAACTTGAAAACAGAAGTAAGTACGAAAACAACTTTAACTACCAAAACGTACTACCCGGATTATGGTAACCCAAAACTTTATCTTTCAAAAAGGTTTCAAGTAGAAATAGATTCCAAGGCACAAGTCTTCGTCAATGGACATTGGGATTCTCGTTACGTATTCAAGAGTCCGACGTTCCAAATTAGAGACAAGTCCCAAAATTCAAATTAGTCAAAATTCAAAATTTAGATCGATCCGGTGTCGGTAAGCATAGTTCAGGTTATCAGACGTCTCCAATAACGAGGTCAAATGACAAATCGACGCTCAGATCAAACGAATTGTAAATAAATCAGTTCTTTTAAAACCAAATTTTCCCAAATTAAATCTTTATTTTCGATTCCTCAAAGAGTAAGATTACAACAACAACGAAAGGTTACATCCAACGAAGGAAGAAGCAGTTTCAAACTTTGAAAACAATAAGACTTTTCCAAAAACTGCGAACTTTTGAAGTGAACAATAGGGAATCAATTTCAAAAACAGTCACTGGGAGTGCAGAAACAGTCGTAGAGATTACCTTCGACACGAAGGATTAAGAGTTTCTAGTTTCACAGCTGACAGAACACACGAGGAAGGATCGAAGGAACAAAACAACCAGGTTAGAGGTCAAGGAAGACGGTAACTCTTGCCAAACATGGGTACAGTAACCGCTCAATCCATAATCAAAACATCCTTACAACGATTCCTAGTATATCCCAAGTTAAAGGCAGTTCAAGTGATCTCTAGCCTCCCCAAGGTTTCACGATCCCTCTTATCATTATCTCCTCCACAGTACAAGGTATTCCTCAACAAGAAGGCCTCCAAAACTCTAAACCTGAATTCTATTACCATAAGGTGAACATTCAAATCAAGTCCCTACTAAGGTAACAACTCTCAAATCCTCTGGTTTCTAACCACTTACCAACAGTATACATCCCAAAGAGAAGTTCCAAGGAAGTAACAACTTCCACTCCTACAGTCTCCATAAGGTTCAGTTATTCAAATTCCGAGATTCTCAAATGATATTTATGAACACTTATAAGTTACAAATTTCTACTCTATGATTACCTCAGACATCAATGGTTACCTGTCAACCACTCATGAAGCTTTATTAAGCCAACCGGCTCCCATTATTCCACAAGTTATCATAAACGATCCACCTAACAGTGGGGCATTTTCCAATCCCAATAAGTGCTCCAATAGGTAAACGTTGAGGTTCCACAAGTAACTTAAGGTCGAACACTCAGTCAACTCCATAAATTAAGTCGTAAATGTCTCAACATTCTCACACCGTTACCAATAACTCTCGTTCCCTAAATAAGTGGTATTTTCTGCATTCAAGAAGCTCCTCAAGATTAAGTGTCACTAACTTCCCTAATTCATCCATTTAACTACACCATCATTATCGTAAGCATGTACCTCCAAATCTACAATTACCACTTACATCTAGCCATCTAACATGAAACTTTCAAGGCGGCATACTATCCAATATCACCCGAATACTATTATCATAAACTCTCTCAACCAAATTCTGACAACACAAAACCAAACATTCCTCAAGGCATGTATCACTACTCCAGGAACCAGTCAATCTCGCCACTAATCTAGATGAAAAGGAACGAGGCTCACAGAAGAGGAGATGAGATACGAACTTCAGGGATAAACACGACATAGGTCTCGAGAGAGAGACACACGGAAGACGGCTCGAGGAACAACAAGATGACAAGGTAAGGAACTTTAGGATATGGACCCCAATCAAAGTTGAAGCCAAGAGCAGACGGAGAAGCAAAGGAGAAGAAATGAGAGAAGCGACATGAAAGGAACGATTGCGGAATCTTCCAAGGTGCGGGTCTCTCACTAATCTCACGGGGTTCTCACTTCTTACTTTCCAAATCAAGTCATTCAATTATCAGTTCTCACGAACAATTCCTCCAATGATTTATATACCCTAATCTTCCAAACTTTAAACGATATCATCATTACAACTACCTATTCCCAAAAGTTTGAGATGTCTCATCTCTTCTAGTCCCTCAAATGACAATTCAATAACACTTTCAGGTCATCACCCCTATATGCTATATCTACTTTACTTACCTCACTGTCCACCAGTTAACAGTTTTTAACCATCAAGTTTCTGAACTTCCATCTCTCAATAAAGTACTTCATTCCATCCATATACTGGTGGTGCATCCTCAAATTTCTCTTAAGTTATTCAATAAATAAACGCTAAGATTTATTAAGCAACCTAGGGTCACATAGTGATTCACTTCCTCTAAGCTTAAGTCATAACCTCTTCGAGTATTTCACTATTATAGCAAATGATTCGTATTCCTCAACAACGAGCCTTTCTCAGCTTAATCACTCACCTAGATCAAGTGATACTAGCTCACTTCATCATCCACTCATCTTCATTAGCATCTTAAGCCTATTCTTTCAGGTTGCTCTATAACCTCAAGTATCTTATCTAACTCCTTTAACAATACTCTTCAATCAACAAATTTTCACAATCTAAGCATGGTTCTTGATACGTGCCTATTTTATGCATTTTTATTTATTCTTTTGGCACGTGGTTTCTTATATCTTCGTGACTTTTAGTTGCTATTTCTCCCGAAACGGTTTACTTTGGCATTTCTATGTTTTAAATGTAGGAATACGCGGAAGTGAGCAAAACTGAACTTTATTTGCCTTTCGGGAGCTGTTTTGAGTAATAATACGGAGCAAAGACCCGGAGTCCACACCCGAGTGTTGTCATTGGGCCAAATTCAAGATAATACGAACAGAAGCGGTCGACCGACCCATCAGAGAGGTCGACCGACCTAAGCCCAAATCTCAGAAAATTCAGCATCGCCAGAAGCGGTCGACCGACCTGCAAAAGAGGTCGACCGACCAGGAAGCTGCAGCCGCGTCTTTTATTTCGTGTTTTACTTACCTAATCTTGTAATTAAAAACTTATTTAAGGAGACCTAAACTCTAAAATTAGGTCAAGCAATTTTATTAGAGAAGCAATTTATGTTAGACAAGTACTCCATGTTATTGAAGCACTCCAATAGTTAGAAAGAGATTTTTATTCCAAGTTTCAATCTTTGTTCTTGAATTCCAATTAAGTTTGTAAGTTTGCTACAATTAATCTTTCCCTTTAATTTAATCTTGTTGTTCATCTTATTGTTGTTTCTCAATTCATGTTTTCCCTTTTATTGTCATCTTTAATTATGTTGATTCCTTTAATGTTCTTTGTTCTTGTTATTGTTAGTTTCATAATTAAAAGTATGCGTAGCTAATTCTTGTGATTAGGGATTAGGGGAACCATGGTAAAGATTAGATTTTGATAAGTTTATGATTAAATTACCAATCCCCCATTGTTGTTGGTGAACTAATCCTTAGGATTGAAAGATTATTAGGATTAGTTTAACAACTTTGGGATTGCCATATGAACTAAAGTTTAGTGCTTTTCTAGGAACCCTAAGACCGTAAGGATTGGGTAGAATATTGACCTAAAGGTTTATTCTTTGTTCCTTGGGATTGTGTTATTTGATTATTTTACCTTTCATTGACTTATTTTGACCATGGGGAACCAAAGTTCCTAATCTCCTTTTTACCTTGTTTTATTTCTCTTGTTTATTTTGCCCCTTTAGTTATTAGTTTAAATCTCAAATCAACCCCCCTTTTTGGTTACTTGCAATAGACTTTAAATTCACAAACATAATTAATTAACCTTGTCTCCTTGTGGTTCGACCCTTGACTTATCCTATCTAGTTTAAGCTGAGATTCTATAAATCTTATCTTTGGCACCCCTCAACGACGGGTGTCAAATTTTGGCGCCGTTGTCGGGGAGGGTGTTTGCATACTACTTTGTGAGTATGCAATTGTCTTTGTGTCTTTTGTTTTTCATTCCTTTAGGTGTTTTTCTTATTTTCATTTCCTGTTGTCGCGTGTTCTTCCCTGTCGCGCGTTCTTCTCTGTCTTAAGTTTTTAGGTCGAGTCGGAACGGACGAATACGATTTATGCCTCATATATCACTTATTGCCTTGCCTTGCATTTTTCATAAATTTTTGCCTAATCTTTTGCATTATCTACGAGTTTTTGTTGATTTCATGCTAAATTATTAGACTTGACTCTCTTTTTTGGCAAGCTACTACATATTCTAAGGATTAGAGCTTAATAAATCGGTGACATCCATGACCGATTTCATGTAGGTTTGTGAGTAGTTTCTCCTCTTGAGACATGTCACATCAATGTGCATAAACATGAATTTTGTCTACTTAATACCTGTATGCATTCGGATTTGTGGTTTGTTGACACATGTGGTAGAGGTCCCTTTTCTCATTGTACCCATAATCCTCACATAGCCAAATTGAATCTTTTATCCCAGTTTGCTACATCCTTAAAATTGCCTACCCTAGCCGAGCTAGTAATATAGTGATGGGACTGTTTTAGTTATCCTTTGGTTGTGCTTCATTGATAACTCGTGATTTTGTGAGAACGATGGAAAGAAGAAAAATATGAGAATGAAAAAAAAAATATATATATATATATGAAAAAAAATTTAACGAAAAAAAAAGAGGGGAAGAAAAGAAATGAAAAAATGAAAAAAAAAACGAATGAGCCTGTTTTCAAGGCTGGTCGGTCGACCAGCATTCTGGGTCGGTCGACCAGGACCATTGAACAGGTTATTTCTGGAAAAAAAAAAGAGAGAAAGAAAGAAAGAAAAGGAGAAAATTGGAGAAATTGTGATTTTTGCTCCAAAACTTTGAGCATTGGCATGTATGGAAAAGTAATAGAAGTGATCTTATAGTATGGTTAGACGGTTGTTAGCTCGGTTTAACCCCTCTTCCCATAACTTATTTTAACCCCTTCTTACCTTTAGCCTCACAATCCCAAAATCGCCTCGGCATGTGTCATGGTTATCTAGTGTGGGAATGCATATGTACGGTGGTAGAGATTTTATTCATGTTAGATTGCAGGCATGTTCTTACGGGTCGCAGATAGGTGAGAGTCTTTACTTTTATTTATCTTCTTATCTTTGACATATACGTTTGACCCTTTGCTTTCATGAGTGTCTCGAGCGTACCGCGAGAGTCCAATTAGAATGAGTCTTGCAAGGTTGAAAATTTAGCATGCTATTCCAACATGTCCAATTCGTTTTGCTCTTGACGATATGCTTAATTATATTTGAAGGTTGCATTAAATTGGTTAGGCATAGTGTTGTGTTTGGTTGTAAGGAGTATGAAATCCGTTCCATTAGAAGTTTTTCTTTTCTTTTGAGTCTTAGTGCTTGCTTGAGGACAAGCAAGGTTTGGTTTGGGGAGTTTGATACGTGCCTATTTTATGCATTTTTATTTATTCTTTTGGCACGTATTTTCTTATATCTTCGTGACTTTTAGTTGCTATTTCTCCCGAAACGGTTTACTTTGGCATTTCTATGTTTTAAATGTAGGAATACGCGGAAGTGAGCAAAACTGAACTTTATTTGCCTTTCGGGAGCTGTTTTGAGTAATAATACGGAGCAAAGACCCGGAGTCCACACCCGAGTGTTGTCATTGGGCCAAATTCAAGATAATACGAACAGAAGCGGTCGACCGACCCATCAGAGAGGTCGACCGACCTAAGCCCAAATCTCAGAAAATTCAGCATCGCCAGAAGCGGTCGACCGACCCGCAAAAGAGGTCGACCGACCCGGAAGCTGCAGCCGCGTCTTTTATTTCGTGTTTTACTTACCTAATCTTGTAATTAAAAACTTATTTAAGGAGACCCAAACTCTAAAATTAGGTCAAGCAATTTTATTAGAGAAGCAATTTATGTGAGACAAGTACTCCATGTTATTGAAGAACTCCAATAGTTAGAAAGAGATTTTTATTCCAAGTTTCAATCTTTGTTCTTGAATTCCAATTAAGTTTGTAAGTTTGCTACAATTAATCTTTCCCTTTAATTTAATCTTGTTGTTCATCTTATTGTTGTTTCTCAATTCATATTTTCCCTTTTATTGTCATCTTTAATTATGTTGATTCCTTTAATGTTCTTTGTTCTTGTTGTTGTTAGTTTCATAATTAAAAGTATGCGTAGCTAATTCTTGTGATTAGGGATTAGGGGAACCATGGTAAAGATTAGATTTTGATAAGTTTATGATTAAATTACCAATCCCCCATTGTTGTTGGTGAACTAATCCTTAGGATTGAAATAATATTAGGATTAGTTTAACAACAACTTTGGGATTGCCATATGAACGAAAGTTTAGTGCTTTTCTAGGAACCCTAAGACCGTAAGGATTGGGTAGAATATTGACCTAAAGGTTTATTCTTTGTTCCTTGGGATTGTGTTATTTGATTATTTTACCTTTCATTGACTTATTTTGACCATGGGGAACCAAAGTTCCTAACCTCCTTTTTACCTTGTTTTATTTCTCTTGTTTATTTTGCCCCTTTAGTTATTAGTTTAAATCTCAAATCAACCCCCCTTTTTGGTTACTTGCAATAGACTTTAAATTCACAAACATAATTAACCTTGTCTCCTTGTGGTTCGACCCTTGACTTATCCTATCTAGTTTAAGCTGAGGTTTTATAAATCTTATCTTTGGCACCCCTTAACGACGGGTGTCAGTTCTCAAGATTAAGTTCCACCGAATACTAAGTACACAACTCAACCTTCAAGCAAGTACCTTATCACTCACTTTCACTCTCCCAATTAGATAGACAACTAGACACTTGGATCATCAAAACATGTCTCTCGATACCTCTTAAGTTATTCCTCAATTAACAACATTTCTCAGAGCACAACTCACGGTGATGCACAAAGAAAGAGGAGTATCTTCAAGACTCAGAAGTATTCTCCCACAGTATCACAAATCTTCTATCTTCGGTAGAAACTCCGGTCTCCATGGCCAAATGGATAAGTCCACGGTTCGTCGATCGAAAGGCATAAAATTAAAATCAATAATAATCAACAAACACGTTAGAACCTAATAAAAGCAATCACAAGACAGGCTACAATATAAGTCCTTAAATCTACCCCATCTCTCATTCATTATTTGATTATAAGGTCAAGTTAAGGTTGAGGCTACATGAGTGCGTCGGGAGCGATAACGCTCTGATACCAACTGTAAAACCCCTCGCGAAAGCGGAAATAATTAAACATACAAAGTACTAAAAATGCAGCGGAATTAAAACTTTTTAACATAAACACGCGAGGTGAATTAAAACTGAAAACTGAAGCTGATATAAACAAAATAGATAAGTATAACAGTCTAAGTACTGAAATGAAATATGCACAACAGCCTGGGATGGAACATCCCTACATGCACTCAAAACAATTGTATCAAAACTAGAGTCTAGTTAACGTAATGGGTAAGTCATATCGATGAATAGGATCATCGCTCGCTAGCTCCATGTGAACCCTCCATCAACCATCCTGCATGTACCTACATACATGTAAACATGTACGCCACAATCAGTGGGGAGTGACTAGAGTTCTCCTAGCCACCTTTTGTAACGACACGTAACACAGAAATACAAACATAATACTCCAGCATATATAAACATGTGAAGTATAATCTCATCAACTGAATCTCGTACTATCATGCAATCATTAATGCACGACTCTCAACCAACTTCGGAAACCATTTGGAAGGAGAGCCGGTTTCCCTACCGGTTGCCCGATCGGGGGGTCTTTCAGTCCAAACTATTTACGAAACTGACTAAAGAGTCATCCAATGCCTTAGATGAACAAAACATAAACAAGGTAATATAATCATCAATATCATCAAGCATATCTGACACTGTACCAATCTCAAGGCAAGCAGATATAAAACAGCAAGTAAAAAGGTTCAGCGGTCAACTTAAGACATAACCTAGATACTTAAACACTTTCACAATCAAGGACTTAGAGGCCAACTTAAGGCATAGACCTTGATATCAACAAACACAAGTAATGGGTCCAGAGGTGAACTTAACACATATCCCACTACCAAAACAATGTCGGGTCCAGAGGTGAACTTAACACATATCTCAACATACAATCCAAGTAAAGGGTCCAGAGGTGAACTTAACACATATCCCACTACCAAAACAATGTCGGGTCCAGAGGTGAACTTAATACATATCCCAACATACAATCCAAGTAAAGGGTCCAGAGGTGAACTTAACACATATCCCTATACATAACACAGTAATGGGTCCAGAGGTGAACTTAACACATATCCCACTACAAACAAATGTCGGGTCCAGAGGTGAACTTAACACATATCCCAACATACATCCACAAGCAAAGGGTCCAGAGGTGAACTTAACACATATCCCGATGCTACAAACAAGTATTGGGTCCAGAGGTGAACTTAACACATATCCCAATACACAGCTATCGCACACCGGGTCCAGAGGTGAACTTAACACATATCCCGTGTACGACAACCAATCACGTGTCAGGTCCAGAGGTGAACTTAACACATATCCTGACACGCCACAAGCAAAACACGTAATGGGTCCAGAGGTGAACTTAACACATATCCCATCACGCGACATACAACTCACGTGTTAAGCTCAGAGGCCAGCTTAAGGCATACCTTAACACGCATTAACCAATAACATCCAAAGATAGAAACTAACCTATAGTTCTAACTTCTTAAACCACTAAACAACACTTAATTGATCCCGGGAACTAAGATGAGGAAGAGCCGGTTTCCCTTTCAGTTACCCGACCGGGGGGTCTCTATCCTCTTTCCATTCCCGAACCCAATATAGTGTCGCCCATCCTCCGGGGACCTCAAACACACATAAAAGGTACGCGGAACGAATCTCAAACAAAACCGATAAACCGTTTAAAAGTTATAAACAAAACAATGAGAACAGGGGCTCTCAGCCGGTCCGGGACAGGCTGCCGGTCAGCCGGCTGGGAGTCCCTTCCCCTGCCATTGCAAAATCTGAAAAACAATGAGAAAGGGCTCTCAGCCGGTGGACCGTCCGCCGGCCAGCCGGCTGGGAGTCCCTTCTCCTAAGCCTTCGTTAAAAATCTTAAAACAACATGGAGAGGCTCTCAGCCGGTGGACCGGCTGACGGTCTGCCGGCTGGGAGTCTCTCCCAAGCCTTTGCAAAATTTTCCTAAAACCCAAAGAGGGATTCTGAGCCGGTCGACCGACGGCCGACCTGCCGGCTCAGAATCCTTCCTCAGCCAATTCAAGACAAAAATACCGAACTAAGACTCTGAGCCGGCAGACCGGCTACTGGTCAGCCTAGCGGCTCAGAGCCCGCTGTACGCAAAAAATGCATTTCCTAAAACAATCAAAACTTCTCAAATCGATTCAAGACTTCTAAACTCACAACATACAAAGATTGCCCAACATATACGATCATCAAATACACTAACTACCAGCAATTAATTCCACAAACAATCCTCAACAAGAATATTATTTGTATCCGTCTTAAGCACAAATTACTGAAAAATTAACAACTAAGCATGTGAAACATCATCTAAGCATATAATCATCATGTGTGAACATTCCTATCTTGTTTCTAAGTCCAAACAACCACAATAACATGAGCAATTAGAAACCTAAACCATCCTAAACATGAAAAGTGCTAATATTACAAATAAAGGCCGAGTTTCTCATTATCGTCACCTTTACTTAGCAAAACCTTCGAGATCTCGCTCAATAATCACCAAGCCCTCTTCCGGGTTAACACAAACACCGCCTAAAACAACACAAACATCGAAGAAAATCACGAATTTCGAAATTAAGTGAACAGGCCGAAAATCCAACTGTCACAAATTGCAATATTGATTACCTTAAAACGACGGGCTCGAGAAGAGAAATCCGTAGCCGCGAAAATCGTCTCAATCGGATAAGAAACGAAGATTCTATGAGCATTTTAAGATTGAAGGAGAAATTCATGAGAATGGTGCTTGTGGTTATGTTTACAAATCTGAAAAATGAAATGAAGGAGTGAGGTAGAGGATGGTGAGGTTAGGGTTTTGTGAGGAAAAAGAGGGGAAATGGGTCCATTAGCAAGTTAGGCCCATAAGACAAGTTTTAAGACCGTTTAAGCTAAGAACACCGACTTAAGGTCACTTTAAACTTAAGACGATATTTAAATATTTTCGGACTATGAAATTAAATTGCTAAGACGTAAATTACGTAATTAGATGAAGTCTTATTTAAATCCTTTAAAATATTTTCACATAAATTAATCAGTTATTTAAATGAAATACCAAGAATTACGAAATATAATTTATTTCTCAAACTTGAACTTAAAATCTTTAAACTTCCAAGTCCCGAAATATTGGGATGTTACAATCACCCCATCTTTCAAAAAGTTTCGTCCTCGAAACTTGAAAACAGAAGTAAGTACGAAAACAACTTTAACTACCAAAACGTACTACCCGGATTATGGTAACCCAAAACTTTATATTTCAAAAAGGTTTCAAGTAGAAATAGATTCCAAGGCACAAGTCTTCGTCAATGGACATTGGGATTCTCGTTACGTATTCAAGAGTCCGACGTTCCAAATCAGAGACAAGTCCCAAATTCAAATTTGTCAAAATTCAAAATTTAGATCGATCCGGTGTCGGTAAGCAAAGTTCAGGTTATCAGACGTCTCCAATAACGAGCTCAAATGACAAATCGACGCTGAGATCAAACGAATTGTAAATAAATCAGTTCTTTTAAAACCAAATTTTCCCAAATTAAATCTTTATTTTCGATTCCTCAAAGAGTAAGATTACAACAACAACGAAAGGTTACATCCAACGAAGGAAGAAGCAGTTTCAAACTTTGAAAACAATAAAACTTTTCCAAAAACTGCGAACTTTTGAAGTGAACAATAGGGAATCAATTTCAAAAACAGTCATTGGGAGTGCAGAAACAGTCGTAGAGATTACCTTCGACACGAAGGATTAAGAGTTTCTAGTTTCACAGCTGACAGAACACACGAGGAAGGATCGAAGGAACAAAACAACCAGGTTAGAGGTCAAGGAAGACGGTAACTCTTGCCAAACATGGGTACAGTAACCGCTCAATCCATAATCAAAACATCGTTACAACGATTCCTAGTATATCCCAAGAAAGGCAGTTCAAGTGATCTCTAGCCTCCCCAAGGTTTCACGATCCCTCTTATCATTATCTCCTCCACAGTACAAGGTATTCCTCAACAAGAAGGCCTCCAAAACTCTAAACCTGAATTCTATTACCATAAGGTGAACATTCAAATCAAGTCCCTACTAAGGTAACAACTCTCAAATCCTCTGGTTTCTAACCACTTACCAACAGTATACATCCCAAAGAGAAGTTCCAAGGAAGTAACAACTTCCACTCCTACAGTCTCCATAAGGTTCAGTTATTCAAATTCCGAGATTCTCAAATGATATTTATGAACACTTATAAGTTACAAATTTCTACTCTATGATTACCTCAGACATCAATGGTTACCTGTCAACCACTCATGAAGCTTTATTAAGCCAACCGGCTCCCATTATTCCACAAGTTATCATAAACGATCCACCTAACAGTGGAGCATTTTTCAATCCCAATAAGTGCTCCAATAGGTAAACGTTGAGGTTCCACAAGTAACTTAAGGTCGAACACTCAGTCAACTCCATAAATTAAATCGTAAATGTCTCAACATTCTCACACCGTTACCAATAACTCTCGTTCCCCAAATAAGTGGTATTTTCTGCATTCAAGAAGCTCCTCAAGATTAAGTGTCACTAACTTCCCTAATTCATCCATTTAACCACACCATCATTATCGTAAGCATGTACCTCCAAATCTACAATTACCACTTACATCTAGCCATCTAACATGAAACTTTCAAGGCGGCATACTATCCAATATCACCGGAATACTATTATCATAAACTCTCTCAACCAAATTCTGACAATACAAAACCAAGCATTCCTCAAGGCATGTATCACTACTCCAGGAACAAGTCAATCTCGCCACTAATCTAGATGAAAAGGAACGAGGCTCACAGAAGAGGAGATGAGATACGAACTTCAGGGATAAACACGACATAGGTCTCAAGAGAGAGACACACGGAAGACGGCTCGAGGAACAACAAGATGACAAGGTAAGGAACTTTAGGATATGGACCCCAATCAAAGTTGAAGCCAAGAGCAGACGGAGAAGCAAAGGAGAAGAAAGGAGAGAAGCGACGTGAAAGGAACGATTGCGGAATCTTCCAAGTTGCGGGTCTCTCACTAATCTCACGGGGTTCTCACTTCTTACTTTCCAAATCAAGTCATTCAATTATCAGTTCTCACGAACAATTCCTCCAATGATTTATATACCCTAATCTTCCAAACTTTAAACGATATCATCATTACAACTACCTATTCCCAAAAGTTTGAGATGTCTCATCTCTGCTAGTCCCTCAAATGACAATTCAATAACACTTTCAGGTCATCACCCCTATATGCTATATCTACTTTACTTACCTCACTGTCCACCAGTTAACAGTTTTTAACCATCAAGTTTCTGAACTTCCATCTCTCAATAAAGTACTTCATTTCATCCACATACTGGTGGTGCATCCTCAAATTTCTCTTAAGTTATTCAATAAATAAACGCTAAGATTTATTAAGCAACCTAGGGTCACATAGTGATTCACTTCCTCTAAGCTTAAGTCATAACCTCTTCGAGTATTTCACTATTATAGCAAATGATTCGTATTCCTCAACAACGAGCCTTTCTCAGCTCAAGCACTCACCTAGGTCAAGTGATACTAGCTCACTTCATAATCCACTCATCATCATTAGCATCTTAAGCCTATTCTTTCAGGTTGCTCTATAACCTCAAGTATCTTATCTAACTCCTTTAACAATACTCATCAATCAACAAATTTTCACAATCTAAGCATGGTTCTCAAGATTAAGTTCCACCGAATACTAAGTACACAACTCAACCTTCAAGCAAGTACCTTATCACTCACTTTCACTCTCCCAATTAGATAGAGAACTAGACACTTGGATCATCAAAACATGTCTCTCGATACCTCCTAAGTTATTCCTCAATTAACAACATTTCTCAGAGCATAGCTCACGGTGATCCTAAAACTAGTTCCTCCAAATCCAATAAAAGGGAAGATTACTTACAGGGCACCTTGGGAAAGTAAGCAACAAGGTTACGTTGAAAACATATGAAGATATGTTCAAGTAAGATAGACAAATATTCTAAAAGAAGGATGTGCATCCGGAGTTATCAAGAAAAGTGATGCACAAAGAAAGAGGAGTATCTTCAAGACTCAGAAGTATTCTCCCACAGTAGCACAAATCTTCTATCTTCGGTAGAAACTCCGGTCTCCATCGCCAAATTGATAAGTCCATGGTTCGTCGATCGAAAGGCATAAAATTAAAATCAATGATAATCAACAAACACGTTAGAACCTAATAAAAGCAATCACAAGACAGGCTACAATATAAGTCCTTAAATCTACCCCATCTCTCATTCATTATTTGATTATAAGGTCAAGTTAAGGTTGGGGCTACATGAGTGCGTCGGGAGCGATAACGCTCTGATACCAACTGTAAAACCCCTCGCGAAAGCGGAAATAATTAAACATACAAAGTACTAAAAATGCAGCGGAATTAAAAGTTTTTAACATAAACACGCGAGGTGAATTAAAACTGAAAACTGAAGCTGATATAAACAAAATAGATAAGTATAACAGTCTAAGTACTGAAATGAAATATGCCCAACAGCCTGGGATTGAACATCCCTACAGGCACTCAAAACAATTGTATCAAAACTATAGTCTAGCTAACGTAATGGGTAAGTCATATCGATGAATAGGATCATCGCTCGCTAGCTCCATGTGAACCCTCCATCAACCATCATGCATGTACCTACATACATGTAAACATGTACGCCACAATCAGTGGGGAGAGACTAGAGTTCTCCTAGCCACCTTTTGTAACGACACGTAACACAGAAATACAAACATAATACTCCAACATATATAAACATGTGAAGTATAATCTCATCAACTGAATCTCGTACTATCATGCAATCATTAATGCACGACTCTCAACCAACTTCGGAAACCATTTGGAAGGAGAGCCGGTTTCCCTACCGGTTGCCCGGTCGGGGGGTCTTTCGGTCCAAACTATTTACGAAACTGACTAAAGAGTCATCCAATGCCTTGGATGAACAAAACATAAACAAGGTAATATAATCATCAATATCATCAAGCATATCTGACACTATACCAATCTCAAGGCAAGCAGATATAAAACAGCAAGTAAAAAGGTTCAGCGGTCAACTTAAGACATAACCTAGATACTTAAACACTTTCACAATCAAGGACTCAGAGGCCAACTTAAGGCATAGACCTTGATATCAACAAACACAAGTAATGGGTCCAGAGGTGAACTTAACACATATCCCAACATACAATCCAAGTAAAGGGTCTAGAGCTGAACTTAACACATATCCCACTACCAAAACAATGTCGGGTCCAGTGGTGAACTTAACACATATCCCAACATACAATCCAAGTAAAGGGTCCAGAGGTGAGCTTAACACATATCCCTATACATAACACAGTAATGGGTCCAGAGGTGAACTTAACACATATCCCACTACAAACAAATGTCGGGTCCAGAGGTGAACTTAACACATATCCCAACATACATCCACAAGCAAAGGTTCCAGAGGTGAACTTAACACATATCCCGATGCTACAAACAAATATTGGGTCCAGAGGTGAACTTAACACATATTCCAATACACAACTATCGCACACCGGGTACGCGGTCCAGAGGTGAAATTAACACATATCCCGTGTACGACAACCAATCACGTGTCAGGTCCAGAGGTGAACTTAACACATATCCTGACACGCCAAAAGCAAAACACGTAATGGGTCCAGAGGTGAACTTAACACATATCCCATCACGCGACATACAACTCACGTGTTAAGCTCAGAGGCCAGCTTAAGGCATACCTTAACACGCATCAACCAATAACATCCAAAGATAGAAACTAACCTATAGTTCTAACTTCTTAAACCACTAAACAACACTTAATTGATTCCGGGAACTAAGATGAGGAAGAGCCGGTTTCCCTTTCGGTTACCCGACCGGGGGGTCTCTATCCTCTCTCCATTCCCGAAGCCAATATAGTGTCGCCCATCCTCCGGGGACCTCAAACACACATAAAAGGTACGCGGAACGAATCTCAAACAAAACCGATAAACCGTTTGAAAGTTATAAACAAAACAATGAGAATAGGGGCTCTCAGCCGGTCCGGGACAGGCTGCCGGTCAGCCGGCTGGGAGTCCCTTCCCCTGCCATTGCAAAATCTGAAAAACAATGAGAAAGGGCTCTCAGCCGGTGGACCGTCCGCCGGCCAGCCGGCTGGGAGTCCCTTCTCCTAAGCCTTCGTTAAAAATCTTAAAACAACATGGAGAGGCTCTCAGCCGGTGGACCGGCTGCCGGTCTGCCGGCTGGGAGTCTCTCCCAAGCCTTTGCAAAATTTTCCTAAAACCCAAAGAGGGATTCCGAGCCGGTCGACCGGCGGCCGACCAGCCGGCTCAGAATCCTTCCTCAGCCAATTCAACACAAAAACACTAAACTAAGACTCTGAGCCGGTCAGCGTACCGGCTCAGAGCCCGCTGTACGCAGAAAACGCATTTCCTAAAACATTCAAAACTTCTCAAATCGATTCAAGACTTCTAAACTCACAACATACAAAGATTGCCCAACATATACGATCATCAAATACACTAACTACCAGCAATTAATTCCACAAACAATCCTCAACAAGAATATTATTTGTATCCGTCTTAAGCACAAATTTCTGAAAAATCAACAACTAAGAATGTGAAACATCATCTAAGCATATAATCATCATGTGTGAACATTCCTATCATGTTTCTAAGTCCAATCAAGCACAATAACATGAGCAATCAGAAACTTAAACCATCCTAAACATGAAAAGTGCTAATATTACAAATAAAGGTCGAGTTTCTCATTATCGTCACCTTTACTTAGCAAAACCTTCGAGATCTCGCTCAATAAGCACCAAGCCCTCTTCCGGGTTAACACAAACACCGCCTAAAACAACACAAACATCGAAGAAAATCACGAATTTCGAAATTGAGTGAACAGGACGAAAATCCAACTGTCACAAATTGCAAGATTGATTATCTTAAAACGACGGGCTCGAGAAGAGGAATCCGTGGCCGCGAAAATCGTCTCAATCGGATAAGAAACGAAGATTCTATGAGAATTTAAGATTGAACGGGAAATTCATGATAATGGTGTTTGTGGTTATGTTTACAAATCTGAAAAATGAAATGAAGGAGTGAGGTAGAGGATGGTGGGGTTAGGGTTTTGTGAGGAAAAAGAGGGGAAATGGGTCCATTAGCAAGTTAGGCCCATAAGACAAGTTTTAAGACCGTTTAAGCTAAGAAGACCGACTTAAGGTCACTATAAACTTAAGACGATATAAATATTTTCGGACTATGAAATTAAATTGCTAAGACGTAAATTACGCAATTAGATGAAGTCTTATTTAAATCCTTTAAAATATTTTCACATAAATTAATCAGTTATTTAAATGAAATACCAAGAATTACGAAATATAATTTATTTCTCGAACTTGAACTTAAAATCTTTAAACTTCCAAGTCCCGAAATATTGGGATGTTACATCCATCCCCTGTCACCGCCCGTTCATCACTATGGCCTGCACGCACCCTACATCCCCTTCTGTCAGTTTCCCCCCTACAGTACTCTCTCCAGCCCCTGCCCTCTGCCTTCCTGCATTCGCCCTCCTATCTCCCTCACTCCCCCTACTGCAGTCCTGCTTCCCTCATCCCTGCTAGCTTCACACTCCTTCTCCTTTCCCCCTCGGCTATCCCCTGAACTCCCATTCTCATCTTCCCCATACATCTCCCTTACTGTACTCTTCACCCTACCAACCACCCTCACAGCCTGGACACCCTCCTTCTCAAAAACACATCGGTTCCTTGCTTCCCAAACAGCCCAACACGCCACCATCATCATCTCTTGTTCCCTCGCATCATAGTCTTGCCAAGTATCCTCCACCCACTCCCTCACCCGCTCATACCCCTCCATCGACCTCACCTCCAAACCCAGCACCTCCCAGACCCCCGAAACCCACCCACAACCCATAAAAATGTGAAGACAGGTCTCAACCTTCCCTTCGCAGACTGGACACATCGGGTCCATTCCAGTCCCTTTATTCGCCAAATTTCCCTTGGTTGCTATTGATTCATGACATAGCTGCAAAAAGAAAGTCTTCACTTTTGGCCAAACATTCGCACTCCACAATCGCTTCCATAGCCATTTCTCTCTTGTCATATCAGATTGTCCTACCTCATCACCATAATCCTCTACAATTGCCTTGTAGGCTGACCGAACGGTGTAAATCCCATCTTTCTCTAAATACCAGCACCACACATCTTCGGGTTTCGATTTGCATACCCTCATATTTCGGACTCTATCATGCTCGAAAGGTAAGAATGTAGACCTTACCTTTGACGAGTTCCAGCCGCTCCCATCAGCCAAAAGAAGATCAGCCACCAACATAGTTTCATCCCGATTTCCACAAGGCGATGGAATTTTACGATTTTGCGCTCCCACAACCCAGGGGTTATCCCATACCCTCGTACTCAGCCCGTTTCCTATCCTCTTTCGTAACCCCAACTCCAACACCTTCTTAGCATCCCATATCCCCCTCCATGTGTAGCTTGGGTTGTTCCCAAACTCGCCTTCATAAAAGAACATGAGGCAAAATACTTCCCTCCAATAACTCGCGCCATCAAACAAGATCGATCCATAATCAAGCGCCAAGCTTGTTTACCCAGAAGCGCCATATTAAAGTCATGATAGTCGCGGAATACGAGACCCCCAACACTCTTAGGACGACACAACTTTTGCCAAACTATCCATGGTATCTTCCTCTGCCCTCTTTCCGCTCCCCACCAAAACTTAGACACAATGTAAATCACTACAAAAATTGAGCGGAAGCTTGAAGACACTCATAGCATATGTAGGGATAGATTGGGCTATAGCCTTTATCAAGATTTCCCTACCGGCCTTCGTAAATAACTTTCCACGCCATTCTTGTAGCTTTCTACTTAATTTTTCACGAATCGTCTTCGTAATGCCTTCCTTTGATTTCCCCACCACTGTTGGAAGTCCTAAGTATTTGTCCTGCTCCTCAACAATACGAACCCCTAGACACTCTGCCACATCCTGTATCGCCTCATTGCTCGTACCCTTACTAAAAGAGACTGTAGTCTTATTATAATTCACCAGCTGTCCTGAAACCTTCTCATAGCTATTCAAGATGTTTTTAACCCGTCTTGCTTCCACCTCCGTTGCTTTCAGAAATAATATACTGTCATCCGCGAATAAAAGATGAGCCACCATAGGCTCCTCTCTTGCCACCCGGATCCCATGGATAGCCTGAACTTCCACCGCTCTACGCATAAGCCCCGACAAAACTTCGGCACATAGAATAAACAGATACGGGGATAACGGATCCCCTTGACGAATACCCCTGCTCGGTTTAAAAGACTCAGTCAGTTGGCCATTCAACATGATTGAAAAAGAGATTGTTGTCACACAATGCATAACTCTGTCAACCCATTTCCGTTCAAAACCCATCCGATTGAGAACTTGCTCCAGGAAGGTCCACTCAACTCTATCATAGGCTTTCGCCATATCCAGTTTTAAAGCCATATGCCCCGTGCTCCCCCTATCATTCTTCATATGATGGAATAACTCAAAAGCAACTAAGATATTATCAGTGATAAGCCTTCCGGGTGTAAAAGCCGATTGGTTCTCCGAAACAATGTCCCCTAAAAACAGTTTTAATCTATATGCCAGAACTTTTGAGACTAGTTTATAGATAACATTGCAGAGACTAATAGGACGAAAATCAGTAATCTTATCCGGCGATTTTTTCTTCGGGATTAAAACAATAAGGGTCCTATTGAAATTTTTCGGGAACGGATTCCCATGTAGGATACCCAACACCGTTCTAATCACAGCTGGGCCAACAATGTGCCAATACGTTTTGAAAAAAAGACAGTTCATACCATCGATACCTGGCGCTTTGAGAGGGTGCATTTGGTTCAACGCCTCAATGACCTCCTGTTCATTATACTCCCTGCAAAGGATAGCATTCATGGAGTTCGTCACTCTTCCAGTAATAACATCAAGAATGGTCTCGTCAACCGGAGGATTATCCGTCGTAAAAATATTTTCAAAATAATCCTTTGCCACACGAGCCACTGCCTCGGTCCCTATATGCACCCGTCCATCATCACCAACAAGTTTAGAGATAGTATTTTTCTTTCTCCTCTGCGCGGCTTTACGATGAAAATAAGCCGTATTTCTGTCCCCTTCCTTTAGCCACAAAGCTCGCGATCTCTGGCGCCAAAAAATCTCCTCTTGCTTATGTAAATGCGCAATATCCCGAATAACCCACTTTCTTTTGTTCACTGCCCCTCTAGTCCTTCTCCCCTCATTTAATCGTTGAAGCTTCAACCGTTTAGCTTTTAAATCCCGAACAATTTTCCCAATACTGTTACCCTTCCATGCTTGGAGCTCTTTCGAGCATTGGGCAAGTGTTTCAATAATATCACCATCATTTTTATCCCAAGCTCTCCTTATCGCATTTTCACAGCCCTCTTCTCCCACCCATATTTTTTCAAACCGAAAGGTCTTATGTCTAGGGCGCTTGTCTTGTACCGACCGATCAAAGTGGAGTAAAATTGGTGCATGATCGGACCATTCCCGAGTTAAATGCAGAAGCCGCGCTCGGGGAAACATGTTGTACCATTCATCATTAGCCATAGCCCTATCAGTTCGAGATTTCCGGTTATCATCCTCTTGTTGTCCATTATCGTAGGTGAAATCATAACCCTCATAATCCACATCACGCAGGCCACATCCATCCACTGCATCCTGAAATTTTTTCATTTGCCATACCGCCCTTTGTCCTCCTTTCATATCACTCGCAAATAGGACTTCATTAAAGTACCATATACACACCCATCGTCCCGACCCTTGAGAATGGAGTAACCCAAGAAGTTGCCATGATAAAACCCGCTCACTCACCATAGGCCACCCATAGAAACCTGTTACTCTCCATGATCCATTATCATCAATCACTTCAAAGTCCATATGGTGTACCTGTAAAACCCCTCGCGAAAGCGGAAAAATAAAACATACAAAGTACTGAAAATGCAGCGGAATTAAAACTTTTTATCAAACTAAACATGCGAGGTGCTTTAGAAATCTAAACATGCGAAAGGTAAAACATAAATAAGTATATAAGTACTATACAAAAGCAGCCCGGGATAGCATATCCCTACAGGCACCAAAATACTGAAATCATAAAACTAAGGTCTAGCTAACGAATGGGTAAAAATCATCGATGAAGGATCATCGCTCGCTAGCGTCAACGTAACCCCCTCCAAACAGCCTCATGTACCTACACACACAACATGTGCGCCACAGTCAGTGAGGAGTGACTAAAGTGCTCCTAGCCACCTATTGTCAATGACACATAACACATAAACATACAATATACTCCAGCATATATAAAACATGTGAAGCATACAAATCTCAATATCTCATCTTTCATAACATCATGCAATACTATGCAAAGGCTGTCAACCAACTTCGGAAACTATTTGGAAGGAGAGCCGGTTTCCCTTCCGGTTCCCCGGCCGAGGGGTCTTTCAATCCAAACCATTTACGAAACCAATTGAAGAGTCATCCAATGCCTTGGATGAACAATATTATAAACACAGTAATATACTCGTCCATATCAACATACATATCTGACACTGTACCAACTCTAGGCAAGCAGATAAATTCAGCAAGTATATAACACCGTACCCCTACTCAGGCAAGTATATACCAATCAATACACACAAGCGAACCACCCACGGAGGGGTTCGACCACAGAACAATGAACCACCCACGAAGGGGTTCAACACGGAGAAAGACGGAACCACCCACGGAGGGGTTCGTTAGGAAGGCAGAACCACCCACGAAGGGGTTCGCACGAAGGAAACAGAACCACCCACGGAGGGGTTCGACACGGAGAAAGCAGAACCACCCACGGAGGGGTTCGCACGGATATGACAGAACCACCCACGGAGGGGTTCGTCCGAAGAAAGCAGAACCACCCACGGAGGGGTTCGCACGAAGAAGACAGAACCACCCACGGAGGGGTTCGTCCGGAACAAACACAATGAACCAACCACGAAGTGGTTCCACCACCAAAATCTCCCAAGGAGGCTACTCAATAAACCACAATCAATTCTTTAAGTACATCAATCAACACTTAATTGACCCCGGGAACTAAGACGAGGGAGAGCCGGTTTCCCTTTCGGTTGCCCGACCGAGGGGGTCTCTATCCTCACTCCATTCCCGAACCCAATATAGTGCCGCCCGAACTCCGGGGACTCCAAACATGCATACAAAGCATACGGAAAAAGAATCAATGCAATCCGAGTTGAAAATCAAAAGTTATTAAACAAACAATATGATCAGGGGCTCTCAGCCGGTTGGCCACAGGCGGCCGGTCAACCGGCTGAGAGTCCTATACTCTCTTGTGGGGAATAAAACGTGTATTCGCCCTATATTTGCAGGATTATAATGAAAATTACAGTCGTGTATGTAGTCATAAGATTAAAAAGATACGAATAAGAGTACAACCTTTAGTCCTTGTGCAAAAGGCCTAAGAACAGGAATTAACACAAATTCCCTCCTATAACTTGCACCCAAGACTTGGAATGAGACGTTGCCGCGTGTGCTAGAAATCCTCTCCAACTGCCTTGCAATATCGGGAGAGCCTTTTGAGTTTTAGATGTGAGATCTGGGTTATGGGAGAAGAATGCTCTCAAACCCTAATTTTCTTGAGACTTGTTTAAACAGTGAAACAAGAGTCTCTGACATAAGGAGAGTCCCTCTCCTTATGTAGTACACGGCCGAATTGGATGTCGGGTAGGAGTGGGCTTCCCACTCTTACCTTATTCCAATGCGTGATTCGACCCAATTGCTAAAATATAATTCGCGGGTTTTATTTATAAATCGTAACATGTTATCAGTTATTAATACAGTCGATATATTAATAATGGTCTGACAAAATACGATATTGTATAATTACCCTAATTAATATAACTGTTTATATTAATATGTGAATACAATGTTTAATTAAATATAACCGTTTATATTTAATTTTTACGAATTAATCATGTAATCCGTATTAGCTAAAATTATTTAATCCGTATTAAATAATCATCTCAACATCCTATTTACTAATTTAATAGTCAATACCTCTGACTAACTGTTTAGTCATATCCGGCATAAATGTGATTGTATTTTCATACCTTCACATCTCTCAAACGTGTCCTATAGGTGTGACGTATAGGGAGCAGTTGACCACCGCCATATGTATGACAATAACGTCAAACTTATCTAGCAAGCCAACCGTTATTGATAAACGTGGATCAACTGATAATAATACAAAAGTATGCCCTTGTGATCCTTTAAGAGATTTAATAAGTCATTGTACTTAATTGTCAAGGACACCAGCCCCAACAATCTCCCACTTGTCCGTACAAGGGTATGTGCAATGACGTTATCACACTACATGTGGAGGACACAAGTCTCCAACAAACTCCCACTTGTCCGTACAAGTGTAGGTGCGATAACCGATTCTCATATCCTTTTAAAATTTCTCCCACTCAATGTAAGACAATTTGCAAATCCGCATTCGCAAAGGTCGTATCTCACAAGCGATCTGTATCAAGAGTGGTTTCCCCGACTAGAGAGTAACTTAACTGATAAAACGAATTTGTATTCGAGCATGGCCATGCATTTCAGTTACTACTCCTCGAGTGGCCCTGAGAAATGATAAAATCCTGATAAGGGTTTGAATATTTCCCTCAACTTGAATCCTGCCGATATCGCGCAGCATGAAATAACCCAGAAAAAATCCTCTTGGCCCCTATTACGGTGACCGTGGGAAAGAAACCAAAGTTACCCAAAATCTGCCTTAATCTCAAGAGACAGTTGAAAGTCAAAAGACTCGACTCTAAGGAACACTATGGAGGTCCTATCCACGACCTGGCACCCAATGTTATAAAACATTTAGGACTCCATAACGCTGTCACGGGGTGTCCAACGAGATATCCGTATAACTCGCCTTTGTGATTGGTCAGTCAGCCGCGTGACTTATGGCTCGTTGAACCCACCATCAACCAACGTCACAAAATGATTACCTGAGTTATCAGCTCAAGTGGGTAATCAAGGACCAAAACGATGTAATGTTAATCAGTTCACTTTGTGGTGTTCAAAATTGGCGTACAATTCCACATGAGAAACAAAACATTATATATCATAACAATAAGGTTGAATAGAGTACACGAGAAAATGAATTATTACATGAATTCATAAAAGAGTACTACAACTTAGGAACACATCCAATTCCCATGGAATGAATGTGCCCTTCATGCTTATCACGTGCTAATGCTTTTGTGAGAGGATCTTATCAATGAAAATCTCCTTTTGCTCCACGTAATCTCTGATTAGATGAGCTTTCCGTTGTACATGCCTAGCCTTGTTGCTAGACTTATGCTCCTTAGCTTGGAAGATGGCACCTTTATTATCACAATAAACGGTGATTGGGTCATTCGAACTAGGCACTACTGATAGTCCTTGTAAGAATTGACGCATCCATATTGCTTCCTTAGCTGCTTCTGAGGCGGCATAGTACTCGGACTCAGTCGTAGAATCTGATGTAACACTCTATTTAGAACTTTTCCAGCTGACAGCAGCGCCATTAAGAGTAAAAACGAATCCAGACTGAGATTTCGAGTCATCTCGATCCGTTTGGAAGCTAGCATCTGCGTAACCCGTGGCGCAGAGCGTCGAGTCGCCTCCGTAAGTCAATCCCCAATCTTTAGTCCTCCGTAGATACTTAAGAATGTTTTTCACGGCCATCCAGTGTTGTTCACCTGGATGAGCTTGGAATCGACTAGTCATACTCAATGCATATGCAACGTCTGGACGTGTGCATATCATGGCATACATGATTGATCCTATTGCCGAAGCATAAGGAATCCGACTCATGCGCTCTTACTCTTCCAATGACTTAGCTTCTTGAGTCTTGCTCAAGTGAAGCCCAGGAGTCATAGGAAGGAACCCCTTCTTGGAGTTCGTCATGCTGAATCTCTCCAGGATCTTATCTATATAAGACTCCTGACTGAGAGACAACATCCGTCGTGATCTATCCCTGTAGATACGGATGCCCAAAATTCTTTGTGCCTCTCCCAGATCTTTCATCTGGAAATGGTTTTTCAACCATGCTTTAACCGAAGATAAGAGAGGTATGTCATTCCTAATCAAGAGTATGTCGTCGACATACAGTACTAGGAATACAATCTTGCTCCCACTCGACTTGATATAGAGACATGGTTCCTCGACTGATCGAATGAATCCATTCTCTTTTATCACTTGGTCGAAGCGATGATTCCAACTCCGCGATGCTTGCTTAAGTCCATAGATGGAACGCTTAAGCTTGCAAACTTTCTTAGGATGTTCAGGATCAATAAAACCCTCGGGTTGTACCATGTACAACTCTTCCTCCAAATAACCGTTTAAGAAGGCGGTTTTAACGTCCATTTGCCATATTTCATAATCGTGAAATGCGGCGATCGCTAAGATAATCCGAATGGAATGTAGCATGACTACGGGTGCAAAGATCTCATCGTAGTGCAAGCCTGGCACTTGGGTGAAACCTTTAGCAACTAGTCTAGCCTTGTGGATATCTTGTTGTCCTTCCACGGCATGCTTTATCTTGTAAAGCCATTTGCATTGAAGGGGACGTACCTTTGCAGGTAGGTCCACAAGATCCCACACGTTGTTCTCATACATGGAGTCCATCTCAGATTGCATGGCTTCTAGCCATAGCTTTGAGTCAGAACTGGTCATGGCTCCTTTATAGGTTGTGGGTTCATTACCCTCTAGGAGTAAGACGTCATCTATATCACGTTCCTCGACCATACCAATGTATCTGTCCGGAGGAATAGAGACTCTTCCCGACCTCCTAGGTTCCTCAGGGATATCTACCGCAGCCTCGGTTGAAGGTACTGTTTCCTCCAATGGTTGCTCGGTAGTTGGTTCTTGAACCTCCGATAACTCGAAGGTTCTATTACTCGACTTGTTCTCGAGAAATTCTTTCTCTAAGAACGTCGCACTAGCCGCAACAAAAACACGTTGTTCGGTTGGCGAGTAGAAGTAATGACCAAAAGTTCCCTTTGGATAGCCTATAAAGTATGTCTTGACCGATCGCGGGCCGAGCTTATCCTCGTGTCTCCACTTGACATAAGCCTCGCAGCCCCAAACCCGAATAAAGGACAAGTTAGGGACCGTTCCCTTCCCTAATTCGTATCGAGTCTTGTCAATAGCTTTAGACGGACTTCGGTTAAGTATTAGAGCGGCTGACAACAGAGCATAGCCCCACAATGAATCAGGCACAACGGTGTGACTCATCATGGATCGAACCTGAAGAGTCTATTGACCTAGATATACTCAAGAAGGGGGGGTTGAATTGAGTATGCCAACTTTTTCGTTTCTTCTTCGATGATGATTGTTGAGATGAAGTAATAGCAAGTAATGAGTAAGAGCAATAAAATAAAGGAGACACGATCTTTTGAAGTGGTTCAGTTTCACAAATCGAAACCTACGTCCACTATTCTCGATTAATAAAATTAGTACCTTCTCCGGATTACAATTTTATCAACCCACTCGTGCGACTTTGATGTTAGTCACAACTCAATCTAGATACCGTTAAATATCTAGCTACGACAAGTACCGTGAAATACTTGTTTACAATGAGTACCGCTAAATACTCGAATCTATCTTAAGTAAGTAAGATAAACTTCTTAACAACTTCTTGTATAGATGATGTTTGAATGCTTGAAAATCTTCTTCTATGCTTGTAATCTTGATTACAAAATTTGACAATGATTGCACGAATATCGAGACGTGTGAGAGACTACGTCCGTTTGTTTTTCTCGATTTGCGTGAGGCTTCTTGTATTTCGTTGAGATGTCTTAGGCGTGTGATGCTTGAATGCATATATACTAATTTTAGATCTAGGTTGAATCCTAGATAGTTTAGAAATATTACTTTATCTAGAATACTAATTCTAGGTAATATTTAAACTTAATCTTATTTGGCTTAGGAAAGGATTCTAATAAGATAATACTATATTAAGATATAAGATAATATTTCTTCAATCCTTTTAGATTTAGGAAATATCTTATATTACTAAAATATAGAATCCTACTTTGAATCAATTCCTAATTCTTGTCAATAATATAATAAATTATATTTTTAATCAAATCCTAGTCAATCTTTAAGTAGATTAAATAAACAAGTCTATTTATTTAATTAACCATAAAGATAATATGAAACGTATTAGAAATCGTGTAGGAAAACGTGAGGCACGCTTCCCTATGCACGACTCCCAACGCACGCTTTATAGATACGTTTCTTCGAGACATATTTCTCGAAGCACGTTTCCCTAGGAATTTGAATATTGACAATAACGGTTAAAATAAAATCCTTTGCGTTTTTAGAATTAATATTTATCTCATAAGATAAATATCTTAATTCTTGTTAACTAAAGAATTTTTCTATTTTAAAACCGTTTATAAGATTACTAAATTAATATATAATAATATTTTAATAACCCGTACAAATCTTCACGCCTTGACTTATTCCACGCAAGACTCATTTCTTCAATAGTTATAAGAAAGACTTATAACTTAAGAACTCTTGATATTGCAATGAAACTCTTGTCTTGTAAATACTTGATATGAGCTTGATCGTTCTTGCAATCTACGATTGAATTATACTTTACTAAACTACGATCTTCTCTTGATAATTAACTGTACATTTAAACGCACAATTACACGCATATGCATATAAAACATAACTATTTAGACTTGTCATTATTAAAACATAAAACAATATATTATAAATATAGGATATATTACTCAACAAATTCCCCCTTTTTAATGATGGCAAGTCTTAACTAGAATCGTGTCTAAGTGTATCGTAGTAACATTCCCCCTCAATATAATAATGGTCTTTTATAATATAGATCAACTAGGGTTTCTATTTTTAGACTAAATCAATTACTAAAAAGAACTTTGAGAGACAAAACGTTACGACAAGGAGCAATCTTAGGCAAATTCGTAATCTAGGTCGCATTTCTTTTCCCCCTCTTGACATCATTGAAAAGACGGAAACAAAGACATAAAATGACTAGAATAATATAATACGAAACAAACCTAAGCATGTAATTCGAAATGAAATACCCAAACGTAATGAAAACATGAAAACACGAAATACGAACGGAAAAGACGACACACAACCAAGTACTAGAATGCCAAACGGGCCGAATATCCAAAATAAAAGCCTAATGGGCCGAATCAGAACAGAAGCCATTTGGGCTAAAAGTAGTTAGAGTATTGTCTAATGGGCCAAAAGTAATAAAAGTGCAAGGATAGTAATACAAGCCATCTGGGCCGAATAGGGTAGAAAGAAAATTGGGCCAGAACAAAATATAGTAAGTCTAATATAAGGTGGTGTAGGAAAGGGAATTTGGGCTAGGAAAATCACCATCCACCAACAGAGCCAAAGCCAACTCCTCTGACCTGCAAAACGAAACAAACATGGCACCAAATACGACTAATTCTTAACGGGGATGACGAACGATATTAGGATTGACATAACCAGGACGAGAGCGAAACTCCAAGGTGTCCAACCGATCAAGGCAACTAGCAACATTACGTCCTTGACCGTCTAGGGCACGCTCGAAATTCAAGACTTTGAGGGACAATGCTTTAACCGCGGATAGGCATTGGGTACCATCTTCCCGAAGCATCGTCGTATCACGAACAAGAGCCCCTCCTTGAGTTGTGAGAAACTGATGACGGTCACTAACCATGACAACTTCCTCCTTAATTATCTGAAGCTCACGACTCATATGAGCAAGATGATCCTCCATCCTTTGCATCCACTCCTCCAACCCGACACTACCAGCCGCCTTCTGTCCAGATTCACTCTTAGGAGTTTTGAATTCCGACATTAACAAGAAAATCTTGTCCACCTTACTTTCCAAATCAACCAAGTTTCCATTCCCCTTAACATCTTCATTCTCACGCCCAAACAAGAGATCTCCATTCTTACCAAATATCCCCATTAATTTCATAACTTTGTTACTCATACGGTCACGAGGAATTACACCGTAACTACTAATGTCAACAACTCCAGCCTGAAACAACAACTCGGATACCCACATTCCGTAGGGAATATCCAAAGTTGTACAGAAACGTTCTTTAACAAGAACTTTTGAGACATGCACAATTTTCGAAAATACCAAAGGAACCAAGCTAATCTTTTCTCCGACTAACCACTTATACAACACAATAGCATCACAACAACTCAGTTTATCTCGTCCACCACGACGAGGTAATATCGTGTTCCAAAGAAAGTTTACGAAGAATTTGAGCTTAGGATTAAACGAGTTGGTTAAAAGGGGACTAACTTCAGTAGCTTCTTCATCAAAATACCTTTTAATAACCATTTTCTCATCCTTCGACACATTTGACCACTCTTTACTTGGGTCAAGAACCAACCCGTCACTTGACAACTTAAAAATCCGACACATATCCTCCATTAAAATCGCTACTTCCTTCCCATTTATGACGGCCTTAACCCCATTTTCAGATGATTTTACAGTGGCATAAAATTGAATTACTTCAATAGGAAAAATGAGACCCGAGAAATTGCTAATATAAAGCCACTCTTGAAAAGTTAGGAAATCTTTAAAGAATGTTAGAGACGAAGTCTCATTAATCCAAGAAATGGGGTAAAATCGTCCTGCATGTATGGAATAAGGTAAAAGTCGTTCCATTAACATACCTTCGTGTTTAGTGACACGAACCTTTTCCAAACCGATTTGAGTAGCTTCGGTTGAGGCATCCTGAAACAGAGGTCGAGGAGAGAGACCTTCTTGAAATAATTCGTCTTCCATAACACCCTTTCCCTTATCCAACTTTCGTCGCTTGCTTCCCTCGGATTTTGGGATGGTCACAGTGATCGGCTCCGGGGATGGTGGTGGTGATGGAGTCGGGGTAGGTAGTTTTGGAGAACAGGGTCTGTTTCGGGTAGAGCGTCTAGCCGAGATTGGAGGCATATTTTTGGTAGTTAAATGTTGGTTTGTGATTTTTGATTTATAAAGAAGATGAATTTGAGAGTTTTTATTGTGAGAGATTTTATTTTAATGGTAAAAGTAATAATGGTGATGTGAAGTGAAGGGTGAAGGAGATATGAGTGACGGTTATGGGTAGAGTGCATAAGTAGAAAAAGTAAATATGGAGAGTTAGAGGGAGGTTGACACGTGAGGTAGGTGAAAAGGTGGGGTAAATTGGTTGGTATATGTTTTGTTACGATTTTATTGTTACATGAATTTGGTAAGTACGATTTTATCTTAAGTTACGTTTTTGAGAGACGTAACTATATTTATTGATATGTAGATATATATGATAATAATACTATTAGGTATAAATATATTAATATTTGTATATTATTATTTTGATCTGAGAAATTTGGTTGTGTACGTTCGTATAACATGTAGCATGAAATAATCAACATTTGAGCATCTAATAAAAATAACACACATAGGCATGCAGCGGAATATACGGACACAGTCATATAATTCAGTCCTTTTCATAGTCAATCATTGGGTTATTTTTCAGCTCTTAAGATCGATTAGGTGCCACCAATTAAACCAATTTCCAATCGTAAAGTCTCAAATCGTTCCCTAGCCAAAGGTTTAGTAAAAATATCCGCCCATTGTTTTTCCGTACTACAAAATTCCAACTTAATGTTTTTCTTTTTTACATGGTCACGTAAGAAGTGGTGTCTAATCTCTATGTGTTTTGTTCTTGAGTGCTGAGCCGGGTTTTTTGATATTATAATAGCACTCGTATTATCACATAATATAGGTACACATCCCACGTCAATACCATAATCAAGTAACTGTTGTTTTAACCATAGTAGTTGGGAACATACCAGTGCGGCTGCAATATATTCTGCTTCTGCGGTTGACAAGGCGACTGAATTTTGTTTCTTGGATGCCCAAGATATAATACATGGTCCAACGAAAGTCGCAAGTCCAGAAGTACTTTTCCTGTCTAAAGAACAGCCTGCATAATCCGCATCTGAATATCCTAATAGGTTAAAATTACAGTCCATAGGATACCATAGATATAATTTTGATGTTCCAATTAGGTATCTTAAAATTCTCTTAACTGCAATCATATGTGATTCTTTTGGTGCAGATTGGAACCGAGCACAGACGCAGACACTGAACATTATATCTGGACGACTTGCAGTAAGATAAAGAAGTGAGCCGATCATACCTCTATAAGTAGTTTCATCTACTGACTTACCGTCTTCGTCTTTGGTGAGTTTCTTATCTGTTACCATTGGAGTAGGCATAGGATGAGAGGATTCCATTCCGAACTTCTTTATGAACTCTTTGACGTATTTTTGTTGATGAACTTTGATACCCTCGTTCGATTGTTGAATTTGTAGACCAAGGAAGAATTTTAATTCTCCCATCATGCTCATCTCAAATTCGGATGTCATCAATTCTGAGAAATATTTGCACAACTTTTTGTTGGTTGAGCCAAATATAATATCGTCAACGTAGATCTGGACAACTAGTAGATCGGAATTTTCACTTTTCAGAAATAGTGTCTTATCTACTGATCCTCTCTTGAATCCGCTTTTCAATAGAAATTTTGATAGTCTGTCGTACCATGCTCGAGGGGCCTGTTTCAGCCCGTAGAGAGCTTTGTCCAATCTGTACACATGGTCTTTTAGTTTGCTATCAGGAAATCCAGGAGGTTGTTCGACATAGACTTCCTCCTGAAGATATCCATTAAGGAATGCAGTTTTAACATTCATTTGAAATAATTTCATTCCTTTATGTGCAGCAAATGCTATGAGCAAGCGAATTGCTTCAAGGCGAGCAACAAGAGCAAAAGTTTCGTCATAATCGATCCCTTCCTGTTGGTTGTATCCTTGAACGACCAATCTTGCTTTATTACGAACGATGACTCCAGAGTCATCTAATTTATTTCTGAATACCCATCTTGTTCCAATTACTGATCTATCTTTTGGACGAGGAACAAGATGCCATACTTTATTCCTTTCGAATTGTTGTAGTTCTTCTTGCATGGCGACTATCCAGTCAGGTTCTGCAAGAGCTTCTTTTATATTTGTAGGTTCAATTGTAGAGAGAAAGGAGTAGAAAGAGCAGAAGTTGTTTAAGCTTCTTCGAGTTTGAACTCCTTCTGTAAGGCTTCCTATGATATTATCCAGAGGGTGAGAGCTTTTATATCTCCAGTTTCTTGATTGATTGTTTTCATTGCTACTGCTTGATTCGGGATTTTGACTTGTTCCCCCTGAATCCAAACCAGGGTTTGTAGGAGAGTCAGGTATAACTATGCTCTCTTCCCTTTGGTTTTGATTCAAAGTTGTAGCTTCATTAGCTATAACTCTGGGTTCTAAGTCATTGGTTTGAGAGTTATCCACAGTATCATCAACTGTAGTTTCATCTCTCGCACCATTTCCTTCCAAATCAAGTTCATTATTGTTTCCTTGAATTTCGCCTTCATCGTTATGTTCTATTTCAGGAGGATCTTCCCTTGACAACCTAAAGTCAGGTTCGTCTAGGTTTTCCTCTTCGTCCTGTAAAGGCTTGTCGAAGGCATTATTTTCATCAAAGATAACATGTATGCTCTCTTCTATGCATAAAGTACGTTTGTTAAAAACTTTGTAGGCTTTACTATGATCAGAATATCCTATGAAAATAGCCTCATCACTTCTAGGGTCAAATTTGCTTAAACGATTTTTACCATTGTTATGAACAAAGCATTTACTCCCAAAACATCTTAGATGAGATATATTAGGTTTACGACCACGTAAAAGCTCATAGGGTGTCTTTTTAAGGATAGGTCTAATCATAGCACGATTATGAATATAGCAAGCTGTACTGATAGCCTCAGCCCAAAAGTTTCTAGGTAGGCCACTACAAAGAAGCATTGTTCTAGCCATGTCTTCTAGGGTTCTGTTCATGCGTTCTACTACTCCGTTTTGTTGTGGTGTTCTAGGTGCAGAGAAGTTATGTCCGATACCGTTGGATTTACAGAATTCTATAAAAGCATGGTTGTCAAACTCGGTTCCATGGTCAGTTCGAATAGTTACCAGATTAGTTTTTAATTTGTTTTGAACAAGTTTCATAAGACTAACAAATTCATCAAATGTTTCGTCTTTAGAGTGAAGAAAGATAGGCCAAACAAATCTAGAATAATCATCAACTAAAACGAAAACATACCTGGAACCGCCTCTGCTTCTTACCTTCATAGGGCCACAGAGATCCATATGTACTAGATCAAGAGCTTGGTTAGTACTTACTATTCTTTTTGGTTTGAAGGATGATTTGACGTGTTTACATCGTGCACATGTGTCGCACATCTTTTCTTGATCAAATCTGATCTTGGGAAGACCTTCGACCAAGTCCCATCTCTTCAATTTGCTAAGAATAGGAGAACTAATGTGCCCAAATCTCTTATGCCAGAGACATGGATCATCTAACGTAACTTTCATACATGAGAGAGAGTCAGTAGGCACAACGTTTAAATCAATCATATAAACATTTTTCTTTCTATAACCTTCAAGAATAACTTTACTTGTACCTTCCATAATTATACGACACACATCTGTATGAAAAACAAATTTGTTTCCTTTGTCGCATAATTGGGATATACTAATTAAGTTATGTTTAAGACCACTTACCAGATATACATCGCTAATAGAGTGAGAAGTTGAGATGCCTATCTTACCGACACCTATTACCTTTCCCTTTTTGTTGTCACCGAAGGTGACCTTTCCTCCGTCGAATGGTTCCAAGGTGGTGAATAGGTTGGCGTCACCTGTCATGTGTCGAGAGCATCCACTGTCGAGGTACCATAGATTATTCTCTTTAGTGATTATCTGCACAAAGTAGTTTAAAGACAGGACTTAGGTACCCAAGCAAACTTGGGTCCTTTTGAGTTAGTGATAATGAAAACATCTTCCTTTTTAACCCAAACTTGTCTCACTATAGGTCTCTTGTAACTGTGGTAGTTAGGTTTTGTTGATTGAGTGTGAGTCTTTGGGTTTTGTTTCTTGTAGGTTGTAGGTTTATGAGTTTGAGTGGTTCTATTTTTCTTTTCTGCGTAATTAAAGGACATGTCATAGAACCATCTATGGTCATTATTTCTTTCCTCAACCCCTTCATTATCTTCCTCACTATCAATGATAGAAATAGAGACATTTGGTATACCTAGAGATTTAACAAATTTGACTCCAGTTTTGAAGTCGAGTGCGTGTTTTACACAGTTTTCTCGTAGGTGTCCATTATGACCACAATAAGTACAAATCAAGTATTCAGGCAGGTCTACATACTTTCTTTTTCTAAAGTCACGTTCATCAGGTTTTTGTTGACATTTAGAATGGTCTCTCCTACCATAGCACTCATGACCTAGACCCATCTTCATGTTGTTATCAGATTGTTCAGTTAGGAAGTTTAGTACGTTAGTACTTCCTTCCCACTTTTCATGAACTTTGCGAGCATGAAGAAGAAGGTCTTTTAGAGACTCTATTTCTTTTAAGCAAGATGAGTGGTCAGCATTGTTAGATTTTTTCAAGTCTTGAATGTCTTTATTAAAATTGAGCACGATTTGCGCATGTTCTTTTTTAACTTTGGATAAGTTGAATTCTAGATCCATGATTTTTTGCTCGAGGATTTCAACTTCTTCTAGATGAGTTTCATCTACAACAACTGGTGCAGGTTTACTCTTTAGAAGTTCATTAGACCTTTTTAGATCTGAGATTATAGCTTCATTGGCTATAATCTTAGATTCAAGCTCTTTAATGTTGAGTTTCAATTTTGAGTTTACAGCTTCATTGGCTGTAATTTTAGACTCAAGAATTTTCTTCTCAGACATTACTGCTTCCAACTTAACATTTGTATCAATGTTAACCTTGGATTTCAGTTTCTTAGTTTTGGCCTTTAAGAGTTGATTTTCCTCTGCAATGTCAAGGATCTGTTCCTTCAATTCGTCTAATTCAAGACTTTGTTCATGACATTGGTCTAAGGTTTGTTCGAAATAATTAATTAAAGCAGACTTAGATAAATTTTTAACTTGACTCTTAAGCTGTAAAAAATTTACCTCTTGGTCTTCATCTTCTGAATCAGATTCTCCATAGAGGCAGAATTGTGATGAGTCATGATCGTCGGAGATTAGATCCAAACTGATGTTGCTTAGGCACAGGTTAGCAACTTCCTCTTCTTCTGAGTCACTGTCATCGTCGGAATCCAATTCTCCCCAGCAAGATGCAAGCATAACCTTTTTAAATTCAGTTTTGGTTTTATCTCGTTTGGATTTGTCTTTTATTTTGTCCCAGCTTGGACAATCCTTGATCATATGTCCTTGATCACCACATTTAAAGCATCCTCGTTTGAAGAAGGTTTGCTTATAGTCACTCTTTTTCTTGTCGTTTGCTTTGTTGTTGGATTTGGTAAATCTCCCTTTGAAGACTGCTTTTTTAAAGCGTCTTGCGAAGAGAACTGTTTCATCTTCCAGTTCAGGTTCGCATTCTCCACTTGTAGAGGTTTGTAGAGCAATGTTTTTATTTTTAGAATGATCATTGTCGTCTCTATTTAGCATTATCTCATGAGCCATTAGAGATCCAATGAGTTCTTGATAAGTTAAGGTCGTGAGATCACGAGCTTCTTCAATTGCAGTGACTTTTGGTTGCCACTTTTTGGTTAGGCTTCTAAGAACTTTTCTGACTATGTCCTCATAATCATATTTCCTACCAAGGTTTCGTAGTTCATTAAGTATGCAAGAGAATCGCGCAGACATGCTATCAATCGATTCATTCTTTTCCATAGTGAAAAGTTCATATCGTTGAATGAGCAAGTCTATGCGATGCTTCTTGACTACGGAAGTACCTTCGTAGGCAAGTTCTAGGCCATCCCATATTTCTTTAGCTGAGTTACAAGAAGAGAAGCGATCAAATTCAGAAGTAATCATACCGTTTTGAAGTAGACTCATGGCTTTTGAATTTTTCTCAGCAATCTTGTAATCAGCTTCCACATAGTCACTTTCTGGTTTCTCATATGTGGTTCCATTTGCAGAGGCAACCAATATCTTCTTTGGTCCAGTTTGAATTATTTTCCAGCATTCCCAGTCACATCCTTTGACGTAGTGGGTCATCATGTACTTCCACAAGCTATAGTTCTTTCCATCGAAGATAGGACACTTAAGGTGTTTTGAATCCATTGGAAATCAATAGAAGGATCAATCTCAAGCTGTAAGGCTTTCAAGAGCACGAGGCTCTGATACCAATTGAAGAGTCTATTGACCTAGATATACTCAAGAAGGGGGGGTTGAATTGAGTATGCCAACTTTTTCGTTTCTTCTTCGATGATGATTGTTGAGATGAAGTAATAGCAAGTAATGAGTAAGAGCAATAAAATAAAGGAGACACGATCTTTTGAAGTGGTTCAGTTTCACAAATCGAAACCTACGTCCACTATTCTCGATTAATAAAATTAGTACCTTCTCCGGATTACAATTTTATCAACCCACTCGTGCGACTTTGATGTTAGTCACAACTCAATCTAGATACCGTTAAATATCTAGCTACGACAAGTACCGTGAAATACTTGTTTACAATGAGTACCGCTAAATACTCGAATCTATCTTAAGTAAGTAACATAAACTTCTTAACAACTTCTTGTATAGATGATGTTTGAATGCTTGAAAATCTTCTTCTATGCTTGTAATCTTGATTACAAAATTTGACAATGATTGCACGAATATCGAGACGTGTGAGAGACTACGTCCGTTTGTTTTTCTCGATTTGCGTGAGGCTTCTTGTATTTCGTTGAGATGTCTTAGGCGTGTGATGCTTGAATGCATATATACTAATTTTAGATCTAGGTTGAATCCTAGATAGTTTAGAAATATTACTTTATCTAGAATACTAATTCTAGGTAATATTTAAACTTAATCTTATTTGGCTTAGGAAAGGATTCTAATAAGATAATACTATATTAAGATATAAGATAATATTTCTTCAATCCTTTTAGATTTAGGAAATATCTTATATTACTAAAATATAGAATCCTACTTTGAATCAATTCCTAATTCTTGTCAATAATATAATAAATTATATTTTTAATCAAATCCTAGTCAATCTTTAAGTAGATTAAATAAACAAGTCTATTTATTTAATTAACCATAAAGATAATATGAAACGTATTAGAAATCGTGTAGGAAAACGTGAGGCACGCTTCCCTATGCACGACTCCCAACGCACGCTTTATAGATACGTTTCTTCGAGACATATTTCTCGAAGCACGTTTCCCTAGGAATTTGAATATTGACAATAACGGTTAAAATAAAATCCTTTGCGTTTTTAGAATTAATATTTATCTCATAAGATAAATATCTTAATTCTTGTTAACTAAAGAATTTTTCTATTTTAAAACCGTTTATAAGATTACTAAATTAATATATAATAATATTTTAATAACCCGTACAAATCTTCACGCCTTGACTTATTCCACGCAAGACTCATTTCTTCAATAGTTATAAGAAAGACTTATAACTTAAGAACTCTTGATATTGCAATGAAACTCTTGTCTTGTAAATACTTGATATGAGCTTGATCGTTCTTGCAATCTACGATTGAATTATACTTTACTAAACTACGATCTTCTCTTGATAATTAACTGTACATTTAAACGCACAATTACACGCATATGCATATAAAACATAACTATTTAGACTTGTCATTATGAAAACATAAAACAATATATTATAAATATAGGATATATTACTCAACAGAACCAAATCAAGTAGAGTTCGATTTCTCCGTTCGGACACACCATTTAATTGTGGTGTTCCAGGTGGAGTCAACTGTAGCACGATGCCACAGTCTTTAAGGTGTTGATCAAACTCATGTGAAAGATACTCACCACCACGATCCGAACGTAGTGCTTTAATCTTTTTACCCAGCTGGTTCTGTACCCGATTCTGGTATTCTTTGAACTTGTCAAAGGATTCACTTTTATGTTTCATCAAGTAGACATAGCCATATCTACTCAAATCATCCGTGAAAGTGATGAAATACCTATAGCCTTCTCGTGCGTTGATCGACATAGGGCCACATACGTCCGTATGTATGAGTCCTAATAGGTCGGCAGCGCGCATTCCAACACCTTTGAAGGAAATACGAGTCATTTTGCCAATGAGACATGATTCACACGTGCCATATGATTCGAAATCAAAAGGCGATATTGCTCCATTCTGTATGAGCTGTTTTACGCGTTTCTCATTTATGTGTCCCATACGACAATGCCATAGGTAAGTTTGATCTTTGTCACCTACCTTTAATCTCTTGTTATTCACATGTAATATCTCGGTAGTTTGATCTAAAACATAAATTCCATTCATGGAAACTGCCTTGCCATAAATCATATTGTGTAAGGAGAAAATACAGCTATTATTCTCTATTACAAATGAAAAACCGAGTTTGTCAAGTGCAGAAACTGAAATAATGTTTTTGGACAAACTAGGAACATAATAACAGTTATATAAAAATAACTCGAATCCACTTGGAAGCTGGATCACGTATGTTCCCTTCGAGACTGCAGCAACGCGTGCTCCATTCCCGACACGCAGGTCCACCTCACCCTTGATTAGGGGTTCTTGGTTTCGGAGGCCCTGCACATGATTACATAGATGAGAACCACAACCAGTATCAAGTACCCAAGTTCCGCAACTTGCATGGTTAATCTCAATCATGTGAATAAAAGAAGAAGAAGGCATACCAACAGGAGTAACGCGGCCTGCCTTAATGTCCTCGCGATACACGAGGCATGAGCGCCTCCAATGCCCAGTCTTGTGGCAGTGGTGGCATTCCATGCTAGTATCCTTGCTCTTTGTCTTGCCCTGTGAGTTGCTCGACTTACCTGGCCCACTCTTAGTAAATCCTGGTTTCTTGAACCTGGGCTTACATACTGCTAGGTCGCCCTGAGCTTTAGCCTTCCCTTTTCCCTTTCCCTTACTGGAGATCATGAGAACATCCTGCTTCATGCTCCCACTTAATTTCAGATCCTTCTCAGTCTGTACGAGAAGGGAGTGGAGCTCATGAGGAGTCTTCTTCATGCCGTTCATGTAGTAGTTGGCCCTAAACAGGGCGAACCCATCATGAAGCGAATGAAGCATACGATCAACGATTATGTTCTCACTGATCTTGCAGTTTAGGGTCACCAGTTTCTCGATATTCTCAATCATGTTGAGAATATGTGGGCTAACAGCTTGGCCCTTCTGGAGTTTCGCCTCAAAGAAGCGACAGGTATGCTCATAAGAAACGATTCTCGGAGCTTTCGAGAATTCGTTAGAGAGCGTGGTGAAAATCTTGTTTGCACCATGGGATATGAAGCGTCTTTGCAAATTTGATTCCATTGCATAGATGAGTACGTTCTTTATCGCACCCGCTTCCATGACGAAGTCGCTATGAGCGCGAACTTCGTTAGCTCTAGCTCCAGTTCCTGGGTGTGCCAGAATGGGCTCAGTTAAATACTTAAGCTTTCCGTCAGCAATGGCAGCATTCCTAGTGCTGCCTCCCAGTCAGAGAAGTTTGACCCATCATTTCTCAGTCTAGTAGACTGATTCATGGAGTCCATGAAGGCTTTTAGCCAGGATTCATGTGCTAGCTTGGCACTTGGCATTGGGTCTTCACCAGCCATTTAGTTATACAGCAGTTTTAATGAACGTGTTCTACACTGAAAAAAAAGATAAAACAAAACCATATAAGCAACTTATTGTTGTGATTTAAGTCTATATTAAATTGAATTTAAACTCGTAGACTCATGCATTTATATAATTGATCTCCCTCAAGAATTATATAAACGATCCCAAGACTCAATTTCCGTATATTGATAAGCCCACAGTTTGGCTAATTCCACCGTTGGAACTCTTGGTCGATAGTTTTCTGTATATCCTATCTATTAGTCCATCTCAGTCGCTAGATAGTATCGAGTGACCATGATGTTGAGATAAAATAAATCATTTGTTCCCACTTACCCGACGTAGAAGGGGTCATATTATGCCTACCGACGAAGAAGGGATTCATGGGAGGCTGATTTATAAAGACTAATCCCAATTTTTGGTTATACGAGGAAGACCCCATCAACTTTTATTTATTCATATTTAAGTGAACTAAAAACTAGCATATACGTGAATGAATTAAATAAAGTGATGGCTTTACATGTGACACGTGACATCTGTATTGTCACAGAAAACTAACGCGTAACCTCTACATGAGTCAGTTTTCAGGCATGTTATAGGTGGTTTGGTTTTAGGCGGAATATGATGCAAACTATTATCGATGAAAGCATAAAGATAAATGCAATAAACGTAAATAAAAGTCCTAGTGTGGCCTATCCTACCAAAATAAACATAAAACAACTTGGAATCCGCCGTTGGACCCTAGAAGCTTGTCTTGATGTTCCATCTTGGTCTTGCAGCGGGAGTGAGCATCCGGTCTCCGTCTTTGGTCTTCACAAAATTACTAATTTAAATTACAAATATAACCTATTTACATTCTAATTTAAATACAAAAGTAATTACATGGCAAAAACCCAAAACAGAGATTCAAGATCTCAAAATTACAAGCAAGACTGTGTCCCATCATTACGGTGACACAATCTTCCAAGGCCACACTAAGTTACAACCGTTTGCAAAAATAAATACGTTATTGAAAGCATTCACTAAGCATTCACAAGACGATAAATAAAATGCATCAACTAAATTAAAATTCATACATGACATAATACTGTTATTATGATTAATAAATTTTACCAAACCACCTTTTAAGATTAAAATTATGTGACTATACCGCTTTAATCACCAATTTTAATAAACATATAATCCATTATTTTAAACTGTTTTAAAACAATATGTATCAAACGAGGGTGAACCGTTTCACAAAAATAATATACTATTTCCGTATACAGTATATTATTTTAGGCCATGTGAAAATAAGAAACAAGTTATTTTCGAAAAAGAAAGCCTGAAAGATGAGCACTCGACCGAGCAACAGGGGCACTCGATCGATTGTCAGTGTCACTCGATCGAGTGCCGCAGGGGCTCGATCGAGTGACTCGTTAAAACGCAAACGCTGCACTTTGGAAATCAAAACAAGTTTATATCTTGGATTTAAAACGTGTAAATCATAAATAAACAACAACAAAAGATTCACATATTGCTAAAAATATCGATTAATTAACAATATGCAAATAAGAATCGAAAACAAGATCGATTACAACCCAAAAACCACACGCATGAAGCCTGGTACGAGGACACTCGATCGAGTGCTACAGACACTCGATCGAGTGTCGAGACAGAATGCATCGAGTTTATCAAAAATTTTAAATCTTACGAAAGACACAATTGTAAAATTTCATGGCCATAGGCTCTGATACCACTTGTGGGGAATAAAACGTGTATTCGCCCTATATTTGCAGGATTATAATGAAAATTACAGTCGTGTATGTAGTCATAAGATTAAAAAGATACGAATAAGAGTACAACCTTTAGTCCTTGTGCAAAAGGCCTAAGAACAGGAATTAACACAAATTCCCTCCTATAACTTGCACCCAAGACTTGGAATGAGACGTTGCCGCGTGTGCTAGAAATCCCCTCCAACTGCCTTGCAATATCGGGAGAGCCTTTTGAGTTTTAGATGTGAGATCTCGGTTATGGGAGAAGAATGCTCTCAAACCCTAATTTTCTTGAGATTTGTTTAAACAGTGAAACAAGAGTCTCTGACATAAGGAGAGTCCCTCTCCTTATGTAGTACACGACCGAATTGGATGTCGGGTAGGAGTGGGCTTCCCACTCTTACCTTATTCCAATGCGTGATTCGACCCAATTGCTAAAATATAATTCGCGGGTTTTATTTATAAATCGTAACATGTTATCAGTTATTAATACAATCGATATATTAATAATGGTCTGACAAAATACGATATTGTATAATTACCCTAATTAATATAACTGTTTATATTAATATGCGAATACAATGTTTAATTAAATATAACCGTTTATATTTAATTTTTACGAATTAATCATGTAATCCGTATTAGCTAAAATTATTTAATCCGTATTAAATAATCATCTCAACATCTTATTGACTAATTTAATAGTCAATACCTCTGACTAACTGTTTAGTCATATCCGGCATAAATGTGATTGTATTTTCATACCTTCACATCTCGCAAACGTGTCCTATAGGTGTGACGTATAGGGACCAGTTGACCACCGCCATCCGTATGACAATAACGTCAAACTTATCTAGCAAGCCAACCGTTATTGATAAACGTGGATCAACTGATAATAATACAAAAGTATGCCCTTGTGATCCTTTAAGAGATTTAATAAGTCATTGTACTTAATTGTCAAGGACACCAGCCCCAACATCTCTAGCCGACAACAAAAGAAAAACAACATGAAAGGTCTCCCAGCCGGCCGGCCGGCTGCCGGTCCACCGGCTGGGGACTCTTTTCTCTTCCTTTCTCGCAACAACATACAAACACAACAATTTGGACTCCCAGCCGGACGGCCGGCTGCCGGTCCACCGGCTGGGGGTCCTTTCCCAAAATTCCTCGAAAATAAAACAATACGAAAGAGGACTCTGAGCCGGCCGACTGGCCGCCGGTCAGCCTGCCGGCTCAGAGCCTCTGCTCGCATTTTTCGCCATCTTCGCAAAATCTTCAATTCTTTACCAAACCGTCTAAAACATGATTTTACGCAACAACATGATATTTCCCACATGTATAAGACATCAATTACACCTAAGAACATGTACCCAAATATCCAATTCGAGAGTTAACAAGAAAATCCCAAATTAACCGGTCTTAACATGTATACTCCTAAATCCACTTTCTCATCCAATTCTTCCTCAAATCATCACACAAATCAGTTTATAAAACATTATAAGAACAATACAGAACCTAACAATCATACGAACTTCATCAAAACACATTAAAATCACATATAGTGCTAATTTAGACAAAAAGGCCGAGTTACTCATAATAGTCACCTCTCAAACGATTAAGCTCCTTGCTCCTCTTCAAACTTGTCACTAACCTCTTTGTGATCTTCTAAGCTTATTCCTCCTACAACACGAAAAACGATTAAAATAGGCTATATACGGATTACTCCCAAAACAGCCCATTTTTGAAGTGGAACGAAATGAAAAACGGAAGTGACGGATGGCTTGCAAATTCAATGAGGATTCCGAAAATGTATTTATTACCTCGATTTGTTGAACGGATGATGAAGAAATAAGGAAAAAAAGATGAAGATTTAAGAGATTTTTGTGAGAAATGCAAATGTCAGTGTTCTTATTTTGAGGGAACCATTATGTCGACACAATGGATTTGTGAGGGCTTAAGAATTGTCCTTTCCGTTTAAAGAGAACGGGTTTTGGATATTTTGAACGGGTTTTAGGATGTGAACTTAAGTTGCCAAGTTGCATTCGTCTTAAGGACTTAAGGTTCTTAAGACGGATCTTACTATTTATTTAAAACACTTTCCCAATAAAATTACGGAAATATTATTTTATTACCTAAAATAATTTAAAATGCTTAAAACATATTTTACGAAAATGCGGGATGTTAAAATCACCCCATCTTTCAAAAAGTTTCGTCCTCGAAACTTGAAAGCAGTAACAAGGACAAAGTTAACAAACCAAGGTTTTCACTTAAACGGTTATACAAAACTTAGGTTTCTTTCACAGATTTCGAAAACAACTTTCTAAGGCACGAGTCTTCGTCAATGGACGTTGGGGTTCTCGTTGTACATTCAAGAGCCCGACATTCCAAATCTGATACAAGTCCCAAAAATTAGATAAAGTAAAATTAAAATTTAGATCGATCTGTCGTCGATAAGCATAGTTCAGGTTATCAGACGTCTCCAATAACGAGTTCCAATGACAAACCGACGTTGAGATTAATCAAATTGTAAGTCAAGAATTTCTTAAAACCAGGTTTATCTTAAAATTATTGCTGAACTTATCAATATTGAAAGATTACTCATTTCCTTAAACCAAAATACCTTCGAAAACAAGTTTTTATATCAAAAACTTACAGAAAGAGCAAGGTTGTGAAACTCAACAAGTTGCAATTGACCGAGAGGAGGATAACTTAGCGAATTTACAGGTGCACAAAAGAGAATCGGTGCACGAGAGAGATTATGATTTAGAACAATTGATTCCATAGGCTCGGTTTTCTCGAAATTCTCACCAGGCTCTCATCTCCCTCTTCTCAAATCAAGCACTCTGACTGCGGTTTTGAACCTCTAAACTCGACTTCTAGGGATAAGCTGACATCCCCAAGTTCAGACTCATCACTATAACATGAACATTCACCATAGGGCTTTACAAAGGTCACAATTCCCAAATCCTCAAGTAACATTGAAAGACAAGTCCTTTGATATGATACACGCACTCACGGTGTCATACAATACTATGATTCCTCAAAATAAGTAAGTTACCATTATCCCAATTCAAATCATTCCCAAGGCTTGGGTATCCAAATTCCTAAGATTCCTCAATGACAGTTGTACCTTACTTCCCAATTACTATTAAGTCAACTAGTTTCCACCTCCAAACAAGTTATTCTAAATTATCCACCTATCAATGGAACATCATCGAGTTCATCAAGTACTTCTCTAGGCAAGCGCTGAGATCCACTAAATAATTCGGGTTCAAGTATCCAGTCAACTCCACAAGTCAAATTGTAAACATCTCCAAACTCTCACTCTGTCACTAATAGTTCTCGTTCCTCAAATATATGGGTCTCTCTACATCCAGTACTTCCTCAAGATTAAGCGTCACTAACTCACTTCGTTCAAGTATTTGGCATCAACACCATCTAAAGTATGTTCCTCTAAATTCACCCAAAACTCCAAGTATTTCCTTTAAATTCCCAAATGGTACTTCCAAACCTACCAATACTCACATCTCAATAGTGTCACCACATCTAAGTTCCACCGATAGTCATGTATCAAACTCTACTCAACAAGGCATTTCCTCAACCACTTCCACTCTCTCAATTAGTAACATACGGACCCTAGGATCACCAAATCACGTCTCACAATATCTCATAGGTTTTCCTTAACAACAATATGTCCCAAAACACGTATTGCGGTTAACCTAAAGGATTCCTCTAAGTCCATAAAAGTAAGTTACTCACTCGAACCAAGGAAGGATAAGTTCCAGCAATGGGGTTGAGCTAGGAAGCCATGTAAGTAGTTCCAAGTTAAGATGGAAGAGAATTCAAGAACAGATGTAAGCATGAGAACGAGGATAAGACCTTGGGGTATTAGAAGAAGATAGCAAGGAAAAGTCAATGGTGAAGACATACCAGTGATCAACTGAGGGCAAATCTCTGCTGCGGCACGGCTCATCACGAACACAGTACCCTTGGTCTTCGGTCTCTGGTCAGCGGCAGTGGCGTTGTCAGCAGTGTTCTTCTCGGGGCACTCAGCGGATAGGTGACCGGGTTTCCTACAGTGATAGCATAATCGCGGTCTGCCCAAGCGACGCGTACCCGAGCGGGGATCTTGACGACGTCCAATATTCTGGGGTCCTTTGCCTCTGGGAGCAGCAGCTAGGGTAGAAAGTCCACTAGAGTGCACCAACTGCACCTTGTTAGCACGGGGAGAAGATGGGGAAGAAGTAAAGGGTCTCTTTCCTTGAGGGCAAGCTGGTGAAGAACTAGGTAGGGAGAGGGCTTGGGTCTCCTCATCTATAGCCTTAATCGAATTCTCAGCCCAAATGGCATCGTCGTACACCTCTACGAAAGAAGTAGAATCTCTGCGAATCATACTCCCGATGCGGGCGCTTAACTTCCCTTTGTAGAAGTAAACTCTCTCGGATTCGTCCCTCACGAACCAAGAAGCAAAGTGAGCCAACTGATTATACTTGTCCGTGAACTCCTGTACTGTCAGGTCTCCTTGCTTGAGATCCATGAATTCCTTCAATCTTTGCGAACGCAGCTCCTTAGGGTAGAAGCGGGTCTCAATCTTGTCCTTGAACGCGTCCCAATCAAACAACGGGTCACCGAGGAAACTAGGGCCAGTAAGAAGCCACCAACGGTTTGCTTCAAGTGTCAAAAAGTGGGAGGCAAGTCGCACTCTATCCTCTCTGACGACCGAATACATCGAAAAGCTCTTCTCCATGTCACGAAACCACTATGATAAAGCAACTGGGTCAACTTCGCCACCATAAGTCTTAGCGTGACTCCTGGACATCTGGGAGGCAATCCAGGAAAAGCCACCAGGTCTGTGAGCCTCATTGCCAGGCGGAGGAGGAGGAACAGCTTCAGCCTGAACCCTTAGGTTCTCAAGGATTTGCTTAAGTGATTGCATTATAGTATTCTCTGCGGCTGAGGGTCTCACCATCCTTCAAAAGAGAACACAGCGTTAACCTAACAATTAACAACCACAAACAGTCTACCACTTGTCCTTAAGTCTACCCAAATCTCTCATTCATTATTTGATTATATGGTCAAGTTAAGGTTGGGGATTACATGAGTGCGTCGGGAGCGATAACGCTCTGATACCAACTGTAAAACCCCTCGCGAAAGCGGAAAAATAAAACATACAAAGTACTGAAAATGCAGCGGAATTAAAACTTTTTATCAAACTAAACATGCGAGGTGCTTTAGAAATCTAAACATGCGAAAGGTAAAACATAAATAAGTCTATAAGTACTATACAAAAGCAGCCCGGGATAGCATATCCCTACAGGCACCAAAATACTGAAATCATAAAACTAAGGTCTAGCTAACGAATGGGTAAAAATCATCGATGAAGGATCATCGCTCGCTAGCCTCAACGTAACCCCCTGCAAACAGCCTCATGTACCTACACACACACAACATGTGCGCCACAGTCAGTGGGGAGTGACTAGAGTGCTCCTAGCCACCTATTGTCAATGACACATAACACATAAACATACAATATACTCCAGCATATATAAAACATGTGAAGCATACAAATCTCAATATCTCATCTTTCATAACATCATGCAATATTATGCAAAGGCTCTCAACCAACTTCGGAAACTATTTGGAAGGAGAGCCGGTTTCCCTTCCGGTTGCCCGGCCGGGGGGTCTTTCAATCCAAACCATTTACGAAACCAATTGAAAAGTCATCCAATGCCTTGGATGAACAATACTATAAACACAATAATATACTCGTCCATATCAACATACATATCTGACACTGTACCAACTCTAGGCAAGCAGATAAATTCAGCAAATATATAACACCGTACCCCTACTCAGGCAAGTATATGCCAATCAATACACACAAGCGAACCACCCACGGAGGGGTTCGACCACAGAACAATGAACCACCCCCGAAGGGGTTCAACACGGAGAAAGACGGAACCACCCACGGAGGGGTTCGTCAAGAAGGCAGAACCACCCACGAAGGGGTTCGCACGAAGGAAACAGAACCACCCACGGAGGGGTTCGACACGGAGAAAGCAGAACCACCCACGGAGGGGTTCGCACGGATATGACAGAACCACCCACGGAGGGGTTCGTCCGAAGAAAGCAGAACCTCCCACGGAGGGGTTCGCACGAAGAAGACAGAACCATCCACGGAGGGGTTCGTCCGGAACAAACACAATGAACCAACAACGAAGTGGTTCCACCACCAAAATGTTCCAAGGAGGCTACTCAATAAACCACAATCAATTCTTTAAGTACATCAATCAACACTTAATTGACCCCGGGAACTAAGACGAGGGAGAGCCGGTTTCCCTTTCGGTTGCCCGACCGGGGGGTCTCTATCCTCACTCCATTCCCGAACCCAATATAGTGCCGCCCGAACTCCGGGGACTCCAAACATGCATACAAAGCGTACGGAAAAAGAATCAATGCAATCCGACTTGAAAATCAAAAGTTATTAAACAAACAATATGATCAGGGGCTCTCAGTCGGTTGGCCACAGGCGGCCGGTCAACCGGCTGAGAGTCCTATACTCCCTAGCAGACAACAAAAGAAAAACAACATGAAAGGTCTCCCAGCCGGCCGGCTGCCGGTCCACAGGCTGGGGACTCTTTTCTCTTCCTTTCTCGCAACAACATACAAACACAACAATTTGGACTCCCAGCCGGACGGCCGGCTGCCGGTCCACCGGCTGGGGGTCCTTTCCCAAAATTCCTCGAAAGGGGACTCTGAGCCGGCCGACCGGCCGCCGGTCAGCCTGCCGGCTCAGAGCCTCTGCTCGCATTTTTCGCCATCTTCGCAAAATCTTCAATTCTTTACCAAACCGTCTTAAACATGATTTTACGCAACAACATGATATTTCCCACATGTATAAGACATCAATTACACCTAAGAACATGTGCCCAAATATCCAATTCGAGAGTTAACAAGAAAATCCCAAATTAACCGGTCTTAACATGTATACTCCTAAAACCACTTTCTCATCCAATTCTTCCTCAAATCATCACACAAATCAGTTTATAAAACATTATAAGAACAATACAGAATCTAACAATCATACTAACTTCATCAAAACACATTAAAATCACATATAATGCTAATTTAGACAAAAAGGCCGAGTTACTCATAATAGTCACCTCTCAAGCGATTAAGCTCCTTGCTCCTCTTCAAACTTGTTACTAACCTCTTTGTGATCTTCTAAGCTTCCTCCTACAACACGAAAAACGATTAAAATAGGCTATATACGGATTACTCCCAAAACAGCCCATTTTTGAAGTGGAACGAAATGAAAAACGAAAGTGACGGATGGCTTTCAAATTCGATGAGGATTCCGAAAATGTATTTATTACCTCGATTTGTTGAACGGATGATGAAGAAATAAGGAAAAAAAGATGAAGATTTAAGAGATTTTTGTGAGAAATGCAAATGTCAGTGTTCTTATTTTGAGGGAACCATTATGTCGACACAATGGATTTGTGAGGGCTTAAGAATTGTCCTTTCCGTTTAAAGAGAACGGGTTTTGGATATTTTGAACGGGTTTTAGGATGTGAACTTAAGTTGCCAAGTTGCATTCGTCTTAAGGACTTAAGGTTCTTAAGACGGATCTTACTATTTATTTAAAACACTTTCCCAATAAATTACGGAAATATTATTTTATTACCTAAAATAATTTAAAATGCTTAAAACATATTTTACGAAAATGCGGGATGTTACAGTACCGACGCCGAACGAAGGTTACACTGTATTCCTTTCCTCCACATAAACGCAAGGCCACCCGAGCGACCCATACTATCCACTTCCAGCGCTTCGAAATCATCCAAACACAACCTAACACGCCTAAATTCAACACTACTGAGTTTTGTTTCACACAAGAAAATAAAAGTCGGGGCTTCTCTTCGTATGAGATTACGAAGACCGCCTACTGCATCGGGGTTGCCCAACCCCCTGCAGTTAAGGCTCAAGAGTTTCATAATGCCCGGCGGGGTTGAGTCATCTCAACCTCCGCCTTAGGTGAAGCTACACCCATCGAAAATTCACCCCGTATTCGCTTTGCTACCGTCTCCTCCTCTTCATTCCCCTCTGTTCTATCCCTTTTTGCCGTAAGTACTTTCGCCTCCCCTTTAGAGCATGTTGCTTCCCTATCAATCCTATGCCATTTCCTTGTAGGCCTTCGTTTTGTAGTTGTGTCACCCCTTTCAACTTCCTATCCTGCCAGTTTGTGCCCCATATCATGACTCTGCACCGCCTCACTTTGCCCTTCTGCCCCTCACTGCCTCCGGTCCCTAGCACATTATAGACATCCTCGTTCATATTCGTGGCCTCGTGGCTCTCTGTCACCACCTCTCTCCTTCGCTGGTCATCTTTTTCATTATCAACCCCCGGACTGCTATACTCACTCCTCCGTTTGATTGCAATAGCTTGAAGTTTTTTAATCATGATATCAATCACCTCTTCCTCCCTCTTCTTCTCATCCTGTTCAAATACGGTTGCCAAAATTCTCGAGCATGTAGGTTTTGATTCGGAGCTTGTCTTAATAGCCTTCCATGGTGACGCCCTCAACCTTTCATTGTAATGGAGTTCACCCTCATCATACGGCCCCTCTTCACAGTCCTTTTCCCCATGTCCGAGGATACCACATCCATAGCATAAAGTGGGTATACGCTCGTATGTAACATCAAAATTGACCAATTTCCCTGTCGCCATCATCACACTCACCGCCTTTTTGAAAGGCAGTCGTACATCATGCAGAATTCTAACCCTAATAGCTTTATCTATCTCTGGAGATTGCGTTTCATCCGCCCCAACGAAACTGCCCAGTTGCATTCCAAGTCGACGGATATTATCGATATTGGAACGCCCCTTAATAGGTAATTCATGTACTCTCGCCCATAGAGGTACCAAGAACAACGGTGTATCCGAAAGCTTACCGTTCTCGATAGGATCGTCGAAACACCATATAAACTTATCGAAATGTCACGGTTGGCCTTCAATAACTCTCAACTTATCCTTCTCATCAACAAATTTAAAAATAAAAATCTTATTTTTTGTGTCAACGAGATTGCCATCCACCGCCCCCTTCAAATTCCAAACCCTAATCATGGATTCGATAGCCGCCTTAGCGTTAATTGCCTTCTAGGACCATATTCTACCCACCAGCATGGATTTAACCTTAACATCCTCCCCCGCACTTCCGTCCTCTTCCGATACAAACGACGTATCATCCATAATTTGTTTATCTTTACGACGACTCGAATTTTCTGCCCTATCTGCCATACTCGAAAGGACGTACACGTAGAAAAAGAAAAGAAAAAAACTTACTAGCGAAGAGTACGAGAGAAGCCTTGAACAAGAGGAAAAATTCGGACCAAGCGATGCAAAATTCGGATCAAGCGATGAAAAACTCTCATAGAAACCCTAGAGAGACTTCAACCAATCAATTCATTATAACAATGGCCTTTTGTTTTTTTACATACTATGCTAACTACTAACATTTAATGTTTTTTTTTGTGTACCAATCTTTTTATTGGGATCCTGAATTAGAAGCATCCGTTCGACAGAGGTACCACAAAGTTGGTACTACAAGATATCGAGACTATATCTACAAGATCGGTGTAAGAAAGAAGGAACCCGAGCATCTAAAAGATACATATATATATATATATATATATATATATATATATATATATATATATATATATATATATATATATAGAATTAGTTTTGTCACTTGTATTGAACACAAGAATGAAATATCTTATTACTAATAACATAATTTATAATTGTAGGTGAGAAATATCAGGAACTCATGAAGCTCCGCGATACTCCCGAGTTCCAAGCCAAGTCCGCTCAAAAAAAGATCAACAAAAGAGGAGGGAAGAAGGATGGAGAGGAAAAGGTTACCCATCACGGGGGATCACGATCATTTTTGACGCGTCTTTTTAGTGTAAGTTTACAAATATGCATATACTTCTTTTGTCACACGTCTTTTTTGAATGAATATACTTCTTATATTAACAATTTTGCCTATTTAGAGAGGGAAGAAGGAGGATAGCAACAATAAGACGATGATGACGGCCCCCGAACTTTTCCGTGGCACGCATTCCAAGGTCAACGAAAAGACACAGAATAGAATCTGGATCAAGCCAAAAGACAAGGAGTTATATATGTGAAGAGTTAAGAACGATTAAACACCTAAGAGGGGGAGGGGTGAATTAGGTGTGACCTTTTTAAAATTTTAACGACGACTACACTTGAGAGACTTAATAACGAGTAAGTTCACAAGATGAGCAAAGTGTTCTATGCAACAATATGATTGACTGTTACACAGAAACTTGGAATCGTTCAAGCAAGCGAGAAAAAGCGAAGAGTATGTAAGTAAATAAACAAACAACCAAAGTTAAAAAATTGGTTCAGTCTCTACTCCGAGACCTACGTCCAACCGTTATTTTATTGATTGTTTAGAAATTTACTCCAACAACTAAACGAATACAATTAAAACAACTCGCCAACCTACTCCGGTTGCATTTGCTCAAAGCTACTCCGCTTCAAGACTTGACTCAAACTTAAAGCTACTCCGCTTCAAGAGTTTTAGAAGTTCTATCTCTGGTATACAGGATCAGAATCTCAGATGTTCACTTAAGAACGTGGAGATTTACATTTAAGATCTAAACACGAGAATCATGGAACAAACTCATTATGTCACAGTGTAGCTTACTGTTGCATGGAGGTTTTCAGACCGTGTTTGAAAAACGTTTGAAGACTTTTGAAATTTAAAATGATTTTGCAAAACTTAAAGAAGGATCTTTGAAAGCATAAGAGTTTTTGCAGAATACTTCAATAAATGTTATAAAGCCTTAACATTTAATGAGACTAAGTGGTTTCTTTTATAGTACTCAAATCTTGGGTATTACCCAAATGTACTTTTATCCATTGAATACTTAGTTAAACCACTTCACAAGTAAAAGGTGTTGTTTAGTTTTCATTGGCTCCTCATAAAGCAAATAAGGTGTTTGTTTAGTTTTCATTGGTTCCTCAAAAAGCAAATTAGATTTCCTCTTTAATTGTCTCCTTACAAAATCCTTAAGTGCCACTTGCATTTCAAATGTAAACAATTCAAAAGCTTTTAATATTTTGCAAGTACGGTATGTACACCACGGATAAAACGAGTTTTACGTCTTAATTCGTGCGAGCTAAAAGAGAAGACAATTTTTCCAGAAAATATATTTTGACAATAATTTTTCCAGAAAACTAAAACGGCTATTTTGCACATTACTCGAAAACATTTTTCTCGTTCTTAAAATCTCCATGCGGTACAGACGCAACAGTCTGATGGACTGTTGCATGACAAAGCAGTCACTTGACTTTAACGAGAATGTTCCACTTACTCTTACATTTGTGACTTAGGTTACAAGGGGATTGTTCTTGACTTGTGTTGTTCTTCTTGATCATGTTTGACACACAATGGATGATCTCTTGTTGCCCTTGTTCTTCAATCCATTTGCTTTGCCTTGAATACTCAATTCATGCTACTTTAAGAACAAACAATTAATATATACAAGGACTTGTCATCATCAACTAAAATGTTCCAACAAATTCCCCCTTTGATGATGACAAGCCTAAAATATGTGATTTTTTTTCCCCTAAACCCAAGGTCGGTCTAAACATCTAACATAATTGTTCACATATGATCAAGAGGTTAAAGATTAATATGCCTTAGTCTAAGTAGTTCGTTCCAAGCATCAATCTAAGACATATTCAAGGTGAACGTTAGCCTAAGAGTTACGAGACAAACAACACATGTTAAACCACATACTTCCCCCTCTTGACATCATCAAAGGGGGACTTAAGCACCTGCAAAAGAGTTCACATAACATAGTTCATACAAGCATAGTACGTAAAGTTCATAAAACAAAAACAACAACAAAATAAACAGTGTACTTAGAACAAGTTTTTGAAAAGCCCCGGGAAGGGGGGCGTTAATGATTAGTGGGGATGGTTGATTGTTTAGGAGGCAAAGCGCTCAAGAAGGTCTTCATTCATGGTTTTGAGCTCAGCCATTGCTCCTTTAAGATAGCTCACGTCCTTAACAAGCTGCCCCATTGTTTCAGCCAGCTGATTCAACCGAGCAAGGACCTCACGCTGATCAACACTCTGTCCCATTGTTGCTTGAGTTTTCTTCACCAAAACTCCATTAACCACGGCCATGCTCATCCGTGACAACAACCCCGATGACATCTCATCACTCAACTTCTCCACAGCTGGGCTACCCTTTTTCACCACCCTCTCAGCAGAAAACACCAATGACAGCCACATACCATATGGCACCACAAAAGTAGTGTCAAAAACACCGTTTTGGAAACCGGTGGCCGCTTCATGGATTCAGGAAAATATAAGGCGCAGAAGGTTGATGGGTTTGTGCTTAACAATATGGTGAATGAGAAGCATGTCGAGAAGAGAGCATCTCCCCCGGCTGTTGTTGCTAGGCAGAAGGTTGCGGAATACTAGGTTAAAGACAAAGCGGATTGGGGCAGGAAGTTCAATGGCATATATGTTGGTTGGGCCCTCGGTAGCGCTAGGGCGAAGTACCTTGAGTACTTGGGCACTTGTAACCTCCTCAACTTCCCCCCAGTCACGTTTGGGAAAGGTTGTCAACCCCACATCAGAAATCTCAAGCAACCCACCAAGTCGCTCAACAGTAAGAACAAATGGTTTTCGGTTTATAACAGCCGAAAGGGTACCCGAAGCAACATCAACTCTGACTGTTGCATAGAATTGAATGACTTCGGACAAGTACATGTGACTATACTTGTCGAAAAGGTTCACCCAACCCTGTGCATACATAGCCTCCTTAAAATACTTAAAAGCGGGTGATGAATCATACCAAGACTTGCGGTAGCGTCTTCCACTGTGAAAGCAACAGTTGAGGATACCGTGACATGTTTTCAATGTGTCCTCCGGCAAGTCAAGAGAGTAGAGATGGTTTGCCACATCGTTTTTGAAGGCATATGAGTATGAGGACACGGCAAGAGCACGACAAGTGTTGGTGAGTGTCTTGTCCTCTAGAATTTCCTCATCTTCTTCTTCAAGAGAGGACAAGAGCTTCGAAGTTTTGGCCCTCTTTGCCGTGCGGGTTTTTGACCCGGACCCTTTTCTTTTGACGGTTTTGGTTCCTTTGGTGGATGGACTTTCGGAGGGGATCTCATCAACCTCTTCTTCTTCAAATATTGCAGGCATTTTTCCCTTGGAACGGGTCTTGGAAGAGGGTTCGGGAAACAGTGGGTCAAGCATTTCCTCGAACACCTCATCCGCATTCTGATCTCCTTCCTTTTCCTTTTCAACAGTGGTGCCCACTGTTTCATCCTCTTCCATAGCCTCCGTATGTTTCTCCTTTGTTCCCACACTTTCTTCATTCATCTCTGAGTTCTCTTTTTCTTTGCTAGCACTCATCTCATGGAGTGTTTCAACTACCACATTTTCTTCTTCCTCCACACCCTCCTTCGATTTTTCTTTGTTGCTTCCTTTTTATTTTTCTCCTTTTCCTTCAATTTTTTCATCTCCTCTTCCTTTTTCTTACTAAGATTTTCCATTACTTGATCAATCTTATCACTTTCAGTGGCCTCATTTTCATCGATATTCAAATCAGGGATGTCAGACCTTGCTTCTTCTTCATTTTCTCTGACATTTGCATCCTTATTTTTATCACCTTCTTCCTCCTCATCAGTGTCAAAATCCACCGAAGGATCAAGTTGAAGGGAAATGGGTTCCCTTCGTCCCTTGTCACGCATCTTTCTGCCAGTTTTACCACCTCTGGCAGCCATCTTTTTACGGGATTGAACGGTTTTGGTGGATTCGGAGGCGGTGGTAACATTTGATACGGGTTGAGCGGACATTTTTATTTTTGCAATGAATTTTGGGTTGAAGGTGTTTCTAAGGTTTTGTAGTTCTCTTGAAAGGTTTTTGGGAGGCATTTTATTGAAGAAGGGAGGTGGAGGGTGTACGGTTATGGACGGGTGAGGAAGGAGAGAGGTTGACAGTTTTTTTCTTTTGCTTTTTGAATTTTTACAATGAAAGTACAATTTGCATGGGGAATAAGAGGATAAGTGTAGGTGGTTTACTTTTAAGAGGGATGGTTGGTTTGTGATTTGACAAGACAATTGATTTTGAGTGGCTCAACACTTGTTTAAAGTACACTATTCTTTTAATTGTAATTTTTATCTTACATAACTTGTACTACACATAATATTAACATAGTAATGATTACTTATTTTAGCATGCATTAAGTTACCTCCTTTAGTCAATCATGTAGGAGAAGTACGTGATTTTTTCATTTCGTTACATTTTGTCACGGAAACCAATTTCCGACCGAAGTCTTTCGAATTGTTCTCTTTCCAACGGTTTTGTGAAAATATCCGCAAGTTGATCTTCGGTTCTACAAAAACTTAAGCATATATGGCCTTTTTCCACTTGATCACGTAGAAAATGATGTCGGATGTCTATGTGTTTGGTACGTGAGTGTTGTATTGGATTTTTTGAAATGTTGATGGCACTAGTGTTATCACAAAAAATAGGGGTAGTTTCGAAAATTAGACCGTAGTCATGTAATTGTTGTCTTACCCATAGAATTTGCGCACAACAAAGAGCGGCACTTACATACTCACTTTCGGCCGTGGACAATGCAACGGTGTTTTGTTTCTTTGAAGCCCATGAAATTATGCACGGTCCAAGGAACATTGCAATTCCCGACGTGCTTTTTCTTTCCACGAGATCACCGGCATAGTCCGCATCCGAAAAACCTACAAGATCAAGTTCAAAATGAGTTGGATACCAAAGATGTACTCCTTGTGTTCCAATCAAATACCTAAAAATCCGTTTTACGGCTTTGAAGTGTGATTCTTTAGGATTTGCTTGGAAACGAGCACATACATAAACACTATATTGTATATCCGGACGACTTGCGGTTAAGTAGAGAAGTGAGCCAATCATACCTCGATAAATCTTCTCACTTACACTCTTACCTTCTTCATCTTTGTCGAGTTTGACTTTGGACATCATGGGGGTAGGCATTGGTTTGGAGTCGGACAACCCGAACTTGTTTAACATTTCTTTTAAGTACTTTTGTTGATGAATCATTGTTCCATGTTCATTTTTTTGATTTGAAGACCAAGGAAAAATCCTAGTTCTCCCATCATACTCATTTCAAATTCGAATGTCATCAAATCAGAAAAATACTTATAAAGAACGTTATTTGTTGCACCAAAAATAATATCATCGACATATACTTATTCAAGCAACAGTTCAGTTCCTTGTGACTTAATAAATAACGTTTTATCAACCGAGCCTCGTGAGAAGCCGTTTTCAAGTAAAAACTTGGACAATCTATCATACCAAGCTCGGGGAGCTTGCTTTAAACCGTAAAGTGCTTTGTCAAGTTTGAAAACATGGTTAGGAAATTCATTATTTATAAATCCGGGAGGTTGTTCAACAAAGACTTCCTCTTCAAGGTATCCATTTAAAAACGCGGTTTTCACGTCCATTTGGAAGAGTTTGATACCTTGAAAGGATGCAAAAGCTATGAGCATACGTATGGCTTCAAGTCTAGCTACCGGTGCAAAGGTTTCATCATAATCAATCCCTTCTTGTTGATTATACCCTTGCACTACTAGTCTAGCCTTGTTGCGTACGATTTCTCCAACATCATCAAGCTTATTGCGAAAGACCCACCTCGTACCAATGACAGTACGTTGGGCAGGCCTTGGAACCAGATGCCATACCTTGTTACTTTCAAATTGCTCTAATTCTTCTTGCATTGCTATGGTCCAGTATTCATCAGTCAAGGCTACTGTGACATTGTTTGGTTCAATTTTTGAAATGAATGCATGAAATGCACAGTAATTTTGGAGGGATGATCTGGTTTTTACTCCTGAATTGAGATCACTGGTTAGGTTTGATAGAGGATGTGAGCTTTGATGTTTCCAATTTTTGAGAACAAGTGGTTCGGGGGAGTTATTTGTTTCTGGTGCAACAATAGGTGCTACTGTTGAATTTTGGGGATTGGTTGAGAGAGGACTTGGTTGTTCCTCCATTTGTATGTTTAGTTGTTGTTCCCTTTCCAGATTTCCCCCTGAGGAACTGGCTTCTTCTGTTGGTGAAGGAGTGTTAGTTCCCTCTGAATTTTGGCCGGTTTCCTCATGCAACGGTTGATCAGACTGTTGCTCGTCCTCTTCTAGCACTTGATCCATATCACGACGGATCATGCCAATCTCAAAGTCATCATCATATTCATCTTCTTCATCCTGATCATCAGAAATAAACAAACTTGGCTCATCAAATATTACATGTACGCTTTCCTCCATTTTCATGGTACGTTTGTTATATATTTTATAACCCTTACTATGATCCGAATATCCAACAAATACTCCTTCATCACTTCGAGCATCAAACTTTCCAAGGTTGTCTTTTCCATTATTGTGAACAAAACACTTGCTACCAAAACATTTTAAGTGTGAAATGTTAGGTTTTCTACCTCGAAGTAATTCATAAGGAGTCTTGTTTGTCATCTTTCGGATCATAACACGGTTATAAATATAACAAGAAGTATTGACCGCTTCTGCCCAAAAATTTCTAGGAACCTTAGAGCTAATGAGTAAAGTCCTAGCCATGTTTTCCAAAGTTCGATTCATTCTTTCCACTACCCCATTTTGTTGTGGGGTTCTAGCGGCAGAAAAGTTATGGCTAACACCGTACTCATTACAATAGTCATTGAAAGATGAATTCTCAAATTCGGATCCATGATCGGATCTTAATGAAATGAGTTTGTATCCAAATTTGTTTTGAGCCTTCTTGACCCAAATAAGGAATTCATCAAAGGTTTGATCCTTAGACATTAGAAACAAAAGCCAAACGTACCTTGAGAAGTCATCAACAATTACACAAATGTATGTACTACCACCTTTGCTAGGGATTCACATTGGTCCACATAGATCTATGTGGATGAGTTCTAATGGTAGAGAAGTGCTAATGACATTTTTGGATTTAAAGGAGTTTTTTACTTGTTTCCCTTTTACACAATCATCACATAGGGATTTGAACTCGAATTTTATATTGGGAATGCCATCTACTAGGTCAAGTTTTCTTATGGTATTTAGTGTTTTGGCATTTACATGACCAAGTCGTTTATGCCAAAGCCAAGGGTTATTCTTTTGAACACTCATGCAAGATAAAGTTTGTCCCGACAATGAGTGAAGATTGGTCATGTAAACATCCCTAACACGATTACCACCAAGAATAAGATTCCTAGTCTTTTCATCTATTATTCTACATTCGTTTGCACGAAATTCAACAATATTACCACGGTCACATAATTGAGAAATACTAAGAAGATTGTGCTTCAAACCTTTGACAAGCAACACTTTGTCGACGCATAGTGACTTTGACTTACCAACTTTTCCAATACCAACTATTTTACCTCGTTTGTTGTCACCAAAAGTCACCATACCGCCATCATAGGCCTTTAGTGAGAGAAATTGGTTTTTATCTCCCGTCATGTGACGTGAGCATCCACTGTCCAAATACCAATTGCAGCTGCCTCCCACTATTGCCTGCACATAATCAATTTGTTAGCTTAGGAACCCGTGGGTTCCTTCTTAACATTCTTCTTTTTAGAAACTTCCTTTTTGACCCATGATTGTTTAGCTCTTGAAGTACTTGTTTCTAGGTCAAGTTTTCTCTTTTCACATCCATTGAACTCATGACCGGTGTTACCACAATAATTACAGATTATGTATTCAGCAAGACCAGCGTATTTTCTTCTTCTGAAGTCAGTTTGACTTGGGTCTAGGTTTCTGATGCAACAGTGTGTGTTACTGTTGCGTGAAAAACCAAGTCCAGTCATTTTCTCTCGATATTCATATTCTTGTGATTGCTTTAGAAGAAATTCTAGGACTCTCTGACTACCTTCCCATTTGAGATAGAAGGTTTTGGCCTCATCTAACTTTTTATTCAAAGTTTTGATTTCAATTAGATGTTCATGGTTTAGTTTTTGTGATTTGTCGAGAGCTTGTTTCATGTGACTCACTTCATCACTTAACATTGTTCCAACTTGTTCTAGTTGTTTGTTATCATGCTTATAAAAAGTGAGTTCAAACAACAAAGAGTCACGTTCCTTGGTGATTGTGGAGACACGTTTGTTAAGACTGCTCAATTCTTTATCAAGATCTGATGCAACGGTGCAAGAGTCTGTGACTTGAAATTGTTCCAGTTTTTTGGTGAGAGTACGGTTCTGTTTTTGCAAACTCTTGATTTCATTTTCGACAATGGTTGAGGAGCTGGCTATGTCATTTTCATTTAGACTTTCTTTTAGACAAATGTTTTCTTCAGCAATGTTTTCGATTTCTTCTTGCATTGCTTCAAGTTTATCATTTTGAACACGACATTTATCTATGAATTGATCTAATAAAATGCATACTTTATCTTTTGAGAATGACCGAGCTTTTTTCTTAAGTGAGTTTACCTCATTGTCGGAATCAGAGTTGGAATCAATTGAGTGGGCCATAAGACATACGACCTTTTCTTTGGAGGATTTTGAGACATTTTTTGAGGAATTTGACGAGACACATAACTTGGCATCTAATTCGTCCTCAAGGATTTCATCCTCTTCGGAATCAGACAAACCCCAAATAGTCGTCATGACTTTTGCTTTATAATCTTGTTTTGCAATGTCACGTTTCTCCTTTGATTTAAATAGATCCCACTTTGGACATTCTTTGATTTGGTGACCCTTATCACCACATTTAAAACATCCAATAGTGGAAGTCGATTTTCTCTTGGGAAACTGTCGTTTACTAGCATTAGTCTTAAACCTTTGAGAACCCCTACTATTTATCATACTTGCAATGTTTTTAGTGAACAAAGCAAACTCATCATCTCGATCCTCCTCATCACTTGAGAGAGCATTGAGAGCGAGCCCTTTCCCTTTGGAACTTTCCTCAGAACGCTTCACGAGGGTTAGTTCGTGAGCCATGAGTGAGCCCATTAGTTCATTAAGGGGTAGAATTGATAGATCCTTTGCTTCCTCAATAGCGGTAACCTTTGGTTGCCATTTTTCGGTTAGGCTACGAATAATTTTGCGAACTAGATCCTCGGGTTCAAAAACCCTCCCTAGATTTTTAAGTTCATTGACAATGCTAGAAAAACGAGAGGAGAGACTATTTATGGATTCATCCTTAGTCATGTTAAACATCTCGTACTGTTGCATGAGTGTGGGGAATAAAGCATGTATTCGCCCTAAACTTGCAGGATTATAATGAAAATTACAGTTGTGATTATTGTCATAAGTTAATAAAAAGCATGAAAAAGAAATCAACCTTTGGTCCTTGTGCGAAAGGCCTAAGAACAGGAATTAACACAAATTCCCTCCTATAACTTGCACCCAAGACTTAGAATGAGACGTGGCCGCGTGTGCTAGAAATCCTCTCCAACTGCCTTGCAATATTGGGAGAGCTATTTAGGTTTTAGATGTGAGATCTGAGGTTTTGGGAGAAGAAAGCTCTCAAAACCCTAATTTTTCCTTGAGATTTGTTTAAACAGTGAAACAAGAGTCCCTGACATAAGGAGAGTCCTCCTCCTTATATAGCTCTTTTGGCCGAAATTTCCAATAGGGTAGGAGTGGGCTTTCCACTCTTACCTTATTCTAATTTGTGATTCGACCCATTTAGCTAAACTTTATTCGCGGGTTTTGTTTACAAATCGTATGCATGTTATCAGATATTAATGCAGTCGATGTATTAATAATGGTCTGATAAAATTACGATATTGTATAATTACCCAAATTAATATAACTGTTTATATTAATACGCGAATACAATATTTAATTAAATATAACCGTTTATATTTAATTTTACGAATTAATCATGTAATCCGTATTAGCTAAAATTATTTAATCCGTATTAAATAATAATCTCAACATCTTATTGACTAATTTAATAGTCAATACCTCTGACTAACTGTTTAGTCATATCCGGCATAAATGTGATTGTATTTTCATACCTTCACATCTCTCAAACGTGTCCTATAGGTGTGACGTATAGGGACCAGTTGATCACCGCCATCCGTATGACAATAACGTCAAACTTATCTAGCAAGCCAACCGTTATTGATAAACGTGGATCAACTGGTAATAATACAAAAGTATGCCCTTGTGATCCTTAAAGAGATTTAATAAGTCATTGTACTTAATTGTCAAGGACACCAGCCCCAACAATCTCCCACTTGTCCGTACAAGGGTATCTGCAATGACGTTATCACACTACATGTGGAGGACACAAGTCTCCAACAAACTCCCACTTGTCCGTACAAGTGTAGGTGCGATAACCGAATCTCATATCCTTTTAAAATTTCTCCCACTCAATGTAAGACAATTTGCAAATCCGCATTCGCAAAGGTCGTATCTCACAAGCGATCTGTATCAAGAGTGGTTTCCCCGACTAGAGAGTAACTTAACTGATAAAACGAATCTGTATTCGAGCATGGCCATGCATTTCAGTTACTACTCCTCGAGTGGCCCTGAGAAATGATAAAATCCTGATAAGGGTTTGGATATTTCCCTCAACTCGAATCCTGCCGATATCGCCCAACATGAAATAACCCAGAAAAAATCCTCTTGGCCCCTGTTACGGTGACCGTGGGAAAGAAACCAAAGTTACCCAAAATCTGTCTTAATCTCAAGAGACAGTTGAAGGTCAAAAGACTCGACTCTAAGGAACACTATGGAGGTCCTATCCACGACCAGGCACCCAATGTTATAAAACATTTAGGACTCCATAACGTTGTCACGGGGTGTCCTACGAGATATCCGTATAACTCGCCTTTGTGATTGGTCAGTCATCCACGTGACTTATGGCTCGTTGAACCCACCATCAACCAACGTCACAAAATGATTACCTGAGTTATCAGCTCAAGTGGGTAATCAAGGACCAAAACGATGTAATGTTAATCAGTTCACTTTGTGGTGTTCAAAATTGGCGTACAATTCCACATGAAAAACAAAACATTTTATATCATAACAATAAGGTTGAATAGAGTACACGAGAAAATGAATTATTACATGAATTCAGAAAAGAGTACTACAACTTAGGAGCACATCTAATTCCCATGGAATGAATGTGCCCTTCATGCTTATCGCGTGGTAATGCTTTAGTGAGAGGATCAGTTATGTTGTCATCCGTAGCGATCTTATCAATGAATATCTTCTTTTACGCGGACTCAGTCGTAGAATCTACTGTAACATTTTGTTTAGAACTTTTCCAGCTGACAGCAGCGCCATTAAGAGTAAAAACGAATCCAGATTGAGATTTCGAGTCATCTCGATCCGTTTGGAAGCTAGCATCTGCGTAACCCGTGGCGCAGAGCGTTGAGTCGCCTCCATAAGTCAATCCCCAATCTTTAGTCCTCCGTAGGTACTTAAGAATGTTTTTCACGGCCATCCAGTGTTGTTCACCTGGATGAGCTTGGAATCGACTAGTCATACTCAATGCAGATGCAACGTCTGGACGTGTGCATATCATGGCATACATGATCGATCCTATTGCCGAAGCATAAGGAATCCGACTCATGCGCTCTTTCTCTTCCAATGACTTAGCTTCTTGAGTCTTGCTCAAGTGAAGCCCAGGAGTCATAGGAAGGAACCCCTTCTTGGAGTTCGTCATGCTGAATCTCTCTAGAATCTTATCTATATAAGACTCCTGACTGAGAGACAACATCCGTCGTGATCTATTGATGCGTGCCTATTTTATGATGTTTTACATCTATTTTTACACGCATTTTGTCGCTCATTTACTATGTTTTAGCCTTTATTTCCCAACAATTGTCTACTTTCGTATTTTTATGCTCTTTTGCATATTTATGCGGAAAAGGACGATTTTATACCAAATTTATGCCCTCGGGACTTTTTATGACTAAGGATAAGAAGGAACGAAGCTTAGCGCACATTTCAAGGCCTAAAGATAACTTTTACAAGCAAAGAATCGATCCACGACATTGCAGCCTGTTTCAAATGGCTATATCTCGAGTTCTAGAGGTGATAATGGAGTGATTCCAGTTGGAGGTGAAAGCTTATCCTCTTAGCTTTCCAACGCCGCGAGAATCGCTTGATTTCGATAAGTAACGAAGAAATGGCAGCTGTTTTAAGATCGATGCGCGCTGCAGTCCCGTCAGTCAGGTCGACCGACCAACAAAGTAGGTCGACCGACCAGGTGCCAATTGGAAAAGCCCAGAATTTGCCTGAAGCCCAAAAATTGCATAAAATCCGTAAAGCGGTCGACCGACCGAAAATACTGGTCGACCGACCACAGCGCCGACCCAGAAGTTTCCGAAAAGCCCATACAAGTGTTTAGGTCATTAGGAAACTCTTTAATTCTGCCTATTTAAGCAAATTCAGTCCCTAATTCAGAGGAATCAAGTCTACTACTTAGTTTTTATCCATCAAGTTCTTAATCTAGTTTTCTATCATAGATTTTATTCAAGCTTTCATCTTTGTTCTTAGATTTTCCAATTAAGTTGTAAGTTCGCTACAATTCAATCTTTCCTTTTTAATTAATCTTGTTGTTCATCTTATTGTTGTTTCTCAATTCATGTTTCCTCTTTATTATCATCTTTAATTATGTTAATTCCTTTGATATTCTTAATTCTTGTTATTGTTAATTTTATGATTAAGATTATGCATAGCTAATTCTTGTGATTAGGAATTAGGGGAACCATGGTAAAGATTTGATTTTGATAGTTTAATAATTGAATTACCAATCCCCCATTGTTGTTGGTGAACCGATCCTTAGGATTGAAAGATTATTAGGATTAGTTTAACAACAACTTTGGGATTGCCCTTGAACGAAAGTTTAGTGCTTTTCTAGGAACCCTAAGACCGTAAGGATTAGGTAGAATATTGACCTAAAGGTTTATTCTTTGTTCCTTGGGATTGTGTTATTTGATTATTTTACCTTTCATTAACTTGTTTTAACCATGGGGAACCAAAGTTCCTAATCTCCTTTTTCCCTTATTTTAATTTCCTTTATTATTATTGCATGTTTAGATTGATGTTCTTTATAATTTCCATGTTTATTCCTATTTTTATTATTGTTTCAATAGTCATGAGTAGCTAATTTCATATGTTAGGATGTAGGGAGTAAATATGCGAAGGTAGTTTAAATCTCGAACCGACATGTTGCAGGGTGGAGGTCGGCCGACCGGGTTAGCTGGTCGGTCGACCGACACGCGTATGAATTCCGTTTCGCTTTTATTTGTAGACTATAATAACCTACAATGAGACCAAAAGGAGACTTGTAGGATGTTAGTATTGACCTACCCAAGATTGAGAGATTTGGGAAGGGCATTGGTTTATCTCTTAAGACGGATAGGTTACTTAAGACTGAAAGGTTTGTGACCTAGAATTTAGGAATCACCCTTATTGTTGACACCCAATAATTGTGAGACCTAGGAACTAATAGCATAGACCTAAAGGATATGTTACACCCCTTACGCGACTGCTATACATGTTGACTTAGGATTTATATTATCTTAGCTGTTTATTACCCAAACATCCTAGCATCTCTTTTATTATATTTTTATTCTCCTCTTTATTTACTTGTTTTATTTTATTCTTGTTTTAGACCTAGCAACAATCAGTCAAACCCCCCCTCTATTGTTACTTAATGGATTAAAAATTAGCAAACAGAATTAACCTTGTCTCTCAGTGGTTCGACCCTTACTATCACTATCTATAGTTTTAGTTTGGTTTATAAATTTTATCTTTGACACCCACAACGACGGGTATCAAATTTTGGCGCCGTTGCCGGGGAGACGGTATAATTTTGTTTGTTAGTTTTTAGTTTATTTTTTTTCTTGTCTTAAGGAACTTAGGTTCCTTAAGACCGTTCTTACCTTTTCTTCTAGTTTTGTTTCAGAAGACAGGTTTTTGGAGAGGAAGACTTGAGTACTCTCAGTGCTATTGCGATCATGTCTACTATTTCTGATAATCTTCAGCCAGCAGCACACCACCTCCCAGGGAGATCTAATCCCCACGCTGATTTTATTCTCTCCTTTATCGAATTGTTGGAGCAAAACCAGTTTGCAGGTCTACCAGACGAAGATCCTTTGAGGCATTTGCAGAATTTTACAGATTATTTTTGTATCCTACACGTTTCGGAGGAAGAGCTAGATAAGGCTAAGGAGATGTTGTTTCAATTCTCCTTAAAAGATTCTGCGCAGGAGTGGATTAGTCACCTTGATATGGGAGCGGCTAGAGTTACAGATTGGGCATCTCTGGCATTGGCTTTTTGCAAACAGTACTATTCACCAGCGAAAACCGATGCTTTGAGAATTCAAATCTCAAAATTCCGGCAAGGACCTGATGAGGAACCTCATGAAGCATGGATCCGTTTTAAGGAATCGGTTCAACCTGTTCCTCGCCGGGGCTTTGAGGAGTGGTACCTTCGCAACCTACTCTGGGACTTTGTGAGTAGTCGTGCTTATGAGGAATCAACCCCAAAGGATGATTCTGCCGCAGCTCAGGTAGAAGAAACTGATCCCGTGCACAGGTCAGCGGGTCGACCGACCACAACATCAAGTCGACCGACCTCGACACCTGACGTAAGATCAATCTCTGCGGAACAGGAAATTTTCGATGATACGGAGTCCGGTCGACCGACCACTATACCAGGTCGACCGACCACTGTTACTGAGCAGAATGCAGTTTCTATTCCCGAATCGCTGGATCCTTCCCTCATTCAAGACCTCACCAGTGTTCCTGAGCAAATTGTGGATTCGCCTCCTGAGCTACCTAGCTCTCCTCTCATCAATAACTCAACGGAGATTCTGAAGTTAAAAGAGCCAAGGCTTGCCGATTCCGCGACAAGCATTGTGGTCCCGTGTCCGTATCATTTGGAGAAATTAATGTTGGAGCATCAGTCCAAAAAAATCTTGGAGAGGTATGAGGGCGTTGATATTAGTAACCCAGATATTTCTGTCAAGTGTGATCCCATCACACCCATTACTAAAGAGTCGCTCATTCTTAAGGATGAGGATGATAGGTTACTTGATTCCCTCTCCCTCCCCGTTGATGATACTAACTTGGATCTAGAAACAACCAATGAGGATTCATTTTTTGACATTCCTGATGTTTCTAATATTAGTGAATGTTCTATGCAAGGATCCTTTTCAAAGGATCCTTCGGAGGCTTTGATGTGTTTTGAGGCATGTGCAGGTGAATCTCTTGCTCAAAAGGCTGATTTGGATGCTCCAGAAATTGCGACACTAGTGATAAAGTCTATAAGCAGTAGGAAGAGAGATGTTCTCGATCGAGTAGTACCACTTACTCGATCAAATGATGTAGAGAACGAGGTCACTCAAGCAAGTGATCATTTGGCTAAAGAAAAGAGCCCTAAGAAGAAGAAACCGAGGAAGGTGTCGACCCACGACTTGGGAGTCGACAACCATAGGAGATGGATGGCTAAAGCTGTGGATGATGACCCACCTATTTACATGGTGGAGAGAAACTCATCTACCCAAATCACCATAGCTGAAGGAGTAGCTTATAGTCAGAGCCCTTGGTCAAAGAAACGCCGAATCCTTCGCGGATGACTTCTTCTTTTCGCTCGTTTCTGTTTTTCTTAAGACATTTTTTTTGTTTTGTTAAGACTTTCTAGTTTGCTTTCTTTAAGTTTTTTGGACAACTTTTCTGTTGTGTTTGCGTAGTTAAGACTTTTTGGTCTTGTTTCTGGGATCTCGCGCATTTGTTGGGCGTATATTTTTCTTGCTTTTTCAGGTTCTACGAAGAAAAACGAAGACCGCTGGGACAAAGACGGTCGACCGACCAGTTACACCAGTCGGTCGACCTAGTCGCCGCATTGCTGAAATTTTCGGTACTTTACAGGAAGGTCGGTCGACCTGTTCTCTTGGTCGGTCGACCTACCGGTCTGTCACAGTCTTTCGTTTCTTCCTCGGGAACCGTGCAACCGTTCTAGGGCACTTGAGTGGCACTGCTAGCCACCAAAACCTCCCAGCTTACGCTGGTTTGGGGAGGTTTTTCTCATGCGCTTCATGATCCAGTGAGTTCTTTCCAGTTTTTCCTTGGTCTTTTATTTTACTTGCATCTTTTCTTTTAATTTTCTGAAACCTTTACTTAGGCTAATGCACAATGGGGACATTGTGCGGGTTGGTTTGGGGAATGGTTTCGTGTTACATGCATTGCATTCTGTCACACGTTTATTGCATTTCTGTCTTGCATCGTTCTTTTCTTTATTTTCCTTATATATACAAAAATCCAAAAAAATTAAAAAAATTCAAAAAAAATTCAAAAAAATGCACGTTTATTTTAGCATATAGGTCGAGTCGGAACGAAAGTATTTCAAGGATAATTTAGCTATCTCACATGTTTATGCCTTTACCTTGCCTTGTCAACTTGTTTTAGTATGAGAGTCTTTTGCATATCTACGAGTTTTTGTCAATTTGTATTTCTTGAGACTTGACTTATACCTTGGCAACCTACTATACATTCTAAGGTTTAGAGCTTATTTCCTGGTTTCATTCTTAAACCAGTTGTTTAGGATGTGAGTAGTACTCCCCTTGGAACATGTTACATCAATATGCATAAACATGAACTTGAATTGCTATATACTTGTTTTACTATCTCGTTTTGTGAGTCTTGATACGTGCATTTGGGATCCCTTTTCTCATATTTACCCATAAGCTTCACATAGCCAGAATTGCCTTTTTATTCCCCCAAAACTACATCCCATACTTAGCCTACCTTTCCAAGCTAGTATTTGTGGTCTTTGGTTTGACTTATTGGAGGTATCTTGGTTTGTAAGCTATCTTAAGCAAAGAGAAAAGAAAGAAAGAAAGAAAAGAACAAGAACAGAAAAAATTCAGAAAAGAAAGAAAGAAAAAAACGAAAAAAAAGAAAAAAAAAATCCGGAAAATGCAGAAGACAGTCGACCGACCGCCTGTATGGGTCGGTCGACCACCTGGCACCATCAGAAAAAAAATTCGTTCCAAAATATCCCTTTCTTTTATATGTTATCACTCCCGTACCTCATTCAAAAATATTTGGGAGTCCTTTCTTATATTCAATGTGAGAGTTGTGCTACAAAAAGAGCACTTTCTTAATATCAAAAGTTGTGAAGTATGTTGTTGGGAACCGGTTTTACTAGCTTGGCTACTAACCCCACATATCCAAAAACATCTTAACCACTTTTTACCTTTTACCTCACATATCTTTCATTACCTCAATTGCATGTATCTGGGTCACTTAATAAGATTGTTATACAAAGTTGTAGAATTCTTGTTCATGTTAGATTGCAGGCATGTTTCCATGGGTCGCAGTTAGGTGAGTGTCATTACAAATTACTTCTTCCTATCTTTTACATATACTCACCCTTTGCTTCATGAGTATCTCGAGCGTACCGCGAGAGTCCATGGTATAAAGTCTCTATAGTCTTTATTTTTGCAAGTCTGACAACACCATAACTCGTTTGCATGATTTAAATGCTTTCTCATTTTTTACTTGGCATTGGTTTAGGCTAACATGTAAATTTCGCTCTGAGATTGAAATCGTTCCATTAGTTAAGATCGAGTCTATTTCTTGCTTGAGGGCAAGCAAGGTTTGGTTTGGGGAATTTGATGCGTGCCTATTTTATGATGTTTTACATCTATTTTTACACGCATTTTGTCGCTCATTTACTATGTTTTAGCCTTTATTTCCCAACAATTGTCTACTTTCGTATTTTTATGCTCTTTTGCAGATTTATGCGGAAAAGGACGATTTTATACCAAATTTATGCCCTCGGGACTTTTTATGACTAAGGATAAGAAGGAACGAAGCTTAGCGCACATTTCAAGGCCTAAAGATAACTTTTACAAGCAAAGAATCGATCCACGACATTGCAGCCTGTTTCAAATGGCTATATCTCGAGTTCTAGAGGTGATAATGGAGTGATTCCAGTTGGAGGTGAAAGCTTATCCTCTTAGCTTTCCAACGCCGCGAGAATCGCTTGATTTCGATAAGTAACGAAGAAATGGCAGCTGTTTTAAGATCGATGCGCGCTGCAGTCCCGTCAGTCAGGTCGACCGACCAACAAAGTAGGTCGACCGACCAGGTGCCAATTGGAAAAGCCCAGAATTTGCCTGAAGCCCAAAAATTGCATAAAATCCGTAAAGCGGTCGACCGACCGAAAATACTGGTCGACCGACCACAGCGCCGACCCAGAAGTTTCCGAAAAGCCCATACAAGTGTTTAGGTCATTAGGAAACTCTTTAATTCTGCCTATTTAAGCAAATTCAGTCCCTAATTCAGAGGAATCAAGTCTACTACTTAGTTTTTATCCATCAAGTTCTTAATCTAGTTTTCTATCATAGATTTTATTCAAGCTTTCATCTTTGTTCTTAGATTTTCCAATTAAGTTGTAAGTTCGCTACAATTCAATCTTTCCTTTTTAATTAATCTTGTTGTTCATCTTATTGTTGTTTCTCAATTCATGTTTCCTCTTTATTATCATCTTTAATTATGTTAATTCCTTTGATATTCTTAATTCTTGTTATTGTTAATTTTATGATTAAGATTATGCATAGCTAATTCTTGTGATTAGGAATTAGGGGAACCATGGTAAAGATTTGATTTTGATAGTTTAATAATTGAATTACCAATCCCCCATTGTTGTTGGTGAACCGATCCTTAGGATTGAAAGATTATTAGGATTAGTTTAACAACAACTTTGGGATTGCCCTTGAACGAAAGTTTAGTGCTTTTCTAGGAACCCTAAGACCGTAAGGATTAGGTAGAATATTGACCTAAAGGTTTATTCTTTGTTCCTTGGGATTGTGTTATTTGATTATTTTACCTTTCATTAACTTGTTTTAACCATGGGGAACCAAAGTTCCTAATCTCCTTTTTCCCTTATTTTAATTTCCTTTATTATTATTGCATGTTTAGATTGATGTTCTTTATAATTTCCATGTTTATTCCTATTTTTATTATTGTTTTAATAGTCATGAGTAGCTAATTTCATATGTTAGGATGTAGGGAGTAAATATGCGAAGGTAGTTTAAATCTCGAACCGACATGTTGCAGGGTGGAGGTCGGCCGACCGGGTTAGCTGGTCGGTCGACCGACACGCGTATGAATTCCGTTCCGCTTTTATTTGTAGACTATAATAACCTACAATGAGACCAAAAGGAGACTTGTAGGATGTTAGTATTGACCTACCCAAGATTGAGAGATTTGGGAAGGGCATTGGTTTATCTCTTAAGACGGATAGGTTACTTAAGACTGAAAGGTTTGTGACCTAGAATTTAGGAATCACCCTTATTGTTGACACCCAATAATTGTGAGACCTAGGAACTAATAGCATAGACCTAAAGGATATGTTACACCCCTTACGCGACTGCTATACATGTTGACTTAGGATTTATATTATCTTAGCTGTTTATTACCCAAACATCCTAGCATCTCTTTTATTATATTTTTATTCTCCTCTTTATTTACTTGTTTTATTTTATTCTTGTTTTAGACCTAGCAACAATCAGTCAAACCCCCCCTCTATTGTTACTTAATGGATTAAAAATTAGCAAACAGAATTAACCTTGTCTCTCAGTGGTTCGACCCTTACTATCACTATCTATAGTTTTAGTTTGGTTTATAAATTTTATCTTTGACACCCACAACGACGGGTATCATCTATCCCTGTAGATACGGATGCCCAAAATTCTTTGTGCCTCTCCCAGATCTTTCATCTGGAAATGGTTTTTCAACCATGCTTTAACCGAAGATAAGAGAGGTATGTCATTCCCAATCAAGAGTATGTCGTCGACATACAGTACTAGGAATACAATCTTGCTCCCACTCGACTTGATATAGAGACATGGTTCCTCGACTGATCGAATGAATCCATTCTCTTTTATCACTTGGTCGAAGCGATGATTCCAACTCCGCGATGCTTGCTTAAGTCCATAGATGGAACGCTTAAGCTTGCAAACTTTCTTAGGATGTGCTGGATCGATAAAACCCTCGGGTTGTACCATGTACAACTCTTCCTCCAAATAACCGTTTAAGAAGGCGGTTTTAACGTCCATTTGCCATATTTCATAATCATGAAATGCGGCGATCGCTAAGATAATCCGAATGGAACGTAGCATGACTACGGGTGCAAAGATCTCATCATAGTGCAAGCCTGGCACTTGAGTGAAACCTTTAGCAACTAGTCTAGCCTTGTGGATATCTTGTTGTCCTTCCACGGCATGCTTTATCTTGTAAAGCCATTTGCATTGAAGGGGACGTACCTTTGCAGGTAGGTCCACAAGATCCCACACGTTGTTCTCATACATGGAGTCCATCTCGGATTGCATGGCTTCTAGCCATAGCTTTGAGTCAGAACTAGTCATGGCACCTTTATAGGTTGTGGGTTCATTACCCTCTAGGAGTAAGACGTCATCTGTATCATGTTCCTCAACCATACCAATGTATCTGTCCGGAGGAATAGAGACTCTTCCCGACCTCCTAGGTTCCTCAGGAATATCTACCGCAGCCTCGGTTGAAGGAACTGTTTCCTCCAATGGTTGCTCGGCAGTTGGTTCTTGAACCTCCGATAACTCGAAGGTTCTATTACTCGACTTGTTCTCGAGAAATTCTTTCTCTAAGAACGTCGCACTAGCCGCAACAAAAACATGCTGTTCGGTTGGCGAGTAGAAGTAATGACCAAAAGTTCCCTTTGGATAACCTATAAAGTATGTCTTGACCGATCGCGGGCCGAGCTTATCCTCGTGTCTCCACTTGACATAAGCCTCGCAGCCCCAAACCCGTATAAAGGACAAGTTAGGGACCGTTCCCTTCCATAATTCGTATGGAGTCTTGTCAACAGCTTTAGACAGACTTCGGTTAAGTATTAGAGCGGCCGACAAAAGAGCATAGCCCCACAATGAATCAGGCACAACGGTGTGACTCATCATGGATCGAACCATATCGAGTAGAGTTCGATTTCTCCGTTCGGACACACCATTTAATTGTGGTGTTCCAGGTGGAGTTAACTGTAGCACGATGCCACAGTCTTTAAGGTGTTGATCAAACTCGTGTGAAAGATACTCACCACCACGATCAGAACGTAGTGCTTTAATCTTTCTACCCAGCTGGTTCTGTACCCGATTCTGGTATTCTTTGAACTTGTCAAAGGATTCACTTTTATGTTTCATCAAGTAGACATAGCCATATCTACTCAAATCATCCGTGAAAGTGATGAAATACCTATAGCCTTCTCGTGCGTTGATCGACATAGGGCCACATACGTCCGTATGTATGAGTCCTAATAGGTCGGCAGCGCGCATTCCAACACCTTTGAAGGAAATACGAGTCATCTTGCCGATGAGACATGATTCACACGTGCCATATGATTCGAAATCAAATGGCGAGATAGCTCCATTCTGTATGAGCTGTTTTACGCGTTTCTCATTTATGTGTCCCATACGACAATGCCATAAGTAAGTTTGATCTTTGTCACCTACCTTTAACCTTTTATTATTCACATGTAATATCTCGGTGGTTTGATCTAAAACATAAATTCCATTCATGGAAACTGCCTTACCATAAATCATATTGTGTAAGGAGAAAATACAGCTATTATTCTCTATTACAAATGAAAAGCCGAGTTTGTCAAGCGCAGAAACTGAAATAATGTTTTTGGACAAACTAGGAACATAATAACAGTTATATAAAAATAACTCGAATCCACTTGGAAGCTGGATCACGTATGTTCCCTTCGAGACTGCAGCAACACGTGCTCCATTCCCGACACGCAGGTCCACCTCACCCTTGATTAGGGGTTCTTGGTTTCGGAGGCCCTACACATGATTACATAGATGAGAACCACAACCAGTATCAAGTACCCAAGTTCCGCAACTTGCGTGGTTAATCTCAATCATGTGAATAAAAGAAGAAGAAGACATACCAACAGGAGTAACGCGGCCTGCCTTAATGTCCTCGCGATACACGGGGCATGAGCGCCTCCAATGCCCAGTCTTGTGGCAATGGTGACATTCCATGCTAGTATCCTTGCTCTTAGTCTTGCCCTGTGAGTTGCTCGACTCACCTGGCCCACTCTTAGTAAATCCTGGTTTCTTGAACCTGGGCTTACCTACTGCTAGGTCGCCCTGAGCTTTAGCCTTCCCTTTACCCTTTCCCTTACTGGAGATCATGAGAACATCCTGCTTCATGCTCCCACTTAATTTCAGATCCTTCTCAGTCTGTACGAGAAGGGAGTGGAGCTCATGAGGAGTCTTCTTCATGTCGTTCATGTAGTAGTTGGCCCTAAAGAGGGCGAACCCATCATGAAGCGAATGAAGCATACGATCAACGATTATGTTCTCACTGATCTTGCAGTTAAGGGTCTCCAGTTTCTCGATATTCTCAATCGTGTTGAGAATATGTGGGCTAACAGCTTGGCCCTTCTGGAGTTTCGCCTCAAAGAAGCGACAGGTATGCTCATAAGAAACGATTCTCGGAGCTTTGGAGAATTCGTTAGAGAGCGTGGTGAAAATCTTGTTTGCACCATGGGATATGAAGCGTCTTTGCAAATTTGATTCCATTGCATAGATGAGTACGTTCTTTATCGCACCCGCTTCCATGACGAAGTCGCTATGAGCGCGAACTTCGTTGGCTCTAGCTCCAGTTCCTGGGTGTGCTGGAATGGGCTCAGTTAAATACTTAAGCTTTCCGTCAGCAATGGCAGCATTCCGTAGTGCTGCCTCCCAGTCAGAGAAGTTTGACCCATCATTCCTCAGTCTAGTTGACTGATTCATGGAGTCCATGAAGGCTTTTAGCCAGGATTCACGTGCTAGCTTGGCACTTGGCATTGGGTCTTCACCAGCCATTTAGTTATACAGCAGTTTAATTGAACGTGTTCTAGACTGAAAAGAAGATAAAACAAAACCATATAAGCAACTCATTATTGTGATTTAAGTCTATATTAAATTGAATTTAAACTCGTAGACTCATGCATTTATATAATTGATCTCCCTCAAGAATTATATAAACGATCCCAAGACTCAATTTCCTTATATTGATAAGCCCACAGTTTGGCTAATTCCAATCGTTGGAACTCTTGGTCGATAGATTTCCGTAAATCCTATCTATTAGTCCATCTCAGTCACTAGATAGTATCGAGTGACCATGATGTTGAGATAAAATAAATCATCTGTTCCCACTTACCCGACGTAGAAGGGGTCATATTATGCCTACCGACGAAGAAGGGATTCATGGGAGGCTGATTTATAAAGACTAGTCTCAATTTTTGGTTATACGAGGAAGACCCCATCAACTTTTATTTATTCATATTAAGTGAACTAATATCTAGCAAATGCGTGAATGAATTAAATAAAGTGATGGCTTTGCAATTGACATGTGACATCTGTATTGTCACAGAAAACTAACGCGTAACCTCTACATGAGTCAGTTTTCAGGCATGATATAGGTGGTTTGGTTTTAGGCGGAATATGATGCAAGCTATTATCGATGAAAGCATAAAATAAATGCGATAAACGTAAATAAAAGTCCTAGTGTGGCCTATCCTACCAAAATAAACATAAAACAACTTGGAATCCACTGTTGGACCCTAGAAGCTTGTCTTGATGTTCCATCTTGGTCCTTGCAGCGGGAGTGAGCATCCGGTCTCTGTCTTTGGTCTTCACAAAATTACTAATTTAAATTACAAAAGTAGTCCTAGATACATTCTAATTTAAATATAAAAGTAATTACATGGCAAAAACCCAAAACGGAGATACAAGATCTCAAAATTACAAGCAAGACTGTGTCCCATCATTACGGTAACACAATCTTATAAGGCCACACTAAGTTACAACCGTTTGCAAAATTAAATACGTTATGGAAAGCATTCACGAGGCATTCAACAAGACGATAAATAAAATGCATCAACTAAATTAAAATTCATACATGACATAATACTGTTATTATGATTAACAAATTTTTACCAAACCACCTTTTAGGATTAAAATTATGTGATTATACCGTTTTAACCACTTTAATTTTAATAAGTTTATAATCCTATTAATTTAAACCGTTTTAAAATAATATGTATCAAACGAGGGTGAACCGTTTCACAAAATTAATAATATACTATTTCCGTATATAGTATATTACTAAAGGCCATGTGAAAATAAAACATGTTATTTTCGGAAAATAAAAAAAAACGAGTCTGTTACAGGGGTGGTCTACCGACCCAAAAAACAGGTCGACCGAGAATGGTCGACCGACCCGAAAAACAGGTCGACCGACCACAAAACACGAAACCGAGTTTCTGAACACGATTTCTCACAAAAGATAAACTGTCGAAACAGAAAAACACGCAGGAGGCGGTCGACCGACCGCAACGGGGGGTCGATCGACCGACTTAGCGGCAGAAGACGATTTTTCAGGTTTTAAAACTTACGAAAAACACAAAGGTAAAATTTTCATGGCCTGGCTCTGATACCACTTGTGGGGAATAAAGCATGTATTCGCCCTAAACTTGCAGGATTATAATGAAAATTACAGTTGTGATTATTGTCATAAGTTAATAAAAAGCATGAAAAAGAAATCAACCTTTGGTCCTTGTGCGAAAGGCCTAAGAACAGGAATTAACACAAATTCCCTCCTATAACTTGCACCCAAGACTTAGAATGAGACGTGGCCGCGTGTGCTAGAAATCCTCTCCAACTGCCTTGCAATATTGGGAGAGCTATTTAGGTTTTAGATGTGAGATCTGAGGTTTTGGGAGAAGAAAGCTCTCAAAACCCTAATTTTTCCTTGAGATTTGTTTAAACAGTGAAACAAGAGTCCCTGACATAAGGAGAGTCCTCCTCCTTATATAGCTCTTTTGGCCGAAATTTCCAATAGGGTAGGAGTGGGCTTTCCACTCTTACCTTATTCTAATTTGTGATTCGACCCATTTAGCTAAACTTTATTCGCGGGTTTTGTTTACAAATCGTATGCATGTTATCAGATATTAATGCAGTCGATGTATTAATAATGGTCTGATAAAATTACGATATTGTATAATTACCCAAATTAATATAACTGTTTATATTAATACGCGAATACAATATTTAATTAAATATAACCGTTTATATTTAATTTTACGAATTAATCATGTAATCCGTATTAGCTAAAATTATTTAATCCGTATTAAATAATAATCTCAACATCTTATTGACTAATTTAATAGTCAATACCTCTGACTAACTGTTTAGTCATATCCGGCATAAATGTGATTGTATTTTCATACCTTCACATCTCTCAAACGTGTCCTATAGGTGTGACGTATAGGGACCAGTTGATCACCGCCATCCGTATGACAATAACGTCAAACTTATCTAGCAAGCCAACCGTTATTGATAAACGTGGATCAACTGGTAATAATACAAAAGTATGCCCTTGTGATCCTTAAAGAGATTTAATAAGTCATTGTACTTAATTGTCAAGGACACCAGCCCCAACAATGAGAAGATCTATTCGATACTTATTTACTTGTGACGTTCCCTCATATGCAAGGCATAGGGTGTCCCAAATTTCCTTGGCCGACGTGCAACCAGATATTCGATTAATCTCTTGTCCACCGATGCCATATTGAAGGATGGACATGGCTTTAGAGTTCTTTTCGACCTTTTTGTAATCTGACTCAACGTACTTGTCCTCGCGTTTTGGTGTACTAGTGCCATCGGCATTAGTGACAGAGATAGCGAGGGGGCCATTTTTTATTATTAACCAACACTCAAAATCAGTACCCTTAACGTAGTGCTCCATGCGATGTTTCCACCAGACATAGTTATCTCCCTTGAAGATGGGATACTTAGTGTGTTTATTTTCGTCCATAACTATAGGATCAACTCTTTTGGGGCTTAGCCAATATCAAGAGCACGAGGCTCTGATACCAATTGAAGAGTTAAGAACGATTAAACACCTAAGAGGGGGAGGGGTGAATTAGGTGTGACCTTTTTAAAATTTTAACGACGACTACACTTGAGAGACTTAATAACGAGTAAGTTCACAAGATGAGCAAAGTGTTCTATGCAACAATATGATTGACTGTTACACAGAAACTTGGAATCGTTCAAGCAAGCGAGAAAAAGCGAAGAGTATGTAAGTAAATAAACAAACAACCAAAGTTAAAAAATTGGTTCAGTCTCTACTCCGAGACCTACGTCCAACCGTTATTTTATTGATTGTTTAGAAATTTACTCCAACAACTAAACGAATACAATTAAAACAACTCGCCAACCTACTCCGGTTGCATTTGCTCAAAGCTACTCCGCTTCAAGACTTGACTCAAACTTAAAGCTACTCCGCTTCAAGAGTTTTAGAAGTTCTATCTATGGTATACAGGATCAGAATCTCAGATGTTCACTTAAGAACGTGGAGATTTACATTTAAGATCTAAACATGAGAATCATGGAACAAACTCATTATGTCACAGTGTAGCTTACTGTTGCATGGAGGTTTTCAGACCGTGTTTGAAAAACGTTTGAAGACTTTTGAAATTTAAAATGATTTTGCAAAACTTAAAGAAGGATCTTTGAAAGCATAAGAGTTTTTGCAGAATACTTCAATAAATGTTATAAAGCCTTAACATTTAATGAGACTAAGTGGTTTCTTTTATAGTACTCAAATCTTGGGTATTACCCAAATGTACTTTTATCCATTGAATACTTAGTTAAACCACTTCACAAGTAAAAGGTGTTGTTTAGTTTTCATTGGCTCCTCATAAAGCAAATAAGGTGTTTGTTTAGTTTTCATTGGTTCCTCAAAAAGCAAATTAGATTTCCTTTTTAATTGTCTCCTTACAAAATCCTTAAGTGCCACTTGCATTTCAAATGTAAACAATTCAAAAGCTTTTAATATTTTGCAAGTACGGTATGTACACCACGGATAAAACGAGTTTTACGTCTTAATTCGTGCGAGCTAAAAGAGAAGACGATTTTTCCAGAAAATATATTTTGACAATAATTTTTCCAGAAAACTAAAACGACTATTTTGCACATTACTCGAAAACATTTTTCTCGTTCTTAAAATCTCCATGCGGTACAGACGCAACAGTCTGATGGACTGTTGCATGACAAAGCAGTCACTTGACTTTAACGAGAATGTTCCACTTACTCTTACATTTGTGACTTAGGTTACAAGGGGATTGTTCTTGACTTGTGTTGTTCTTCTTGATCATGTTTGACACACAATGGATGATCTCTTGTTGCCTTTGTTCTTCAATCCATTTGCTTTGCCTTGAATACTCAATTCATGCTACTTTAAGAACAAACAATTAATATATACAAGGACTTGTCATCATCAACTAAAATGTTCCAACAATATGTAAGATAATTTCTCTCAACTAATTATGGTTTTTTTGTTAACTCCGATAATGATATTTTTTGGTTAACTAATGATAGTTTTCTTAATGCTAACAACAATGTAATGATATTATTTTATAGAAGGCATATGAGGCAGAGAAAGAGGTCCATCCCGACCGGCCGGATAATGAAATTTGGTTTGAATTGGTGGATGGATACAAGAAGGGGATGGTATATGGAACCGGACAGGCTCATGGTGTGTTTTTCAAGGAACCGGCTAGAAGGTCTTCATATGAGCTGCGACAAACCTACGAGCCCACTCTTGTAAGTCAATTACAATCGCAACTTGATGAAGAAAGAGCGGTAAATGCGGAAAGAGATGAGGAGATGCGGTTGATTAGAGAACGTGTTAAAGCCATGGAAACCTATTTCTACTCTTGCAACCCCGGTTCACAGCCATTTAATGAAGACCCTAACGATCCAAATGGAAGGGGCGGCGGCGGTAGTGGAGCCAGCATGGGATTTCAAGTAGTTAATTAGTTTAGTAACGTACGAAAAATTGTCGAACATGGAAACTTAGTTTAGTTAATTAGTTCTTGTAATTTGATAATGGTTCTCATTTTTATATAAATGAGATTTGGTCGTTGTTTCAAAGGGTGTTCGTCACCAAATTGCTGATTACTTTCTGTTTGCAGGGAATTGTGTATTGAATTGAAGTCGCATTAGATTTGGCAGGAACAAAATGAATTTTCATGAAAAACGCCCAGGTCATTTAGCGACTGAAATGACCTAAATGGCGACTGAATGTAGTCGCCAAAACTGAGCAGCTCAAGGAAAAACCCCTGGAAAGTCAGGGGTTTTGGCGACTGAAAGAAGGAATTGGCGACTGATTTCAGTCGCCAATTTGGCAACTACCTTCTGTTCAGTCGCCAATTTGGCAACTACCTTCTGTTCAATCGACAATTCCTTCATCTGGCAACTACAGGATCATTCGCCAAATTTGGCGACTGAAATCAGTCGCCGAGTTTTTTTGGCGACTAATTTCAGTCGTCAAAGTCGTTTAAGCGACTGAATTCTGTCGCCAAAATAAGTCGCCCGTTTTAAGAATCATTGTAGTGTTCTCATCTGAAGAACATCATTCACCGCAAATGATAACCAAATACCGTGGACACGCGACGACGTACATGACTCAAATACCATGGACACCCGTCGGACACGTGCCCATATAAATGTAGAAAGTTAAACACGGCTGTTTAGGCGTCCGACACGTTTCGGCGTGTATCCGTGGAGTGTCGATGTCGGTGTCGGACACAGTGTCGGACACGGTACTGCTCATTACGAGAAGTGTCTGTGCTACCTAGCTACAAAGTGTAGTTATAACGACAAAAAAATTTGTTTTTTTCTGGGTGATAATTGGGGTGATACTACCAAGTGTAGTAATAAAGACAAAAAATTTATGGGTAATAAGTGGGGCAGTTTAATATGTATTTGATCCGTCTTACGCTTAAGACAAATAATGACGAAATGAAATGAGAATTTGTATTCGAAGAGTGTGGTTTCTGACTTTTTGCAGTGACCCACCTAGGTAGCACGAACACTTCTCTTAATTAGTTGTCCCGTGTCCGACACTCGGATACCCGACACTCGTTGGACACATGGCTAAACATAATATAGTTTAGATGAGGAATAAAATTTTAAAAATATCGATGTGAAGATGAGTTTGGGTCGGAAAATGAGAATTAGTTATAGTAAATGTCGAATTATACCTTTACTTATTTAGATTTAGTTTCAAATACATGATAAAAATAAAATTATACGTTATTTATAACCATAAAATATATATTTTATTATATTAAAGTGCCGTGTGCCATGTCCCGTGTCCCAAATTTAATGCGATGGCGTGTCCCAAATTTCATGGGATGTCGTGTCCCGTGTCCGTGTCGTGTCCGTATCCGTATCCGTGTCCGTTTTGGTGCTACCTAGTGACCTGCTCATTTTTGTATGTATAATAAATAAAGACTTTTAGCTTCATTATTTGGTATGGGGATTGTTTTGGTCGAAAATTACCAAGTTTGTTTATGTAAGGTTATAGTGATTTTATGACAATATTACTTGTTGCTTATGGATGACAAATTATGGAATAGAGAAAGTGAAAGAAGAAGTGTTATTATTCTTGCTGAAATGTTTAAGTATTACAATGTTGGGAGGGTGTTCTTGATGAATTGCAAGGGGTATTCCTAAGTGGTCTCACTAGGTTGGATATTGGGTAGTGCTCTTCAATGAATATCCCTCCTTATTTATAGAGCATGAGGAGGTAATAATATTCATTGGGTAAAGACTGCTGGGCAGGGCCCAGCCGTTACATAACTTTTCAGTCCATTTACAACTATCTCCTCCTTTATTTTGGGCTTTGCTTGAATAAGTAAGTACTCTTTGGGCTCAATAGCTTCTTCAGCAATCCTTCCTTGTGTTTCTTTTGATGAGATGCATGCGGCTGAGATCAACTCTCGCCCCTTTGATCCGTGTGGTCTTAGATTGCCCTCTCCTGGGCTGCCACGTGTCACGGCCCAAAGTTGCTTATTTTGGGGCCCAACATTAGCCCCCAATTCTCGTGTAAGTTTCCTTGCACGGGAATTTCAGTTACACTTGTTTTGCTTCGATTTTCGCTCCCGCCACTAACTGTTCATATTCGATCCTTTAATTATCCCCAACTACCTTCACTTAAATTCCCCTTATTCCTGACAAATTCTTCAACTTCCCATTTCACTTTTTCAGAAAACCTCTTATCTTCTTCTTTCTCTCTTTTCCGACTTCCTTCTGCTCGCCGATCATTTCTCCAGGTACCATTTCCGTTTCCCTTTCAATCTTTACTTCTTTTAGCAATTATGGGCGATGATTTATTCCCTTCTCAAGGTCTCCTTTCCCCTTTACATTCTTGCAATTCCATCTTCAAACCCTCCGACATAACCGCCATTAGAGGGCAATTTCATTTCGATGCCGGGGTGAACATTCACGTTCCGACGGCCGGCCAGAAGGCCGACTTCTGTCGCCCTGGGTGGACCTGCATGTACCTCTACCCTTTTTCATTGGGTTTGAGGTTCCCTTTTCCAGACCTTGTATGCGAATTCCTTCACACCAATAAACTTCCTATGTGCCAAATCAACCCTTATGCTTGGCGGACCATCCTGTCGTTAAGCAAATTAAACGAAAAATACGATATGGGGATTACAATGGGTGATTTTGCTCACCTTTTCGCCGTGCGGGCTTTGGGTCGTGGTCAATTCACGATTCGGGCCCATAAGAGTGATGAGCACTGCATAATCTTTCCTCCGAAACCCAAGGATGCTGATTGGTTTCGGAGTTTCATCTTCGTGGAAGTAAACACTTTGCCCAATCCACATGACTACATCTATACCCAATGGAGAGCTTCAACAGGTACTTACTTTTGGTTTCCTCGTTGATTCCTTTTGTTGCTCACCATCTTACTGCTCTTTTCCTGCAGATTTGCCCAAAATACCTCCTACTGCTGACGAAGAGGTGTCCCTGTCAAAGCTGTTTGGCCTGGAACCCGCGTGTCGTTCTTTTAACTTTTTATTTGGTTATACTACTTTGGAGGAAGAAAGGGAGATGTCTACTGGTAATTCTTTTCCAGCTTGTACTCTTGCTTAGTTGAATTTGATTTCCTTCCCTTTTCTTACTCTTTTGCCAACTTTAGATTCTACCAGGCCTGTGATGACTCCGGCCATGATGATGGCCCAGAGGAGGAGGAAGACTGTGGCAGGTGGGTTTAGGGCTCCTTCTAAGAGGAAGGCAGAGGCGACTGGTGCTGAGTCCTCTGCCAAGCGGTTGGAGCCTTCATCTTCTTCTGATGATGTGACTATTCTTGCTGCCCCTTTTATCTTCCTTGCCCCCTTTAGGCCCTCCTACGCAGACGAGGGCTTACTCTTCTTTGGTTAAGAAGGAGCCGTCCGGATCTGGGGCTGGAGGATCAGGTACTAGGGTTGAGGGTGCTGGAACTGGTGATGAGGTGAATGATGTTATGTCTGATCTGCCTGAGGATGTTATCAGATTGCCCGTTGGGTTTGGATGTACTGCGGGGGTGCCTTGCTGGCCTACTTTGAAGAGAGCGCTGCTTCCCAGTGTGAGGACTGATGAGCTCCGTTTTGGTCATCATTTCCTTTACATTTTCTTTGTTTTCGGTCACGATTCGACCTCGATTTGCGTGTCTTTAGGTGTTTTTACGTCCGTTGCCTCGTATATTCCTATTTTGTCCACTTTTTGTAGGTATTACGGCGGGGGCGAAGAAACGAGAGAAATCGAGGCGTATTTAGAGCGAAAAGTGAAGAATTGTGAAGGATTTAGCAATGTCCTTTCCCAGGCCCTCCCAGCCGGTCCCCAACCGGCGGCCGGTCGGCCGGCTGGGAGCTTTGACTTAGGATTTTGAAGAGATGTTGCAGGCCCTTGAGAAAAGGCTACCAGCCGGTGGCCGACCGGCAGCCGGTCCACCGGCTGAGGGTACCTGTAGCCAACAAAAAGAAGAGAAGAAATCAGAATTGAAGAATAGGCCTCCCAGCCGGTGCCAGACCGGCAGCCGGCCGGTCGGCTGGGAATGCATGCCTATTGAAGAAAAACGAAGAAAAAGTCAGAAGTCCTCATTTGGACTCTCAGCCGGTCCCAGACCGGCGGCCGGTCGACCGGCTGAGAGGCCCTTTTCGTATTTTCGAGCCCTATATAAACCCGCACTTGTATCATTTTAAGGACGCATTCTTAAGCTTATTTTAGGGTTTTTACTGTTCCATTACTCAACACTTAGACTCAAAAACACTCTAATTTATTTTAATCTTCTTTAGATCTTTACTTAATCTTTCAATATTTGTAACCTCTCTTGAGGATTCTCCTTGGCTTTGTTTTTAAGCAATTGTAGAGGATTTTTTGGGTTGATTTTTGGGAGATTTGAAAGAGTCTTTCAACTTGTCATCCAAGTTACTTCCTTTTCCTTAGTTAATGGTATAATCTTCTTCATCTTTACTTTGTCTTTGCATTTCCTTTAAGTTTTGCTTGTTCAATTGTTTACTCTTACTTAATCCAACATGTTTAGCATTTCCTCATCATTTGTTTACATATTTATGTTAGCCATGTGTGAGTAGTTCCCCTACTAGGGTTAGGGGTGTGCTTTGGTTTGTTGATAGCTATGAATCTTGTTTAGGGTTAGGATTTGGTTCTCTTCTTTGCTAGGTTTTCATTTGTGCATGTTATATGTTTGATGAAATGTCTCAACGACGGTTGGACATAATTCTCATTGTTGTTGGCCTTTGATGATAGTTTAGGGCTTTCATGGACATGTATGTATGTTAGGTTGGCCTTGTTTGTAGCGAAAGCTAGGATAGGGATCGACTTTAGGTGAGTCAAATCGATAAACGAGACAAACCTAGGCCTAGTATAGTGGAGACCTTAGATTCCCTTGCATGACTCGTTACCAACCTACCTTAGTACCCCCGACACCTAAGTATCTTTTATTCATCGATTTCATCTTGACACATTTGCTTTAATTTATCTTTAGTAGTTGTTAATCAATCACAAACCTATTACCCCGACTCGAGACCGAATTAGAACGTAACTATACTACTTCCCCACCGTCCTTTGGGTTCGACCCTAAATTATACTACTTAATTTGGGAGTTTATAAATTGTTTTTGGTGCCGGAATTGACGACAAAATCCGGCCATCAAGGACGTACCTTCGTCCCAGGCCGACTAGGGAATTGCTGGAGGATGCTGCTGAGCAGGCTTTTGCGGTATGGCTTTTCCTTTGGCTTTCATACCGAAGTTCCTTTATCCTTTTCGTCCTTCATCTTTTTCTTCTTGCAGACTCTGCAGATGCTGCTGGTCGAAATTGACCGTCTGCCGGAATCTGAAAGGGAACTGACATCCCTGAAGGCTGAGTTGAACTTGATGAGCAGGAGGCTGGAAGCAGAGAAGGTTCGCGGAAACCAGAGGCTGGAGGCTGCTAAGGCGAAGGAGAAAGATTCCGAAGAGCAAATGGCAATAGTCCTGGATGCCAAGGATGCTCTTGCCTCTGAGGTGAAGAAATGCCTCTGTCTTGTTTGATATGAACTGAGAACCATTATCACATACAATTTCAGAAGGTATGCCAAACCTACAGATTATATTACGTTTGAGGAAAGATATCACCTGATTTTCTGTAATTTGGGGGAAGGACTCTGCCTCTATCCACTTAGAAAAGTAGTCTGTTAATGCTAGCATGTAAGTCTTGTTTCCTGGTGCCCTTGGCAGAGGTCCCACGATATCCATTCCCCACTTCATGAATGGCCATGGTGATATTACTGGATGCAGGGGTTCTGCAGGCTGGTGTACTACAGGCGCGTGTTTCTGGCAGGGTTGGCACTTTCTTGCAAATTCCATAGCATCCTTTCTAACTGTTGGCCAGAAGTAGCCCTGTCTGAGCGCTTTGTTGGATAGGCTCCTGCCCCCTGCATGATTTCCGCATTCACCATTGTGGAGATCATGCAAGACAGCCTGACTTTCTTTTTCCCCCAGACAGAGCAGGTAGGGCCCAGCCATCGATCTCCTGAACAAAATTCCATCTATCAGTGTAAATCTGGATGCTTTTATCTTAAATCCTCTTACCTCTTTTTTCTCAGGAGGAAGGATGTTGTTTGCCAGCCACTCGATGTATGGTGTTCTCCAATCTGGGGCTTCTTCCTGATCGACAGTATTGCTGAGTATTCCTGCTTCCACTTCCCACTGAGTACTGGAGGTGTCAACTTCTGGATCTTGTCCTGAAGTTGAGGGTTCCAGTACATGGATGATTGGAACTGCAGAGATTTCTCTTGGATTGAACGTAGCCCCCAGATTGGCCAACGCATCGGCTTCAGCATTCTGGTCCCTGGGTATTTGTTTTAGCTCGAATGTGATGAACTCTGCTTTTAATTCTCTTGCTACTTTCAGGTAGGCAATCATTTTTGGATCCTTGGCTTCGTACTCGCCATTTACGTGATTCACTATGAGTTGTGAATCACCGAAGGCTTGCAGGTGCCTGATCTTCATTCCTAGAGCTAGCTGCAGTCCTTGGATTAGCGCCTCGTATTCAGCAATGTTGTTTGTAGCAGGAAATTCACAGCGTACGGCATGCGCAATAATGTCTCCTTGCGGAGATCGCAGTACCATGCCTACTCCTGCTCCTCGGCTATTTGAAGCTCCATCTACGTGCAGCGTCCAGCACTTTTCTGCTGAATCCATTTCTGGAGGTAGGAAAGCGGTCTCCGCTTCTTTCTGTAAACCTGGACTAAAATCGGAAACAAAATCTGCCAGGGCCTGCGATTTTATTGTTGTACGGGTTTCGAATTTTAAATCGTAACCACTTAAATGTACTGACCATTTGGCCATTCTTCCAGACAATTCCGGTTTTCCTAATATGGATTTTAAAGGGTAGCTTGTTAGGACCGAAATTGTGTGGGATTCAAAATAAGATCTGAGTTTATAAGATGCTGTTACTAAAGCCAAAATGAGTTTTTCTGGAGCAGAGTACCTGGTCTCTGCAGGTAGCAGAGACTTGCTGATGTAATATACAGGATGCTGTGATCCCTCATACTCCCTTACCAGGACCCCACTGGCCGCTGCTTCCGTGACGGATAGGTACAGGTAGAGCGGTTCTCCTGGCTCTGGTTTAGACAGGAGGGGAGGAGTGCTGAGGTACTGCTTCAGGCTCCTGAAGGCTTCCTCGTGCTCTTCCGTCCACTCGAATCTCTTACTTTTTCGCAGGATGTCGTAGAATAGCTTGCATCTCTCTGAGGATCTGGATATAAATCTGTTGAGGGCTGCTACTCTTCCTGTTAGCTTTTGTACGTCCCTTGGTTTCTGTGGCGACTCCAGCTGCAATAGAGCTTTGATTTGATCCGTGCTAGCCTCAATGCCTCTCTGTGTGACCATGTACCCTAGGAATTTCCCGCGGGATACTCCAAAGGTACACTTTGAAGGGTTCAGCTTCATCTAATACTTCCTCAGGGTGCTGAATGTTTCTTGTAGATGCTGAAAGTGTTGCCCTGCTGCTTTGGATTTCACAACCATATCGTCGATGTATACTTCCATGGTTTTCCCTATCTGGTCCTTGAATATCATGTTCACTAGCCTCTGATAGGTGGAACCTGCATTTTTGAGCCCAAAGGGCATAACATTGTAACAGTATATACCTCTCTCCGATTGGAAGGCTGTTTTTTCTTGATCTTCAGCAGCCATTCTGATTTGGTTGTATCCGCTCCAGGCATCCAGGAACGTTAGCATCTCATGTCCTGCAGTAGCGTCTACCATAGCGTCTATATGCGGTAGAGGGAAGGGGTCTTTTGGGCAAGCTTTGTTTAAATCTGTAAAGTCAACACAAACCCGCCACTTGCCATTTTTCTTAGGCACCACTACCACGTTAGATAGCCACTTTGGGTATTTTACTTCCCTGATTTTTCCAGCGGCCAGGAGGTTGTCTACCTCCTGGTTGATTACCTGATTTCTTTCGTAGGCAAATTTCCGCCTCTTCTGCTGGACTGGTTTGTGGTTAGGGTCCACGCTCAGCCTGTGGGATATGACCTCTGGATCTATTCCTACCATATCTTCATGTGACCATGCAAAGCAATCTATATTATCTTTTAACAATTGTACGAGTTTTAGGCGGATGTCACCTGTGCATTCTGCTCCCATCAGTACTATCCTCTCTGGGTGCTGCGGATCCAGGGGGATTTCGTCCAATTCCAGCTGCTGTGGTTCAACGTATTCCTCCTAGTGCCGCTTTCCCTTTGATTGTTATGCTGATGGTGGTGGAGTTGCTGTGGGTTTGAGCGCTACTTTGTAGCAGCTCCTTGCTTCATCCTGGCTTCCTTTGATTGTTTGGACTTCCCATGGGGTAGGGAACTTCAGGCATTGGTGGTATGACGAAGGTATTGCTTTCATGTCATGGATCCATGGCCTGCCAAGAATCACATTGTAAGTAGAAGGACCATCAATTACAAGGTATCTTACCTGTTTGTTTATTCCTCCAGCGTAGGTAGGAATGAGTATCTCTCCCAGGGAGCTTTTTGTTTCGCCGCTGAATCCTACTAGAGGTACTGCCTTCTTCACCAGGTCGCTCTCGCTGAATCCCATGTTCTTTAGTGTTTCCAGCATGATCAAGTTGACGGAGCTTCCTGTATCCACTAGTATCTTTTTGACTGTGCAATTCCCTATGGATAGGGTAATTATCAAAGCATCATCATGATATTCCGCTTCTCCTCCTCCATCGGTTTCGTCGAAACTGACTGCTGGGAGGTCTATGCTGCTGATTCTGCAGGAGTTCTCTGGTTTGTCGCCCTTTGTCTTGGTGGCGTGCCTTTTGGCGGCTGAATAGGTTAACCCGCACAATTCTGATCCTCCTGTGATTACATTGATAATTTTTGTACAAACAGGAGGACTGGAAGGCCTGACCTGACTCGTGGAGTTGACTTTGGTCCCCTTAGCCAGTAAATGGTTCAGGTTCCCTTGGTCGAACTGATATTTTACCTCCTTCCTTAAGGTGATGCATTCTTCTGTTGTGTGGCCGATGTTCTCCTCATGGAAGTCGCACCGTAGGCTGGTGTCTCTGTTGTCTTTTGGTCTTTCTTCCGTCCTCTTTCTAGGCCATTTAACCTTTTCTCCCAGGTTTTTGAGGGCTTTAATTACACCTGCAAGATTAACATCAAAACCATACTCTTTTATCCTGGGAGGCAGATACGGATCACTCTTCCAGTTTTTGCCTCCTGTTACTTTGTTGACTGGCCTGCTGTAGGGCTTGGCCTTCTCGCTCCTTTCTTCCTTTGCTTTTCTGGTGGGGGTCTCAACGCGCTGGCTGATTCTCCTGGGGCCTGGGTCCTCTTCCAGGCGGACGGCATCCAGGGCCTTCTGCTGTACTTGAGCGAAGCTGGTGCAGGTCCATTTGGTTAGGTCTTTGTACAGATCTGACCCTTCTGGCAGCCCCCAGCGGAAGGCATGGATGGCGGTAGCTACGTCACATTTTGGTATGGATACCATTTCGTTGTTGAACCGGGCCAGGTAGTCCCTGGTTGGCTCTGTGTCGCGCTGGACAATGCGGTATAGGTCGCTCGTTTGCTTTTTTGGCTTCCGACTGCTGGCAAACTGCTGGTTGAAAGCATTCACCAGTTCAGCAAAACTGGAAATACTTCCATTAGGCAGACTAACCAGCCACTGCAAGGCTGCTCCTGAGAGGGTTGATCCAAACCCTTTACACATGAAAGCTTCTTTGAGGGGCCCAGCAGCCGTTATCACCATCATCTTCTGTTTGTATTGATTGACGTGGTCAACCGGATCAGCCGTTCCGTCATAGTGCATCATTGTTGGCGGCGTGAATCCTTTTGGCACGTCGACGGAGACTACGTTGCTGGTGAAGGGAGAATCCGCATAGCTGTCCTCCGTTGCCTTCTCCAAGGGTCGCGGCACTCCTGGTATGCGGTTGACGAGATCCCATAGCTCATTGTATTTCTGCTCCCACGCGTTAGGTAGTGTGTGCGCTGGGGGAGGCAGAAATCCGCGCGCCGTGACTTCTAGAGCCTGGCTGGCTATCGGAGCAGGGCTGGCGTACTGGGAGGTGTGGATGATGGATGGGGTTTGCTGATAGCTACATCCTGGCGCTCCTCCACTGTACTGCTGGTAAGGAAACAGCCTAGTTGACGATTCCGCTTGCCAAGCTGGGGCTTGCTGATATGAGTGTCCTGTAGGAAGTGAAAAGTTAGTGTTCGTGGATTGTATTTTTAAGACATCGTTACCTGTTTGTGTGAAAGTTTGAGATGGTGATGGGTAGGATAAGAATCCCATCCCACTAGGAGTTATCGTTTCTGGGGGAGTAATCCTGCCGAGATCCAGGCGCGTGACTATCTCGGCTGGGACTTCCCTTGGCTTTTTTCCAATGGCCCTCCTTCGATGCCTTTCTGCGGTTTCTGCTGCGGCTGCTGCTGTGCTGGCGGCGATTCGTGCCCTCAGATCTTGGTTGTCTTTCTTCAGGCTGCTGATCGCTTCCGCCATTGACTGCCACATTTCTGCAGTTGGAGTAGGCTGGCTTGGATTTTGTCTTTTCCCGGTGTCTGGCTGTATGGTGGCAGTGGTTTTGGTTGGGACCATGGTTGGGGTGCTGCTGCCGGCTGGCGCCATGGTTGTTGTTGGAATTGTAGCTTTGGATGCGGGTACCAGCGGGATTTTACTAGCGGACGAAGGTGGTGTTAGGGGATTGGTTGTTTTTGGGATGTTTCCCGACATGTTTGGTTTTTTGGCTAGGACGAGTCTTTGAGTTTTTTGTTTTGGGTACGACAATCACTATAGCCACACGGTGGGCGCCAAAATGTTTTGGTCGAAAATTACCAAGTTTGTTTATGTAAGGTTATAGTGATTTTATGACAATATTACTTGTTGATTATGGATGACAAATTATGGAATAGAGAAAGTGAAAGAAGAAGTGTTATTATTCTTGCTGAAATGTTTAAGTATTACAATGTTGGGAGGGTGTTCTTGTTGAATTGCAAGGGGTATTCCTAAGTGGTCTCACTAGGTTGGATATTGGGTAGTGCTCTTCAATGAATATCCCTCCTTATTTATAGAGCATGAGGAGGTAATAATATTCATTGGGTAAAGACTGCTGGGCAGGGCCCAGCCGTTACATAACTTTTCAGTCCATTTACAACTATCTCCTCCTTTATTTTGGGCTTTGCTTGAATAAGTAAGTACTCTTTGGGCTCAATAGCTTCTTCAGCAATCCTTCTTTGTGTTTCTTTTGATGAGATGCATGCGGCTGAGATCAACTCTCGCCCCTTTGATCCGTGTGGTCTTAGATTGCCCTTTCCTGGGCTGCCACGTGTCACGGCCCAAAGTTGCTTATTTTGGGGCTCAACAGGGATGTTCGCCCTTCTTTTCTCTCTTTGCATTTTAAAACCATGTTACTCCTATCGACATTTGCGTGGGTAATCAATCTATCGTGGAAGCTCAATTTCTGTCATGGTTCTGTACCGTTTTGCTGCATAGACCGACCGAATTTGACCAACTACACATAATCATTGTTACTAAGGCTCTGTTTTTTTGGACTTATTTTTGCTTAACTTAATTTAGCTTATATTTGCTCAAATTTCTTAACTTAACTTATATTTGCTGAACTTCACTTATTTTTGCCTAACTTTTCTAAACTTATTTTTGCTACTTAACTTAACATATTTTTGTTGAACTTAACTTGGTTTTGTTTAACTTTTTTGAACTTATTTTTGCTGAACAACTTCACTTATATTTGTTGAACTTACCTTATTTTTGCTTAACTTTTCTGAATTTATATGAGCTTAACTTTTTCGAACTAAATGAATATTAACTTCAATAATAATAATAATAATTATTATTATTATTATACTGATGATTATATATTATATATTATTATTATTATTATTATTATTATTACTTCCTCCATTTTTATATAATGTACCCATTTTATTAAAATATACCACTCATATATTCAACAAATGGGTACATTATATAAAAATAAAAATAAATATAACTTGAAATACAATTTAAGATAATATAATACTTTCTTTTATATATCTAACTCGATTTAATGCTCGTGTGATGCACGGGTCTGTTTGTAATGAGGAGTTTATTTTCGCATTACAAATTCTACTCATTAGAGTAGCTTTTGACCAATATACCTCTCTTATTATTCCTTTATCTCTACTCTCACTTAAGACCATTTTTTTGGTTGAATGGAACTAATCTGAGAAGAATTAAGCTAAAGTGAACTTAATAGAATCAAAATTTGTTGAGATAAATAAAACTGAAATAAGCTGCCCGAACTGAAGTTAGCTGAAAAAGTGAAACTGAATTCAACTGAAATTAAGTAAAAAAGAACAGGGTTTGGAGAGTTGGAGTTGATGTACTTATATGAGCTAAGTTGTAATAACTCAACGAAATTTATATGAGCTAAGTTACCACAAACTCTTGTTTATTTTTTAGTAAATTGATTTAGTAATTAATTAACATAATCGGAACTAATCATACTCTATTTTTGTTTTGTAGGGCAAGGTTTTTCAAGGAAAAATCGTATGTCAAGCGAAGGGGTACCGGTGGAGCAGATCGACGATAATAAGATCTACTTTGAAGAACATGGAGGCTAAAACAAGAAAGGGCTGGTATTTGGTGCGGGAAATGCAGCACCAGTTTTTTGGGAACGTCGCCGTCATTCAAGTACTGGGAACACTTCATACACCCCAGGTATCGTCGGTAGATTACTTGAAGAGAATGTTCGGCTAAAGCAACAAGAAGCCAAGCAATCTCAAAGACTTAAGGCTAACTATTGACGAGTTCTTAAGTCAACAGGGTTTCACTACTCAAAACTGTAACTCGGGAGGTCCTTCTCAGCCACGACATGACTTTGATGATGACGGTGGCGACAATGCTAGGTCGACCACCCATTTCATCACCCCTCAGACCACTCACACCACTATTAGATAGGGTATCTTAGTTTATTAGGTCGGTTAGTTTGTTTATATTCATTTTATTTAGCTTTTTTAAGTTGAATATATTCAGACATATAACTATGTAAAACCTTATTTTTAGCTATGAAAGAACTTTTGAAAATCTTGTCTCAGACAAGTTGTTATGTGCTGGGTTGTTTTGGTTGAAATCAGCCACTTTTATGCAGGTTTGGAGAGCTTAAAAATGGCTCAAATCGGCCATTTAGCTGAAATGGGGAGCATAAAATGTTGAAGCTAGTGTCCTCCACAGTTAGTGCGACAACACGAATAAATCTCTTAAAGGAACACATGATATAGTTTTTGTATTTTAGCCAGTTGATTCACGTTTATCAATAACGATTGGATTGCTAGAAAGTTTGACGTTATTGTCATACAGATGACGGTAATCAACTGGTCCCTAAGAGTCACACCTAAAGGATGGAATCTGAGAGATATGATTAGATGAAAATGTAATCATATTTATCCCTATTAGACTAAACGGTTAGTCAATGTAATGATGATGTAATTATTTAATACTGATTAAATAATATTAGCTGAGACGAATTAAAGTGTTAATTCGAAATTAAATATAAAATGTTATATTTAATTTTTGTGTAATGAAATTATTTAATAAAAATTAAATAATTTAATTAAATATAAAAGGTTATATTTAATTAGTGGATTATAAATATACGATATTTATATAAGATAAAACATTACACATAAGAGAGAATATAACCGATTCTATACAGATAGAATTTCGGTGAGCAAGGGATTTTCGGCCAGTGAGTGTCGTGTGGGACAGTGCTAGAGGTAGACCCAAATACCGATTTGGGGAATCCTAGTTGATGTGTAATAGCAAGGTAGTTTGAAGCTATAAATAGGACATACCCACGACACATATTGTTGGAGAAAGTGTCATCGACAATAGTGTGTTGACATATTTAAAACTCATTTGAATGAAACACAACTGGGAATGTTACTCTTTCTAAAGTCAACTGATCAACATTTACCGATAATGATTGGCTGTCTAGAGTTTGACATTATCGTCATATGATGGTAGTGATCAGTTGATCCCTTAAGGTCATATCTTTACTAACATTAGCAGGGGGGGTTGAAGCTCGTGTTCCCTTCCTGGATAAAGAATTTATCAATGTTGCAATGAGCATCGACCCAAAGTGGAAAATGGTATGGAGTATTTAACAACACTACCACTACTAATGTTCTGAACTTAATCTTAAATCATTTTATGAAGCTGAAGTTGGTCAATATACAATATCTATTGCTCATGTCACAACCTTGAGAGTATTAGTTACTTTTTCCTAGTGTATGATTAAGGAGTAGTAGCAGGTATGTAGTTGCTGTTTTGAGCTCGCTCAGAACTGCAATGCGTGAATACGGGCAGTAGATGCAACTGATTGCGTGTTAGGTAATAAGAATAAGGCAGACTTGTAGTAGCAGGAATGGGAGTCGCTTGATGGGCAGACTTGTAGTAGCGGACTTCAATTGCAGGCATGGGAGTCGCTTGATGGGCAGGAGATCTGAAAGCTTCTGGACTGATTTGTGGACTAGAGCTGGCAGGTCTGAACGTCCTGGTAGTGCAGCAATGGCGTCTGTATATCAGGATGTTTGGGTCTGCATAATGGGATGTTGTTTAAGGCAGCGTAGAAGAGTCGCATCTACTTGCTAAGGAGTTGTTGCTTCATGAACGAGGAAATAAATTCCAATGAAGATGTTTTCATCAAAGCAGATTAACATAAGGCTAGGCTTTAACTTAGTTTTTTTGTTTCTGATATAGTATCTCCTTGTTATTTGTCTTTGTTTCTAATATATAATACTTACCTTTCATCAAAAAAAATATAAGATAAGAAACCTATGCGTCTCATCTACGGACGTAAGCATAGTACACCTATATATAAGATAGGGATTACGCGATCGTAGCAACAAAAGAAAAAATGGATGTATGTATGTTATTGTTGTCTCGTGTATTACTGCCTTATGACTTGAGATATGTTATTGTTGTCTCGTGTGTTAATTTGTATTGTTAAACTGTAACGTTGTTATATGTATTAACTAATACTTATATTTTTTTAAAACTTTAGTGTCCGAAACAACCAGAAGATTATGAGTGTGGTTATTATGTTATGAAATGGATGTATGACATAACATTCTACCATTGTAAACTTGCGGAGATCGACTTTGAAAAGGTAATTCAATCTTGCTTTTAGCTTTTCATTGTCAACTTTCGTTCTTCATTTACATTTATTTTTAATATAATATTTATTTTGATAAAATGCAGAAAATTGCAACTACACAGGTGTCAACGACGGATTTGAATGTGATTAGAGAAGTTTGGGCTAGTAAATGTTTAGATAATTTACGTTTACAATAGATTAACTTAGTAATAACTATGACTTTTGGTGGTTGTTACTAGCTAGGTTAGATTGTATTATGAACGTTGTTGAAACGTTCGTTGTTATGTTGGATTGGATTTTGGAACGAATGAATGTTGTTGGTGCAAAGGAAATGTAATGTCCTTTGGTTGAATATCTTAATGCAGGTGATTTTAAATTTTTGGCATTTTGGTTTTACAGGGAGGTGCTACCGAAATTTCGGTAGCGAATTTTTTTAAAAAAAATATAAAAATAATTTGCATCAGTTCTTACAAAAAATGACGCAAATGGTAAACAGTAATTGCATCGTTTTTGAACAAAACTGACGCAAAAATAAGAGCAAAAGAGTCAGTTTCAGACAAAATTGACGCAAATAACACTCTATATGGCGCTAAAATAGCTTATCAAATACATCAGTTGTAAAATAACTGACGCAAAAAGGTGCACAGAAGCGTCAGTTCTGGAAATAACCGACACATATACTACCTTATATGGCGCTAAAATAATGTATTAAATACATCAGTTCATCAAAAACTGACGCAAAAGGGTATGTATTTGCGTCAGTTCTAGGACCTTTTGCATCGGTTTTTATACAAGAACTGATGTATTTGACTGATTATTTGCGTCAGTTTTGGGTAGGAACCGACGCAAATAACCACCTTTTGCGTCAGTTTTGGAACTGACGTTTCATTAAACGTCTCTTCGATATACGTCAACCCCAGAACCGACGCAATAGGTCGCCTAGAACTGACGCAATAGGGGATTTTTGTACTAGTGTAGGGAATTTCGTCTCAATAGAATATTTAATTAATTGTATTTGATACAGATTAATTAATGACTAGACAATGGAAATGATTTTACGTGAAATATATTATAATGGGATTATAATAATGGTCAAGGTAATAAAATTGTTTTATTACTCGGTTTTGTTTAGTCGTTTGAGAAACGATTAAATTGAGGATAAACACGATTGATCATAAAATTACAAGTAGTTGTAATAAAATTATGATATTACATTTTCATAAGATAGTAATTTCGAATTGCTAGGCGAATTATTTAAATGTAATGAATTTGTATATTATGGATTTTAAAGAGTTAAAATTGCATAATCTACTACAAATCTAGGATAAGAGGACGCCTCTTAGAGGACGGTTGGGGAGGAGACCGTCCTCTATCAAGCAAATAAGACTGGCGCCATTAGTGGTATTATAAATAGGACGGTTAACAAAAAAAGCGTCCTCTTTATAAACGTAATGAGGACGGTTGGTCAATTAAACCGTCCTCTTATTTAAAAAGAAGACGGCTGTGTATGTGAACCGTCCTCTTATAAATACAACGAAGACGGTTGTATTTATAACCGTCCTCTTATTAGTTGTTAATTAAATAAACTTCCTGTAGTTTCCTTTTCATTTTCAATCTCACAAAGCACACCGTCAACCATTCGCCTTTGTTCTTATAACACCACTCACACTCCCTCGCTGCATCGTCGTCGTCATCATCTCACTTCTCCTTCTCTCATCAGCGTCCTTGCCCAAATACTTGGCTCCTTGCATCTGCACAACCAATCTCACCATTTTTATTCAATTGTAGCCACCTAGAATCAGGTAATTTTGTATCAATGCACTTTTCTTGTCGCCTAAATCGTTTTATCGATAATTAAATACTTAGTAATTAGTTTAATTTTCAATAATTTTAAATTCATCTGTTTTCAAAGTAAAACCATTAAAGTAATTTTTGTATCTTACAGATTTAGGAGTTGATTTGAAAATTGGGGCTTTTGTATGAAATTAGGTTTTTGTGTAGTATTGTAAAAGTATTGTGTAGTTAGATAGATTAAGCTAATAAAGGCGCATAACTCCATCTTTCTCATCAGCCAACCACCGTCTTCATCAGCTCTAAATGTGTTCGTTTTCACAATAATTAGGAAATCCGCTGGAAAAAAAATGTGATTCTGAGGCCTATTGTGCACTTCAGTTCTGCTAAGCAGAACTTTAATCAAAACCCGAACATGGTCTCAAGTAATTACCAGCCATCTCGGATGCAGTTTCCTACAATGCAAAAACCAAAAATTTTGGCTGTGCAGAATCACCAGTCGAGGCCAAAGAATCACGAGTTCAGCCAGCAGATTCAACAAACCCAAAACACAGGTCCTTTTATCAATACACATGGAGCTATATCCCAGTATCCTGATTGTACGTTACATGGGGTTGAAAAGGCCGAGTTCTAATATTTGCTCTCAGAATTATTCTGATGCATCAGGATAGAAGAACCACCAAATAAAGTTATCTTTGTGATTTAATACAAATAAAACCTTTAGATATGTTTAGGGTGTAACATCCCGTAATTTAGAAGACCTTTAGAATAATGCAAAGTGACATTTTAATTTAGTATTAATTTATTCTAAGTTATTTTAATATATTTTTAATTAATTGAAATTAATATAATTTAATAAAATATAGTTTTATAAAGATTTTGGATTAAAGTCGTAAAGTCGTAACTCTACATTTTTAATCAAGGTCGTCTACTTAATAAGTTTATTATATAGTCGTATATATATTTAATATTTTAGGAATAATAGTTTTAGTATCGGAATCGGTTTTGAAATTTGTGTCGTGTCGTGTTGTGTCTGACTTGAGCAACGCCCAAGCCACGACTACACTTGGCCGAGCAACACGCCCAACACGCCTAGGCAATTGCCCGAGCACAGGACAGCAGTGCCGAGCCACTGCCAAGGCCAAGGCAGGCGTGATGCCCAAGCACAATCAGCCCGTGTTGCCTCAACAAGAGCAGCGTGCTCTTTGCTTCTCTTTTGCCTTGACTTTCATTGACCCAAACTCAAGGGGTCTCCCTCATTCACCCTTTGCCTAATTCATTTACTCTATACACTCAATTAGCCTCCATCCTTACTTCATCTTCAACCTTGAAACATATAATAATTCAATCACAAAAACCCACATAAATCATTCACTACTCGACCAAATTCAATAAAAATTATAGTTTCGAAATCCTCTCTTCATTCCTCAACTACTAGTAAGTTCATATTTCATTTTCCCCAAATTTATTTTAAGACCGTCTTTTTAGGGTTTCGATTTTAATGTTATTATAAGTTGTTTAATTGTTGTTTTAGGTGAAGAATACAAGGATGAACATGGAGACTCATTTATGATTGAAGAAGAACCCGTTTATGGCCTTTAGGATTCGGTTCTTATGCTAGTATAGGATTTCTTCTCTTTTCTAACTCAAGGTAACCTTTCCGAGTGACTCGACGAATTTATGCTACAAAAATTACGTGTTTGTTGTTTGTATGTTATTTGGACGTATTTGATGAATTTGAACACAAGCAACGTATAAAATGAAGACATAATTATATTACGTAATAAGCTTAAGTAGAAATAAAGAAGAATGAAATGGAAATGTGCATTTCAGGAAGAGGAAATAAAGAGAGAGCAGGAACACTTGAATTGAAACACAAGCAACAAGTGATGACCCAATTAAATCAACACCTTGATTTAATGCCTGTCCACTGTTTAATGTATATGACTCCTTCGATACAACAAACTTGTACTATATTACGCTGCTCTTATATCTAACTTCTAATGTTATAATTATGTGTTGTTTGGATGTCATTGGATGTTGTCTTAAATTGAGTTGACATGAATTTGTATGTTGTTTGTTGAGTTGAAATGGAAGTTGTTGTGAATACTATGTTCTGGGTTATTAATTTGTTGTCGTATACCTCCGTTCTCCGTTGTTAATGTCTGTTGTTTGCACTGGTTACTGCCTTTTTTTTATATCGTCATAAATGTTGCTGAAATGGCTATTATTATACGTCTGCCCTCTGCTCTTTTCCTGTGTCGTGAATGCTATTATTTTTGCATCCTACTTCTGTACAAATTGCTACATTCCGGGCTGCTGAAGACTATTGCCCAAATTGTTACTGCTCCTGCGTTAAAGCTACTGCTGTGTGCGTTCTATTCCCGTTGTTGCGTCTTGTTATTGTTGTCTTACGGTTGTTTGCGTAGTGTCATTGCTACTGAACTGCTGTACATCTCGTATATAATAGAAGAACTTCCTTTACTAAAGAAAGAATAGCGTGTACATAGCTGCACTGCTCTACCTACTGTCATTTATACTGCTTGTGGTTGATGGCTTCTGCGTGGATAGGTAGTAGTTAGTACTGCTGCTGTATGTTTTTAATTGTTGCTGATCTGCGCTATTGGCTACTACTACGGTTATTGATCATGTACATAATTGTTTGCTACTTTTACTACCCTTACTCTACACTACTTATACTACTTTACGCTCCCACTACATACTATCTACTATTAATTATTAGAAATGCTAAGTATAGTCAGACTAAACTATAATCGTTTATTATTATATTATTATTTTATTATTATTTTACGTACGTGCTTGTTAGCCTGCTTGAATTAATTAGTTACGTACGTGCTTGTTAGCCTGCTTGAATTAATTAGTTACGTACGTGCTTGCTAGCTTGTTTACGTTCAAATATAATAAGTTAGAAATCGTTACGAATTGGTAATGGGTTACCCCAAGGTTTATGTTGTTATAATGGTTTTAGTTGGTGGGTACAATTGTAATGATCACTATACACTTATTTACCTAGTTAATTAGTATCACAAGTAGGAAATTTCGATGTTATAGTATTCAAGTCATTTACTTAGTTAACTAGTTTAATGGTAAGATTTTATTATCACTTAGGTATGAGTAATACCATTTATCTAGTAGGAATACTTAGTTTAAGACTTGTATATTATGTTAGGTGAGAAATAACAAAGTTACTAGTTAATCATCTTGAATTGATTAATTCATAAGCCCTTGATTATGAAGCTTGTCGGACTAGGTTAATAGTTATAAATTACTATTATAATGGTTGCTAGGCCCTTGCTAGACATAAAGCTAATAGTAGCGGATTCATAAGTAAAATGTCTCAGCTTGACCTGTATAATTATCGACAAATCAACTTAGTGGTCTAGATAGGAATACACATTTAGCAAATAACCTTGTTTGGATTGAGCCTGAAGGACTTGGAGGGAAAGGGAGGGGAGTGAAAACAGTTTTCCTTGGTTGGTTTGTCAATGTATCAGTTTAATAGTACTACTGCCATAGTTCCAGATCTAGCACAATCTGTCTGTCAGTTAACTTTTCTTCTGTAGATTTTTTCCTGTTTGACCAGCTATATTTCTTTTTTCTGGCTTCTTACAGCATTGCCATCGATTTTTGATTCTGGAACTACAAAACTGGATCATCTTCAGCTTCTCATTGATCAGATACATTTTCACTACAACTGGTTTCTTTTCTTCTCCCAGATTCTTTTATATTTTTGTCATAAAGGGAGTCACAATCTCAGCGATATTGAAGGCTTTCATCCCTAGTCATAGCTACACCACTAAGCTAGAGTGTAACTTATTCTTTAGAATTACCTAGCATTGATAAGGAGCTCTACTAAAAATTTCCCATGTAATATCAGTTTCAACGTGCCAAACTTGCATACTTGCCTGAACTTCACAAATGGTTAAAGACTACAGAAGGCCATTTTTCTCAGATACTTATGAGTTATTTCTAGTTTGTTTCCCTTTATGACCGACCTATCAGTAAGTATGAACAAACTGTCATTTAAATTTATTACCCATATACGAATCTGAATTCTGAACTATGGAGTAGCAATAATTTACCTAACAGCTGATTTACTATTAACATTTGACAGCTATGCCAAGTGTACGTGCTTTATTGTTTTTTGGCCGCTATATTTACTTATTTTGATATAAATTACACGCCTTGTGTAAATGATTGTAATCGTGTCTTTTGTTTCTATGTATAGTTCATGTTTAAAGCACCAAAGACATATTCAGTTGATCAAATTGACGAGGTGCGAGACATTTGGGCAACATATGTATTGCAGTTTACGGCGCAAGTATTTGAAGGCAGCGTTTAAAGTATACCAACGATTTCTATCTAGATAGCTTCAAATTTTGTAAGTTGTGTTGAACTTATATTATAGTTCGTATTTTATAGAAACAAACTTATTGCTTTTTCTGAAATGTAGGAGATGATATATTTAAGTTAATGAAACAACATTGTTGTCAAAAATTCGTTCTTTTGTGCGTTACATGATAACAGTTGAGTTAATTGGTAGCGGGGTATGTGCTTGTGGTTTGTATAGTCGTTTGCTACTGTGTTGTTGTCTTATTGCTGCCATGTGGGGTATGTGACTACTGCTGTGTTAATTGGCTATACAGGACGGTTTTAAATGGCTTGCGGTAATTGTGCGAGCATTTGAAATGGCTTGCGATAATTATTTTAAATTGGCGCCCAAAAAATTGGCTATACAGGACGGTTTTGTTCATAAGCGTCCTAAAATTCACCTTTTAAAATTATGTGAACATGTTCAAAACAAGACGGTTCAAAACTCCAACCGTCCTCCTTCAAAATATCAAAGAAGACGGTTCTAAATGCAACCGTCCTCTTTCATATATATCAAAGAAGACGGTTCTAAATAGGGGTGAGAATCGGTCCAAGACCGGACCAAACCGGACCGAACCGGACCGGACCGAAGACCGAACTCAAAAATTTGGTGGACCGAAGACCGGACCTAAAACTTTCGGTCTTGGACCGGACCAAACCCGAAATATTTGGTCCGGTCCGGTCTTGGACCGAAATGGACCTAAACTATTTTTTTCCCTATTTCGTATAAGTTAATTACATTTTAATTCCGCTAAACAATATGCATTTAACTAGTTAGACGAACTTTTTATGAAAATCATTGATAATACTAATTTATAATGTCTTTTGAAGATAAAATGTTAATTTAATTCAAAATATTTTAATGATTAGTCTTAAAAAACAAGAACTTTGGTCCATTCGGTCCGGACCAAAATTAACCGGTCTTGGACCGGACCCGACCGAAGACCAAAACTTGGAAAAATGAGGACCGAGGACCGGACCAAAATAATTCGGTCCAGGTTTGGTCCAGACCAAATGGTCCGGTCCGGTCCATTTTTCCGGTCTGGACCTAAATTTGCTCACCCCTAGTTCTAAATGCAACCGTCCTCTTTCATATATATCAAAGAAGACGGTTCTATATGCAACCGTCCTCTTTGATATATACAAAGAAGACGGTTCTAATAACAACCGTCCTCTTTGATATATACAAAGAGGACGGTTTGACTTTTTTTCAACCGTCCTCTTAGACAACGAGGACGAGGGAATTTAGGACGGTTCCTTTTATGTTTTAGGACGGTTTTCAACCGTCCTCGTTTCCCCTTTTTGTAGTAGTAACAAATTGGCTCATGTGTTATGAGACATATGTAACATATGACAAATTAACACAATTGACAAAGATAAAATGGAATCCATTTTATCTCAAATGGACCGTGATATTGATGTATGTGTATGAGCAAATGAATTGTTTATTAAATAGCTTACACATAGCTTACAAGCTAAACACAATGTGTAAGAAACTTTTTATGCATTATGGCATAAAATAGAGAGCATGCATTGGGGCTTCATGGGAGCCCTTGGTCGGCTATTACAAGCAACACAAGGGAGTGTTCTTCCTATATATTGTGTGCTAGTATACTAAATTCAATTTCTAGTAACAAAATTGTTTTTACTTTGAGTACGGTTCCTTGATAAGAGCTTTTGGAGACGGTTTCACAATAAACCGTTATAAAGAGTGTTTTGGTTTTTCGAGAGTCAAATAATAGGTAATTATTGAGTATAAACCTTCTAAAACCAAGGTAAGGAATTTCATTCATCTTATGTAATCATCATGCATGCATAAGATCTAATTAAGTTTTTATGACTAAACTTAAAGAAACAAAACTCATATAAGATGTAATACCTCGTATATTTAGGGGATTTTATTCGTGTTTTACTTTTATAAGTAATGCGTTGATAGTTGTCTTTAAACGTTTTATTTTACGTTCGATGTCGATAAGTATATTATTAAATAATGTTATAATGTCGATGGTGGGGTTCGATCTTGGGATCGTTTGCACACACAAGTCTTGGGCCTCGTTTTGTGTGCAAGTCGCAAACCAGCCCACACACGTTTAAACCCCTAAGCTACACTAAACCCTAAAAGACACAAACACCTCATACAACCCTACTTCTTGCCGTCGTATAAGAGGAGGTTTTAACATATCCCTAAGCTACTTTTCACACAACCAACACACTAAACCTACTGCCGCCACCACACGGAGGAGAAAGAGGGTCGTCACGGTCAGATTAGTTGTTCTTAGAACCCTTCGAACTGATCAAGAAAAGGTATGCTCAACACGTTTTCCTTTACCTGAGTTCTGTCGCATGTTTTGTGTATTGATTTAGTCATATATGCGGGTTTGAGGCGGCTGCTCTTTACGTAATTATAATCTATGTTCTTGGTAGTCGCGTCTTGAACTAAGTCGTGTCCGTGTCTATCACCGGGGAATGACTGGCAGGGTGTTTAACGTGGCCATTCACAAGGGGGTTTGTAGTCTGGTTATTTACGAGTCTGCACATGTATGTTTTATATTACTTTCGACACTTGTTCTGGTTGCACGTGTGTAGGGTGAGGGAGTAGTGGGACTGGTGGTGGTCAAGGGAGTGTTGGGGTGGTCGTCGTTGTGGGTTTAGTCAGCTAAGGCAACGGCGGAGGTGGTGTCCGTCGGCTCTGTTCAGTCACGGGTGATACATGGTCTGGGTTTATGAGTTACCGTGGTGGTTTGGGAGTGGTGCCACCGTTGACTCGGGGGAGGTCGACACGGTGGTACCACCGTGAGTCAGTAGCCTGGTGTCAGGGGGTGGTCTGGGCAGTTGTCACGGGTGGTGGTTTGGGTTGTAGAGGCGTCGACAACCTGTTTGAGAAGGCTGGTTGGATGGCGGGGTGAGGGACCAGACCGGGTTTAAGGGGTTGGTTCACCTCGTCGTTGACGGTCGACCCTACTGCCGGTGGTCACAGGTGTCCAGGGAGGTGTTGGGTACGGTGGCAGGTGGCTGTTGGTGGCTGTGGGGGCGTGGTACGGTAGTTGTAAGGGGTTTTCGTTGGGTTGGAGTCGTGAGTCGTTTTAGGGGTTGTTGGGTTTATTTTATCATTGTTTTATTAATATTATTCTTCTTATTATTATTATTAGTATAATTATGGTGGTTGTTAATTGTATGGTTGAATATTATTATTATTATTATTATTTTTATTTTATTTTCTTTTATTATTATAAACCGGGAACTTTTATTAAAAATAATTGAAAAATTACATGAAATTTGTGGACACCTATTATTATTATTATTTTAATAATAGTCATCTTTCATCATTGCAATATTATTCGTTATTACTATTTATATTAGTTGTTATCGAGTAGTTGAAGTATATGAGTCGGGAAATTAATAAGTAATGAAAGTTTCTACTTTGGGAAGTTTCTATTCTTGGAAACTTTCCACTTATGGAAGGTTTCTATTTATAATAGGTGTAGGTTGTTTATGGGGGTTCGGGAAGGTTATTAATCCGTTACGTATACGTGTTTAGGTAGCGGGTTTCGCGTGGAACATTTTTAGTGAGCTTGGGATTCGACTGCGTTTCTGCAACTCGAGGTAGGGGAAATACTGTGTATATAATGATGAGTAATCTATTTGTTATTTGATGACAACCATGTTTATTTTATATTATCATATGATTGTTATATCGTGCTATTTATTTATATAAATCTGAGATACGATACGAGGTGATGATAAATGGGTCTTGTGATTGGAGCGGAGTTAATGGGTCTTGTGATTAGTGTGGAGGTAATGGGTCTTGTGATTGGTGCGGAGTTAATGGGTCTTGTGATTGGTGCGGAGATAATGGGTCTTGTGATACGGTGTGGAGATTTATGGGTCTTGTGATTCAGAGTGGAGATGTTTGACTTTCTATTTATAGTAATGCTTGACTATTTATTTTCCTCTACTCAATCTCGTGGTTGACCCTGTGTATTCGTGATCACCTGTGATGAACCAATTTATTGGGGAGCAGATTGACAGGTGCTTGAGACTATGGGAGCTATGGGAAGGGAGAGCTTGGATCCGGACCCGACTAGAGTCTAGGTCACTATAGTCTTTTGTCATGAGTTGTATTTTATTTTTATGAGACAGTTTCAAGACAGTTGTAAGAACTTGCTTTTCAGTTTAACATATATAATAAAGTACTGTGTTCTTTCCTTTGTATCTACTGCCTCGGGAAACCGAGATGGTATCACCCTTAGTTATCTGGCGAGTCCTAGTACAGACCCTTAAATAAATGGGGGTGTTACTAGACCTGATCATGGGTCGGGCTGGGCCGGGTTTGGGCCGGGCTCGTGCTAAATAAACGGCCCAAAAAAAGGGGCGGGTCGGGCCGGGCCAAAACGATGGGCCAATTTTCTTGGCCCAAGTCCATAATTGTTCGGGCTATAATGGGCCTCGGGCCAAAATGGGCCAAAACGGGCCAAAATAATATAATACGAAATAATCAACAAAATGGATATGTGAACAAACTATTAGCAACGAAATAAATTTTTGAAGTCTTGGGTGTTTGATTTCGACTCTTTTGGTACGAGAACAATCATAGTACCATACATAACTTATGAGTTGACAAAAAATGGGTAGTATTAACTAAAGGTGTACGATAAAAATATAAAAATATCCGCAAAATTGATAATTCAATGTTTTAGTGATATTAGATTATTAGTATGATGTGATATACGATTCCAACTTTTGAATTTTGAATTTTTAAAAAAATAATTTCGGGTCGGGCCGGGCCAAAAATCGGGCCTTAAGGTTGGTCCAAACCCGGCCCTATATTAATATCGGGCTTATTTTGGGCCGGGCCACGGGCTTTTTGGGCCAAACTATTAGGCCCAAACCCGAGAAAAAATCGGGTTGGGCCGGGTCGGGCCATCGGGCTTGGGCCATTTGAAAATTTGTTCTCAAATAATGCATGATTTATGGTAATGCTCTGATACCACTTGTTAGAAATCGAATTTCAGATCCGGACCCGACTAGAGTCTAGGTCACTATAGTCTTTTGTCATGAGTTGTATTTTATTTTTATGAGACAGTTTCAAGACAGTTGTAAGAACTTGCTTTTCAGTTTAACATATATAATAAAGTACTGTGTTCTTTCCTTTGTATCTACTGCCTCGGGAAACCGAGATGGTATCACCCTTAGTTATCTGGCGAGTCCTAGTACAGACCCTTAAATAAATATGAGTATAAAATCTGAAATTCGATTTCTAACAAGTGGTATCAGAGCATTACGGTTCTCAAATAATGCATGATTTCGCCTTAAAAATTTTACACGTTGTCACATGCAATATTTACAGAATGTATAAAATTTTTGAAAATTTGTTCTCAAATAATGCATGATTTATGGTTTTAATGGTTAAAATCGGCTATATAATGACTAATTGTGTTAAAAATAGTTAATCTTAAAATTATGGCATAAAATTTTACCCATAGATGTCTTATATGATAGGAACATCAGATCCAAAAGTTGGATATCAAAAAGTTTCTTTTTTTGTGATTATTAATTTTTATGAGTTAATTGTTAATAATCGTAATTCTTTAGTCATAAAATAAAATTTCGAGTATGGCCTGATATTTTTTGGTCATTTCCAGATTCTAAAAGGTATTTTAGGATGACTAAAAATTTATAGCAATCTTATTGCAAGTTTTTATAATTAAATTGAATTTTTAAACATAAAAACGCATATTATACGATTTATTTAAGAAATAAATTAAATCTTTTGCATGAGGCCATTTTATTAATTTCTGAAAATTTTAGAAATTTCCAAAATGTTTAAAAATTTTAAATTTTAAATTTCGAATTTTATTGACTCGTTTGGCTATTTTCCTTTATTTTCCCACAAATACGAATAATTTATGAACAATAATGCAAAAATCGAGTTGAATCATGATCAAAACAGTAGGGACTATATTTTGATACCTAAAGAGTGTTAGGATGATTAACTTGAACATAAGTGATATTTATGTAATTTTGGTGATTTTAATAGTTAAAATCACGCATATCCGTAAAAACCGTAAACAAATATGAGATATTTGCTCCCATAAGGCGATTTGGCATTAAATATTAGCATGTGCATGCATATTTTAATATTGCATTTTATTTAATATGAATCTCATATTTGAATGTTTTATATAATTTGGAATTATGTAATTTTCTTAGTATGACCTTAGTTTTTAATCAATATTACCCGTAATGAAAGGGAATATTGATTCGGTTGTAATTTATGTGATCTCGTATCACGGGTTTGTAATTTAATTTAAATTTCAGTTTTACAATAGAGTAGTTGTATTTTTTATTGTAATTCCGGAGATCCAAAAGACGGTGCCATTCGGAAAGGAGTTCCGACAAAACGGTGTTTTCTTGGAAGGCGTGCTTTTGAAATGCAAGGGACCAAGGAGTTGGTTTTCGAATTTGTAATAGTTAATTAGTTTTTCTATTACTAGGAAGGCCATACTAGGACTTTATTGCTTTATTGTTTTTATTCTTGCATTATTTATATGTTTGCATGCATAGCCAAATCGCCATAAACATGCATATTAGTATAATCGTTAAAAACGACCGTGTAAATTATAATTATCGAGTTCACCAATTTAATTCACTTAAAGGAGATAGATAATAAATTGACAAGACCTCTATATTATCAAAACAATTGAGATTAGCCTTACCAAATAGTAGAACCCATGAGCTTCTATTTCAATTCGTGGGGTGGTGCTAGTCCAGTGGGCAGTGTGAACCCCATTACGTAGGATAAGTGGGGCGATGAGGTGGATTCACTCCAGTGGGCGGATCGCATCTCGATGCAATTGAAATTTGGTTTCTACTCAACGGAAGTGTAGAGGACCAGTGGTCAATGTGTACCGGGCTTAGATGAATAAATAATGATTTTTCATCAACCGAGAGCTCTATTGTAGAACCGGTTAATTTTAACCCACCAAACTAGGGTTGAGCAAAAGCGGTGTACCGCACCGGTTTTGCTTTAAAAATCGGTATCCGATTTTTAAAAATTTTCATTTCATGATACCGGTACCGCACCGGATTTATTCGGTATACCGGTTTTTTTCGAAAATGAAAACCGAATCCGGAAATCCGGTTTAACCGCAGCGGTTTTGAGACCGGTTTCACAAAACCACGAAAACCATGTTTTCCTTGTAGAAGCTCTCGTAATAAATTACAATAGAATTTTGTAAGGTTCTATGTCTCACACGCCCTAAATATTAGTCTTACTAATATCAATTTACTAATTAACATTTTAATTAGTTATTACAAGATCTTATGCATGCTAAATAATTATGCGGAAATAAGAAGTCGAATACTCACAATCCGACGGAATGTTGGCAAGGATGATCCTCCAACCCTTAGTAACCAATGTAGGACACCGCCTTCAAGATGCACCCAAGACAATCCCTTAAAACCGAAACTAACAATAGCTAGGTGTTTAAATCGGTTTTCCTTAAACTATATTATAATCTAATTAGAATACTTAACCTTATACGTACTATAACTATTATAGTAGTACTAATATTATCTAATAATATTTTTAGAGGTTTTGATTTTCAATCTCACACTAGAAAATGAGGCTAGGGTTGGAAAAATGATTATGTGAACAATTCACATAATATAGGGTGTAGTGGTGTGGTTGTCGTGACCAAGGCATGGGGAATGGGAGAGAATAGCTCATTTAGCTTACCCATAAATTAGGGTGGCTCTAGGTTGATTAAAGCAAGCACACCTTTAATCATAATGTTCGAGTTATTAAATAACACCCAACACTTCTCCAAATCCCCACACAAAACCGGCACCACCCTACATAAAATGGACTTCCATTTTATCAAATGTCATTTTGTACAATTTGTATAATCATATGTGACATATAAAAGGTCACAATCATAAGAAACAATTTTCTTAATTTAAAATGCATATTTATCAAATAAATATCATTTATAAATTAAATAAATCACATTTAACAAATTGACTAGTAATTCATAATTACTAATATATAAAATGGTCATTTCATTAATCGTCAATACGATTTACAACACTTGTAATTATATTTAACCCGATTCATTCTAATTACGACATTTCATAAATATCGTTTAATGTTTGACAATTGACACGTTTCAATTTCAAACATAAATCTTACATTAAGATTTAACCTCTGATTCCTCGATATACGAATTTAAGGAATTTGATAAACTCGTATCAGTATACACTTGATCAGTTTATCAATTAAGGGAATTGTCCTATAGGTGTGACCTAAAGGGATCAACTGACCACCACCGTCATACGACAGTAATGTCAAACTCTAGCTAGCCAATCATTACTGATTAATGTTGGTCAATTGACTATATAATTTCGCATTATCCCTTGCGCATTCTCGTTATGAGATTTAATTATGTGATCGCACTATTTTTGAGGACACATTTCCCAACAATCTCCCACTTGTCCTCGACAAGTGTGCGTCACCAATTCTCTTGTCCTATTACAATCTCCCACTCAGCGCAAGTTGTCTCTCTGGTCGTACTTGCATTTAATCATATCATGACTGGTTTCCTCGATCTGGAGATTAACTGTTTGACCGGAATTATCTACCATAGATACCTTCCGAGCGTGGCCACGCATTTCCAGTTAACTTCTCCTCGAGTGGCCTTGAGATTTGAACAACCCTGACAAAGGGGTGGACAATTCCTATCGCACTACTCCCTTCGAATAGCCACAACCTAACACAACCCAAAACAATCCCATTTGAATCCAGTTACGAAAAGTCGTAGAGAATGAATCAAGGCTATGCCAAACTGTGCCATCTTGGGCGAGTAATCTTTAGTCTAAGAATTGAATCATAAGAATACCATAGCAGCTCTTGCCACGACCGGGCTATTATAAAATTTCCAGAACTCTATAAGCGGTCACTTTGCCCGACAGAGTGTCTCCTACAGTCTTCCTATGTGATCGGCTAGTCATCCCATATGACTCTATGGCATTTGAACTTGCCATCAATCGCCTCACACTCTAGTCGCTTCGAGATGTCACCTCATACAAGCGGCTAGGGGCTATACTAAGTCAATCCAGTTCACTTTATGGGGTTCAAATTTGTCTCTTACAACCCATTTGGATTTGACAAAGTATCTTTCAATTGTGAGTTAATTATAACTCAAACGATATTGTCATGCATGGACAGTCAATACAATATTACTGCTCCATAACATTTGATGCAAATTCATCAATTTGTATTAGTGGTTTGAATTTGTGAATAAACCTTTTATTCATATTCTTTCAAAACCTACAAATTTCAGTCTCCTTCTGGCTCATATTATCTCGTATAATATGATCTCATTTGAGTACATGTCTAGAACTCATTATAGATTTTGAGTTTCTTTCCCTGAAAGAAGCTCTTCACTGTTATCTTATAACTAGTGACGCATTGGTATATAAGAGAAATCAACTTATTACTCTTAAAGTACCTTGTCACATTTTGTACTAAAACTTATTTTGTAGTTATCATGTTATCACAACTAGTTCTCCTTGAGAACTCATCATTTTTCAAATATCTTGGCATATTAATCAAAAGTTTTTAGGTTGTATGAATCACCACGTGATTCTATATTCATCAATATGAATAATTTATCCAACCCTTTTGATTTCCAATGGGTGACGTTTCATTATCAATATAATAAACTTTCCCGTGAAGCTCCATCATCTTATGATGTTCAAAATTTTTATTCATTTAGAATTGCAAACCTCTTATTCTTTACACTCTAAAGAATCACCATTCTATCTAAATGGTAGGTTCAATTCTCTAATGAATATTGCTCCCACTAAAATCAATATCACTCTCTCTATATTGATCAACTTTCACTCAATCAATATCATTTCTTAAATGAACTTTTCATTTCTCGTCCTCCTTTCCTCGAAACGAAACATGACATGATATTCCTTTGCTCCCACTTGAACCAGTATCACTATCCTTATAGTGATCTACTTCCTCTCAATCAATATCACTTCTTAAATGAACTTTTCTTTTCTTGTCTTCGTTTCCTCGAGACGAACATGACATGATATTCCCTTATAACTCTTTTCGAATTCAAAGACACTACCATCGAGAGAACAGAGATGATTTCTCCTCTATTATCTTATAATTTGAGAAACATCATTATTAGGGAAACGTTTTCCTTCCGATTTCATGCGGGGTTTCTTTTATCCTCTGTAAGAAACAATGACATGAGGAACATTTCCTTTCGTGTCCTCCCGTAGTTTCTTCTGTAACCTCTCGTAGTTTCTTCTATCCATTCATATAGGGTTCTTCTTAAGAATCCCATATAGGATTCTTCTCTAAGATCCCACATTTATCCCATTGGTTTGCGGGCGAAATATTTTCTCCCACTCTATCCTTTAAAATAACCTTTATTTATACAAGGATAGCAATTTCCCCATAACCAATGTTTTGAATGATGAAAATTATTAGGGGTGAGATATTAATTCTCATTTTCACTTAAAATGATCATCTTATAATGAACTAATTATATCTCATTTTGATTGAGAGTTTCTCATGTGGTGTAGTTCTCCGTTTAAATTGATCAACACTTTGATTCTTTATATTGATCGTATCAATGTTATTGTACAATGAACGTTCCAGGGTACTTTTTTTAGTGATTGAAATTCTGTTGCAAAAGAGGAATTTGCGACGGATTTCCGTAGCAAATCTTGACTGACATTGACCAAAATGTCAAAGTCAATCAAGATTTGCAACGAAAATCCGTTGCAAAAGTCAGTGAAGATTTGCGACGGAAATTCTGTGCAAAAGAGGAATTTGCGACGGATTTCCGTAGCAAATCTTGACTGACATTGACCAAAATGTCAAAGTCAATCAAGATTTGCAACGAAATTCCGTTGCAAAAGAGGAATTTGCGACGGATTTTCCGTCGCAAATCTTGACTAACTTTGACATTTTGGTCAAAGTCGGTTAAGATTTGCGATGGAAAATCCGTCGCAAAACATGACCTATTTCCGTCGCAAAGATTTGCGGCGGACAAATCCGTCGCAAAAATTCATTTTGCGACAAAAAAACGCGACAGATCGTGTCCGTTGCAAATGTTGTATTTGCGACGGATTTCTCCTGATTTGCGACGGAACAATACGTTACTATTTTGTAGTGTTATTTTTATTATTATTACTATAGATGATATTGATAAAAATAAATACAAATATAATTTGAAATAAAAGTTAAGATAATATAATGCTTTCTTTTATATATATATATAAGTCGATTTAATGCTCGTGTGATGCACGAGTCTATTTGTAATGAGGTGTTTATTTTCGCATTACAAATTCTACTCATTAGAGTAGCTTTTGACCAATATACCTCTCTTATTATCCCTTTTATCTCTACTCTCACTTAAGACCATTTTTTTGGCTGAATGTAACTGACTGAAAAGAATTAAGTTAAAGTGAACTTAATAGAATCAAAATTTGTTGAGATAAATAAAACTGAAATAAGCTACACTGAACTGAAGTTAGCTGAACAGAGTGAAACTGAATTCAACTGAAATTAAGTCAAAAAGAACAGGGTTTGGAGAGTTGGAGTTGATATACTTATATGAGCTAAGTTGTAATAACTGAACGAAATTTATATGAGCTGAAATTATAAGAGTTAAATTAAACATTAGCTGAATTTATAGGAAACTTAGTATGAATTGAGCTAAATTTTTCTAAACCAAATTTATAGAAGTTAAATTGAACTTATAGAAACTTAACTTTTATAAATTGAGCTTATAATAATTGAACTAAACTTAAAGTGGTGACTTTAAGTCCAAAACATATTTGTTTTAAATAATTTACTTTATATATTGATATTATAATAGTTGAACTGAACTTATAATATGTTTTGAAATTTTGTACGGCACATTATATAAAATAATCCCTCAAATTTATTAACCTTTTTAAATTTTATTCTTTTAAAAGATGTATTTCAATTAAAGATAAAGAATATTTTGAATGAGTACGGGTAACACGTTGTTGTACGGTACATTAGAGATCTATTATAATTCTTATCATATATAAAGTCTTCTCATTCATATAGTTGTAAACCGTAGTAGTAAATTTTATCTAAATAGAGACAAATAATTTAAAAATTAGCAGTTTATATGTTGAGATTCTTTTTTATTCGATGGTAATTTAAAGTAGTATTTATTTATTATATTAAATTAGTATTAATTATTTAATTTATTTATTAAGTAGAATGCAATGAAGTATATGATTTACAAAATATATATATTACCAATGATTCTAATCAAAGTTCAATTGTCGGAGTCTTGTACTCTTACAAAATAACGAAAATTTATTAATGAATTATTTTAATGTATGTTTGTTACTAAATAACAATCTAGATAACATGTATAACACAATTTCGTCACCTTTAGAATTTGATTCCTTTTGTCTTTTCATTAGTAAAATGATCTACAATATTATATTGTCCGAAAGTCTTTTTAAAAATTTGGACTCTCAATTGCTCCGAAATTATAGCATCCACACAAATCCGTCTATGAAGCTTATTGTACCCAATATCGTAGTCTATGTTTTATGCATCGACTTCTATAAACCATCTTGGGGTAGTTTTTTGTCGATTTTTTACTTTTGACGCTCAAAGTAAAATACGGCTTATATTAAGTTAGTAATTTTCGTCAATATATCAAATTTTGAAGATGTAAAAGGTTTGGATGTTATCTCTATGTATGTCGTCAATAAAAATAATTTAGGAAGTTGTAAGATATTGGACTATCTATAATGACTCGAAAAAGGCTTCCTTTATTAGTATAAATAAATAGATAGATAGATATACATAGATTTTCACTAAAAGTTAGTTTAGTTAGAATCCTTAATTTAACTACTCAGTATTAGTTATTGTTATCCTTTTTTTCATTTAGATAAAATTTGCATTATTAATATAAAAAAATAGATAGATAGATATAGATAGATTTTTCACTAAAAAATTAGTTTAGTTAGAGTCCTTATTTTAACTACTCCGTATTAGTTATTGTTATCCTTTTTTTTTCATTTTGATAAAATTTGAGTTATTTACTAGTGTTAGTTGTAGCCAATGAAATCACCTGGAAAAAAAACAGTCAATGAAACCTGATGTGGATGTTTTAATACCGCAAGTGCACGGTTGACGAAGTAGCACTCGAGGGTCGATTCACAGGGAGCTAAAATCGCAATACTAACTATTCAAGTTATGAGTTTAGCTAAGTCGACAATGAGATGGTTGAGATGAATAACTACAAATAAGCTAAGTATGAAATAACAAGGTAAATTAAATAAACTAACAATAACAAGTGAAAGAAATGGATGTAATTCAATAGAGAAAAGGCCTAGGACCCGATTTCACTCCACCATAAGTATTCATGATTATGATCTCTCTTTACTAGTCAACGGGTATGGGTTATAAGGGGGAAAACACCTCTAATTCGCTCATAGACTCCCTCTCGGGCTCACTATAAGACACTAGCAATCCCGACTAACCCCCCTCTCGGGTTCGAAAGTCGATGTCCTAAGTTAAATACCCATGTTGGTTTCCGGGTCATCCATCCCCTCCTCTCGAAGGTCGAATTCAAACGCTAGACTAGGGGGTCCTCCCTCGGTTCTCCCTTTCGGTCTCAACCTAGGTAGACATTAAGGTCAAACAAGTCACCCCGACTCCCAACCTAACCGGCTTTCGCCGATGGACAAGGGTCTAGAGTCAATGAAACCCGCAATAACCCATAAACAAGCCAAATCCCCAAGTCTACCCTCACAAGCCAAACCCAAGGACTAGTATAGTGGGAAATCAATAAAATGAAACACCCATGATGGAGCTAATCGAGTCCTAGTAAGAGACTACTCACTAGTCATAACTAAGAAAGTCAAATTCATAACAAAAGATGATACTTTATAATTAAACATGATTAAGGATAAATTCTTACTATCAAACATGCAAAAACCAACTACAACAATGATCTAAGGCAAAATAAATCAAAACAAACAAAAATCAAGCACAAAGGAAGAAACTTTGGGAACAAGCTAAGTGCAAAATTCAAACTACTAAATCAACTAAAATGTAAACAAATGACAAAATAAAGAAAGAGATAAGAAATATACCAACTAGGAAGAACAAGGAAGAACAATGAAGCAAAAATGAACTAAGGAAACTTGATAACTATTGAAATTGATTAAGGGTTTGTTGCAAATTACAAAGGAAAAATGAGTTTCTCTTGCTAAAAACTTGAACTAGAGGTAGGTGTGCAGTAAAAAGAGAAGGAAAAGTGCTTATATACTAGGTTACAAATAGGCAAAACGACCCAAAACATTATTTCTCTGTTCCTTCTTCCCTGGAGAGGAACGACTAGGAAAGCACAGTTCCTTCTTCCCTGGAGAGGAACGGCACGGCACTTACGGTGCCTTCAGAATACTTCCTTATTTCTCTGTTTTGGGCTATCCATAGGTTTGTGTTGGGCCTTATGTTGTCAAATGGGTCCGTTATCCCTACAAAAATCGACAAATACAACCAAAACCCGAAACAAGCTCCCCGAAAGGCAAGTTGAGCGTTATATGCAAATTAAACACGGAAAAGCACATAAAAAGTAAGAAAACGGGCTACGAGAAAGAGTTTTGAGGTATGGAAAGCGCGTAGATAACGGAGTTATCAAATCTCCCCACACTAAACCCTTACTCGTCCCGAGTAAGCTCAAGCAATATTACATGCAACGCAAAACAAGTCTACCAACCTAAGGTGAAAAACCAACACAAAAAACACATAGCTATTCTATTATAATAACCGATTGGGTATTAGCGCACTCAACGCCCTTTCAACTCACAATTTGACACCTTATGAGGGAAAGGTGCCCTATTGCAAGGCAAGTGAGGTCTTGCTCAAAATTTTTGACACATCCTAACATGAAACATATAAACAAACAATAGGACGCATCGACAAAAGGAGAAAAGCCGCTTTCCTCATCTAAGCGACTGAGATCAACTAAGAGGGATCAAATTCAAGATCATACATTCCCGCACAAATACTAATTCAACATGTCACTAAAACTTAAAGGATGGCGACAAAACACTACCAAATAATGTTAACCTAGGTTACTTTCACGACCATGATCCAAAAACTTTATCGAGGGCGATCGGATGGAATGGAGGAAGGTCCCCATGATGCTAGAGGTAAGGAATTAACCGGTCTAGACTCTTCACAAGTAAGGGTCATGGATCGTCCCAAGTTTGTCAAGGAAGGATAGCAAAATTCGATTTTCGGGTTTAAATGCTCAAGTCATTTCATAAAGGTGGAAAACACAACAAATGACCTCAAATTTTTTATTAGTCTCTTTTTTTTCTTTTTCATGTTTTTCTTCATTTTTTTCTTTTTTTTTTTTCTATCATGAGTTAAGATGGGGTTTGTCCCACGCGTGCTAATGCCCTTTACTTTCGCCAATCGCTTATTAGGCGACCGGTTAACCTCTAGGCAATAGCTTATCGGGGTGACAATCACTCTGTCTTTGGGCGGTCGAATTCACGACCAAGTGGGAAGCCAAATCCTTGGCCCCCCCTCCAAAGCACATCGAAGTGGTACGCCTCCACCTAAACTACACGATCATATTCCACAAGAGGTTTCTTTTTTCACTTTTTCTTTTCAACATTTCACACCAAAATTTAAAGAAATGAGCATTTAAGGAACCATTAAAAATCTCAAGTTACCATCCCACCTAAACCGACAAGGTCACCAAGACTAGTCAATCAATACCTATTCGCACCACGAGGTTGGACAAGGTGATTCAAAATGCAAACCCTCGACTTGGTAGTGGATCATGGTTCGAAAGATACTAGCAAAGCATAACCTAGAGTGTTTCAAAACCATTCTAAAAAGCAAAGTAACAAGTAGAAGAATTATTTGTGATGGCCTAAACGATTTTGTCAATGATCACAATTAGCCAATTTCGAAAAGATATCCTAAATGCAACTATATGCCATGAATGCAACTAATATAAACATGTTATAATGCAAATGAGTCTACAAACTATATGCCAAACAAGTTAAAACACTTCATCCTACCAAAAATATAGGCACACACCAACAATCTTCAAAACGGTTCCCCAAAGGAACACCCACATCACACAATCCCATCCTCCTTCATACAAATATATGCGAAATGAAAAAGGAAGGAAAAAGGAGAAAGAGTAGGAGGAATTTTACCAAACTTCTTTCCGATGCATTGTGCGTATTACCTATAAACATGGTTAGGACGAATACAAAACACAAAATATATACAATGCAATGTTTTTGGGTTTTCAAAAATTTTTCAATTTTTTTTTTTTTTTTTTTTTTGTATTTTCTAAAAGGATACTCAAGCAAAAAAGAAAAACGAAATAAAAGACATGAAATGAAATATATACAAGGTAGATATTTCCCCTCCCCACACTTAAATTCTCATCGTCCTCGATGAGACAAGTGCAAGGAAGAGAAATACAAAATAAAAAGGAAAATATTTTTGGTGTTTTTGATTGTTGAAAAATAAAGAGAACATATTTTTGGACTTTTGATTTGTATTTTTTTTTGTTTTTGTTTTTGGAAAGGAAAATACATGTTTTTGGATTTTTGAGAGGCAATTTCCTCCCCACACTTATTTATTTACATGATTTCCAAATGGAAATAAATGTGTGGAGGAAATTGAGAAAAAAGAACAAAAGAAAAGAAAAAGTAACTAAATTGTCATTTGGATATTGCAAGAGGGGAGCAATCAAAAGAACCAAGTCAAGAGCCAAGAACGGAAATAGCAAGGAATGGTAGAATGAAGCAAGAAACAACATCACGGCATTCAATTAACAAAAAACTAACCAAGACCCAATAACATGTAAAGCACAAAAACAGTCCAACCACCCCAAGGATAAACCAAGGTCCTCCCCACACTACTACCCTCACCCAAGGTGAACCCAAAAGTCTACTGAGGCGGGTTCGGGGGGTAGCGCGAGCTAAAGTCGGTAAAGAAAGAGTCCCAAGAGGACTCAATCCGGCCGACGGCATCCGAGGTAGCTTGGTTTACCCCCCTCAACTCCTCAAAGGACGTCTTAGTCTCCACCCGCAACTCCTCGAAGGAACGCCTTGTCTCAACTCGGAATTCCTCAAAAGCCCTACCTTGACTATCGAAATTGGTAGACAAGGTAGTGTAGTTGCTAGAGAGGGAGTCATAGTTGTTGGCCAAGGTGTTCACTTGTTGGAAAAGGGGGCCAAAGTCCCAATTACCACGGCCGTAGGCCATGGGTGGAGGTTGAGGGGTAAATGGAGAGGGCATGAACGGTTGGTTGGGGTATGGGTTATACCCAAAGCCTTGGTAGCCGGGTTGAAACCCGGCTCCCGAAGAGGTTCCCCCCATCTCAAATTGGGAGGGGCGAGGTTGGTTTTGGGTAAAAGGAGGAGGTGGTTGGGTGTCACGAAGAGGGGAATCAGGTTCATCATCGGACGGGGACTCATCACCAAAAACGGAGCTAGCAAGCCACCGAAGGTTCTGATCAATGTCTAGGGGATACTCATAATGCAAACGGTCGGGGTTGTAACCATATGAGGCTACCTCCCAATCGGACTCATTATCACTTCTAATCAATTCCCCCGACCTATAGGGCATGCCCAAATTCTTCCGGTCACGGATTGTGGTAAATTCCGTAGCCGGAAGAGCTAGGGCTCTAACCTCGGTAATGACATAACAAAGCCTATCCTCTCCGTTCACCTCCCACTCGAAAAGACAACTTGTAAGGTAGTTAGGGTCAACTCTAGTAGTCCCGGGAGCCCTAGGTTCCGGAAAATCGGGCTCCTCTTCCCTCACCCCTAGCTTCTTTGCAAGCAAAGTCACTAACCCCCCACCCACAATGGTGCTTGGTGTGGAGTCTCTCAAGTAAAGGAGGTGATAGATTACGGCCTTTGTTATGTCTACAGTCAAAGGCTTACCCTCCATGAGTTCCATTAGACACTGAAGAGCGACGGTCCCTACCCGATGATGAGACTCGTGTCCCCCTATCAAGACATCCCCAAACAACCTCAAAAAATATCGAAAGACAATGTTTCTTACGGAAGAGGCCGTGGCCGTCCTCGCGTCAAATCTCCCTTCCCTTGCTATTAACTTCCAAAATTTATCCCGGGCGTCTCGATCCTTCTGTTTCTTATGGGTGGTGTGGTGCCCCCCATGATTAAAAGGAATCCCAAGGTGTTCGGAGAACTCCTCAAGACTAATCCTACGATGATGTCCAAGGATTTGAAAAGAGACGGAGGGGTTAAGACTATCTAAGTCCGCCTTAAAGGTTGCTAAAAACTCGCAAGTCAAGTGTTTGTAAGAAAAAGCATGACAAAAACCAATTCCAAACCCACCTCTCCTCAAAAGAATACTAACATCGTCAAAGATCCCCATACGACGCATAGTATAAGAGCACAAAAATTTTGTTGGGGAAAAATATTTTCCTATCAATTTTATGTAACGACGATAGTCTTCTTGAGAGTTGAAGCCAGCAAGACCCACCTCTCCCCGGGTCTTATAACGGAAACTAGAAAGGGGTACTCTTACTAACTCGGGGATGGGGTTACGAGAGGTTGAAGTCGTACCTTCATGTCTTGAGCGCTTAGAAGACATTCTTTGTTGTAAAATATGCAAGTTCACTACCAAATAAGCGGAAAAGAGTAGCCGTCACCGTGTTCCGACTCCAAAATTTTGAAACTGCCCGGAATTGCTCGAAAATTCCACCTAGAGCTGCCCCTTGTCTTCCTTATAAATTCCTACAAAAGAAAGAACAACAAATAAGGTCAATAAGAGGGCAAAAAATCAGATCTACAAATTTTTTTGGATAAAATTTTTATCTCCAAAATCGAATTTGGAAAAGATAGAAATGTTACAAATTAAGTGTAGATTGAGAAAATGGTGTTGGCTTTTTAATTTGGGTTGATTTGGTGGATTTGGAGGAGTTTTTAAGAGGAAAGGAGGGTGTTTTAATGGAGGTTTTGAATAAAAGGAGGAAGAAAGAATGAAAAATGAAGTGAATGGTGGAGGTGCTGAAGACCGTGCGGTTATTGACCCCTTTTTTTTTTTTTTTTTTTTTTTTTTTTTTTTTTTTTTTTTTTTTTTTTTTACGGAAAACTCTGTAGGCACGGTTGGCACCGCACGGCACGGCAGTGTGCGCACGGTGCCTTCTTCCCTGCCTGAGAACCGCACGGCACGCAAGGCACGGCACGGCCCCCAGGGCACGGCTTCTTCTTCCCTGCTCTAGTTGAGCACGGTTCCTACGGTGCCTTCAGAGGACTTCTCATTTCTTCATTTTTTGACACCCCAAACCTCTACACACACCCAAAAACTCCATTTCTACAACCAATACTCCTCCTCTTCCGAATCCCTTGTCTTCATATTTCTCCTCTCTTGCAAAAATGACTTTTATTGCATGGGTTGCCTCCCATGAAGCGCCCTTGTTTTAAGTCGTAGGCTCGACTAAGTCACACATCACGGACATTTGTTGAAAAGCTTCAAAAGAACTCAAGTAAGAACTCAAACATGGATGATGCAAGTGGTAACGACACATATCTCCTTCACTATCGGGCTTCCGGCTATATAATGCTTAAGCCTTTGCCCATTGACCTTGAATGTTTGCTCCCCATCGGTCACCTCCACCGACCCATATGGAAAAGCACGAGTAACGGTAAATGGCCCCGACCATTTTGACCTCAATTTTCCCGCAAACAACTTAAATCTTGAATTGAATAGGAGAACAAGGTCCCCTTCTTTAAACTCCCTCCGGATGATGGCTTTATCGTGAAATCGCTTTGTCTTCTCCTTGTAGAGCCTAGAGCTTTCATATGCCTCTAACCGGAACTCTTCAAGCTCATTAATATCAAGGAGCCTCTTCTCTCCCGCACTCTTCAAATCAAAGTTTAATTGTCGAATGGCCCAATGGGCTCTATGTTCCATTTCTACCGGAAGATGGCACGACTTTCCATACACTAATCGGTACGGTGAAGCCCCGATCGGTGTTTTAAAAGCGGTGCGATAAGCCCACAATGCATCATGAAGCTTGATGGCCCAATCCTTCCTAGATCGGCTCACCGTTTTCTCTAAGATAACCTTGAGCTCTCGGTTAGAAATTTCGGCTTGACCATTGGCTTGGGGGTGATAGGCAAGGCTTCTCCTATGTTGCACCCCATGCTTTTTGAGAAGCGCATCTAAGGTCCTCTCCTTGAAGTGACTACCCCTATCACTTATCAAAATTCTCGGCACTCCAAACCTTGGGAAGATGATGGTTTGTAAAAGTTTAGTGACGGACTTTGCATCACAAGTCTTGGTTGGAATTGCCTCCACCCACTTGCTTACATAATCCACCGCCACAAGGATATACTCATTCCCATAGGAGGATGGAAAAGGGCCTTGGTAGTCGATGCCCCACACATCAAAGACTTCCACTTCAAGAATGAAATTCATCGGCATCTCGTGCCTCCTTGTTATATTACCGCTTCGTTGACACTTGTCACAACCCTTCACATGTAAGGCAACATCATGGAATAATGTTGGCCAATAAAAACCGCATTGAAGGATTCTTGAAGCGGTTTTTCTAGCACTTCCATGCCCTCCACTCGGCATACCATGACAATGGTTGATAATTGATTCGACTTCTTCATACGGTATACACCTCCGGATCATCCCATCGGCACATGACTTGTAGAGACATGGTTCTTCCCAAAAGAATTGCTTGACATCATGGAAGAACTTCTTCTTCTTGTGCGAGTCATAGTCATGTGGGATGATTCCCGAAACAAGGTAATTCACAAAGTCCGCATACCAAGGGGCTTCCACAAGTGCAATTGCAAATAATTGGTCATCGGAAAATGAATCATCGATCGGTATGGCTTCATCCAAGCTTCCATTCTCAAGACGTGAAAGATGATCCGCTACCAAGTTCTCCGTTCCCTTCTTGTCTTTAATCTCCATGTCGAATTCTTGAAGAAGTAGAATCCACCGGATTAACCTTGGTTTGGTATCTTTCTTCAACAACAAATGCTTGAGAGCCGAATGATCCGTGTGGACTATCACCTTAGAACCCACCAAATAAGAACGGAACTTGTTCATGGCAAATATGACCGCTAGAAGCTCTTTTTCGGTGGTGTTGTAGTTGGTTTGTGTATCATCCAAAGTTTTGCTTGCATAGTAAATGGCATGAAGCTTGCCATCCTTCTTTTGGCCAAGAACCGCACCTACCGCCACATCACTCGCATCACACATCAACTCGAACGGCTCACCCCAAATTGGTGGTTGCATAATCGGAGCGGAGACCAAAGCTTCCTTGAGCCTATTGAAAGCAAGCAAACACTCATTAGAGAAAACAAATGGCACATCCTTCCCAAGCAAAAGTGTCAAAGGTCGGGCAATCAAGGAGAAATCCTTGATAAACCTCCGGTAAAACCCGACATGACCCAAAAAACTACGAATACCCTTGACACTAGTGGGAGGGGGCAAAGTCTTAATGACCTCAATCTTGGCTTGATCAACTTCCAAGCCTTTACTTGACACAACATGACCTAAAACCACTCCGGATGTCACCATGAAGTGACATTTCTCCCAATTCAAAACTAGACCGGTTTCTTGGCACCTTTTCAAGACCTTTGACAAATTTGTTAGACACCCATCAAAAGATGTGCCTACAACCGAGAAATCGTCCATAAACACTTCCATGATATCCTCCACATACTCCGAGAAAATAGCTAACATGCATCTTTGAAATGTGGCCGGCGCATTACATAACCCAAAGGGCATGCGCCTATATGCAAATGTACCAAATGGACAAGTGAATGTGGTTTTCTCTTGGTCGTTGGGGTGGATTGGGATTTGGAAAAATCCCGAAAATCCATCAAGATAGCAAAAATGAGAGTGTTGGGCAAGTCTCTCCAACATTTGATCAATAAAAGGAAGGGGGAAGTGGTCTTTCCTAGTTGCCTTATTGAGGCGCCTATAGTCGATACACATCCTCCACCCCGTTGTGACTTTTGTTGGGATCAACTCATTGTTCTCATTTGTCACTACCGTGACACCACCCTTCTTGGGTACAACATGAACCGGGCTAACCCATGCACTATCGGAAATTGGGTAAATTATGCTAGCATCATAAAGCTTCAACACCTCCTTTCTAACCACCTCCTTCATGGTGGGGTTAAGGCGGCGTTGAGGCTCTATGGATGATGAATCCTCATGCTCTAGATGGATGCGGTGAGTGCAAAAAGAGGGACTAATACCCTTGATATCATTAATGGTGTACCCAATGACATCTTTGTATTTTCTCACAACCACAAGCAATTTTTCAAGTTCAATGTCATTGAGTGCACTATTAACAATAACGGGGTAAGTGTCATTAGGACCAAGAAAAACATGTTTAAGAGTGGAAGGAAGAGGTTTCAACTCCACTTGAGGAGGCGTGGATCTCTCCTCTTCTTTACCATCCTTCTTCAAGCTTTCAAATCTCTTGTTCGGCTCCTCCAAGGGAGTTGCCTCCATAGCCATGGCATACTCCCTATGTTCTTTGCAATCTCTCACTTTTCCTTCTAGGAACCCTTGCAAGCTAGCATCCCCTTCATTGAATTTCTTGTCCACACAATCTTCAAGGACATCTACCATGTAGCATGCTTTTCCCTCCGATGGCTCACTCATAGCTTTATCTAGAGAAAACTCCACTTTATCATCCCCAACTTGTAAAGATAGCTTCCCGTTTTTGACATCAATGAGGGCACCTCCCGTGGCAAGGCATGGGCGCCCCAAAATGATGGGAACATTGGTGTCCTCGGGCATATCCATGACATAAAAGTCACATGGGATGATTATCTTTCCAACTTTTAGTGGCACATCCTCCACAAGCCCCATTGGGTATCTTACCGATCTATCCGCTAGTTGTAGAGAAACTCTTGTAGGAGAAAGCTCAAAGCCCTTCAACTTCTTGAAAATTTTTAAAGGCATGAGGCTAATACTTGCCCCCAAATCGCATAGAGCTCTCTCAACTCGGACATCACCAACTAGGCATGGGATAGAAAAACTCCCGGGGTCTTCAAGCTTGGTAGGAGCTCCATTCATTAGTATGGCACTACACTCCTTTGACACATTCACCGTTTGAAAAGCATTTAGGGAGTTCTTGTTAGACACCAAATCCTTCAAGAATTTGCCATAAGTCGGGATCTCCTTAATGGCATCAAGAAATGGAATTGTAATGTTCACGTCTTTCATCAAGTCCAAGAACTTCCCATACTTTTGTTCAAGCTTTGCTCTCGCTAACCTTTGTGGGAATGGAATTTGAGGCACAAAAGGTTTCACAACACTCGGCTTTGGGTCTTCAACCCCCTTCTTTGGCTCATCAATTACCATTGGTGTTTCCACCACTATCTCCACAAGGTCTTCTTCCGGCTCCTTGCTAGTCTCAACAACCACCTTCTCTTGTTTGTCAACACTACTCTTTCTCTTCTTTACCGGTACCCAATCATCCAATTCTCTCCCGCTTCTCAAGTGAATAGAGTTCACGGTCTTTGGGTTCTCTTCGGTCTTTCCCGGAAATCTTCCGTTGGGACCTTGCATGTTACTCACTTGAGTGGCCAATTGGTTGATTTGGTTGTCGGTTATTCTTTGAGAAGCTTGCATTTGGCTTCTCAATTGGTTAATGGAAGTGGTAGTGTCATCTTGCCTTTGGTTGGAGGTGGTTATGAATTGATTTTGGTTGGTCATGAGTTGCTCCATCATCGATTCAAGATTGGTTTTTGGTTGTGTTTGTTGTTGTGGAAAAGGTTGTTGGAAGGATTGTTGTTGTGGTTGAGGGAATTGTTGGTTTTGTTGGAAAGGTTGGTTGTTTGTTTGGAAAGGTTGGTTGTTTGTTTGGAGAGGTGGTCTAGGAGTAAAGGTTTTTCCTTGGAAACCCGGTGGTGCATTATTGAAAGTTGGATTTATTTTTTGTGCTTGAAAATTTGGATTTTGTGGTGGTTTTGATTGGAAATTTGAATTTTGAGCATTGTTGGAATTGTATGAAAAGTTTGGGTGGTTTCTCAAGCCCGGATGGTATTGATTATTATTGAAGGCTCTTTGGGCCGGGGTTGACTCCCACAACCCGTTAACTTGCTCCATACCACTTCCATCTCCTCCGACCAAGTGACACTCATTGGGTGAGTGCCCTTGGTCTCCACAAAAGTCACAATAGTAAACTTGTTGACGGCTTGAGCATGAATTGTTTGGAGTGTGAGCTTGGTTCTTGTTAACACTCAACAAGGCGACTTGTTGCTTCAATTCGTCAATCAACCCTTTGACCTCAAGGTTACTCGCCGTCTCCACACTTGACTTCCCTTTTCTCTTATGCCTATCATGACTCCAATGAAAGGTTCTAGAAGCCATCTCTTCAATCAATCCCTTGGCGGTCTTGTGATCTATCTTATCTAATGCTCCCTTTCCGGAACCCGAATCAAGGTTCATCTTCATTTCATTGTTGAGTCCTTCATAGAAGTTGTTTATGAGCTCATCCTCTCCGATTCCGTGGTGTGGGCACAACCTTTGCAAAGCTTTATACCTCTCCCACGCCTCGTAAAGCGTCTCATCATCTAATTGTGTGAAGCCTTGAAGTTCACTCTTGATCCTCGCGGTTCGTTGCGGTGGAAAGTACTTATTGAGAAAGGCCTTTGAGACATCATCCCAAGTCTTCAATGACTCCGGTTCACAACTCTTAAGCCATTCCTTGGCACTTCCCCTCAAGGAATGCGGAAAGAGCCTTAAACGGAGGGCATCATCACTCACACCATTGGCCTTATACATCTCACAACTATCGAGAAAGTCGTTAATGTGCTCGTTAGGATTTTCGGTGGCTCCTCCACCAAATTGATTCCCTTGTACAAGTTGTAACAAAGTTGCCTTCAACTCAAAGTTGTTGGCTTGGATTGGAGGTTTAACTATGCTCGGGTTTACAACCGTTTTTGGGGCTAAACGGTCTCTCATGGCGACAGGTTCGGGATCTACCATTGTATCTTCCTCGGGAATGTGGAAAGGATTCTCAAAAGGTGAAGGTTGAGAACTCTCTCCGAATGATGTTACCTCCTCAATTGGGACTTCAATCAATCCCCTTCTTTTCAAGGCGTTGAGGCGTCTTGCGGTAGCTTCTATCTCAAGGTCTATAGGATATTGTGGTTGGACCTTGCGAGTTCTTCTACTCATGCAATAAACCTACACACTCAAAGAAAAAGATCAATAACAAAGATGGCACACCGGAGTGTGCAAAGTTAACTATGACTTAGTCTAGACTAAACTAAAATTGGCTAATATGCAATTATTGGCTCCCCGGCAACGGCGCCAAAAACTTGATGTGGATGTTTTAATACCGCAAGTGCACGGTTGACGAAGTAGCACTCGAGGGTCGATTCACAGGGAGCTAAAATCGCAATACTAACTATTCAAGTTATGAGTTTAGCTAAGTCGACAATGAGATGGTTGAGATGAATAACTACAAATAAGCTAAGTATGAAATAACAAGGTAAATTAAATAAACTAACAATAACAAGTGAAAGAAATGGATGTAATTCAATAGAGAAAAGGCCTAGGACCCGATTTCACTCCACCATAAGTATTCATGATTATGATCTCTCTTTACTAGTCAACGGGTATGGGTTATAAGGGGGAAAACACCTCTAATTCGCTCATAGACTCCCTCTCGGGCTCACTATAAGACACTAGCAATCCCGACTAACCCCCCTCTCGGGTTCGAAAGTCGATGTCCTAAGTTAAATACCCATGTTGGTTTCCGGGTCATCCATCCCCTCCTCTCGAAGGTCGAATTCAAACGCTAGACTAGGGGGTCCTCCCTCGGTTCTCCCTTTCGGTCTCAACCTAGGTAGACATTAAGGTCAAACAAGTCACCCCGACTCCCAACCTAACCGGCTTTCGCCGATGGACAAGGGTCTAGAGTCAATGAAACCCGCAATAACCCATAAACAAGCCAAATCCCCAAGTCTACCCTCACAAGCCAAACCGAAGGACTAGTATAGTGAGAAATCAATAAAATGAAACACCCATGATGGAGCTAATCGAGTCCTAGTAAGAGACTACTCACTAGTCATAACTAAGAAAGTCAAATTCATAACAAAAGATGATACTTTATAATTAAACATGATTAAGGATAAATTCTTACTATCAAACATGCAAAAACCAACTACAACAATGATCTAAGGCAAAATAAATCAAAACAAACAAAAATCAAGCACAAAGGAAGAAACTTTGGGAACAAGCTAAATGCAAAATTCAAACTACTAAATCAACTAAAATGTAAACAAATGACAAAATAAAGAAAGAGATAAGAAATATACCAACTAGGAAGAACAAGGAAGAACAATGAAGCAAAAATGAACTAAGGAAACTTGATAACTATTGAAATTGATTAAGGGTTTGTTGCAAATTACAAAGGAAAAATGAGTTTCTCTTGCTAAAAACTTGAACTAGAGGTAGGTGTGCAGTAAAAAGAGAAGGAAAAGTGCTTATATACTAGGTTACAAATAGGCAAAACGACCCAAAATATTGTCGTTCAAGTAAATGAAGATCCGCGCAAAAAGGGAGCTGAGCACGGCAAGAACCGCACGGCACGGCACGGAGGGCACGGCTCCTTCTTCCCTGGAGAGGAACGGCACGGCAAAGAACGGCACGGCACGGCTAAGAGAGCACGGTTCCTTCTTCCCTGGAGAGGAACGGCACGGCACTTACGGTGCCTTCAGAATACTTCCTTATTTCTCTGTTTTGGGCTATCCATAGGTTTGTGTTGGGCCTTAGGTTGTCAAATGGGTCCGTTATCCCTACAAAAATCGACAAATACAACCAAAACCCGAAACAAGCTCCCCGAAAGGCAAGTTGAGCGTTATATGCAAATTAAACACGGAAAAGCACATAAAAAGTAAGAAAACGGGCTACGAGAAAGAGTTTTGAGGTATGGAAAGCGCGTAGATAACGGAGTTATCAAAACCGTTATTATATTATTTAGTTATTGTTATCTTTTTTCCATTTAGATAAAATTTGCATTATTTATTTATATTTATTTTTTTTTAATGGAAAAAATCGTTTCATTAATCAAAAGTCTCATGGTAGTTATAACATATGTCAAGAATGACAGGACACAAAACGATTAAAATCAAATAAACTACATTCTTGATCAACAGAAAATTTCTAAACTTGATGGGCTCATGAGACGCTTATGCACATCCTCTAACATATCGCCTTCTACGGCTTTTCACAAGAGGGTCTCCAAATTTTCTAAAGCATTGACAAGAATCAAGTTCTTTTGAACAAAAAGTTTGTAACGAGCAATCTGACAGTAGTTTTATCTCCATAGGATCAACAATGAAAGCGCCGATCTTCCACTTAATTTTGAACCTCTCAAATAGAGGGGAAAATCTCACCACACGATGAGGACGGACTCATCAAAAGATGAGGACAAAACTCACACAAAGGTGAGAACAAAACTCACACAAAGATGACAATAAGTCTCCAATAAAGAAGGGGCAAGAAATTATTAGCGTAACAAAAATTAAAGAAGAACGAAACGGAAAATTTGGACTTACCTCTACCAAAAAAGGTAGACGGCAGCCCCAAGATGTTGAAATTAGTGTTTAGTTTTTTCTAGAGAGAGAATTACATTTTTTTAACATGTAGTTTTAGGGCATATTGCATTATTTATTAGTATTAGTTGTAACCAATGAAATCGTTAGAAAAAAATAGCCAATGAAATTGCTTGGAAAAAGCTTCCTTTAATAATCATTATTATATATATAAAAGAATCTTGTATTTCTGCCTATGTGGCACAATGTGGTGCAAAAATGAAGGTATTCAAGTTTTCTCATTCAACCTCGGAAATTATGCTTTGTTTCAGCTAATCATGCAAAGCCGTGTTGGTCATCTTTCGACATTAGCGAACTAAAACAAATAAAAAACTGAAATTAATTATACAACCACCTAATTAAACGTGTTAATTAATATAACCGTGTTAATTAATATGGGTACCAATTCTCAAAACCTAAAAAAAAACTGATTTACTCATTGCAGTACCCAAGTCATCGCAATAACCGAGACAATTAATAGACTGGAAAATTACACATTCCAAAAAAACACGAGATAAATAATAGACAAGATTACACATTACAAAAAAAAACAGCCAATTTAAATCGGGTGTAAAGCTCTACCCTATGAAAAACGACCCAGGGAATTAAATTCCTTCCAAAAACAGTCAATCTTTTGTATTTTCCATAACCTTCTCGAAACTCACAGTTGCCTTCCACCTCTTTTTTTCCTCTTAAACCCGATCCCCCTTCACTTCATCTTCATTCTTCCTCATCTTTCAACCTGTTCCTCATAATCTAAAAATTTGTCTTTCAAACTTCTTTTCTTCTCAACTCTTGCCTCATAAATCCTGTAAAACCCGTTCCAATATCAATCAGTTTTTCATTCAAAATTTCCAAGCTCTAAAACTTCGACTTGAAACCTAAAAATCTCAATATTGTTTTAGCAGAGGTATGTCCATTAATTTTATTTTTTTATATTGTTTTAGTAGAAATTTTTATATTCTCCATCTTTATATTGTTTTAATAGAAGTTTTTATATTTTTCATCTTTATTTTATGATTTTTCGATGCATAAAACAAGATTGTATATGATTTTCAATGTATAATATTTTTAAAATTTATATTAAGAAGTCTTTTCAAATTTATATTTTATACTGTAGTATGAAAAATCAGAGGTTAAACTATTAGGTTTTTTGTTATTGAAATACCCTTTATAATAATAATAATAATAATAATAATAACAATTTTGGGACTAATAGAGTAGTTCAATTTAACTTAATAAAGTACACATTTAGTTCATTTTCTGGCTTTCACTGAAAATTAATTGGCCAGAGACTCTAATAAGGAATATATTATAACTATATCTTCAAATGTTTCATTTTTTTCTTGCGATCGATAAACATGTAAAATTTCTTTTAGTTCAAAACCTTGCTTACTACAGTTTTCTCAATAAGCAGAGTTGAATATATTATAACTGCATGACTGAATAAACACTCCTTACTCAACAAAAGGCTAACCAACAAGTAGGTTCATGAGTAAATAGTAGGATATAACAGAGAGCAAGTATCCTGTAAAATTCATACCTGCTAAACAACTGTACATTGATAAATGACAATACTTTGGTGTATACTATATGGATGAGAAATGAAGGAACTTGAAATGTGTTTCTCATAATTTAACGAGGGTGTTGTTAGAGAGTGTATTTACCAGTCCTCCAGGTCCTTGAAGTTGAACACCACGAAGAGGTAGAGAAGCCTCTCTCTTAATTGTCTATAGAAGTGTTCCTGCTGTTTCTGTCTTCAACCGTGCTCCTGTTGTTTCTGTCTTCACCAATTCAACAAAAGACACAAATATTTCTCTAGAATATTATTGCATCAATAAAATCCTTCAAATGGACTTATATATCAAAAATCCCCATTTTTTATAAATCATAACAATTACAAGCATAACAACAATAATAAAACAAACTTATAACAACATCGTCTTAATCAACATAATACAACATTAATAAAAATTCCCCAATTAATTTACAACATTAATCAAAAAACCCCAATTAATTTACAACATTAATCAAAAAACCCCAATTAATTAACAACATTAATCAACATAGTACAACATTACAATCATAACAACATTAATCAAAAATCCCCAATTTTCAATTTTTATAAACCCTAACCCATAATTTAACATAATTAAGTAAAATTACAAACATAAAATCATTAATAAGGCAACCAACATTAATCATATCAACCCTAACCCTCAATTTCATATGAACCCTAACCCCCAATTTCACCAATTATCATCCTAATTGGCTCTATAACTTAATTAACTACAACCTAATAAGCTAAGATGATCTTAATTGGCTACTACATCACTAAATCTACAAAACAAAACAAAAATCAAACTAAAAATCGAAATTAAACTAAGAAAAATACAAACCTTCAATTGAATAAAGGTTTTCGTAGGTGGTGGTGGCGGCTGCTGTGGTGGCCGGTGGTGGTGGCTGATGGGGTCGCCGGAGGTGGTGGTGGTGGCTGATGGGGTCGCCGGAGGTGGTGGGTGGTCACGGAAGGAGAAGCGGAACTTTTTCGCCTTTTTTAATTTTTTTTAAACAACTCGCGTAATGAAGTAAGAGGTCTGTTTCTGATTTATTGGTGAAAAAATTTGGCGACTGAATCTTAAAATTGGCGACTGAACAAATACAGTCGCCAAAATGGCGCCAATTTTGGCGACTGAATACAGTCGCCAATCCTTATCATGAGTCGCTTTTTTTTGTCGGTGGTGAAAAAGTTTGGGAAAACTTACAGTCGCCAAATTGGCGACTGTTTTCAGTCGCCATTTTTAACCTCCAGTCGCCATTTTGGCGACTACAGGGTTCAGTCGCCAATAATCCGTCGCCTGTTTTGTTTTTTCTTGTAGTGAATTCTAGCCCCAAGTATGTGTCTAACCAAACACGATTGGAGACTATCAGAATAGGCATTTCCGCGGACGTAAGTCTCATTTATGAAAGCAAGATGAAGAAAGGAAAGAATTTTATTTTAAAATCCAACATCAACCACTGAATCTACCACTTTAAAAGCTAGAGCAATAATGCAGCAACCATATCAGGAGCATGATAAATTTATCAATCTTGCCCAAAATGATGAGTATTTAAGAGGTATAAATGTTGAAATATTCACTCTATTAAAGTATACTACATTACAACTACAAAAAATGCATCAAATTTGACCATCGTATTATAGAATAGTAGGCCATTTGTGAGCCATGGTTTATCAAGTTCTGTTATTATGTAATGTCTTCCAGCAAAGAAATATTCGAGATGGAAACAAGAGATGGGTAACTCAAAAGAGAAGCAAGATGTTATCTCGTTACTTCTGATAATAGACCTCAGACTCTAAGATGTAAGCTTAAATAAGTCGCTGCAAAATCTAAAATCTAAAGCCAAAATTTGAACCAGAATCAAAACACATATTTTGAAGAAGGGGAATAGGGTTTATCAATTATCACAACAATTCAAACCAGCATTCGAAAACGAATCAAAACACAAAACAATGAGCAGGAGCAGTATCTAAAATTCATATTAACCTTTTGTAGTTAATCTAAAATTCTATATTTTGATTAAGGAGATGGGAGAAAGAGTACATGAGCAGTGAGCAAAGAGGACTGAACCATGACAACAAGAAAGGACTGGACCACGGCAACCAGTTGAGCAGTGAGTGGAGTAAAAGAGAGATTTGAGAGAGGCGTGAGTGAAAGAGAAAGAGATGTCTGAGAGAAGCGTGAGGGAAAGAGAGACTAGAAAGGCTGATTAGAAATTTTTAGGGTTTTTGATTTTTCCCCCTTTATATATTATCGGTTCAAACCGGTTAACCGAATATTAATAATTATGAACCGAAATTAAACCGGTTTTGAGGTTTAAAAATTGGTTCCGTGCTCTGTTCACCGAACCGAATTATTATAACGGTCGGTTAAGTTAATTTAAAAAAATTGCGGTTTACGATTTTTCGGTTCGATTTTTGCGGTAACCCATAATTCTAATATGACATAGACGATGTTGGATAAAAGAAAATCCACTTTCTTGAAGATTTGCAGAAGTAAAATTGATTGATCAAAATACTGGTAGATCATAATTGTTTAATGGAACAATATTTTCAAATGTCCTTAAAAACGTATATATGTTCAATAAATAAAATATCTGGTTATATAGTTACTATAATTAATCGTCTTCTTTTTAAAAAATAGTACAGAATCCCGTGATTTTTCACGGGTGTTACACTAGTATAGATAGATAAATTATAGTATGTTCATGCATTTTACTTCAATACATAATTAAAAATTAAATCTCATATTACATTTTTTACAATCAGCCGACCCCAAAACATTTGAGAATCCTATTGGGCCCGAAACTCCTCCTATTTCCATATTATCATCATCATTTTAACTTTCCTCGTCTTCATTTGAGCTTGCACCATCGAATTCATTGTCTCACTAAATGTTTCCGATTATTTCCATATTATCATCCTCCTTTTAACTTTTTTAAGAATCTATTTCCATAAAGTATAAAGTTTAGAGAAAATAATTAGGGGGCGTTTGGTTAGAGAAAGGGAAAAGGAAAGGAAATAAGAAAGGGTAAGAGGGGAAAAGGAAATGGATTACTTAAAACTTAATTGGTTGTTTGGTTACTCTAAGAAAGAAAACTAATGGTTCACTCGCACTCACTCCTACCACTAACACACACCACCACAAACAACCACTTATTTACTAGCGGCAGTGATGGTGGTGGAGGTGTCATGGCGGCGGCGGTGGTGGTGATGGAGGTGTCATGGTGGTTGTGGCGGTGGTTGGGTGGCATGCGATGGTGGTGGTGGCGGTGGTCACGACGGTGATGGTGGTGGGGTGTCATGACAGTGATGGTGGTAAGGGTGTCACGACGGTGGTGGTGGTGGTGGAGGTGTTATGACGGTGGTGGCGGTGGTAGTGATGGTGGCGGCAGCGGCGGTGGCGGTGACGGCATGGTGGTGGTCACGACGGGGATGATGGTGGCGTGTCATGACAGTGATGGTGCTGGGGGTGTCACGACGGTAGTAGTGGTGGCCGGTGGGGATGCTATGGCGGTGGTGACGGTGGTAGTGGTGGGGGTGGGGTGGCGGTGGCGGTGGCGTCATAGTGGTGGTTTAGTGGTGGCTATTGTGTTGGTAGGTGAAGAAAGTGGTTGAAGGGTAACAAGGGTAATTAAATCTCATACCCTTGGGGGTGAAGGGTAAGGAATTAGATGGATTGAGGGGTAAGGGAGAGAGTTCAAATCCCTTTATTTGTGTCAAACAAACAGCAACAAAGGGAATGCGTAACTTTGTTTTCCTTTCTTATAGACCCCAAACCAAACGCCCCTTAATGTTTTGATTTTTACTTCGATTTTAATAAAAGTCTTACGACAACTTTCTCAAACTCATCAATACTATAAAACTGGTATGAGTTTATAGTTAACTTAGCTTAACTTTTCTTGACTTAATTTTACTAAAATTTTCTTACTTATTTTCACTGAATTTAACTTAACTTATTTTTGATAAACTTAACTTAACTTAAAACTTAAATTAAATAAAAAAAAAATCCAAAAAAATATGGCCTTACACTTGCCTAGGCAACTAGTCCCTATTGGGTCTTATAAGTTATAACTATATTAAGTCTTGAGAATCTTGAACGATCTTATTCAACCCATAATCCCATATTACACAAACAACTAACCGAGCTAATAGAAGTCCAAACTCAACCTAAGAACCAAACCTTGCTTGCTCCTTGGATTATTATACATAGAAGTTAGAACTAATAGTTATTGCAATAATTAGCATTTCCGTAAGTACAATGATTATGAACCATTGTACACAGTCAGAAACCGATATACAAAAGGGGTCGACAATGGTTAGATATTTACGGGGTGATAAAAGACCAACAGGAGCTGATCCTAGCCTCCTAGGTTAAACACCACCTATATGCAAAAATGGCCAATGTCGACAGCAAAGTTTTATAACAATGAGAAGGTAGCTAAAAACATGTGACTTCACTTGTTCACACCGATCCTAGAGTTGTCGTCTCTCATGCCATAAGATCAACATTGTTCCAAAAGGATCCTAGCTTTACATTGGAGCTGACTAAATGAGGCTATCGCTTGCAAATCACCGTGTGACGTAATTCTGATTAGATTTTGGATGAACCTAGAAGCTTCATTCTCCCAACTCTGGACATTGTTATCAGGTCTCTTGCTGTGCCTACCAAAAGCCATCTCAAATTCTCTCGACTTGGCAGCAGCTTTGCGGAGTACACAATCGGGAATTCCTAAAATGTTGTGATGAATCAAGAATTATCAATATTGATGTACTACCATGGTTTACAGTGTACTTCCAAATGCAAAAAATTACTCCGCATAGTAACTTACCAGCTATTCGTGCAACATTGACACCGTAACTTTTTGGACATGCTCCCAGAGTCATCCTGTACAGGAATGTGACTTCTTCCAAACCCCCATTTCCTTGTCCTACTTGACATGCCATATGACATAGAGATACCTGTATTTACAAGCCGTTACTCGGAACTTATAAGGGAGAAAGAGTATCACAGCTCTTAAATATTTTGACGGCAAAATACATAAAAATAAAACATAAAACATTTACACGTAAGAACTTGCACGCAAGAACAGAAGATAACCTTGGGATGTCTTTTATAACTTATAGCTAACCGATGGTAATGAGTGGAAAACAAGCCACGACACTGCACCTCCCGCACAAAATGTTCAAGGACTGATTCCCTGCAGAACAATATTCAGTACAGACAACACAGCAGTCAGATGACGTTGCATGTTCACAGGTTAAAAGAAATATGAAAATTCTAGTTCAAATCAGTACGCAATAGAAATCTTAAAGCCAGTTAGTCTAGTTCTAGGGGCTCTTACGCAATAGCTTGTCCATCTGAAGTTGAAGTGCCACGTCCAAGTTCATCCAGTGCCACCAATGAATCATGAGTAGCAGATGTCTGGCAATAAAATAAAATAGAAATGTCACTTTGTTAAACCAATAACACTATTGCGTCACTAGACAGAACATTTGGCCAGAGCAAACATGTCGTGATGACAAGAAAAGAAGTACAGAGAGAAAATAGAGTTCGGAACATCCAAATCTGAGATTCTCATGTGATTTAAATGTGTTAAGGCCTCAGCCTCAAGTGCTGAACTGTGAGTATCTGACAATCTAATTTACATCAGAAAGCCCAGCCTCTCATCCATTGTGTATTCATGTAGACTGAAAACTCCTGTTCCGAAAAAAATAATAATAATAATAATAAAGTTGGCATGAAACTCGAGCTTAAATGAGTCTTACCAACATGGAAGCAGTTTCCGAAAGCTCTGTTAGAAAAGTACTATGTCCGGCCATAATTTGATCTTTTGCTCCCATGCGAACAAAAATCCGATCAACAAGGGATAGCTTAAAATGTTCTGCAGGAACATCCGCTCCTACCTGGACAGCCAGACTTGAGCATCAAAAGAAACAGGAACATGATTCCTTAATTTTCATTTATACTTGGATTTTTACCTGAGCTAAAATTACAGCCAAACAAATTTGACGAATGAGGGTGGATTTTCCACCCATGTTAGGGCCAGTAAGCAAGATAAAGGTGGCGTGATCAGGGCCACCAATATTAATGTCATTGGGAACAAATGTCCCCCTGCTTAATGAATCGCTCTTAAGGAGAGGATGCCCTAAACTTTTGGCTATCAAATGAGGCACGTCATTACTATTGGACGCATTTGAAACACTTGGTCGGCATTTGGGTCCGTCAAAGTAATCACTTGCAATCACCAAGCTGACGAGAGCATCTAATTCTGCACACAAAAAAAAGTTGCACAAATTATAGCTATGTTCAAACATCAGAAGAAAAACATGAAATGTTACCATTTAAAACCAATGAGTGGGTGCCATAGCAGTAGATTTTCTGCTTATGTAGAGTTAATATAGAAACCACATTGATAAAGCTAAGAATTAAGCTTGCAAGGCCAACATACCTGCGACAACTGCAACCAACCTTCTCCACATTGTATGATGCTCACAAAAACGTTCAATTAAATCTTGCAAAATTCCTTTCAAGTGAGATTCCTTCACAGCTTCAGCTTGCGCCAGCTCTCCTACCATCTTCTTAATATATGGAGACCAATACCTGGAAAACCCCTGCAGAAAAAAATTCCAAGCACTGTGGCATCTTCAAGTTGTTAAAGCTGAAAAGAAAGTTAAATGAGAGAAACAAGACACTAGAGTTTTAGTCCCAGATTTGCTTCTGAGTCAGCTACATGCTATATATCTTTCTATCTACAATCATATATACTGCCATATGAGATATTCATTAACAATAATAAGAACAAGTTAGCGTTCTGTAGGGCTACAATGAATATAAAAAAATCCAAATGCATACTTGTTACTACTTAAATCAAACAGAAAGCTTCATAACAAACTTCAAACTTACTACGAGATGATCTTCATATGTATTTCACATTTTCACATGTTTACCTTCTTGGATGATCGCAGCTCGTAGTCCCGAGGAACACTTCTGGACAAGCTTTCAGACATTTCTAAAAGGTATCGGTCTTTTCCAACAACCACATACTTGATCTGAGGCAATAACAAACGCATACATCAATCAATCCCATTAGGTCATGAGATACAGAGAAACTCATACTTCAACAAAAATTCCAAGAGTAATATGAATGTTCTTTACCGATTTATCACCGATTACTTTTCGTTGTTCAATTATATGCTTCTCTAGATTAGATTTGATCTCCTTAATAATTTTAGAGGCAGTATCGAATTCTGCATCAACTCCCTCGTGAGGTATGATACGACCTGAACAGTTAGCTTCTACCCAATCAAAGGCTTCTCTAAATTGCTGTAAAGTAGAACTAACATCAGGAAGTTCTTTGCCTGTAAAAAGTGTGTTGTGGTTATTAGATGAAGTTGTATAAACTCCTGCAAATTGTGGACAGTAACAAGAAAAAACGAAAGCTTATATGACATTACCAGGAACTAACAGACGGTGTAACAATTCAGAATCAGTATAATCTAAGATAGAACCCAGAGAAGAGCAAGCTAGGGTCATTATTTCACAACCACGTAATGCTGAAATGAATTCTTGAAGCTGTCTTTTGGCATCATCTTCATAAAGAATGATCTTATTTGCATTTCTTCCATTGGCTTCACTGCATCAAGCAAAATCAAGATCCAGCAATAAACATTTAGTGTGTAAAAGCTAACAAAAGTATGCAACTAGACAATGTCAACACCTGCTAGAAAAGAGGCGGGAAAGCAATTTCTCCATGTCAGGCAACTTGGACAACTTGTCTCGAAATTCAAGAGTAAGGTATAAATTATTGCCCTAGAAAAGATAGGAATTATTAGCCATTGTTATTTATTAATTCCACATAATGGAAACATCATCTTACACAGATGTGAGCAGTACATGAGAGCCTGTGACATACATATGTTAAATCATGTAAATGGGCCTGGGCCACGCCCAAATTGAGAAGAGAGATCCCGCATCATAAGTCAAGGAGTTCCACTCCAAAACCAATTGGCAATAGAGGGAGTAGCCCCTTAGTTTATAAAGTGGTAAACTCTCTTCTCTTTTATCAATGTGGGACACTCACATGTGGGTTAATATAAGTTTCATCAACATATATAAAGAAAGTACTCATTCGAAAGGATGAGATAGGTTGGTCCTATCCAAGAGGATCAACCTAGTTTCCTTCCCTTATTTTAAAAAAAAAAAAAAAAAAAAAAAAAAAAGAAATAGTACGATAATAAGTTGACTTCAAAACCCCTCTGCAAGTTCTCTTACTTTTGTTTTAGATGGTTTTCTAGAGACCCAGTGTGTTGTGTATACAATTAAATAAAGCACATAACAGAACAAGGCAATTCAATGGTAAAGTACACTAGTCATGATACTGAGGACACGACAAAAAGTAGTAGGCAGCATCCAGTAGCTTCAGTAGCAAAACTAAAAATAGTACACACAGGGAAAACAAAATCAATTAACAAAATCATCACTGAGTTGCATATTTCTGACAGTAGTTTCCGCAATAGCAGCATTTTATTTTGGAAACAATAAGCTTGATATAAGAAAAATAGAAATATGGCTGACAGATAATATATAGCAAGAAAAACAAAAGTTTGGACCATTTTAATAAAATTTTGTACCAGAATGACAACCAGCACGAAAGAACATATACTAGAGGAAGTCGGAAACAAAACATACTCGAAGCCCATCTACAGCATCTTGCCGTTCTTTGATTGACTGAACATGATACAAGGGTCTTGCAAGCCATGTTTTTAGTAACCTCCTCCCAAATGCAGTTGCACAATGATTGAGCTGGGAAAACAAAGTCCTTCAAGAATGAAAAGAACTAAGATTAAAAATAAAATGAGCAAGAAAATAACTAGTTGTTTTTATGTAATGGATCATACCCTGCTGAGTCACCATTTCTACTGTTCTCAAATAATTCCAGGTTCTCCATTGCAGCCGCATCTAATACCATATATGGTTTTTTAAGAACGTCCCGGAATCCAAAACATGGAAGTCGCTCAAATTTAGCATATCTAAGCAAAGCTAGATCAAGGAAAGCCTGTCTCAAATAGTAAAGACAGCCTCCAAAAGCTGACAATGCAAGGGAACCATCATCACCAGCTGTTAAAAGGTCCTTGATGACATCTGGAAGCTCACGTGAATCATCTTCCCTACCAAAGTTGGGGACTGCCTCTGGAGTCTTATCAGAAGAAACAGAGAGACTACCGATGCAACTGTAGAAGCTTTTCAACTCGCCCACTGTTTTGTCAGCTCCCCAAAATTCGAGACCAGGAATCAACTCGTTAACGAGAGGATTTCTTGTGTATCTGGTGATTGCCCTTTCAGTCTCAAGGCTAAGCATATTAGCAGGTTTTATAATTTCAACTGGCCTTAGTTCTGAGAGAAGGCAGCACAAAGCACTGCATTCCACATCATCCTTCATCTGGGAAAAGGAAACATGTTATTATGGGAGGAAATCTTATACGTAATTCAGCTAGTCTTAGTTCTTTCTTAAATTGTTTTTCTTTGCCTTATGGTTATGACATTTGGAGTGCCAAGACTTATCATCAGATAATTACCGTGCTAAAGATAACTTAAACCAAAATTCTGTAACTTGCCTAATCCTAAAACAGAAAGAATTCCCCCTCATATGATACTGTACCAAGAATCATAGTAGTCAACATAAGAAAAATAAGCAACAAGGATAAACATCTTAATTAACCTGGTAAATTTTCCAAAGACTAAATCCAATATGTCCACCCGGACCAAGAAAATTTTAATTGCACTGAAAATTGTCCTTTACAAAGCCTAGAACATCATGACTTGATTTGACACAAAAGGGAAACACGGTAAAACAGCTTCAAGATAAGAAGCTGCAGACAGAAAGTACAAAGTTGATAGACTAACCTGGCCGACAATTACTCGGCTTGTAGTCACATCAACAACACAAACACCATACACAAGCTCTTGCTTATTATCTGAAGAGACTGGGCACTTTTCGGTCACTGAGATTATGTACGACGCATCGACATTTACAGACAGCTCTCCTTCAGTGAGTGTTCCTTTAGACACAATGGCACATATTTCTCGTTTGACCACCTAAACAGTTAAAAGTGTTAGCAGGAACAAGCTAATGAAGATCCTAAAATAAGACTATACACCTTACCATATCTTAAAATTCTCTCAAACTATCACTGATTGTCTAACCCCCCCCCACCCCCAACCAGTTTTTTCCAGTGTCCCTTCAATCTTTGCTTTAAAATACGAGTTGGGCCGGGGAGAGAATAGAGTCTAGAAGGGGAGTGTTGTAGCCCTTGTAGGAAGCAAAAGTCACTGAACTATCCTCCAAACCTTATCTTTTGAACCTTCTTTCTTGTTACGAATCTCAAGCTGATCAGGAGTTTCCGTCTGCTCTACTACTAACACTCGATAGCCCTATCAATCGAAAAGGATGTTAGAAAAAAAATAATAGAGGTGGCAGGTAAACCCTAACATGTAGTGCTACATTAGATGTAATCACAGAAAAGGACAATAACCTTTCTTGCTAGTTTCTCCACATTAACCGAAAAATTCTTTTCTGGGAACCCGCAATGAGGTTGTTCTCCCTGCCAATGAGAGCAACTTCGAAGTTTAGAATAAAAGGAACAAACAACCTCCTCAACATGAGGATAGGGAGAACATGGCCAAGTAATGAGCAGAACGTGCACCTTCATATACTGAAGATCAAGTTCTTTCACACCAACATGGGCATCCATTTCAAAAAGCTCGTAAAATTTGCCCATCTGAACATTTAAAGTAACAATCAATACACTAGTATTGCTGGCAAGTAGACTGATAACTTTGATATACAAACTCGCATATTTACAACCTTAAAGAACATGACTTTGTCCACATGCTTTGACTTAAACTCCCACCATTGTCTCTACATATGATCATAACATTTTAATATTAAATTACTTTGAATGGATATAACCTCATATAGATGATAGCTAACTGAGGCTGCAATTACCTGACCGCCAGTGAGACTTTTCAGAAATTGAGGGGGCAGATAAACGGTTTTCGGATCATAATGTGGATCACTTGGGAGTCTCCTCTTCGCATCCCGACGATCTCTGCATCAAAAAAAATGAAAAGTACCACAAAGTCTATGATGAAAGAAAAAGAAAAAGAAAAAACCTAGGAGCTCAATCATCGTGCTTGTATTGTGTGATGGAACAGTGTAATCACACAAGATACATAAACTGATGCATGGAAGTAAAAGGTAAAAGGCGAATAATTTTTTATTAAAATAATCCTTACAAAAATAATTGTAGTTTTGGGTAGGACTATACCTTATTTATTGAAATGGTGTCCAGATATGAGTGTAAAAACGAACCCTAAGACAAGAATAGGCATGCCATCTCCAATGGCGTGTTTACTATAATTTTGTAAGTGAAAAAAAATACTGAGAGACAAACATGCCATTACCAATAGCGTGTCCTCAACCGTTCATACATCAGCGTACCCACCATGAATCTTTACAAAAAATTATTACCACCATCAACCCAACGACAAAATCTAGCTTCTTTCTCTTGTGAAGTAACGGTTCGCGTGTTCTTTAATCTTCCACGGGTAAATTGAAGTACTGAAGTGTTCGATTAGTGAAATAATTTGCTTTAAGTGGAAAACAGCTTTGGAACACAAGATACATGCCAGTATACCGGCATGTGTCTTTCAACAAACATGCCGCTGGTAGTGGCGTGTTTGTCTCCAATAAGGTTTTTTTTTCTGATAAACAGTAAATACACCATTCGAGATGGCGTGTTTGTTCCATGTGTAGGTTCCATTTTCCCAATCCTATGTGGACTCCATTTCAATAAAAAAATTGTGCGGCCCAAAACAATACTTGTTATATATTTTTTAGAACAATATTATAAAAAAATGTCACAAAACTTGAGCTCAAACATACTTTCCCAGGAACGGCAGCTTTTTCTCCTCACGAATACCAAATCTCTCCAGGGCATCTGTGTCCATGCTGTCAACAACATTTGCAGGTTTTGCCTCTACAAAGTTTAGTTTTGTATAAGAGTAAGAAAAGAATCAGATATACAGGCCAAGAAAACGCTCAACAAATAGGATAGAGGAGAAAGCCATAATGCACTAATGATAAGCTAAATAGACCTTACTACTTACTACAGTTACTAGTACCTGGCTCCCAGTCTCCCGCCCATGACCATGAGGCAGAGAAGTAGAAGTATTTCAGTTTTCACCATTACTGGAAGTCAGGTTCCAATAACAAATAGAAATAACAAACTCTAAAACCATTACGAATCAAAACAGTCTGTCCTTGTATATATATTAGCTTTTGTTGTCGGCTCCTTGCAAGTAAAGTCTTATAAAACTGAAACAGACGATATGAAGTCTCTGTACATGTCTTAGGCCCGATTTCTTCTAAATAAACGATTTATCTTTAGACAGTCAAATGAATTAAAATTCTCCGACACAACATGATTTATAGCATCTTGTACTGCAATGATTTCACAAACTAATACGAGTAGGTAAATAGGTAATTGAACACAAATATTTATCAATACTTCTGTAAATCATAGTAAAGAGATAACTGTCACTGGGAATTCCCTACATACTACATAGTAGTAGTATTAGTACAGCAGACATACAAAACCTTTGTCCACTACTCCATATGTATGAATACAAATCTACGTAAGCAACCCCACACCATCAATTACCTTGAAAACTAGCACTCACTTTCTCCACCTTGGTACCAAATTCGGTAACCAAAAACCCGATTTTCTTCCTCTTAATGCTCAAATCCACATGCTCTACATCGTCTTCCCTATGAGCTTTCTCTGCTCCTCCCACTCCGCCTCTGAACCCTCGCTTCCTCTTCGATCGCTCCACCGCCTTCTCTTTTACCAATTCCATCTCCCCCAAACAATCTTTCGTCTCCTCGCTTCCCACATGTACACCTGAATCCTCATCCTCCAGCACTTCACCATCCACATTCCCCTTCCCCTCGCCTTCACTGTCGTCTTCTAAAACATTTGACGTCTTCCTTAACCTCCTCAACTTCCTCGTACGATTCCCAGTATCCCCAACCCACTCAAATTTCACTTTTTTAAGATCAATCAACTCCTCATCGGCATCATCATACTCCACCAAATGCTTACCAACACTCTTATCGTACGCCTTCACACACCCTTCGTACCACTCCTTTTCCAACGGCCACAAAACCCTAATCCTCCTACTCACAACTTGTTCACCAAATTCCTCTTTTGATCCGATAATCAAAACGGGTTTGGGTCTCAAATTACCATTAAGAGGAGATGGATTTGTCGGCGAAGATGTATTAGGGATAGCAACGAAGTTAGGGTTAGGGTTTCGCAATTCAGGAATTGATGATTCACCTGAATTAATTGGGGATTCAGAAGGTTTAGGAGACGGTGATTTAGTAAAGAAAGAGGTGATCTGATGCTGTTTGTTGACTAATGGAGATCGGCCATTGACGAGTTTGCGGGAAGGCGCCATTGTTAAGGAGGAGAGAGAAAATAGAGGAAAGAGACGAATTAATAGTGAAGAGGAAATGAGGAGCCTAAGATTGTTGTTTATATTCTACTGAAATGTGGCGGGAATTTTAGATAGTTAGGGTAAAACTAGTGTTACACCCGTAAAAATCACGGGGCTGTGTACACGACGACGTCGGTATATTTATTTCAATATATAGCAATTCTCTTCATTCGAACGAATTATTTTTTAACGGGATGTTTGAATATAAGATATATTCGGTGAAAAGGTGAATTTCCTGGTGCACTAATTTTCGAATAGCTATTAGTAATGATGATAATATTTGGATTACTTGTGATAACACTAATGAATAAGGTATATAAGAAAAAACGATAGACGACTAAAAAAAGATTAAATAACTAATAATGAGTAGTTTGGATAGTTACTGTTTTTGATGAATTACTTACGGAACATAATTTGACGGACAAATACGATGAACAAAATAACTAATCAGGTACAAATATAAATTAAATGGGTGTATTAAAATTCGATAACCCAACACGAAAATTACAGTTTCTCGAAAATCTCCTTGTAAACAACATTTGTTGTTGTATTAGTCATCCATCCTTCTTCATCAAGAAGTAGCACTTTTAGACCTTTCTTACTCGTGACCCTGTATATAGCAACGTACAGTTGGCCATGGGGAAAGACTGGTCTTGGAAGATAAAGTCCAACACGGGATAGAGATTGACCTTGACTTTTGTTGATAGTCATGGCGAAACAAACTGCTAAAGGAAACGGTCTTCTTTCAAACTTAGAACCCGTGCAAATTGCACGGAAATACATGGTTGAATAATTTTTAGTTCTATGTAAATAAATGTTTAAAACATATAAAAAATCGGAATAATAGTGTTGTTAATATGTTAAAATTAGTTAGACAATAATTCTTTATTTGGAATTATAAAGTAATATTTGGTCTCGCCTTTTATAATGTATGTATAAGCTTCTATTTTCAGTGGCTTGACTATCATAGTTTATCTCTTAATATGACTGAGCTAAGACCTAAAATTGACCCAAATTACGTTACTCGAATATGACCTAAAGTCCGAATTGATTTGACTCGGCCCCAAAATGAACCAAACTACCTTGACCTATAATTGATCCAATTCGAAGTGGACCATCCAAAGCTACCGAACCCAAAAATGACCCGTTAAAATATAATTGTAATAACCAAAAATGAGTTGAAATTAGGTTCTCTCTCTTAAAACATTGACATGATTTCAATGACCCGACCCGCTTGAACCGACCAACAACAAAATAACCTGAAACCGAAAATGACCCGACCTGAATCAACTTGTAAAAATAATGAACCAAACTAACCCGACTCGAATTGGCCCGATACAACCCGAATGACCAATTTACCAGGGTGTTATTTGGTAAAATACATATTGGCCAAATTTCAGCATATTTGAGAGACTTAGCATGTTTGACTTATCAATATGTTATTTAAAGTGTTTGGTTAATGACATATTGAAATAGTATATTGGGGTCCAATATGCTACTCCATATTGGATTAGCATATTAGAAAGAACAAAATTGTCTTATTTACCCTCTTAATAAAATATTAACATTCCTTTTATATATTTAATAAATAATTTTTCATGTCCTTATATGTCATTTTATAAAGATTTTAGACAATCTGCTAATCTAAACTGCCAATTACCAAACACCTCCAAAATAATTCTGCTAAATAAATCTGCTAGTCAAATCCGCTAAATCATTCTACTAGTCAAATCTGCTTTTGAAATTTGGTTCTGCCAATATTAATCCACTGTTTACCAAATAGGGCCAGGTCTAGTACGAAAAGAGTATATAAAAGTAATAAAACAATCTTTTAAATTCATCTTTATAACATTTGATTGTTAATACAAAATAAGAATCTCGAAAATATAATGGAAATCACAGAAAGTAAAGGTAGAACGATGTAAAATAAGGAAATATATCATGTGATAGTTTTGGTGTGATATTGTCATATTGGTGGACTCTGCGTAATTTTTATGGTATTTATTAATGGATAATATGTATTTTGTGGGGGTAATATCATAATAGTATTCCATTTTATAAGCATAAGTTTGTTAATGATGTGCATGCATCTCTCAATATTCAATCCATCGTCATGGCGTATTTTTAGTTTCCTTTGTATCATCCTCTATATAAAATTTGACAACTGCTGCTTCTAGACACTACTTTAAAAAATTAAACTTGTCAACCATTAAAAATAATAAATGATCAAGAACATCAGAACAATCAATCCAGTTGAGTGTAACAGCTAATCTTACGTACAACTTGATCCATGATCTCCACTTTCGGCATTTGAGATAAACCCCAAGAATCGAAAATCAAGTTGAATAGTGCAGCTAATCAAACTCGTCCTTCTTTAGCTGGTTGTCGCACAACTACGGGTAGCCTAGTCAAGTAATCACCATCTTTAACTCTTTATTGTGTTGCAGACTTGACACTCATAGATGGGTAGGACAATCAAACCTTTTATTTTAGACCCAAAATATGAAATTTTTTTTATAAATAAAAACAAAAGCGGAAAAAACTGTTGAAAAACATAAAAGTTGCATTTCAGGGAAATGCCTGTCCACGCAACACACTGCCATAACATGAACATGCTGATACGTGTCTATTTTATGATGTTTTACATCTATTTTTACACGTATTTGGTCGCTCATTTACTATGTTTTAGCCTTTATTTCCCACAAATTGTGTACTTTCGTATTTTTATGCACTTTTGCAGATTTATGCGGAAAAGAGACGATTTAGCACAAAATTCGTATCCTCAAGTCTTTTGCTTAATTAAGGAATAAATGGAAAGTCAACTAGAGTCAAAATCAAGTACCAAGAGTCAAATCAAAAGAAATCCGAATATTTCCGTACAGAAGCGGTCGACCGACCAGCAAAACGGGTCGGCCGACCAGGCCTGATTTTCATAAAGCCCAATTTTCAAGAAGGGCCGGAAATAAGAGAAGCCCAGCAAGAAGCGGTCGACCGACCAGCTAAACGGGTCGGCCGACCAGAACGAAGCCCATGCAACTCTTTTCGGAAATAAAGTAGAATTAGAACTATAAGGAAACTCTTAGTTTTTACCCTATATAAACAAATCTTGTGATTAGGGTTAGGCATGCTTTTTGATATTTATGCTTGATATCTATTATCAATCCTTAGTATCTTTTATTCAAGCTTTTACCATCTAGTTCATCTTTTATCATTATTCAAGAATTCTCAAGCATTCAATAAAGTTTATTCAGTTCTGCCTTAATTCCAATTGTGGTAATTGCTCTTTAATCTAGTTTTTATTATAGTTCTTGTTTTTATTACAATTGTTAAGTTAGAATCCCAAGCTTTATTGAATCTTGCATGCTTAGATTAATTACTATGTTCTCCATGTTTATTCCCAATTTTACAATCGTCTTAACAGTCATGAGTAGCTAATTTTCATATGTTAGGATGTAGGGGATAATATGCAGAGGTAAATAAAATCCGAAAAACCGACTTGTAGCAGGACCACGGTCGGCCGACTGGAATAGTCGGTCGGTCGACCGAGGCCGTGGTCGGCCGACTGGAGTAGCCGGTCGGTCGACCACTCGCGTATGTTTTCTTATTTCGTCTTTTCTTGTCAATTATAATATCCTGCAATGAGACCATAAGGAGACTTGTAGGATGTTAGTAATGACCTACCCAAGATTGAGAAATACGGGAAGGGCATTGGTTTACACCTTAAGACGGATAGGTTACTCAAGGCTGAAAGGTATGTAACCTGGAATTTAGGAATCACCCTTATTGTTGACACCCAATAATTGTGAGACCTAGGAACTAATAGCATAGGCCGAAAGGAGCTATTAGGTAGCATAGATCTAAAAAGATATGTTACACCCCTTTACGCGACTGCAATACATGTTGACCTTAGGATTTATTTTACCTTAGCTATTTATTACCCAAACATCCTAGCATCCCTTTTACTATATTTTATTCTCATCTTTTATTATTTGTTTATTTTAATCTTTGCCTTAGACTAAGTAATCAACCAATTCAAACCCCCAAAATTGTTACTTTAAACATTCACATCAAACAATAAACATTCCCCACCTCCTTGTGGTTCGACCCTGACTTTCACTATCTATTGTTAAAGTTAGGAATTATAAATTTTATCTTTGGTACCCTCAACGACGGGCATCACATGCTCATCAATTTTCTTACAAATTGGGTTGTTTGATTTTTTTAGGTCTAAGATTGATGGCGCTATAAGATGGATTTGATATAGATTTTGATAGAACAAATTATATTAATCTAACCCATATGCGCACTTAATATACGTAGATCCCCCGTACATACAACTATTTATGTAAATATGTAATTTCATGGTATAAATAAACAAAAGAGTTTTCGTTGTGACGGATACTTTACAATATATACAGACTGTTGGAAACTATGATAGTCGAGTGACGTAATTACGTCACTTAAAATTGACCCAAATTACGTCACTCGAATATATCTGTCACAAGCTGGAAACATATACTTTACCTCACAAATATGCAGGTGAACATGCATGTGGTAGAAAGTGGAGCATCATATAAATAGTGCAACTTACATTATGTGAGAGCGTCTTCAACTTGTGACGGATAGTGCCCGTTTTCAATGCGAAATTTGTGATCAACAAAACATGTCTAACACTTTAACTACACTAAGAGCTTAGTAAACTAAGTAGCTGGTATACTCATGGTTATATCGTCACTCCCTCCATTAAAGTGGACATTTGAGATTGTAAGTATGCTGAAATTGCAAATAATGGCCACAATAAGAGCTAAGTACAATGAGAGCAATGACTTGTGAACCATAAGAAAATAGGAGAATGTGAGTAGAATGATATGAAAAACAAATGTAGAAGCAAAACGATGACCACGCAGTAACCACAATGTAATCTGTACGGTAAAAAGTGAAATTACATAAGTTAAAAGCCAAAGTTTAAATTCTTATTGTACGATATAAGTAGTGATAAAGTAAAATTATCTATGTGAATTAGAAATTAAGAAAAACTACGGAAACCGACATGTTTATGTTGAAATATATTGAGACAAATAAATACAAAAGTAAACATTGCCCTTCAAAATCCAAATTGAAAATTGAAATCAATCAAAGTAAATTTATGAAAAAATCAAAACTGTGAATTCTCAAAGAAGTAAAATATAAAAGTTTGTTATTATATGAAATCAAAGTTTAACCGATCTAGAAAGGCTAACCTTGTCTGCTTCGTTGTGCTGGAGCAGGAAAATATATGCGTGTGTTAATTGTTCACCAGTCACCACCATCACCATAGAACTGCAAATTAGCTCATAAAAGATTAAAGCAAATTACAATTACAATAAAATAGATCGGTGGCCAGGAACATCTTGCTTATTTACAAATTTAGGAGCATACCGATTTTTTTTGCCATGAAATATGAAATAGACGGAGAAGAAGATACAAATGCAGGGCACATATTAAAATCGTGAGAGAATGATGAGTGGCGGCTAGAAAAAGTAATTTATTTATAAAAGATATTCCGTATTATTTTGCCTTGCATTCAACGTTGGAATAGTTACAATATATACAGATTGCGAGGTACTCAATTCCTTTGATTGAGCCTAGAATCGTGGTGATTGATTCCTAGGTTAGGAAATACAATCTCTAAATTAGGTAGGAGAATATTTAGTTGGACTCTTTGTATAATAATTGACGTAATATCAGCAAATTCCTAAAATATGTTAATAGCAGTAATAAATCTTAACGGGGTGTAAAATATTAATTCCTAATATCCGTGTAGAATATTCCTAATAAATCTTCACAATATTCCTAATTTCAGTTTAGTTGATTTTGGTTTGACGATTTTTATGGCATAGAATAGAATATTATATATTATATATTTATTATATTAATTCCTAAAATATCCGTGTAGAATATCCGTGCATGATTTTGGTTTTTTATGGCATATATATAATATAATATATAATATAATAGAATATTAAAGAATATTAATATTTTAATATTAAATTATTATTAAATTATTAAATTATTATGATGTGGCATAAATGAGTAATTCTGATTGGTCTACAAAACTGAAATTTCTGAGGGTGAATGTGAGAGCTCGAAACACTAAACGCTGAAACCTGATTGCGCCACGTCAGCGGAATTACATTCTTCTTTTATAGTAATAATGATTAGGGGTGTTTCGCATATATATATATATATATATATATATATATATATATATATATATATATAGGCTCGAGTTCCCGTGAGAACCAAGTTACAGTGAGAACCGTGAGAACCAAGACAAAATAAGGAAATTAACCTCAGGCTCGAGTTCGCGTTTCTCTTCCTACTGTTAGCTTCTTCAAAATAAAACAATGGCTGTCTCCTTCAACCTCAGGCATCCACCCCGACGAATCCTAGCGTTAAATTAACTTCTACAAAACAAAATTCGAGATTCAAAAATCAAAGTTCATCATTTATTCATCAAACAAAGGTTAGTTCAGAAAATAATGTATACTAGTTTAATCGAAAATATTAGTTTAATCGAAATTTTTATCTTCAATTTGGTTTGTATTTACTATCATTGAACATATATTAACTATAGTTTTTACGAGTTTAATTTTATGCAGAATGTCGAATTAATTTGGGAAATTAGGGTTTTGGGGGAATTAGGGTTTATAATCAATTGGAAAATCGCAAAACAATTGGGGTTTACAGGCTAATTACATTGTATTTGTATGAAACTTTATCATTTTAATTATAAAAATGTCATATTGCTAGTGTAATCTCTCTTCCCTTTTACTTTCTCTACACATTTTGTTTGAATATTAGTTTATTGCTGGGGTTTTAGTCGAAAATTTTTATTTTGTAATGCATCTGTTTGATTTGTTGGGTTTTAGTGGAAGAAATGTATGTACAATATATTCAAAATGTACGTATGGCTCTTTTGAAACGTTCCTTATTAAGAGTAGACTTGTTCTCGAGTAACTTTTCAAGTCTCACACAACGGTAAAGATCCAGAGTTTCTAGTTCTTAGCAGTCTTAGCTTTTGGTTGTTTTTTTGCATATACTCAAAATTACATTATGAGCTATATATTCAAAATGTACGTATGCTGTACCCAAAATGATTAATTGTCTTTACTCTAGTTATCTGTTAGAAGGAAACTTTTTGATACTTGTGCATAGAGTTATATTTCGGAGCATAATGGAAGGTCCCTTCTAGCTTTGGAGGAGTTCTGTTGTTATGCTCCAAAAACGAGCTGGTTTCTGATGACTGCACACTAATAGAGCTACTGTGTGGACAGATACGGGTCAAACATCTTTCTGATAATCAAGTCATGTAACTTCACTAGCAAGCTTAGTTGGCATCCGCTCGTAATGTGAATTGTGGAACTCGTCCCCCTTCCCTCCTTCCCTCTCCTGTTTTTCAGATTATATTTTTGCATGTTCAGTTATTCAGTCTTTTATGCATCTTGTTGTGTATTGGTTTCATTCTTGTGGTTGTTGCAGCAATATAACCTGCGAATTGTGTTCCTCCGTATTGACATTTATACAGAGTCTCCCCTTCCTATTTGTTCTCTTAGAAGCGTATATGCTTGCAGGCTATTAACCTCGATCCCATGCATAGGTCTACATTCTGAAATAATTACGGAGAATAATGAAAGGTTCCTTCTAGCTTTGGAGGAATCTGAAGTTTATGCTCCAAAAACAACTTATATTACAGAAGTCGTCTAAGTGTGTGAACAATTTAGCATGCGATAAGACATGTCTAACTGTGTGTGCAATATGTGAAACATTAGATTAACATACCAATAGTTCAAAGACATTGTGAGATAAAGTTCAGTAGCATATATAGAAACTGAACCACTAAAGATAAAGACTTTCAGGACTTATATTACAGAAGTCGTCTTAGTAAATTATCATTGATCATACCCGCTCCATTCCAATCAGTTTTCTGCCGTTGATTAAAATATCCGGAGTATAATATAAGTAATTAAAAAGGCAAATTTTCAATCTTTTTGTAATGTGAAAGTATCCTGATATGCCCTTTTCTTTTTCGTTGTTATACCAACTCTTTGATTTGCTTGAGTTATTTTCTGGCAGATGTAATCATACATGTCATAGACTCATACCATCAGATTTTTTAGGAACACTTTCTATAAACAGACAACAACATTACCCGAGTGCCTCAGAACCCCTTTCTATGACAGCTCATATTAGCTTACTGTTTTGAGAATAAGACTGTTGGAGTATATGTTATCCGGTAACATAAGCCTGGCATGCCATATCAATGTAACTGATAATTCTGTCCTTCAGATGAAAAATTCTTTTGCATATACTCAAATTCTTACGGTTCTCTATATTTTATTCTCCTTATGCATTTTTGGAACTTTCTGCTGATAGTTATAGTTTAAGGGGATTAATTTTTTGCTCTTTTGTACGCCAGTTGAATTTCATTATGATTCCAGGAACGGGCTATACCATTGACTACATGACTTAACTTGATATTCTGGGCTGTCTGTTATATTTTGTAAGAGAAGAAGGAAGATTTTAGCACCAATTACTAGAGAAGACTGCAAGGTCCTATCAACTCTAAAAAATGTAGTCTAGAAAGGAGGAGACAAAAGCATCAACATAAAAATGACTCCTGAAATTGGTTCTTCATTTTCTGAAACAAAATTTGGTTCATTTATTTGTTGATGCAAATCTTTGCTTTATGGCTTTGTAGTTTGTATTCTTGTCCTCTAAGTATCTTATTCTTCTTCTGTTTTTAGGTGCCTGAACTATTTAATTTGTTTCAACCTCTATAGTATCTTTTTGCATTCACGAAACCATTTCCTACACTACTTATGTCGATTTCGTCCAAATAATCTTCTGTATGCAGGGATCAAGCGTAGATATCAAGTGTGAGTGCCTGGATATTTTGTGCGATGTGCTTCATAGACATGGGAGTCAGATGGTGGCCTACCATGAACAGTTGCTAGGTGCACTACTGTCTCAGTTGAATTCTGGTCAAGCTACTGTTAGAAAGAAGACTGTCTCATGCATAGCAGACTACGGAATTTTGGAGTTTGTGCCAGAGTTTTTACCCGTTCATCTAATTTCCTTTGGTAGACTCGGTTCTTGTAAGGTTGCTACAACCGTTTATTATGAACCCGATAGTGCTAAGTTGTTGTTTTCCTGGATTATGTCTTGAAGTGTGGATGTGGTTTTGTTGTCGCTTGTTAATATATTTTGTACATAATATAGCTAATGTTTATTTCAAGCTGAATATGTGAGGCATCCTTGGCTTTGAGTCAGATGTTTGGTGAGTGTGAATAGTGGATTTGAGTCAGATGATTTCATTCTTTGAAAGTATAAAACATCAAAGAATTGCAGGCAGCAACGATTAAGGGATCAGTCTAGATGAGCTGAAGGCGACAACGGAGGATAATTCCTGAAGTGGCTGACCAGTGTTCACCATAGACGGTGAACACCATGTCTTGACCATTCCCAGTGAATATGATAACGATTGCGAAAAACGAGGGCATAGATAGCCTTCTGTGAGATCCATTGTTTTTGTGTTTGGGTTGAATTTGAGAAGTTAGTAATGTAAGTATTTAAATGACTTGGCGTGGGCCTGTTGGGATTAAAGAATTGCTACTTCTTGTTCTTGTCCTCGTTTCTTAATACTTTAATTATTTAATTAAGACTATGGGGGCGGTTTTCTTTCATTATGGAATGGAATATAAAAGTTACACAAATTTTCATTTGTGACAGACATATCCGTTGCAAACTTAGGAGACGTACGGAGGAGACGTACCTACTACACATTTAGAATGTACCTACTACCTTTTTGAAATGTACCTAGTAGCAAAACACGTATCTAGTTCATAAAAATCTCTCCTAAATGAGGACGAGGGGGGGTTTTGGGTTGGATAAGGCGGCCCTCTACCGCAGAGCCGCTTAACCCAACCCAAAAACCCTTACCCTTACTGTTGGGAATGGGGTATACAGAGGACACGTACCTACAATACATTTAGAATGTACCTACTATCTTTTCGAAATGTACCTAGTAGCAAAACACGTAACTAGTTCATAAAAAACGGTCCTAAATGAGGACGAGGGGGGTTTTGGGTTGGATAAGGCAGCCCTCTACCCAGAGCCGCTTAACCCAACCCAAAAACCTTTACCCTTACTATTGGGAAGGGGGTATACGGAGGACACGTACCTACAATACATTTAGAATGTACCTACTACCTTTTCAAAATGTACCTAGTAGCAAAACACGTAACTAGCTAGTTCATAAAAAATGCTCCCAAATGAGGATGAGGGGGGTTTTGGGTTGGATAAGGCGGCCCTCTACCGCATAACCGCTTAACCGAACCCAAAACCCTTACCCTTACTGTTAGGAATGGGGTATACGAAGGACACGTACCTACTATATATATTTAGAATGTACCTACTACCTTTCCGAAATGTACCTAGTAGCAAAACACGTAACTAGTTCATAAAAATCTCTCCGAAATGAGGACGAGGGGGGTTTTGGGTTGGATAAGACGGCCCTCTACCGCAGAGCCGCTTAACCCAACCAAAAAACCCTTACCCTTACTATTGGGAAGGGGGTATACGGAGGACACGTACCTACAATACATTTAGAATGTACCTATTACCTTTTCAAAATGTACCTAGTAGCAAAACACGTAACTAGTTCATAAAAAATGCTCCCAAATGAGGATGATGGGGGTTTTGGGTTGGATAAGGCAGCCCTCTACCGCATAACCGCTTAACCGAACCCAAAACCCTTACCCTTATTGTTAGGAATGGGGTATACGAAGGACACGTACCTACTATATATTTAGAATGTACCTATTACCTTTCCGAAATGTACCTAGTAGCAAAACACGTAACTAGTTCATAAAAATCTCTCCGAAATGAGGACGAGGGGGGTTTTGGGTTGGATAAGACGGCCCTCTACCGCAGAGCCGCTTAACCCAACCAAAAAACCCTTACCCTTACTATTGGGAAGGGGGTATACGGAGGACACGTACCTACAATACATTTAGAATGTACCTATTACCTTTTCAAAATGTACCTAGTAGCAAAACACGTAACTACTTCATAAAAAATGCTCCCAAATGAGGATGATGGGGGTTTTGGGTTGGATAAGGCAGCCCTCTACCGCATAACCGCTTAACCGAACCCAAAACCCTTACCCTTATTGTTAGGAATGGGGTATACGAAGGACACGTACCTACTATATATTTAGAATGTACCTACTACCTTTCCGAAATGTACCTAGTAGCAAAACACGTAACTAGTTCATAAAAATCTCTCCGAAATGAGGACGAGGGGGGTTTTGGGATGGATAAGGCGGCCCTCTACCGCAGAGTCGCTTAACCCAACCCAAAAACCCTTACCTTTACTATTGGGAATGGGGTATACGGAGGACACGTACCTACTATACATTTAGAATGTACCTACTACCTTTTCAAAATGTACCTAGTAGCAAAACACGTAACTAGTTCATAAAAATCTTTGAGGATTACCATGTAGAAATCGAAATAACTGAAGATTACTTCGTAGAAAACCCCAAATAATTAATACCCTCATTATCTTGTTTACGACAGGGATGGGGTCAATGTAAGGGGATACTTAATTTGCTTGGTCATTGTTGGACAACTTTGAATGGGGTGCAGGCTATACTATCAGATATGGCTTTAATTTCATCGATTTCGGTAAAAGATTGGAGAGGCATCCGAAAATCTGCATTATGGTTCAAGAACTTCATGAAGAAGTAAAAACAACTTAACTTAACTTTCCCTCATAACTCTCATCGAAGATAGTAGCTCAGTAAAACCTTACAATGTTGTTGAACAAAAAGAATAAAACCTTACAAACCAAATGACTATACAGTTCTCTGTCAATATATGAAATACATATATAAATTTCCTGTGCTAAGAGACATGAATAACTAGAACTGAAGCACACCCATTCATTCCCAATAGAGTCAGGCCTGCGACTGACTAAAACATTCAGTTTCTTGTTCTCAAAGAGGTAGAAGTCACAACTTCACTTGTACTTGCACCAAGACCTTTTACCGTTAGTTCCTTCGTATCTGTTCATATATAAAAAGCACATATTATGTTAAAAACCAAGAGTAGCAGCAAAAGAAGATATATATATTAATGCATTCTAAGAGATATACTAATACATGAGATATACTAATGCATTCTAGCTGGCAGAGAAAGTGATCTTGAGCTAGAACAATAGTGGAATCATCGTCTTTTTTTCTTTTCCTAGAAGGAGAGCCCTTCATCGTCTTGCATGGACTTGGAATATCATCTATCACCTTTAGTTTCTTCATATCTGTTCATATATAATAGCAATTTAGTGATTCCAAAAAATATACTTGAGGCTAAAGCTGTTGATTCCAAAAAATAATTGGTTGATATATATTTGAGTTTTGGGTGAGTCAGAGAGGTTACTCTATTTAAGAGCGAGAATTAGTCCCCTTTACCACATCATTATAAGCGGCTTTCTATTGAAGCAGCCGACAAACTGCTGGAAGGACAAATCTAATCCGTTAGCATCTGCTCGTATCCAACTGGAAAAGGATCTGTCTGCCCTTAATATCCGTCTGTCCACTCTTATGGCTAATCATTACTTATATTATAGACGAGATTACTTGCTTTAATTTATTCTGCTTTTACTTGCTTTCCCGTTCTACTGTCAAATATATACAGAAAAATCGAATACAAAGTGCACTAATACACATTACATGAATCTCTTGTTTTTTTTCCTGATCAATTCACAGAATCTGGCAACGAAAATGACATTTCATTATTGAAGGTCAATCTACCTGAAGACATCAAGCTTTCACCAATATCTAGTACTATCATCCCCCATAAGACCCCTAACGGCCATCTCTCAAGAACCGGGTATGTACGACTGTCAGCCTTTTCTCAGGTACACCATACTGTTTTTCCCCCCCTTGACTTCTCTGTATTTGCTTATCTAGTGAACCGTATTGTAACACATAAACTAAAGCGTGGTGAGGAGTTTGTCCACAAAAATAAATATAGTAGTTGACAGAATATCAGCTAAAATAAATAAGGTCACAGGCAAAAGGCAAACAGAGAAATGAAGAAATGAAGGTGAGGGAGAAGGCTAGCAGGTACCGAGCAACAAGGGAACCTCCTCTTCCTCCAATGTGCCTTTGTCTGTGAGGACAAATCGGGGTCAACTTCAGCAAGTTAAAGACGCTGTCAAAGTTCGTTTCTTTCCAACCTTACGATTCATCCTCATCAGATTCACCACAAAGAAGAAAATACGACTATATTCTTTATATCTCAGCAAAGATGAAGTCCCGAAAAGAAAGTCAAGGGGAAAGTCATAATGAATGTATTGTAAATAGAATAAAAACAATATTTCAGACACATTTATACATTATACAGTCCACATATTATGATGTACCGTATCTACACATATTACATCTCGTGACATTTTTAGTATGAGTTATTTTGCGTCCATAAAACATGGCATTTACAGAAAAGAAAAGGTTAAAAAAGAAGCTAAACCTTCGTTGTTCTGAATAAAAAATTATATCTGGTGAAATTATTGACCCTTTGAGCATCAGTTTCAGAACCATCTTGTTACAGTAACAAATAATAAGGTAGTAGAAGAGAATATACTACCTCACATACCTACTTTAGATAAGTACTCTCTGGTAAACTGATACACCACCGTAAGTAGACAATCCCATGATTGGCAAAATTCAAGAAGTTATACTTAAACTCAAAGCACAAGATAGCGAGATACAATCATTTTTCAAAACCAGGAAAAACAACAGAACAAAGATTTATTTCTTTGAAGAATATTGAAAATTGGCAGCTACTGATAGTAGACAGTATGACAGGATTCTGGCAGTAATCTTAATGTAAATGGCCGCTGCCATTCCAGCTCTTTTATTCCTACACAAGGTGGACAAGTGAAGACTAACTGGACCGCTGCTCCGTTCATGTTCACGGCTAACTTTAGAAACTTTAAAGCCAATGCATGTGTATGGTCTTCGGAAAAAGAAAAAGATGTAATCCCTAAGTTCAAACTCGTCAAAGTTTACATGGCTTTATCAAGATTTAAATTCATCAAGCCTAGAGACTATGAAAACCATTCAGCATAAGTACATGGTTTACGACTACTGTGCAGACACCAATAGGTTCCCTCCCTCAAGGTCTTCCTCTTGAATGTTGAATGTACCATCCATCCCTATTTAAAATTTTATGGCAATTAGATCTCACATTTTGATTTTACTCTACTGTTTTCATTCTAGAAGGTGGTTTAATTTTTGTTTTTGTACTTTCCTCATTTACTTTGAATTTTCCTAATTCCTATTCTTATTGCAATTAATTAGGTTATGGATTGCTAATTTGCGATGACTTTCCTATTCAAAGGTCGCATGCTCACACATTAATTAATTAGTGAGAAACTACTAATGATAATTTGAATGGCAGCTCTAATATGATTCCGAAATAATGATTGAATGACAGCTTTAATATGATTCTTATACTGCCGTATAGCCTCATAGCTTGTTTATTTGGACATGAACATGAGTACATTATTGGTGTGACACTGACAGAAGAGGAAGCAACATTTTACTCCCAAACCAAAAACTCAGCCCCACCATTGTTCTACCCTCTTTGTCCTAATCATTTCATTTGTTTACCTTTTATTAAAATACGATCCCGGCTCCTTCCCTCCCTCCTAAAAGATAAACAAATACGATCGGCATCGGGATGGGGAAATACAAGAACATTACTAATACTCGTATGTGATTGTAATGATGAAGCATGGGAATAAAATGTTAAAATAAATATCAACTCGGTTGGTTCAAAGGAACCCTTAAACTAAACCACAGGTAAGCTCACAAAACAACACCAACATTCACCCAGAAAACACACATGCAAATATGCAAAACAGGTAGGAAACAGAAAGCAGACAAAAACATACCCATAACATTATAATAAACCTAATACAAGTCAAAACCCTTACCCTTAATATTGGAAACGTGGCATAAGGAAGAGACGTACCTACTATATATTTAAAATGTACCTACTACCTTTTTGAAACGTACCTGGTGCATCCAATACAACAACCGTGTGTGACGTGACATTTTCTTTCAAAATACTACTGATAGCATCAAATTAGACTTGAATTTGCTGACACTATCATCTGAAGAAGACACTCCAATTCCAAACAAGAATGCACCATTCCAAATAAGACAGAAAATAAAAGCTATAAGCAAAAAGCTAATTAAAAATGAGAATTAGGAAACCTAATTTTCAAAAATCGAATTGTTTATAATGCAATCAAACCTAATTTTTCTTATTCAAATTGTTATGAAAAAGCTAATAAAATGCTAAATAAAAGTTTACCTTTGATTATGGAGTGAATATGGAGGTGTAACAATGGAGGTTGTTCGATTGCGGGAGAGACGAAACTTATATTTCAGATGAAATGACAAATAGCACCACCCGCGACAGTCGTCTGGGAGCTTCGATGGTTGATGATGGTGGTGGTAATGAATGAGAGATGGACGAAGATGTCGGTGGTCTTAGTGGAAGAGAGTGGTACTGTTGGCAGTGTGGAAATGAGAGAGACGAGAGTGGGAGTGTTGCGTCGTTCTATTACCGTCAGATCTGGGTTTCTATTTGTTTTAATCTAACGGCTTTAATTAAGTTCTCACGGTTCCCACCCTAATTTAGTTCTCACGGGATCCTAAATCTATATATATATATATATATATATATATATATCTATATAGGGTTGGGATCCGGTGAGAACCACCTTACAATGAGAACCGGTGAGAACTCTTCCTTACGGAGCTTTTTTTAAAAAATTAATGACATAATTGGATTCGGCATGGAATTTTATGGCCAGAGAACATATTTCTTGGTCTAGAAAATAAATACTAGTGGCGGAAAAATGATAGATACGAAAAAATAGATAGTAGGTACATGCAAATAAATAAAACGTATCTCACCTTGATTTCCGTCACTAGTATTTATTTTCTAGACCAAAAAATATGTTCTCTAGCTATAAAATGTCATGCCGAATCCAATTATGTCATTAATTTTTTAAAAAAAAGTCCGTAAGGTAGAGTTCTCACAAGGTTCTCATTGTAAGGTGGTTCTCACCGGATCCCAAGTCTATATATATATATGTATATATATATATATATGTGTATATATATATATATATATATATATATATATATATACACATATATATATATATATATATATATATATATAGGGTCGAGATCAGGTGAGAACCACCCATATGATGAAATTCATGAGAACCAATTAATAACCCTTGGATCTGTTAGTCTAATTAATAACCATTGGATCAAACTCCCCTCAATTTTAACGCGTAGGTAGAGTTCTCACAAGGTTCTCATTGTAAGGTGGTTCTCACCGGATCCCAAGTCTATATATATATATATATGTATATATATATATATATGTGTATATATATATATATATGTGTATATATATATATATATGTGTATATATATATATATATGTGTATATATATATATATATATATATATATATATATATATATATATATGTGTCGAGATCAGGTGAGAACCACCCATATGATGAAATTCATGAGAACCAATTAATAACCCTTGGATCTGTTAGTCTAATTAATAACCATTGGATCAAACTCCCCTCAATTTTAACGCGTTCACCCCCCCCCAAACCCCTGCAAACTTCCTCATTTTCCAAATTCACTTTCTCTCTCCTCCCACTTTATCTCTCTTCGCATACCAAAACCCTCCGCCATTAACCTAATTCTTCGACCATCAAAACTTTCGCCATTACTCTAATTCTTTGACTATCAAATTTACTCACTAAATTATTCGACAATTAACCTTTCGACGTTGCTTCAATCAATGGAGCCTTTTAATTCGAGGTAAAGTTTCGATTTTTATGATTTTTTTGCGAAAATTAGTTGAATTAGTTGATTAAATTAGTTGAATTAGGGCTGAATTATCGTTTTGATTCATCAATTAACTTTCTGGCTTGATGAATTATGCTTCTGAAATTAGGGTTTCGTGAATTCAATTGGGGAAACTGAGAAATTAGGGTTAGGGAGTTTCGTGTATTAATTGGGGAAACTGAAAAATTAGGGAGTTTCGTGAATACAATTAGGGTTAGGGAGTTTCGTTAATTGAATTGGGGACACTTAGAAATTAGCCTTAGGGAATTTAACTGACTTCCTAAATTTGTTGAAATCATGGAATTGGAGACTGTTTATGTGCATCTAATACATGTGTATGTGCATCAAAGTACGATTTTGTGAATGAGATTGGCTTAATTGAGATATTAGGGCTGCAGAAATTGAGAAATCACATAAATTTCTTGAAATTTGGACACTGGAGGCTGTTTACGTGCATCTCATTTTGTATATTATGTGCATCAAATTTCTGTTGAGGCGCATCAAATTGTGATTTTTTGTATCAAATTCGCTTAATAGAGAATGTATACTGTTAGATTGTTGTTTATTTAACTTTTGACATTTCGTGTTGCAGCAATAATAGCAATAATGACCACTGCTCTTCTTCAAATGTCATTACAAAAGAAGGATTGATTGTTGAAGTTTTATCAGAAGTATCTGCACTAGCAGTTGAACGTGACCCTGAAGTTGTGACTTTCGAATTTGTTGAAGGTACAATTCTGTTCATCCTTAAATTTTGAGTTTCATGGTTGTCTTAGTTGTCTGATGATCTTTTGGTTTTAATGATTTGTATTGCTTGGACCTACCTGAGATAATAGTCCAACTGGTAGTTGCTTGCTTGATGTTTTAAGGTTTTTTTAGGCAATTATTCTTAGGTTTGAGGATATCCGTCCTCTTTACATGCATGAAATAAGGATCAGTGTGCACGAAATAAGGTTCTGTTTGCGTCAAATAAGGTGCCAATGTTTATTGTGCAGTAGTACAGTGATGTCTATTTTGTTTGATGTCTATTAGAGAACAAGATTTTACGTATTTGATGCATGTAGAAGTTTATTCCATGCACATATAACACTTTTCCATGCATGTGTAAGACAAGTATTTAGAGGCTCTTGCTTTGGAGGTTTGAATGGTGATGTTCTACCGATGTGGTTATGTAATAGAATGTTTATGTAACAACCCGACCCACCACGGTCGTAACACGCCCCCAATAAGATGAGAGGTATGCCTTTGGGCCCATTATGTGTCCTCACTTAAGCCCAAAAGCACAAGGCCTTGTTACTATATGGTGGGTTGGATCCATTATAAACATATCATAAGCCTCACATTCTACCAATGTGGGACAAATCTCCACACAATCTCATCTCATATTCTTGGGGTGTTACAAACTCCCCCACTTAAAGAACACAACGTCCTCGTTGTGCCTCAAACTTGACCACAACCAGGGCCAGAATCCTCCCCGCTAGGTGTGTGACCCGGGTACTCCCGACCACAGGCTCACCACACGGTCGCAGGGTCGCTCTGATACCATTTGTAACAACTCGACCCACCACGGTCGTAACACATCCCCAATAAGATGGGAGGTATGCCTTTGGGCCTATTAGTTGTCCTCACTTAAGCCCAAAAGCACAAGGCCTTGTTCTTTTGGGCTTAAGTGAGGACAAATAATGGGCCCAAAGGCATACCTCCCATTCTATTGGGGGTGTGTTACGACCGTGGTGGGTCGGGTTGTTACAAATGGTATCAGAGCAACCCTGCGATCGTCTGGTGAGCGCCTGTGGTTTGGAGTACCCGACCGGGGCACCAACCAAGCGGGGGAGGATTCCTGGTTTGGCTCGACTGTGGTCGGATGCTGCCAGGCGCAACGAGGACGTTGCGTTCTTCAAGTGGGGGTGTTTAATACTCCATTGAACCGAAATAGGATATTCGGGTGGGGTAACCCCTTGAAGAGGTCCCTTGATAGGCTTATATGACTAGTGCTTAAAGGGATTGAAAGTACTGCTCCTATCAACAAAGTGCACTTTCTTTTCTGGTTATCCATGCGAAAGAACTTCAAAGTTAAGCGTGCTTGGCTGGGAGTAGTCTTAGGATGGGTGACCTCCTTGGAAGGTTCCCGGGATGCGCATGAGTGAGGACAAAATGCGCTGGAAAGGACTCGTGTTGGTCTGTGGGGCTAGTACAGAGCCTGACGAGCTACCGTGGCTAACATTTCCGGTCCTAGGTTTGGGATACATAAATATATCACAATCCTCACATTCTACCGATGTGGGACAAATCTCCTCTCATACTCATGGGGTGTTACACAAGGCGTCAGCAACCACGTTAGCCTTGCCCTCATGATAGACAATCTGCATATCGTAGTCGCCAATCAGCTCTATCCACCTCCTTTGTCTCATATTTAGCTCCCGCTGGGTGTAGATGTACTTCAAGCTTTTGTGGTCAGAAAACACTTTAAATGTGCGAAGACCACAGCCCCCAACTCCAGGTCATGAGTAGGATAATTCTCTTCATAGGTCTTCAGCTGCCGAGAAGCATAAGCTATCACTCTCCCATTCTGCATTAACACACACCCTAGCCCATGCTTCGAAGCGTCGGTATACACCTCAAAGTTATCACTCCCATCTGGCAAGGCAAGGATAGGAGCCGTTGTCAGACGTTCCTTAAGAGTTAGGAACGCCTTCTCACAACTCTCATCCCAAATGAAACGATTCTCCTTCCGCATTAATGATGTTAAAGGCTTGGCTAACTTTGAGAAGTCTTTAACAAACCTCTTGTAGTACCCAGCTAACCCCAAGAAACTTCGGATCTCTTCCACGTTCTTTGGACTTTGCCATCTTGTCACAGCCTCGATCTTGCTGGGGTCCACAGACACCCCCTCTTTGGAAATTACGTGGCCCAAGAAAGCAACTTTCTCCAACCAGAATTCGCATTTGCTCAACTTTGCATATAACCCATTCACCTCCAGAGTCTTCAACACGGTCCTCAGATGTTCCTCATGCTCTTCTTTGTTCTTGGAATACACCAAAATGTCATCGATAAACACAACCACGAACTTATCCAGGTACGGACTGAATACCCGGTTCATCAAATCCATAAACACTGTTGGTGCATTAGTCAACCCGAACGGCATAACCACAAATTCGTAGTGGCCATACCTTGTCCTGAAGGCGGTCTTGGGGATATCTTCGTCTTTAATTCTCAGCTGGTGATAACCCGACCTCAGATCAATTTTCGAAAAGACCCCGGCTCCACTCAACTGATCGAATAGATCATCAATTCTTGGCAAAGGGTACCGGTTCTTGACAGTCACATTGTTTAACTCTCGGTAGTCAACGCAGAGTCTCAGACTACCGTCCTTCTTCTTTACGAAAAGTACGGGTGCTCCCCAAGGTGATACACTAGGCCGGATAAATCCTTTCTCGGCCAATTCATCCAGTTGCTTTTTCTATCCTTCCATCTCCTTTGGTCCCATTCGGTAAGGTGACTTTGATATCGGTCCTGCACCAGGCTTGAGGTCGATAGAGAAGTCGACCTCCCTCCTTGGTGGTAATCCTGACACATCGTCCCGGAACACCCCCTCAAACTCCCTCACTACAGGTATCTCACTAACACTTGGAGTTTCTGCCTCACAATTCCACATCTGGCACAAGATTAAACTTTCTCCCTTCCGCAGACTCGACTTAAGGGTATTAACTGATATAAACTTGACTTTAGGTCTAACCACGAATCCCCTATAGGTCACTCTCACCCCCTTAGGTCCTTTCAAAGAAATTTTCTTTTGGTGGCAATCAATAAAAGCTCTGTATTTCCCCAGCCAATCCATTCCTAGGATTACCTCAAAACCTCCCAATGGAAATTCGATAAGGTCACAATGGAAAACCACTTCCCCAATCTTGATAGGTATACTCCTAAAGACTCGATTACATGACACCGACTCCCCGGACGGTATTGTTACAGAATCCTCCACCCAGTCATAGATAACAAGCCCCAACTCTCTAGCATGGTCTCTAGACACAAAAGAATGGGTTGCGCCGGAATCAAAAAGTACAAAGGTAGGTTTAAGATTCACAAGAAATGTACCAGTCACGACATGGGCGTCATCCTTGGCAGCCTGTTTCTCCATGGCAAAGAGCTTGCCACTCGTCTTCACTCCACTCTGGCTTGTAGAGGCTGCTCCGGTCTGCTGATTTCCTTCAGCTACGGTCTTCTGGTTATTGCCACTCCCGTTGTACTGGTTATGTTGGGAACGGTTTTGATAATTATTGTAGCTCTTCTGGTAGTTAATGTTAGTACCAGATCTCGAATTCCCTCCATAGCTTGATATAGGGGTACGGTAACCTCCACTCCCCGAGGTGTTCACGCGAGACCCACTGTACCACGGAGTTGGGGTACGGTAGCCCCCAGATTGATATCCGTCCGAAGATCGACATACAGCCTGCTTATGTCCCGTCTTTCCACACCCATAGCACACAATTCCCACAGAACTGGTCCCCGAATTCCCACTCCTATAATTTCCCCCACTTTGGTTCCGGTTACCCGCCGAGGCACTGTTGTTAAAATATCCGCTGTACTTGTTAGAATTCTGCTTTTTCGACCCCGAATTGTCACTCAAGGTCTCCACCTTTCTCTTATCACTCCTTGTCTTCTTTTCCTCCTTGATCATTTCCGCCAGTCTCTCAGCTGCCCCAGCCCGCAAATAGATATCACGGACTGTGGTGGGTGGTGCAGCTATGAGTCTCTTCTTGACAGCAATGGTGAGTCCCCTCTCGAACTTCATGGCAAGCATTGGCTCATCCATCCCCATCTCTCCCACATGGCCCAGCAGCTGAAGAAACTTTCTGTAGTACACTTCCACCGTCATCTCATCAGTCATTCTGAATAGCTCGAACTCCTCTCTTAGTTTGCTCTTTTGAAATTCAGGTAGAAAAACTTCGAACAAGATCCTCTTGAATGCGACCCACTCCACATGATTTATTCCATCCTCGACAGTAGCTTCCCGAATCTCTCCCTTGTTTCCAGTCCACCAGTCGCCAGCCATACCCCTCAAGTAGTGAGCAGCTTGGTCCACTCTCAGCTCTTCTGGACAGTCTATCAGCTCGAATAGATTGTTAAACTCCCTACACCATTCACCAAGGAGGTGAGGTTCCCCTTCCCCGGTGAAGTGTGTAGGGTTATGCCTCGCGATTATGGTACTCATTTTAGCAGAATCTAGGCGTTTGGCTTTTAAGGCCTCATTTTCAGCTAACAGCAGATCCAACTCCTCTTGGGTGATATTAGCGGCATTGTTCCTTCTCGGAGGCATTCTAAAACATATAAGAAAAGATGAGTCCCATTTTTAAATATGGGTCCTCATATATATATATATATATATATATATATATATATATATATATATATATATATATATATATATATATTCAGGTTATGACCTTAAACATCGGCCCACATAAGCAACTGAAGTCTAAATTGATAGTACTTTCCTACACATGGCTCGGGAATCACATAACCGCATATCATTAGGCATACATTACAATTAATATAACATTGCTCATGGCATGTATGCACATCATTATGTATACCTTGTAAACATCAATATTGTTCTGGTATTCTTACTTTTCTTTACATTGATGCCCTTCATTCACATATATAGAAAGGTTCTTATAACCTCTATCACACTTTTACCATGAACTCCACCCCTTCCTATTCTACCCTTTTCGCTCGTATTCACTCAAGGTACCCGGGTAAAACTGAGAGCGCCTATGGTTCGGTGTGAGGGGGCCCCAGACTCATACTTCCCCTTTTGTGTGCTCCTAACAGTTCTATCCCAGGGTTCATTTTATTTAGACTCTCCTACATTCATTGGGTTCATTAGGTTAGGCCTGAGGATCGTTCTCTCTGATACCACTTTGTAACACCCCCATTTATTCAGAGGCCTGAACTAGGACTCCCCAAATAATTAAGGATGTTACCATCTCGGTTACCCGAGGTAGTAGTCAACAAAGGAAGAAACCAGTACTTTATTAAGTAATTTAAAATCAACATATGTCTCTATAAGATTACAACCGTTTATAAAAAAAAACTAAGTGTTCGACATGTCGGAAACTATAAAAACTGAGCTATAACAAAACTGGCCTGGTCCGTTTCCTCTCCACCCTTCCAGTATGCACCAGTCTAAACCTGTCATTCTGCTCCCCAATAAATTGGATCAACGCAGACACAATCAAACAAATAGAAAGGGTCAACACGAGGTTGAGTAGGTAATATAATCGCAACATGAATAAACAATCGCAATAACTCCTCCAGCTCCTCCACAACCACCACATCTCCAACACACCCCATCTCCAACACACACCACACCTCCCATGGCCATATCACAAGTCCCATATCACAAGACCCATATCACAAGACCCTTTTATCACAAGACCCGTTCTCCACAATAATCAATCCTCATTCAATCATGTTATATCATACAATAAAGATATATATATGTCATACAAATACAATGTTCTCATGTCAGATCAAAATTACAACACAGATATTCCCCTACCTCAAAATCGCAGAAGGAAATGGCAAGTGAGCAACGGCTACTAAAAGTGTTCCACGCGGAAACCACCACCTAACCATAAATTACATAAATAATAAGGTTCCCTAACCTTGTAATGCGCATGCTTAATAAGACTCCCTAAGTTACGTGATGCAAATACGACTTACTAAATATAGAAACTTTCCTTAAAAGGCGCCTCCCAAATATAGAAACTTCTAGATTAGACAACTTCCAATCATGGCAACTTTAAATTTGAAATTCAAACTACTCATAAATATTCATTATAAGCATATCAAAACTTTCCCATAATACTTATCAATATGCCATATTAATGAAGATATTACCATTAATAATACTAATAACACAATCAACTATAATAATAATAATAATAATAATAATAATAATAATAATAATAATAATAATAATAATAATAAAACCGAAGTACCCAAAACAGCCCCCAACACCCGTGTAAGCAACCCGTAAACCACCCCCTTCCTAGCCACCGTACCACGCTCTACTACCACCGCCAACCACCGACACACACCCCTGGACTTCCTTCCACCACCACGACCACCGGCCACCTGACCGACCCTCACCGGTGATCTGAACCAGAGCCCTGATCAGGCCTGGTTCCTCACCCACGACTCTGACCACCCTACTTTAACCCTCTCCTCGACACCAACCCCGCCATGACTATGATAACATCGTATTTTACCGTCTTTTTACCCATATTTTATCTCTTATTTGAGCGAAATAATAACCCGAGTTAGTATTATTTACTCATTTTAGTGTCAAATAATATATTAGTCGATTAGTTTTAAATAATATTATTTCATATTATTTGTTAGTGTTTTAGTATTGTTTTCGTCTTTTTATTTATAGGTACCAAGTTCGGGTGTAAAAGCCGGTTTAAAACGGATTAAGGAAAGACGAAAAGTAATTGAATAACATAAATATTGGGCCAAAGCAAGTGTAGAAATGGGATTGGGCTTTCCTAAAAAATGAGGACTCACGTGTGGGCATCAAGTAAGCAAGGAACTTTTCATTTTCGGGGGTCGGCAGCTCGTCATTTGGGGGGAGCACGCTGGGCAGAGGGATTCCAGGGGGCATCTGGTTTTTGCGTCTTTTGGGGGGTTCTGGCAGAGCATTTCGGCCGCAACAGCATTTCGAATGTGGAGGAAGTAGAGTAGATTAGGAATTTTAGCTTCTTGTTCAAGAAAATCAAAACAATTCCTCCTTTCATTGCATTTCTTAGTTGAAGTTAATTAGTATTTGGGTTTACAATTGTAAGAGGATCATCTTATTTCCATTTAATTCAAGTTGGGTAACTAATTCTATTTCCCTTCAAGTTGTTATTTTTATTAATTTATGCAATTACTTAGTTAAAGTTTCAATCTTTATTATTCTTGTCATGTTTTATGTTATTGTTAGTGTTATTTATTTAGTTTAATTTAGTTTATTTTAGAGTTTCAATCTTTATTGTTTTTACCATGTTTAATATTGTTATTAGAGTAGTATTGAGTATGTTTAATGTTAATGCTTTCATGATTAGTGAGTAGTTTTCTCACTAGGGTGCGATTAGACTCCAACATGTATAAGTTACCGACTTAATTTCACCAACTTGGAGTCGAGGGGGAGTTTATTGGGTTAATTAAGGGATTTGACTTGTTTATGTTTATTTGGGATTGTTGTTGACTCTTGACCCTTGACCGTCGACGGGAGTTGGCTAGGTTGGGAGTTGGTTCACCCACTTGGACTAGTTTGTCATCTTGAGTTGAGCCCGAGAGGGAGAACTTAAGAGGGATGCCCTTAATTTTCGGTTTGAAATCGACCCTTGGAAGAGGGGGTGGGATGACCGGGAAGATAACGTGGGCTTATTATTGACCTTAGCTTAGAATAAGGGATTCCGACTTATGAACCCGAGAGGGAGGTAGGTTGGGGTTGCTAGTGTCCAAACGCGAACCCGGGAGGAGGGTGTTTGGTGAATTAGAGGCGTTTCCCCCTAACCATCACCCAATGACTTGTTAACGGGATTTATGAGTGTAAACATGGTGTGTCGGTGGAGAAAATCGGACCCTAGCCTTTCTTTTATTGTTTAGATTATTATTTATATTACTTGTTTACTTAATTTAGTAGTCTTAGTTTAATTTTATTTTATTTTATTTTATTATTTTAATGTTAATCATTTTATTGATTTGCGTAGCTAACCTATAATCTAAGATAAGACTAGTACTCAAACTTAACTTCCCTGTGTATCGACCTCGACTACCCTACTACATTAGTTTAGTAGTTGAGTTATACAAATATTGTTTGATGTGGGGGAGGGCGACAAAACCCCGTTATCAAAATGGCGCCGTTGCCGGGGAGGTTAACGGATTGATATTAGTTTAGTTTTGGATTTGTTAGACTATGCTTTTGTTACTTGTTACTTGATACTTGTTGCATGAAACTTGTAGCATGTTGCTTAAGTGTTGCATACTTACTTGTTTTTTGTGACTTGTGTTTCTATTTTGTTTTCTTTTGTTTTAACACTTGTTTGAGCTTACTTGGCAATGTCTTGCATACGTGATTTTTGTAGACCAAATCTTACTCATATTAACCGGCCTATTAATATTGGGGTTGTGGAGGTTGATTATGAATTTGATATAGGTCTTATTGACTTGATTAGGCAAGATGTCTTTTGTGGTTTAGAGAGTGAGGAGGCGATTGACCATTTAGAGACTTTTGAGGCAAATTGTGACCTTGTCAAGAAGGAGGGGCTATCGGACCAAACCATTAGACTTTTACTTTTTCCCTTTAGTCTTAAGGGTGAAGCTAAGAGATGGTTACGCTCTCACCCTTCTAGCACCTTTTGCACTTGGGATGACTTGGCTCAAACCTTTTTAAACAAGTTTTACCCTTCTTCTAAAACCACCTTTAGGAAGCGTCAAATTTACAATTTCCAACAAGGTGAGTTTGAGACTTTGAGTGAGACTTGGGATAGGTTTAGGGGTTTGTTGAGAGCTTGTCCCCATCATGGTTTCTCCCCTTGTCAAGTCATGATTACTTTTTTTGATGGTTTGCTTCATTCTCTTAAAAACCTTGTGACCATATCTTCCGGGGTAGGAGCTTTTGATAAGTTGAGTGTTGGTGATGCTAAAGCTTTGATTGAAAACATGGCACGTGTTGATGATAATCGTAATTCTATTTGGGCTACATCTAAGAGAGGACCACAAAGTAGTGTTAAACGTAATGATTATTCTTTGTTTGATGCTATGAGTGAAAATGTGCACTTTTCTTCTCCTATGGATGTGTCCTATGTTCAATCTCATGCTCGTGATCTTCATGTTCCCCTTTCCCATGATATTGTGAATGATATGCATGCATTTTCATCTTCTTGTGGTAATGTGAAACTTGATCTTGATAAATTTTCTTCTTATGCATGCCCACCCTTTAAGAAGATGAATGTGATAGACGACGATGATGATATGTGGTTGGAAGATGCAAATAACCTTCTTAGTGAGAACTTTGAGGATGTTGATTTGTGTGAATTTGAAGAAAAGAGTGAGTGTGAGGCCTCACCTACCATTGTTATTGATGAGTTAGTTGCCTTTTCCTTGACCAAAACCTATGAAAATCCCAGTTTTGAGGATTTGAGTGGTGTGACAATGAGGGAAAACCTAGTTTTTGACTACATGGTAGATGAGGTTAGTAGTGAAAGTGAATGTTCTTTTGATGGTGAGAAGTTAGTGGAGGAGAATGATGTTTTCATTGATTCTTGGAGTAAAGAGAGTGTGAACATCTTTGATGATAGTCTTGAGGTTAAGTGGGATGATGATGTTGTGGATTTTGACATTCTAGGAGAGCCCACTCTTGAGAGATTCTTTGAGAATGTTCCTATGACTATCCATTTAATTGAGGATGACTCTCTTATCTCCATCGATTGTCTTTCCCTTGACTTTCTTATCCCGTCTTATGAGTACATGATTGAGAAAGATTGCACCATTGATGCTTATAAGGGTTTTGAGCCACCGCTTGCTCCTTTCAAACCAAGTGATGAGTATTGGTGCGAGTTTGAGATATTTGGTGTTCGTATGCTTGACCACAAACCATTTACTATCATTCTTATCTTTTGGCTTTGTGCATTTTCATGGTTATTTCATTATGAGCACTTTTATGATGATTGGTCAAGTTTGTTTGACAAGCTAATGCGGTCTTTGACAGGATTTTTAGATGACTCACTTGTGTTTTATAGTGTTGTATTTTTGGTGGTTGGTTTTTGTGGTTTGTTTTGTTTCATGTTTGTAGGTACCATGTTGAACTCCAAGAACCAACAAGAAGGTGGTGGGTTGAAGTAGAAGATTCAAAGATCACTTCACATAGTGAATGATCGAAGATTGTGCTTGAACGGTAACATTCTTTATTCACCCTCTCTCTTTTTACCTTCCCTTGTTCTTAGACATTGGGGACAATGTCAAGTTTAAGTGTGGGGAGGTTTGTTGTTGGTGGTTAGATGGAGTAGTTGTGGTTGGATTGTGTGGATATTGGTGGTGTTGGTCCCTTGTGGACATTTGTTGTGGATTTGGATTGTTGGTAATCTTGGTGGTGTTGTGTTGTGTTGTTTAAACATGTTTATTATGTTTTATACATATCTCTTATATTTGTGACATGTCTTATATTGTGTTTTCCTTTCCCATTATTTTTGAAAAACCAATAAAAATTTGAAAAATTTGAAAAATTCAAAAACATGTTTTTGCTTTATTAGTGTAGAGTTGTATATATGTCTGCTTGTTTTTCTCTCTTATCCCATAGGCATCACCTTACTTGAGCACTGCATTGGAATTTGAAGATGCCACGGTATGATCGCTCCAACCCTCTTTCCGCTCTCATTTTCTTTTCATTTGTTTCATTTGAAGGAGGATGGGCTTGTATGTGGAGGATTTGGAGTGTTGTGGAGATTGTTGTGCGGTTTGTGTGCTTTTGTGCTGTTAGGAGTTGCATTAGTTTATTTGACATATAGTTTGATAGTTGCACTTGCATTATAACATGTATATATTAGTTGCATTCATGACATGTAGTTGCATTTAGTAAAATATTTTGAAAATTGCCTAATTGAGAACCTTGACAAAAACATTTAGGCCATTGCAAATGATTCTTCTACTTGTGACTTCGTCTTTTAGAATGGTTTTAAAACACTCTAGGTTATGCTTTGCTAGTATCTTTCGAACCGTGATCCAATACTGAGTCGAGGGTTTGCATTTTGAATCACCTTGTCCAACCTCGTGATGCGAATAGGTATAGATTGACTAGTCTTGGTGACCTTGTTGGTTTGGGTGGGATGGTAACTTGAAATTTTTAGTGGTTTTTAAAATGCTCATTTCTTTAAATTTTGGTGTGAAATGTTGAAAAAGTGAAAAAAAAAACCTCTTAAGTGGAATAAGATCATGTAATTTAGGTGGAGGCGTACCACTTCGATGTGCTTTGGAGGGCCAAGGATTTGGCTTCCCACTTGGTCGTGAATTCGACCGCCCAAAGACAGAGTGATTGTCACCCCGATAAGCTATTGCCTAGAGGTTAACCGGTCGCCTAATAAGCGGTTGGCGAAAGCAAAGGGTATTAGCACGCGTCGGACAAACCCCATCTTAACTCATGAAAAAGAAAAAAAAAGAGAAGAAAGAAAAAATTTGAGGTCATTTGTTGTGTTTTCCACCTTTATGAAAAGACTTGAGCATTTAAACCCGAAAATCGATTTTGCTATCCTTCCTTGACGAATTTGGGACGATCCATGACCCTTGCTTGTGAAGAGTCTAAACCCGGTTTATTCCTTACCTCTAGCATCATGGGGACATCCTTCCATTCCATCCGATCGTCCTCGACGGAAGTATTTGGATCATGGTTATGAAAGTAACCTAGGTTAGCATTATTTGGTGGTGATTTGTTGCCATCCTTTTAGACCTAGTGACTTGTCGAATCAACATTAGTAAAGGAATATATGTTCTTGTATGATTTTCTCTTAGGTAGTGATCGCCACTTAGATGAGGAAAGTGGCATTTCTTTTTGGTCGATGCATCCATATTTCTATCTTATGCTTGAGTTTTGGATGCATCACATTTTTGTGCAAGACCCAACTTGCCTTGCGAGTCGTGCTTTACCTCATGAGCGCGACTACGTGAGTTGAAGGGACGGAGGAGGCCCGTTAATTGCCTTTCATCGGATATTAGTAGTATATATAGTTCTTTTACATTATGGGTCATTAGTATAGTTTGTTAGCTTACTCGAGGACGAGTAAGAGATAAGTGTGGGGAGATTTGATAACATCGTATTTTACCGTCTTTTTACCCATATTTTATCTCTTATTTGAGCGAAATAATAACCCGAGTTAGTATTATTTACTCATTTTAGTGTCAAATAATATATTAATCGATTAGTTTTAAATAATATTATTTCATATTATTTGTTAGTGTTTTAGTATTGTTTTCGTCTTTTTATTTATAGGTACCAAGTTCGGGTGTAAAAGCCGGTTTAAAACGGATTAAGGAAAGACGAAAAGTAATTGAATAACATAAATATTGGGCCAAAGCAAGTGTAGAAATGGGATTGGGCTTTCCTAAAAAATGAGGACTCACGTGTGGGCATCAAGTAAGCAAGGAACTTTTCATTTTCGGGGGTCGGCAGCTCGTCATTTGGGGGGAGCACGCTGGGCAGAGGGATTCCAGGGGGCATCTGGTTTTTGCGTCTTTTGGGGGGTTCTGGCAGAGCATTTCGGCCGCAACAGCATTTCGAATGTGGAGGAAGTAGAGTAGATTAGGAATTTTAGCTTCTTGTTCAAGAAAATCAAAACAATTCCTCCTTTCATTGCATTTCTTAGTTGAAGTTAATTAGTATTTGGGTTTACAATTGTAAGAGGATCATCTTATTTCCATTTAATTCAAGTTGGGTAACTAATTCTATTTCCCTTCAAGTTGTTATTTTTATTAATTTATGCAATTACTTAGTTAAAGTTTCAATCTTTATTATTCTTGTCATGTTTTATGTTATTGTTAGTGTTATTTATTTAGTTTAATTTAGTTTATTTTAGAGTTTCGATCTTTATTGTTTTTACCATGTTTAATATTGTTATTAGAGTAGTATTGAGTATGTTTAATGTTAATGCTTTCATGATTAGTGAGTAGTTTTCTCACTAGGGTGCGATTAGACTCCAACATGTATAAGTTACCGACTTAATTTCACCAACTTGGAGTCGAGGGGGAGTTTATTGGGTTAATTAAGGGATTTGACTTGTTTATGTTTATTTGGGATTGTTGTTGACTCTTGACCCTTGACCGTCGACGGGAGTTGGCTAGGTTGGGAGTTGGTTCACCCACTTGGACTAGTTTGTCATCTTGAGTTGAGCCCGAGAGGGAGAACTTAAGAGGGATGCCCTTAATTTTCGGTTTGAAATCGACCCTTGGAAGAGGGGGTGGGATGACCGGGAAGATAACGTGGGCTTATTATTGACCTTAGCTTAGAATAAGGGATTCCGACTTATGAACCCGAGAGGGAGGTAGGTTGGGGTTGCTAGTGTCCAAACGCGAACCCGGGAGGAGGGTGTTTGGTGAATTAGAGGCGTTTCCCCCTAACCATCACCCAATGACTTTTTAACGGGATTTATGAGTGTAAACATGGTGTGTCGGTGGAGAAAATCGGACCCTAGCCTTTCTTTTATTGTTTAGATTATTATTTATATTACTTGTTTACTTAATTTAGTAGTCTTAGTTTAATTTTATTTTATTTTATTTTATTATTTTAATGTTAATCATTTTATTGATTTGCGTAGCTAACCTATAATCTAAGATAAGACTAGTACTCAAACTTAACCTCCCTGTGGATCGACCTCGACTACCCTACTACATTAGTTTAGTAGTTGAGTTATACAAATATTGTTTGATGTGGGGAAGGGCGACAAAACCCCGTTATCAGACTACCACCAGCCGTGACCACCCAGACCATCTCAAGACTCCAAACTCCAGACACGGTGGTGACATTGCACTGACCTCCCCTGAGTCATCAATGCCACCACCCCCAAACACCCCTGTACACGTTCCAAAACAACCAGACCTGGACTAAGACAGACACACCTCTCGACCACCCTTGTCAAACTGCCCTGTACCACCACGATCTGACACCGCCGAGCCTTGAGACTACCACCACGAGAACCCCCTTACAACCACCAGTGTCATGACTCAAAAACCCATAACAACAAACTACATGAACAGATCTAAAACCGACTCCAAAACACCTCTGAACCAACCCCTTGTTTGAGACCGTTTCACACCCCTTCCCTGACACCATTTTTGACACCTTCGACATGTACTAAGACAACCAACGACACGACAACTATGGACACATATAATCACTCTATATCATAGAATAAATAAACGTGAAAATAACAATAAGAAAACGTGTATGCATCCCTCTAAACCGATGGTAAAACTACGTGCTTAAACTGCATTTAAAACAAATGTGGTGACCATACCAGATTCTTGACCACTTCGAGCAACCCTAGGACCACCCTCTACCACCGTGAGCAAGTAGTTCCTCTTCTCTAAACTGCCGGCTAGGGTTTTGTGAAGTCAGAGTTGTGTTTGGTTAGGGTTTAGTGCACAGAATCCCATGGTATATATAAGGCGGCTGAGACATAGTTGCTGGTTATTTTGAATTTCCGTGTGGGCTTGGTCTGTTGTCACGCCAATCGAGGCCCAGTGTAGGGTGACAACAGGTCCCAAGTTCGAACCACACTATCACCATGCCACATACATTGCTATTAGGTGCTTAGGTCCCCAACTCGAATCCCACAGTAGTACGAAAATCACCCAACAAAACGAGTATGCACAAGCTTATAAAACGACTATCTAATCACAATAACTCATCGCTCGATCATAACTAACCCACGAAACCACTATTTTAAATAATAAAATTCGGGTTATTACAAAACCATTCCCGTCCCGTCAACAAGGGAAGGGTTTAGGGTTGGATTAGGGGGATCCGCGGTTTTAGGAATACCCGGCCCCATGGTTTTCACCCGTCCCCCAAAAAAGGGTTCACCCGTCCCCATCTAGGGTGTCTTTTTGTTTTATTGTCGTTCGTATTTGAAGCAAGGGAAGGGTTTAGAGTTGGATTAGGGGGATCCGCGGTAGCGGATCCTCCTAATCCAACCCTAAACCCTTTCCCGTCCCGTTTTAGGAATACCCGTCCCGTTTTAGGAATACCCGGCCCCATGGTTTTCACCCGTCCCCCAAAAAAGGGTTCACCCGTCCCCATCTAGGGTGTCTTTTTGTTTTATTGTCGTTCGTATTTGAAGCAAGGGAAGGGTTTAGGGTTGGATTAGGGGGATCCGCGGTAGCGGATCCTCCTAATCCAACCCTAAACCCTTTCCCGTCCCGTTAGCATAAAAACCTAAATTATATTGAAAAACAACAAAAATAACCCTCAATTTTCAGATGGGGAAAAACCAAAAACAAGTACCTCACCTAAAAAAAACTATACAATAACTAAACATTCCTTATTTATTTATTCTTTTCTTTATGTAGCATTAGTAAGCTTGTATCTCAGTTGGTATGAATTTCGTCTTTCAAACCTGGAATTCTTGGGTTCGATTCACCGTGGCCTTTCTTTCTTTTTTTATTTAAATAAAAAAGGAAATTGGTTTTACACTTTTACGCGCTGAAGTGTGAACGCCATTTGCAAACCGTACAATCTCTTTCATTTCCCCCTTTTCACTTTCTCACTGATCTTTTTCTCTCCCTCTACTTCACCATCATCTCCCTCAGCATTTTCGTGACAAATTAAGGTAATCTCTTTCTTTATTTACTTTCGATTTCACTTTATTTGTTTTCTTATATGTATTTCACTCATTGTTATATGTATTTTATCGGTAATAGTTTGTCCCTAATTCGTTGTAACCCTAATTTGATGATGATTTCGGATGCTAGTTATAGTTTTAGGTTTTTTTTTTCTTATATGTGTTAGCATGATCATAAGATTGTGTCGCATTAAATTAATTTTCAATCAAATTTGTACATGTTTCAATTCTTGCTCAGTTATATGTGTTAGCATGATCATGATCATCAGATTGTGTCGCAGTAACATCAGATTAGGCTTAGGTTTTAGGTTCAAGAGTCAAAACTATGAATTGAACTTATTTACTCAGTTATTTTTAGTTGATTAGGCTTAGGTTTTAGGTTCAAGAGTCAAAACTATGAATTGAACTTATTTAGTCAGTTATTTTTAGTTAATTAGGCTTAGGTTTTAGGTTATCCGTGTTGTGAACATGCATGGAATAAGGTTCAGCGAGCATCAAATAAGGTTGAGCCTGCATCAAATAAGGTTCTGTGCGCATGGAATAAGGTTCTGTCTGCACGAATGTTTTGATGCTCAGTGAAGACTATGCATTGACCTCATTTGCATTGACATTCATAGTTTATATGTTGCTTACAGTTTTGTTAGTTCTGCATTTTTGTTCTGATTGCAAAACTCATAATTTATATTGTTCAAGTACTTATTTACGTTACCCGTCCTGTGAACATGCATGGAGTAAGGTTGAGTGTGCGTCAAATAGGGTTCAATGTGCATCAAATAAGGTTCCCTTAGCGTAAATTCGGCTTAGGTTTTAATGCGCCAAATTCTGCAGTTGCTGAAATTAATACTTGTAGCCGTGTTAAAATCACTCAACGCATTTACAGATATAAGGCGAAAAACTGTTGCAATGAAGAAAAAATCACCAGTCAAAAAATTGCCAATACGAGGAGGTAGATCGGTGAAAGATTATTTCCCAACAAAACAAAGAAATACAACCATAAATGATGCCGTTGATCAAAGTACGTTTAGTATGAAACTCTGTGTAGCTTCTTCACCTTTTTTCTATGTTGCCTTTCCATATTTTATCAAACATTGAGTTTCCATTGTTTCATGTTGACATGTTCAATTAACACTATATATGCATTAAACAAGCTGCCTCCCGGATACTATTTACTTTCACAGGTACTTCTGCCAAGGGTGTTACACCAGAACAAAGACCTCGTCGAACAAGTCCGCGTATCCAAGAAGTAGTAACCAAGGAAATGACATCAAATATGCCTTCTACTGACAACAATGGTGAGCATTTACCTTTACTAATGTATGAAGTAGCTTCGTAGTTGCATAAAAAACAATTCATGTGCAGTACCCAACTCTACTTCTTCTGATCCAAGTAGCTTTGTAGTAGCTTTGAAGGCTTGTGCTGAGACGGGTGCGTTGGAAATGGGGAGGAGGGTTCATTGAATTGTTGAAGAATTAGGGATTGGTGAAAGGGTTAATGTTTTAAAAGTTTTGGGGTTTAGTATGATTGCTTTTTACCCCGACTGCATTTAGCGAGATTAGGCCGTGATAACTGAAACTGGGGTTTAATACTAAGCTAATGCTTACTGCTTTCTTCATCAGTTTTTTTGTTGGTTGCTACTCATATGTGCATGGAATTTTGATCACATTAGTAATTTTGTACTTATCTCTTATGCAGATAATCCTCCCTGCACAAGCAGTACAGCAGTTGCAGCAGCAGACCAAATATCAAATCCTCAGCCTAGCAAGAACAAGCGAAAGGCTCCTGACAGCAGCAGTAATGTTGCTGCCAAACAAATGAGAAGCGGTAAAACAGCAGCAGGAGCAGACCCAATCCACCCATGTCAACCTACCAAGAACAAGAGGAAGGCTCCCGACAGCAGTTATGTTCCTGCCAAAACAAGGGTTAGGTCTGATCAGTATAAGCCTCTGCTGACCCGTATGAGTCCTTCGTTGATCACTAATCTGTTCAAGATGGACCCCTCTGAACAGCAAATTGAAGCCATCAAAAGTATGGGGTTCGGAGGTCTTTTGCAACTTCACTCCGAAGAAATCAATGGCCATTTGGCCAGATGGATTGTCGAAAACTTTAACCCTTTCGACTGTTCATTGATGGACCACAAGTTGGTGATATCAGATGAGGATGTCCATGTTGCAACGGGACTTCCTATGGGAGGTATTGATGTTGTTCCAGCCGGGATGTTTTCTAAAGACAAAGAGTACACAGAGGCTGTGAAGCATTATAGAGATCAATTCCCAACAGCCGATATTACGAAAAAAGAGCTCCTGGAAAAGATGATGGGGCAACGTGATGGCGGAGACGATTTCAAGAGGAATTTCCTCATCTATATCGTCAACATCATGTTGATGGGGGTAGTAGGTGATCATCCGAGCCCGAGAATCTTAAGCTGCATCTCAAATCTCGCTGATGTGCCTTCCATGAATTGGTGCAAATTTGCACGGTCAAATATGATTGACAATGTCATGTCTTGGAAGGCGGCTATAGCTACGTCCCCTAAGGCTTATTTTAAGGGGCCGATTCTGATTTTCCAAATGATCTACCTAGATCGAGTCGTGTTCATGACGAGAACAGTGGCGAGATCATTTCCATTGTGGGCAAATTGGACGGATGAGAAGATCCGAGAAAGGGTGACGTTGGAGAAGCATAAGGGGGTGGCTTTGGTAAGGGGTCTGTTGAACCAGCATTTGTATATGCTGGACCAATACTTGAGGCTCAACACGAGCCTCAACCTCAACCTGAAAATGAACATCAGTCCCTCCCTCAAGACGAGCCTCAACCTCAAGCTGAAACAGATGTTGAAGCTGAACCGCTTGATGATAAGAAAGAATCCATCAAGTATTTGGCGGAGACAGCTATTCGACTTGCAGATGCTTATGGTGAGTTCACCAAAGCCGTTAAAAAAGCTGAGTGTAAGGTTTCTGGTTTCTCAGTTGTCGCCCAAATGTCAAATTTGGCAGAGTCCTTGTATGAAGGCTTCTCCCTTTCACAGCAAAGTAGAGAAGAAGGTGAAAGGGAAGGTGAAAAAGTTGCTACTGATGCTGCTGGATCAGGTGACCAGGTGGTGGATGATGACAATGACAATGAAATAAAGAAGAGAAAGGAGGTGGGGGAAGTGGGGGAAGAGCTGAAGAAGGATAAGGGGGAAGAGGAGGAGCTGAAGAAGGATGAGGGGGCAGTGGAGGAGCTGCTGAATAAGGATGAAGGGGAGTTGAATCAGAGGGAATTCAATGGGCGTTCTGTAGATGATGAATTTTTAGCCGATCCGTCTGTCATGGCTGAATTAGAAGGACTCCTTAATGATGCATATGACCATGTCGGCAAAGTTTTTGAATCGCACCATGAAGATTTGAAGGAAAAAAAGGCAAAAGAAAAAGCGCTTCTCGAAGGACCATCTTTCAGCCTTTTTAGTGGTGATGATGCATTGTATACCTCTCAAGAGTTCCTTCAGTCGAGGATGGAGGCCATGCATTTAAGTGTTCCCCATGCAAGCACATCAACTATGCCACCTATTATTCATGCAAGCACATCAGACCCAATATCGCCAATTCTGATTTCGTCTCAACTATCCTCTCAAGAACCATCTCATGTTGTTATATCCTCTCAAGAAGCATTGGATTCGCCAGTAGAAGAGCCCCCAACTGCCCCCACAGATTATACAATGGAGACTCGGCAGATGGCTGCTAAGAGATGTCTTGTCTTACCTGCTGAGACTGTGCAAGCTAAGAGGGTGCAACCTAAGAGGTCTGTTGAGGTCGCTGATGTTTACCGGTCGCCTTTCTTTATAAGGAATGTGGACATGGTTCGTGGGTTGACTCAGTCGGAAAGACTAGTGGGAGACTATGCATTTCAAATGATTTAGTTGAAGAGTACGTATCATTCTTATATTTTTTAATCTGATTCAGCATATATGTATTATATCTTATTTGTCTGACACTAATGTTTCATTCTTTCATATCTGTATAGGGAGGTTTTGTTTTGCCATGCGGGGAAGACTCTCACACGAAGTCATATGAAGAGTTTGCTTCTTGGTGGTCAAGTTCATCCAGATGTCATTTCTATATGGTGTGATTATTTGAATGAGCTAAACAAATACAGAAATCGTAAATCCCCCTGCCGTCTATTTCTAACAGATACAACTGACGTAAGTTTCTCATTTAAAGTTCTATGTTCATTAAACAACATTGTACATGCATTAAACAGCACTCTATATTCATTAAACAACATTGTACATGCATTAAATAAGAATTCAATTATTACATGATTGTTTCACTAATATGGGTCACCTAATGTAATGAACAGATTGCAGCATTGGATCTCAACTTTGAAGACGTGAAGTTGGTAAGTCCTTGAAGATTCTTACATTACCGTGTGTAAACTGAGATGAAATGATCTAAACTGAAGACAAACAACAGATTACACAACAGAAATTCATTGTTGTGTTTGTTTTCATTGTCGTCCAGGTTTTGATTCCTATTGTTACTCCCTTGCCACTTCTTTTCTGTTACTATGTTGACAAGAACGTGCTAGATGTGATGCACTTGATGCCTTCGTCAACTGACTATCATCGCCAAGTTAAACCTGTGGTATGTCTTCAGATCTTTTGGCAATAAAGTGAGTTATTTTCGTCTAATCTTTGTGAGAGATTATTTACAATACATTACTTTTCTTTTATCAGGTGAACTTGTTGCTTACGCTTGAAAGTAGGATTCCAAAACTGGCGTCTGCATGGCTTTTGATGCCTACTTTGTATCTCCCGCACTGTGACATAGAAGTGGACTGTGATACTGGAATCTACCTCATGCGTCATACGGAGATGTACAACGGTGTTAAGGCACGCTTTGGTTCAAAGGTGGGCATGAGGATGTAAGTTTCTATCTCGTATTTCTAACTAAGTCTCATTGCAGTAGTAGGCTAGTAGCAATGCAGATGCATTAATTAGCTTTGTGGACACTGATGTTGATTTCTGTTGTTGATATTTTTCAGAGAGTTGATGTAAAACGTTACATTGTGAGGGTTTGCAATGAAATTATAACTTGCCAACACAACTCTAAATATGATGATGTGATTGCAGCAGCAAAGGCTTACAATCATGGCAGTCAGATTTGGTAAGTCTTGAAATTTTAACATTGTACTGTTTTCCGTTTTCCCCGTTAATCAATGGGCTTTTATTTTCCCTTTTTCTCAGTAATCAAGTGCCACAAGTTGAAAGCACAGATTTACAGTTGATCAACTATATTAGGGAAAATGCGGGAGATAAACAGTATGTTATAACTGACCATAATACAACTTTTTTAAAACTTCTGTTTTTTATCCACTCTTTGTTGTTCTGTGGTTTCTAATTACGACATGTGCATCATCAGTGAGGTCGTTGTAGACACCGATTGGCTGCAAGTAACCAAAGACGGGTTGCACACCTTGCTGCCTGGAAATTGGCTCATGGATATGGTTATTGATGCTGTTGGTGTTCATACAACGCTAGCAAACCCAAGTGTTGTGTATTTTCCAACAATAATAAGTGTATTCATCTTCCTTATTCAACCCATCTGCTTGTTTTTTTGTTTTTGAAATTACAAAGAAGTTTGATAGTTGAGTTGTTCTCAAATTTCAGGCAATTGTCCGTAAAACCGGGTTTCGAAGTCAGTACATCCGACTTTCCTATTTGCCCCGTGATCTAAGCACAGCCAAATGGGTAAATAAACATTCAATTTTTTTTCAAGGCTTAATGTTTAATTCAGGCCATTCACTGCCGACTTATATCATTCTTGACTTTGTAATATTTCAGGCTTTCTTTCCTTATTGTGTGGATAAAAATCATTGGTTTGCTTGTGTTACTGACTTCGAGAAAAGGATGAACTTCATACTTGACTCGAACCTGCCTAGGCGCCCTGATGTGAGACGTAAATTTTTAGTGGAGCAGGTATGATTTGTCTTGTATTGAGAACCCAGACTGACATTTAATTTCCCTCATTTAATGGCTTTTCTTGTACAATCACAATCACTCACTGTCTTGTTTTTGTATAGCTCCTGCCTGCTGTGGACATCATCACAAGGGATTTTCCGAGTTACTCAAGGTTGTTGGAGATGAAAGATTTTAAGTGGCAGTTTGTGAATGTGCCTCGACAAGATAACGGGTATGCTTGTGGAGGTCATATGTTGAAGTGGCTCGAAAATTTGTCTAATCAAGCATCATGGACTGATAAGCGTTCTTACGAGGTATAAATTTTTCTTCCTACTTTTGTAAACATTATTCAATATATTTTATTTCAAGCTTTTCAATATTTGTTGTCAAATGAAATTTATATGTAGGATTTGGATGAATATTGTACGAGTATGATTGCACGTCTCATGAAATGGGATCTAAACAAGAGAAAGGTAAATATCAAGATCTTTCGAATGCCTAATTTAAATTTTGCCTAATTTTATTCTTCTTTTCATTAGTTTCCGTCTCAGGTGAATTTTACGTAACGGTATTCCCCCCCCCCCCTTTTTTTGTAGGATTATCACTAGGTGTTATTTTCTAAACACTTGAGTCTAGTGATGTGCAAAGGGAGTGGCAGATGACTTAATCCAATATTCGAAATCCTAAGCCAAGCATTTTCTGCAATGTTTTTTTCGAGTGAGGTGCAAAGGAAGTAAACCATCAAGTCTTGAGAGTGCATATTAGATTCTTGGTACATAATTTATTCTAGAATATTTAATACACTACCAAGTCTTGAGAGTGGATATTAGATTTTTTGTACATAACTGTACTAATTCTGAATGTATAATAGATTTTGGGGAAAAAAAACATGTCACGAGGCAATGAAAATGATGAGATAAACGAATTTGAGCAGAAAAGCTCAAATATCTGTCTACGTGCATTAAAAATTGTTCCACGTGCATGATATGTCTGTATACGTGCATGAAATAAAGTCATTTATTCACACTACCCGTAACTTTTAATAACTAAACAAACAGGCCTATGAGCCCAATAAAAAAAGTTAAGAAGGCCCACTAGTAACCATTAAGACCAGGAAGTGGGTTATCACATTGGACCACTACATAAAATCGAGTTGGTCCTACTCTAGAGTTGGCCAATCTACGGGTCAAACTATGAGCCCAATAAAGTCATGACTTTATTTCATGCCTATGAGCCCAAATAAAGTCACACTTTATATAATTAAACAAACAGGCCTATGAGCCCAATTAAAAAAAGATAATAAGGCCCACTAGTAAACAAATACTAGGAAGTGGGTTATTACATTGGACCATTACATGAAATATCTGTCTACGTGCATTAAAAATTGTTCCACGTGCATGATATGTCTGTCTACGTGCATGAAATAAACGTGACCAAAAGCATGCTATTTATTGAATATCACAGTTAGCTACCTAATCGACATTTACGTTTGTATTGACTTTTTACGTTATCTAAATTTATTGCTTGCTTGCTTATATTTATTTACTGCTTACTTAAATTTATTACCTTGTTGATAAACATCTTAGCCATAAACAATGAAAACACACTCAAAGGGTGGGAAGGGTGGGAAGTTTTTGACTCTTTTCGCTATCAACGGATGTCGAACTTTGATTTTTCCCGAGTGCAACTCCTCAGCTATGACCATCCAGGGTGACTGATCACTACCATCTCAAGATAGCGACAAGAGACGGCAGTGATCAATCACCGTGGATGGTCATGGCTGAGGAGTTGAACCCGGGAAAAATCAAAGTTCGACATCCGTTGACAGCGAAAAGAGTCAAAAACTTCCCACACTTCCCACCCTTCGAGTGTGTTTTCATTATTTATAATGAAGAAGTTTATCCACAAGGTAATAAAATTAACCAAGCAGTAAATAAATATAAGCAAGCAGCAGTAATAAATTTAGATAACGTAAAAAGTCAATACAAACGTAAATGTCGATTAGATAGCTAAGTTGCACACCTTGCTAAAATGTCGAAAGAAAATTAATTACAGCCCTAAATAATTCTAATATATTAGTCATCCGAGAGTACGAGACCGCCAATCCACGCTCCGAACAAAATTGTGACAGCCCTCTTTGTCCAAAACAGTTACTGGTAATATGGTCCTGCAAGACTTTAAAAAAGAAACTAGTTAAATGTTGAGCAACATCAAATGTCCCTCAAACTAATTTGACGCAAACAGAAACACAAAGACGAGATTGAAGACCCTACCAAAAACACGGTATGTAGGAATCTGAAAAAAAAAACTCAAACACTATGCTATCAAACCATAACAAGTTAATAGTAATACCTCAAAGATGCATTCACTAGAAAGCAAAGTAATACAGAAGCAGAATTAATGTTGCTGGTGTTTGAAAAACGGGGAGATGAATCCAGAATGTAGTAATAACGAAGTGTAAGCCATTTTTTACCCAACAAATGAGACTAAAACAAGAAGAATAGCTCGATCTATTTAGTCACTGCTTACCTATTGTGTCTGCTCATCCTCGGTTGTCCTTCGGTCACAATTCCTGCTGTCATGGTTCGCCATCTCCCCACAAGCCCTGCATTTTCTTAGTGATTTCTTCTTCACTTCCCCTGCTCGTTCTCTCTGTGAGATCATCCTTTTCCCTGAACCTTTATTTTTGCACTGTCTTGGAGGCAAAACAGTAATTTCAGTAGGCCTGCTTGTTCCTAAAAGCATCCCAATTTCAGCATTCTTGTCCTTTCCCTTTGCACTACCAATATTGCTGCCACTTTCATCAGGCGCAATTTTGACCCTTTCCTTGAACTCACGCAAAATCCCAAGCAACTCATCACAATGCACCGGACTTTGTTCAACAAGTGCCACGCAACCAAACAACTCTGACCATAACTCTCCTACTTTGTTTTTCTGTACATCCATTGATGTACAGTCAGCAAGCAACTGGCCATTAGGGCCGACGATTGGTTTGCAGGTTGCTAGTTTGCTCCACCGACTAAGTAGGAAGTCACTTGGAACTTTCTGAATTCCCCGATCTTTAAGGACACACAGAGCATGTCGACAAAGTATTCCATGTCGTTCAAACTTCTTGCAAGTGCACACTGTTGCAGAATCATCCTGACCAAAACCAACCTTATACGTTTTCTTAGTGGCATGATATATGATCTCTATGTATACAATTGGAAGGGTTGGATCTTTTTCTTTATCCCCAACACCACATGAGAAGTAAGCTGCTTCGACTTCCTTTTGAAACTCACGGAAGATTGTTGGAGTGTAGAATTCTGATGCATTCTTTTCTAGGGCTACTTTAGTCAACAAGTGGGGGAATGAGTTCTTTGATTGTGCAATGAGTTTCGATTGAGTCCATCTTTGTGCATCCATCGCACTCTCAAACCTCATCCAAAACTCAACTAGGGTTAAATTAGGATTAGTGAAGTTGCTGAAAAAGTGGTTTTCTGACTCGGACCTCGAGGTGGTTCTCATCAGACCTCCTAAACATAGGTCGCGGAAATAAGCTGGAATCCACCTATCTCTAATCTTAAACTTATCCGTAAGCCACTCATTATCCGACAACCCATGAGCCTCAACTATTTATGTCCATCTTTCCTCAAATTCAGCCGGCTCCAAATCGTCACTCCAGACACACCGGTTTATCTCTTTCAAAAACTCGGTATCTTTACAAACTAAAGGTACTACTTTCTCAGGAAGTTTTTTTAAGATATGCCACATGCAATATCTATGTTGCACTTTTTCTCCCCATGCAATATTCATTCCTTCCTCTATACCCAAATCTTCATCCGTAATCACACAAACGGGATGATGACCACCCATCGCCTCTACAAATCTAGTAAAAAGCCATGCAAATGATTCCTTACTCTCATTAAAAGAAGTCCAGCCCCAAATTTCACACACCTCTTATGATTATCCACCCCCGTGAAAGGTGCAAAAATGATCCTATATTTATTTTTTCTAAAGGTGGTATCGAAAGAGGTGATGTCTCCAAAGATCAAATAGTTTTTAATGCTAATAGGGTCAGCCCAAAATACGTGTGACAATCGACCTAAATCATCAACCTCAAAATCAAAGTAAAATGAGGGACACATGTGTTTGGTCTTCATAAAATGCTCAATAAGCATTTGAGCATCCCCCTCAGACAAATAATTTTTTATATCTCTTGAAAAATTCTTAAAATCTTCCAATGACGCACCCACATTCTTGTAACCCCTAACATACTCCTTAAATAACCTATAAGACTTAACTGGTCCAATGTTATTTTTGGAGTTATCAATTATCATTTTCTTGTGAAATATACTTAATTCCCTTGTTTGGGTCAAATGTACCATTGTTGTAGGTGTTTGTGGCATATGATTATGACCTTCATGAAAATCATAAATTTGGTATTTACCAATATCAGGACCTTCATTCATAATTCGCTTAAACTTAATACAAGAAGGACATTTTATCCTAGTCCCTTGCCTCCGGTGATTTTTCCCTTGGGGTTGACATACTCCAGCCTTATTACAGACGCATTTCTTATGGGTAATGACACCATTTTTAGACTTTTGGGAGCTTAACCTAGTAACAAATCCACATTCTTTAGCATATGTCTCAAAAAACTCAACACCCAAGTCAAGCGTATCGAACAGCATACCAATAACAGGCTTAAGATGGATGGCACACTCAAAAATCCGATTCGTGTTGCTTGAAGAACCTTCTGCTGCCTCCTCGTCCTCTGGCTGTGGCTGCTCTACAGGCTGCTCTACAGGCTGCTCTACTACGATACCTGCATATGTGGTGCAATTAAAGTAAGAAAGATGAAGGGAGGTGCAAAAATATGAATTACACTCTCACAAAATAGTGTTAGTGCTGCTGGATAATCCAAGTACACTCCCCCCTGACCATAAACTGTAACACCCGGGACAAATTTTGAGGCACAACGAGGACGTTGTGTTCTTTGAGTGGGGGAGTTTGTAACACCCCAAGAGTATGAGAGAAAAAGTTGTCCCACATCGGAAGAATGTGAGGCTTGTGATATGTTTATAATAACTTCCACCTACCACTTAGTAACAAGGCCTTGTGCTTTTGGGCTTAAGTGAGGACAAGTATTTGGCCCAAAAGGTACACATCCCATCTTATTGGGTGCGTGTTACGACGGTGGTGGGTCGGGTTGTTACAAATGGTATCAGAGCGACCCTGCGACCGTGTGGTGAGCCTGTGGTCGGGAGTACCCGGGTCACACACCTAGCGGGGGAGGATTCTGGCCCTGGTTGTGGTCAAGTTTGAGGCACAACGAGGACGTTGTGTTCTTTAAGTGGGGGAGTTTGTAACACCCCATGAGTATGAGAGGAGATTTGTCCCACATCGGTAGAATGTGAGGATTGTGATATATTTATAATAGCTTCCACCCACCACATAGTAACAAGGCCTTGTGCTTTTGGGCTTAAGTGAGGACAATTAACGGGCCCAAAAGTGCACACTCATCTTATTGGGTCTGTGTTACGACGGTGGCGGGTCGGGGTGTTACACCTTGAGTAGGAAATCTGTTCATGCCTTGATTTGTGCCAGATCAAGGGTAAGACTGCTCAGTGAGTTGGGAGAAATGGGGATTTACATGATTCGAAAAGGGGATACTCTTAGCGATCTAACGGTAGAACCAGAATTGTATGGTGAAATCAGGGAGTTGCAGAAAGGAGATTTAAGGATTCAGAAGTGGCGAGGGATGATCGAAGGTAGTGATAGAGGGACCGAATCCAAATTCAGTGTCCATGATGATGGTAGCCTGAGATTCAGTGGGAGATGGTGTGTTCTAGACGATGTCGAATTGAAAAAGAAAATCTTAACTGAAGCTCACGCTACGCCTTATTCTGTTCACCCAGGGGGCGATAAGCTATACAAAGACCTCAAGAAGACCTTTTGGTGGCCTAATATGAAAAAGGAAGTGGCCGAGTTCGTATCGCGATGTTTGACATGTCAGAGGGTAAAAGGTGAGCACAAGAGACCACAGGGGAAGATCCAACCGCTGGATGTACCTGAATGGAAGTGGGAGAGTATTTCTATGGATTTCATTGTGGGGTTACCTCGCACTCAGAAGGGCAACAATATGATCTGGGTAATCGTGGATAGATTGACCAAGTCCGCTCATTTCATTCCAATGAAGGATACCTGGAGTAAGGCTGAATTGGCAAGGTCCTATGTGCAGAACGTGGTCAAGTTGCATGGAGTTCCTAAGGATATTGTTTCTGATCGCGACTCGAGATTTATCTCCAGATTTTGGCAGGAGCTGCAAGCCGCGTTGGGCACACAGTTAAAGATGAGTACGGCTTTTCATCCAGCTACGGATGCCAGACCGAGAGGACTATCCAAACCCTGGAGGATATGTTGAGAGCTTGCGTGTTGGAATTCGGGGGATCATGGGAAGACCGACTGGGGTTGATAGAGTTCTCTTATAATAATAGCTACCACGCCAGTATTGATATGGCTCCATTTGAAGCATTGTACGGGAGGAAGTGCCGGAGTCCTGTGTGCTGGGATGATCGAGCTGACGCTGTGGTTTTGGGTCCGGAAATGATTCAGGAGATGGTTGAAAAAGTTCAGGTAATTCGACAGAGAATGAGGGCCGCTCAGGACAGACCTCAAGAGAAGTGACATTTCCTTTGAGGTGGGCGAGAAGGTATTACTTAAGGTATCTCCTATGAAGGGTGTAATGAGGTTCGGAAAGCGAGGTAAATTGAGTCAAAAGTTTATTGGACCATTTGAGATTTTGGACAGGGTTGGTGAGGTGGCATATCGATTAGCTTTACCATCAGCTCTCTCCCGGGTCCATAATGTGTTCCATGTATCCTAGTTAAGGAAGTATTTGAGTGATCCCTCACATGTGTTGAGCCATGAGGTGATTGAGGTAGATGAGCAACTTACTTATGTTGAGCTTCCGAAGGAGATTCTGGATAGGAAGGTTCAAAAGACGCGGAATGGCGAGACGGTGTTAGTAAAGGTCTTATGGACCAATCATAACACGGAGGAAGCTACTTGGGAGTCTGAGGCGTCCATGAAGGAGCGTTATCCGCAGCTATTCGTTTGAGGTAAGTTACGAGGACGTAACTTTTTCTTTTAGTGGGGTAGAATGTAACATTCCATATATTTTAACATGTTTTAGCATGTTGAGAGTTATGTGCCGACTTTAGGAGTGGGTGAACTTCATTTTAAGGGGGGAAGACTGTAATAACCCGAATTTTATTATTTAAAATAGTGGTTTCGTGGGTTATTTATGATCGAGCGATGAGTTATTGTGATTAGATAGTCGTTTTATAAGCTTGTGCATACTCGTTTTGTTGGGTGATTTTCGTACTACTGTGGGATTCGAGTTGGGGACCTAAGCACCTAATAGCAATGTATGTGGCATGGTGATAGTGTGGTTCGAACTTGGGACCTGTTGTCACCCTACACTGGGCCTCGATTGGCGTGACAACAGACCAAGCCCACACGGAAATTCAAAATAACCAGCAACTATGTCTCAGCCGCCTTATATATACCATGGGATTCTGTGCACTAAACCCTAACCAAACACAACTCTGACTTCACAAAACCCTAGCCGACAGTTTGGAGAAGAGGAACAACTTGCTCACGGTGGTAGAGGGTGGTCCTAGGGTTGCTCGAAGTGGTCAAGAATCTGGTATGGTCACCTCATTTGTTTTAAATGCAGTTTAAGCACGTAGTTTTACCATCGGTTTAGAGGGATGCATACACGTTTTCTTATTGTTATTTTCACGTTTATTTATTCTATGATATAGAGTGATTATATGTGTCCATAGTTGTCGTGTCGTTGGTTGTCTCAGTACATGTCGAAGGTGTCAAAAATGGTGTCAGGGAAGGGGTGTGAAACGGTCTCAAACAGGGGGTTGGTTCAGAGGTGTTTTGGAGTCGGTTTTAGATCTGTTCATGTAGTTTGTTGTTATGGGTTTTTGAGTCATGACACTGGTGGTTGTAAGGGGGTTCTCGTGGTGGTAGTCTCAGGGCTCGGCGGTGTCAGATCGTGGTGGTACAGGGCAGTTTGACAAGGGTGGTCGAGAGGTGTGTCTGTCTTAGTCCAGGTCTGGTTGTTTTGGAACGTGTACAGGGGTGTTTGGGAGTGGTGGCATTGATGACTCGGGGGAGGTCAGTGCAATGTCACCACCGTGTCTGGAGTTTGGAGTCTGGAGATGGTCTGGGTGGTCACGGCTGGTGGTAGTCATGGCGGGGTTGGTGTCGAGGAGAGGGTTAAAGTAGGGTGGTCAGAGTCGTGGGTGAGGAACCAGGCCTGATCAGGGCTCTGGTTCAGATCACCGGTGAGGGTCGGTCAGGTGGCCGGTGGTCGTGGTGGTGGAAGGAAGTCCAGGGGTGTGTGTCGGTGGTTGGCGGTGGTAGTAGAGCGTGGTACGGTGGCTAGGAAGGCGGTGGTTTACGGGTTGCTTACACGGGTGTTGGGGGCTGTTTTGGGTACTTCGGTTTTATTATTATTATTATTATTATTATTATTATTATTATTATTATTATTATTATTATTATTATTATTATTATTATTATTATTATTATTATTATAGTTGATTGTGTTATTAGTATTATTAATGGTAATATATATCTTCATTAATATGGCATATTGATAAGTATTATGGGAAAGTTTTGATATGCTTATAATGAATATTTATGAGTAGTTTGAATTTCAAATTTAAAGTTGCCATGATTGGAAGTTACCTAATCTAGAAGTTTCTATATTTGGGAGGCGCCTTTTAAGGAAAGTTCTATATTTAGTAAGTCGTATTTGCATCACGTAACTTAGGGAGTCTTATTAAGCATGCGCATTACAAGGTTAGGGAACCTTATTATTTATGTTATTTATGTTTAGGTGGTGGTTTCCGCGTGGAACACTTTTAGTAGCCGTTGCTCACTTGCCATTTCCTTCTGCGATTTTGAGGTAGGGGAATATCTGTGTTGTAATTTTGATCTGACATGAGAACATTGTATTTGGATGACATATATATATCTTTATTGTATGATATAACATGATTGAATGAGGATTGATTATTGTGGAGAACGGGTCTTGTGATAAAAGGGTGTTGTGATATGGGACTTGTGATATGGCCATGGGAGGTGTGGTGTGTGTTGGAGATGGGGTGTGTTGGAGATGTGGTGGTTGTGGAGGAGCTGGAGGAGTTATTGCGATTGTTTATTCATGTTGCGATTATATTACCTACTCAACCTCGTGTTGACCCTTTCTATTTGTTTGATTGTGTCTGCGTTGATCCAATTTATTGGGGAGCAGAATGACAGGTTAAGACTGGTGCATACTGGAAGGGTGGAGAGGAAACGGACCAGACCAGTTTTGTTATAGCTCAGTTTTTATAGTTTCCGACATGTCGAACACTTAGTTTTTTTTTTATAAACGATTGCGCGCTAAAACCATCCCAAAATCTGTATTTTAAATTTGATATAGATTTATTGAAACATACCACTACTCTTGTAATATTATACGTCGTACTATCCTTCCATGATTCATGAAGTACACAGTCTAGTACATCAATCTTCTTTCCTAACATGTCGACAGTCATGCAAAAGAAGTGTCTTCCATCATACAGCGGGATAAAAAACAGGTCTGCCTCAATATTGCACACCAGGTTTTCAGCTATAAACTTATCCCAACTCTGAAACAGACTGTTAGTCTGTGTATCAACCTGTGTACCATTGCTTTCTGTTTCAACCAGAGCATTGACATCATCCTGACATTTACAATCACAGTAAGATACAATTTAAATCACAGTAATAGTAACAAGGAATTCACAATAACATACTGACTCAATCACTGTAACATACAATCTAAATCACAGTAACAACAACATGAAATTCACAATAACATACCTAGTCAATCACAGTAACAAACAATTTCAGTCACAGTAACATACAATATAAATCACAGTAACATACTGAATTAATCACTGTAATAGACATTTAAAATCAAGTTAACAACATGAAATTCACCATAACATATTTAGTCAATCACAGCAACATACAATTTAAATCACTGTAACATACATTTAAAATCACAGTAACAACATGAAATTAGGTCTGACTGCTTACCATGTGATTTATTCCAAAAAACATAATTGGTCTCAGTATGTGCTATATTGTTCAGTAGAACAGCCCAACATTCCACGACATTCGGGTTTAGATGTACTGTTGGCAGCAACGTTTGTATATCCTCCCTCGTCAAACTTTTTTGTGCATTATAAACGACCACGGGTTCACTGTTAAAATATATTGTGGTTAACATCTTTATACATGTTAAATTATATTTCTTTTAAAGTAGATAAGATTTAGTTTTACATTACCTCTGATCAAATGTGTAGTCGTCCAGGAGGCAATAATCAACCACTTCCTTCCTCATGCCCAACATTAAAGACAACCGTGCTTTATTATTTCTCATAAATTTTGACAGAAGTAAGGAATTAGGTTCTGCTTCTCCGCAGTATAAGGTGCAGCCAATGCCATCTGATGTCCCCTTCATGCGACTGCCCAATACTGATATAGGTGTCTTCAGATATTCATCACAGCTGTTGTGGTCCTTCGCTTTCGGTGTTGACCATAAACGTTCCTGCTCAACTCCTGCTTTTCAATTCGTGCAAACAAAACATTTATCATTTACCGTTTGCATCAAAATGTAAGCAAAAATAATTTGTATCACAACAAATTTTACTAGTCACTTACTCTTTGCTTCCCCTTCAGCTATTTTCCTACGCTTCTCAACAAGCATAGGCAGTAAAGTTTCTCTTTGAGGTCTAATTTCGTCAACTTTTTCCATCAGTTTATCTCTTGTAGTGTTCAGCTCACTCATAACAAGTATCGCTAATATCTCTGCTCGATACATAATCCTCGTTGTGGCATTTCCAAGGTCACAATTAAAAGGCTTGCCGATGTAAAATATCATGTGAAACATCAGAAACACTCCACAGTCGACATTGTCATCCAAATCTGTAGAATTCCACTTGAATTCCACGTTCCTCATTGGAAAACTCTTAACCCTTTCGCCTTTTGCATGACCCTTTTTCATCCAGAAATGTTCCAAACATATGGGCCTGCATCACAACAAAATATACATTTCAGATACCTTTTTTACCGAGCACGCAATAAATATATCAAATTTAGAAATTGCAAAAGCCACACGAAACGTACTGTTATCATCGCCATGTCCACGAACTCATTTTCTGTAAAGACCCCTCCATACTCTCTGTTGTCTAAGTAGTCAATCGTCTGGTCAATGAAATTTATGCAAGCACAAAAGAAGTGCTTCTTAAATAACATTGGAATGTATACCTACGAAAACATTAATAAACAATGTATTTTAGATGTTTTTGCAGTTGGCCAATCTAATACTTGGTCATTTGTAAAAACTGCTCCCATATTTTTTCTTACCATTTGAGAATCCCATTTCAATGGACGCTTGCAACACTGCTCCCATCCTTTCCATGCATTAAATACTTCTTGTAAATATTCTGCTTTTTTGTCATCTTTGGCTGTCATTAAGTTCATGACTTGTTCCTGAAATATAAATTTTGTAACAATAAAATAAACAGTATAACAGACAATTTATATTACTATAACATGTATTAAACCTTCAGAATAACATACAACATGTTACAGTGTAACACAAAACTTTAACTACTGTAACATCAATAAACCTTCAGAGTAACATACCATATGATTAATCCCCATGTATAATCTGGATGGGTCATCAACCATCACCTTCGTCTCAGCCATTTCATTAAGCATAATTGACCAACATTCTAAGACTGATGTTGTTATCAACTCATCCGCCATCATACTTTTTGCATCATCCTTTGCCATAAAGTGCAACAATCCATATGTTTGTAGTCTCTCACTGTAAAAAAAAACATTTTAAGATGCAAACATGCAAATGTCCATGATAAAAATATACAATATATATACTAATGTAACCAGTTCAAATGTGTACTTACTCATTCACGTAGTTATGGTCTGTTAGATAACAGTAATCGACCACCTCTTTCCTTAGTCGAAGTAGAGGACTCATCAACTCACTATGGTGAATCATGTACTGCGACAACAGAATAACTTTGTCTTGTTCATATCCACATTCCAGTAAACACCCGAAATCATAGTCCACCAGCGACATACAATCTTCTTCCTTAGTCGTTGTGTGAAGTAGAAAACAATGCATATCATCTTCTTTGTCTTCGTTGTCGTCTTCGTTGTCGTCTTCGTTGTCGTCTTCGGTGTCGTCTTCGGTGTTGTCTGAATTTTCATTGTTGTTTTCTTCTGCCTCAATGCTTGGACTCTTTACCATGTATGCACGCTGAGCCACATTATCATACACGTAGCTGAAATCGCTACTGTTTGTAACATGTGTAGTCTGCCCCTCGTCCTTGTCTGATGTCTGCTCAGTAGCCGTCCATTTCTCCTTTGCAGTATCTTTTCCAACTTCCTTTGCTATGCTTAGAACGATTTCTTCTAAGCCTTTTCCATTATTATCTTGCCAGTCGTTCGTCTTTGTGGCATTTTGTTCTTTTTCTTCAAAGGAGTTATCGTATGCATTTAGTAACTCTTCAAACTCTTCAAAAGAAGGTATAGAAAGGCTTTGGGCATGTTTCGTCCTCTTCACCAGCTCGTCCATATAAGCATGGAAAATAGGGTTGTTGTACAGTTGCTGAGTTTCTGTCGGAGCAGCCGGTGTACTCGACGCTGCATTTCTTTCATCAGCGACACCTGATTTTGACCCTACTTTTTGCCTAAAGATGTTCATACGATTAATATTTCTAGCATAGAAAAGGTCAGAATCCCTTTTCATCTCAAGGAAAAGCAAATGAATGTCCTGCAAAACAGTACATGCATATAAATGTTAGTGCTATTTAACTTTTTCACAGATTTGACATTACAATAACAACCATTTTAAATGAACTTACATCAATGGCCCTCTTCTTTAGCTGGTCGTCTGATTCAATCCCTCGAGGTAGTTCCATTGTTACATACACTTTCTCTCTCTGAAGTGCAGTTCCCCGACTTCCATCCTTTTTAGAAATAGCTTCTGGTTTGCCCCCACAAATTTGATATATTGTCTTTGTTATTGTCCCACCTCCCAAGCATCCTACTTGTTTCTCATCACGTACCCTTTTCTTCAGCTTGTCATCTGTCCAATGCTGTATTAGTGGGAGTTCAGTTGGCTGCACGTCTCCTTTAAACTCTGTTCTATGCATGTATGCCAGCATCAGGAACAATGTGCATCCACACAAGTTCTTAACACCAGCTTTAAACTCTGTAACCGCTGTAACCAACTTATCAAACACGTATTTGCACCAATCTAGATGTCTGATTTGCGCAACATCTTCGACAACGTTAAACAGCTTGAAGTCTAGTATATGGCTCTTGTTTGGTGCTAAGAAGGTGCACATACTGTAGAGCACAAACATCCGCTTAAAGTCATCTCTACTATCAGTTGTTCGCCTTAATTTGTCAGATAAGTCGTTCATCTTAATCATCTCTGTTATTTCTCCTAAGCCAAACCTTCTACGCCACTGTTCTTTCAAAGGTTCTTGTGCTGACTGTTTACAACGACCAATTGGTGTAAACTCTACTTCGTTACCTTCCTTAGGTAACATGAAAAAGTCATAAACGTCATGCTTATTCAGAATAAATTCCTTTGTTGTAGAAACTTTGAACATGAAGTTGTTTTGGTTGAATGCATGTATCACCCATTTTAATATACCCTTTGGTAATTCTGTTATTTTCAATTCTAACAAGCCCTCAAAACCGATCTCTTCAACTACTTTTTTCTGGTCATCTGTGAAGTTGTTCATAATTTCAACCAAAGTTGTTGATCGACATTTAACTACAAATTCAACAAGCCTGCCACATAAACTATATATATTACAAAACAATAACAGTAACAACAACATCATTTAACAACAATAAGAAGAACAATGACACCAAAAACAACGACACCAATAATAACAACGACGATGACAACAACAACAACAGTAACAATGACAAATTTAGTAACTGTACCATGCTACTAAATATTGATGTAACATACACACAGAATAACAGTAACATGCAAATTAAGTAACTGTAACATGCGAATAACAATTTATGTATACATACACACTGAATAAGTGTAACATACACACTGAATAAGTGTAACATGCACAATAGGTTACAGTAACAGATTTAAATAACCCAAAATGAACTTAAATCTATTAGGAATGATACATACTTTTGTTTCCTTTTTTTTGCAGCTTTATCAACGATTTCCATTTCACCTTTCTTCGAAGTCACTTTCTGTTTCTTCCAACTGGAAATAAGATCTTCATCTTCTACTTCGTTGATTTTCCTTTTTAACTTCTTTTTTTCGGACTTGAAGCTTTGTTTTTAATCTTTTTTGCCATTATTCTTGTACGATTCCTGCATTTTGTTGTAAATATGTATCAATTCATCATTATAACATCACAACTTTCCTAAATTATGTGCGTTTATATATGTACAGAAAAACAATCAGAATTAAAGTTTTAAAAAAAGAAGTTTATACATAATGAAAAAGAGATTCAAATTTCGAGTTTTACTTACGATTGATCTCAATCAAGTGATTTTGTTCCTGGATTGACGATGCAAATTATTATTACAACAATTTTTCGATTTTAGGGTTTTAGTGTTTATTAGGAGAGATAAAGAGGAGAGAGAAGTTGAAAAACAGTTTTTTTGAAACAGTGATTTTTTGACGGTTTTGTTCAACCCAAAGTCTTACAAGTCAATGCAACGTGGCATTATCCTGTGCGTCCATTTGTTTAGATTGGACGGTCTGAAATGTTAGGACGGACTCATTTAAAACCCTAGACTCACCAGATCTCCGTTGTATATATATATATATATATATCCGTTTGGAATTAGGAATTAGGAATCAGAATTAGGTAGTGGTATGGAAATGGAATACCATACCTAATATTTAGGGATGGCAACGGGTCGGATCTGGTTCCGATCCAGCAGGATACAGATCCAGATCCGCATTGCATAATGTATACCATGGATCCATATCCAATCCGGATCCAATAGGTCCAAATATGTGAGATTCAGATTCAACGGATTCGGGTTCGTTATGGGTCCAAGTTTCTAGTCCAAAATTATTTTGAAAAAAAATTCACGAGTCATATATTGTTGATATCCATTTTCCGAAATACAATAAAATGAAAAAATAGTTATCTAGTAGTGTAGCAATAATGTTTAACCAAATAGTACAACTAGTTGTTAGTAATGACCAGGTAATCCAAACACAGATCAAGAAACAAAATAACTAAGACGTGCCAAAAGACGTATTTATATTGAGCTACTGCGGTATATTAAACGGTTTGGATGTGAAGTGAAGATGAGGGAAGAACAAGGGGAGAAATGAAAGCTAGAGAGTGAAGCGTTTTGTACATTTTCTAAATTAATCAAAGACTGCAGCCATTTTTTTTTTTCAAAACTTGATGTTTTTACTATGAAAACGGGTCCAACGTCGGATCCTGGTCTGCGTAGAAAGATCCGAATCCAGATCCATTTTAAAACTAGTGGATTCAGATCCGGCCCGGATCAAACGGGTCTGGAAAATAGGATCAGCGTCGGGTCTTACGGATCTGGACCGGATCCAATATTCATTGTCATCCCTAATTAATACCGTGTGTTTGTTTCAATTGTAGATGATACGGGTTTGTAAATAAGTTAGAGTAAAATATGTAAAATCTAATACTTTAAATAATAATTTTAACATATAAAATCATGAAAATAAAAATTTTATCAAATAATTATATAAAATGTTTTGTTTACGATATGTCTTAATATTCCTCACGGGTTTGTTTACATCCTTGCTTCAATTCTTAAACATCAAAAGTTACAATACTACCTTACAAAATGTTCACTAAAACTTGAGAGAAACGGTCTTTCAATAAATTATTGAGAGACCCTTCTTTTGAACCCTTTTATTTGTATTTCGTGACCCTTTTGTCATTGATCGTACCAGAGTAATTTCGTACATATTTACATAAATAAATGTACTCATTTTATCTTTAATCCTGTTTTGTACCTATTTTCCTACCTTTCGTACCATTTTTTCTTAAATTTGTACAATAGTCTCTCAATAAGGCTTATTGAAAGGCGGTCTCTCAATAGACCTATTGCAAAATGTTATATTCAATTACTAAACATCTAACTAAATACAAATCATATACTTCTCTAATGCAAAAGCCAAAAAGCGGACATGGCATCACAAATTTTCATTTTAGTATGACGTGTCATTATATTAATTAGAGTAAATGAAAAGAGAAAAAACACAGTCAACTATTGAAATAAAAAAAACGAATCTGACATATTGAATTGGATAAGAAATATTCCATATTCAAAATGGAATATTCACCATTTGGCTAAGATATTATTTTTTTTAAATTAATTTTATTCTTTTAATTATGAATTTTTTTCAAATTCAATATGTCAAATGCTAAGATTGTGGAGATTATGTATACTAAAATGAGTTATAGTAGTAAATTAATCCTAAAATTCTAAATTTCTCAAAACACTATAAGAGAATCACTAGAAATAACATAAAAATGCAACCGAGTCATCTTCTTGACTTCATCCTTCACAAATTTTCATTTTAGTATGACGTATCACTATATTAGAGATATTGAAAAGAGAAAAAACACAGTTAACTATTGAAATAAAAAACGAATCTGACATATTGAATCGGATTAGAATATTTCATATTCAAAATGAAATATTCACCATTTGGCTAGGATATTACGTTTTTAAAATTAATTTGATTCTTTTAACTATGGAGATTTTTCAAAATCAATATGTCAAATGCTAAAATTGTGGAGATTATATATATACTAAAATGAGTTATACTCCCTCCGTCTCGATCAATTGTTATCTATTGCTTTTTACACAAAGATTAAGAAAAGAAGTATGAATGAATTTGCACCACGCAAATCACATGACCCCACATGCAATGAAATGTGTCCACAAAAGGTTGCCAAAAATGGAAATAGATAACAATTCAATGATACACCCCAAAATGGAAATAGATAACTATTGACCGGAACGGAGAGAGTATTAGGCCATGGTCTTTTGGACTTCAAGTCAGTTAATTTAAGTTCACTTCAGATCCTATAAGTTCAGTTCAGTTCAGTTCCTATAAGTTCAGTTCAGTTCCTATAAGTTCAGTTCAGTTCAGATCCTATAAGGCCCTGTTCTTTCTGGCTTATTTTCAGCTCTATTCAGTTCAGTTCAGCTCTATTCAGTTCAGTTCAGTTCAGTTCAGTTCAGCTCAATTCAGTTCAGCTCAGCTCTATTCAGTTCAGCTCAATTCAGTTCAGCTCAGCTTCATTCAGTTCAGTTCAGTTCAGTTCCTATAAGTCCAGTTCAGTTCTTATAAGTTCAGTTCAGTTCAGTTCAGTTCCTATAAGTTCAGTTCAGTTCCTATAAGTTCAGTTCAGTTCAGTTCAACTCATATAAACTCAATTCAAAAAGCTATATACGAAGTATTATTTTAACAACCGATAAAAAAACATTTCCTTTAATTATTCGATACACATTATTTTGTTTTAAAAAACAAGAACAAATTATTAATAATTGTATCCGTTTTTACTATTTCATTAATATCAAACGATCTTACATATACTCACCCTAATGCCATATGCCCGAATACAAGTATAGACCGCCCAAAGAAATGGTAGAATACTTCAACTATCGACATTCATCATCGAGAATGAAAGTTCAAATGACGTTTGGTCCATTAAAGAAAAGGTGGAAGGTGTTAAAAATCATGCCCCAAATATCATATAAGTATCAAATATCGATTATTGTTTCTACATTCACCCTCCTAATTTTATAAGAATGCACTCTCTTGGAATTATACAACATGATGTGAACATTTAAGGAACATTAAATTCGGGCATGTTTGATAAAAGCGGAAGACGGCCGTGTATAAGGTACGAAGCAACTTAGTCAAAAATATTTGGCGAGGCTATAGATTCTTTGTCGACAGTGATATTGATAATGAAGATGAAGTAGATGAGGATTGTGATAATATGGAAATAAATAGTTAGAAAAAATTGTAATATGTGGATTATTTTTTATCGTAATGTAATCGTAGTATAATGTAAGAATAATGAACAAACCATTGTATATAGAGTAGAAAATATTCTATATTACCTTGTGTTTTAAACTATTTTTTATTAATGTCTTCTCTTGGATAATAATAATAATAATAATAATAATAATAATAATAATAATAATAATAATAGTTAACTTAAATTAAATTAAGTTAATTAAGTTCGGATCTTATAAATTCAGTTCAGTTCATATCTTATAAATTCAGTTCAGTTCAGATCCTATAAGTGCAGTTCAGATCCTATAAGTTCAGTTCAGTTCCTATAAGTTCAGTTCAGTTCCTATAAGTTCAGTTCAGTTCAGTTCTTATAAGTTCAGTTCAGTTCAGTTCCTATAAGTTCAGTTCAGATCCTATAAGTTCAGTTCAGTTCAGTTCAGTTTCAGTCCAAAAGAACAGGGTCTTAGTAAACTAATCCTAAAATTCTTAAGATCTCAAAACACTATAAGAGAATCACTAGAAATAAAATACAAATGCAACCGAGTCATCTCCATGACTCCATCTTTCACCGTTCACAAAAATCAAGAGCAATTTTAAGAATTATGTTATGGCTTTCAACTGCCTTCCCGTTGTCATGTGTCACTTGACCGCCGATATGCTTACTACAAAGATTGTTATACGCGTGGTACACATTTGGAAAAAAAGGCACTACGATAAAGAAAACTTTACCGTTACAGATGTTTTTATTATATTGGTATGTATCACATCTTTTACCTTTAAGAGGATTCACTTTAATAACAAAACTACTTATTTAATATAGTAAATGAGTGGTCGCTTAATAAAGTTGGATTGTTTTATATGAAGATATTATGATAAATAGGTTTATGAAAATTCGATATTAGGAAAGTTATTAGGAAATTGTAGTATATTATATTGTAGTTTATTAGCAATAGGTTTACCATAACCTTAGGGAGTTGTTTAGTATATATAGACATGTATAGCTTGTAATTTATTCACCAATTAATAGAATAATCATTCAATCAAACTTCTCATGGTATCAGAGCTAGGTTTTACAAAAAAAAAAGAGGGCACAGGAAGAAGGAAGTCGACACAACAATGTCGAAGAAGACGGTATCGAGGAAGGCTAATGCCGTGGTAGCCACGGGTCAAACGTTAGGGGGGAGTCAAGTTCTGGCGGCCCCAGTGTTGACACAGCTGACACCGGAAATCTAAGGGTGTTACGGCTCATTATGCTATGCTCATAACAAGGGGCGTCCGAAGGATAAGTTCAGTGAGCGAGGGCGTCGTTGCATTTTCCTAGTGTACCCATACAGAAAGAAAGGACGAGAGTATATGATATGGTGAGTAAAGAAGTTTTTTCAAGCCGTGATGTGGTTTTTCATGAGAATATTTTTCCTTTCCGAGATCCCCCAACGAGTATTGCCAGTGGGGAAAGAAGGGATAGTAGTTTTGAATGTGTCACATACACTGTGACAAAGGCAAATGATCGCGACTTGGCTACAATAGGTAGTGCAGCGGGTTCCCCAATGGTTGTTGATGCCACGCCCGAGAATGATTCAGATACCGCAACAGAGGGAGGACGCGGGGAGGATGTGGTGGTTTAATCGAGACCTGAGCTAATCAAGTTAGGTAGAGGAGCGAGGGAGAGGCACGAGCCAGCTTGGAGGAAGGATTATATTTGTGATCATGTGTGTGGTTCGACTAATATAAAAACACCATTCCTGCAAGCCCGGTTCAATCATCTAATTCAAGGAAAGGTACGCGATATCCATTAGCTAATAATGTTGCTTGTATTTCGTCACCAATATCACGACATGTGACAAACCGCATAACTACACTATAGCTTCGAAAGATTCTCGATGGCAAGAGGCTATGAAGAAGGAGATTGTGGCTTTGGAAGCAAATCGGACATGGGCGATAGTAGACTTACCAAAAGATAAGAAGGCTATTGGTTGCAAATGGGTGTATAAAATTAAATTTAATGCAGATGACAATGTCGAGAGATACAAAACGAGGTTGGTGGCACAGGGATTCACACTGGTCGAAGGAATAGATTTTCATGAGACTTTTGCGCCGATAGCGAAAATGGTGAGTGTTCGTCGTTTACTTCACATGGCCGTTAATAGAGGTTGGATAATGTGTCAATTAGATGTTAATAATGCATTCTTGCACGGAGATTTGAATGAAGAAGTTGAAAGTCCATAACCCTAATTAGACTTTCTAATTAGATTATCAATATTAAATAAAAGGACCTAAGTACCATGCATGCATTATTAAGTAATAATCAAAATAAAAGAGTAAGGATGAAATTAGTTTCCTTACATTGATATTGGTATACAAAGGGCACAAACTTGATCTTCTATCAAGTTTGTTCTTGAGCTAATTAAAAGGGATGATCCTCCAAAACTTTAAGCACCCAAAGTTGAATGCCTCCTCACAATTGCACCCAAGATGAAAACCCAAAAATTACTACTAATATTAACTAGATATTATGTAGTAATATTCCCTTATATATATTACTAATATTATTAATATTACTACCTTAGTAATATTTGTTTTATATTAGTATTTGAATATGAGAGGAAGAGATGAGAGGTTTTGCATGTGTATTTCAAGAGTGTAGTTTGCAAAACATGAAATGCTCTATATATAGAGCAATCCCACGGCATACTCTCCACAAATGGAGTACGCTTTCCACTTAAAATAAGCACATGCAACTAGGGTAGAGTAGGCTTTGTCATACTAGCTATAATGATTATGTTGGAAATATCTTCCAAATCACTACAAGACAAAAGCAAAGGAGCACACATTGTGCATCATATGCACGCCCCATATGGTGTATTATGGGTCTATTTTATCTTATAATATTTGTCCCACAAATGCTTATAAGTCTTACTATTAATTATCTTACATAATTAAATATTAATTTGATCAAATAACAATTATGTGACACAAATTAATAAATAATATACACTCAACTTATTGAGTAATATTTTACCATTATATCAATATATAATGGGTCTCATAATAGCTAGTTATTATTTAAATTTACAACCTCTTGTAAATATAAATAACTAATTACCTCTACCTCAAAAAATCTTTATTAAACCTCAATTTAATTTAGTGAATTAACATATTAATCACTAAATCAAATCTCATTCAATCTCATACATTTAAGGGATAAATTAATCTGTATCGAATACAATTAATTAATTATTCATTTGGGTCTCATCCTATAGGTGTGACCGTAAGGGGTCAGTTGATCACCGCCGTCATACGACAATAACGTCAAACTCTAGTCAGTCAACCGTTATCGATATACGTTGATCAACTAACAAGGAAATATAAATATCCAGTTTATATTCCTTAAATGAGATTTTTATGTTAACGCACTATTGTGGAGGACACATACTCCAACAATCTCCCACTTGTCCGATACAAGGTGTGCGCTACCAATTCTCTTGTCCGTTAAAATCTCCCACTCAATGCAAGGTGTCTTTCAGGTCGCCCTTGCACATGAACATATCGCGAGTGGTTTCCTCGATCGGGAGTGTGACTGTTGTTTTGGTAAAATTTTTACCGGGTCAATTTATTGTGATATGGGTCAAAGTGTCAACCAATATGTGAATGTACGTAGAAAATGAATGCGAAGAACAAAAGAAACAAAAGAATAACACGTGAGGTTTTGGTGACGCGGAAAAACCCAATGAGGAAAACAACCGCGGGGGGAACGAAATCCCACCAAGTTTTTCACTATTTTCGAGGATGATCACTGTTTTGAGCTAAGTAAAAATGCGGGCGTGCGTAAGTAAAAATTACAACGTAGAGGTGAATGAATAACAAACGCCCTAATTCTTCTTTTTATAGACTTGGACTCCTGGTCAGCTGGTCTTGGTCCTGGTCAGCTCCAGGAATATAGGAGAGAGTCTAGGGAATATTCCTCTAGGGTTTTGACCCCTTCATACTCCTCCAACGTCTCTTTCTTTATATGCAATCTGGCTTTGTAAATGGGCTGCTTTCTTCTTAGCTCGTTTTTAGGCCCAATAGCATAATGACAGATTTTGGGCTAAACAATTTCCCCCAAATTTCAGCATGACTTGGCTTTCAATTGGGCTGTAATTTCTTCTGGCTCTGGGAATTCTGATGTTGGCTTGGGGCTCTTGATGCTGTGCACGTGGATGACCCACTGTGACACCTTCTCAACTACCCATTAATGACATGTCCCCTCTATCATTTCAACTTCCCACTAGCATTTACTTTTGACATTCAAATTCGAAATTCACCCTTCACTTTTAACCGCCTATTTTCCTTTATAAATCCCCTTTTAACCGTCCCTCTTCACTTTTTACCTTCCTTTCTTTCACTCTTTCGTCGCCTTCTTGTTTTCTTGCTTTCTTTACCTTTTTCACTCCTTAAAATTTTTTCTACTTTCGAATTTTACAATGTCTGCTCCTGGTTCTTCTAGTGCGGCCCCCTCTACTACTCCTGCCGCTGCTGGTTCTTCTGGGTCTTTCCCTGCATCGGGGGATTACTCTGGTCCCTTTCCTTCACAGAGGCTACTTTCTGCCAAACACTTGTGTGACTCCGCTTTCAACGAATCCCATGCCTCCCTTATCAAGGTGAGGTTTGGCTTTCCGGATGGGGTTGTCTACCACTTCCCCCTCTCAGGCGAGAAAGCCGACTTTGAGAGGGAAGACTGGACTTGTTTTTACGAGTACCCCTTCCGTCTGGGTTTGAGGTTCCCCTTTCCTGATCTGATCATCGATTTCCTAAAATTAACCAAGCTGGCTATGTGCCAAATCGCTCCACATGCATGGTGGATCCTGCTTAGCATCTGTGCTCTGAATCGTGAACGAGGACTGAATATTGAGTTGGCAGATTTGGGGCAGTGGTTCGCCCAACGTTCTTTGGGCCATTCTCAGTGCACCATTCGTGGGCATGATGGCACGCCTTCTGTCATTGTCTTCTCTACCACGCCGGATGATAGCAAGTGGTTCACTCGTTTCATCTTCGTCAAGATTGATACCTTGCCCTACTCACCCGACTATATTTTTTCTAAGTGGCAGTCTGTGGAAGGTATACATTCTTTTCTGGTTTTGCTTTTCCTGGTCTGGATTTTTTTTGTTGTTTATTTTTTGCTAAGTCGGTTTGTTTCTGTAGGGCTAGCTTAGCCAAGCTCCCCAAGTCCAAGGATCCCCCTGCTTCTAAGGCCAAGCTCCTTGACCTTCCTGCTGAGGAGAGGATATTCTCCAAGCTGGTCAGGGATTCTGTTGTTCTGGTGGTGAAGAAGGAAGGTATGGCTTGCTTGTCTGGTTATTTTGAATGTGTGTTATGCTGATCTGGTGATTTTAACCTCTTGGTGTCATTTTCCAGGCAGGCCAAGGGTCGACGTGGATAGGGTGATGCAATTAAGAAGAAAAAGGTTTACCCCTGGGGATGCTGGGTATTTAAAGAAGAAGAAGATGGATGTTACTGAGGGGGGCCCTGCTGGAGCTAGGTCCAAGGCTGCCCCTATTGAAGTAGATGCTACTGATTCAGTCCAGGAATTTGTCCATGTGACTTCTGATTTTGTTGATCCCTCTCCTCTTGCAATCCATGTTGAGATCCCTACCCCCGGCTTCAAAGTTATACCCGAGCATCTGCCTCGGACTGTTGGAAATGAAATTCCAGATTTTATACTCATATCTAATGTGAGTTTTGTTTCTTTAAGTTTAGGTTATAAAACTTAATATGATCTTATGCATGCATGATGATATCATAAGATGTGTGATTGTCCTTACATTGGTTTTAGAAGGTTTATACTCAATAATCACCTATTATATGAGTCTTCACATAACCGAAATACCCTTATAACGATCAAACAAAAATCGTCTCCAAAAGATGTGTATCAAGGACCCTATCTCAAACCAACACTATTTTTGTTACTAGAAAATAGAATTAGTATACTAGAATTAATAATAATATTACTCTTAATATTATTAATATAGGAAATAATGTTTACTTAGAAAAACTAATTTTCTTAGTATTACTAGCATGAATGAGGTTGTAGTATGAGATGAGCATGTGCATCAATAATGATCTCATAAGAATTAGTGAACTTGTGGTGGTAGATAGTGTAATATTTATAGAGCAACAATGCTCACATGAGTGAGCATATGGCCAGCCATGTCAAGCCTTCATGGCCTATGCATGCTCTCTTACACTCTTACACAAAAGCTCAAAATATGCCTTACACATATTCTTTATGTACCTTACATACAATCCTCTTACTTACTTACACACACAACCTCATAACATACTACATACTACACGCCTGAAATGAGGTTCAAAATGGACTCATTTTATCTTTGTCAATTGTGTTAATTTGTAACATGTCACACATGTTCCACAACACATGACCCAATTTGTTATTTATGCAATTTTAACTATTAAAATTCATAATTCACAATTTTATGACATTTAAATAATTATACTAACAATTCGAAATTATTATTGCATAAAATGTAATACCATAATTTTTATTTACAACTTTTTGTAATTTTATGATCAACCGTGTTCATTCTCAATTTAATCGTTTCCTAAACGAATAAATAAAAACCGAGTAATAAAACGATTTTATTACTTTGACTATTATTATTATAATCCCATTATAAAATATTCGACATGTAAAATTATTTCCAAAATTTCTAGTTATTAATTAATTCGTATCCAATACGATATTAATTAATTATTCCATTGAGACGGAATTCCCTAAAGATATGACCTTAAGGGATCAACTGATCACCACCATCAAATGACGATAATGTCAAACTCTAGACAGCCAATCATTATCGGTAAATGTTGATCAGTCGACTTTAAAAGAGTAATACTCTCAATTGTGTTTCATTCAAATGAGTTTTAATTATGTCAACACACTATTGTCGAGGACACTTCCTCCAACAATCTCCCACTTGTCCGAGACAAGTGTGTGTTACCAATTCTCTTGCCCTATTACTATCTCCCACTCAATGCATGGCGTCCTCTCAGGTCGTGCCTGCAATTGATTTAAATCTAGAGTGGTTTATCTCGATCTGGAGTTATAACTACTGATCGGAATTATCTACCATAGATACCTTCCGAGCGTGGCCACGCATTTCTTGTTATTATTCTCCTCGAGTGGCCTAGAGATATTTCTCAACCATGACAAGGGGTGGACAATTCCTAATCGACCTATTCCTTCCGGCTGGCCACAACCCATCATAACCCAAAATATGTCCTTATAAACCCCAGTTACGAAGGTGTTAGGACATAAATCAAAGTTAATCTGAAAACTATGCCACCTCAGAGAACAGTCATTAGTCCAAGAACTGACTCATGTGAAACACGATAGATGCTCCCGCCACGACCAGACAGTCTTTTAATAAGATTACGCCAGAGCTCTATCAGCGATCATTAGCCCGGCAAATGTATCTTAACATGTCTATGCCTAGGTGATCGATTAGTCATCTCGTATGATTCTATGGCAATTGAACTCACCATCAATCGCATCACACATCCGGTTGCATTGAGATGTCACCTCACTTAAGCAACTAGGGGCGAGGTCATGATAATTCAATTCACTTTAATAAGGTTCAATATGGTCTTACCATCCCATTTGAATTTTACTTGACCTTTCGTGAGTTATAAATAACTCAAACGATTAGTGGATTACACCATCCAAGTGGTCAACCTTTGATCACCATTTAATTTACAATGAGCTTAAGGGTTTCTCGTTCATATCCCTTAAAATTGTAATTATCTTCATTTTGAGTAAACCAGGTTTACCACGTGCGAGCGTTCACTCTGCGGATCATATCCACACATGCTGTTTCATCTGAAAGAGATAAGTCATTTCATGACTAGCGAATAAGATTATGTGAACTTATAAGAGGATGATAAGAAGAATTAGGGGATGGAATAGCAGGAAAATCTCTTACTCTGGGAGGTTGATCCCAGTGAAGTCTGTTCTTTCTTCGATTCACACTTACTGGGCTCAATTGTTTGTTCTTCCCACTGGTGTTATGGACAGAATCAAGGCACTGTGCATGAACTTTCTATGGGAGGGGACTGACAAATATTCGAAAGCCCCCTTAGTTGAATGGAGTGTGCTGTGTAAGGGAAAGAAGCAGGGTGGTCTGGGTCTAATTGACAGTAAGGTTTGGAATACAGCAGCCATTGGTAAGCTTGTCTGGTGGATTGCAACGAAGCAGGATCACCTATGGATTAAATGGGTGAATTGTATCTATATAAAAGAAGGGGACTGGTTTTCTCATGTTCCTTCTGTTCATAGCTCTTGGGCTTGTAGGAAAGTTTGTGAGGTTAGGGATGTAATGAGGTCAGGGTATAGAAATGGTAGATGGCAGAGGAGTAATGGTTGTTACAAAATTGCAGATGGGTATCACTGGTTGCAAGAGGAGGACGTGGGGAGTGTGCAATGGCATAAATTGGTCTGGAATAGGTAAAATGTTCCTCGATGGGAGTTCATCATGTGGCTTGCTCAAAAACAGAGGATGTTAACCCTTGATAGACTTAATAGAATGGGCATTCAGGCACCTCTGGTTTGCTTTGTCTGTGGACTAGAACCTGAGAGTCACAAGCATCTTTTTGTAGACTGTCAGTATACTCGCAGATGTGTGACAGAACTTAGAGATTGGTTGGACTATGCTGGTCTGGATCTTGGCAAAGGGAGTGATGTTTTTAAGTGCAGAAACATGTCACTTCTGAGAAGGCAACTAATTGCTGCTGCTATAGTAGGATTATGTTATGGGATTTGGCGTAATAGGAATGTGTGCAGAGTAGATGGATATATACTACATCCAAGCCAATTGGTAAAGCAAGTTAAAGGTGAATGTGTGAGTAGATTTCGTGGCATGTTTGTAGGCAATATTAGCACAAAGGATAAGGCTTGGTGTAGGATGCATCAGTTTTTGTAAATTTTGTCTAGGCATAGAGATAGCTTAGAGTATTGGAAAGTCCATATGAATTGGTTGTAATTGATGGGCATTTTAGGCCTTTGATTAATACTACTTACATTTTTACCACAAAAAAAAAAAATTTTATTGTAAGTTTCGATCATCCCAACGAACAAAATATATGATAGCTCAGGAGTACTAATGTATGTTAAATAATTCGAAATTAATTTATCCGTAAATAATTAGTTCGTTATTAACTATATATATTCATCTAAAATTCTAAAAAACAGACCCGTAAATTCTATGGGTTACAACCTAGTATAATCCAAGAAAATATTAATCCAACCATTACAATTTTCTCCCCTTTTGAATGCTTCTCTACTTTAACCTTTAACATTTTCACCTCCAATCCGAGTTTCTGATTCTTCATCTTCATTTTCTTCATTTTTGCCTCAATATCAGATCCATCATCTTGATAATGCAATTCTTCCACCAATAGAAAAAACCCACATCCATTCTACATTATAATAAAAATGCCATTAAAATCTGTAAAAAAAACCAATTAATTGAAGATGAAGACAATAAGTAAAATTGAAGTTACAGGCCATAACGAATATCCATAAATTTTTTTTCCAACATTTGGCTCTCTATTTGCAAACTTTACAACTGTTTCAAGATTATGCTTGTAAAAAACGTCCCTTTATTAAGGACGATTGTTACTTATAAAACTTTATTTGGATACGTATAACAGACTTTAGTACTTGTCATTTTGGGTTACTTCAAATAATTTTGGATCGGGTAAATTATGGTCCGAGTCTTTTTCGATCGAGTTATCTAGGGTTTGGTCAACATTGGGTCAATCAAGGGGTCAGACTGGGTCAATTTAAATCACAGGTCACTTTTGGATCAAGTAAATTTGGGTCACTTTTAAATTTCGGACCAGTCTTATCGAATCCTATCAGATTTGTTGGATCTAGTTATAACCTTCAAGAACTCTAGTCAACCAAAAAAAATAGGGGATTTGGATTTGGATGGAGTAGAAAGTAACCCACGGATTGTACAAACATTAAGCAAGTAGTATGAAGCGGGTTGAAGGTTTGAACGAAAATGAAGGGGTTGCGTGGAAGCATAATTTAAAAGCAGTTGTAAATCCCATGTCCCCTCACATGTTGTGTCACGATTCTCAAGTCTCAACACCAGCAGTCACCACTCTCATTTGAAATTCAAAATCAATTGAAACGGAATCTTCCTTCAACTGTTGACCCCTCTCTTCTCTTGTCTTCTTCCCTGCGTGTTAATAACAACAATCAGTATATTTTGTGGGGGTTTCTTACTGGTATTGTACTTCGTATTATCTTTGTGAATTGATTGGAAGAGGAAGAGGAAGAAGAAGAAGAAAGCAGAAAAGAAAGAAAATGGGGTGTGTATCCTCAAGTCTACTTAACCAGGAGGATGATGATTACCCGCAGATTGGAAGCAATGCACTTAGCCACCATTTTGTATCTCTAACTTCCACCACTTACGGCCTCCTTACCCTGGATCATCCTCCTTCTCCCTCTCCTATGACCCCTCCTACTCCCCCTCATCGCTTTACCCTTTCTCAACCCGAGATCATCAATTCCTGGGAACTCATGGCTGGCCTCGACTCCAACTCCAACTCCAACTCTAAGCCTTCTTCCCTTTTCAACGAACCCAATGCTACAGAAAATACCCATCCTAATATCCCTTCTAAACCTAAACCTAAACCTAAACCAAAACCCCAACTCAAACCCTTACCTCTAATTCCGGACCTTAACACCAAACCCAACTACTCCCTCCAAAACTTCCCCAACTTGTGTCCTCCACACGGCCACGACAAGATTGTTCTCTACACTACCTCCCTTCGCGGAATCCGAAACACTTTTGAGGCCTGCAATTCCGTCAGGTCCACTCTCCGGCTCTTGGGTTATGCTTTTTCTGAGAGGGACATTTCCATGGACCGCGGTTTCAAAGACGACTTAAAGCGCTTATTCCTTCCCCAAATGCTACTCCCACCACGCCTTTTTATTAAGGGCCGTTATGTGGGAGGAGCTGAAGACGTTCTCCGGATTCACGAAGAAGGTGGTCTTCTACAGCTCCTTCATGGCCTCCCCAGGCTTATGGCTGGCTCTACCTGTGATGGTTGTGGTGACGCTCGCTTCTTGCCCTGCTTCCGATGCAATGGCAGTTGTAAATTGCTTGATCATCATAACATATCCAATTCCCGTAGCAGGATGCCTCTTGTCCTCAGATGCCCTGATTGTAATGAGAATGGCTTGGTTCTCTGCCCCATCTGCTCCTGAGTCCTGACTTATGTTTCATCTTTTTTTTCTTTTTTCCATTGTATCTAGCATTGTCGCCTATATATAACATATATATGGAGTTTTCTGTACCAAACCGCGCACTCTTGCCTTCCTTGCTTTACTTTTATATCCTCTGATTTTTGTGATTATAATTTCATTTGTATGAATCCTGGTAAATCCACAAGTTTTCAAGTTAGAGCTTAGGTGTAGCGTCACTACCAAACCAAAGCTTGTTATTTGATGCAAGTAATTTGGAAACAACATAAATGATTCAGCCTATCTGCTAATGAGATGCACAATATAAAAGATGATTGAAAAACAACATTCAGGAATTGACTACCATCAATAGTTACAAGATCCTGAATTTCTCAAAATAATGATAACGGAGCAAGATGATGCTGTCTTGCTAGCCCTAACATGATTGCCGGATGTACTAGTTCAAATTTCGGATCTAATTATCTCTTTGAAAATTACAAAATGACTACAAACTAAGAAACACTATGATAAGTTTAGTCAGCGGAATTGAGGTTCATATACAAGAAACTGAGTTCACTAAATGTAACACCTCAACAAACTTGTGATCGGTTTAACTTTGTATGTGGTTGTAAGCTGGGCAGAGTTGTCCTTGTGGTGGTCTGGTGCAATGCTGAATGAAGCAAGTCAACCTTTTTTAGAGCAAGTCCAACTACTGGAAGTGGTAGTACTCCACTGATCAGAGAAGGTGAGGGAGGAGGCGCCACTAGAGCCACATTTAGCCACAGTTCGGACACTTTCGATCAACTCCTGGGTGCGTACTTCCTCTGATAATATCTCTAACAGCTGCTCAGAAGTAATGGCCAAGTTAACCTTCCAAACTCCGCCGTCTCCTTTCTTATGCCTTGATAATACATGTGTGTTGGATCTGCTGAGGGCACCATTTTGACGTCGGTCAAAGGACATCCTAAAAGGTGGAACGGCGCCTGTACTTGTGGGTATGCTCTTGGATCTAACATGGCCTACCTTTTCTTGAAAAGCGTATTTGTTTGTATGAAGGGGAAGAAGCACGTATGGAAGTCCAGGATGAAGCTGTTGATGGTTGGACAGCGGAGTCCACAACAAATCATCACCATTCACAATTGCATGGCAAGGAAATTCGTGGAGGATAACACCCGCTGTAAGTGGGGCATTGAATTCCATGATTCCTCCATTCCCACTCACTACTTGGATTCTGTTTGCTACCTCTGCATTTGTGATGCTACCAGAACCAGCAATTAAGCAATTCCCCATTGATGCTACAGTGTAACCTTTAAGTAAGGTGCTTCTCTTGGATCAGCTTTTGAATAGGAAAATCTTAACTCTAGAATGTGGAGTGCTAAAGGGTCATTATATTGCTACACTTTGATCTGATGAATGATGATGCATACTGCATAGCCGTAGGGGGGGAATGGATCCTCTCCATTTCTTTTCTCTCCATTTCCTCTCACAAACATTACTATATTATATATTCCAATCCCTTTCATTTACCTTTTTATTTCCAAATAAATCTACAACCATCGGATCGTTTCCAAATTTAATCCGAACCGTTGAGAAGTAATGGACCTCCATTTCTTTTCGAGAAATGGAGAGGATCCTTACTCCGGGGGTCTTTTACTACGAAAGATGGTCAAAAATGAAAGCGAATGACTGAAATGAGTGGTCCACCAGCCTTACTCATCATATCATTCACTTTGCCTTTAACAAAGCTTAGCTAAATTCACTCTATATTCCATTTGTCCTGAATCCAAACATAGTATTTCCGCTAATGCTTGCCAGTTACTCCTAATTCTAAACTCATTTCAGCTTGCTGCTTGCTGCTTGCCAATTCAAGCACCTCTCTTAAAAGTTTATAACCAGACAACCTCAGGCTTCACAATCACGAAATCACGGAATCACGGAATCCAAATGACCTTTTCACCGACCCAAGCCTGACTTGGGATTTTGGGATTTACTCATTTACCAACTCTTGTTAGATATCTGCGTGCAAAACAATCATACATGAAACGGACATACCACTGCCCTAGAACACTATTTTGTCGCGGACGCCTCTTCTCTAGTAATAACATAACAATAGTACGCAATTGCATTCACCAAAACCAGTAAATTGCTTGCCCACAATGATCATCAAAATTCAAACTTCTATCAAATGGATGACTACTATGTAAAGTATATGTGAAAGATTGAATTTATTTGCATAAATTTACGAGTGTACAATGCGAGTATATATACTAAGTACAAGACATAGAGAATGGAAACCCTAATACATAATTTCCTAAATACAGTAGACAAATATGGTAAGCTAGATATTTACTAGTTTCCTAAAGACATACAAAATAATTGTTTGGTATAATTTCCTAATTACATGATATTCCTAATACGGTCCCGCAAGATGGACGACCCAAAGGAGAGACCAATCTTGGAAGCGAGAAACGTGTAGCGCGGAGACGGTAGAGCTTTGGTGAGCAAGTCCGCAAGTTGATCGTCCCCGTTAATATGAGTGATTCGAAGAAGGCCTTGTTGAACACATTCACGAACAAAATGAAAGGACATAGCAAGGTGCTTCATACGTGAGTGCAAAGCGAGATGCAAGTGTTGTTATTAATGACGCTACATGGTTTTTGTTTGGACCGGTGACAATTATATCATCAAGGTAGACTAGGAGGTAGAGAGTGCATGAGGACATGTGAAGTAAAAATAGTGAGAGATCTGCGATTGAAGCATAGAAGCCGGTAGTAATGAGGTATTGTTTTAAAGTCGTATACCAAGCACGAGGTGCTTGTTTTAGGCCGTAGATGAGTTTAGTGAGTTTACAAATATGGGTGGGATGGGTGGGGTCAACGAAACCAGCAGGTTGGTCCATGTAGACGGTTTCCGTTAAGGTGCCTTGAAAAAATGCATTATTTATATCTAATTGTCTGAGTTCCCAAGAGTTAATAAGAGCAAGATAGATTAGAGTACGTACCGTTGCAGGTTAAACCTACGGGACTAAACGTGTCCGAGTAATCAACACCGGGACGTTGAAGAAACCCCTTTGCGACAAGTCGAGCTTTATATTTGTCTATGGAGTTCACTAGTAGAATTATGCCCTACGGTGTCGGTTCTAGAAGACCATTAGTGACGGTTTTTGAGCGACGTGATTGCTGGGGTCACATAAGGTTTGTGTCGGTTGTAAAACCGCCACCGTAGCTTACCCTACGGTGTCGGTTGTGCGTTAAAACCGTCACCATAGGGTACGCTATGGTGTCGGTTGTGAGTTCCAAACCGCCACCATAGGAGTCTAAACCGTGACCATAAGGTAAGTTATGGTGTCGGTTTTCTAAAACCGTCACCATAGGGTAAGTTATGGTGTCGGTTTTGCGTCTAAAACCGTCACCATAGAGTAAGCTATGGTGTCGGTTGTGAGTCCCAACGCCACCATAGGGGTATAAACCACCGCAATAAGGTAAGGTATGGTGTCAGTTTTGCGTCTAAAACCATCACCATAGGGTAAGTTATGGTGTCGGTTTTGCGTCTAAAACCGTCACTATAGGGTAAGTTATGGTGTCGATTTTGCGTCTAAAACTGTCACCATAGGGTAAGCTATGGTGTCGGTTGTGTCCCAAACCGCCACCATAGAGGTATAAACCGCCGCAATAGGGTAATCTATGGTGTCGGTTTTGCGTCTAAAACCGTCACCATAGGGTAAGCTATGGTGTCGGTTTCAATATAAGAACCGTCGCCATATATATATATATTTTTTAAAAAAAATAGCTAGCTACTTTCGACGGCACCTCCCCTAGATCGATGTTAGCCGAATATAAATAAATATTGATGGAAGAATAGCTGCAAAGAATTTTAATCAATTACCAACAAAATAATGATTCATTCAATAGCTTCGGAATAACCATAAATCTCATATTCTCATCCAACAATACAATAACTGTATTATGTTTCCCAACGACGTATAATCCGAGAAAACAAGCAACAACTATTCTCAGCAATAACCTCAACCAAGCAACAAGTAAAAATCCAATAATTAATCTAAACTACATGTTCTCGAAACATTTTGTAGCCCACACCTCATTAACTTCATTCATATCTTCAACTGACGTGGTTGAATCTTCAATAATCTACATTTAAGAAAATCAATGATGAAATGCTTTTGTTTAAAAAGAAAATAAGTAAACTATAAATATTTTTACTTAAAAATAAGAAATACCTGCTCAAATTGTTCCACACTGCCCTTTGAGTAATAAAATGTTATGTTATACATCCACCTCATGGCATAATAACCACATTCGTAATCTCCGAGATGTTGGGGGCACTAAATATATAAAATAGGATACTGTTATTTAAACTATATTTGGATTATGATATTAGATAATTGAAAAAAAAGTAGTTAATGTTCACTTACCTTCTTTATCACTTTGATCTGAAGTTGATTCTTTTTAGCAAATTAAGCCTTCCTCCATTAACACAATGTAAAATCCAAGCAGCTTTTAGCCTTCCTTTTATGCTAAGCTTCTTTGCCACCCTTTGTTGTGAATCCAAAATGTACACAGTGTTCAGCCCCAAGCAAACAACCATCAACATCCAATGATTTCTATGCATTGAAATTCATACATAAAGTTAATATTGCGAAACAACAAATAATATAAAGAACAAATTAACAAGATGCAATTGAGCTAAAGCTAGAAAGGCAGGGGAGTAAGTAATAAGCTAGAAAGGCAGGGGAGTAAGTAATAATAAACATCCAATGATTTATGACTTATTCTTGTGCTTATATTCACCTTTTTTTTAGGCCACTAATTAGATTGGAGGCAAAGCGGTCGAAGAAGACAAAGGTAAAGACTCTGATTAAATTTAGCAACCGTGGCGTAAGACGGCTTAGAAAGATGACCAATCCAGACGAGTTCTACGTTAACCGGCCGCACGTCCTAATACGAAACTACAACGGGTGCCTTGCCTTCTTCAGCAATATTTGAAGGCTGGCATCAGGATCACGAGACACTTCACTGTACCTTTTAAGTCAGATACTTAAGCCAGTGCCAATGAACCAAGCTCCGTTCGAAACTCAGCCCTCTTCTGCCGGTCGAAGAAAGACTAAAGACTCAGGTGCGAATGAGAGGTCTATTGGCTTCAGCTCTACTAGACTTATCAGTGAATGGTGCAACATTCCGGGAAAGCTGTACACAATCTTCAAAGGCTATAAATGGCTAAGTCCTCCTCAAATTTTAGTAGACTGTTACCCTATTATTTAGAATAAGTGGAGGCTCCTAAAACATGGCTTTAGTGCCTGGCTTTACTTCCAGAATGACTTCAACACGACGGACAAACTGTATCGAGTCAAAATTTGGACACAGTGCCCCCCATTGGCAGAGAACCAACCATTACAGTAGACTAAAGGGAGGGTTCTGAACAACATTTTGAATGCTACCATTTATATCATATTTCGATTTTTTTAAATAAAATTGGACAAGAAAAGCATATGGGATAGACAGACTCTTACCAAAATTGTGAAGAGTAATTGAAGAATCCTTATATTAGAGCCTTACAAAGACACACAGAAATAAAAGGAATAAAGAAGGCAATCACGTGTCAAGACCATTTACACCAAATAACTGCTGACACTAAGAGGTTGCATACATGCAGTCATCTAATATGAGCAGTAGAGAGTGACCTATCATGTTAAAGTCGCTCGAAAGACCTTAATGTCAAAGAGAGTAAGGAAATAAATTACCTTAATAAACAATTACATTAGTTTGAACAAGGACGCTTTAAGAGTTTGAACAAAAAAGAATATATGAGAAATAGAACTAAAGGCTACGACAATTAAACTTTCAACACAACCAGGAATTTGTTACGGTAAACGAAGCCAAGATGTTCATGTCTATAATTGGATAATTTCAGCTATAATGGTCACTTCTAAAACAAAAAAGCCAGCGGTTGTACTTGTACTTCAATTACAAAACTCGGGAAATTATTGAACTGCATTGTTCGTTTAAGAAGAAAATAACCATACATGATCGGAACTCGGAAGTCAATGACTTGATTTTGTTCAATAAGAGCCACTACAAGAAAAATAGGAGGCTATGATTTCTGGAGAGAACATGATAATCACCAATGCAAATACAGTCAAAATAGACAAGATTGGAGTTCAAACCACCATGTTCTTAGGCTAGGCATCTCACAAAGCCAACACCAAAAAAACAAAAACAAATCTCACTCGAGTTTACAAATCTTTCAGACCTACAGACAGTTACATACAGTTTGAAGCAGAAAAATGAAAATGGTCTATATCAGGAGAAAACAAATTCCCAACATGCAGCTTGTTTTAATTAAAAGGTAAATCAAGAATTCCCAAATAAAAGTGGTATGGTTTGGTTACGGAGCCAATATATGTGAATATGTCATTCCAAACACATCCTTCCATAGCCATAGGGTGTGTATTTCATGAAGCGTCACACACTCCTCCCTTTGGACAATTCGACACATTACCATCTAAAACGAAGGCAACTCCGTAGTAGGAGTATATTTTAGCATTTGGTCATAAGTGGAAAGGAAGGAGTCAAGAGATGAGACACATAATAAAACATGTAGATGATGTGATCTAAAATTTTAATATACTTTTATTTTTACATGTAGAACTCTTCTTATCTTGGCACTGCCTGCTAAAACTAAAATCAATGGCTTACCTCAAAAAACGACAAACAATTACTTAAATAATCAGTGATTCTTAGTCACGAGACGGTTGTGTACCTTTGATGAAACTTCCAGTGACTTCATATACAATTCGTTACACGGATCCTACGATCAGAAAGACAAATGCTAAATCATATAAATAAAAATTATCAATGAAATAAAAACAGACACAGGGTCAAAGATTTTCATAAATATTACCTCCTCATTAGCTTGTTGAAAGTAGATAGCCGCTTTTTGAAAGTAAGATTTAGCAGCTTCGTCATCAGGGGTTATGAACCCATGAGAGTAGTAAGTTCATTCCCCAAACGCCACATTGCATCATGTTTTTTGGGATTAATCTCCAATGCTTCCTCCATATTTGAAGCCGCATCTTTATTTAGCCAATCACATTATCATTCATGAAATCATTAGAAAATTAACATACAAGGCAAAATCGAAAAATCACATTAAAAATCATACTAGTATGAAACTTCACTCAATAAATCACATTGTCTTAAATCAAATTAACAAGATGCAATTGAGCTAAAGCTAGAAAGGCAGGGGAGTAATAAGTAATAAGCTTTCTTTCTTTTTTGTAATCATTTTACCCGACTATGACTCTTACAAGCCAGTTATCCCAAGAATTGAGACAAAGTCAACACGCCTTTACTAAAGTTAGAAAAACCCAGGTAAGTCTGTCCGAAGCAAGAGAGGTCGTTGAGGCAAGTGGAACAGAAAGCTCAACTCAAAAGTGCAAAAAAGGGTAGCAGTTTATGTCAGATCCCATTTTTTGAAGGGCTAATTAAAAGCCACCAATCCGCTCTCCTTGCCAGTCGAGCCTCAAAAACTTAAATATACCACCTCGGTTAGTTTATCGAACTAGGAAAAGAAGAGGGCACTTCTTTAGCTAGTACTACTACCTGAACATGCAGTAAGAGGGTAAAGTAAGACATTTAATTATATTACGCTATCACTCTATCAAATCTAATTTTAGACTTATTTTGATATATATATACTAAACTAACATATTACTTCATAAGCTACCACGGAAGACAGCCAGCCACTTAATTATATTACGCTTTCCAGAAACCTATTTTCTTCCTGTTTTAACTGACTGACCCACATTCCCTTCTCAAATCCTAGAAATTTCAATGACTCGACATCACTACTAAAATAATCATCATCCTGACTATAGCCAGTTGAAGAAAACTCTGTTACAAACTATCAAATGAGAAGCAGCAAAATGGTTTAATTACTCATCGATTGACAATTTTCATAAACAAGATAAATTGAGATGAATATCTGATCACTAAATACCTAAATACTTGAGTTAATATAGGGACCTTCGTTAATATGATAGCTCTAGACCAAGTTCTACGAACAATATCGAGACAGAAGATAATCATTAGTACCAGTAACTTTATTAGAGACAAACATGAACTATTTTTCATGTTGATCAATCACTAAATGGGGCAGTAATTCAACAGTAATGACAGCAGTTACTCGTTAAGATAAAACTCAGACCTAGCATTCAATCTCATCAGTAATCAAGGGCAGGCTTCCTATTTAACCACACAAGGGGAATAGGGCTTCCCTGGCAGAAGCACAATCAATCCATAAACGAGGTTCCCCGGCAGAAGCAAAATCAATCAATATAAAAGCTAGATTAAGGATCGCTAAATGGCGCAGCAATTGGTATTCACATAATTATATCAAATTAAACAACATACTACTGAAATTGATTATAGAAAAAACAATAGTAGTATGGCACACCTTTGATTGACGAATTGTGAACGAATTGCTGATTGCGAATTGCTGTTTGCGAATTATGAACGAACTGCTATTTGATATCGAATTGCTGATTGCGAATTGTGAACGAACTATGAACGAATTGCTGATTGCGAATTGTGAACAAACTGTGAACGAATTCCTGATTGCGAATTCAGCACGAATTATGAACAAACTGTGAATGAATTGTTGATTTGTGAACGAATGGCGGACGAATTGCTGATTTGGGAATGAATTGATATAGGTGGGTTTGTTTTAGTTAAATTGAATTAGGATTGAGGAAGAAGCAATTGAATTGAATTAGGATTGAGGAAGAAGCTAAGCGATGGAGTTGTTGCAGTTAGAATAAAATTAGGATTGAGGAAGAAGCGGTGGTAAGAGTAAAAGACGCGCGTACATACTAGCAGTTCACTCCACCACAAACACGTCCCTATCTTGTATATACGTCTATTATAATTAAAACCGTCAAAAATGTTATACGGTGACGGTTTTTGATAAAAAACCGTTGTTTTTTATCACTACTTTTAGTGTCGTTATTAATGTCGGTTATAATTAAAACCGTCACAAATGATTTATAGTGACGGTTTTGACTTACAACCGACACAAATAATTTATTTTATCGTGACAGTTTTTTATTAAAACCGTCACAATAGACTCCCTATAGCGTAAAAAAATCCTTCCCGCCAATTTTTTTGGCCCTTTTATGTCGTTCCTATTAGAACCGTCACTATAGCTACGACACGATAGGGGTTTTTTGTACTAGTGGTTGTCTGGTTTGTATTTTATACGATATATCCATTTACATCCGATAACGTTGTAGGACGGGTCGGGAGGGACAAGGGTCCAAGTTTCGTTTTGTTGAAGGGCTGTGAATTCAGCGGTCATGGCGGTGCGCCATTGGGGATCAATGCGAGCTTGTTTAGTGGTGTTGAGGAGGCGTGTAGGCGGAAGCAGAGTGGCCAGTTGGGCATAGCGGGGATTGGGCTTTCGGATGTTGTTTGTTAATCGGGTGACAGCACGTTGTGAGGGAGGTGGGGGTGGAGGGGGAGGTGGTGGGATATGAGACATTGTGGGTGCGGGTGTTGGAGGTATGATTGGGGGCTGTACTGCAGAAGCAGGGGATGGCGGGTTAGAGGGTTCAGGTGGCAGAGGTGAGTCAGTATGGGGAGGTTAGGATGGTGGCGCAGCAGGGGCAGGTTGTGGTTGGGCTGGTGTGGCAGCAGAGGAGGGCGGGTGTTGAATTTGGTCATGAAACCAGGTGGGAGGGGAGGGGCAGGTTGAAGTCGAGGGAGGGGACTGGGTTAGGGTAGGATAGGGGAAGATGGTTTCTTGGAATTTGACATGGCGACTGACGAATATTTTGTTGGTGAGCGGGTCAAGACAATAGTATGCACTTTGGGTGAGGGAGTATCCAACAAAGATGCAAGGTTTGGAGCAGGGCTCAAGTTTATGGTAGGTGTAAGGCCGAAGCCACGGGTAACAAAGACACCCAAAGCATCGGAGTTTGCATGGTGTAGTTTGGTGGCTGGCCAAATAACTTGAGGTACGGGGAGGCATTGGCGAGGGTTATGGTGGGTAGACGATTTATGAGGTAGGTGGCAGTGGCAAAGGCATGGGTCCAGTAAGTCGTAGGTAGGTGAGGATGAGTTAGGAGGGCTAAACCAGTTTCAACAATGTGACGGTGGCGACGTTCGGCATAGCCATTCCAACTCAGGTGTGTGTGGAGGAGTAGTTAGGTGACTAATACCACTATTATTTAATGTATGAGCCATCTTGATATATTCTCCTCCGTTATCGGAAAAAAATTGTAGTATGGGTCGGTTAAAGAATTTTTCCACGAGTTTTTGAAAGCGTACAAATATGGTAGTTGCATCGGATTTGAGTTTGAGCGGATAAAACCATATGTACTTAGTAAAATGATCAACAAAAATAATATGATATTTGAAATTATCATAAGATGGTACCGGAGAGGACCAAACATCAGTAAATAATAAATCCAAAGGTGCTTTAGACGTAAGAGAAGAAATACTAAATTCTAACTTATGACTCTTGTGTATGTCACAAGAATTACAAGGATTATTGGTAGAAAAAGTAGTAGTGCGTAAAAAATTAGAGCGTAAATATTGTAAAATCTTGGAGGATGGGTAACCAAGACGGTGATGCCAAGCAATATCCGAGGATAGGTGAGTTATGTAAGCAGCCTGTTGTGGAGGAAGCCATTCATAGACACCACCGATTCCCGAGCCGCTAAGTAGAGTCCGATGGATTTTGAGTTCCTTAATAGAAAAAGCAGTTGAGGAAAATTCAAAGTAAGCATTATTGTCACGACAAAATTTCGAAACAAAAAGTATATTTCGGGAAATTAATGGAACACGCAAAACATTATGAAATTTGAGAGAAAAATCAGAAGAGAGTTGAATAGTAAACGAACCAGTGTGAGTGATTGGTAATGCGGATCCGTCACCAATGAGGAGATCGTCACCACCTTCATAAGGAGAGTGGAGAGCAAGGTTATCAAGGTCACTGGTTATATGGTGTGTGGCACCACTGTCAAGGAGCCATGGGCGAGAGGGGTCAGGGGGTGTGGGGTGGGTGGTGGGTGGTGGCGGTGTGGGCTTGTGGGGAGGAGCGGTCAGACCGAGAGGCGAAGGCAGAGGATGGGGGAAAAATGACATTAGGGTAGTCTTTCTTGAATTTGTAGCAGCTAGAGATAACATGTCCGACATCCCGGCAATATTGGCACTTACCCTTGAATGGGGCAGGGTTGGGGTTAGTTGAGGAAGACGCTTGGTGAGGTTGGGGTGTGGTCTTGGTATATTGGTTGTTGGAGCGATGGTTTGTGCGATAGGCGGGGTTGGCAGTAGCGGGAAAGGGTGTAGGGACAGTGGTGTGTTTATTGGTGAGGTCGAAATTCATGAGTTTTTCATGGAGGTTGTAAAGGATATGGGGTCGTCCCTTGCATTAATGACATCGATCAAAGGTTTGTAAAGGGAGTAATCGAGACCACGAATGACATGAGCGGTGATGTCTTCCGGGTCAAGCGGTTTGCCAAGAGAGGGGAGTTTGTTAGTGTGGTGTTTGATGGAATGCATATAGTCAGTAACAGATTGGTTTGTGGTTTTTGTGATAGAGTTGAGACGGTCTTTGACTTGTAATATGTGAGCACGAGAAGGTTTGGCATAGGTTTGAGAGAGGGAGGTCCAAAGGGCATAGGAGGTGGGTTCACGCATAACAAGGGCATGAATATTGGATGAAAGGGTTCCGACAAGAGCGCCTTTGAGAAGATGGTCCTGGCGCTTCCAGGTGAGATATGCTGGCTTGGGTTGAGGACCGGTTTTGTCATCGGTGGTAGGAAGAGTTTCGGCAGGGCAGGGATAAGACCCGTCGAGATATTTGAGAAGATCGTATCCAAAGAGGAACGAGGTTACTTGATCGGCCCATTGCATATAGGTGAGAGGCGTGAGTTTGTCAACCATGGAGAGATTGACAAGGTATAACAGGACAATTGGTTCGTGCACATTGGCAATGGTGTTGGCGGAGCTCGACATGACGAAAGGTGTTTCAACTTGGTCACGGGTAGAGAACGGTGGATCACGAATGATCTTCGTGGCTAGGTTTTGTGCGTGAGGCAATTGATATTAGGATCGATGAGAACCTGATACCATGTAAAGTATATGTGAAAGATTGAATTTATTTGCATAAATTTACGAGTGTACAATGCGAGTATATATACTAAGTACAAGGCATAGAGAATGGAAACCCAAATACATAATTTCCTAAATACAGTAGACGAAATATGGTAAGCTAGATATTTACTAGTTTCCTAAAGACATACAAAATAATTGTTTGGTATAATTTCCTAATTACATGATATTCCTAATATACTATACTATTTTTTTGTGGGTCAAAACTAAGACCGTCTCTGAGATTTAGAGGCACTAGGCGGCAGTTTAACATGGGACTCATTGTCTTCTTCATATTTTGAATTGTCGTCTACAAATAGTATATTGGGTCGGTTCATAAATTATAGAATAAGACGGTCTTATATCGTGAGACACTTCATTTTTATGAAAAAATTATTACTTTAATGCTAATAAATGAATTTTCTTTTTTACATAATGAAATCATCACACACAATAATTAATGATATCAAATAACCTTGAACAATTTCTTTTTTAATATTTTTTTTTTGACAATTGGCCTGATGAGGTTTAAAAATGAAATACAATGAAACAAGGATCATAATTTTGGATATCAATGATGATAACTTGTTTTTAGACGACATTTGAAATTATCCATGATTTGCACAAGCACGTGCAACAGTCGGAGAAGATGGTAACAAGAAGGATTTTTTTCTTCAACACCTACTTCAAAGTTATAGTAGATGCTTTCGTTGATTAGGTAAGATTAAAAAATGTCTCATTCTTAGAACCTGAATCCGAACTAGAATCCTTCTTAGAACGTGAATCCGAACTAGAATCCATGTACTTTATGAAGGGGCATGTTAAAGATCGTCGACAAATTACTAATTATCGTCGACACTTTTACATGAAATACCGATTTTGCCCCCTTCAATCCTTTATATTTACCGCTTGATATTCGGACTAAAATTCATAAAAAAAAATTTCGGGTTCTTACAAAATAAAAAAAACTCGGTTTTCTTAGAAAATACAAAAACTTGTCGGTTTAGTGCGATTTCAACAACGGTTTTCAACGTTGATTCAACGATTTCAAAAACGGTTTTTAACGATGAGCGACAATAACGAGGTTAGTTTACAATTTAAATTTGTTTCAAATTTACGATTTATAATTTGTAATAGTGTAGAACGGATTAGCGTTAGATTCCCGAAGTCGATTTGAATTTTTGAAAAAAAAAAAATTAGAAACTGCCCAGACGAAAATTATTTTTGTCCAGACTAGGCTTGGGGCAAAAGTAATTTTCGTCCAGACTAGGTTTGGGACAAAAATTATTTTCGTCCAGAACCTGGTCCAGACAAAAATAATTTTCGTCCCAAACCTAGTCTGGACGAAAATTATTTTCGTCCCAAGCCTAGTCTGGACGAAACTAATTTTTGTCTGGACTAGGGTTGGGACGAAAATTATCTTTGTCCCAATTTTTTTTTTTTTTTTAAACTCTAACCCTAACCCTAAACCCTAAACCCTAATGCTAAACCCAAATATCAACCGTGTACAGGTTTATGATGATGGAGACGATGTTGACTACTCTAGTCATTTTATCACCGATAGAATTTTGTTTCGACTACGGAAGGGTTTACTTGGACATATGAGATTGCAATTAAACTCGGGTTTGGAATAAAAAGAGCAAGCAACAAAAAAGTCGGTCGTCACACTAGTTTGAGACAGGATTATTTTGTTTGTCGGACGGGTGGACGACGGCCCGTAAATAGCGATGATGATACTTTGATAAGGAGTAACACGACTAGCTCGTGATGCAATGGCAGATTCAAAATGAAACTTGTTGAAATACAAAAAGGTCATTGGATGATGGTCATGCTATTTGGGTTTCTTAATCATGGGTTAACGACGTATTGTGATGGCGATAGATATCACGCACGGTTTGATGAAGATGAGTTGGCTTTCATCGACGCCCAAGTTAGAGCTCACGTTACACCGGCGATTATCAGTGCGAGTTTGCATCAGAGATATCCTGAGAAGTCTAGACCTAATCGGCGACAAATCTACAATCGTTCTCAGAAAGTAAGGGCCGAGGAACACTACTACAATTGAGCACTTGGGCCACGGCTAAATTCGTGGCGCAAGTACTAATTTCCCGTGGCTAAAGCTCTTTGCCACGGAAATACCTTCCGTGGCCCAAGTGGCCGTGGCTAACAGATAGCCACGGGAAAAACAAGAACGTGGCTAAAATTATATTTTTAGCCACAGATTCTCACGTGGCTAATAATTCCCGTGGCCAAAAATTAATTCTCGTGGCCAAAATTATTCCCGTGGCAAACAAAAAAATAAAAAATAAATAAACAAATGTAAAATATTATTTTTTACTTATAATGAAAATATTTTCAAATATGGAATCTTTTTTTTTTTCTAAATAAACCGGGGTGTCCACCGTCGACAACGATGTATCATACCCTCGCCGCGGGTGTTCTCACGAAGAGGTAAACGGCTGACCAAAGAGTTGCTCCATTCCCATGGGTAGGGATCGAACCTCTGACCTCATGGTTAAGGGATGAGGTGAGCAACCACCACACTACCAAACACATTTGGTTACATATGGAATCTTGTCAAGCTTTAATCCTTGTTTGGCTAGTTATCTCAACTCGTTACTTACAATCAGAAGTCATTCACTTTTGCGAATCATATATGCTTCCCAGGAGGTCACCCATCCCAAGACTACTGTCACCTGAGCACGCTTAACTGTGGTGTTATTATGATGAGCTACCGAAATTATAACTTAAGCTTGTTGATATAGTTAAGACTTTGAAACCTTTTTAAATTATATTTTTTTCTTTCTAAATTACCTTCACTATTATTTTTGCGAAAAAAATTAAATGATTTACATATTTTTACAAAAAAAATATAATTTTTTTCAAATTACTCGAGTTTTCAATGTTGACCTCCCGACTAATAATGCTCGGGTTATTTTTTGCCCGAGTCAACAAAACCATTTTCTCCAAACTATTTAATCAAATTTTCCTTATATTTTTTTCCCTAATATATTTTTTTTTTATATTTTTTTTCATTTGTCGGCATTTTTATTTTATTCTCTTTTATCCATTTTTTAATATATTTTTCAACACAAATATTATTTGTAAGATCGTCGTATTTGTAACGAAAAAAAGTTTAATCACTTCTTACTAAGTAATGATCACTTTTGAATAATGATTACATATGGGTATCAATGACCGAGTTTTAAAAAAATGACCAAGACATTATTAACTCGAAAATAATCAGTTTTTGCCAAAAAACAAAGAAAAGATCGTACAAATTTTTGTTTTCTCTAAATTGATTTATTTTCATTATTCTTGATTTTTTTTGTTAACAAAGTTTCACTTTATTTACACATGTAAATCTATTATTTTAATTTCCATTTTACTTTTCGGTGTGATACGCTCATACGCTCATTTTCAATAATTAAAATGTTTTTCTATATTGATTTTTTTATATCGGTTATTCTATCATTATGTTTTTTTTCCATTTTATTCAATGATTTATTGGAAATCATTTTAAATTTAATTCTTTAGAGTACTTTTTTTATTTAATCATATTATAAATCTAATTGTCTTTTCTTTTTTTTCTCCTTAAAAACTTTCCCAATTTTTTTCCAATTTAACATCTCGAATTCAAGTTCTTCTAGAAATATTTTACAAATAAAGTTGTAAATCAATTTTCTAATGAAAAACTTAACAATATATTAGTTTCAGACTTCTCAATGATAGGTGTTAATAAGTTAATATTTAATTGGACATACTTTCTCTTTAAATGTGATGCGGTATTTGAATAATGTTATTCAATATTATAAAATGTAACAAAAAAAGAATTAATTATTTATTAAATTATCGATGTTATGAAAAAATCAATAAATATTACTCTAGTCTGTAAAAAAAATAAAAAATTGAAGACGATGGTAATTTTCTTTACGTGTGTATCATTTTAAAGAAGTTTTACATTCCTTATTAGACTAAAAAAACAAATACCAAATATTTATTAAATTAATCAAAATATTTTCAAAATTTTACATTTAAATTTTTCATATTATGTATATTTGATTAAGTTTCATTCAGCTTTTGTATTTTCCTTTTATTTCTTACAAAACCAAGTTTTTACGTTTACCTTAATATGAAATATCTTGATAAAAGTCTGAAGAAAATCTTAGCCACTGGTGTTTCTTACTAGTTTCGTGGCTAAACAAATATGTTGCCACGGACAATATGTAAGCCGTGGCTAAAGAAATATTGGCCACGGAATGATCTGTGGCTAAATATATATTTGCCATGGGTGTGACATTGTTCGTGGCAAAAATGATTATTAGCCACGACTGTAACCTAAATCGTGGCGCAATTGACTATTTGCCACGGGAAAAAATTTCCCGTGGCATAAATTTTTTCTAAAATAGTGAATGAATTTTTTCCCGTGGCTAAACAAAATTTAGCCACAAATTATAAATTCCCGTGGCATAAATCGTGGCGCAAGTGTCAATTTGTTGTAGTGGAAAGAGATGGGAGAAACCAGGCACAACAAATGCTGGCACTCGCGGTTCAGCATAAGTATGTTCAGTTTTGGGTTACTGATCCGGAGGAGGAGGAGCTTACCCACGTGTTCATGGCTCATCCAGAATCAGTTAAGATGTTTCGATCATACTATTATGTTGTGCTGATCGATTCCACCTACAAGACAAACTTATACGGTCTTCCGCTTATTGAGATGGTCGGTGTCACACGCGTTGGGAAGACCTTTGTGATTGCTTATGTGATTGTTACTCATGAGTCTGAGGATGGCTATGTTTGGGTTTTAGAGGGACTGAAGTCCCTTCTTAACGACAACGTTCAACCTAATGTTATTGTCACAAATTTCGAACGTGGGTTGTTGAATGATTCCAACTGTTTTTCCTGATTCGGATCACTTGTTATGTCTTTGGCATATATATTCGAACGTGGAGACCAAAGCACTTAATATCACGGGTAAGGATACTTGGGCTAAGCACATAACTAGCAGAGTGTTTAAAGCGGTTGTCGAGGCGGAGACCCGAGAGTTGTTCGATGCGGCGTGGACCGAGTTTGCTAGGCAATTTGCGACTGTGGCGGCTTATGTTGAGGATCAATGGATCCCGCACGTGGAAAAATGGGCCAAGTACAGAACGAACAAGATTACTCATTTCGATAACACTACATCTCGGGTTGAGTCGGCTCATGCAAATTTAAAGAAGTGGTTGAATAACGCGAAAGTGGCTATTGATAGCATTTGGATACGTTTTCATTCCTTGTTGGAAACGCAACATGTTGAGATCCGACACCGGTTGCAGTTATCTAGATCGAGACGGCTGACGGGTCTTCACCGATTATTTTCCAGAATTTCTTGTAAAATATCGAAGGATGCTATCATTGAAATGCGAGAAGAATTTGAAAGAGGCGCCAAGATGACGGTAGATGCTTTATTGACCAATTGCGGATGTGTGAAGAGTACTACACTGGGGTTGCTATGTGCTTGTTCACTTCATCGCTTAGCTAATAATGGATGTCGAGTGCCTCTTGAGGTCTTACATGACTTTTAGAGGAAATTGGAGTACTGTAGACACCATCACATCTACGCTGAATGTGATCACTCACAGTTTACCGGGGGCCTTTGTTCTTGTCAATACGGTTCCTAATAGTCTCCATCATTGGTCTGACGGTCTTCACCAATTTACGGAAGTAGGCTAACTGTTCCTTATCATCCACTATCTTCTCGGCATCGAGGAGTTGAGCCAGCAACGCATGGACACTCTGCAATTTCACAAAATACAGTCAGAATATGTAAGCAATATTTAGAATGAAGTAAGAAATTTAAACAATTTTTACCTCAAGAGTGAAAGGGGCATCATCACGTGGATCAAGAGCATCATTAAGCATCAATGATGAACGGGTGAGAAACGAGCTTATACCATTCCTCGTACTCTGTAGTCATCTCGCCCACGAAAGTAACTGGTGACGACTTACGAGAAAGGTGAATAACGTGATCGTCCCAACAATCCCATAGACTATAGCCCAACTTCCCTACACTGACATCGTAGTCTCGTCCTGAAGCAGGACGATACGCATCCGTCAGCATAATAGGATTAGGTACCACTTGCACATACCCAAATTGGCGTAGACACCGATCGGGCAGGTACAACTCTACTATGTCCATGAACTGAATGCAACCGGAGAACAGAGTACGAGGATAACACACATCCTGACGCGGCCCAAAAGGCTCCCACCTTACTGAAGCATGATTAAGACCATCTAAAATCTTACGATACTCCAACAACTTCTCCGCAGTTTGGGGGAAAGAACCAAGATGTCTCCAACAACAGGCCCGAGACTGGGTAGCGTCAATGTCCAATGGTGGATCTGGTCTAATCATAGGGAAGTACTCATAGATCTATGACTGTAGCAAAGTCAAGCAACCACCAATAGTCTTCACACCAGAACGTGAAGTTATACCCAACTGCCGGTACATAAAGGATAGTGCACCGGCCCCCCATGCAAACTCATATACAGCAGCAGGATCACGCACTAATGGTAATAGCTGAGGACCTAACCTATCGCCTGATTTGTCGACGAAAAGTGTCGACGCCAAAACCACAACGAAGAACCTTGAGCGGCAACAAAGTCACAACTCCTCCTCGCCATCTCCAAAGTCGAGTCCACATATATACCCACACTCTTGTAAATAGGGACCGTCTTCTTAAGGGGATCCAACGTCCACCTGAGCTCTTCTACTGTCCTCCCAAAGTAGCAACAAGCATGCAAAACAGAATCAGCCAACGTCCCATCATCACTATTAACCCGACAACTTTCACCATCTACCCGAACACCTAAGATGTGCGCAACATCATGAAGGAGTATGGTAATCTCCCCAAAAGGCATATGGAAACTGTTGGTGTCGGGTTGCCATCTCTCAACGAAAGCAGAAATAAGTGGCATGTTATAATGCTCTGTAACAACCCGACCCACCACCGTCGTAATACAAACCCAATAAGATGGATGCACACTTTTGGGCCCATTATTTGTCCTCACTTAAGCCCAAAAGCACAAGGCCTTGTTACTAAATGGTGGGTGAGAGCTATTATAAACATATCACAAGCCTCTCAATCTACCGATGTAAACTCATATCATACTCTTGGGGTGTTTTAAACTCCCCCACTTAAAGAACACAACGTCCTCGTTGTGCCTCAAACTTGACCACAACCAGGGCCAGAATCCTCCCCCGCTAGGTGTGTGACCCGGGTACTCCCGACCACAGGCTCACCACACGGTCGCAGGGTCGCTCTGATACCATTTGTAACAACCCGACCCACCACCGTCGTAACACAAACCCAATAAGATGGATGCACACTTTTGGGCCCATTATTTGTCCTCACTGAAGCCCAAAAGCACAAGGCCTTGTTACTAAATGGTGGGTGAGAGCTATTATAAACATATCAGAAGCCTCTCAATCTACCGATGTAAACTCATATCATACTCTTGGGGTGTTACATGCTCGGCCATGGAATCTACTAGGTGAGAAAGACTACTCTCGTCATACATAGACTGAAAGGTGGGAGTTAGTGGCCATTTACTCAACACCTTCGTCTTACCAAATCGGTGGTAACCCGTCAAAACTGGTCGATCTACATCATTAGGAGTAGTCCATAAGCTGTTGGCGATGTGTCCCCCAAAGCTGGGAATCACGTTACAAACCAATGGACCAACAGGAACACGACCGGTAACCACCCAAGAATCATCCTTACCCGACTTCTTCTTATTCGGAGCCGCTACACTACTAGAACCCTCCTCACCCACCCAATGCCCGTAATCCCGTCTACGGGGAACCCTCCTCACCCGCTCCTCAACCCCATCCTGCTCATGATCCCACTCTTCAACCTGCTCCTCAACACCTTGACTTATAGACTCCTCCAATACATCATCAGCAGCCCCCAACTCCTCTGGCTGAAACCGTAATTGTTTTCCAGCCCGTGCTGATGCTGTCACCTTTCGAACTCGAACATTTCGGTCATTTTCTCGTCCAGCCATTCACAAAATTAAAAATTTCTATTTCACTATTTTTTAAATGAAAACAAAATAATTTAATAAATACAAATAAATCAATTATTAATTAAAAAAAATAAACATTTTAAAATAAAAATAATAACAAGGCAAGACTGAATAAGAGAGAGTAATTGTTTTTGTTTTTACGGTAACAAATCAAGACGGAAAAAATAAAAACTATTTACTAACGAAAACAAAATAATTTTAAAAATACAAAAAAATCAATTATTAATTGAAAATAATTAAACATTTTAAAATAAAAATTAATTGTTTTTACGGTAACAAAGCAAGACGGAACGAAACAAAAAAAAAATTGGGACGAAAATAATTTTCGTTCATACTAGGTCCCAGACGAAATTTTCTTTTGTCCCACTCTGGTCCCAGACGAAATTTTTTTTTGTCCCACTATGGTCCCAGACGAAATTTTTTTTGTCCCACTGAGGTCCCAGACGAATTTTTTTTCGTCCCATACCTAGTATGGACGAAAATTATCTTCGTCCCTTCTTTTTTTTTATTTTTTTTTTAAAAAAAAAAAATTTCGTGCGTTTTTTGGCAAGAACAAGACACAAATCCGGGTAAAAATATAACTAAAAATCCGACATTCAAACTACGATTCAATCCTAATTCCGTAAAAAAATTAAGGCATCTATCCTAATTCCGTTTATAATCTATCAAAATAACAAAAAACAAAAAAACAAAAAAAAAAAAAAAAAAAAACAAAACTAAGAAGTAAATAATACATACCGTGTTGAAGTTTTGAATTTGAGACGAAAAATTTGTTGTTGAAAAAAAAACGGTTTTTGAATTTGAATTTTGTGAGATGAAGAATGAATTTTGAGTTAGATTTATTTGAATATAAAGGAAAATGGAAAGAGATGGGAAGGATAGTTTAGGTAATTCATTAGAATGTGTCGATGATAATTAGTAATTTGTCGATGACGTATAGTAGGTTGGTTTATGAACCACCAAGTTCAGTACTATCCTCTCCTCCAAGCAACATTGAAATAGGCCCAAATACCACACCAGCTAGGAATGGCAATGGGTAGGATCTGGACAGGATCCTATAGGATCCAGATCCAGATCCATTTTAAAATGTTATATCCAGATCCTACCCTTATCCTTAGGGTCCGAAAATTGTAGATCCATATCCGCATCCTAAGGATCTAGGTAGGATCTGGATAAAATCCAGATCCGTCAGTCTCCAGCGATATATTCAAATGAAACCGCACCAAGTCACTATTATACACTATTTCACTTTTACTTGTCAATTAGAGACGATATTTTAATCGAATTACCTTCTATTAGTTTCACTGATTTAAAAATCATAATCTAAAAGAAATAAAAAAAGTGTACAAAGTGTTAAAAATTCTTATAGAAACTTACAAATAAGATTTACAAACCACAAAATAATTATAATTCCAACAATTCATAATAAAACAAATTGTTCAAACAAAATAAACACTAATACTTCATTCCTTATTTCCATGATCTACCTTTGAAGGGTCGAATCTATCCAAAAATTACCCTTATAGAAATTAAAAGAGGGTCCAAGGGTAGGATCTGGATCTTGGTGTTGGGATCCAGATCCGACCCTCGTACTCGTATAAGGATATGGGTCTGATCCAGATCCTAAGGATCTCAAATAATGGGATCCATATCCTACCCTTGGGTATAGGGTCTGGTGGATCTGGGTAGGATCCGGGATCCATTGCCATCTCTAACACCAGCCCACGAACAAGAACAAAACCTAATAGGTTTTGATCCCAACAACAAAATCAGATGCGGAAAGAATCCTACGTCCCTAAATTTTCAACCCGAAATTCGACCTGTCAAATCCATTTGACATGTCTATGAAAGCTTGACTTGTACTGTAGAGAATACCCATTTTTGTTTTTCCAAAAATAGGGCTTAGAACCAAAGAAATTAATAAAGTGGGGATTTTTTTTGAAAGCTATTACCCAAAATGAGTTCACGTCCACTCGATATTTGGTGATGTATTCATGTTGTATAAATAGGTCAAGTTGGGTTAAAAGAGATTTCAAGGGTATATAAGTGTTAGTTACCCCGATTTTTGTTTTACTGCGTAACGTGAAATTTCCAACTGTGTTTGATTGCTTTAAAAGCCGGATGATAGTTGTCTAGTATAGGGTAATTAACTTATCAGATGATTTGTGACTGTTGTTTCGATGGTCCTCTTGAGCATTGGATGTAGAATTTTATAATGGGGTTACGGGGACGTAACCATGTTTCAAGAAGGATAGGATTGTTAAATCTTAATGATTTATGATATGGCTAGTTGTTATGACATGGAAAATTGGTAAGTCGTGGTTGTTCGAATATGCTAGATCATCCTGATTACTTATGTTATGCATTATTTTGTGATTCGTGAAATATTTTTTTAACTTAGTTATGCGTTAAACTTTGGGGACAAAATTTTCTTAACGAGGGTAGAATGTAACATTTCGTGTTTTGAAGCCTATATAAGTGCTACTTGTGATTGTTTCATGCTTGTTATATGTTTCGTTACCGTTATGGGGTGGCGAACTTCGGGACGAAGTTCATTTTAAGGAGGGAAGACTGTAATACCCCGTATTTTAGCTTCGGTCAACGGCAGTCAAACCATATTCTATGCAAGTATTTCAGATGCATGGAATGTTTATAAAGAATTTTACGTAAACCGTTATTATTTTATAAATCGTATTTCTACGGTTATTTCGTATTTCATAATTATTTTATATTTGAGAATTATTTCATAAAATGACATTTCATCCGTATTCCTTTAATTTTGATAATATATTTATAATTAAATATATTTTTAATTTTATATTTATTCCTCGTATAAGTGCTAATAATTTTATATCCTTATAAATTATTTAATTAATAATTACTAATACTAAATTACATAATTTAATTATTATAAATAATTTATGTGTACTCGTTTATTTTAAATTACGAGTTGGGAACGGAGTGTAAGACCTTGAGAAACGTAATGGTTTTAGGCTAGAATAGATTATGAGAACCGTGACACAAGACTATGTAAACCCTAATACTCTACACCTCACCCACACACACATCGACATGCTTCACAAACCAAAACCCCTAATCATCCTCACACCATAACCTGCCTCCCTTACCCTAACAATTACGAGTCGTTTCTCACGCTGTTTTAAGCCGTCGTAAACAAGGCAGTTATCCCCGACCAGCTCGGTAAGTTTTTATTTTTACCTTGTTTATCACATATGGTCCGGTTGTGTTTAGGGTCAGGTTAGAGGGGATGTCAAGGGGGCTTCGACCGTGCATAGGGAGATCCGTGGTGGTAGTTGGGGTAGTGTTAATAAGGGTGGTTCTTCAACCATCGAAAGGGGCTGCGGGAAACAAGGACCACAAACTCTATCCTCTCGTTACACCCTTGTCGTGGGTGACTAGCCCTAGGGTCGGTGGGTTCGGTCTGGCTAGGATCAGGCTATGATGGTGGAGTCTGTGGTGGTGAAAGGTGCTGGTGGTGGCAGGGAGTTTAACGAGAGTTAGTGAGGGATAAGGGGAATGCTCTCGTGGTGGGAACCACGATGGGGGCTGGTGGTTGATTAGGTGTTGTTTGTCGGGGTCTTACGGTTATGGGTAAGCGTATTAGGTGGTGGGTGTTGGTGTTTCACGTGGTAATTGCCGGAGCAGGAACTCAGACATAAACGGTTTCGGCATTTCGTACAGGTAGATTAGGGCAGAGTTTTGTGGTGGTCGTGAGGACGTACTGTCAGTGGTGACCAGAGCGTAGGATGCGTGCTTGGTGGTGCGGGGGAGAGGATGGGACCATTGGCGCTGGCCATAGGTGGGCTGGCTGGTGGTGGTGTGGTCCTGAAGTGGGGTGCGCGGGCTGTAAAAGGAGGGTGTCTTTGTGTCGTGCTGCGTGTGTTTGTATGTTTATGATTATGATTATTATATTATTATTATTATTATTAGTGTTGTTAGTGTTGTTTTGTACGTAGTTGTCATTATTATTAGTATTGTTATAGTCTTATTATTATTATTACTATTATTATATGTTGTTGTTATTGTTATTAATATTATTATTATTTTCATTATTAATATTATTATTATTATTATTGTTATCATTATGACTATTGTTATGGTTATTAGTATTGTTATTATGACTATTATTATTATTATTATTAGTATTGCTATTATTTTGTCATGGTTGTTATTATATGGTTAATATTAGTAAATATTACTCATGTTTAATAATTAAGGTTGTTAAGTAATGGGTATACACGAATGTGACGGTTATCAATAGTTCGAGTATATAACTGCTATGTTCGTTAATTAATTGAGGTTAGTTATAAAAATAGTAAGGTCGGATTGGTTAAGTTAATTGAGGTAGTCATGTTTGGTACGGTCTCGTTATGCGTAATATATTTTTTAAATAATTAATTTGAATAATCGATATATTATATTGGTTGCGTAATTGTATTAGTTAGTAATTAAGTATATTATTTTGTTAGGTGTTGAGTATGTAATGAAGTGATTCGGCTGATTGGATGTTAGCTGCGTGATGAGATTATATTGCTATCCAGGTAGGATACACTGGCACTATACTCTATGAAGTGTTATGAATAGATGTTTACTCTGTGATGTGTTATGAATGGATGTTGCCTTGTATATTATGGATGCAAGTATGAGTTATATGAGCATTGTATTTAATGGTTATTTATTTTAGTGTTGCATTCATGAGCATGACATATGCATTGGTTACTGAGAAAGATATGAATCAGATATTGTTCTGATATAAAGTCCAGGGTGATTCTGCAGACCAGACCCGATGTATAATACCCGCAATATCCGTAATAATTTTTTAACGGAAAATTTAATTTAAGCTCGAGTATTAATTAAATCCGGGTATGATTAATTAATAACCGAGAATTACGTACGTAAAACCGTCGCACGAAAAACCGTAAACGACAAAAAAATCCGGTACGATTACACATGCATGGGAAAGAGGAAAAGAAGAAAACATCTCCCCTTCCCCATGCACCTTGGGCCGCCACTCCTCCCCCTTCCCCATACTTGTGTTTCTTTTTTTTCTTACCTCCTTTAAATCACTTAAGACACCAACCCTTCCCCACACAAAACACACACAAACAACAAAAATAAAATAGAGTAAGGAAGAGAGAATAAGAAGGAGAAGAAGAAAAGGGTTGTAAGGAAGGAGGAATTTGCCATTACTTGAAGTTCTACACTAAGTAAGCTCTTATGAAACCTTCAAATCTGATTGTTTAACCTTTTAACATGCATTCACATATCACTTAACATCTAAACTTGAACATATGAATCTACAACCATGCATGCAAAGGATTGAATCTAGTAAAAACAACTAATTTGTCAAAAACGTAGCATGCATGTAGTAGGTCTGAAATCACATGTTAAAATGAGTATTTTCAGAAGATAAAAATTTGCGACTTTCCTTAAATTGTTATAAAAACACTCACCAAAAATTAGGACGTTTGCATGTACCGTTTAGAAATGAAAAATTATATACTACAACATGTTTTCTGTTTAACCGAATCACTAGATCTCACTTAAAGAGTCATCAAACCATATTTATAAAATGAATCAGTGTCTCATCTTTTAATATGTTAAACGAGTTTGAGTCTAGATGATAATAGTCTTTTGAATCAACTCGGTTTGATTAGTTAAGAAGGATTTATGATGTCAAACATTTCCTGACTCAGTTCCTGACCTTTGTTTTTAAAAAGCGTTTTTAGATCTGATAAACCCATTTTTGAAACAACATGAACGGCTAACAATATATTGTAGACACATAGAAGAATCCAATAAACCGACCATGCACAAAAATATGACGTTTTGAATTTATTATGATTTTTACAAGTTTCTGTTGTGTTCTGGAAAAATGTTTTAATTAGTCTTACTTGTTAAAAGCTTACTTTTCCATAAAAGGGTAATTTAGTTATACATATAAAAATGATCAGTGACCTATCTCTTCACATGTTAAAGTGTAATGAATGTAAAGTGTAGTAGGCTTTCGTTTCGACGAGTTTCAACATGTTAAGAGTATTTACCACCCCGTAACGTTTTAAGACTCACCTTTGGACCAACTTTGGTAGACTGTAACTTTGGAGCCCTTAAGCATGGTTTTAGACTCTCACCACTGAGACATTAAAGATGAAGACTCACTAAGGAACCAAACCCCACTGGTCTCACCTCAAAACGTCTAGTAACGAAGGAGATATGACGATTTAAAGTTTCTGTTTCGAATCTGTAAAAACCGAGAAAGTATAGTTATCGCATAATTTTCTACAAGTAGCTTAGTAATGGTCGTTCATATAAGTGACTATTATTTTAAATATTATGTAGAGTTGGGATTCGTAGAAGAGGCTCTCTAACCTTTAGCCGCTTGCAAGGTAAGGGAAAACACCTTTTGCGTACCCTATTGATAAACCGTTTGAATTATTGTCTATCTTGTATATTGATATCTTTTGTTATATTAAGTATCTATATTGTTTGAACTTACCTTACAAATGATTATGGACAAGGATTTATTTTTTTTAATCTCTCGAAAGGATATTGTATTTGATAAGAAATAAGTAATTATTATTTTCGGAAACCCAAAACCGTTTTGCTTTCTACAAGTTTATAATGACTTATCAAATGTTGAGGAAATGTTTTTTGTTTTGGAAACGGAATTTCATATTGGTTGAAACGGTTTTGGTAGAGGGGTAGGTTGTCCCTAGTGAAAGGGATTTCCTATACGGAGCTTTTGATGGGGGTTAGTTGATCGAGACCCCGTTTTCTTATCTTCCTCTTTGGGGTTGGCCCTTAGAGGGGTGTGCACACTCGGGATGTTATGACAGTTTTAGTACATGATTTGGTGACCCTCGTCTTATCCGGTTTGGGGCAAGTGTATCCTTTTCATACGGCCTCTATCCAAAGTTATACCGATGTTGAAATAATTGGAAAAGAAAGGTTTTCTTGAAAATAGAACTATCTTGAAGGATTGGTTTTGAGCTTGAATACTTTGGAACACTTATGTTAATCTTACCGTTTAAAATTATTGTTACCTTTGATTTAACATTGGCAAACCTTATATTATGTTTTTCAATTATTCGAAGTATTTTTGATATGTATTATTTTATAAAATACCTTCCAAGTTATTCCTTCTTAATTCATTTACATTTCTTTCAAATCGTTTACCTTACTCAACAATATTGTTGACCCCTTTTATTTGTTTTGTCCTTGCTTGGACCTGTAGTGATCACAAATTGTGTGAGCAGATCGCGTGACAGGTACCCGTGGGAATTAGTCGTGGGATGCACAAGAGAGCGCGCTTAATAGTTTCTTTCAAAGACAAATGCTTAAAGCCTTTATCTTTCTTTTGGATCGTTGAACTTATTTTCGCTTCCGCAAACTTTAAATTTGGTTGTAATCGTATTTTATCCTTTGGATTTTAAATTGCATTAGACAACTACGTATTTTATTTCATGGTTAGGTACTACTACCACATTTGGTTTGATTGTGACACACCCATTATCCGAATTTTACTTGAAAACCCTATTTACTAATGAATAAGATGATGGGGGTGTTACAAAGTGGTATCAGAGCGGGTTTCCTTCTTGGAATAGGTGACTAGATCTTCATATCTCTTCACCACCCGTAAGTTGACCGACCTTGTTAAAATGTTTTCAAAAAAAAAAAATCTTTATTTAATTCGTGGCGAGATTGTGTGAGGGGAATACATGGGAGTTGGGACGGACCTTAATGCGTTTGTTTTTATTGTTAATAGCAATTATCTAATTAAGTATACCTTGATATGTACGTATTATTAGGATGGATTTTCCTCGTGTTCACCCGTCCGATATCAAAATGCATCCGGATAGCTGTATTATGGAGCATTGTAGGCGTTTTAAAGCGTACATGCAGTTTTATGCAGAGCTAGATAATTAGACTTTCAGTGATTGTACCTTCCTTCAAGGGAGGACTCTCATTGAGTCCCTTCCAACTAGTGGAGTTTATGCAGAGCTCAGGCAGGAGCTTTTAGATGAAGTTGAGTTCCATAATGAAGAGAGGGTTTTAGACCCCACGTTACCTGAGTACCCACTCCTTCATGACCTCGATTCCGTGATCCAGAGGTGTCATGAGGAGGAACACTACGAGGAGTTAGAATATGAAACCGATGTGTCAATGGAGGAAGTCGTTACCCCTCCTAGTCCTAGTGGTGATAATTAGTTTCCTCAACTCTTATTGGAGGAGCCTAGATTTTTCTATGGTGCAATTGAACTCTAGAAGTTACTTTCATGATGTAGTGAACTTTCCCTTTCAAGTATTGAATATGTTTTGTTGCGCTATATTTATATGCCTAATCAATTTCTTATTTTCACATCGTGGCACGCTTTAGGATAGACGTAATATGATCGGATGTAGGATAGATGCCAATCACGTACGTATATTTATACAAAGAGCCTGAGTATGTTTATTTCGTTGCGTAGTAACGATGGCCCGTTCAAGAAACAACCACAACCGCGATGACGACAACAACCAGAACAACCAAGGAATGAATGAGGTTGTTTAACAATTAGTCCAGATCAACACCCGATTAGCTGAATCAATGGAACGAATGGCTCAAGGCAATGTTTCAAACCCCGCGGCCAGCCTGACTAAGGCTGTAGGTCAGCAACGCCCTCCGCAATATGATGGCAAGGACGGAGACTCAGTAAAGCTTGAAAACTGGATCCGTGAGTTCGAGAAAATATTTCAAACCTTGCGATGTCCTGAGGAGTACATGGTGGATCAAGCCACCTACTACCTCACCGAAACTGCAGACATTTGGTGGGGCAATAACAAGGACCGGTTCTTAGAACCCGTGTATTATCTTATTGATGAAGGAGAGGAAGTTGCTGAACCTTTTTCATGGGAGGCTTTTAAGAAAGTATTGAGAGCTGAGTTCTTTCCCGAACACCTTCGAAGGGCAAAAAGGAGAGACCGTTCAGGAATACTATCAAAAGTTTCAAGAGCTGTCTCGTTTCGCGTCAAACTTAGTTCCCGACGAAGCTTCCAAAGCAGATAAGTTCGAGCGAAACCTCGAGCTCGGCATTAGAGACCGTCTAGGAGGACAAGAGTTCGCCACTCTAGCCGCAGTTTACTGTCGAGCCAGCAACATTGAGAAAGTCATGGAGGAAAAGAAAGCCGCTGCCGGAGAGAAACGAAAGGGCACACAATATGATGTGGGCCAATGGTCCCACAAGAAAGGAAACTTTGCCAATCTGCCGCCCAGACCAAAATCTTTTGGGAACCCTGGAAAAAGCCTAGTCACAAATTTTCAAGGGAACCAGTTCATGAGGCACAACTTCTGTAAACAATATCGTCAAGATCACCCTGGAAAGGATTGCAATGGCAACCATGTTCGCTGCAACTCCTGCAACAAAATGGGGCACCGAGCTTATGAGTGCTACTCCAAGGAGCGACACTCTCAGCAAGGGAACCAAGCTCGCCAAGGAGGAATGCCTGTTAGGACTACTGGGAGCTATGCCAATTCTAATCATGCTCAACCTACCACTCGACCCCAAGGGAACCCCAATAACCAAGGCACCAGCAGAGCACCAACCAATGGAGGCAACACCCAAGCTGCTTCAACCAGCACTGTTCAAGGAGGAAATGGAAACCGAACTGGGAGACTCTTTGTCATTGGCCGAGATGAAGCTGAAAAGACTGAGAACATCGTGACCGGTACATTCCTAATCAATTCTAAACTCTCTTATGTTCTATTTGATTCAGGAGCATCCCATTCTTTCATAGCCAGTTCTTTTGCACCCAATCTCGACCTTAGGCAATGTGAAGCTATAGAAAGCAATTTTGTGCAACCATCGGGAGAGGTGGTGAGATGCATACAGATCTATAAGGATGTGTCTATAACCATCATGGGGACCGATTTTCTTGCTGACCTCATCGAGTTTCCTCTAGGAAATTTTAATGTAATACTAGGGATGGACTGGTTAAATAGACATAAAGCTAAGATTGATTGTTGGCAACAAAAAGTTTCGATGAGAGGACCCAAAGGAGTCCGAGTATCATACAAAGGCGTCATAGTCAAACCCAAAGTAAAATTAATTTCAGTCCTTACCTTAAAATCATACCTAAGGAAAGGGTGTCCATTCGTTTTGTGTCATGTCCATGATGTATCTATTGAGGGCCCGAAAGTTGAAGATGTGGAGATAGTTCGGGAATTTGCGGATGTATTTCCTGACGAGATTCCCCGGCATGCCTCCGCAAAGGGAAGTTGAATTCCGAATTGACCTAGTTCCGGGATCAGGCCCAATCTCGAAAGCACCCTATAGGATGACACCAAAGGAATTAGCGGAGTTAAAGACCAAATTAGAAGAGCTACTTGTAAAGGGTTACATCCGCCCAAGTGTGTCGCCATGGGGAGCACCCGTCTTGTTTGTGAGAAAGAAAGATGGAAGTTTAAGGTTGTGCATCGACTATCGGGAGCTGAACAATGTGACGGTGAAGAACCGATATCCATTACCCCGAATCGACGACCTCTTCGACCAATTGCGCGAAGCAGGAGTTTTCTCAAAGATAGACCTCAGATCTGGATACCATCAATTAAGAATAGCTGGAGAAGATATACCAAAGACTGCCTTTCGAACCAGATATGGTCACTATGAGTTCATCGTAATGCCATTTGGTCTTACAAATGCACCTGCTGTGTTCATGGACCTAATGAACCGAGTATTCCGACCATTCTTGGATAAGTTCGTAGTCGTCTTCATCGATGATATCTTGGTATACTCAAAGAACCAACAAGATCACAAGGAACACCTGAGACTAATTCTTCAAACACTGAGAGATAATCAACTATATGCTAAGATGTCGAAATGCGAGTTTTGGCTAGAGAAAGTATCATTTCTGGGTCATGTTATCTCGAGAGAGGGAGTTTCAGTCGACCCTAGCAAGGTAGAAGCCGTCTCAAATTGGTCAACTCCGAAGAATGTGACCGAGATCCGTAGCTTTCTAGGCTTGACCGGTTACTATAGGTGCTTTGTAAAGGATTTCTCCAAGATCGCCGGACCGATGACTTCGCTTATGAAGAAGGCTAACAAGTTCCAATGGGATGACAACTGTGAGAAAGCTTTCCAAACTCTCAAGGAGCGATTAACAACCGCCCCGGTCTTAGCATTACCAAGTGGGAATGAAAATTTTGAGGTGTATACGGACGCATCGAAAAATGGCCTAGGATGTGTACTGATGCAGAATCGTCGAGTAATCGCTTATGCATCCAGACAACTGAAGCCACATGAAGTCAACTACCCAACCCACGATTTGGAATTAGCTGCCGTTGTCTTTGCCCTCAAGATATGGCGTTATTACCTTTACGGTAAAACCTTCAAGATCTTTTCCAATCACAAGAGCCTAAAATACATTTTCACTCAAAAGGAACTGAACATGAGACAAAGGAGATGGTTGGAGTTAATTAAAGACTATAACATGGAGATCCAATACCACGAAGGAAAAGCAAATGTGCTGGCCGACGCACTCAGTCGGAAATGTGTGCATTCACTATGTGGAGCTATCTCACTAAGAAAGCTAAGGGAGGAGATACAGAACATGGGTATCAACGTAATCTCTCATGGTGTAAGCATGAACGATTTCATCCAATCGCCCGAAGTATATGAGGAGATCCGAAAGGAACAAGCTGAAGATGAAATGATTAAGACAAAGAAAGCAAAGATTGGAACCCCGAGTGGAGAGGGTTTCGCTATCGGGAATGATGGGAGCCTTCACTACAAGGAAAGATGGTGTGTACCCCAAAATTCCGAGCTGAAAAGGAGAATCATGGAGGAAGCACACAATATATTCAGTACATCCAGGAGGAGACAAACTATATAAGGACTTGAAAAAGACCTTCTGGTGGCCGAACATGAAGAGAGAAGTAGCAGAATTCGTATCACGATGCCTAATTTGTCAAAAGGTAAAGATCGAACATAGAAGACCGCAAGGGCTACTACAACCCTTGGACATTCCAGAATGGAAATGGGATTCAATTTCCATGGATTTCATTACTGCCTTACCAAGGACCAAGAAGGGAAATAACATGATTTGGGTAATTGTGGACCGTTTGACAAAGGCTGCACACTTCATACCAATGAAGGATACTTGGAACAAGAGAGAACTCGCCATAGCTTATAGGAAGCATGTGCTGAGATTACACGGTGTTCCGAAGAGCATCATTTCGGATAGAGACTCGAGATTCATTTCCCGATTTTGGCAAGAACTGCAAGAGTCCTTAGGAACCAAGTTAAAGATGGTACTGTTCAGTGATACACAAGTTCATTAACTATTATATTGGTAGTAAAAGAGATTTTTGTCTTTGAGTGTTGTATTAGTATTCTCATGGCCTATGTATTTTTCTATGTATTTTTCTAAATGATATAATTTTTTCTGAGATTTTTGGCTTTGTTGAGTTAAAAAACCATATACTTTAATGATGTTCTGTAGACGTCAAATGGTATAATTGAGTTAAAACATATAAGAAAGTATAGCATGATAATTATTAGTCATTAAAAATTGTCGTTTATGTCATTATAAATTTAGTTAAGTTGAAAAAAGTTAAACTTTTACGAATTCAATTAAAAAAGTTGCCCTTTTACAAATTTAATTCAACTCCTATAAATTTAGTTATAAAAATTAAAACTCAATTTATACCAATTTTTCTATAAGTTAAGCTATAAGTTCAACTCAACTCTTATAAGTTTAATCCAAATAAAGTAGACTTTTATAAGTTTATTTTAACTTTTATATCTTAATTTCAACAAAATTAACTACAAAAGAATATAGCACCAAGTATTATATTTTACATCATAATTATTGCTTATTATAAGTTGGGTCGGGCGATGCCCGGGCATCAAATCTAGTATATACTTAAAAGAGAAACTTTTTGAGCGATTTTATTGGCTATTGTTTTAGAGTAATTTCATTGGCTATTACTTTGGTTAAATAAAATAAGTATATAAATAAAAATATAATTAAACAGTAATAAAATATCAGTTGGATAATTATTATTTTTAGAGCGATTACATTAGATATTACTTTGGTTAAATAAATTAATTATATAAATAAAAAGATAATTAAATAGTAATAAAATATCGGTTGGATAATTATTGAATTAGTTAAGAAAATAATTGATTTCATTGGCTATGATTCTAAGCTTCAACTTGTTTTCCAATTTCATTTCCGTAACGAAAGTATAATTATGTTGGGGCTGGTGTCCTTGACAGTTAGTACAATGACTTACTAAATCTCTTAAAGGATCACAAGGGCATACTGCAATATTATTATCAGTTGATCCACGTTTATCAATAACGGTTGGCTTGCTAGATAAGTTTGACGTTATTGTCATACGGATGGCGGTTATCAACTGGTCCCTATACGTCACACCTATAGGACACGTTTGAGAGATGTGAAGGTATGAAAATACAGTCACATTTATGCCGGATATGACTAAACAGTTAGTCAGAGGTATTGACTATTAAATTAGTCAATGAGATGTTGAGATTATTATTTAATACAGATTAAATAATTTTAGCTAATACGGATTACATGATTAATTCGTAAATTAAATATAAACGGTTATATTTAATTAAATATTGAAATCGCGTATTAATATAAACAGTTATATTAATTGGGCTAATTATACAATATCGTAATTTTATCAGACCATTATTAACGTATCGACTACATTAATATCTGATAACGTGTATGCGATTTCTAATTAAATCCCGCGAATTATATTTTAGCAAAACGGGTCGAATCACACATTGGAATGAGGTAAGAGTTGAAAGCCCGCTCCTACCCGAGACCTAATTCGGCCGGCCAAACTGAGTAGTACAAAAGGAGAGGACTTCTCCTTTTGTCAGGTTACTCTTTTCTACTGGTAATTTATTATTCTCACAATTAGGGTTTTTGAGAGCATCCTTCTCCCAAAACCTAGATCTCACATCTAAACCTCACAAAACTCTCCCCATATTGCAAGGCAATTGGAGAGCCTTTCTAGCACATGCGGCATCGTCTCAAACAAAGTCTTGGGTGCAAGTTATAGGAGGGAATTTACTTTAATTCCTGTTCTTAGGCCAATTCGCGCAAGGACCCAAGGTTGTAATTCTTTTCATGTTTTTTTTTCTTATCTTATGACCACAATTCACACATGTATATTTCGTTATAATCCTTCATGTTTAGGGTGAATTCATGTTTTATTCCCACAAGTGGTATCAGAGCCAAGGCCACGAAATTTTTTTACATTTGTGTTTTTTCCATAAGGTTTTAAAAATCTTGAAAATCGAGACTTTTTGACGTGCACTCGATCGAGCCTTGCCTTCACTCGATCGAGTGTTTTGGCCGTGTGCCTTCTTTTTGTGAGTAATCGATCTTGTTTTCGATTATTATTTACATATTGTTGTTTAATTGATATTTTTAGCAATATGTGAATCAATTGTTGTTATTTATTTTTGATTTACACGTTTTAAATCAAAGATAAAAACTTGTTTTGGTTTGAAAGTGCAACGATTAACGTTTTTAACCAGAAACTCGCGTTCGTTTGGTCGGTCGGTCGACCTGGTTAGTAGGTCGGTCGACCTTGGTACTGTTACAGGAAGTCTGTTTTTACTGGCAGATGGTCGGTCGACCTCGTTACTGTTACAGGCGTTTTAATTTTCGAAAATAACTTGTTTTATTTTCCCTTGGCCAATAGTAATATACTATATACGGAAATAGTATATTAACTTTTGTGAAACGGTTCACTCTCGTATGATACATATTATTTTAAAACGGTTTAAGATAATGTATTATAAATTTATTAAAATTGAAGTGATTAAAACGGTATAATCACATTATTTTAATCTCGTAAGGTGGTTTGGTAAAATTTGTTAAACATAATAACGGTTTTATGTCATGAATGAATTTTTTTTAGTTGATGCATTTTATTTATCATCTTGTGAATGCTTATGAATGCTTTCTATAACGTTTTTAATTTTTGCAAACGGTTGTAACTTAGTGTGGCCTTAGGAGATTGTGTTACCGTAATGATGGAACACGGTCTTGTTTGTAATTATGAGATCTTGTATCTCCGTTTTGGTTTTACCATGTAATTACTTTTGTATTTAAATTAGAATGTAAATAGGTTTACCTTTGTAATTTAAATTAGTAATTTTGTGAAGACCAAAGACGGAGACCGGATGCTCACTCCTGCTGCAAAGACCAAGATGGAACATCAAGACAAGCTTCTAGGGTCCAACGGTGGATTCCAAGTTGTTTTTAAGTTTATTTTGGTAGGATATGCCACACTATGACTTTTATTTACGTTTATTGCATTTCTTTTATGCTTTCATCGATAATAGTTTGCATCATATTCCGCCTAAAACCAAACCACCTATATAACATGCCTGAAAACTGACTCATGTAGAGGTTACGCGTTAGTTTTCTGTCACATTCATATGTCTCGTGTCACATGCAAAACCATCACTTTATTTCATTCATTCACGCATATGCTAGATATTAGTTCACTTAAAATGGATAAATATAAGTTGATGGGGTCTTCCTCGTATAACCAAAAATTGAGACTAGTCTTTTAAATCAGACTCCCATGAATCCCTTTTTCGTCGGTAGGCATAATATGACCCATTCTACGTCGGGTAAGTGGGAACAGATGATTTATTTTATCTCAACATTATGGTTACTAGATACTATCTAACGACTATGATGGACTAAAAGATGGGATTTACGGAAATCTATCGAACAAGAGTTCCAACGGTGGAATTAGCCAAGCTGTGGGCTTATCAATATACGGAAATTGAGTCTTGGGATCGTTTATATAATTCTTGAGGGAGATCAATTATATAAATGCATGAGTCTACGAGTTTAAATTCAATTTAATATAGACTTAAATCACAACGATGAGTTGCTTATATGGTTTTGTTTTTATCTTCTTTTCAGTGTAGAACACGATCATTTTAAACTGCCAAAATAACAAATGGCTGGTGAAGACCCAATGCCAAGTGCCAAGCTAGCACGTGAATCCTGGCTAAAAGCCTTCATGGACTCCATGAATCAGTCTACTAGACTGAGGAATGATGGGTCAAACTTCTCTGACTGGGAGGCAACATTACGGAATGCTGCCATTGCTGACGGAAAGCTCAAGTACTTGACTGAGCCAATTCCGGCACACCCAGGAACTAGAGCTAGAGCTAACGAAGTTTGCGCTCATAGCGACTTCGTCATGGAAGCGGGTGCGATAAAGAATGTACTCATCTATGCAATGGAATCAAATTTGCAAAGACGCTTCATCTCCCATGGTGCAAACAAGATTTTCACCACGCTCACTAACGAATTCTCGAAAGCTCCGAGAATCGTTTCTTATGAGCATACCTGTTGCTTCTTTGAGGCGAAACTGCAGAAGGGCCAAGCTGTTAGCCCACATATTCTCAACATGATTGAGAATATTGAGAAACTGGAGACCCTAAACTGCAAGATCAGTGAGAACATAATCGTTGATCGAATGCTTCATTCACTTCATGATGGGTTCGCCCTCTTCAGGGCCAACTATTACATGAACGACATGAAGAAGACTCCTCATGAGCTCCACTCCCTTCTCGTACAGATCGAGAAGGATCTGAAATTAAGTGGGAGCGTGAAGCAGGATGTTCTCATGATCTCCAGTAAGGGTAAGGGTAAGGGGAAAGCTAAAGCTCAGGGCGACCTAGCGATAGGTAAGCCCAAGTTCAAGAAGTCAGGATTCGCTAACAGTGGGCCCAGTGAGTCGAGCAACTCACTGGGCAAGACAAAGAGTAAGGATACGAGCATGGAATGCCACCATTGCCACAAGACTGGGCATTGGAGGCGCACGTTCCCCGTGTATCGTGAGGACATTAAGGCAGGTCGCGTTACTCCTGTTGGTATGTCTTCTTCTTCTTTTATTCACATGATTGAGATTAACCATGCAAGTTACGGAACTTGGGTACTAGATACTGGTTGTGGTCCTCATCTATGTAATCATGTGCAGGGCCTCCGAAAACAAGAACCCCTCATCAAGGGTGAGGTTGACCTGCGTGACGGGAATGGAGCAGGAGTTGCTGCAGTCTCGAGGGGAACATACGTGATCCAGCTTCCAAGTGGATTTGAGTTATCTTTGTATAACTGTTATTATGTTCCTAGTTTATCCAAAAACATTATTTCTGTTTCTGCACTTGACAAACTCGGTTTTTCATTTGTAATAGAGAATAATAGCTGTATTTTCTCGTTACACAATATGATTTATGGCAAGGCAGTTTCCATGAATGGAATTTATGTTTTAGATCAAACCACCGAAATATTACATGTGAATAACAAGAGATTAAAGGTTGGTGACAAAGATCAAACTTACCTATGGCACTGCCGTATGGGACATATAAATGAGAAACGCGTAAAACAGCTCATACAGAATGGAGCTATCTTGGCCTTTGATTTCGAATCATATGGCACGTGTGAATCATGTCTCATTGGTAAGATGACTCGTATTTCCTTCAAAGGTGTTGGAATGCACGCTGCCAACCTATTAGGACTCATACATACGGATGTATGTGGCCCTATGTCGATCAACGCACGAGAAGGCTATAGGTACTTCATCACTTTCACGGATGATTTGAGTAGATATGGCTATGTCTGCTTAATGAAACATAAAAGTGAATCCTTTGACAAGTTCAAAGAATACCAGAATCGGGTACAGAACCAACCGGGCAGAAAGATTAAAGCACTTCGATCTGATCGTGGTGGCTAGTATCTTTCTCACGAGTTTGATCAACACCTTAAAGACTGTCGCATCATTCTCCAATTAACTCCACCTGGAACACCACAATTAAATGGTGTGTCCGAACGGAGAAATCGAACTCTACTTGATATGGTTCGATCCATGATGAGTCACACCGTTGTGCCTGATTCATTATGGGGCTATGCTCTTTTGTCAGCCGCTCTAATACTTAACCGAAGTCCGTCTAAAGTTGTTGACAAGACTCCATACGAGTTATGGAAGGGAACGGTCCCTAACTTGTCCTTTATTCGGGTTTGGGGCTGCGAGGCTTATGTCAAGTGGAGACACGAGGATAAGCTCGGCCCGCGATCGGTCAAGACATACTTTATAGGCTATCCAAAAGGAACTTTTGGTCATTACTTCTACTCGCTAACCGAACAACGTGTTTTTGTTGCGGCTAGTCCGACGTTCTTAGAGAAAGAATTTCTTGAGAACAAGTCGAGTAATAGAACCTTCGATCTATCGGAGATTCAAGAACCAACTACCGAGCAACCATTGGAGGAAACAGTTCCTTCAACCTCGGCTGCGGTAGATATTCCTGAGGAACCTAGGAGGTCGGGAAGAGTCTCTATTCCTCCGGATAGATACATTGGTATGGTCAAGGAACATGACTCTCAACCTATAAAGGTGCCATGACTAGTTCTGACTGATAGCTATGGCTAGAAGCTATGCAATCCGAGATGGACTCCATGTATGAGAACAACGTGTGGGATCTTGTGGACCTACCTGCAAAGGTACGCCCCCTTCAATGCAAATGGCTTTACAAGATAAAGCATGCAGTGGAAGGACAACAAGATATCCACAAGGCAAGACTAGTTGCTAAAGGTTTCACCCAAGTGCCAGGCTTGCACTACGATGAGATCTTTGCACCCGTAATCATGCTGCGTTCCATTCGGATTATCTTAGCGATCGCCGCATTTCACGACTATGAAATCTGGCAAATGGACGTTAAAACCGCCTTCTTAAACGGTTATTTGGAGGAAGAGTTGTACATGGTACAACCCGAGGGTTTTATTGATCCAGCACATCCTAAGAAGGTTTGTGATGCCCGTCGTTGAGGGTACCAAAGATAAAATTTATAATTCCTACCTTTAACAATAGATAGTGAAAGTCAGGGTCGAACCACAGAGAGGTGGGGAATGTTTATTGTTTGGTGTTAAAGTTTTAAGGTAACAGTTTTGGGGGTTTTGATTGGTTATTACTAAGTCTAGAAATAAATATAAAATAAAGCAAGTAAATAAAGATGAGATTAAAACTATAATAAAAGGGATGCTAGGATGATCGGGTAACAAATAGCTTAGGTAATATAAATCCTAAAGTCAACATGTATTGCAGTCGCGCAAGGGGTGTAACATTTCGGTCTATGGTACCTAATAGCTCATTTCGGCCTGTGCTATTAGTTCCTATGTCTCACAATTATTGGGTGTCAACAATAAGGGTGATTCCTAATTTCTAGGTCACATACCTTTCAGTCTTAAGTAACCTAGCCGTCTTAAGGTGTAAACCAATGCCCTTCCCGTATCTCTCAATCTTGGGTAGGTCATTACTAACATCCTACAAGTCTCCTTTCAGTCTCATTGTAGGTTATTATAGTCTACGAATTAAAACGAAACAAAATACGAACGCGAGTGGGTCGGCCGACCAGCTAGCCCAGTCGGCCGACCACAGCCTCGGTCGACCGACCCATTATATAGGTCGGCCGACCACGACTCTGCTACAATTGGTTTCGGAACTTATACTACCTACGCATATTCATCCCCTACATCCTAACATATGAAATTAGCTACTCATGACTATTGAAATAACAATGAAAATGGTAGAAAACATGGAATTCATAATTAATATCAATCTAAACATGCAATCAATAATAAAGCTTGGGATTCTATCTTAAACCGAATACAATAGTTCTAAACTAATAACAATGAAGCATAAATTAAGAGAAGAATTACCGGAAATATGATTAAGGCAGAAAAGGAACAAACTTTATTGATAAATGCTTGAAGGATTGATGAACAAAAATAAAAGTGTTTGAGAATATTGAAAGATTACAATTAAAGATGAAACTAAATTACTCTCAATAATTCTCTCTATTAAGACTTGATTATTTCTGAATTAGGAACTAGATGATAAAAGATTGAATGATTAACCCTAAACATAAGATTAGCTTATATAGGCGGAATTTAGGAGTTTCCTTAAGACTTTAACACGTTAATGGGCTTCAGAATGCTTCAGGGTCTGCGTAGAGGTCGATCGACCTGTTTACGGGCTTCTGTGTTTTTCTGGGCTTTCCATAACAGAGGCCTGGTCGGCCGACCCAAATAGTAGGTCAGTCGACCCTTTTCCTGTAGGATTGCTTTGATTCGTCTTTGGTTTGACTTCTTGGTACTTGATTAATGCTTTGAGTCGACTTTCCTTCGTTCCTTGGCTATGAAAAATCCCGAGGGCATAAATTTGGCATAAAATCGTCCTTTTCCGAATAAACCTGCAAAAGTGCATAAAAATACCAAAGTAGACAATTGTTGGGAAATAAAGGCTAAAACATAGTAAATGAGCGACCAAATGCGTGTAAAAAAGGATGTAAAACATCATAAAATAGACACGCATCAGTTTGCAAGCTAAAGCGTTCCATCTATGGACTTAAGCAAGCATCACCGAGTTGGAATCATCGCTTCGACCAAGTGATAAAAGAGAATGGGTTCATTCGATCAGTCGAGGAACCATGTCTCTATATCAAGTCGAGTGGGAGCAAGATTGTTTTCCTAGTATTGTATGTTGATGACATACTCCTGATTGGGAATGACATACCTCTCCTATCTTCGGTTAAAGCATGGTAGAAAAACCATTTCCAGATGAAAGATTTGGGAGAGGCACAAAGAATTTTGGGCATCCGTATCTACAGGGATAGATCACGACGGATGTTGTCTCTCAGTCAGGAGTCTTACATAGATAAGATTCTAAAGAGATTCAGCATGACGAACTCCAAGAAAGGGTTCCTTCCTATGGCTTCTGAGCTTCACTTGAGCAAGACTCAAGAAGCTAAGACATTGGAACAGAAAGAGCGCATGAGTCGGATTCCTTATGTTTCGGCAATAGGATCGATCATGTATGCCATGATATGCACACGTCCAGCCGTTGCATATGCATTGAGTATGACAAGCCAATTCCTAGCTCATCCAGGTGAACAACACTGGATGGCCGTGAAAAACATTCTTAAGTACCTACGGAGGACTAAAGATTGGGGATTGACTTATGGAGGCGACGTGACGCTCTGCGCCACGGGTTACGCAGATGCTAGCTTCCAAACGGATCGAGACGACTCGAAATCTCAATCTGGACTCGCTTTTACTCTTAATGGCGCTGCTGTCAGCTGGAAAAGTTCTAAACAAAGTGTTACAGCAGATTCTACAACTAAGTCCGAGTACTATGCCGCTTCGGAAGCAGCTAAGGAAGCAATATGGATTCGTCAATTCTTACAAAGACTATCAGTACTGCCTAGTTCGAATGACCCGATCACCGTTTATTGTGACAATAAAGGTGCCATCTTCCAAGCTAAGGAGCATAAGTCTAGCAACAAAGCTAGACATGTACAACGAAAAGCTCATCTAATCAGAGATTACGTGGAGTAAAATGAGATATTTATTGATAAGATCGCTACGGATGACAACATAGCTGATCCTCTCACGAAAGCATTAACACGTGATAAGCATGAAAGGAACATTAATTCCATGGGAATCAGATGTGTTCCTAAGTTGTAGTACTCTTTTATGAATTCATGTTATAATTCATTTTCTTGTGTACTCTATTACAACCTCATTGTTATGATATTTAATGTTTTGTTTTTCATGTGGAATTGTACGCCAATTTTGAACACCACAGATTGTTGGGCTGGTGTCCTTGACAGTTAGTACAATGACTTACTAAATCTCTTAAAGGATCACAAGGGCATACTGCAGTATTATTATCAGTTGATCCACGTTTATCAATAACGGTTGACTTGCTAGATAAGTTTGACGTTATTGTCATACGGATGACGGTGATCAACTGGTCCCTATACGTCACACCTATAGGACACGTTTGAGAGATGTGAAGGTATGAAAATCCAGTCACATTTATGCCGGATATGACTAAACAGTTAGTCAGAGGTATTGACTATTAAATTAGTCAATGAGATGTTGAGATTATTATTTAATACAGATTAAATAATTTTAGCTAATACGGATTACATGATTAATTCATAAATTAAATATAAACGGTTATATTTAATTAAATATTGAATTCGCGTATTAATATAAACAGTTATATTAATTGGGCTAATTATACAATATCGTAATTTTATCAGACCATTATTAACGTATCGACTACATTAATATCTGATAACGTGTATGCGATTTCTAATTAAATCCCGCGAATTATATTTTAGCAAAACGGGTCGAATCACACATTGGAATGAGGTAAGAGTTGAAAGCCCGCTCCTACCCGAGACCTAATTCGGCCGGCCAAACTGAGTAGTACAAAAGGAGAGGACTTCTCCTTTTGTCAGGTTACTCTTTTCTACTGGTAATTTATTATTCTCAAAATTAGGGTTTTTGAGAGCATCCTTCTCCCAAAACCTAGATCTCACATCTAAACCTCACAAAACTCTCCCCATATTGCAAGGCAATTGGAGAGCCTTTCTAGCACATGCGGCATCGTCTCAAACAAAGTCTTGGGTGCAAGTTATAGGAGGGAATTTACTTTAATTCCTGTTCTTAGGCCAATTCGCGCAAGGACCCAAGGTTGTAATTCTTTTCATGTTTTTTTTTTCTTATCTTATGACCACAATTCACACATGTATATTTCGTTATAATCCTTCATGTTTAGGGTGAATTCATGTTTTATTCCCACAAGTGGTATCAGAGCCAAGACCACGAAATTTTTTTACATTTCTGTTTTTTCCATAAGGTTTTAAAAATCTTGAAAATCGAGACTTTTTGACGTGCACTCGATCGAGCCTTGCCTTCACTCGATCGAGTGTTTTGGCCGTGGGCCTTCTTTTTGTGAGTAATCGATCTTGTTTTCGATTATTATTTACATATTGTTGTTTAATTGATATTTTTAGCAATATGTGAATCAATTGTTGTTATTTATTTTTGATTTACACGTTTTAAATCAAAGATAAAAACTTGTTTTGGTTTGAAAGTGCAGCGATTAACGTTTTTTAACCAGAAACTCGCGTTCGTTTGGTCGGTCGGTCGATCTGGTTAGTAGGTCGGTCGACCTTGGTACTGTTACAGGAAGTCTATTTTTACTGGCAGATGGTCGGTCGACCTCGTTACTGTTACAGGCGTTTTAATTTTCGAAAATAACTTGTTTTATTTTCCCTTGGCCAATAGTAATATACTATATACGGAAATAGTATATTAACTTTTGTGAAACGGTTCACTCTCGTATGATACATATTATTTTAAAACGGTTTAAGATAATGGATTATAAATTTATTAAAATTGAAGTGATTAAAACGGTATAATCACATAATTTTAATCTCGTAAGTTAGTTTGGTAAAATTTGTTAAACATAATAACGGTTTTATGTCATGAATGAATTTTTTTTAATTTATGCATTTTATTTATCATCTTGTGAATGCTTATGAATGCTTTCTATAACGTTTTTAATTTTTGCAAACGGTTGTAACTTAGTGTGGCCTTAGGAGATTGTGTTACCGTAATGATGGAACACGGTCTTGTTTGTAATTATGAGATCTTGTATCTCCGTTTTGGTTTTACCATGTAATTACTTTTGTATTTAAATTAGAATGTAAATAGGTTTACCTTTGTAATTTAAATTAGTAATTTTGTGAAGACCAAAGACGGAGACCGGATGCTCACTCCCGCTGGAAAGACCAAGATGGAACATCAAGACAAGCTTCTAGGGTCCAACGGTGGATTCCAAGTTGTTTTTATGTTTATTTTGCTAGGATATGCCACACTAGGACTTTTATTTACGTTTATTGCATTTCTTTTATGCTTTCATCGATAATAGTTTCAATCATATTCCGCCTAAAACCAAACCACCTATATAACATGCCTGAAAACTGACTCATGTAGAGGTTACGCGTTAGTTTTCTGTGACATTCATATGTCTCGTGTCACATGCAAAACCATCACTTTATTTCATTCATTCACGCATATGCTAGATATTAGTTCACTTAAAATGGATAAATATAAGTTGATGGGGTCTTCCTCGTATAACCAAAAATTGAGACTAGTCTTTATAAATCAGACTCCCATGAATCCCTTCTTCGTCGGTAGGCATAATATGACCCCTTCTACGTCGGGTAAGTGGGAACAGATGATTTATTTTATCTCAACATTGTGGTCACTAGATACTATCTAACGACTATGATGGACTAAAAGATGAGATTTACGGAAATCTATCGACCAAGAGTTCCAACGGTGGAATTAGCCAAGCTGTGGGCTTATCAATATACGGAAATTGAGTCTTGGGATCGTTTATATAATTCTTGAGGGAGATCAATTATATAAATGCATGAGTCTACGAGTTTAAATTCAATTTAATATAGACTTAAATCACAATGATGAGTTGCTTATATGGTTTTGTTTTTATCTTCTTTTCAGTGTAGAACACGATCATTTTAAACTGCCAAAATAACAAATGGCTGGTGAAGACCCAATGCCAAGTGCCAAGCTAGCACGTGAATCCTGGCTAAAAGCCTTCATGGACTCCATGAATCAGTCTACTAGACTGCGGAATGATGGGTCAAACTTCTCTGACTGGGAGGCAGCATTACGGAATGCTGCCATTGCTGACGGAAAGCTCAAGTACTTGACTGAGCCAATTCCGGCACACCCAGGAACTAGAGCTAGAGCTCACAAGGGCATACTGCAGTACTATTATCAGTTGATCCACGTTTATCAATAACGGTTGGCTTGCTAGATAAGTTTGACGTATTGTCATATGGATGGCGGTAATCAACTGGTCCCTATACGTCACACCTATAGGACACGTTTGAGAGATGTGAAGGTATGCAAATACAGTCACATTTATGCCGGATATGACTAAACAGTTAGTCAGAGGTATTGACTATTAAATTAGTCAATGAGATGTTGAAATTATTATTTAATACAGATTAAATAATTTTAGCTAATACGGATTACATGATTAATTCGTAAATTAAATATAAACGGTTATATTTAATTAAATATTGAATTCGCGTATTAATATAAACAGTTATATTAATTTGGCTAATTATACAATAACGTAATTTATCAGACCATTATTAACGTATCGACTACATTAATATCTGATAACGTGTATGCGATTTCTAATTAAATCCCGCGAATTATATTTTAGCAAAACGGGTCGAATCACACATTGGAATGAGGTAAGAGTTGAAAGCCCGCTTCTACCCGAGACCTAATTCGGCCGGCCAAACTGAGTAGTACAAAAGGAGAGGACTTCTCCTTTTGTCAGGTTACTCTTTTCTACTGGTAATTTATTATTCTCACAATTAGGGTTTTTGAGAGCATCCTTCTCCCAAAACCTAGATCTCACATCTAAACCTCACAAAACTCTCCCCATATTGCAAGGCAATTGGAGAGCCTTTCTAGCACATGCGGCATCGTCTCAAACAAAGTCTTGGGTGCAAGTTATAGGAGGGAATTTACTTTAATTCCTGTTCTTAGGCCAATTCGCGCAAGGACCCAAGGTTGTAATTCTTTTCATGTTTTTTTTTCTTATCTTATGACCACAATTCACACATGTATATTTCGTTATAATCCTTCATGTTTAGGGTGAATTCATGTTTTATTCCCACAAGTGGTATCAGAGCCAAGGCAACGAAATTTTTTTACATTTCTGTTTTTTCCATAAGGTTTTAAAAATCTTGAAAATCGAGACTTTTTGACGTGCACTCGATCGAGCCTTGCCTTCACTCGATCGAGTGTTTTGGCCGTGGGCCTTCTTTTTGTGAGTAATCGATCTTGTTTTCGATTATTATTTACATATTGTTGTTTAATTGATATTTTTAGCAATATGTGAATCAATTGTTGTTATTTATTTTTGATTTACACGTTTTAAATCAAAGATAAAAACTTGTTTTGGTTTGAAAGTGCAGCGATTAACGTTTTTTAACCAGAAACTCGTGTTCGTTTGGTCGGTCGGTCGATCTGGTTAGTAGGTCGGTCGACCTTGGTACTGTTACAGGAAGTCTGTTTTTACTGGCAGATGGTCGGTCGACCTCGTTACTGTTACAGGCGTTTTAATTTTCGAAAATAACTTGTTTTATTTTCCCTTGGCCAATAGTAATATACTATATACGGAAATAGTATATTAACTTTTGTGAAACGGTTCACTCTCGTATGATACATATTATTTTAAAACGGTTTAAGATAATGGATTATAAATTTATTAAAATTGAAGTGATTAAAACGGTATAATCACATAATTTTAATCTCGTAAGTTAGTTTGGTAAAATTTGTTAAACATAATAACGGTTTTATGTCATGAATGAATTTTTTTTAATTTATGCATTTTATTTATCATCTTGTGAATGCTTATGAATGCTTTCTATAACGTTTTTAATTTTTGCAAACGGTTGTAACTTAGTGTGGCCTTAGGAGATTGTGTTACCGTAATGATGGAACACGGTCTTGTTTGTAATTATGAGATCTTGTATCTCCGTTTTGGTTTTACCATGTAATTACTTTTGTATTTAAATTAGAATGTAAATAGGTTTACCTTTGTAATTTAAATTAGTAATTTTGTGAAGACCAAAGACGGAGACCGGATGCTCACTCCCGCTGGAAAGACCAAGATGGAACATCAAGACAAGCTTCTAGGGTCCAACGGTGGATTCCAAGTTGTTTTTATGTTTATTTTGCTAGGATATGCCACACTAGGACTTTTATTTACGTTTATTGCATTTCTTTTATGCTTTCATCATCGATAATAGTTTCAATCATATTCCGCCTAAAACCAAACCACCTATATAACATGCCTGAAAACTGACTCATGTAGAGGTTACGCGTTAGTTTTCTGTGACATTCATATGTCTCGTGTCACATGCAAAACCATCACTTTATTTCATTCATTCACGCATATGCTAGATATTAGTTCACTTAAAATGGATAAATATAAGTTGATGGGGTCTTCCTCGTATAACCAAAAATTGAGACTAGTCTTTATAAATCAGACTCCCATGAATCCCTTCTTCGTCGGTAGGCATAATATGACCCCTTCTACGTCGGGTAAGTGGGAACAGATGATTTATTTTATCTCAACATTGTGGTCACTAGATACTATCTAACGACTATGATGGACTAAAAGATGAGATTTACGGAAATCTATCGACCAAGAGTTCCAACGGTGGAATTAGCCAAGCTGTGGGCTTATCAATATACGGAAATTGAGTCTTGGGATCGTTTATATAATTCTTGAGGGAGATCAATTATATAAATGCATGAGTCTACGAGTTTAAATTCAATTTAATATAGACTTAAATCACAATGATGAGTTGCTTATATGGTTTTGTTTTTATCTTCTTTTCAGTGTAGAACACGATCATTTTAAACTACCAAAATAACAAATGGCTGGTGAAGACCCAATGCCAAGTGCCAAGCTAGCACGTGAATCCTGGCTAAAAGCCTTCATGGACTCCATGAATCAGTCTACTAGACTGCGGAATGATGGGTCAAACTTCTCTGACTGGGAGGCAGCATTACGGAATGCTGCCATTGCTGACGGAAAGCTCAAGTACTTGACTGAGCCAATTCCGGCACACCCAGGAACTAGAGCTAGAGCTCACAAGGGCATACTGCAGTACTATTATCAGTTGATCCACGTTTATCAATAACGGTTGGCTTGCTAGATAAGTTTGACGTATTGTCATATGGATGGCGGTGATCAACTGGTCCCTATACGTCACACCTATAGGACACGTTTGAGAGATGTGAAGGTATGCAAATACAGTCACATTTATGCCGGATATGACTAAACAGTTAGTCAGAGGTATTGACTATTAAATTAGTCAATGAGATGTTGAAATTATTATTTAATACAGATTAAATAATTTTAGCTAATACGGATTACATGATTAATTCGTAAATTAAATATAAACGGTTATATTTAATTAAATATTGAATTCGCGTATTAATATAAACAGTTATATTAATTTGGCTAATTATACAATAACGTAATTTATCAGACCATTATTAACGTATCGACTACATTAATATCTGATAACGTGTATGCGATTTCTAATTAAATCCCGCGAATTATATTTTAGCAAAACGGGTCGAATCACACATTGGAATGAGGTAAGAGTTGAAAGCCCGCTCCTACCCGAGACCTAATTCGGCCGGCCAAACTGAGTAGTACAAAAGGAGAGGACTTCTCCTTTTGTCAGGTTACTCTTTTCTAATGGTAATTTATTATTCTCACAATTAGGGTTTTTGAGAGCATCCTTCTCCCAAAACCTAGATCTCACATCTAAACCTCACAAAACTCTCCCCATATTGCAAGGCAATTGGAGAGCCTTTCTAGCACATGCGGCATCGTCTCAAACAAAGTCTTGGGTGCAAGTTATAGGAGGGAATTTACTTTAATTCCTGTTCTTAGGCCAATTCGCGCAAGGACCCAAGGTTGTAATTCTTTTCATGTTTTTTTTTTCTTATCTTATGACCACAATTCACACATGTATATTTCGTTATAATCCTTCATGTTTAGGGTGAATTCATGTTTTATTCCCACAAGTGGTATCAGAGCCAAGGCCACGAAATTTTTTTACATTTCTGTTTTTTCCATAAGGTTTTAAAAATCTTGAAAATCGAGACTTTTTGACGTGCACTCGATCGAGCCTTGCCTTCACTCGATCGAGTGTTTTGGCCGTGGGCCTTCTTTTTGTGAGTAATCGATCTTGTTTTCGATTATTATTTACATATTGTTGTTTAATTGATATTTTTAGCAATATGTGAATCAATTGTTGTTATTTATTTTTGATTTACACGTTTTAAATCAAAGATAAAAACTTGTTTTGGTTTGAAAGTGCAGCGATTAACGTTTTTTAACCAGAAACTCGCGTTCGTTTGGTCGGTCGGTCGACCTGGTTAGTAGGTCGGTCGACCTTGGTACTGTTACAGGAAGTCTGTTTTTACTGGCAGATGGTCGGTCGACCTCGTTACTGTTACAGGCGTTTTAATTTTCGAAAATAACTTGTTTTATTTTCCCTTGGCCAATTGTAATATACTATATACGGAAATAGTATATTAACTTTTGTGAAACGGTTCACTCTCGTATGATACATATTATTTTAAAACGGTTTAAGATAATGGATTATAAATTTATTAAAATTGAAGTGATTAAAACGGTATAATCACATAATTTTAATCTCGTAAGTTGGTTTGGTAAAATTTGTTAAACATAATAACGGTTTTATGTCATGAATGAATTTTTTTTAATTTATGCATTTTATTTATCATCTTGTGAATGCTTATGAATGCTTTCTATAACGTTTTTAATTTTTGCAAACGATAGTAACTTAGTGTGGCCTTAGGAGATTGTGTTACCGTAATGATGGAACACGGTCTTGTTTGTAATTATGAGATCTTGTATCTCCGTTTTGGTTTTACCATGTAATTACTTTTGTATTTAAATTAGAATGTAAATAGGTTTACCTTTGTAATTTAAATTAGTAATTTTGTGAAGACCAAAGACGGAGACCGGATGCTCACTCCCGCTGGAAAGACCAAGATGGAACATCAAGACAAGCTTCTAGGGTCCAACGGTGGATTCCAAGTTGTTTTTATGTTTATTTTGCTAGGATATGCCACACTAGGACTTTTATTTACGTTTATTGCATTTCTTTTATGCTTTCATCATCGATAATAGTTTCAATCATATTCCGCCTAAAACCAAACCACCTATATAACATGCCTGAAAACTGACTCATGTAGAGGTTACGCGTTAGTTTTCTGTGACATTCATATGTCTCGTGTCACATGCAAAACCATCACTTTATTTCATTCATTCACGCATATGCTAGATATTAGTTCACTTAAAATGGATAAATATAAGTTGATGGGGTCTTCCTCGTATAACCAAAAATTGAGACTAGTCTTTATAAATCAGACTCCCATGAATCCCTTCTTCGTCGGTAGGTATAATATGACCCCTTCTACGTCGGGTAAGTGGGAACAGATGATTTATTTTATCTCAACATTGTGGTCACTAGATACTATCTAACGACTATGATGGACTAAAAGATGAGATTTACGGAAATCTATCGACCAAGAGTTCCAACGGTGGAATTAGCCAAGCTGTGGGCTTATCAATATACGGAAATTGAGTCTTGGGATCGTTTATATAATTCTTGAGGGAGATCAATTATATAAATGCATGAGTCTACGAGTTTAAATTCAATTTAATATAGACTTAAATCACAATGATGAGTTGCTTATATGGTTTTGTTTTTATCTTCTTTTCAGTGTAGAACACGATCATTTTAAACTGCCAAAATAACAAATGGCTGGTGAAGACCCAATGCCAAGTGCCAAGCTAGCACGTGAATCCTGGCTAAAAGCCTTCATGGACTCCATGAATCAGTCTACTAGACTGCGGAATGATGGGTCAAACTTCTCTGACTGGGAGGCAGCATTACGGAATGCTGCCATTGCTGACGGAAAGCTCAAGTACTTGACTGAGCCAATTCCGGTACACCCAGGAACTAGAGCTAGAGCTCACAAGGGCATACTGCAGTACTATTATCAGTTGATCCACGTTTATCAATAACGGTTGGCTTGCTAGATAAGTTTGACGTATTGTCATATGGATGGCGGTGATCAACTGGTCCCTATACGTCACACCTATAGGACACGTTTGAGAGATGTGAAGGTATGAAAATACAGTCACATTTATGCCGGATATGACTAAACAGTTAGTCAGAGGTATTGACTATTAAATTAGTCAATGAGATGTTGAAATTATTATTTAATACAGATTAAATAATTTTAGCTAATACGAATTACATGATTAATTCGTAAATTAAATATAAACGGTTATATTTAATTAAATATTGAATTCGCGTATTAATATAAACAGTTATATTAATTTGGCTAATTATACAATAACGTAATTTATCAGACCATTATTAACGTATCGACTACATTAATATCTGATAACGTGTATGCGATTTCTAATTAAATCCCGCGAATTATATTTTAGCAAAACGGGTCGAATCACGCATTGGAATGAGGTAAGAGTTGAAAGCTCGCTCCTACCCGAGACCTAATTTGGCCGGCCAAACTGAGTAGTACAAAAGGAGAGGACTTCTCCTTTTGTCAGGTTACTCTTTTCGAATGGTAATTTATTATTCTCACAATTAGGGTTTTTGAGAGCATCCTTCTCCCAAAACCTAAATCTCACATCTAAACCTCACAAAACTCTCCCCATATTGCAAGGCAATTGGAGAGCCTTTCTAGCACATGCGGCATCGTCTCAAACAAAGTTTTGGGTGCAAGTTATAGGAGGGAATTTACTTTAATTCCTGTTCTTAGGCCAATTCGCGCAAGGACCCAAGGTTGTAATTCTTTTCATGTTTTTTTTTCTTATCTTATGACCACAATTCACACATGTATATTTCGTTATAATCCTTCATGTTTAGGGTGAATTCATGTTTTATTCCCACAAGTGGTATCAGAGCCAAGGCCACGAAATTTTTTTACATTTGTGTTTTTTCCATAAGGTTTTAAAAATCTTGAAAATCGAGACTTTTTGACGTGCACTCGATCGAGCCTTGCCTTCACTCGATCGAGTGTTTTGGCCGTGGGCCTTCTTTTTGTGAGTAATCGATCTTGTTTTCGATTATTATTTACATATTGTTGTTTAATTGATATTTTTAGCAATATGTGAATCAATTGTTGTTATTTATTTTTGATTTACACGTTTTAAATCAAAGATAAAAACTTGTTTTGGTTTGAAAGTGCAGCGATTAACGTTTTTTAACCAGAAACTCGCGTTCGTTTGGTCGGTCGGTCGACCTGGTTAGTAGGTCGGTCGACCTTGGTACTGTTACAGGAAGTCTGTTTTTACTGGCAGATGGTCGGTCGACCTCGTTACTGTTACAGGCGTTTTAATTTTCGAAAATAACTTGTTTTATTTTCCCTTGGCCAATAGTAATATACTATATACGGAAATAGTATATTAACTTTTGTGAAACGGTTCACTCTCGTATGATACATATTATTTTAAAACGGTTTAAGATAATGGATTATAAATTTATTAAAATTGAAGTGATTAAAACGGTATAATCACATAATTTTAATCTTTGTAAGTTGGTTTGGTAAAATTTGTTAAACATAATAACGGTTTTATGTCATGAATGAATTTTTTTTAATTTATGCATTTTATTTATCATCTTGTGAATGCTTATGAATGCTTTCTATAACGTTTTTAATTTTTGCAAACGGTTGTAACTTAGTGTGGCCTTAGGAGATTGTGTTACCGTAATGATGGAACACGGTCTTGTTTGTAATTATGAGATCTTGTATCTCCGTTTTGGTTTTACCATGTAATTACTTTTGTATTTAAATTAGAATGTAAATAGGTTTACCTTTGTAATTTAAATTAGTAATTTTGTGAAGACCAAAGACGGAGACCGGATGCTCACTCCCGCTGGAAAGACCAAGATGGAACATCAAGACAAGCTTCTAGGGTCCAACGGTGGATTCCAAGTTGTTTTTATGTTTATTTTGCTAGGATATGCCACACTAGGACTTTTATTTACGTTTATTGCATTTCTTTTATGCTTTCATCATCGATAATAGTTTCAATCATATTCCGCCTAAAACCAAACCACCTATATAACATGCCTGAAAACTGACTCATGTAGAGGTTACGCGTTAGTTTTCTGTGACATTCATATGTCTCGTGTCACATGCAAAACCATCACTTTATTTCATTCATTCACGCATATGCTAGATATTAGTTCACTTAAAATGGATAAATATAAGTTGATGGGGTCTTCCTCGTATAACCAAAAATTGAGACTAGTCTTTATAAATCAGACTCCCATGAATCCCTTCTTCGTCGGTAGGCATAATATGACCCCTTCTACGTCGGGTAAGTGGGAACAGATGATTTATTTTATCTCAACATTGTGGTCACTAGATACTATCTAACGACTATGATGGACTAAAAGATGAGATTTACGGAAATCTATCGACCAAGAGTTCCAACGGTGGAATTAGCCAAGCTGTGGGCTTATCAATATACGGAAATTGAGTCTTGGGATCGTTTATATAATTCTTGAGGGAGATCAATTATATAAATGCATGAGTCTATGAGTTTAAATTCAATTTAATATAGACTTAAATCACAATGATGAGTTGCTTATATGGTTTTGTTTTTATCTTCTTTTCAGTGTAGAACACGATCATTTTAAACTGCCAAAATAACAAATGGCTGGTGAAGACCCAATGCCAAGTGCCAAGCTAGCACGTGAATCCTGGCTAAAAGCCTTCATGGACTCCATGAATCAGTCTACTAGACTGCGGAATGATGGGTCAAACTTCTCTGACTGGGAGGCAGCATTACGGAATGCTGCCATTGCTGACGGAAAGCTCAAGTACTTGACTGAGCCAATTCCGGCACACCCAGGAACTAGAGCTAGAGCTCACAAGGGCATACTGCAGTACTATTATCAGTTGATCCACGTTTATCAATAACGGTTGGCTTGCTAGATAAGTTTGACGTATTGTCATATGGATGGCGGTGATCAACTGGTCACTATACGTCACACCTATAGGACACGTTTGAGAGATGTGAAGGTATGAAAATACAGTCACATTTATGCCGGATATGACTAAACAGTTAGTCAGAGGTATTGACTATTAAATTAGTCAATGAGATTTTGAAATTATTATTTAATACAGATTAAATAATTTTAGCTAATACGGATTACATGATTAATTCGTAAATTAAATATAAACGGTTATATTTAATTAAATATTGAATTCGCGTATTAATATAAACAGTTATATTAATTTGGCTAATTATACAATAACGTAATTTATCAGACCATTATTAACGTATCGACTACATTAATATCTGATAACGTGTATGCGATTTCTAATTAAATCCCGCGAATTATATTTTAGCAAAACGGGTCGAATCACGCATTGGAATGAGGTAAGAGTTGAAAGCCCGCTCCTACCCGAGACCTAATTCGGCCGGCCAAACTGAGTAGTACAAAAGGAGAGGACTTCTCCTTTTGTCAGGTTACTCTTTTCTAATGGTAATTTATTATTCTCACAATTAGGGTTTTTGAGAGCATCCTTCTCCCAAAACCTAAATCTCACATCTAAACCTCACAAAACTCTCCCCATATTGCAAGGCAATTGGAGAGCCTTTCTAGCACATGCGGCATCGTCTCAAACAAAGTCTTGGGTGCAAGTTATAGGAGGGAATTTACTTTAATTCCTGTTCTTAGGCCAATTCGCGCAAGGACCCAAGGTTGTAATTCTTTTCATGTTTTTTTTTCTTATCTTATGACCACAATTCACACATGTATATTTCGTTATAATCCTTCATGTTTAGGGTGAATTCATGTTTTATTCCCACAAGTGGTATCAGAGCCAAGGCCACGAAATTTTTTTACATTTGTGTTTTTTCCATAAGGTTTTAAAAATCTTGAAAATCGAGACTTTTTGACGTGCACTCGATCGAGCCTTGCCTTCACTCGATCGAGTGTTTTGGCCGTGGGCCTTCTTTTTGTGAGTAATCGATCTTGTTTTCGATTATTATTTACATATTGTTGTTTAATTGATATTTTTAGCAATATGTGAATCAATTGTTGTTATTTATTTTTGATTTACACGTTTTAAATCAAAGATAAAAACTTGTTTTGGTTTGAAAGTGCAGCGATTAACGTTTTTTAACCAGAAACTCGCGTTCGTTTGGTCGGTCGGTCGACCTGGTTAGTAGGTCGGTCGACCTTGGTACTGTTACAGGAAGTCTGTTTTTACTGGCAGATGGTCGGTCGACCTCGTTACTGTTACAGGCGTTTTAATTTTCGAAAATAACTTGTTTTATTTTCCCTTGGCCAATAGTAATATACTATATACGGAAATAGTATATTAACTTTTGTGAAACGGTTCACTCTCGTATGATACATATTATTTTAAAACGGTTTAAGATAATGGATTATAAATTTATTAAAATTGAAGTGATTAAAACGGTATAATCACATAATTTTAATCTCGTAAGTTGGTTTGGTAAAATTTGTTAAACATAATAACGGTTTTATGTCATGAATGAATTTTTTTTAATTTATGCATTTTATTTATCATCTTGTGAATGCTTATGAATGCTTTCTATAACGTTTTTAATTTTTGCAAACGGTTGTAACTTAGTGTGGCCTTAGGAGATTGTGTTACCGTAATGATGGAACACGGTCTTGTTTGTAATTATGAGATCTTGTATCTCCGTTTTGGTTTTACCATGTAATTACTTTTGTATTTAAATTAGAATGTAAATAGGTTTACCTTTGTAATTTAAATTAGTAATTTTGTGAAGACCAAAGACGGAGACCGGATGCTCACTCCCGCTGGAAAGACCAAGATGGAACATCAAGACAAGCTTCTAGGGTCCAACGGTGGATTCCAAGTTGTTTTTATGTTTATTTTGCTAGGATATGCCACACTAGGACTTTTATTTACGTTTATTGCATTTCTTTTATGCTTTCATCGATAATAGTTTCAATCATATTCCGCCTAAAACCAAACCACCTATATAACATGCCTGAAAACTGACTCATGTAGAGGTTACGCGTTAGTTTTCTGTGACATTCATATGTCTCGTGTCACATGCAAAACCATCACTTTATTTCATTCATTCACGCATATGCTAGATATTAGTTCACTTAAAATGGATAAATATAAGTTGATGGGGTCTTCCTCGTATAACCAAAAATTGAGACTAGTCTTTATAAATCAGACTCCCATGAATCCCTTCTTCGTCGGTAGGCATAATATGACCCCTTCTACGTCGGGTAAGTGGGAACAGATGATTTATTTTATCTCAACATTGTGGTCACTAGATACTATCTAACGACTATGATGGACTAAAAGATGAGATTTACGGAAATCTATCGACCAAGAGTTCCAACGGTGGAATTAGCCAAGCTGTGGGCTTATCAATATACGGAAATTGAGTCTTGGGATCGTTTATATAATTCTTGAGGGAGATCAATTATATAAATGCATGAGTCTACGAGTTTAAATTCAATTTAATATAGACTTAAATCACAATGATGAGTTGCTTATATGGTTTTGTTTTTATCTTCTTTTCAGTGTAGAACACGATCATTTTAAACTGCCAAAATAACAAATGGCTGGTGAAGACCCAATGCCAAGTGCCAAGCTAGCACGTGAATCCTGGCTAAAAGCCTTCATGGACTCCATGAATCAGTCTACTAGACTGCGGAATGATGGGTCAAACTTCTCTGACTGGGAGGCAGCATTACGGAATGCTGCCATTGCTGACGGAAAGCTCAAGTACTTGACTGAGCCAATTCCGGCACACCCAGGAACTAGAGCTAGAGCTCACAAGGGCATACTGCAGTACTATTATCAGTTGATCCACGTTTATCAATAACGGTTGGCTTGCTAGATAAGTTTGACGTATTGTCATATGGATGGCGGTAATCAACTGGTCCCTATACGTCACACCTATAGGACACGTTTGAGAGATGTGAAGGTATGCAAATACAGTCACATTTATGCCGGATATGACTAAACAGTTAGTCAGAGGTATTGACTATTAAATTAGTCAATGAGATGTTGAAATTATTATTTAATACAGATTAAATAATTTTAGCTAATACGGATTACATGATTAATTCGTAAATTAAATATAAACGGTTATATTTAATTAAATATTGAATTCGCGTATTAATATAAACAGTTATATTAATTTGGCTAATTATACAATATCGTAATTTATCAGACCATTATTAACGTATCGACTACATTAATATCTGATAACGTGTATGCGATTTCTAACTAAATCCCGCGAATTATATTTTAGCAAAACGGGTCGAATCACACATTGGAATGAGGTAAGAGTTGAAAGCCCGCTCCTACCCGAGACCTAATTCGGCCGGCCAAACTGAGTAGTACAAAAGGAGAGGACTTCTCCTTTTGTCAGGTTACTCTTTTCTACTGGTAATTTATTATTCTCACAATTAGGGTTTTTGAGAGCATCCTTCTCCCAAAACCTAGATCTCACATCTAAACCTCACAAAACTCTCCCCATATTGCAAGGCAATTGGAGAGCCTTTCTAGCACATGCGGCATCGTCTCAAACAAAGTCTTGGGTGCAAGTTATAGGAGGGAATTTACTTTAATTCCTATTCTTAGGCCAATTCGCGCAAGGACCCAAGGTTGTAATTCTTTTCATGTTTTTTTTTCTTATCTTATGACCACAATTCACACATGTATATTTCGTTATAATCCTTCATGTTTAGGGTGAATTCATGTTTTATTCCCACAAGTGGTATCAGAGCCAAGGCCACGAAATTTTTTTACATTTGTGTTTTTTCCATAAGGTTTTAAAAATCTTGAAAATCGAGACTTTTTGACGTGCACTCGATCGAGCCTTGCCTTCACTCGATCGAGTGTTTTGGCCGTGGGCCTTCTTTTTGTGAGTAATCGATCTTGTTTTCGATTATTATTTACATATTGTTGTTTAATTGATATTTTTAGCAATATGTGAATCAATTGTTGTTATTTATTTTTGATTTACACGTTTTAAATCAAAGATAAAAACTTGTTTTGGTTTGAAAGTGCAGCGATTAACGTTTTTTAACCAGAAACTCGCGTTCGTTTGGTCGGTCGGTCGACCTGGTTAATAGGTCGGTCGACCTTGGTACTGTTACAGGAAGTCTGTTTTTACTGGCAGATGGTCGGTCGACCTCGTTACTGTTACAGGCGTTTTAATTTTCGAAAATAACTTGTTTTATTTTCCCTTGGCCAATAGTAATATACTATATACGGAAATAGTATATTAACTTTTGTGAAACGGTTCACTCTCGTATGATACATATTATTTTAAAACGGTTTAAGATAATGGATTATAAATTTATTAAAATTGAAGTGATTAAAACGGTATAATCACATAATTTTAATCTCGTAAGTTGGTTTGGTAAAATTTGTTAAACATAATAACGGTTTTATGTCATGAATGAATTTTTTTTAATTTATGCATTTTATTTATCATCTTGTGAATGCTTATGAATGCTTTCTATAACGTTTTTAATTTTTGCAAACGGTTGTAACTTAGTGTGGCCTTAGGAGATTGTGTTACCGTAATGATGGAACACGGTCTTGTTTGTAATTATGAGATCTTGTATCTCCGTTTTGGTTTTACCATGTAATTACTTTTGTATTTAAATTAGAATGTAAATAGGTTTACCTTTGTAATTTAAATTAGTAATTTTGTGAAGACCAAAGACGGAGACCGGATGCTCACTCCCGCTGGAAAGACCAAGATGGAACATCAAGACAAGCTTCTAGGGTCCAACGGTGGATTCCAAGTTGTTTTTATGTTTATTTTGCTAGGATATGCCACACTAGGACTTTTATTTACGTTTATTGCATTTCTTTTATGCTTTCATCGATAATAGTTTGCATCATATTCCGCCTAAAACCAAACCACCTATATAACATGCCTGAAAACTGACTCATGTAGAGGTTACGCGTTAGTTTTCTGTGACATTCATATGTCTCGTGTCACATGCAAAACCATCACTTTATTTCATTCATTCACGCATATGCTAGATATTAGTTCACTTAAAATGGATAAATATAAGTTGATGGGGTCTTCCTCGTATAACCAAAAATTGAGACTAGTCTTTATAAATCAGACTCCCATGAATCCCTTCTTCGTCGGTAGGCATAATATGACCCCCTCTACGTCGGGTAAGTGGGAACAGATGATTTATTTTATCTCAACATTGTGGTCACTAGATACTATCTAACGACTATGATGGACTAAAAGATGAGATTTACGGAAATCTATCGACCAAGAGTTCCAACGGTGGAATTAGCCAAGCTGTGGGCTTATCAATATACGGAAATTGAGTCTTGGGATCGTTTATATAATTCTTGAGGGAGATCAATTATATAAATGCATGAGTCTACGAGTTTAAATTCAATTTAATATAGACTTAAATCACAATGATGAGTTGCTTATATGGTTTTGTTTTTATCTTATTTTCAGTGTAGAACACGATCATTTTAAACTGCCAAAATAACAAATGGCTGGTGAAGACCCAATGCCAAGTGCCAAGCTAGCACGTGAATCCTGGCTAAAAGCCTTCATGGACTCCATGAATCAGTCTACTAGACTGCGGAATGATGGGTCAAACTTCTCTGACTGGGAGGCAGCATTACGGAATGCTGCCATTGCTGACGGAAAGCTCAAGTACTTGACTGAGCCAATTCCGGCACACCCAGGAACTAGAGCTAGAGCTCACAAGGGCATACTGCAGTACTATTATCAGTTGATCCACGTTTATCAATAACGGTTGGCTTGCTAGATAAGTTTGACGTATTGTCATATGGATGGCGGTAATCAACTGGTCCCTATACGTCACACCTATAGGACACGTTTGAGAGATGTGAAGGTATGCAAATACAGTCACATTTATGCCGGATATGACTAAACAGTTAGTCAGAGGTATTGACTATTAAATTAGTCAATAAGATGTTGAAATTATTATTTAATACAGATTAAATAATTTTAGCTAATACGGATTACATGATTAATTCGTAAATTAAATATAAACGGTTATATTTAATTAAATATTGAATTCGCGTATTAATATAAACAGTTATATTAATTTGGCTAATTATACAATATCGTAATTTATCAGACCATTATTAACGTATCGACTACATTAATATCTGATAACGTGTATGCGATTTCTAACTAAATCCCGCGAATTATATTTTAGCAAAACGGGTCGAATCACACATTGGAATGAGGTAAGAGTTGAAAGCCCGCTCCTACCCGAGACCTAATTCGGCCGGCCAAACTGAGTAGTACAAAAGGAGAGGACTTCTCCTTTTGTCAGGTTACTCTTTTCTACTGGTAATTTATTATTCTCACAATTAGGGTTTTTGAGAGCATCCTTCTCCCAAAACCTAGATCTCACATCTAAACCTCACAAAACTCTCCCCATATTGCAAGGCAATTGGAGAGCCTTTCTAGCACATGCGGCATCGTCTCAAACAAAGTCTTGGGTGCAAGTTATAGGAGGGAATTTACTTTAATTCCTATTCTTAGGCCAATTCGCGCAAGGACCCAAGGTTGTAATTCTTTTCATGTTTTTTTTTCTTATCTTATGACCACAATTCACACATGTATATTTCATTATAATCCTTCATGTTTAGGGTGAATTCATGTTTTATTCCCACAAGTGGTATCAGAGCCAAGGCCACGAAATTTTTTTACATTTGTGTTTTTTCCATAAGGTTTTAAAAATCTTGAAAATCGAGACTTTTTGACGTGCACTCGATCGAGCCTTGCCTTCACTCGATCGAGTGTTTTGGCCGTGGGCCTTCTTTTTGTGAGTAATCGATCTTGTTTTCGATTATTATTTACATATTGTTGTTTAATTGATATTTTTAGCAATATGTGAATCAATTGTTGTTATTTATTTTTGATTTACACGTTTTAAATCAAAGATAAAAACTTGTTTTGGTTTGAAAGTGCAGCGATTAACGTTTTTTAACCAGAAACTCGCGTTCGTTTGGTCGGTCGGTCGACCTGGTTAGTAGGTCGGTCGACCTTGGTACTGTTACAGGAAGTCTGTTTTTACTGGCAGATGGTCGGTCGACCTCGTTACTGTTACAGGCGTTTTAATTTTCGAAAATAACTTGTTTTATTTTCCCTTGGCCAATAGTAATATACTATATACGGAAATAGTATATTAACTTTTGTGAAACGGTTCACTCTCGTATGATACATATTATTTTAAAACGGTTTAAGATAATGGATTATAAATTTATTAAAATTGAAGTGATTAAAACGGTATAATCACATAATTTTAATCTCGTAAGTTGGTTTGGTAAAATTTGTTAAACATAATAACGGTTTTATGTCATGAATGAATTTTTTTTAATTTATGCATTTTATTTATCATCTTGTGAATGCTTATGAATGCTTTCTATAACGTTTTTAATTTTTGCAAACGGTTGTAACTTAGTGTGGCCTTAGGAGATTGTGTTACCGTAATGATGGAACACGGTCTTGTTTGTAATTATGAGATCTTGTATCTCCGTTTTGGTTTTACCATGTAATTACTTTTGTATTTAAATTAGAATGTAAATAGGTTTACCTTTGTAATTTAAATTAGTAATTTTGTGAAGACCAAAGACGGAGACCGGATGCTCACTCCCGCTGGAAAGACCAAGATGGAACATCAAGACAAGCTTCTAGGGTCCAACGGTGGATTCCAAGTTGTTTTTATGTTTATTTTGCTAGGATATGCCACACTAGGACTTTTATTTACGTTTATTGCATTTCTTTTATGCTTTCATCGATAATAGTTTGCATCATATTCCGCCTAAAACCAAACCACCTATATAACATGCCTGAAAACTGACTCATGTAGAGGTTACGCGTTAGTTTTCTGTGACATTCATATGTCTCGTGTCACATGCAAAACCATCACTTTATTTCATTCATTCACGCATATGCTAGATATTAGTTCACTTAAAATGGATAAATATAAGTTGATGGGGTCTTCCTCGTATAACCAAAAATTGAGACTAGTCTTTATAAATCAGACTCCCATGAATCCCTTCTTCGTCGGTAGGCATAATATGACCCCTTCTACGTCGGGTAAGTGGGAACAGATGATTTATTTTATCTCAACATTGTGGTCACTAGATACTATCTAACGACTATGATGGACTAAAAGATGAGATTTACGGAAATCTATCGACCAAGAGTTCCAACGGTGGAATTAGCCAAGCTGTGGGCTTATCAATATACGGAAATTGAGTCTTGGGATCGTTTATATAATTCTTGAGGGAGATCAATTATATAAATGCATGAGTCTACGAGTTTAAATTCAATTTAATATAGACTTAAATCACAATGATGAGTTGCTTATATGGTTTTGTTTTTATCTTCTTTTCAGTGTAGAACACGATCATTTTAAACTGCCAAAATAACAAATGGCTGGTGAAGACCCAATGCCAAGTGCCAAGCTAGCACGTGAATCCTGGCTAAAAGCCTTCATGGACTCCATGAATCAGTCTACTAGACTGCGGAATGATGAGTCAAACTTCTCTGACTGGGAGGCAGCATTACGGAATGCTGCCATTGCTGACGGAAAGCTCAAGTACTTGACTGAGCCAATTCCGGCACACCCAGGAACTAGAGCTAGAGCTCACAAGGGCATACTGCAGTACTATTATCAGTTGATCCACGTTTATCAATAACGGTTGGCTTGCTAGATAAGTTTGACGTATTGTCATATGGATGGTGGTGATCAACTGGTCCCTATACGTCACACCTATAGGACACGTTTGAGAGATGTGAAGGTATGAAAATACAGTCACATTTATGCCGGATATGACTAAACAGTTACTCAGAGGTATTGACTATTAAATTAGTCAATGAGATGTTGAAATTATTATTTAATACAGATTAAATAATTTTAGCTAATACGGATTACATGATTAATTCGTAAATTAAATATAAACGGTTATATTTAATTAAATATTGAATTCGCGTATTAATATAAACAGTTATATTAATTTGGCTAATTATACAATATCGTAATTTATCAGACCATTATTAACGTATCGACTACATTAATATCTGATAACGTGTATGCGATTTCTAATTAAATCCCGCGAATTATATTTTAGCAAAACGGGTCGAATCACGCATTGGAAAGAGGTAAGAGTTGAAAGCCCACTCCGACCCGAGACCTAATTCGGCCGGCCAAACTGAGTAGTACAAAAGGAGAGGACTTCTCCTTTTGTAGGTTACTCTTTTCTACTGGTAATTTATTATTCTCACAATTAGGGTTTTTGAGAGCATCCTTCTCCCAAAACCTAGATCTCACATCTAAACCTCACAAAACTCTCCCCATATTGCAAGGAAATTGGAGAGCCTTTTCTAGCACACGCGACATCGTCTCAAATAAAGTCTTGAGTGCAAGTTATAGGAGGGAATTTACTTTAATTCCTGTTCTTAGGCCAATTCGCGCAAGGACCCAAGGTTGTAATTCTTTTCATGTTTTTTTTTCTTATCTTATGACCACAATTCACACATGTATATTTCGTTATAATCCTTCGTGTTTAGGGTGAATTCATGTTTTATTCCCCACAAATTACTGTTTCCAATTCTCCAAACTCCCCTGAATCTACTGTTGTTTTTATATGGTGATCGTTTTTAACTGGCTAGAGTTACCTACGCGGCACCCGATCCGATATGCGTTCCATGGCTATCCCCGCTATTTATTACTGTGCCTCCTGGGCCGTTTCCATTTCAGGCTTTTTGCCCACGTCCCTAAACTTGGGTGTGTTTTAGTTTTATTTATCAGATTTTCAACAGCTATCAAGTTATAATGTTCATAGATCAAATGTACGAAGATGCTCGACACAAAACGTAGTTCAAGTGTTCAACACAAAACTATTTGGAGTTTACGATTTTGAAATATATTAGAAGTTGTTCATATTAGCATCCCAAAGTAGAAATTTTATGAGTTTAGTTTAGGATTTTTGTTTCTACTACTTTTTCTAACGCTCGGAATCAACTTCTTTCTTATGTTGCAATTTTCTTTTAGTACAAACACACTTCCTAAAACAAGTCATACTAGAGTTTATGCCCGGCTGTTGGTCAGTAATATTCAAAATAACTTCTAAATATTTATTTTGAAATTGGTTCATTGATCGGAAACATTTTTTTAAGAAATATAATAGGTGAATTTGATTTATCATGACTTTGATGAAGCTTATGACTATTGTATATCCAAAATTTTCCAATTTTTAACTGAATAGTGTAGCCAACTACTAATATTATATTTTCAATTATTTTTTCTTGTGTTAAAGTATTAAATCTTCAATTTTGTTTAGATTTCTAATTCGTATTGCTTTCTTAAACAATATCTTCGTATTTGGTTAAGTTCTCCAATCATAGAAGTTTGTGGCTATTACTTTGGTTAAATAAATTAATTATATAAATAAAAAGATAATTAAGTAGTAATAAAATATATGTTGGATAATTATTGAATTAGTTAATAAAATAATTGATTTCATTGGCTATTGTTGTAGAGAAATTTCATTGGTTATTACTTTGGTTAAATAAATTAAGTATATAAATAAAAATAATAATTAAATGCTAATAAAATATCAGTTGGATAATTATTGTTTTTAGAGCGATTACTTTGACTATTACTTTGGTTAAATAAATTAAGTATATAGATAAAAAGATAATTAAATAGTAATAAAATATCAGTTGGGTAATTATTGAATTAGTTAATAAAATAATTGATTGTAAATTAAGAGTTTTGGCTACTGTGGAGTTATGGTATAATTTGTTGTTTCCCTTCTCTTATTTAATTAAAAGTATAAATAGATGTTGTATTGATGAATATATTAAGTACTTAAGTTTACGAGGTATAATTTAAAAAAATACGAGCTACAGAATACAAACACATAAGAATATGAGCTAATGTAAAAAAGAATACGAGTTTAATAGAATCACGAACTAAAAAATAAGAGCACAAAACAATACGAGTTATTAGTCTAAGAATACGAGCTAATATAAAAAGAATACGAACTATTACGCTAAGAATACGAGCTAATGATAAACAATACGATCTATAAGATAAGACGGGCTTTAAAATACGAGCACAAATGAATAGGAGCTAATGAAACAATAATACGAGCTATTAACATAAGACGATCTTTAAAATATGAGCACAAATGAATACGAATATGAGATTAAAAGGATCACGGACTTAAATATACAAACCCATTAGAATACAGCCTATTAAGATGATAATACGAGCTAATATAAACAGAATACGAAAACACAAGCTAATTGAAATACTTCTGAAGCTAAAAAAATAGAACCAGATTTGCAATACGTCAAATTTCATGATATAATAGGCACTTAAGATTACGAGATATAATTAAAAGAATAAAAGCTTCGAAATACGAATATATAAGAAATACGAGCTAATGTAAAAGGAATAAGAACTTAAGAGAATCAGGAACTAAAAAATACAGGCACATAAGAAGGCGAGCTATTAATGTAAGAATAATGCGAGCTACTAGAGATATTAAGCTAAAAATACGAGCTATTAAGATAATAATACGAGCTAATGTAAAAAAAACATACGCGCATATTAGAGGATCAAGAACTTACAAATACGAGCATATAAGAATACGGGTTAATATAAAAAGAATATGAGCCAATGTAAGAAGAATATGGACTAATAAGATAAGAATATGAGCTATTAAGATAAGAATACGAGCTAACAAGATAAGAATACGAGCTATTAAGATAAGAATATGAGCTAAAGTAAAAACAATATGATCCAATGTAAAAAAAATAAGAGTTAATATTAAAAAAATACGAGCTTCAACGATCTTCATATATTAGAAATATTGGATAAAAAATTTCTTCAAGATGATGCTCAAATGAAAAGTATAGAATTTATTATATAAATATATGTGCTTAAAATATTATTTTGACATTGATGCGTAATATGTAAATGTATTTCCAAGATCATTGAATTGGAGGTACATGTTTCCGTTTCTATCGGAGTTTCATGCACTTTCAACGTTCCATGTTGTTCCGATGATGATACATCTTCATTAGCCATAAAATAACAATCATACTTAAATTATTCTCTATATATGTATTATACTAAATATTTTTCGAAGATTGACTGTTACGATAATTACTTTGAAACCATGTCAAGATATTACCCGGGCAACGCCCGGGCATGAAATCTAGTCAACCTTAATGAATGACATGATGTAATTAACAAATAGAAAAGATTTATTACTTACTCCATTGCTAATTAGCTAATTTTCGCACTCACCTGTTATTTCGTCCATTAATAAAACAAATAGCACAGCTGAAGTGGTTATAGTCTCTGATAATGTTCAGGTTTCTGATCCTATCATTAATCCTGAGAATTTTCCTGCATTTCATACTGACACTAACAAATTAGATCCTATTAGGTTGACTAACGCTGGTAGTAATAAACCAAAATGGTCTGATATAGTCAAACCGAAGGTATCTGAGGGTATGAGTCTGTTTCTGCATGAAGAGAACATTAAATCGGATGAAATTGATGTAGACATTAGTAGGGATTTTGAGGAGGAGTTGAAATTATGGGAGTATACACTTATGGGACATGTCTTGGGATCAAAACCTGCGTTGAAAGAAATTGTTGAATTTGCTGCGAAAAATTGGGGGAATATTGCAAAGCCAGTAGTTCAATACTTTAAAAAAGGCTGGTTTAGCTTTAGGTTTGACTATGCTGAGGGGATGAATGCAGTGCTTAAGCAAGGTCCATGGAAGGTGGAGGTTCTAAAGTAGCAGTGCATGATGCTCACTCAGAATGCGAAGTGCTAGGTGAGGCAGACTGTACTGTTGATGCAGAACCTTCTACTTCTGATGTTGTAAGGCATTAAGAATGCAGCAAGAAGGACCCTCTACCAGATACTCAAATAGCCTTGAAGAGAGTGTCTGTAGATAGGTCAGAAGTGGCAGAAAACATTGACCGGTCAGTGCATCAGAATTTGCTAAACACAGGAAGTCCTGAGAAGTACAACAGTGGCATTCAAACCAGACCTTGCTTGCTAGGTGGTACATCAGTGCCAGTTGGTAATGTTTCACAGGCTGCAGCTCAGTTTACTTACTCAGAACGGATTGGGCAAAGTATACATACATGGGCTGTTGAAGTTGAAACATCACCTTCTGGTACTGTAAGGCATCAAGAATACAGCAGAAAGGACCAGCTACATGATGCTCAAATAGCCTTGAAGAGAGGGTTTGTAGCTAGGTTAAAAGAGTATCCTAAGGTGAATCTTAGCAATGTTTTTCACCTTCTGAATACTGAGAAAGAAATTGAAACAAAGGGAACAGACCAAAATATTCATAACTTTGATAATAGTGGTGGGCATAAGGTTACCTCTCCTAACCAATTCCCATGATAATTTCTACATGGAACATTAGAGGCTTTAATAAGCCTACTAAGCATAGTGAAGTACACCATTTCTTGCAAAAAAACAAGCTGGACATCCTTGGCTTATTGGAAACAAGAGTCAAGCAACAAAAAGTTAACAGAATTGTTAAAAAATCTTTTAGAGGATACAATACTTTTGGAAATTACTCTACCCATCACAATGGCAGAATCTGGATTATTTGGGACTCTAATAAAGTCAAAGTGGATATACTGGAAGAGCATAGTCAGGTAGTACACTGTTATGTTACAAACTTCCTTACTGGTGTACAATTCTCCCTATCAATAGTTTATGGTAGCAATGATGCTGCACAAAGACATCAATTGTGGAATTCTCTGCGTAATTTCTCTCATAAAGTTAAGGAATGGGCTATAATGGGGGATTTCAATGTTGTTAGACATCCAGATGAAAAGCTAAGTAGTACTCCTCATGTTCTCTCTGAATTGATGGATTTTAATAGCTGCATCATGGACTGTCATGTGACCTGGATGACATGGGAGGGACTGGTAATGCCTTTACTTGGTTCAACAAGCAGAACACTACCCGGGTGTACTCCAAACTAGACAGGATACTCATTAATATTCAGTGGACATACTCTTTCCCTCAAACTACAGGTCATTTTCCTGCTCCTGGGATTTCTGACCATTGTCCTGCTGTTCTCAATTTTCATGATGCTCCACCTCCTCCTAAGCAATTCAAATTCCTCAACTGTTGGATTGAGCATCCTCAGTTCGTTTCAATAGTTGCACAGGCTTGGACCATGAGGAGTACATGCACCAAAATGTTTAGGCTCATGGCCAAGCTGAAAGAGACCAAAAAACTGCTTAAAACCTTGCATCATCATCACTACTCCAATATCAGTGAGAGGGTTAATGCCACAAGGGATGAGCTATCTATTTGTTTCAGGAATTTACAGCTTGATCCTACTTCCCAGGAATATATCACTAAGGAGTCTACTACAGCAAAACAGTTTGCAGAACTCAAAGAGATAGAAATGAAAATTTTATACCAAAGAGCAAAGCTCCACCATTTGACACATTCAGATACTAGTACAAAGTACTTTTTCAACGGAATAAAAGATAGGCAGCAAAAGAAACAAATTGGGGATATTATTGGTAGGGATGGCTCTACTTATACTGGATTGAATGAAGTAGGTGAAGCCTTTGTGGACTGCTACACTCATCAGTTTGGTACTAGCACCCTGGCCTAGCAACTTCCTTATTACATAACATCTCAAGGGCCTCTCGTTGATGCTGATGATCATGTTGGTTTAACTCAGCAGGTAACTGGAAATGAAATCAAACAAGCTCTCTTTGCCATAGACTCAAATAAAAGTCCAGGATTAGATGGCTTTTCTTCTGGATTTTTCAAGGCAGCTTGAAGTATAGTAGGTGAGGATTTCTGTGCTGCCAAATCAGAATTCTTTGCTACTGGTTTCTTACCCAAACAGGCAAACAAGCAAACGTCACCTTGGTCACTTTAATCCCTAAAACTTCAACTCCTCAATCTGTCAAAGATTTTAGGCCAATTTCCTGCTGTTCTGTCATATATAAAACCATCACAAAAATATTAACCAATAGATTGAAGCATATAATGCCCAAGGTTGTTGGCCAGGAACAAGTTGCCTTTGTGCAGGGGAGAAATCTCTTTGAAAATGTTCTGCTCTGATGTGTGCATTTTGTATAGACTTTTTAGTCTTTTTTTAGCACACATTCTCGTAATATTTGGTGATTTTATATCATTTTATACCCTGTATGTGCTACTTTGTGCTCGTGTTGCTATTTTGAAGATAGTGACCGAATAGTAGCGGAAACCGAGCTCTTTCTGCCTCAATGCACTGTTTCTCTATAGTCGATGGAAGAACCGCGGTTGGTCGTGTACTCGTGTGACAATCGAGAAGTTTGAAGTGAAAAATCAACCCCTGTGCCTGTCGAAGGATCCATCGAGGGAAAGTCCTCGATCGTGCTGTCTTGTGCTCGATCGAGGGAGCCAGACGAATAAAAGTCCTCGATCGAGCTGTCCTGTGCTCGATCGAGAGGTATCCAAGAAGGAAGCACTCGGTCAAAAGCCGAAGTGGTTGACCGAGAAGTGCTAGAGAAGAGGGGTCGATCGAGTAACTTACACCATTCGATCGACCGATTTATGAAGCTAAAAAGGCTCGATCGAGAGCTTGGGGACTCTTCGTGTTTCCTAAGTTATTACAGCAGTTTAATTCTTCTACTATTTAAAGAGCTCGTTTGAGAGCATTAGGTATCAAGTTTGCAGACCCTAATTTTACTCTCAAAAACTCTTTTACCTTAAGTTATTTCTCTGAACTTTTGTAGCCGTCACATTATTAGCAATTTTTGGGTTTTTCGTTCTTTCGTTCCAATTCCTGTCCTTGCCCTTGCTACTGTAATATCTCTCCTCTCTTATCTTTATTTTTCTAATCTTAGTTCAGTTTCCATTCACTGTTTTCGTTCTATCATTTCCGATCAGTTTGGCGCGCTTATACTCTGTTTTTCGTTGTTTGTGTTCGTTGCTGTTACTCGTCCTTTTTCGTCTCTGTTTCCACTTTCTGTTTCAGTTCATTACTCTTTGTCAATTCCTATCTCTAGTTTTAATCTATTTACTTTATATCCCTGTTTAATTCGTATCATATCGTATGTTAGTTTGTTATTTTTATATCCGTCTTAAGACTATCAAATTCGCATCCCTTTCCCTTTGCCTCACGTTAATTTCGAATCCCTTGCCTTGTGTTTATAATCTGGATTTTACTTATTATTTTATCATGTCGTATGCTAGAATTCTCATTGTCGTCATAATCTTCGTCAACCCCATCATGAGTAGCTAAATCCTTAATATGTTGGGATGAGGGAGTTGCGTCGAATATATGATATGTAGTAGTCGGGTTAGACCGTCTTTGGTGGGAGTAATCGTTAACCAATTTATTTTATGTTCGGTTTAGTGAGTGCACGCATGAGACCTTACATCCAGTTAATTCCCGACCCAGACCGGAAGGTTGGAAGGATAAGACTTGTTTATTGATTTTAAATAGTTTTTGTGAGAGCGGAAGTTAAGAAAAAACGACCTTAGGGCGACTTAAGACCAGAAGGTATAGTCGGGTTTGACACTTGACCGTAATAACCCAGCCTTTCCCACCAATAATTGGCCTATCCCATTTACGATGATCATATTGTTGGGAAATGTGTCCTCAACAATAGTGCGATCACGTAATTAAATATCATGACGAGAATGCGCAAGGGATGATACGAATTATATTAGTCAACTGACCAACATTAATCGGTAATGATTGGCTAGCTAGAGTTTGACATTACTGTCGTATGACGGTGGTGGTCAGTTGATCCCTTTAGGTCACACCATAGGACAATTCCCTTAATTGATAAAGTGATCAAATGTATATCGATACGATTTGATCATATTCCTTAAACTCGTATACCGAGAAATCAGAGGTTAAATCTTATGGTAAGATTTATGTTTATAATTGAAACGTGTCAATTATTAAACGATGAACGATATTTTATAATATCGTGATTGGAATGAATCGGGTTATAATTATTACAAGAGTTGTAGATCGTATTGACGATTATTATGAATGACCATTTTACATGTTAGTAATTTCGAATTACTTATCAACTGGATAAATGTGATTTATTAATTTATGAATAATATTTACTTGATAAATATGTATGATTAAATTAAACAATTGTTATTTTATTATATTGTGACATATTGTATGTCACATAACATACAATTGTAAAGTTGATAAAATTGTAAAATAAGGTCCATTTTAAGTGAGCATGTACCGGTTTTGTGGTTGTGTTTTAAGGGTTGATTTGTGGTAATTACTCTCTTAATTACACTAGAACATAATTTTTTAAAGGGTTTATTGGAAACTCTACCTAGAGCCACCATAAGATGCATGGGTAAGGCAATTTGTCCCCTTGTTGCACATCCCATGGCCGGCTTCACCTTCCCAAAACCCTACCCACTTAAATATGGTGAAGTGTTCACAAAGTAACTCATTCTACTCTCTTGTAAAATTTTCTAATTAAGAAAACATACAACAAAACCTCTCAAATTATTATAGAGATAATAATATTTATACTATAATGGTGATAGTATTTTGATTAATATTTCTAATAAGATTAGCATATTGTTTAAGTAAAAAATGGTTTTGGTACTAGCATACGCAAGTTTCGGTTTCATTAAGGGGTGTCTTGGTGCATCACAAAGGAGGTGTTCTTGTTGAATACTTGGAGGATCATCCTTGCTATTGTTTGGACCGTGTGTAAGGGTTCGAAATCTCTCCTATTTCCGCATAAATTTAGCATGCATAAGATCTATAGTATGGTTAATTAAAATGTTAATTAAGTTTTTGTTTAGTATGACTAAAATAATTAGTTTATGAGATAACTAAACCCATCAATTGGTATCAGAGCAACTAGGTTGTTTGCATGCTTTTCGTTTAATTTTTTACGGAGTTATTAGGATAACAAAATAAAAATTGATATTTCATTTCGTATATGATATGGCCCGAAATAATTTATGCATGAATACCTACTGATTCTAAAATGTTCTTAGGATATTTGGAACATATTTTGCATATATATTGTTTATAGGTATGTTAATCTCGGTCGTTTTATTAGTTTTTAATGGTTAAAAAAAGGGTTTATTTTTGGGAAAAATAGTTAAAATAAGCTTCTGGCCGAGATTTTTCAGTATGTATTCACATGTATTTCCTATAATATGAATATGATTTTTCATAAATTATGGAGTTGAAATACATGGTTTATGAATTTTACATGTTAAAATGCCATAAAATGAATAAAAATGGGTTTGTATAGTTATATTTTGAATTTGACTATAAAAATTTATGAGTATGTCACATGCAATATTTAAAATGTATGCTAAATTTTCCATAAATTTATCTCATATATTGCATTATTATTGATTTTTAATGTAAAAATCGGGTAATTAGTGACATTATTTCGACTTTAATAGTTTAAGTTGGAATTTTGCCATAAATTTAACACGATGTCATATATATTATTTCAGCATGTATAAAAATTTCGAGATTTTTATTTAATTTTATGCTTGAGAAATAATTTTAATGGTTAAAATTGTAAGATATATGACGTAAATCGTTAAAAATAGCAATAGTTGTTAAAATGGCCGGAAAACTTAACCCATATTAGTCATATTTGATATGTTCATCAACATATTTTTTCTTGGGAACCAAAAGTTTCTGTTTTTATTTAATTTTAATTTGTTAAAAGTTGCATTTAAAATTGAATAACAAGAGTCATTTTATTTAATATTTCGGTTATTGGGCAGTGTGAAATTTATTTTTCTGTCCATTTTATGTTCTTAAAGTATTTTGGAAAGTGTAAAATTATTATTAGTATTTTATTTGCATTTATGGAGCTAATTATTGAATTTCCCGACATAAAATGCTCGTTTTACGTCTTATTTTCGAGATAAATATTAAAACCGTATAAATACTAATATTTTAGAGTTCTGAAATTTTAATAACATTCTAGAATTTTCAAAATTTGAATTTTGAAATTTTCGAAAGTTTTATGACTCTTTTTGACTTTTATATTATTTTTCCCGTAAAACCGAGTAATACCGAACAATATTATTATAATAAGTTAAGTCATGTTCAAAGTTTGAGTAAGACTAAATTTTGAAACCTAAAAGAGTTGGGATGATTAACTTAAAAGTGAATTCCGATTAACTTTAATGTGAATCCTATGCATAGTGTTGTTAAACGTTAAAACACGCAATTCCATAAAACCGAGGTATACGATAACTATTTATATAATTAATATTTAATAGGACGATTTGGCTTAGGGTTTGCAAGTTAGTTCATATTCATAAGCATTGCATATTTTAATTATGATTGTCATGATTTTATTTACGTAATATTGGATTATGTAATTTACTTAGTATGGCCTTAGTTTTTAAATCGGTATTTCCCGTAATGTAAGGGGTTACCGATTCGGATGTAATTAATGTGATCTCGTATCACTTTATTTATAGTTTTTCTATTTTATAATGTATAAAGTAGACTAGAAAAGTTGTAATTTTTGTAATATTTTGGAGAGCCTTGAAGACGGTGTCATTCGTAAAGGAGTTCCGACCAAGACGGTGTTTTCATTGGAAAGCGTGCCTCGTGAAGTTCAAGGGACCAAAGGTGTTGGTTTCCGAATTTGTTAACCAAACAGAACTCGATGATGAGGCTATTTAGTCCTGAGAGTCCTCTGTTTATTTTTTTTTCAGTCTGTTTTGTAGCTAAACATTAAACATTAACATTCAAATGGAACATTTTGTAGCTGAACATTAAACACTAACATTAAAATGGAAGCTGAAGATTACATATTCCTTGCATTACAAGCGATTTCATTGAGCATTATACCCTAGGTCGGACATTAAATTCTCTAACCCTTGCGTCTTGCCTATTCCACATAAGTAGTCAACGCATTCCCTAACTAGTGATTCGGAAACCACTAAATTTCTTGGTAACATACCAATGGCTGCTAGATGACCCTTCCCCATATGAGGAATTGCAAAGTTGTTGTGACCTTTACATTTCATGATTTCGACCATAACCGATTGTAATGTTAGGAAAATGTTGTTTAGCTTACTTGGGCTGTAATCCACGAATGCTTGCATGACTTGATTCACTAGTTCATCGACTGTTTTAGCTGCTTGGGATGATTGTAATGATTGTAATGCCCTAAAATAACCAAGGTCATTACAATTTAAGTCGGGTGAGTTTGGTGGCTGGAAAACTAACTTAATATTAAAACCATCTGAATTTGCGGCCGCCATAAAATCTGGATCGTTGTTCTTTATATGTGGGCGAGCGTTGTCTTGTTGAATGAAAATCTCTTTGCTTAGACCTTCTGGCCAGGAACTTTTGATAGCTGGAATTACTTCCTCAATTAGACATTTTTTCACCACTTCTTTCGTGATAGAGTCTATTGGTTTCGTTTCCATTGTTCCCCTTGGCCTATTTCTACTGTTTCTAGCTGTTGGTACTTGACGTGTAAGAGGGAACATCCCTATTTTCCCATCGAAAATTAGTTCCCCTTGTGCATCGTAAACCGGTCTACTGACCGCACACATGAACATCACTTTTGTGATGTACCTTTTTTATTGGCAGCTACGGTAAGGCAACTCTTCCCCATTTACCACGTAAATTTTCTCGTCGTCGTCCGTAATAAAGAACCACTTCTCATCCATGTGTATTATGTTGCTCATCTCGCTGAACTTGATTTCTGTAACTGGTACTGCATTAAGGTCGCGAAAATCTTCGATCACTTGATTTACGACTAACATCTTTAGTGAGTGAAGAAGCCGTTCCTCTTTGTGTAAGTCGCTGAGTTTAGGATGAAGTGGGCTGGAATGAGGTTTTAGTAAACCTTCTTGCACCCACTTGTGGACCGTGCCAATGGCAACACGATAATTTTCTGAAACTCTTTTCATAGTATTTCGTTTTGCGGCAATGAGGGACTTGATAAACTCGACATTAGGTAGAATTTTCTTCTTGTTATTGTTCCCCATTCTCCCGCTACTAACATTTAGTTTCTGACCAACTACTCGTGGTTTTTTTGCGAGATGCCAAATGTTAGAGACACTCCTTTCTTTGAGGTTGAAGCGGAGGGCTGTTTTCTGGAGTTCACCACGGTCTAGTTTCCCGTTCACTGATTTCTGAAGCAAGTAGACGGCAATTTCAGAACGTAGTCCTCGGACATGCATTTGTAACCCATTTTGTAAACTGCTGTAACTAGTTGTAATAAATAAATAGGGACTTTTATTGTTTTTCTTTGGGACTGTAATTTTGGACTTTAGTAAGTAAATGTTGTGAAAAGTTTTTTTTTGTTGGGTACTCAGTTAATGAACTGAGAATAGTGGTCTATTTATGGCCATTGAGTGTACTAACAGTCTGGCAACAGGCTGTATTCTACTCAGTTTTTGGGGGGAAAAAAGATGGTGGGAAAATTACACTAAATATGAAACTTCAAAAAGTGATTTTGGTGGGAAAATTAACAACTAACATCATAATTAATATTTCAGAAATTACACATTAACAACACATTTAACTTAACTAAAAAGCAACCTTTACAATTTCCAATGTACTTTTTATAGTTTTTTATTCTACTCTTAAAACTTGTGCAAAAAGCATAAGTGTAACTTGGATATGAATGGAGGAAGTATTTACTCAGTAAAAAAAAATGTATCTAGGTTTATGTAAAAAAGTAAAAAAAATGTATCTACTGCGTCAAAAAATGTATCTAGGTTTATGTAAAAAAAATGTATTTACTCCGTCAAAAAATGCAACTAGGTTTATGTTAAAAAACGAAAAAAAATGTATCTAGGTTTAAGTAAAAAAAATGTATCTACTCCGTCAAAAAATGTATCTAGGTTTATATAAAAATGTAATAAAAATGTATCTACTCCGTAAAAAAAGGTATCTAGGTTTAAGTAAAAAAAAATATATCTACTCCGTCAAAAACTGTATCTAGGTTTATGTAAAAAAGTAAAAAAAATGGTATTTATTCCGTCAAAAAATATATTTAGGTTTAAGTAAAAAATGTATCTAATCCGTTAAAAAAATGTATCTAGGTTTAAAAAAGTAATAAAGAAAAAATATATCTAGTCCGTCAAAAAATGTATCTAGGTTTATGTAAAAAAAGTATGCACGACGATATCAGCAAGGACGAATTAAGTCTCAGATACGATTAGAACATAGAATCGATTAATAAAATACGACAACATGCAAATCAATAGTGCATAAATTTAAAAAGAAAACGATAATTAAAAGAGAAGAAGATACCTGTCATTGACTATGTTAATAAAACAGGGAAAATAACAGCAAGACGAAGTTAAGAACGACGATATCAGCAAGGACGAAGGTAAGGACAAATGAATTTAACGAAATCAGAGCATGTTGACGTTGAAGACGAATGAATTTAACGATATCAGAGCAGGTCGACGGCGAGAGGATATTATGATGATTGCGGAACAGAGAGAAATAGATGAGAGAGAAACTCCATGAATTGAATGAGGTGTTTTAACCTGAATTTGGGGCTTACATAGTTTATGTGTGAAATGACGAATATACCCTTATTAATAACATAGAGCTAACAGTCTTTTCATTAAGCATGTTTGATATTGTTTCATGGACTCATGGACTCAAATATGTAGGTAAGACTCATGTGATCCCCTCTCTCTCTCTCTCTCTCTCTCTCTCTCTCTCTCTCTCTCTCTCTCTCTCTCTCTCTCTCTCTCTCTCTCTCTCTCTCTATATATATATATATATATATATATATATATATATATATATATATATATATATATATATATATAAATATATATATATATATATATATATATATATATATATAGATTTAGGATCGGGTGAGAACGATTATACGGTGCATACGGTGAGAACGAGTCACGTCCGTTGGATTAAAACACAATCAACGGTTAAGAAATACCCACAACCCACATTCTAGATAGATTTTTTGACGGAGTAGATAATTTTTTTTTTACCTTTACATAAAATTAGATACACTTTTTTTTTACCTTTTTACGTAAACCTATATACATTTTTTTGACAGAGTAGATACATTTTTTTTAGTTTTACGTAAACCTAGATACATTTTTTGACAGAGTAGATACATTTTTTTTTTACTTTTTTTTACATAAACCTAGATATATTTTTTGAAGGAGTAAATACATTTTTTTTACTTTTTTTACATAAACCTAGATACATTTTTTGAAGTAGTAGATACATTTTTTTTTTACTTTTTTACGTAAACCTAGATACATTTTTTGACGAAGTATATACATTTTTTTTACCTTTTTTACATAAACCTAGATACATTTTTTGAATGAGCAGATACATTTTTTTTACTTTTTTTACATAAACCTAGATACATTTTTTAAAGAAGGAGATACATTTTTTTTATTTTTTTTACGTAAACCTAGATACATTTTTTGACGGAGTAGATACATTTTTTTACTTTTTTTACATAAACCTAAATACATTTTTTGAAGGGGTAGATTTTTTGACGGAGTAGATACTTTTTTTTTTTTACTTTTTCACGTAAACCTAGATACATTTTTTGACGGAGTAGATACATTTTTTTTTTTTACTTTTTTTTACATAAATCTTATCTTAAGCTTGGTTAGTTGGTTGAACAATTATATTATATTATATCGCGTGCATGCATGACTTGGCTTCATGCTTTTATGTTTCTAATTTAATGCACTCTTTTCCGACTTCTTCTCTTCTTCTTCCTCCTCTACTTAATTAATAATTACTTCTATATTAAGTTTTTTCTTGTTTTTTCCTTTTAATCAAAATAATCCTTGATACATTTTTTGACGGAGTATATACATTTTTTTTACTTTTTACATAAACTTAGTTTTTACGGAGTAAATACATTTTTAAAATTTTTTCATAAACCTAGATACATTTTTTGACGGAGTAGATAATTTTTTTGCTTTTTTAGTAAACCTATATACATTTTTTGACGGAGTAGATACATTTTTTAACTTTTTTTACATAAACTTAGATGCATTTTTTGAAGGAGTAGATACATTTTTTTGAAGAAGTAGATACATTTTTTTACTTAAACCTAAATATATTTTTTGACGGAGTAGATACAATTTTTTTTACTTTTTTATATAAACCTAGATACATTTTTTGACGGAGTAGATACAATTTTTTACCTAGTTACATTTTTTGACGGAGTAGATACATTTTTTTACTTAAAACCTAGATACATTTTTTCTAATATTTTTTATATAAACCTAGTTATATTTTTTGACGGAGTAGATACATTTCTTTTTACTTAAACCTAGATACATTTTCACGGAATAAATACATTTTTTTTTAATTTTTGATATAAAGATACATTTTTTGACGAAATAAATACGTTTTTTGACGGAATAAATACATTTTTTTTACTTAAACCATAAAATTAAAACCCAAGTCAGTTTTATTTAAAGAATATAAAATCACACCCAAAAATCTTGAAAACCGCTTCAGAAACCTTACTCGTAATGGGGTCAATCTTAATTTGAAGCTTCACCGACAAGACCCGTTCCAACATCTGGCATTTTTATCGAATGATCCGACTTTCTCGGGTTGTTGTAATGATCCACCACCCTCTCGCGGTATCGTCGGACAACTGGCGTTCCTTTGATTTGAATTTGAGCTAGCTCGAGCATATTTCTGCACCCTTTTCGCATCATTTTTGTATGGTGAATGAGGATTATGTTTATCTGGGTTGAGATGAAGTTATGAATTGTAATTACGAGGTAAGATACTTGTCGCGTCCGGTATATTATTTGAAAACTCAACATTTGGTAGGCTAATGAACTCACTAGGCATGCTTGATTCATTTGTGTTGCGATCACAGAACGGAGCAGAAGATCTCAACTGATCGTCAGAACCGGCGGCCTTTTGGTTCAAAAAATTAGCATAAACAAGGGCTAGATCAATCGTAGGAGTCTCGGAGTTGGTCGATTGTGTACTTGTTTCAACCATGCTGCTCAAATTTCCATCTGAAGCGTAGGAATGAAGGGGTAGAACATGAATATTATTTGTACCAACATGATGATGATGATGACCAAAAGTGGGAGTGCTACTACTTCTACTAGTGTGTAACCCGTGCATAAATGCTCGGGTATAATATGAATCTATGTATAAAAATAATTATGTAGGTGACAGTTTTAACTTAAAAATATAAATATTTTGTATAAATATGAAAATGTTTAAATAAGTGAATATATATGTATAAAATCAATAAATAGTTTAAAAATAAATATTCATTGTTACACCTTAAATATTGATTGAAGACAAAACAAACGTAAAGATAATAAAAGTCCTTAGGGAAATCAAAGGAGGAAGACGACACGGGTAATCTCATCGTTAATGTGAAAAAATACAATATTACGTTATACCTGAATGACTCCCATAAACCATGATGTAAGAGGTCGGAGATACTCAATTTTACAGTTGCATTAACAAAACATAGAGATTGTTTCCGAATGATAATCCGGAAATAAAAATAGAGATGATTCAAATCATTATTCCTTCATCGTAAGAAAAATCTCGTTTAAAATAGTCATTTTTCTATATTCCGTCCAAAATCAAAGAATTAATGAGACTGACTCGATCAAGTACAACAATATCAAACATATTAGTGCAATACTAAATATAAATACCAACGGAATGTTGTAAAGGTTGTATGATACAGGCCCACATCGAGTACTAAAATCAAAGAATTAAAGAGCTCATTTAATCACGCCATATCCAATCTCCTTGCATTTGTGCCTTCAAATTGAAATTGAACTTTGACACCCTTCTTTGTTTCCCTGGAATGCAAACACCAAATGATAATATAGTGTAACCTTCATACTTTCTAATTGTGAGATAATTTGCATTTTCAGCAGTGCTTATGCAGTAGCATATTCTGGAAAGTTCTAGGGTTTATTAGATTTCAAATAATCTCTTAAGTCTCATTTAATGTGTCCTAGGAAATTTAAGTTGCACCAAGGCGAGATTTGGTTAGTGTCTCATCCATGGAGCATCTTAGGCGCACTCGAGGCGCGCCTTTACAAACTAAGACGGAGTATACAAAATTCGAGCCCTCCAATATGTTTTCCATACGTTGATCAGTGGCCCAATGACAATGTATTAGCTAATTTGGCAAGGTGAAACAAATTAAAATATACGGAGTAATAAAATTTAGTACATATTATTTCGTCTAATTACTTTGAATTGCCCTATATCTTCAAAATCCACATCATAAATTTTGAAAAATGGAATGATTTAGAGTCGGAGGGTTTATGCCTTAAAATAGTAGTCTCACAATGATTAAATCAGATTAAAAATGAGCATTTCCTAATTTGGTAGTCGTATAATTGAAAGTAACATAACCATAATTTTACAACCAATACTTATAGCTATATTGCGCAGACAATCGCACACTGGACACTCGGACATAGGTATGACACTTGGATACCGAATTTTATACCAAAAACATGATATTTTTTCATATAATAGTCAAATCCGACACATGGACACGTATTCGTGTAGGATACACAAATCACTTACTTCGTATTCATCTATAAGAACGGTCTAACCCCAGTTACCTACCTAAAATTTTCATTATCGTCCTCTTCAAGACTTCAATAGTCAACTTTATTTATTCTGTTAAAGCTGTTAGCGACTACTACTAAGCAAACTAAAAATTGTGAAAACTCTCAATTCCTTCCTCTAAAGCTTAGTAGTTTTGAGCTAACTTATTAGAAGATGTTAGTAGAGTTGTAGGGTCTATTAGATGAGCTATTTATGCAAGGTGACACTAACTGTAATAATGACCTTATAAGAGGGTCAAATGTTGGTATAACTGAATATGAACAATTGCACACTACAAATTCAACAACTGAAAAACTAAATGGCAAAGGAGATAAAAAATGTTACGATATCAAAAAGAGATGTATTGCACTAATCGAACTTGTGCATAGAATCTTTAAACTCCTCTGCAACCATTAATCTCGGATCACTCCGACTATAATTTTTGGATTAAAAATCAAACAAAGACCCCTAATTTTCGATATTCAGACATTTCATAATCAACTAAGTTAAACATCTTTAGATTTCACCTTAAATCATAAGCAAACACAGCCGAAATAAGAAACAATACCAAATAATGCTGTCATCTTGATTTTCTTTGGAGATAGACCTGCCACCATTAATCAAGTTTATTTCTTAATTAGTTAATTTGGAGAATTGCATAGTCTAATAATTGCTTGAGTCTTTTTGATGTCTTAGTTCAGTGGTGAACACGGAGCTATCCTGGACAATAGGTCCTAGGTTCGATTCCCCCTCCCCTCTATTGTAATGCGACCAAGTGCAGGTTTTGTTGAACCAACAAAAAATAATTGAGCCTTTTTCACTCTAAACACTTAAATCATTTTCGCAAATTAAATCGCTTACCATTAATCGAATCTGCCATCGTCAAACTAAGTAGGTTAAGTTAATCCCCAAATTAGATCACATCTATAAAAACAATGTATAACCTAAAACGACTCCGGCTAAGAAAAATGACAAAAAAAAGGAATTACCGGGTAATTAAAAGACTATAGTAGAAATAATATGAAAACTATCACAAATAATTCGATATTTCGTAGAGATGGCTAAATATAACAACAATTCATTATTTTAAAAAATCTTCTTTTAATAAATGATGTTCAAAAGTAATTAAATTGTTTGTAAATAATACAAAATTGTGACGGGCCACATATAACTTGTGTCTAAAATATTTATAATGAATTCCCAATAGCCAACAACATTACAAATATAGAAAAATGTCTTTATAAACTACATTTGTTAATATATTACATTTATTAGTTTGTATTTCTCCAATATAAAATTTACAAACCCTTATTACGGGTAGAGCTGGCAAATAATGACACGACACGAAAATACGACACGAAACCGACACGAAATTAGCGGGTTTGGGTTGAGGCTTAATGACCCATTTATGTAAGTGGGTCGACACGAACACGACACGATATTTAATTGGGTCGGGTTTGGGTTGAGCTCTTTAAACACGAACCCGACACGAATGACCTGTTTACTAAATTAATCGTAATTTTTTTTATCCTCCATCACATATATATACTTAAATTTTCCATATATAGACATGACACGAAAACACGACACGAACCCGACACGAAATTAACGGGTTAGGGTTGATGCTTGATGACCCATTTATCTAAGTTGGTCGACACGAACACGACACGAAATTTAATTGGGTCGGGTTTGGGTTGGAGGTTTTGTGACCATTTACATGTGACACGAACACAAACCCGACACGACCCGATCTATTTCCCAGGTCTAATTATGGGCAACCTAAAAAATACGGAGTAGTAATATAAAGTCGGTCATGTTTCAATAGTAACATAAAGTCGACAACACCTAATAATGTTGACTCTTATATGGCAATTGAGAGTTGAGACGGAGTCATCTTTGTTCTGGGAGGAAATATTTCGTCTCAATTTACCTCTTGTGACGGATGTTTAGGGCCAACGTTACTTTTGCAACAAAACCAAATGACGTTTTCGACGGACATTTCTGTCATGTTGACCTTTTTTTTGTGTACTATAGAATTAAAGCAATTTATAATATCTCACATGCATATGCTAAAAAACATTTTAAATATTGAATATTTTCTTCTACTACATTAATAGTTATATTACATTCATCAAATTGTTTTCTTTCACCTTAAATTTCCGGACCCTTCTTACACGTGACCCAAAAAATAGTTTCATAAAATCGATCATGTCTAAAAACATGTCGTGATTAATAATAGTTAAGAAAACTATTATATGTTAATTATTAAAAGATATGGTTGGATATTAAATGCTTTGCAAAAATCTGGTATTTATGTGGAAATTAAAAGTATAAGTTGATAAAAAGTACAGAGGACGGAGTAACTTTTACAAATTAGAGAGGGTGATACCGAAAATGTCTTAGTCTAGTGGTTAAGACGGAGGTATTGTTGACAATAGGTCCAGGATCGAATCCCCCTTAAGGGGTAGAGTGAGTAGTTTTTGTTTTACGTATTTATTGTGTACATAATCTGTATTTTATACGGTCGATCGATATGAGCGCGACACGTCACCTTTTTACTCTAAAATAGCGGTTACCGGCTGTTACTTTAATATATTAAATGATGATGTGTGACACCATGGTGATTCTGATGATTATTTGATGACCAAAAGTGGCAATTCTTTCTGTCTTTGTTCTTTGAAATTATTATCAGCCGTTTATCTCACTCCAATATAAGGGATGAGGATCGTTCTCACCGTATGCACCGAATGATCGTTCTAACCGGATCTTGATTCTCTCTCTCTCTCTATCTCTCTCTCTCTCTCTCTCTCTCTCTCTCTCTCTCTCTCTATATATATATATATATATATATATATATATATATATATATATATAGGGTCGGGATCCAGTGAGAATCACCCTTATAATGAGAACCATGAGAACCCTCACTAAATCTCCACCATATCTCGCTTCGAAAGTTTTGATGGATCATTTAGCATTAGTTTAACTTATTCAAATACACATTTTAGTATCATTAAACAAAAAAATTGATTTTATTAACAAAATATATACCTAGTGTACCAAAATAGAATTAGGCATACTAAAATGGCTATAAATGCACGAAAACAACCACTACGTGCATGAAATTTTTTACATGCATGAAAATGATTACTATGTGCATGAAATAATAGGCTTTACATGCATTAGAACGAGTTCTAGGTGCATGAAAAATGATACATACGTAAAAATCGGCAGTAGGTGCATGAAAATTAATAAAACGTATCTCACCTTGATTTCCGTCACTAGTATATATTTTCTAGACCAAGAAATATGTTTTCTAGCCATAAAATTCCATGCCGAATCCAAATATGTCATTAATTTTTTTTTAAAAAAGTCCGTAAGGTAGAGTTCTCATGGTTCTCATTATATTGGTGGTTCTCATAGGATCCCAATTCTATATATATATATATATATATCTTACGGACTTTTTTTAAAAAAAATAATGACATATTTGGATTCGGCATGGAATTTTAAGGCTAGAGAACCTATTTCTTGGTGTAGAAAATATATACTAGTGATGGAAATGAAAGTGAAATACGTTTTATTAATTTGCATGCACCTACTACCGATTTTTACGCATCTATCATTTTTCATGCACCTAGAACTCGTTTTAATGCACGTACATCCTCTTATTTCATGCACCTAGTAATCATTTTCATGCATGTAAAAAATTTCATGCACGTAGTGGTTGTTTTCGTGCATTTATAGCCATTTTAGTACGCCTAATTGTATTTTCGTACACTAAGTATATATTTTGTTAATTAAATCAGATTTTTTTGTTTATTGATACTAAAGTGTGTATTTGAATAAGTTAAACTAATGATAAATGATCCAACAAAACATTCGAAACGAGATATGGTGGAGATTTAGTGAGGGTTCTCATGGTTCTCATTATAAGGGTGGTTCTCACCGGATCCCGACCCTATATATATATATATATATATAAGAAATGGGAAACTATTGTTTTCCAATAAAATAGATTTGAGTTAAAAATGTGAAATAAATGGTTTTACAGAACTTATGAACGGAAAACTAATTAAATTAATAAAATTAAGAAAACTAAATACGGTATTCTGAAATACATAACATTAAAAAAATCGCACTTTAATCAATTATTGAATATAATAACTTAAATTTTTTTTAAAAAAAGATAACATTCCACCCCACCTACCACTCCATTTCTGAAATACCAACAAAACTCCCTTTTTATCTTCAACCTCTAAAATCCATTACCCGATTTATCATGATCATTGCAACCATCATCTTTTGATTATTGATATAAGATTTAACATTCGTAGACTCTTTGTCGATAACGTTTGAAATCCATGTCATTCTGATATTTAAAATGGAAAAAATACCATATCCATATAATATAGAGTAGTTGAAGTTGTAGAATTCTAATAGACTTGTGTTAGAAGGTTCTTAGTACCCTGATTTTTTAATTTACTTTTTTGAGGAGACATTAATTTAAATATTGTTGAATAATGTGACTTATTGCATACTTGGATTATTTCATTAATAAAGTTTTATTAGATTTTGATATTGTTTGGTTTATATGAAATTACATTTCTTTCTTTTCATACATTTTTTTAAAACAAATAAATTATTTAAATTCACATATAAACCCTAAGTCACATTGTGAATAGAATTTTATAGGGTACTTGTAGTTGTAAAATTCTACTCCGTAATAGTTATGTTGTAGAAGTTTCTAAGTAATATATATTTTTTGGGATACTTTAATGTAAGGAATGCTCAAATAAAGTGAATTATTGTAGTGAATATTTGATTTATTTATTTAATAAAGTCAAATAGTTTATTCCTCATACAAATTGTGTGTTTTACAACTATGTTGTTTCAATTATAAAGAAAAGCCCAGAAAATGAATTATAAAATCAGTAGGTCTCGTGAGATATCGTCTTTCACCGATTTAGTGAGGGTCATAATAGGAAAACACAAACTTCGACGGATCTCGCACCCTATCATATGAGAGGTCTCCCAATAACGCTATTGAGAGACCGTCTATCTAAAGTTTTGGGAATTCAATTTGTGCTGAGAGAGGAATTCAATTTGAATATAGTTTAAAGAGGAATTCAAATTGTGTTGCCTTGATTATAAAAAAATAAAATATTAGATACAAAAGTATGCTAAAAATGAAGAAAAAGATATAATGTATGTATATAATGTATGAAAGCGTGGTATATATACACCTATTGTAACACCCCCATTTATTTAAGGGTCTGTACTAGGACTCCCCAGATAATTAAGGGTGTTACCATCTCGGTTTCCCGAGGCAGTAGATACAAAGGAAAGATAAACAGTACTTTAATTAATAAAAGTTAACTCAACAACAAGTTCATACAACCAACTATAAAACTGTCTTGTGAAACTAAAGTACAACTCATGAAAAGGCAACTATGGTGATCTAGACTCTAGGCTGGTCCAGATCCAAGCTCTCCTTTCCCTTAGCTCCCATAGTCTCAAGCACCTGTCAATCTGCTCCCTAATAATTGGTTCATCACAGGTGATCACGAACACACAGGGTCAACCACGAGGTTGAGTAGAGGAAAACAAATAAACGAACAATATTATAAATAGGGATTCAATCATCCCTTCTCCGCACCGATCACAACGCCCATTAACTCCGCACCGATCATAACGCCCATTAACTCCGCACCGATCACAACGCCCATTAACTCCGCACCGATCACAACGCCCAATAACTCCGCACCGATCACAACGCCCATTTCTCATCACCTCATATCGTATCACGGAAATATATAATCAAATAACACAATAATCCAAATCATATGATAACGTAAAATACTCATGGTTAATCATCAAACAACCAAGTAATCATCATTATATGCGCACTAATTCCCCTACCTCAAATAGCACGAATGCAGATAAGTCCAAGCTCGCTAGAAATGTTCCACACGAAACTCGCTACCTAAACACGTATACGTAACGAATTAATAACCTTCCCGAAACCCCATAACAACCTATACTTACTATAAATAGAAACCTTCCATAAATGGAAAGTTTCCAAAAATAGAAACCCAGTATAAATGGAAAGTTTCCATAAATAGAAACTTCCCTAACTTAATGATTTCCCGACTCATAAACTTCAACTACACAATAACGAATAATATTGAAATAACGAAAGACGACTATTATTAAAATAGTAGTAATAATAATAACACTACTAAAATGATAACAATAAAAATAATTTATAATAATAATAATAATAACAATAATAATAAAATAATAAACACACACGCACCCTGTAATACCTCGAATTTTTAGTTACGATTTTTATCTTGCTCTTATATAGTGGTCGTACGATGAAGCGATTAGCGTAGCGATGGGTTAATAAATTGTTTATACTAGTTCACGAGTACTCGTTTTTATGGCGTGTTTTGGTGATCGGTGGGGCTTGATAGGGGGGATCTATCCACCCTAGGTTGACATTTGTAGTAAGTGCTTGTTGGGATTCGAACCTAGGACCCATGGCAACACGGCCATGGGCCTCGACATGCGTGCAAAGTACAGCCCACGGTGAGAATTCTGCAACTCAGCACATATACACACCCCTGCCGCCTTATTTAAGCTCTTTTCTACCCTAACCCTAAGCACGAATCTCAAGATCTCAAAACCCAAAAACCTAGCCGCCACCTTAGAGAAGAGAAAACACCAGTGCACGGTGGTTGTAAGCGTCCCTAAGTCACCTCGTTTTGGCCAAGCAGCAGAGCTGATCACCACGTTTCCTGTAACGTTACTGTATGCATCTTTTTGTCGTTTGTTTAAGAGCAGATTTACACTTTATTTTCTGGTTGTTTTTATATAATCTTATGCTAGTATGTAGGGAGTTTACATGTTGGTCATAGTTGTGGCGTCGTGGTTGTTTTTACATGCTTTTCGAGGCTGTCAAACACGGGGTCAGGGAAAGGGGTTGTACGTTTTCTATTTGGTCGTGGTTTGTTGCGTCTTTTCTAAATCAGTTTTTGTGTTGGTCGTTGGTCGTCTGTTTTGGTTCTTTGGGTGCTGAAACTGGTGGTTCATGGGGGTTGCTTGTGGTGGTGGTCTCAGGTTATGGTGGTGCGTAGTCACGGTGTTACAGGGTTGGATGTCAGGGGTGTTTATGGGTTGTTTCTGTCGAAGTCAGTGGCAGAGGTTGTTCAGGTGAGCGCATGGGTGTTTGGGGGTGGTAGCATTGAGGACTCGGGGGAGGTCAGTGCAATGCTACCACCATGTCTCGAGTCTGGTGTCCAGGGAAGGTGCTGGTGGTCAGAGGGGTCGATGGCGGTGGTTGGTGTGGTGTCGTTTGGGTGTCAAAGAGGGTTTGGTCAGAAGGAGGGGCAAGAGTCGTGTTGGTTTGGGAGTCTGTTTCAGGTCACCGGCGGCCGGCGAGGCTGCTGCTGGTGGTCGTGTCGGTGGAAGGCGGTTCTGGGGTCAGGTTGTGGTGGCTGACGGTGGTGGATGCGTGTGTGACACGGTGGTCTTGGGGTGTTTGTACACGGGGGTATCATCGGGTTTGTTGGGTTGTTCACGGCTGTTTTGGCTTAGTGGTTTTGTTTTATTTTTATTAATATTATTATTATTATTAATATTATTATTATTATTATTATTGTTATTAATATGTATGATTTCCTATTTTGATATCTTTTTATTTATGGTTAATATAACTAGTATTTATGGTATAATATTTTTATCTATGGCAATTTTGATTTAAGTCTTATTTAAGGATTTGAATGATTTAAATTTCAAACCAAGGTTACTATTTTTGGAAGCTGCTATGTATAGGAAGTTACTATAAATGGAATGTGTGTACGTTTTACGGGAATAGGAAGTTTATTAATTAAGTAATATACTTTTAGGTGGAAGTTTTCGTGTGGAGCACTTTTGAGAACAGTTGTTCACTTTGCCGTTTTCTTCTGCATTTACGAGGTAGGGGAAATACGATGCATGTTATAATGTTTGCTCAGTTGTTATTGATGACTACCATGAATGCTTTATACTAATACTTGGTTGGTATATTATGATATTTAACTATATATATTCTGTGATACGATATGAGATGAGGAGATAAAAGGGTCTGTGTGGCGTGGAGATAAAGGGTCTGTGTTTGGTGCGGAGATAAAAGGGTCTGTGTGGCGCGGAGATAAAGGGTCTGTGTTTGGTGCGGAGAAAAAAAGGGTCTGTGATTCGGAGTGGAGAAGTTCAACTTTCTATTTATAGTAATGTGGTTTATTTACAGTTTTCTCTACTCAACCTCGTGGTTGACCCTGTGTATTCGTGATCACCTGTGATGAACCAATTAATGGGGAGCAGATTGACAGGTTAAAGACTATGGGAGCTTGGGGAAGAGAGAAGCATGAACCCGGACCTGTCTAGAGCATAGATCACATAAAAATAGTCTATGAGTTGTACTTTCTTTTGATCCGAACAGTTTTATCTTTTGGTTATGTAAGAACATGTTTGAGTTTAAATTTAATTTAAAGTACTGTTTATCTTCCTTTGTATCTACTGCCTCGGGAAACCGAGATGGTAACACCTTTATTTATCTAAGGAGTCCTAGTTCAGGCCCTTAAATAAATGGGGGTGTTACAAAGTGGTATCAGAGCGAACGATCCTCAGGCCTAACCTAATGAACCCAATGAATGTAGGAGAGTCTAAATAAAATGAACCCCGGGATAGGGCTGTTAGGAGCACACTAAAGGGGAAGTATGAGTCTGGGGCCCCCTCACACCAAACCATAGGCCCTATCAGTCTTACCCGGGAACCCAGAGTGCATATACGAGAGAAAAGGGTGGTATAAGAGGTGGTAAAAGTGATATCATACTGTGAAATATATGTTATGAGAATTCTGAGTATAATTGACTTTTGAAAAGCCGGAAGGGGCAAGAGCATGAATGAATCCTTAATGGTTGGAAAAGATGTATATTGATGTGATATGTTAAGTGATTTGAAACATGCTAGAAATCTTCTTTCATCATGTCTAGTGATATGCGGTTATGTGATCCCTGAGCCATGTTATAAAAGCAAACTACTCGATATGATAAGTGTTTATAGATTTTGCTGCTTAGGGGACTTAGCCCTAAACCCAATGGGTACCCATGTACGTCGGGACTCATTCTTTTCTTGTTTTATAGTATGCCTCCGCGAAGAGAGAATGCCGTTAACATCACCCAAGAGGAGGTGGACCGTTTGATAGCTGAAAATGAGGCCCTAAAGGCCAAACGAATGGACTCCGCGAAAATGAGCACAATTATCGCAAGACACCACCCTACCCAATTCACTGGGGAGGGGGAACCTCATCTGTTAGGAGCTTGGTGCCGGGAATTCGATAACCTGTTCGAGTTGTTGGATTGCCCTGAAGAATTGAAGGCAGACCAGGCTGCCCACTATCTGAGGGGTATGGCTGGAGATTGGTGGACCGCGAATAAGGGAGAGCTCCGGGAAGCAGCTATAGAGGGTGGATCCGCGTTTGTTCCGTGGGACGCATTCCAGGGGGTTCTGAACGAGGCGTTTCTACCAGAATTCCAAAAGAGCAAGCTGAGGGAGGAGTTCGACTCATTCACGATGTCGGAGGACATGACCGTAGAGGTTTACTACAGGAAATTCATCCAGCTGGTACACTATGTGAGAGATATGGGATTTGACGATGCTATGCTAGCCATGAAATTTGAGAGGGGACTATCAATCGCCATCAAAAAGAGACTGATTGCAGCTCCGCCCACCATAATCCGTGACATCTATTTACGGGCTGGGGCGGCGGAGAGGCTTTCAGATATGATCAAAAAGGACAAACAGTCCAAGTCAGAAAAGAGGAAAGCTGACACAGTAGCTGAGGGTTCAGGATCGAAAAAGCAAAGTAATAACAAGTACAGTGGGTATTTCGGGAGTAGTGCCTCTGGGGGTGGAAGGAATCAGAGTGGGGGCAACTTCAGGAGTGGGGGTTCAGGCAGTGGCTCAGTGGGAGTGGTCTGTTTCGGCTGCGGGAAGATTGGGCACAAACAGGCAGTATGTCGTTCTTCTGGAGGGAATCAGTCCGGGGGTTATCGCACACCTACATCCGGATATCAGGGATCTCGCACGCAGTCCTATGGCAGCAGTGGCTATCGCACACCCATGACAAACTATGGTGGGGGTGCGAAGTCTGGAGGCAGCAGTAACTACCAGAGGAACTACCACAACAACAATCAGAACCGTTCATATCAGAATCAGTACAATGGAGGTGGGAACAGCAACAAGACGGGGACGGCAGGAAATCAGCAGGCTGGGACATCTTCTGCCAACCAGAGTGGGGTCAAGTCCAGTGGCAAACTCTTTGCCATGGGAAAGCAGGCCGCTCAAGATGACGCTCATGTGGTTACTGGTACTTTTCTTGTGAACTCTAAACCTACTTTCGTACTTTTCGATTCCGGTGCCACCCATTCTTTTGTGTCTAGAGACCATGTTAGAGTTTTGGGGCTTGAGAGGTTCGACTGGGTCGCGGACTCAGTGACCATACCTTCAGGAGAGTCAATAGCTTGTAATAGAGTCTATGGAAGTGTACCCATCAGAATCGGGGAAGCAATGTTCTATTGTGATCTCATAGAATTTCCGCTGGGAGGTTTTGAGGTGATTCTAGGGATGGATTGGTTGGGAAAGTATAGAGCTTTTATCAATTGCCACCAAAAGAAAATCTCCTTGAAGGGACCTAAGGGGGTGAGGGTGTCTTACAAGGGATACCGAGTCAAGCCAAAAATCAAATTCATATCTGTCAATACCCTGAAGTCTAGTTTGCGGAAAGGAGAAAGCCTAATTTTGTGCCAAATGTGGGATTGTGAGGCTGAGACCCCCAAGACTAGTGAGATACCTGTGGTACGGGAGTTTGAGGGAGTTTTTCGAGACGACGTTCCAGGGTTACCGCCGAGGAGGGAAGTGGAATTTTCCATTGATCTCAAACCAGGAGCGGGACCAATATCTAAATCACCATACCGTATGGGGCCGAAAGAAATGGAGGAGTTGAAGAAGCAATTGGATGAGCTAGCTGAGAAAGGGTTCATCCGACCCAGTGTGTCGCCCTGGGGAGCACCTGTTTTATTTGTGAAAAAGAAGGATGGGAGTTTGAGGTTGTGTGTTGACTACCGAGAACTGAATAATGTAACCATCAAGAATCGTTATCCGTTGCCAAGAATTGACGATTTGTTTGATCAGTTAAGTGGGGCTGGGGTTTTCTCCAAGATTGATTTGAGATCCGGGTATCATCAATTGAGGATAAAGGATGAAGATATTCCGAAGACCGCTTTCTGAAGGAGGTATGGCCACTATGAATTTGTGGTTATGCCCTTTGGATTGACTAATGCTCCAGCTGTGTTTATGGACTTGATGAATCGAGTCTTCAGCCCGTATCTCGACAAGTTCGTGGTGGTATTTATCGATGATATCCTGGTATATTCCAAGAATGCGGAGGAGCACGAAGATCATTTGAGGAAGGTACTTCAGACTTTGGAAGAACATAAACTCAATGCTAAATTGAGTAAGTGTGAATTCTGGTTGGAGAAAGTGGCGTTCTTGGGGCATGTCATTTCCAAAGAGGGGGTATCTGTTGACCCTAGTAAAATTGAAGCTGTGACTAAGTGGCAAAGTCCGAAGAATGTGAGTGAGATCCGAAGTTTTCTGGGGTTAGCAGGTTATTACCGGAGATTCGTCAAAGACTTTTCAAAGATAGCAAAACCGTTGACGTCGCTAATGAGGAAGGAGAACCGTTTTGTTTGGGATGAGAGTTGTGAGAAGGCATTCCTAACCCTTAAGGAACGCCTGACAACAGCTCCTATCCTTGCTTTGCCAGTAGGGAGTGATAACTTCGAAGTTTATACTGACGCTTCCAAGCATGGGTTGGGTTGTGTGCTAATGCAGAATGAGAGAGTGATCGCCTATGCTTCTCGCCAGTTGAAGACTTATGAAGAGAATTATCCGACTCATGATTTGGAATTGGGCGCTGTGGTCTTTGCACTGAAATTGTGGCGTCACTACCTTTATGGGGCCACTTTTAAGGTGTTTTCTGACCATAAGAGCCTGAAATATATCTACACCCAGAAGGAGTTGAACATGAGGCAGAGGAGGTGGATAGAGTTGATCGGAGATTATGATATGCAGATTGTCTACCACGAAGGCAAGGCAAATGTGGTAGCTGACGCTCTCAGTAGGAAGTCAATACATGCTTTGGATTGTGCCAGATCGAGAGGGAGGTTGTATGGTGAACTAAGAGAGATGGGAATATTCATGATCCGGAAAGGGGACACTCTTGGTGATTTGACAGTGGAGCCTGAGTTGTATGGGGAGATTCGGGAGTTACAGCAAAACGATGAGAGAATCTAGAAGTGGCGTTTGATGGTGGAGAATGGAATTGGTGATGAGACATCCAAGTTCAGTATTCATACCGATGGTAGTTTGAGGTTCAGTGGGCGATGGTGTGTACCGAGTGTTGAGGAGCTAAAGAAGAAGATCCTGACTGAAGCTCATGCTACTCCTTATTCTGTTCACCCAGGGGGTGATAAGTTGTATAAGGATCTTAAGAAGACGTTTTGGTGGCCTAATATGAAGAAGGAGGTCGCAGAGTTCGTGTCGAGATGTTTGACTTGTCAGCGAGTGAAAGGGGAGCATAAGAGACCTCAAGGGAAAGTCCAACCGTTAGATGTGCCAGAGTGGAAGTGGGAGAACATTTCAATGGACTTTATCGTGGGGTTGCCTCGAACTCAGAGGGGCAACAACATGATTTGGGTAATCGTGGATCGTTTGACCAAGTCAGCTCACTTTATTCCCATGAAAGATACCTGGAGTAAAGCCGAGTTGGCTAAGTCATATGTTCAGAATGTAGTCAAACTACATGGCGTACCCAAAGACATTGTTTCTGATCGAGACTCGAGGTTTATATCCAGATTTTGGCAGGAGTTGCAGGCTGCTTTGGGTACCCAGCTGAAGATGAGTACAGCTTTCCATCCGGCTACCGATGGTCAGACTGAGAGGACAATTCAGACTCTCGAAGATATGTTGAGAGCTTGTGTACTTGAGTTCGGAGGATCTTGGGAGGATCGACTGGGGTTGATCGAGTTTTCTTATAATAACAGCTATCATGCAAGCATAGGCATGGCCCCTTTCGAGGCGTTATACGGGAGGAAATGTCGAAGCCCTGTGTGTTGGGATGATCGAGCCGATGTTGTGACATTGGGGCCAGATATGATTCAGGAGATGGTGGAGCAGGTTCAGATTATTCGACAGAGGATGAGGGCCGCTCAGGATCGACAAAAGAGCTATGCAGATCTGAAAAGGAGCGATATTTCATTTGAGGCCGGAGAGAAAGTTTTACTGAAAGTCTCTCCGATGAAGGGAGTGATGAGATTCGGCAAGCGTGGCAAACTGAGTCAGAAATTTATTGGACCATTTGAGATTTTGGACAGAGTTGGAGAGGTGGCATATCGCTTAGCTTTACCTCCAACCCTATCCAAGGTCCATAATGTGTTCCATGTGTCTCAGTTGAGGAAATACGTGAGTGATCCATCACATGTGCTTCAGCATGAGGTAATTGAGGTCGATGAGCAATTGGCATACATTGAGACCCCGAAGGAAATTCTGGACAGGAAGGTACGAAAGACTCGTAATGGGGAGACATCTTTGGTGAAAGTCTTATGGACAAATCATAATCAGGAGGAGGCTACGTGGGAGCCTGAGGCATCTATGAGGGAACGTTACCCACATCTGTTTGATTGAGGTAAGTTACGCGGACGTAACTTTTCTTTAAGGGGGGTGGAATGTGACATTCTGCGATTTAATTAAGTTTATGCAAATTGTGTTGTGATATTTGTGTTTCGAGCTTGTTTGAGTTGTTTGTTTGTCACTTAGGTATGTTAGAACTTCGGGACGAAGTTCTTTTAAGGGGGAAAGACTGTAATACCTCGAATTTTTAGTTACGATTTTTATCTTGCTCTTATATAGTGGTCGTACGATGAAGCGATTAGCGTAGCGATGGGTTAATAAATTGTTTATACTAGTTCACGAGTACTCGTTTTTATGGCGTGTTTTGGTGATCGGTGGGGCTTGATAGGGGGGATCTATCCACCCTAGGTTGACATTTGTAGTAAGTGCTTGTTGGGATTCGAACCTAGGACCCATGGCAACACGGCCATGGGCCTCGACATGCGTGCAAAGTACAACCCACGGTGAGAATTCTGCAACTCAGCACATATACACACCCCTGCCGCCTTATTTAAGCTCTTTTCTACCCTAACCCTATGCACGAATCTCAAGATCTCAAAACCCAAAAACCTAGCCGCCACCTTAGAGAAGAGAAAACACCAGTGCACGGTGGTTGTAAGCGTCCCTAAGTCACCTCGTTTTGGCCAAGCAGTAGAGCTGATCACCACGTTTCCTGTAACGTTACTGTATGCATCTTTTTGTCGTTTGTTTAAGAGCAGATTTACACTTTATTTTCTGGTTGTTTTTATATAATCTTATGCTAGTATGTAGGGAGTTTACATGTTGGTCATAGTTGTGGCGTCGTGGTTGTTTTTACATGCTTTTCGAGGCTGTCAAACACGGGGTCAGGGAAAGGGGTTGTACGTTTTCTATTTGGTCGTGGTTTGTTGCGTCTTTTCTAAATCAGTTTTTGTGTTGGTCGTTGGTCGTCTGTTTTGGTTCTTTGGGTGCTGAAACTGGTGGTTCATGGGGGTTGCTTGTGGTGGTGGTCTCAGGTTATGGTGGTGCGTAGTCACGGTGTTACAGGGTTGGATGTCAGGGGTGTTTATGGGTTGTTTCTGTCGAAGTCAGTGGCAGAGGTTGTTCAGGTGAGCGCATGGGTGTTTGGGGGTGGTAGCATTGAGGACTCGGGGGAGGTCAGTGCAATGCTACCACCATGTCTCGAGTCTGGTGTCCAGGGAAGGTGCTGGTGGTCAGAGGGGTCGATGGCGGTGGTTGGTGTGGTGTCGTTTGGGTGTCAAAGAGGGTCTGGTCAGAAGGAGGGGCAAGAGTCGTGTTGGTTTGGGAGTCTGTTTCAGGTCACCGGCGGCCGGCGAGGCTGCTGCTGGTGGTCGTGTCGGTGGAAGGCGGTTCTGGGGTCAGGTTGTGGTGGCTGACGGTGGTGGATGCGTGTGTGACACGGTGGTCTTGGGGTGTTTGTACACGGGGGTATCATCGGGTTTGTTGGGTTGTTCACGGCTGTTTTGGCTTAGTGGTTTTGTTTTATTTTTATTAATATTATTATTATTATTAATATTATTATTATTATTATTATTATTGTTATTAATATGTATGATTTCCTATTTTGATATCTTTTTATTTATGGTTAATATAACTAGTATTTATGGTATAATATTTTTATCTATGGCAATTTTGATTTAAGTCTTATTTAAGGATTTGAATGATTTAAATTTCAAACCAAGGTTACTATTTTTGGAAGCTGCTATGTATAGGAAGTTACTATAAATGGAATGTGTGTACGTTTTACGGGAATAGGAAGTTTATTAATTAAGTAATATACTTTTAGGTGGAAGTTTTCGTGTGGAGCACTTTTGAGAACAGTTGTTCACTTTGCCGTTTTCTTCTGCATTTACGAGGTAGGGGAAATACGATGCATGTTATAATGTTTGCTCAGTTGTTATTGATGACTACCATGAATGCTTTATACTAATACTTGGTTGGTATATTATGATATTTAACTATATATATTCTGTGATACGATATGAGATGAGGAGATAAAAGGGTCTGTGTGGCGTGGAGATAAAGGGTCTGTGTTTGGTGCGGAGATAAAAGGGTCTGTGTGGCGCGGAGATAAAGGGTCTGTGTTTGGTGCGGAGAAAAAAAGGGTCTGTGATTCGGAGTGGAGAAGTTCAACTTTCTATTTATAGTAATGTGGTTTATTTACAGTTTTCTCTACTCAACCTCGTGGTTGACCCTGTGTATTCGTGATCACCTGTGATGAACCAATTAATGGGGAGCAGATTGACAGGTTAAAGACTATGGGAGCTTGGGGAAGAGAGAAGCATGAACCCGGACCTGTCTAGAGCATAGATCACATAAAAATAGTCTATGAGTTGTACTTTCTTTTGATCCGAACAGTTTTATCTTTTGGTTATGTAAGAACATGTTTGAGTTTAAATTTAATTTAAAGTACTGTTTATCTTCCTTTGTATCTACTGCCTCGGGAAACCGAGATGGTAACACCTTTATTTATCTAAGGAGTCCTAGTTCAGGCCCTTAAATAAATGGGGGTGTTACACACCCTTACTCCAAACCCGACTCACGACTAACATTCCCCCAAAACCCTACGTAACACTGCCGCAACCACCAACCACCACCAGCCCGTGAGCCCAGCACCACCATCTACCACCACGACCACCGGCAACCCTTCGACCACCACCGTCGTGGTGAACCAGGGCCCAAAACAGGCCTGGTTCATCACGCCACTCACCAGACCCGCCTAAACATCACCCCCATTGACACCCAATCAGCCGCCACTACCACCCTACCATAACACCACAACCACCCCTGACCCTAGACCTTCCGACTATGGTGGTACCACCGCACCGACCTCCCCCTAGTCATCGGTGGTACCACCCCCAGACCACCCTGTCAACACCAATAACGAAAGAAACAACAACACCCCGTTCCCTGTTCTCCTCTCGCACTCACCACAGAAAACACCCTGACCACCCTTCGACACTCTCCTGGCCACCACAACAACCACCACCCTACTCCCTGACTCTCCCTTGACATACACAACAACCCACGACCCTTCTTTTATCATAAAACAGAAACGAAATATATACAAACATAATTACATACACCCGACACCTCTACCAACCCAGCCTCTTAAGACGCCTGTACGACGGTGATGGGTGGTCAGAGACGACATACCGTGGTTCATATCTGACCACCACACGTCACATATAAAAGTTATGTAAATATCAGTACCGTTCATGAAATAAAAACAATAGTAACTTGAGACACGAAACTGAGCGCAGACAAAACAAACATAACACGGTGGTGAACATACCAGATTGTTAGCAAAATCGACCCACCGTATGCTACCTCACGACCACCGTGCACTGTCTCTTTTCCTTCTATGACGTGACGGCTAGGGTTTTGTGTGAATAGGTATGAGATAGGGTAGGGTTTAGTATATGGAATTTGTGTCTACAAGTGACGGCAAAAGTAGGTTATAGGAGATGTTGTGAGTCTTTAGGGTTTAGTTGTAGATTAGGGTAAAGTCGTGTATAGGCTGTTGTGTGTGTGTTGGAACGCCAAACGAGGCCCAAGCCTCATTAGTCTAAAGGTTCCCTGATCAAACCCCATGGTCGACTCATATTAACCTTATTCAAAACACCGTTCAAATATTATCAACACAACGACCCACAGTTATAAACTCGCACTAAACTATCTAAAAGTCGTAAAACAAACTATCGATATGAAATAACTTAATTAACGAGTCTAGATTTTCGAGGTATTACACCTATTGTGAGCGAAGGTTTAGGAAAACCTAACTGATGTTTCCAATCATCACATTATTCAGTCAATTAAACTAATTGCATAAAAAAAATAAAAGAGTTATTGGAAGTATAACGGTTGACGGTATAATTGATATTTTGTTGGTAATTACGTTATGTAAGTAATAGTATTATAAATGTTTCGGTTTTGAAAGTGAAATTTAGTTTTAATGAAAGCTTTGAAAATCTAAGTAGTATTATGTAATTAATAGTATTATAATAATTATAATAGTTAGTTTTAATTGGCCTAATTAAAACTAAGTTTGCCAAAGTAAATGAGGAAGCTCTATTAGGCAAATCCTGAAATCTGGTTGCGCCACATCAACAGTTTTACATTTTGCTTTTATAGATATAACTAGTGTAACACCCGTGAAAAATCATGGGGTTGTGTACACTTATTTCTAAAGATGACTATAAATTTTACTTATTATATAAACAATTTTATTTATTCGAACATGTGTACTTTTTAAAAATAAAAAATAAATAATATAATATCATTATATATATACGGAAATTATAACATTCACATTTGAGATCTTCAAGTTAGGTAATTAGTTAATAGGCTAACACATGATAATGTTAATAGGAGTCACAAACGTAAGACATGATTAAAATGAAACAATTAAGACATAGTTAAAAAAGAAAGTTATAAAATACGAATTTAAGTAATTTAAGTTATATAAATTATAAAAAAAATCAAAATTAAGATAATTAAGTTCTTTAATACCCCAAAGATTTAGATAATTTTATTGCGAGACTTACTTTTATAATTGTTGTATCGATAGTATTTTAAACGTTTTTATCATTCGATTTATATAGTATCAAATGGGTTAGTGTATGTTGATGGTGGGTTAGTGTATATTTAGATAATGATCGACTTTCTATTTATAGTTATGTTTTGACTATTTAGTTTTCCTCTACTCAACCTTGTGGTTGACCCTGTGTATTCGTGATCACCTGTGATGAACCAATTTATTGGGGAGCAGATTGACAGGTACTTGAGACTATGGGAGCTAAAGGGATGAGAGAGCTTGGATCTGGACCAGACCAGACTAGAGTCTAGATCACCATAGGTACTATCATGAGTTGTAGAGTTTACTTTATCTTTTTGAGACAGCTTTTGAAACAGTTGTAAGAGCTGGTTTTGAGTTTAACATTTAATAAAGTACTGTGTTCTTTCCTTTGTTATCTACTGCCTCGGTAATCCGAGATGGTAACACCCTTAATTATCTGGGGAGTCCTAGTTCAGGCCCCTAAATAATCGGGGGTGTTACAAAGTGGTATCAAAGCATGGTGCCGGGAATTTAATAACTTGTTCAAACTGGTGGAGTGCCCTGAAGAACTGAGGGTTGACCAAGCAGTCCACTATCTTCGGGGTATGGCCGGTGACTGGTGGACCAGAAACAAAGGGGAAATTCGTGAAGCAGCTAGAGAGGATGGGACCGATTATGTCGCCTGGATCGCGTTCAAGAGGATCCTATATGAAGTGTTCCTACCAGAATTTCAGAAAAGTAAGTTGAGAGAGGAGTTCGATACCTTCAGGATGACGGAGGATATGACAGTGGAGGTCTATTATCGGAAGTTCATCTAGTTGCTGAGCTATGTGGGGGAAATGGGTTTTGAGGATGCGATGCTGACAATGAAGTTTGAAAGGGGGTTGGCAATAAATATCAAGAAGAGGCTTATTGCGGCTTCGCCCACCACAGTCCGGGACATCTACCTAAGGGCTGGGGCGGCGGAGAGGCTCTCGGAAATGATCAAGGAGGACAAGAAGAGTAAGTCTGAGAAGAGAAAAGCTGAAGTGGTGAATGAAAGTTCAGGGTCAAAGAAGCAAAGCACCAATAAGTACAGTTGGTATTTCAACAATAGTGCCTCAGGTGGTGTGAGGAATCAGAGTGGGGGTAACTACAGGAGTGGAGGTTCTGGTAGTGGTTCGATAGGAATAGTTTGCTTTGGCTGTGGGAAGACGGGACACAAGAAGGCGGTGTGTCGCTCATCAGGGGGAAACCAGTCCGGAGGTTATCGTACGCCGACAACAGGATACAATGGATCACGCACTCAATCTTATGGTGGCAATGGGTACTGTACACCCATGTCAGGCTATGGTGGGGATGCGAAGTCTGGAGGCAGCAACAATTATCAGAAGAACTACAACAATTATCAAAACTGATCGTATCAGAAGCAGTACAGTGGGGGTGGAAGCAGCCAGAAGACAGGAGCGGAAGGAAACCAGCGGGCTGGGACATCTACTGTCAGTCAGAGTGGTGCTAAATCCAGTGGCAAACTTTTTGCCATGGGGAAACAGGCGGCTAAAGATGATGCCCATGTTGTGACCGGTACTTTTCTCGTGAACTCTAAACCTACTTTTGTACTTTTCGATTCCGGGGCTACCCATTCTTTTGTGTCAAGAGAACATGTTAGGGCCTTGGAACTAGAGAGATTTGATTTGGTCGCGGACTCAGTGACCATACCTTTAGGAGAGTCGATAACTTGTAATAGAGTTTATAGAAGTGTACCCATCAAAATCGGAGAAGCAATTTTCCATTGTGACCTCATAGAATTTCCACTGGGGGTTTTGAGGTGATTCTGGGGATGCATTGGCTGGGTAAGTACCGAGCTTTTATTGACTGTTATCAAAAGAAGATTTCCTTGAGGGGACCTAAAGGAGTGAGGGTGTCTTACAAGGGATACCTAGTCAAACCTAAGGTCAAGTTCATTTCCGTCAATACCCTTAAGTCTAGCTTGAGGAAAGGAGATAGTTTGATCTTGTGTCAGATGTGGGACTGCGAGACTGAGACCCTTAAGACCAGTGAGATACCTGTGGTGCGAGAGTTCGAGGGAGTATTTCGAGATGACGTTCCAGGGTTACCGCCAAGGAGGGAAGTGGAATTTTCCATTGACCTAAAGCCAGGGGCGGGACCGATATCTAAATCACCGTACCGTATGGGACCGAAGGAGATGGAGGAATAATTGAAGAAGCAGTTGGATGAACTAGCTGATAAGTGATTCATCCGACCCAGCGTGTCACCCTGGGGAGCACCTGTGTTATTCGTGAAAAAGAAAGATGGGAGTTTGAGGCTTTGTGTTGACTATCGAGAGCTGAATAATGTGGCCATCAAGAATCGATATCCTTTGCCCAAAATTGAGGACCTGTTTGATTAATTAAGTGGAGCTGGGGTTTTCTCTAAGATTGACTTGAGATTAGGGTATCATCAGTTGAGAATCAAAGATGAAGACATACCAAAGACCGCTTTCAGAACGAGGTATTGCCACTACGAATTTGTGGTTATGCCATTCGGATTGACTAATGCTCCAGCCGTGTTCATAGATTTGATGAACCGAGTCTTTAGCCCATATCTGGATAAGTTCGTGGTTGTATTCATTGATGACATCCTAGTGTATTCCAAGAATGAAGAAGAACACGAGGATCATTTGAGGAGTGTACTTCAATTCAGACTCTGGAGAGCATAAGCTAAACGCTAAGTTGAGCAAATGTGATTTCTGGCTGAAGAAAGTTGCATTTCTGGGGCATGTAATTTCCAAGGAGGGGGTGTCGGTCGACCCTAGTAAGATCGAGGCGGTGACTAAGTGGCAAAGTCCGAAGAATGTGAGTGAGATTCGAAGCTTCCTGGGATTGGCTGGTTATTATCGGAGGTTTGTCAAGGATTTTTCGAAGATAGCAAAGCCTTTGACATCGTTGATGAGAAAGGAGAAACGTTTCTTCTGGGATGAGAGTTGTGAGAAGGCTTTCCTAACCCTTAATGAACGCCTGACAACAGCTCCTATCCTCGCTTTGCCTGTCGGGAGTGATAATTTCGAAGTTTATATTGACGCTTCCAAGCATGGACTGGGTTGTGTGTTAATGCAGAATGGGAGAGTAATGGCGTATGCTTCTTGCCAATTGAAGACTTATGAGGAAAATTATCCGACTCATGATTTAGAATTGGGAGCAGTGGTCTTTGCACTAAAATTATGGCGCCATTACCTTTATGGAGCCACTTTTAAGGTGTTTTCTGATCACAAGAGTTTGAAGTATATCTACACCCAGCAAAAGTTGAACATGTGGCAGAGAAGGTGGATAGAGTTGATCAGAGATTACGACATGCAGATTGTCTATCACGAAGGCAAGGCGGATGTGGCAGCAGATGCCCTGAGTAGGAAGTCCATTCATGCTTTGTCTAGTGCCATGTCGAGAGTGAGGTTGCATGACGAGTTAAGGGAGATGGGCATTTTCATGATTCGAAAGGGGGATACTCTTAGTGATTTGACTGTGGAACCTGAGTTGTATGGGGAAATACGGGAATTGCAAAAGAATGATGCGAGGATCCAGAAGTGGCGCAAGATGATCGAGAGTGAGGGTGGAGAAGTTACATCCAAATTCAGTATCCATATCGATGGTAGTTCGAGGTTCAATGGGCGTTGGTGTGTTCCGGACATTGGAGAACTAAAGAAGAAAATCCTAACTGAAGCTCACGCTACGCCATACTCCGTTCACCCAGGGGGTGATAAGTTGTACAAGGACCTTAAGAAGACGTTCTGGTAGCCGAATATGAAGAAGGAAATCGCTGAGTTTGTGTCGAGGTGTTTGACATGTCAAAGAGTGAAAGAGGAGCATAACAGACCTCAAGGAAAAATTCAGCCACTAGATGTGCCAGAGTGGAAGTGGGAGAATATCTCTATGGACTTTATTGTGGGGTTGCCTCGGACTCAGAGGGGTAACAACATGATTTGGGTGATCGTGGATAGGCTGACTAAGTCTGCTCACTTTATTCCAATGAAAGATACCTGGAGTAAAGCCGAGTTGGCTAAGTCCTATGTGCAGAATGTGGTCAAGTTGCATGGTGTGCCCATGGACATTGTTTTAGATCAAGACTCGAGGTTCATATATAGGTTTTGGCAGGAGTTGCAGGCCGCTTTGGGTACCCAGTTGAAGATGAGTACAACTTTCTATCCAGCTACCGACGGCCAGACTGAGAGAACGATTCAGACCCTTGAGGATATGTTGAGAGCGTGCGTACTCGAGTTCGGAGGATCTTGGGAGGATCGACTGGGATTGATATAGTTCTCATATAACAACAGCTATCATGCCAGTATAGGGATGGCCCTTTTTTAGGCTTTGTACGGGAGGAAGTGTCGGAGCCCTGTGTGTTGGGATGATCGAGCCGATGTTGTTTTAGGGCCAGATATGATTCAGGAGATGGTGGAGCAGGTACAGATTATTCGACGGAAAATGAGGGTTGCCCAGGATAGACAGAAGAGTTATGCAGACTTAAAGAGGAGCGATATTTCGTTCGATGCGGGAGAGAAGGTCCTGCTGAAGGTATCTCCAATGAAGGGGTTGATGAGGTTCGGGAAGCGTGGAAAACTGAGCCAGAAGTTTATTGGACCATTTGAGATTTTGGACAGAGTTGGAGAGGTGGCATGCATGTGTCCCAATTGCGGAAGTATCTGAGTGACCCATCGCATGTTCTACGCCACGAGGTGATTGAGGTGGATGAGCAGTTATCCTATGTTGAGACCCCAAAAGAGATTCTGGATAGGAAGGTGCGGAAGACTCGGAATGGGGAAACTGCCTTGGTGAAAGTTCTGTGGACCAACCATAATCTGGAAGAAGCTACTTGGGAGGCCGAGGCATCAATGAGGGAGCGTCACCCACATCTGTTTGAATGAGGTAAGTTACGGGGACGTAACTCTTCTTTAAGGGGGGTGAAATGTAACGTTCTGTGATTTAATTAATGTTTTGTGTTCCCAGTTCGCATGAGTGGGTGGGTTGTCGCATGAGTATGGTTGGACTTCGGGACGAAGTTCATTTTAACGGGGGAAGACTGTAATACCCCGAAGATTTAGATAATTTTATTGCGAGACTTACTTTTATAATTGTTGTATCGATAGTATTTTAAACGCTTTTAACATTCGATTTATATAGTATCTAAATGGGTTAGTGTATGTTGATGGTGGGGTTTGATCACGGGACCGCTGGACACACGAGGCTTGGGCCTCGTTTTGCGTGCACAAACAAACAACCCGTTTGTGATTAAAACCCTAAGTAACACTCTCATACTCCAGCCTCCATATGTCGTCATATAAGAGGCTATACACACCCTAGTTACCCTACTTCACACACTGCCACCACCACAGAATCTCAGCCGCCATACCAAAGAAGGAAAAGGAGGTTCGAAACAGTAGGTCAGACCAGCCTAGGGACCCTCGTTTTAGTCGTGAAACTGGTAAGTAACGACCACTGTTTTTACCGTGTTGTGTGTGTGTCTTGTTTTGTTAAGATTCGAAGAGTGTGGTGTCGTCCTTGTCAGGGGTGGTTGACACCATGGTTGTGGGGGTAGTCAGGGTCGTGTCGTGGGAGTTGTGTCAGTGGGTTCAGGTGGTTGTGTCGTCGTCGAAGGGGGGTGGTGGTTGTGGCCTGTGCATCGGGTATTCTGTTTTATGCGAGACCAGGGGGTGGTTTGGGGGGTGGTATCACTGTCGACTCGGGGGAGGTCAATTCAGTGATACCACCGTGGTTTATAGGATTTCTGTCGGAGGAGGTGTTGGTAGGAGTCGTGGGTGGTGCTAGAGGTTGTGGCGGTGATCGACAGGGGGGTCGTTTTATACAGGTTGTAACGCGAGGGAGGAGCAGACCTGGGTTTGGGGACTCTGGTTTGCCTCACCAGTGGTTGATGTAGGGTCTGGTGGTGTCGTGGTGGTAGCAGGTTGTCGGGGGTGTTGGGGACTAGTGGTCGTTGGTGGTCGAAGGGCCAGTTCGTGGCGTTTTGCGGTTGGTGTCACGGGGGGGGGGGGGGGGGGGGGGGGGGTTGCTTCGGGTTTGGTTGTTTTGTTCATATTATTATCTTCATTATTCATATTATTATCCATATTATTATTATTATTATTATTATTATTATTATTATTATTATTATTATTATAGTGGTTATAATTATTATGTTTAATAATGCTTAATATTTATATGTTGGTGAATATTAATAATAGTTATTCATGTTTAAATGACGTTAATGTTGTTAAAGGTGGTAATGGGTTGTTACGAGTCGGGAAGTTGGTGTTTTAAGAAAGCTACTATTTTGGAAAGTTTTCATTTTGGGAAACTTTCCACTTATAGTAGGTTACTATTTATAGTAAGGGTAAGTTGATTTATGGGGTTCGGGAAGTTTATTAATTCGTTACGTATACGTGTTTAGGTAACGGTTTTCGCGTGGAACATTTCTAGCAAGCTTGTGATTGACTGTGCTTCTGCAATTTGAGGTAGGGGAATACTGTATACATGGTGATGAGTAATCTGATTATTATCTGATGTTAACTATGTTCATCTTATTATTGTATGAATGGTACTATATTGTGTTTATATGACTGCATATTTCTGTGATACGATACGATGTCGTGAATACTGGGTCTTGTGATTGGTGTGGAGCTAATGGGTCTTGTGATTGGTGGGGAGATAATGGGTCTTGTGATTTGGTGCGGAGATAACGGGTCTTGTGATTTGGTGCGGAGATAATGGGTCTTGTGATACAGTGTGGAGAATATTGGGTCTTGTGATTCGGAGTGGAGATGATCAACTTTCTATTTATAGTAATGTTTTGACTACTTATTTTTCCTCTACTCAACCTTGTGATTGACCCTGTGTATTCGTGATCACTTGTGATGAACCAATTTATTAGGGAGCCGATTGACAGGTACTTGAGACTATGGGAGCTAAAGGGATGAGAGAGCTTGGATCTGGACCAGACCAGACTAGAGTCTAGATCACCATAATAGTACTGTCATGAGTTGTAGAGTTTACTTTATCTTTTTGAGACAGTTTTTGAAACAGTTGTAAGAGCTGGTTTTGAGTTTAACATTTAATAAAGTATTGTGTTCTTTCCTTTGTTATGTACTGCCTCGGTAATCCGAGATGGTAACTCCCTTAATTATCTGGGGAGTCCTAGTTCAGGTCCCAAAATAATCGGGGGTGTTACAAGTTCTATATACTACAGAAAATGAAAATTATAGTCAAAGATTGTGGTTATATTAGTTGCATCAAATTATTAGATTTATAAGACAAATAGTTAGGGAAATTGGCTGTCGAGAAGATTTTGTAGAATAAAAAGATATGAATTACTAAACAAAAACAATAAGTACGCCAAATTTTGGATGTCATCAGCCGTGATATCCTAAGTAAGTGTAGGTGGGAATCTTTTTGTTTTTGTTTTTATTTGTTTGGCAATTGGCATGACTAATAATATCACGTGATTACGTGATTATCATGGAAGATTCCAATTATTAAATTAATAATATGTTTCCATAATTTGTTAAATTATAAATTATAAAATTAGATTAGTTATAAATTATAAATTTTCCATATTAATTATATAATATTTTATGGGAAATTGGCAGTCGAGAAGATTTTGTAGAATAAAAAGCTATGAATTACTAAACAAAAACAATAAGTATGCCAATTTCAGCCGTGATATCCTAAGCAAGTGTAGGTGAGAATCTTTTTGTTTCTGTTTTTGTTTGGCAATCGGCATGACTAACAATATCACGTGATTACGTGATTATCATGGAAGATTTCAATCATTAAATTAATAATATGTTTACATAACTTGTGAAATTATAAATTATAAAATTAGAGTAGTTATAAATTATAAATTTTCCATATTAATTATAAAATATTTTATGGGAAATTGGCAGTCGAGAATATTTTGTAGAATAAAAAAATGTAAATTACTAAACAAAAACAATAAGCATGCCAATTTTACCCGTGATATCCTAAGTGTAGGTGGGAATCTTTTTGATTCAGCCGTGATGTCCTCTATTCTTTATCTGAGTGAAGTACTAAAGTGTCAAAACAGACTATTCACTAAAAATACAGGAATTGCAGAAGCAACTTAGTATGGATGCTGAGGAGGCTAAAAAGTTATAGGTGGTTGATAAACTAATAATAAAGTAACAAATACATTCTTGAGTTTTACATAATTTATTATGTTAGTTATTGAAAATAGGTCATGCCTTGTACAATCATATGACTAATAATATCATGTGACGTGATTATCATGGAAGATTCCAATTATTAAATTAATAATATGTTTACATAACTTGTGAAATTATAAATTATAAAATTAGAATACTTATAAATTATAAATTTTCCATATTAATTATAAAATATTTTATGAGAAATTGGCAGTCGAGAATATTTTATACAATAAAAAAATATGAGCAAAAACAATCAGTATGCCAATTTTCATGGGTGGGAACTTTTTTGTTTCTGTTTTTGTTTGGCAATCGGTATGACTAATAATATGACATGAGAGTTATCTTAGTTCTAATTGGTCGAGAAGAAATGAATTTGTGAGAGTTAATGAGAGGGCTTGGAAATAGGTTTTCTGAAGCCACATTGCGCCACGTCAGTAGTTTTACGTTATTCTTTAATATATATAATGATAATGATGATAATTATTGAATTTCATAACGGCCATGTATGTAACGGTCACACTCAACTCCATTTGATTGCTCTAATTAACATGCTAATAAATCAAATTAAATTAGAAAAGTTAATGTGATTAATTTGCTTCTTGTAACTCCCATATGGGGATTTATATGTATATACAAATAGGGGAAATTTGTATTAACGTAGACGAATACAACACACAATACACACACAAAGATACAATCTCTAGAGGCTAAGTCTACCATTACGAGACTTGGGATTTGGGGCGTGAAAATATTCCAGGACTCTAGTAGCCGCCGGAGGTACGATATACGGTAGTGGGCAGTTAGCGAACACAACGATCCGATCGCTTCCGCATAAAGGTATGTCCTTATTTTCCTACAGTGGTATCAGAGCAAATGTGTTTTGCTACCGCTCCTACTATATTGATGCATTGGGATTGGGATGTGTTCCGTCTCTTATAATTTCGTATTATAAATCCGTTTTCTGTTTTGATTTCATATATATAGTATTCGTTTAAAATTTTAAATGTCTTTGTGATATTATGAGTTTACAATGCTATCAATTTGTTTGGTCTGCGTATTATATATATATATATATATATATATATATATATATATATATATATATATATATATATATATATATATATATATATATATATATATATAGACTTGAGATCCGGTGAGAACCACCTTACAATGAGAACTTTGTGAGAACTCTACCTTACGGACTTTTTTTAAAAAAATTAATGACATAATTGGATTCGGCATGACATTTTCTAGCTAGAGAACATATTTTTTAGTCTAGAAAAAAAATACTAGTGACGGAAATAAAGGTGAGATACGTTTTATTTATTTGCATGCACCTACTATCTATTTTTTCGTATCTATCATTTTTCCGCCACTAGTATTTATTTTCTAGACCAAGAAATATGTTCTCTGGCCATAAAATTCCATGCCGAATCCAATTATGTCATTAATTTTTTTAAAAAAACTCCATAAGAAAGAGTTCTCACCGGTTTTCATTGTAAGACGGTTCTCACCGGATCCCAACCCTATATATATATATATATATATATATATATATATATATATATATATATATATATATATATATATGAATATGTCTCATATAAAATCTAGTATGAATCATATGAATGTGCTTTATGTGTATAAAAGCGTGAGGAGTATATAAATGTGTTTCATATGTCCTTTTAAATTTTAGTGATTTTAATTAGATTCTATAATTTTTTACAATGTTTCGTAATTTTCCACTTATGCATCTGATTGTGGCTCAGATTCATTTTTTTTCACAAGATTAGTTCTTGTTAATCTTTTTTTTAATATATTAAAGCTTTATTAGTTAGTGTGATGATGCCAATCTTAATACGTCTTTGTGACGATGCCAACCTTACCGCGTCTTTGTGACTGATTTTTGGGTTCGTAGAGGGAACTAACTAGATACGTTCTAGATTGTTCTATACGAAGGTTGTTTTAGCGAGGCAACAAAGTGGTGGGACGATATGAGATCGAAACCCTTCACTTTGGTTCAAAACGTTGATGACCAATGTGTGTTAGTCGCACATTCGTCACCAGTGACATCTATGAGATGTGTTCTCTGAGATTTCTAGTTTTCAATGCGACGGTGATTGTCGCGGATGACGAACGTATGAATGAAGTGAAGGCGAGAAATCTATGGGTTTTTTTTCATGTGGATCCGTTCTACCTTTTAAAAGGAGTAATATTAGTTGTTGTTGGATGTACGCTAGAACATGGGAATAGATATGTTGACTAGTTTTTTTTTTCGTTTTTTTAATGAATGTGTTTCAATCACATGTAACTGATGTAAGTTTACTTTTATCTAAGTGCAAAATGTTACGCTAATCAGTTTAGCGAGTGTCGTTAGTATATAAATATGTTTTATATACATTTTGTAACGATTATTGTAAATTCGTTTTAGTTACTTTAATATCTATCTTTGTGATATTCACTATAAAAGATTTTGTTAATTTGTTTAGCTAGATCTATAAGTTTATGCATATATATGAATATGTTTCATACATGTTTAATTTGAGTCGTATAAATAAGTTTTATTTGTATGATTATATATCTTTGTGATATTATAATATACCAACGTGTTTGGTTAAAAGTACGATTATATGAATACGTTTCATATGAAAATAAGCATGAGCCATATAAATTTGTTTTATATACATAATTAAATTTCTTAGTGAAATTACTTATATCCAATAACTTTATGAGTGTGATATTGTACAAGCTAAGTTACATAAATTTATTCTTGTATTTACATTTAAAATGTCTTAGTGACATTTTGCTTTCAGAAGTTTGGCTAGCAAAATTCATGAGTATGAGAAATACTAATTTTCGACTCCGTGTTCGATTTGTATATGTTACTCATAATTATGTTGTATATCGATCGTATTTTACAAGATAGTGTTAAAATTTACGAATTCGTTTCGTTTATTTTATCTTGTGAAAATTGTGTAATTTTGTATTACATAAAAAGAAATATCTTATTGACATTTGCTGTTCATGAGATTTTCTAACTTACATACAAGCGTTATATCTTTGTGATATAATAGTAATCGTAAATTTGTTTTACGAAAGGATTTATATCTTCGTGGTATACTTGTACTTGTAAATGTGTTTTACATTAAACATTTTTTCTTATATCTTAGTGATATATATAATAATGGTACATGTAAAATTAGTTTTTACATGGGAGATGAGAAAAGAATTAAATACGTATAGTTGTGAATCAATAATTCATTAAAACTGTCATATGTGTTATGTTCAAGTTTTTTTAATTGATTTTAGAGACGAGCAAATTTGTTTTGCATAGTGTTTTGGTAATATCAAAGTGATATTATTGTACGTGCTAATTTGTTTAGCCGTTATTATGAGGGTAATAGCTAATTTGTTTAGCGTATTTTAAATAGTTAAGTGATTTTGCTTCATTTAATCTCAAGAGAGTTAATTAAGTTGTTGAAATTTCTAGTTTATTGCGTTTGTGATGATTATGAGCATAGCGAAATTTTCGAACGAACAATATAAATGAAGAAATTTTAATAATTTAATTGGAATTGTGCCTCCATCCATATACTTGTGTATGACAACAAGTGTTTTTTTTTTTTTTTTTTGGTGATTGGTTCATCATAGTGATGCGGTTTGAACTTTGATAATTAGAGTTATAAGATTTTGTATCTTATTAATAATTACGATTTGAGAAATTGTGATCACTATTATCTAATCGAGCTTGAATATCTTACTAATGAGTTGAATTATGAAAATCTATGCTTTTACCAGTATTTATTCATTCAAATATAGTAAGCTTGATGCGTGCAAAATTGTGTTATTTTGTATGTAGATCTATTAAATTATTTTGAGTCAGGTCTTACAGCTTATGTAACGTAAGAATAACGTGTAAGTTAATTTCGTTTTGACGTGGGATACAAGATTGTGTGTCTTGACCCGTAGTATTTGAGTATTGTCACCGTGTTTCATTTTTCTTAGGTGAAATGTTTTTAAACACGCGGTTGGCTTACAGAATGAGTTATTTTTCCATGGTAATTTGTTTGCCATCTGGTTCTGGGATAGAAAAATGGAAAAGCTTTCGTCGTAAGTAGACTCCATCCTTAGTAAATGTCTCAAAAAACTTATCCGGGAGAAAAGTCTCATGACACGATCATTAATGGTCTATGTTTTTCTTACTATTGAGGACAAATAAATATATGGTATTGTTTGATACGTCTAACTTAGTGTCAACAAGAGAATAGTGTGGAGATATTATTAGTTTGGTTCATGTTAGTTTTGAGCGAAATAATATCATTCTCCATCAATTCGAGTTATATGATTGTTTCTTGCATCACCTGTTAATTCTTGTCATGTGTGGATTTAGAAACAGAGCGAGAATTATTATAACTCGTAGTTGTTTAATCCATTGTTTGTTGATGGACAATTCAAATAAGCTTTGTGCTATTTTGACTTATTAATTATATACGTACTTAGAGCGTGTGATTATTTTTTCAATAATTAGTTTATTGAAAATCACGTTTTTTTATTTAACCTCATGTTTGTTGTTCATTATGGCAATGTGTTTGGCCATGTATATATGTTTACCGCATTACTTTATACATTTCTTTGATTACATTATCACATATGGTCATTGTTTCTATTTTTTATATTTCAATCTATTTTTATTTTATTTGTGGGTAGTTAAATGTTAAGGATGCATCATGAGATCGTATGTTTTTTCCCTTCTTTTGAGATGATCGATTCACGCTATATGAGTGCGTATTAATTATTTTGTCATTTTATTAAATGTTTGATATGTTCTAACGTTTTATGACAAAAGTGATAAAAACGGACTTTGAACTTAGAGTCATACTCTTAGTAAATGTGTTGGTCGTGAATAACGGTTTGATATGTTCAAAGCGTAAATGAGGAAAAATGTGCGTCAATTATACAATTTTTAAACATTATGACAATGTGTTATTTTAATTGAGAAATTGTACATCACTTGATATGATTAAGTGAAATAAAACGCTGATCAATTTTCAGTCTTATGGATTAGAGAATATTCCTTAAATATGTTCTACGAAATTTTTATTGGCTCCAAATAAGTTTTGGACAATAAATTGGTCATTCATGCTTTAACATTTGTCAAATTTTGTGTTTAAAGTGACCCACAATATTTATTCCCTTAGATGTGTTTCTAAGTGTTGGTGAATGTTAGTAGATCTATGTATTATATATTTGTATTCGTTACAATACAAGTAACTATCCCTTGGTGAGTGGGAGAATTTTTGTGCACCTGTTTAGACACCAAGGATAGTTTAACTTCTCTGTAACATCCCGCATTTTCGTAAATAATATTTTAATGATTTTGAAGCATTTTTCGGAAAATAATATTATTTTAATAATAAATCGTAAATTTAATTTAAAGTTTTCCGTTAAGTTTCGTCTTAAGAATATTTAATTCTTAAGATGTCGTTCACTTGGCACATTCTAATTCCGACTTGAGTCCGTTTCACAAATCAAATAAAACCCGACTCAAATAAGTGAAAGGACAATATAAAGTCCCACATAAACCCTATTCATTGACATCCTCATTTCTCACAATTCATTTCACGGCTTCGTAAAATCACCATTGTTCTCCATTTTTCTCAAGCTTAAAATCAACATTTCGACCTCTTCCCGAACTCGTATCAAGGTAAGCTTTACATTTTCGGAATCCTCTCGAGATTTGAAAGTTTCCTATCTCTTTCAATTTCAGTTTTGGTAAACTCGAAAAAGACGCTGTTTTCACCAAAATCCGTTTTAAGCTTATAATCTTCGTTTCTTTTGTTGTAGGAGTTGGATTAGAGGACACGGAGGTTGATAGCTTCGTTATTGAAGAAGAATTTGGAGCATAACCCGCTTTTAAGGTGACTTTGATGAGTAACTCGGCCTTTTTGTTAAAATAGCACCACTTGTGGTTGTTCTTGATGATTATTCTGATTTTATGAGTAATTGATGTTGCTTGAGTATAGGAATATGCTAGGAATTCATTTTATATGTTCTTCACATGATTTGATTAGAGTTTTGATGTTCTTATGCTTGATATATCCATTTTTCAGATTTTGAGTTGTTAAGACGAATACAATGTTTGATCCTAATACGTGTTCTATTTGTCCAAAAATCGTGTTTGAGACATACTTGGGATTGTTATGGGTTGATATGTGCTGATAGAATAGATTTGAGGCTTGAAATCATAGTGTAAAAGTGTTTGTCGAAAGTTTGAAGGAAATGGCGAATTGCAGGAAAATCGCAAATGAAACCAGTCCGTGTAGGGGCGCAGGCTGCGCAAAAACCGTTGTAGCTTTGATTGTTGAATTGTTTTCGTGATTGTTTTGGGGACTTGTTTCCCAATTGTTAAGTGATGTTTAAGTGATGTTTATGAATATATTTACTTGGTTTTAAATGAATGTTTGAGCTAAGTAAGGTTTAGCCAAGTGGTTAGCTATTTGCCTAATGTTGATCCTTTCTCAATGGTTGGTTGTAAGGTTTCTTTACAAGTTTTATAGCATGTTAAGTATCATATATTGTTATGTTTATACTTGAATTGTAATAGGTAATTTAGCAAGTAGTAAGTTAGTAAGTTACTTTCTTATTTAAGGTTAATTAGTTCATCATAGTAATGAGTAAGTTAGTAAACAATGTTTTAGCATGTTGTTTCTTAGCTTAAGCTAATCTTTATCTTAGGTTGTTTATGAGACCTAGTGGACTTAGTTAATTGTATAGGAACCCTTAGACTTGTAGAAGGGAGTCTTGGGTGGTTTTTGGTTTTTATTGAACTCTTGGTCATCTCTTATATGCTTATGTGTGTTTGAGGTCCCCGAGTTTCAGGCGGCACTATATTGGATTCGGGAATGGAGAAAGGATAGAGACCCCCCGGTCGGGTAACCGAAAGGGAAACCGGCTCTCCCTCAACTTAGTTCCCGGGGTCAATTAAGTTTTGTTAGAAGTCTAGAAGAATAGGACTAAGGATTTGGTTGTAATACATATCGGAATATGTCTGAGCTGGGACCGCTAAAGTACGATATGTGCTGATGTTTGTATGCGTGTCAAGTTATGGTCTGAGCAGGGATCCTCTAACTTGACATGTGAGTGTTTGTGGCGTGTCGGCTACGTCTGAGCAGGGACCTCTAGACCGACACGTGTATGTTTGATGCGGTAGGATATGTCTGAGCAGGGACCGCTATTCTACCGTGAGTTTGTATGACCGTAGTGGGTTGGGTCTGAGCAGGGATCCCGATTTAATTAAGAAGGGTAATGGTCACGACTGAGCAGGGTCGGTGGATCATTATCAGCTGATTGGTATCCATTCGTGCCTGAGCAGGGGTCACGAGTGTATGCTTGATGATTTGTGTAAGTCTAACCTGAGCAGGGGTGTGACTTGGGCACTGCTGATTGTGTCTAGTTCTTGCCTGAGCAGGGGTAGGTGCTAGACATTGTTGATTTGCATATGCTTGATGCCTGAGTAGGGGTACAGTGTCAGATGTTGCTGATTGTTTGATTGTGTTTGTATAGAATATGAGTTATCTTTAGTATTGTTCGTCCAAGGCATTAGACGACTCTTAGTCTAGTTTCGTAAATGGTTTGGACTGAAAGACCCCCGGCCGGGCAACCGGAAGGGAAACCGGCTCTCCTTCCAAATAGTTTCCGAATTTGGTTGAGAGCCTTGCATAGTATTGCATGTTGTTATGATATTGAGATTTTGATATATATATATATATATATATATATATATATATATATATATATATATATATATATATATATAACATGCTTCACATGTTATAACTGTTGGAGTATGTTGGATGTTTTATGTGTTACGTGTCGTTAACAATAGGTGGCTAGGAGAACTCTAGTCACTCTCCACTGATTGTGGCGTACATGTTTACATGTATGTAGGTACATGACAAGTTGGTGGCTGATATATATATGCTTCACATGTTATAACTGTTGGAGTATGTTGGATGTTTTATGTGTTACGTGTCGTTAACAATAGGTGGCTAGAAGAACTCTAGTCACTCTCCACTGATTGTGGCGTACATGTTTACATGTATGTAGGTACATGACAAGTTGGTGGCTGATGGGTTGCCTTGGAGGCTAGCGAGCGATGATCCGTTGTTCATCATTGACTTACCTATTATATCGTGTAGTTAAACCTAGCTTTTTTTTTTTGGATTTTATACTTGAGTGCCTGTAAGGATGTGTCATCCCAGGCTGTTTGTATTTATGCTTTTCATACTTAGACTGTTATACTTATACATGTTTTGGTTTATATCAGTTTGTACAGTTTAGTTTTAATTCACCTCGTTTATCATGCATGTTAAAGTTTAAATTCCGCGTAAATTTTGGCATGTTTGTATGTTTTATTTTCCGCTGCGACGAGGGGTTTTACATCTCTCTATATTTTGGATAGTGGGAGTGGTTCCATGATCCAAAGTAAAAGATGAGAGTTGATCTGATAATGAGTAAATTTTAACTTGTTTGTCAAGTTATAATTAAGGATTAACATAAGGTCGATCCTTAAGGTGTTTTGCTCATGACGGACGATAGTGGCAGCTGTTCCTTCTATTCGTTTTTCGAACCACTTTTTAGTAAGTGGGAGTTATCACTTTTAGTAAGTGAGTTTTTTTCGCCAAGTAATAAAATGGATTGTTATTACGAGAGTAGAAAGACATTGTGACAATGAATGATTATGACAATAAGGTTTAAGATTATTATGAGATATGTTCGGATTTGTTCCACTTTTCTTCTAAGTTTGGTCATTTATTTGGATTTTGTTTTCAAATAAACTAGGTTGTAACCCGTGAAATTCACGGGTCTGTTTTTTAAACTTTAGATGAATATAGTTAATAATATTGGAGATAAGCAAATTAATTATTTACTGTGGCCTGTTTTTAACTTTAGATGAATACCGTAATTAATAATATCAAAGAAAGCTGATTAATTATATACATATAAATAAATTTTGAATTATTTATGACACATGTCGGTATGACGGTATACATGAGCTATCATATACTTGTTCATTAAGATGATCAAGACTTACAATAGAATCTGTATACTTTTAATTACTCATTGCACCATTTTTAAAATATGTAACCCATATATAAAATAAAGTTTTATATTACATATCGTACAATAAAAGCAAAACGTAAATAATCTGATGAGACGTGAGTAGTAAATGTATAGTTGGGTTAAAAAACGTATTTTTAATTATATTTATTAAAGATGTTCGTATAATAAATAACAGTTATTACGCGCGACATCTTACACGAAGACATTCCAAAATTATTAAATGACCACTCATTTACTATTTACTATATTAAATAAATACTCCGTAGTTGTTAAAATGTTTCGCATTCACGTGAATAGTCAGATGTCTTACAATAAATCGAAAATGTAGTCTAATAAATCACGACGCTCACATGAGAGTATATACCGACGAAGAGTAATTATTCCGACCCATATTTAATAACGATTAAACCATAAAAAAATGTAGTCTAAAAAATTCTTTTAGGTATTCTGACCCGTAATTATTCCGACCCGTATGTAAATCGAAAATGTAGTCTAAAAAATACTTGTAGGTATTTTTTTGTTCGGTGATTATGGATTGGTAACTCTAGGATTTAGGCCGTGCTACGGAATTAATCTTCAGCCAAAACTGTCATTATTTATTGTTTCAATATATGGAATGAAATCTTGTGATTCCAAAGATTTAGTCCGTGAAATATTGAAATAGTTATTATACCATTTTACCATATCTTGAATATTATTGGACAATAGCTCTAGGATGAATCTAATTGGACAATAGCTCTAGGATGCTTTACAACGCGACACGTAGGACAAAACTTTTTTCTAGTGATGCCACGTCAGCAGTTTGGCTTCTGCATTAGATAAATATATGATGCAAAGGCTATTTCTTAATAAGTTCCTCGAAAAAAATATGCATAAATTGATCACCTGAGTTTGTCTCAAATGATTAAGATGATATATATATATATATATATATATATATATATATATATATATATATATATATATATATATATATATATATATATATATATATATATATATAGGCGGGATCCGGTGAGTCCACCTAAATATTTGAGTCCATGAGTCCATTTAGTTTATCACAAGTTGTATTAAAAAATATCACGTTTTTTTTACACTACAATATCACAATGTCACAACCTTTTCAATACAATATCAAAGGAAACAATATCACACACTATATAAAACAATATCACGAAACTTTTTCCAATACTTTCTTTCCTGAATTTTTTTTTTTCAAAATTTTTTTTTTCAATTTTTTTTCTCGAATTTTTTTTTCTCGATTTTTTTTTCAAATTTTTTTTTGTGATATTATTTTGAAGAACTGGTGATATTGTATTGAGCAATTTGTGAAATTGTAATGAAAAAAAATCGAAAAAAATTTCGAGAAAAAACGCCTTTTGTTAAACAATATCACGCATTATATTAAACAATATCACGAAATTTTTTTCCCGGAAATATTGTTTTCAAAATTTTTTTTCAATTTTTTCTCCCGAATTTTTTTTCCGAAATATTTTTTTCTCGAATTTTTTTTTGTGATATTATTTTGAAGAACCGGTGATATTGTAATGAAAAAAAACCGAAAAAAAATTTCGAGAAAAAACGCCTTTTGTTAAACAATATCACACACAATATTAAACAATATCACGAATTTTTTTCAAGAACTTTTTTGCCTGGAAATATTTTTTTCAATTTTTTTTTTTCAATTTTTTCTCTCGAATTTTTTTCCGAAATATTTTTTCTCGAATTTTTTTTTGTGATATTATTTTAAAGAACCGGTGATATTGTATTGAGTAACTTGTGATATTGTAATGAAAAAAAATCGAAAAAAAATTTCGAGAAAAAACGCCTTTTGTTAAACAATATCACACACAATATTAAACAATATCACGAATTTTTTTCAAGAACTTTTTTGCCCGGAAATATTTTTTTCAATTTTTTCTCTCGAATTTTTTTTTCGAAATATTTTTTTCTCGAATTTTTTTTTGTGATATTATTTTAAAGAACCGGTGATATTGTATTGAGTAACTTGTGATATTGTAATGAAAAAAAAATTCGAGAAAAAACGCCATTTTATTAAAAAAAAACGTGTTTGTTTTAAAAAAAGTGCATACTGAAAAAGGGAATTTTTTTAATAAAGAAAATGTCATTTTAAAAGAAAAGGCAAAAAAAAAGAAAAAAAAAAAGTAATATTGAAAAAGAAAAAACGAAAAAAGGCAAAAAAATTTGATATTGAAAACACGTGATACTTTTTTATACAACTTATGATATCATTGTTAGACTCATGGACTCAAATATTTAGGGTAGACTCATGTGATCCCAACTCTCTATATATATATATATATATATATATATATATATATATATATATATATATATATATATATATATATATATATATATATATATATATATATATATTGTGTGTGTGTATTAATTTATTCATGTGTTGAATGAACTTTTTAAATATATTTCAAATTCCATAAATCATTTGTTTGATGATTTTGTTGGAATGGTGGAATTAATGTGGTTATTTCAAAATTATAAAGGAGAATAAGTTCCTCTTTGTTAATTGGTGACATATTGAATCTTAGAAGAAAAATAAAGTTTTTATGTCTAAACCTATGCTCAAAAGTAAGGAACGATTAAGTATTGTTTCTTGTCCAAGTGTTGTTGGTTTTTTGATATGTACCTTGTTTAGTACATAGTTGAACGCCAATTTGTGATTGTAACATTTCGTGTTTTGAAGTCTACATAAGTGTTACTTGTGATTGTTTTATGCTCGTTATATGTTTCATTACCGTTATGGGGTGGCGAACTTCGGGACGAAGTTCATTTTAAGGAGGGAAGATTGTAATACCCCGTATTTTAGCCTCGGTCAACGGCAGTCAAACCATGTTTTATACAAGTATTTCAAATGGAATGTTAATGAAGTATTTTACGTAAACTATTATTATTTTATAAATAGTATTTCTACGATTACTTTTTATTTCATAATCATTTTTACATTTGACGATTTTTCTTAAAACGACACTTCGTTCGTACTTATTTAAATTTGATAACATATTTATAATTAAATATATTTCCTACTTTATATTTATTTCTCATTTTTGTATATTCTTATGAAATTACTAATAATTTTATATCCTCATAATTAACAAAATTTGTATTTACATAATTTAATTAATATAACTATTTATATGTCTCGTTAATCTTAAGTTACGGGATATAGTCGTTTGAGACCTCGGGATGCGTGATGGGCCGAGTAAGGAAATGTTGGACACGGGTTTGGAGTTGAGAGAAATCGAATGAACAACGTAACCCTAAACCCTACCTCATACACTACATCGACAAACCCCTATACACGTTCAACCCTAACCCAAAACCCTAAACCCTACCTCATACACTACATCGACAAACCCCTATACACGCTCAACCCTCCCTTCCCCCTCATACAATCTTCAATTCAGAAACCCTTTTCCACCTCAGCCACCACCGTGAGATGGAGAAGAACGAGAGAGAAAGCAGACCACATTCATCATCACCATCATCCTCACCGTAGGACTTGTACTCTGTTTAGTTTTTTTAAATTTTGATTGTCGAACTGTTTTGATTGTGTTTTGGATACGAGTCTCTGGGTAGTCATAGTAGGGAGGCCATAGTTTATCGTGGTGGTCGTAAAAAAAAACAAAAAGGGGTACTTTGACAGCCTGTTTATAAACGAGCAGAAACAAGGATTGTCGTGTTTGTTGGAACGGATTTGTGGCGGCTGTTTCAGGCGTGTTCAGTGATATCGAGTCCGGGTGGTTTTCACCAGAGCGTCGTGGCAGGTTAGAGGTGTCAAGGGTGGTGTCAAGGGGTGGTTAGTATGGTGGTGGTAACGGCTAGAGTGATGGTGGCAGAGAGGGGAGAAACACGTTTTTTTAGAACAGAGGAGGAGTAGTCGTGAGCAGGCTTCTTGGTGCATCTGTCGTGGGGTGTCAGAGGAGGACACGCAATCGAGTGGACCACCCCTGGAACCACCGTGAGTCAGTGGTGACAGTGGTGGTGGCCAGAGGTGGTGTGGGGCATGGTGGTGAGAGGAAGCAGCGTGAGAAGGAAGGGGAGCACATACGGGTTGCTGAAACATCAGGTGTCGTGTTTGTGCAGGCTGTTTAGAACGTGTTGTGGTGGTTGCTATGGTGGCCTCTAGTGGTGCCCAAGGCGTGGAAGTAGAAGTTGGTAGTACGTAGTTGAGCTTAGGGTAGTTGATGGTGGTCGTGGGTGGCTTGGTTGGTGGTTAGGATGCTGCGAAGTAGAGGTGGTCGGGGATAAGAGTTGTGTTTTGGTGTTTGGTTAAATATTAGTGTTGGGCGTGGGGTTTGAACCCAGGATCATAGGAGGGCTGTTTGTATGTGTTTTGATTATTATTATTATTATTATTATTATTATTATTATTATTATCCTTATTATTATCCTTATTATTATTATTGTTATTATTCATTATTCTTGTTAATTATCATTGTGGTTATTAATGGTATTATTATTACTATAAGTATTTATAATTTATGTGACGGTTATTAATATTATTTGTTTAGTTTGTGTTGATGTTGTTAATAGTTAAATTGTTTAGTTTAAGTTCATTTAGTTGGGATCAACTAATTTAATTGGTTGAATTGGTTTAGTTAACTTGTTAAATAGTGTTGTGACGGTAATTTTAATTAATCACCTAATCGAGTTAATTGGCTAGTCGTGCTTAATATCGTCTCGTTATGCGTAATACATTACTTTGTTAATTATATTGATTAGTTGTTATATTATACCTTGTTTAAGTAGTTATATTAGTTAGTAATTATTATTCATATTATATTTGTTAGGTAACGGTTTTGAAGTTGTATAATTCTGTTACTTACTGGCTTGCCATTGGACTATATTGTCATCCAGGTAGGATACACTGACCTTATACTCTATCATGTGTTATGAATGGATGTGGTATTATGTGTTTACGAATGCCGAAAATGATTTATATGAGAATGATATGGGTTGGATTGATTGTGAATTATTGGCAATGGCATGAGCATTTGACTATTTGATAGCATGATTGAATAATTATATCGTTGCATTCATCAGCATAGCATATGCATTGGTTACTGAGAAAGTTATGGTCAGATATTGTTCTGATATAAAGCCCAGGGTGGTTCTGCAGACCAGGCCTGGTGTCTTATCAGCTATTGAGCTGGTGTTCGGTGACGACCGATTATAGTCTGCCGGGAGGTTCGGTATGGCTTGGTGCAAGGGTATGAGATTGAGATTGAGATTGAGCTCGAGCATATCATGGCATTTGCATATCATTTATCTGTTGCATTATAATTATTGTGTTATCCTACTCAACCGCGAGGTTGACAGTGTATTCATGTACACCTACGATGATCCGGAATGGGGAGTAGATTCTGCAGGTCAGAGACAGATGAGCTAGGAGCAGGGGCAGGAATGTGAGATGCATACTTTGGACCGACTTAGAACTATATCACATCTAGAGGAGTCATCAGTTGTATTTATTTTCCGTCATGTATGAAGTAACTGTAATAACCAAGTTTAAATTTTATCGGTTTTTATATAAAGTACTTTGGTTTGTTTTACTTTGTTATTCACTACCTCGGACATTCCGAGATGGCAACAACTCTATTTATTTGAGAATGTCTTGCTAAAGGCTCTTAAATAAATGGGGGTGTTACAAAGTGGTATCAGAGCAAACGATCCTCAGGCCTGATAACAAATGAATAAAATAATGAACATAGGAAGAGTCGAATAAAATGAACCCCAGGCTAGTAGCTGTTAGGAGCCCCAGGGTTGGGATGAGTTAGGGGCCCCCTCAAACCAAGCCACTGGCCCTTTCAGTCTAATCTGGTAACCCATGAGTGATGCAGAGAGTGGGTAGAATAAAATAAAAAGTTAGTCCTTGCATATTTTACTAACGTTTCCGCAGAAAAGGAATGAGGTAAGTTATGATGTGAAATATGGTTGGTGATCTGTATTGTGAAGCATGATAATTAATGATATTGAATGTTGGTTGAAACGTATGATTTCTAAGTATTGAGAACATGAAAATTGGAATTTGACTTTGAAATATAAGCTTGACTTGTATGATGATGTGCATTAGAAGAATACGACTGATCTTGAAATGTTGGTTGATCTGAATGATGGAATTGAAATTTGCAGAGAATGGTTGTATAGTTATTGAACAATAATTTGGAGTGATATGATCATATGATTTTGGTGTTTCGAAATGTCTACATGATATCTGGCTATTAAATGACTGTCGTAATTAAGTAACATATTGACTGTTATTTGGATATGAATGATTAGATTTATGTTTTATAGTAATCCACGTCTAGAGATATGCGGAATGTGATGCCCCCAGCCATGAGTGTCATATAGTTATGTGTTACATTTGTATATACAGGTATAAATATTCAGTCATTTAGTTGATCTACATTTCTGTTTCGCAATCTTTACCGTGTTTTAGATGACTATTACAGCTTGAAATGATGAATAAATGTTAATATGGTGCAACGTGATCTCTATGCTTCGATGATATGTCAACATGTTTGGAAGAAGAATGGTTGTATGTAAATGTGATAATGTGAAGTGATTTTTAGGAACAAAATGAAAAAGGTTTGATAAATTTTCAGTATGTTACCTTGTTTGTACGGGCTGTCATTTAAAATGTGTTTCCTATATGAATGTAACAATTTTTTATGTGTGATAAACTTCTCGATGATTTTGGTTTCATGTGTATACGAGTTATATTTTACGAGAAATAAATATTCTAGTCGATAGGGGTCAGATTGTTATTGCACGGTTCTGTTTTGACCCATGTTTTTACAAATGACACCATTTAAAACGTATTTATTGTTTATGCATATTACCAACTCCGCACTGTTTAGAATATTCATTCACGTTTTCAGAATGATAATTCACGTAAAATCTTGACGAGTTGTTATTTAATAGTGATTTTTGCAAGTTGCCCAATTTTCTGTTTAATTGCTGTAAAGTTTCTGTTCCGACCAACTGAGTTGAAATTTTTTTTTATAAACAAGTTCCTTAAGTTTTTCATTTGATTCTCTTTCCTATAATTAGTTAATTCATTGTATTTTTTTTAAAAACTATACTAGCTCGCAAAATAGCTAAGCGATTATTTAATTATGATTTTTGGAAGTTGTTGCATAATGTATGATTGTTGAAATGGTAAAGTTTTAAATATAAAAGTTTAAATCAAATATGAATTATGTTATGTATTCATGTAATTTTCCGATATGACATTAGTAGCATGAATAATAGACATATGATATGAATGTGAACTTTGTTATATATAATATAACCTTAATTATTGGTGAGTTTTATATAAAGGTACTTTTATTTATACCGACAATATTGTTATGCCACAAGGTGAAATACATATTGTTATGTTTAAATTTGATCACAATGTATTGAATTAGTAATCTGGTTGATATGTGAATTATAGGAAGTGCTAGTTTAGCTTTCGATTTGTAGCTTGTAAAATCGTCAGTCGATTCGTGTTTATAAATTGCCATTAATTACAACTTCATTGGCAGAAAGTTTCAAAATGTTTTCAGGGTGATAATCCATGATAAAGCCGATGATTGATAATTATGGTAATTGTTTTGCAACATGACAAAATCTGTAGCTACGTGTTTATGAAATTATGCTTGAATATGAAATTGTTCCGCAAGATATAAACCTCTGATTTCGCAAGACATATTTACTAGTTTTATGACAAATGATGTAATGTGAGTGGATGAGAAGGATACCTAAATGATTTTTAAGCCATTTATATCTGGAATTGCTAAGTTGTCTTGCTAGTCTAAGATTTGTGTATACCTCGCGAAATAAGTCAATGTTCCAGGTTTAGTTATATTGGTTAAATTTTGCTTTATGTTTTTTTAGAATATGCTTTTGCTTCTATAATATGATTATGAGCATAAAATGTTTTAATTTGTCATTTATGAATTTTGAGTTAATAATTGTCTACATTGGTGTAAATATGATAAATTGTCTTAAAATTTCAAGTGTATATAAGTGTTGTTACCTGATTTTGTTTTAACTGCGTAGCATGAAATTGACAAGTATATGTTGTTGCTTGAAAAGTCGGACGCTAGTTGCCAGTATAGAGTAATTAGCTTATCAGATGATTTGTGATTGTGGTTTCGGTAAACTTCTTGAGCATTGGACGTGAAATTTTGTAATGGGGCTACGGGGACGTAACCATGTCTTAGAGGATAGGATTGTAAAATCTTAATGATCCTTGATTTGGCTAATTGATATTTCGTGCTTGTTTGAATATATTTGATAATCATGTTTACTTTTGTTATGCATTATATTGTAATTCGTGAATTATCTTTTAATTTAGTTATGTGTTAAACTTTGGGGACAAAGTTTTCTTAACGAGGGTAGAATGTAACATTTCGTGTTTTGAAGTCTACATAAGTGTTACTTGTGATTGTTTTATGCTCGTTATATGTTTCATTACCGTTATGGGGTGGCGAACTTCGGGACGAAGTTCATTTTAAGAAGGGAAGACTGTAATACCCCGTATTTTAGCCTCGGTCAACGGCAGTTAAACCATGTTTTATACAGGTATTTCAAATGGAATGTTAATGAAGTATTTTACGTAAACTATTATTATTTTATAAATCGTATTTCTACGATTACTTTGTATTTCATAATCATTTTTACATTTGACGATTTTTCTTAAAACGACACTTCGTTCGTACTTCTTTAAATTTGATAACATATTTATAATTAAATATATTTCCTACTTTATATTTATTTCTCATTTTTGTATATTCTTATGAAATTACTAATAATTTTATATCCTCATAATTAATAAAATTTGTAGTTACATAATTTAATTAATATAACTATTTATATGTCTCGTTAATCTTAAGTTACGGGATATAGTCGTTTGAGACCTCGGGATGCGTGATGGGTCGAGTAAGGAAATGTTGGACACGGGTTTGGAGTTGAGAGAAACCGAATGAACAACGTAACCCTAAACCCTACCTCATACACTACATCGACAAACCCCTATACACGTTCAACCCTAACCCAAAATCCCTTTCAACCTATCGACATCCCTGCCTCCCTTCCCCCTCATACAATCTTCAATTCAGAAACCCTTTTCCACCACAGCCACCACCGTGAGATAGAGAAGAACGAGAGAGAAAGCAGACCACATTCATCATCACCATCATCCTCACCGTAAGACTTGTACTCTGTTTAGTTTTTTTTTTAATTTTGATTGTCGAACTGTTTTGATTGTGTTTTCGATACGAGTCTCTGGGTAGTCATAGTAGGGAGGCCATAGTTTATCGTGGTGGTCGTAAAAAAAAACAAAAAGGGGTACTTTGACAGCCTGTTTATAAACGAGCAGAAACAGGGATTGTCGTGTTTGTTGGAACGGATTTGTGGCGGCTGTTTCAGGCGTGTTCAGTGGTGTCGAGTCCGGGTGGTTTTCACCAGAGAGTCGTGGGAGGTTAGAGGTGTCAAGGGTGGTGTCAAGGGGTGGTTAGTATGGTGGTGGTGACGGCTAGAGTGATGGTGGCAGAGAGGGGAGAAACACGTTTTTTTTAGAACAGAGGAGGAGTAGTCGTGAGCAGGCTTCTTGGTGCATCTGTCGTGGGGTGTCAGAGGAGGACGAGCAATCGAGTGGACCACCCCTTGAACCACCGTGAGTCAGTGGTGACAGTGGTGGTGGCCAGAGGTGGTGTGGGGCATGGTGGTGAGAGGAAGCAGCGTGAGAAGGAAGGGGAGCACATACGGGTTGCTGAAACATCAGGTGTCGTGTTTGTGCAGGCTGTTTAGAACGTGTTGTGCTGGTTGCTATGGTGGCCTCTGGTGGTGCCCAAGGCGTGGAAGTAGAAGTTGGTAGTACGTAGTTGAGCTTAGGGTAGTTGATGGTGGTCATGGGTGGCTTGGTTGGTGGTTAGGATGCTTCGAAGTGGAGGTGGTCGGGGATAAGAGTTGTGTTTTGGTGTTTGGTTTAATTTCAGTGTTGGGCGTGGGGTTTGAACCCAGGATCATAGGACGGCTGTTTGTATGTGTTTTGATTATTATTATTATTATTATTATTATTATTATCCTTATTTTTCTTTTTTTTATATGAACCGGAAACTTTTATTAAAAATAAAGCAAAAATTACATGAAATTTGTGGGCACCCGCGAAACTAGCTGGGCGCCCACTCCCTTAGCAATAGCAAAACTAAAGCGAGAAAAAATAAAAGCAGCGTTCCGCGATCCGGCATCCTGGGACACAGAAAACTTCTGAATCCGCTTGAGCAAGGAAACAACATCTTCTCCTAACCCCCCCAAAGAAGAGAAGGAGAAAGGCAAGAAGCCATAACCATGCCTCGCGCACAAGTCCCCGTACTTGGCGCACTTCCTCCTAGCAGCATCAACCACCACCCCTCCTGACACAAAATCAGCCATGCCCGACTGAGTCAAAGGAGAAGACCCAACCAAATCCACACAAACATCGCGCCCCATGTCCCAAGAATAGAGCAGCAAATCAGCAGGTCGCAAAGATCCCCCCCGCACCATCGAGCAACCCAATATCCACCTCCCGACCAGTAGAGATCCCTGACCGGTAGCAAATATCCAAAAGAGTATCACGAACAAGGTTATGCCGATGTTTGACACCAACAGCACTAACGCAAGAGACTACGTGATCCCCGAAGATATCACCATCAAAAACCCGGGAGCAAGCCGAACAAGGCAAGGACACCGGAAACAGCGGAACACCCAAACGATAGCTGAGCACGCACCGGTAAGTCCTACTGTTCATAGTCTGTCCCAAACCAGAAATAGGAACCACACGCAACCAATCAGATGAGTGACCTCCCAGCTGGGACTTCCAAAGCGCTACCTGACGAGGGGTCAACGAGAAAACCGACGTCGCTGAAGCAACAACCGTTGTGAAATAAACATCTGCCAATTTCTTCATAAGTTTGGTGGCAGCGATCTCAGAAGGGTTGCGCAGAAAATCAGATCCCGTAACTGCAGCAAAAGCACCCAAAGCTGACTGAAAAGAAGGGTCGGGGTCAGGAACACCCGCAACATGAAGAAGCCGATTCTGCAGGTCCATAGACTGCAACCGAGAAGCCAGGAAAGCATAGTGCAGGACGTCACTGGCAGCGTACACACCAAGTCCACCAAAGGATAGGGTGGCAAGCCGCCATTGCCAGTCTCCAAAACCTGGTCCAGAAGCGGTGACGATACGCTCTAGATGAGAGCGCAAAGCCGCATCAAACATAGGCGCAGCGGACCCAAACGCATCAGGGGAACAAGTACGCAAAGCGAAGTAAAGCTTCGATATACCGGTACAGGCGCGAAGCAAAAGAAGCTCACACTGCGGATCATCAATCAGAGAGACAGAGTCCATGAGCCCAATAGTCCGAGCCACTCTCCCCATCACAACCTCACTGCGAAAAACTGGGCACACACTTACAGGGCCACCAAGGACCTGGACACCCCGCACAGGGCGAGCAATATCAGAAGGAAAAACACCAAAATCCCGGCTGCGCGGGTCTTCAGAAGGCCAAAAAACCTCGGTCTTGCCAATATTAAGATGGAGACCCGATCGCGGCCCATCCTCCATAATCATTGCCAAAACCTTCCCCACAACCACGGTATCCCCGACAATAGTGCCATCATCTGAATACCAATTCTGCAAGCTCAAGTCAAAAGAGTCACGGATCTTACAAACCAAAGGATGGAGAACCAGCGAAAAGAGCAAAGGGCCCAAAGGATCACCTTGTTGAACACCCTGACAAGACCACAAGCTATGCTCCCCATAATATAAACGAGCAGGCCGGGAATAGCAAAACTCCACCCAACAAGAAAGAGCGGGACACTGACTACGCACCTCACGCAACATGACCTCCCTGTCAACCATGTTAAAAGCGTTTTGGAAATCAACCAGCAGCATAGAAAGACCCACCTCATCACCCCGAATCTCAACCAACCGGTTCAAGGCATGCAGGATAGCCTCGCCCCCACCAGAAACACCAACCCCAAACTGAAGTCCATCAAAATAACCACTCAAAGATGGACCAACCAAAAAAGCACCAACCTTGGATACAAGGCGCCTCCAAATCGTACCCACGGCAATAGGACGGATACCACCACCCGGCTTAACAAGCGGGGTCAGCGGCGCACTGGCGATGTACTCACTAAGAACCATCAGACACTAGCCCTCAAGAAAGAGATTAACTACCCCAGTGATAGAAGCCAACAACTCATCTGAAACGGCAGCCGCATCACCACTCAAACAATCCAGAAGATGCTGAGCACGAAAGCCATCCCTCCCACAAGAAGTACCACACGGAAACCCCTGAATCATACCCAGGACACCCGAGACGGAGGCAACAAGAGAAGGATTACCCGCGGGCCGAGAAGGCAAAATAGGCGAAGGGCCAATAGGGTGCTTATCCGCCAAAGCAGCAAGAGTAGCCGTATTGTAAGGGGCAACTCCAGAAGATGAAAGCACACGAACTGCAGCAGTGTAATGACCATCACTAATCTTCCTCTTACATTGCTTAACATTAGCCTCACCCAGGTCAAGCTCCTCATCGAACCGAAAAGAAGGAGGAGACGCAGCTAAGGTATCTCGCAGAACCTGCAACATGCCACCAGGCGCACTCCAAGAACTAATGGCACGAGAAATGCTCTCCTCCTGCCGCTGACGCCGGATAGCGCCCCGACACTCGCGACTACTCCGCGGAGAAAAAGTATTGAGAATACAAAGGGGTAAAACAAGCAAGGCAACCCACGAGGAAAGGTCTGAAGGAGAACGAATCACAGCATCAAGGGCCCCTTTAAGAACCCGCGAGAACCCCAGACGACAACGAGGTGGGGTAGATTTCACGGTTCTCAAACCCTTAGACAACAACCGATCAAGAGAAGCAACTGAGAACCCACCCCCAACCACATGATCAGCACCATCGGAATCCACAGGCGGGTCAGGATCAGACGGCCTAGGGAAATAAAAAAGAATGAAAGAGACCACTCCATCACCCGAATCTGGTGCCTCAATAACTGACCCATCCCCATGCAGACAACGCTTACTATGAGCATGCGTTCTAAAGCAAACCCCACACAACCAAATACCCATACGGCTAAAGGTAGTCTCAGCCTCGACAAAAATAGATAAAGAAGTAAGAGATTGTCGAGTAAGAACCTGAGCATCTCTGGTACAGTGCCGATCACGTAGATGAGTGATCATGGGAGCCTTTTTTAAACCATTACCACGACCATCCTGACAGCCAGAAAGTCCCACAAAAGGACAATGGTACCGAGCGACATCTGTCATGACATCAACGTATCAAACCCCGAAAAACAAAACAAAAACAGCCCCACCCGCTCAAATCACAGCACAAACACCACCCCCGACGACGACGTGAGGTCTGGTGTCGGAGTATGATGTCGTTGACGTACCCGGAGACCACCAACGGCAAACCGAACCGATGACGGAACCTGCGCACTCGCTCAATATGGCTGAAAAATGCACTCACGCTCCTCCTCACCACCACCGGTGACAACCTGGACACACACAACCCACAACACCGCCGCCGACGACAAACAGTCCCAAACCGCTGAAACCATCGCTGCAAACGCCGGCAGCAACAGTCCCAAACCGCTGAAACCTGCGCGAACACGTCAACCACCAGAAAACAACACCGCAGCACGCGCCGGCGCTTGTAGACGCTGGAGGGAAACTCGCCGGCGCCGTCTGAACCACCGCAGTTGGCCGGAACAGGCGACAGGACCCCTAAAAACGCAACCCTAAAACGCTGCCCTAACTCGCTGCTCCCTCCTCTCTCTCACTCTCCACCCAAAACCACCACCGTTGAACTCACCGGCAAAGGGAGATGCCGACGAGACAATTGCCGGCAACTTCTGGGCCCTCTAGCGACGGCAGGCAACACGGTAGATTATTATAAAAAAACCGACGTACCCGAAACAGCTATTATCGTACTCTCTCTACGTGCCCTCTCCACCCACAACACCACCACTGATGAACTCGTCGGCGTTTGCAGATGCCGACGTGATGATACCCCGGCGACTTATGGTTACCGGAACGGCAGACGGCAGAACCCACGCAGACCTCACGAACCCTAAACTCCTATGTCGCACTCTCCGCCCTCTCTCCTCTCTTTTATTATTATTATTATTATTATCCAAGAGAAAGCATTTGTTATTGTTATTATTATTGTTATTATTCATTATTCTTGTTAATTATCATTGTGGTTAGTAATGGTATTATTATTACTATAAGTATTTATAATTTATGTGACGGTTATTAATATTATTTGTTTAGTTTGTGTTGATGTTGTTAATAGTTAAATTGTTTAGTTCAAGTTCATTTAGTTGGGATCAACTAATTTAATTAGTTGAATTGGTTTAGTTAACTTGTTAAATAGTGTTGTGACGGTAATTTTAATTAATCACCTAATCGAGTTAATTGGCTAGTCGTGCTTAATATCGTCTCGTTATGCGTAATACATTACTTTGTTAATTATATTGATTAGTTGTTATATTATACCTTGTTTAAGTAGTTATATTAGTTAGTAATTATTATTCATATTATATTTGTTAGGTAACGGTTTTGAAGTGGTATAATTCTGTTACTTACTGGCTTGCCATTGGACTATATTGCCATCCAGGTAGGATACACTGACCTTATACTCTATGATGTGTTATGAATGGATGTGGTATTATGTGTTTACGAATGCCGAAAATGATTTATATGAGAATGATATGGGTTGGATTGATTGTGAATTATTGACAATGGCATGAGCATTTGATTATTTGATATCATGATTGAATAATTATATCGTTGCATTCATGAGCATAGCATATGCATTGGTTACTGAGAAAGTTATGGTCAGATATTGTTCTGATATAAAGCCCAGGGTGGTTCTGCAGACCAGGCCTGGTGTCTTATCAACTATTGAGCTGGTGTTCGGTGACGACCGATTATAGTCTGCCGGGAGGTTCGGTATGGCTTGGTGCAAGGGTATGAGATTGAGATTGAGATTGAGCTCGAGTATATCATGGCATTTGCATATCATTTATCTGTTGCATTATAATTATTGTGTTATCCTACTCAACCGCGAGGTTGACAGTGTATTCGTGTACACCTACGATGATCCAGAATGGGGAGTAGATTCTGCAGGTCAGAGACAGATAAGCTAGGAGCAGGGGCAGGAATGTGAGATGCATACTTTGGACCGACTTAGAACTATATCACATCTAGAGGAGTCATCAGTTGTATTTCTTTTCCGTCATGTAATAACTGTAATAACCAAGTTTAAATTTTATCGGTTTTTATATAAAGTACTTTGGTTTGTTTTACTTTGTTATTCACTACCTCGGACATTCCGAGATGGAAACAGCTCTATTTATTTGAGAATGTCTTGCTAAAGGCTCTTAAATAAATGGGGGTGTTACAGTGATTGATAAGTATTTGTTACTTTATCAATCCTCTACACGGACAATGATACGTAATCAAGTTTTTTTTTTTACTTTTGCTTTTGTGACAAGAGTAAATTAGTTCTTGTGTAGGACTAAGAGTTGTCTTCAAGTAAGATTAACTAACAAGAATGTTGACGCATTATTTATTAAGATGTGTTCTTAATTAGTTCATGTATTGAGCTAATTTGAGCGAAAAAGTCAACTTAAGTTTTAATCTTGTTGAGTTGTGGATGTGTTTGATGATGAACATTTTTTGGATAAAGATTTGTTTCTTTTCAAAATGTTCATATGCATTTGTTGCATGATGAGGCATATAAGATATCACCAAGCTTTTAGATTGCCTAGTCACACAGGTAATCGCCTTGACACTTGTGTAGTAGACAAAATGAGACTGAGTCAAGTTAACACTTATTGAGTATTCGAAATTATCTGTGTACATGAGCTGTATGGAAAAGATATTGACTCGTTATATAGTCGCCTTAGTAAGTCTATAATGAGACTTTTGTAGTCGAAGTATGACAAAACACCCTATTTTCATACTAAAGCTTTGAACCGAATCACAAGTGTCAGATTGGATATGTGTTATCAATCTAGTGGCTTGAGTTAGATACTTGAGTAGTATCTAGACTTATGATTCGCACGACATGGAAGCGTGATATGCCCAACGTAGTGGGAGCTATGTTGTGACACATATATCATACTATGTGTGTTAGTAAGTCGACCGTTAGGAGTGACAATGATTCCCTACTTTTGTCACTGTGTGACCCTATAGATCGGACTGTGTTGTCCAATTTTGTTCGGTGCCCTTTGACTTGGAGCTATGATATGAAGTTAATTCTTTAATATGAATTCTAAGGGCCTAAAAGATTAAGGTTCAACGGATCATGTTAGGAATACATTTAAGTTGAGATGGATTATTATTAGTGTCGGAGGAATGATCAATTCAACTTCACCATAATTTCCTGGCCAGGGGTTATATCGTGTATATAATTAACTAAATGATTATGATAGCATATAGGGGCTATGTATGCTAACGGTGATGTTTGAGTGATTTGGGGTATTGATAATGTGAAAGTGTTATGTTAGTTTGATGGTAGCTTAATATAACATTACTTTGTTACATTTTGGTCGCACACTCCATTTCCCGTATGAAGCATTAGAGGTTGTTCACGTATTTTGTGTGTGTTCTAAATAACTTGGTTGTGTGACCAAGTGTGTTTCTCTATCTTTGTGATCGAGTAAAATAATTATCTTGACTTTGTGATCAAGTGTCGTAACCCTTGGCTTAGTGACCAAGTGGGAGCATCGACTCGGTTGTGTGGCCGAGTGGGAGTATTAGATTTCATAACGGCCATGTATGTAACGGTCACACTCAACTCCATTTGATTGCTCTAATTAACATGCTAATAAATCACATTAAATTAGAAAAGTTAATGTGATTAATTTGCTTCTTGTAACTCCCATATGGGGATTTATATGTATATACAAATAGGGGAAATTTGTATTAACGTAGACGAATACAACACACAATAGACACACAAAGATACAATCTCTAGAGGCTAACTCTACCGTTACGAGACTTGGGATTTGGGGCGTGAAAATATTCCGGGACTCTAGTAGCCGCCGGAGGTACGATATACGGTAGTGGGCAATTAGCGAACACAACGATCCGATCGCTTCCGCATAAAGGTATAACCTTACTTTCCTACAATAATGATGATGACTTGGACCTAAACGGAACCGCCAGACTCGTCCTACCCAAACTAAAATATCATACAAACACTTGTTTATCTTTATCAAAATATCAAATCATACATTCACATGTTCATCAATTTAACAAAAGATAAAAGAGAAAATTCAATTGTTAAACGACAATTATCGAACAAAAATTGTCTCCAAATATATTACGCTCGAGAATTCATAGTTGTTAGAGGTATGTTTAGTCGTATGAATGAAAGATGAAATATAATTTATTCATTAAATTCGTTAAATTTGATCCGTAATTCATAAAATGTGTTAGGAAGACTAACAGTTGAACCTTCGACTACCGAGTACAACGAACTACAACTCATAAAAGCCACGAATGTCATCATACCAAGGTGATTGATTATGTGCTGCGTGGGAATCACTCGTACATAATTTATGGCTCTTGGTCAATACAAATTTTAGAATAAGACGGTCTTATAACGTGAAACGGTCTATTTTTATAATAAGTTTACTCATTTAATATTAATAAATAAATTTTCTTTTTATATAATGATACGGTTTTAGGCGTGAGACCGTCCCACACAAAACTTATTGACCTTTTTAAAAATAATATTATTTGTCTTTATTGTAAATTAATTAATTAATGCTAAGTTCCCAAGTTATAATTTAACAGTAATTAATTTGAAATTCAAATTTTAACAACGTGAAAGTAAAATTGATAAAAAATTTACAATAATAGTCTGAGTGTGATCAATTTGAGTAACACTTGATATCGTCGTCATCTCATTTTTTGTTCGAAAATAACCGAACCTGAACTAAACCCGTCCAAAGTTTATAGAGACGATATCAACCCAATCTAATTTAATTGCGACAAAGTGCACTTAATAAATGCATGTTAGGATGTGTAAAAAATTTGGCTCTTTACCTTCTCTTTGGGAAAACCTACTTTGGACTCATCGCTGTTAATTAGTCTAGTAATCCGTCGTATGAATAATGTAATATAGTCATGTACTGTATGGTTTTCTGATATTAGATGAGAAATTTGGTTCGGAAAAATTTGGAGCTTTTTTTGTTATTCTTTTAATAAATAGGGAATTGTTTCAATAATTTGAAAGAGGGTTTTGCCAAGAGTTCGAGAAATAACCGTGTAAAAGTTGGACTTTAAAGAAATTAATGTTGGAGAAATTTAGTAACCACGATGGAAGATAAAAATTCGATTTGAAGTGGTTGCCTCATAGGATCGAATCAAATCAATAAGATGGCGGAATTAATATAATTTGAAAAAAATACCATAAAAAATACAAATTAACAATCGCTTCATACATTTTTAAGCTAAATAGAATTCCTTATTTCAAATAAGAAACTTGCGAAAAAAAACCGTATCTCGCATATATTATATTAGATTATTAGGTGTGTCTTGCTTGTGACGGATACTTCTGTCTCACAAGAAAACAAGTGGGAGGGCAAGTGGGACACTATCCGTGTTCAGCTTGTGACGGATAGTGTGCGTTTTTACGGGTCTGAAAAACAAGTAGAGATACAAAAAGGAGGCAGTTAAAAAGTTTGATCTTAATTGCATGGTGTACATCCGAGAAGTCAGGCATATGCATTATAAATACTGGTCAGGTCTAGTAAATTGTACTTAGATAGTTTTCCATCAAAAAAAAGTAAACATAGTTAAACACTTGTTGTAGTATTTCAAAAAAAAAAAGGATTGAAGAGATGGATGTAAGTGATGAAAATATGAGAGCGATTTACGTTAATACAAATCTGGATACAAATTTTTTGTGTCTCGTGTCTCCTAATTCCAATTTCGTCCAGCTTAAAGGTAAAGCTAACAAAAATAAGATTGTATTATGGTTTTAGTTAGCTTGCTCAAATGTTGTGTCGTCTCATATAATATTAATGTTATTTATTCTTTAACATGCAACTGTGAAGTCGTCATATATATTGCATTTGTAATTGCAGACCAAATTCTGAGAGACCATGAGGTGTTTTATGGCAACATCACCCTCAATTGGGTTAAGGTTTTACTCTTTACCTTCATATACTTTGATTTTGATTATGATTATGATTATGATTGTTTGCATATTTATATCTATATTTATATATATGGATGCTTTGTAGGTTACACGGAACCAGAAGAATTATCACGTGCCAGCAGAGAATATGCGTTTGCGAACAGCTTTTCATAAGCGTAAGCCGTGGTCTGTTTTGGCCAATGTCTGTCGGACCCCACCTAATCCGGTAGACATGAAGAAGAAGAAGAAGAAGAAGAAGAATTTGAAGATGAAGAAGAAGCAGAAGAAGAAGCAGCAGCAGCAGCAGAAAAAAAATAACTATTCCATTGCTCCTTTGAAAATGGAAACAACAATAGTATGCAATGAATTAGTTTTCGTAGGTTCTACAGAAATTGACTTCAATACTTTATCCTTATTAGCAGTCCAAACTCACAGATGTCCGTCATCATACCTGTATTTACTCTGTTAAACTAATCTTTGTTGCTGAATTCAATATTGTTCCTTGCTTTTTTTTTTCAGTTGGAACAGCCTGATTTTCTGCCAACTAATGCTGCCGATAATGCTACTAAGCAAAAAGACGAAAAGTCGGCCAGTGAGGGACTCTATAACCATCTCAACGATGTCCCATCCCAAGATGTTTCATCTAATTTAGCTGACTTGGTAAAGGATACTGATCTGCCTATGTCGGCTGTTCCTGAGTTCAAAGATGAATACTTGATAATTCCAACAAGTTCAAATCAAGTGATGAACAGTCAAGTTCCTCTTGGGGCAACAAAGCTTGGTCAAAATAATCCCGCGAGAAAAACGGGTGTTTTGAGTCCTAGAAACAAGTCTTCCACAACATCTGATAATGAAGTTGAAACAAGTGGTTCAACTTGTAATGTTGGAACCGTCGATGATTCATCATCTTCTTCTGATTCCTCTGAAAGGGGAAGCAAAGGAGGTAAGATGACATACCAACATGGTAATTTGTTTTCTCCATCTTTATCAGTTGGCCACTTGTTATCCAGTGCTTCATCAGCCTCTGCACATGGGGTCAAGGGTATGCAGCCTGAACACATCCACACTTTAAACAATACACAGAATGTATCTTCATCCATGATGAACATTATGTTGAGAATTGCATCAATTAGCTGTTAATTCGATACTTTTGTCAAATGGGGTACTGAAATTTCTGATAGATAGCCGGTCATCATTTAGATATTTGTAAATTCAGTTAATTTGTTGAGCTATAATGCGTAATGGCTCTCTTGTGCATCTCCAGTTAAGCTACAATTTGCGTGAAAACTTTTTCTAATTCTGCCTTGTGTTTTCTTTTTATCTTCTACCAGAATCTAAAGGTGGTCCAAGTGGAAGGGACGAGAATAAGATGGAGTAAGTGTTACAAAATTGATATAAGTTGATTATAATTGCATTGTTATTTGTTTAAAATTTTTCTTCCAAAAACTTATGTACTGTTAATCCAAAGCACAGCAGTATGAAAGGGTCTTATTATGGGTTTAACAAATTGACTATCCTGCAGCTTTTCGGTGTTCAAGGGTATGGACATTGCGTCGGTACTAAGATGCTCAAGCCAATACAAGAAGTCCATCAAGCAAGCAGCTTTACAATCACAAATGGAAGACGATGAGAATGGGCCGGTTGAATCAGTTCCTGACAGTTATTCAGACTAATGAGCATGGTGATGGTCTGATGAATGTATTATGCACCTAATAAACTCTGAATCTCGGTGCAGTTTTTATTGTTGTTTCTGGCTTGCAGCTGTTATGAACTCGACTCTTTGAGGGACAGTTTTGCTTACCTCCCTAATTTGCCCAAATTAACTGTGATTGATCCTAGGGCCTTTCACAAACATCATATACCATTGTAACGTATGTCGTCTGTCGTTTGTCGTTTGTCTGCAAGTTGAAATGTCATGTTAGAGTCAGCAATGAAATGAGTCTTTTACATGTCTATCTTTGAAATCAGCTCCCACCAAAAATTGGTTGATTTTTAGTGAATTCAAATTTTTCAGTGTCTTTTGCCTTTGTTTGTGCCGGGGAGTGTCCTACTTGATTTCACCTCCATCTTGGAAAGGTATATATTTCGAGCTCAAAATCAAATCATTGCAAATTTGAGTTTTAGAGTCGGCTTAGTGAAAAATGGAGTTAGGAGTTTATATATTCCATTAGATTTAAATACGGGCAATTTACATGCTTTTCTCATATAAAGTACGTTATAAACCAAAGATTTCCCTTTTAATGTACATATTTGCATTGAATACAATAGTTATTGATGCGTGCCGTATACACTAAAAATAATAAACCAAAGTCTATCAACTAATAGCTAGTAGAATTAGGGTCGAATTCCACATGGAACTTTGGAGGTAACATTATATACAATCTAGTATCTTTGGTCATAAATTGGGGGGTTTTAAATTTGTTTTTATCTAAACTACGATGAGAATTAACAGAGAGATTAAGGAGATAGTAGAGGAAAAAGGTATGGTCAAGGGAGAAGGGAATATGTCGGGAATCGGGTCACCATGGTATTACATTGTCAGATTAATTAAGCCAATCCGTCTTTGATTAGAAGGGTAGCGATTATCTCCTTTCGGTCTCAAATCACTCTTCCAATCTTTCGATCTAGGTCGGGTTTAACTAAATAAACTGGTCTCTGCGAGCACTAAATTGACTAGTTTTATGGTTTAGTTGCTATCAAACAATCCTTATCGCATACTAACTAAATATGCAAATCCTACAACGTTACTACCATGGCTTCCCTCATCCCAACATATAAGAAAATTAGCTACTCATAGCTAAAGGATCTAAACTGACAGTTGAGATGAAAGCAAGATAAGACATAACAAAATGTGTAAACTAATCTAATTATGAGAACAAAGAAATAACAATAACAAGAGAACAAGAATTAAAGCAATAAGATAGGGAAGAAGAATGATTACAAATAGCACCGAAATTGAGGGAAGAGTGAATTCCAAGGAAAAGCAGAGTAACAAAAGTTCTGATCTAAAAGTAAAATGTGAAGTGAAAAGTGAGGAGTAGTGAAAAAGTCAGAATTCCCTGATTAGTGCTAACCTATCTCTTTTATAACAGAGATTAAGTTAAAAGTTTGAGAAAACCTAAACTATGCTGCGTAATTAAAGCCCATCCAAGATAATTTTGCTCGATCGAGGAATCGAAACTTCTTGATCGAGTAAATTTGGCCATAATCACCTCGATCGAGCAAACAACCCCTTCGATCAAGGACTTCCGATAGATGCAACTATCGATCGAGTAGTTGAGGTACTCGATCGACCACACGAAGGGTTCGATCGAGCATTCTGTCACTTCCAGCTTGCGCTGGTCTTCAAAACAGCCTTTGACTTGGACGTTTCACGCTTCTCAATGCTCGTAAATTCCGTTCCAACTCGATCGACCACCAGCAGGGTTCGATCGAGCATTCTGTCACTTCCAGCTCGCGTTGGGCTTCAAAACAACCTTTGACTTGGACGTTTCACGCTTCTCAATGTCTGTAAATTGCTTTCCAACTCTCCATCTTCTAAAAGTACGTATTCGGGCAGCTTTGTGGGAAATATCTGTATACTTCCCCAATTCAATTATAGGATTATAACTAAATTATGATATATATTAAACTATAGTCATAAACGAAGAACGAGATACAAAGGTAAAGGATTAAGAATCAACCTTTGGTTCTAGCAATAAGGCCTAAGAACAAATATCAAAATTGATATTCTCTTAATCGTTGCACCTAAGATGCTTCGAGGAATGCCTTTTTTTTAGCAAGAAATCGGGAAAAATTACTGTAAATTTTTGATGAATAATGAACAATAGTCTGAGAGAGAGAGAGAGAGGAGGGAGTAGTCGTGCTCTATAGCAATAGACGTGAGGGAGAGAGTATTTATCAGAAAAAGACTTCTTCCCTTTCTCTACTACTAACTACCTCAAATCAGTATTTGAGTCTTCCTTAATCTCCTCCTCTAACCAACTGTGTAACAACCTGAGTACACTCCCAGTTGAGTCGAATGAACCGTGTAACCAATTGACCATATCGTGTATCCGTTGTTACTCTGTCAATATCCTCTTTTGTATATAATGTTTATCTTTATAATTTGCTAATCAAATATAACAATTTATATTTAATTAAATTATTTAATCGTTATTAAATAATTACATTATATACATTAATTAGATGTAGCATTTTATATCCAATTATGAATTAACATTTTAATTCGGCTCACTAATATTATTTAATCATTATTAAATAATCGTATCATCATTGCATTGACTAACCTTTTAGTCGTATAAGACATCAATATAATTATATTATTCATTAAGTACATCCTTTAGGTGTGACTTTTAGGGACCAGTTGATTACCGCCATCTTTATGACAATAACGTCAAACTTGTAGCAAGTCAACTGTTATCGATAAACGTGAATCAACTGATTAGAATACTAAGTATACCTTGTGAACCTTTAAGAGATTTATTCATCTTATCACACTAATTGTGGAGGACACTAGTTCCAACAATCTCCCACTTTTCCTTACAAGTGTATGTGCGATAACCGATTCTCATCTCCATTAAATTTCTCTCACTCAATGTAAAACAATTTGTAAATCCATATTCACAAAGGTCGTATTTTACAAGTGATCAGTATCAAGAGTGGTTTTTCTGACTAGAGAGTAACTCAATTGATAAACGAATCATTATTCGAGCATGGCCATGCATTCCAGTTACTATTCCTCGAGTGGCCCTGAGAATTAAGAAAACCTGATAAGGGTTGGATATTTTCCTCAACTCGAATCTTGTAGATACAAGCGCAGCATGAAATGACCCAGAAAAAAATTTCTTAGCCTCCTGTTACGGTCGACCGTGAGAAAGAAACCATGGTGTTTAATTAGTGAATGCGTAACAGTGTGCTCCTTGTGTTGTTTTATCAAAGAAGTATTTAAGCAAGGTAGCAGAAACTACTCACTCCATTTTTCTCATTGTACCCCATTCTCCATTTATGGGTGTTAATTTTGTTGATCAAACTTTGAGGTTTCTTTTTTCGGCGTTGAATCAAGTTACTATTTGTGTGGCACAGATTGATCCTCGACACCGTTATGTGCATGATTTACAGGTTTTTCAAGACACAATAGAATATTCACTGAGGCTCGGGGAAGTTTATATGTTGGTAATTAAATGCCCACTGATCTTTGTTCCCTGATCTTTCACGTTTACTAATTTGGAATCTGGTCTGTAAAATAAGATATGTAAATTAGTCTTTTTTTATTTCTCTTGTCAGATAACCTATGGTGACCCAAATGTCAAGATGTCTCATCTGAACCGACCGGTGTACAATTGGCATAATTTTAATCATGCTCACTCTCACAGGTGGATGGCAAATGTCAGAACTCATGTGAGGATAATGACAATAGAGTGCATAGATGGATATCATTCGAACCACAGATAGGCTTCTGGGTTATAACACCCAGTAATGAAATTCCGTTCTGCTGGACCTGTCAAGCAATATCTCACATCCCATGTTGGCCCAATCTAATTATAATTAGCTATCACTCACCTCCGATTCACTTCCACGTCAACCAGTACTTGCTATAGTTTTTTTTTTTTTGTTAAAATGTAAGCTTTCATTAAGAAATATCAAATATTACAATATAGCTTTTGAACAACCCATTTTCATACATCCTAACACAAATTCATCCTACTCAACCAATCGATATCCTTACTCTTCAACTTGCCAATTTTCTTTTCTACAAGTCTCATTTTCATTCCATCTTTAATATGCTTAGCAACCAACTCTTGCCTTAGAAGTTGTTGCTCCATTCTAGCTCCATTCCTTTGCATCCAAAGATTATACCACACAGCAATGACAGCTGCAGTAGTAACCAACTTCCTAGCTCTACACCATCTTTTGGCTGCAATTTTTAACAAAACGTCATGCTCTCTCAAATCTGCATTCAGCCACTGCCCAATTAAAACCAGCACCCTCTGACTGTACATATAATCACTAAACAAATGCTGGTGATCCTCAGTTTGTAAAGAGCAAATGCAGCACCCTCTGACTGTACCCTCTGACTGTACTTGCTATAGTTACTACTGTAGTTCAATTATAGCTATTTACACTTGAATTATTCTCCGACAAATGTTTCACAGTGCTCACTACGCCGGTGCAAATGTCACCATGAAATTTCAACAAGATGAGCCATGGAAAAAGGTGTTTGGACCCTCTGGGTGATGCTAAACATCATAACTTCCCTTCCCAAAATATCTTTGCACTACATCCCCTTGACCATGGAAACTGATTCAGATGGCACAAAAAGTTAGAAACTGGCCTTATGAATTCCCTTCATCAATTAATTTCTCCAAGTCTATTCAGCGTGAATTTGTTTATGGTTGACTGTTGGTGTGTGATAGGTATACAACCAACCTACTAGATTCACTAATTTCTTAATCCATCTTTTTTTTCATGGGATCAAAGTTCGCTTTCTTTAGGTATCGGTGGAGAACACTAAAGTCTGTTACTCGATTCACTAACTTCTTAAACCATCTTGATTTACTTATTTCAGATGATGTAAAATTAGGATTACTATTGATCTCTACCCGCTCCTGCTCTTGTTTCATTTGGCCTACCAGCAGCAAATTCTTTTTTCATCTAGAAACACAGAAAGAGTCGATTTTGTATTTGTAAATGATTAATCATGCAAATCCATTAATTTAGATTTAAAGGTTCTCCTGCAGAAGCTTCGACTGGGTAGATTTTGACTGATCCGTTGCTTCTGCCGTTGGTTAAATTCAGGGTAAGATTTCATTGTGGGCACAGAAGGGAGGCTGGCTTGTTTCTTACTTCACACATGAGAGAGTCAGTAGTCTGAGCACATGGCATTCTTTTCCTATCTTATATGATAGTAATGAAATGTACATCAACTCATTAACATTAGTGACGTAGTGCAGGTAACAGCCAGTAGCAACAACAACCAGCAACAACAGCTGCAACCGGTAGCAGCAGCAGTCTGCAACAACAACAACCAGCAGTAGCCAAAAGCAGCAGCTAGTAGCATCAACAACAACAACAACCAGCACCAAGAGCCTACAACAACCAGCAGTAGCAGCAACAACAGTCAACAGCAGCAACAGCCAGTTGTCAGCAGCAGCAGCATCAACAACACCCAGTCGCAGCAGCGACCAGCAGTCAGTAGCAAGAGCCTACAACAACCAACCAGCAGAAACAACAACAAACAACAACATCAACAAAGGGCAGCAGTAGCAACAACAAACAACAGCAACAGTAGCAACCAGTGTAGTAGCAGCAACCAGCATCAAGCAGCAGTAGCTAGCAGTAGCAACCAACAACATCAACCAACAGCACTAGCAGCAAACATGATATTGAGAACGACCTTTGTTGTCATAGTAATGTATAGTTTGATTTTGAAAAAGTTGTGCGTATCGTGAACTTTAACGGTATGTTATATGAATTATTGTACGTATGACGAACGACCTTTGTTGGGTTCGTTCTTGAATTGAAACAATGTATGACGAACGACCTTTGTTGTAATTTGTAACGAATGGCCTCCGTTTTGGTACAATCCCACTTTTTGTATTAGCATTAGCAATTCCATTTTTTTTTTTTAAAAAAAAGCCACATTAAAGGGCAGCGGTTGAAATAAATCTGATGTATACTAGCCACTAATAGACATGAGATTTTGTAAAAATCTGATGTACATACAGCAATAGGCATGGGATTATTTTAAGAAAGTATGATATAAATAACAACAATGGACAAGAGATTTTTACATAATAAAGATGAGATTTTCTGAAAATCCGATGTCCATTAGTTGTTATAGACATGGGATTTTCTGAAAATTCGATGTCCACTATAGTAATGGACATCGGTTGTACATCCTCTGTCTTATACAAACAAATGGATACGACTGAACTCTACATCGCAGCAATATCCCATATCTATTCCAACCTACTATACGTCGTCGACAAATTACTAATTATCGTCGACACTTTTTAATGAAATTCCTAAACTACCCCTCCTATCCCCTTCTTTGATTTTTTTTTGTTTTGTTCTTATTTTGATAGATTAGGATAGATGCCTTAATTTTTGACGGAATTAGGATATTTTTTACGGAATTAGGATTGAATCGTAGTTTGAAGGTTGGATTTTTAGTTATTTTTTACCCGGATTTGTGACTTGATCTTGCCAAAAAAACGCACGAAAAAACACACAAAAAAAAATGGGACAAAAATATTTTTCGTCTGGGACCTTGTTGGGACAAAAAAATTTTTCGTCTGGGACCTTGTTGGGACAAAACAAATTTCGTCTCAGACCAAAGTGGGACAAAAAATTTTTCGTCCCATATTTTTTAGGGTTAGGGTTAGGGTTTCAAAAAAAAAAAAAAAAAAGTTGGGACAAATTTTTTTTCCGACCAGACCAGGTGTGGGACGAAAATTATTTTTGTCTAGACCAGGGTCTGGACGAAAATTTCTTTTGTCCCAGACCTGGTCTGGACGAAAATAATTTTCGTCCCATGCAATATCTATTTTTTTTTTCAAAAATTCAAATCGGCTTCGGGAATCTAACGCTAATCCGTTCTACTATATTACAAATTATAAATCGTAAATTTGAAACAAATTTAAATCGTAAACTAACCTCATTAATCATTATTGTCGCTCATCGTTGAAAATCGTTGAATTAACGTTGAAAACCGTTGTTGAAATCGCACTAAACCGACAAGTTTTTCTATTTTCTAAGAAAACCGAGTTTTTTAATTTTGTAAGAACCCGACAATTTTTTTTAGTCTGAATATCAAGCGTTAAATATAAAGAGTTAACGGGGGCAAAATGGGTATTTCATGTAAAAGTGTCGACGATAATTAGTAATTTGTCGACGATCTTTAGCATGCCCCTATCTATTAGCCTAAAAGTCCGATGTAGTTAGGAGGTTTTGTAGTTGTGATTATTTTAGAAGAGTACTGCTAATAAGTTACTAGTGTCCTATAAACATCAGTTTTAGACAAAGAATGATTATGTTTATGCTCATTAGTCATTAGTTTGCATTGCTTCGTTCCATCTTCATCACTTCGGGCCTTTATGTAATCCCTTGTGCATTTTTCCCTTGCAACGTTATGCTCCCTCATATATTTCGGAATGTGTAGTTGTGCATCATGTGTGGTGGGTCTCGATAGTTGTATGCTATTCTAAAATATTGTGACATTAAAAAGAAATTTGTTGTAAGGTATGTTGGACCCTAGTTCTGGGTGACTTGACTCTTCGACACAGTGTCGCGTGTCTCACATGTGTTCGAGTATAATACTTTTGTTCATTTTTGATATAGGTGTTTCGGCTACTTTTCTCTAGGTACAATTATGGAGCAAACAAGTTTAAATCCGAAGAATAAGCCACTAGATTTATAATTTTTACGAGCATTGGGCGCACAACCTTGGATTTTTTTCCTTTTTGCGCACTTGTATTTCACATTATTTATTTTTAGCGCTTTCTTAGCTGTTATAAAATAGAAGGATGCTACCTTTTATGTAATCGACAATAAGATCTTATTCCATCTTAACGAGCATATGCGTTATCTACCACCTAATTAATAATGTGTTAGCCACGAAAACTATAGAATTTGCCACAATAATATTTGGGCCTATCAATTTTCATCCAAAAGAGTAATTCGCCACGTTATTGTTTCGTGGCTAGTAATGTTTAGCCATGAGAATTTTTCCTGGCTAATATTTTTTACCCACAATAAATTTTGTGGCTGTCAATATTTAGTTACGGGAATTTCTCTTTTGTCACGTTATTATTTTGTGGCCATTAGTATTTAATCACTATTTTTTTTTAATTTGGCCACAATATAAATTTTTGACTAAAACAATTTTAGCCATAGGGAATACCGTGGCAAAGTTGCAGTTTTTCCCGTGGCTAAAATTTTGCCACGGCCACTTGGGTCGCGACTAATTTCCCGTGGCAAAATTGTATAGTTACAGGAATTTACCACTTGTGTCACGTTTAGTATTTAAACGTGGCGCAAGTGTCATTTTATTATAGTGGTATTTGACCCGTTTTAAGTTTAGGACGGATAGTAGTTATCCTAAGTTAGACTTACTGTTTAGCAAATTACCGAGTTTTTTAATTTTGTAAGAACCCGACAATTTTTTTTAGTCTGAATATCAAGCGTTAAATATAAAGAGTTAACGGGGGCAAAATGGGTATTTCATGTAAAAGTGTCGACGATAATTAGTAATTTGTCGACGATCTTTAGCATGCCCCTATCTATTAGCCTAAAAGTCCGATGTAGTGAGGAGGTTTTGTAGTTGTGATTATTTTAGAAGAGTACTGCTAATAAGTTACTAGTGTCCTATAAACATCAGTTTTAGACAAAGAATGATTATGTTTATGCTCATTAGTCATTAGTTTGCATTGCTTCGTTCCATCTTCATCACTTCGGGCCTTTATGTAATCCCTTGTGCATTTTTCCCTTGCAACGTTATGCTCCCTCATATATTTCGGAATGTGTAGTTGTGCATCATGTGTGGTGGGTCTCGATAGTTGTATGCTATTCTAAAATATTGTTGTAACAACCCGACCCGCCACCGTCGTAACACAACCCCAATAAGATGAGATGTGTACCTTTGGGCCAAATACTTGTCCTCACTTAAGCCCAAAAGCACAAGGCCTTGTTACTAAGTGGTGGGTGGAAGTTATTATAAACATATCACAAGCCTCACATTCTACCAATGTGGGACGAATCTCCACACAATCTCATATTTCATACTCTTGGGGTGTTACAAACTTCCCCACTTAAATAACACAACGTCCTCGTTGTGCCTCACACTTGACCGCAACCAGGGCCAGAATCCTGCCCCGCTAGGTGTGTGACCCGGGTACTCCCGACCACAGGCTCACTACACGGTCGCAGGGTCGCTCTGATACCATTTGTAACAACCCGACCCGCCACCGTCGTAACACAACCCCAATAAGATGAGATGTGTACCTTTGGGCCAAATACTTGTCCTCACTTAAGCCCAAAAGCACAAGGCCTTGTTACTAAGTGGTGGGTGTAAGTTATTATAAACATATCACAAGCCTCACATTCTACCAATGTGGGACGAATCTCCACACAATCTAATATTTCATACTCTTGGGGTGTTACAATTGTGACATTAAAAAGAAATTTGTTGTAAGGTATGTTGGACCCTAGTTCTGGGTTACTTGACTCTTCGACACAGGGTCGCGTGTCTCACATGTGTTCGAGTATAATACTTTTGCTCATTTTTGATATAGGTGTTTCGGCTACTTTTCTCTAGGTACAATTATGGAGCAAACAAGTTTAAATCCGAAGAATAAGCCACTAGATTTATAATTTTTACGAGCATTGGGCGCACAACCTTGGATTTTTTTCCTTTTTGCGCACTTGTATTTCACATTATTTATTTTTAGCGCTTTCTTAGCTGTTATAAAACAGAAGGATGCTACCTTTTATGTAATCGACAATAAGATCTTATTCCATCTTAACGAGCATATGCGTTATCTACCACCTAATTAATGTGTTAGCCACGAAAACTATAGAATTTGCCACAATAATATTTGGGCCTATCAATCATATACTTTACTAATGCAGAAGCCAATCTGCTGCATGGCATCACTAAAAACAACATTCGTCTGACGTGGCACGATTTCAGAGCTACTGAAAGATTTCAAAAAAAAATCCAAAAAAAAACACAAATTTAAGCAACTAATAGTCAAGATTGCAATATTCCATAATATTCCTTACTGCATAAATTCCTTTAGTTTAGGAAATACTTTACTAATGCAGAAGCCAATCTGCTGCATGGCATCACTAAAAACAACATTCGTCTGACGTGGCACGATTTCAGAGCTACTGAAAGATTTCAAAAAAAAATCCAAAAAAAAACACAAATTTAAGCAACTAATAGTCAAGATTGCAATATTCCATAATATTCCTTACTGCATAAATTCCTTTAGTTTAGGAAAAAAAGTCAAATAATAGTCAATATTTTAGGAATGCAATAATGTTCGGCAAGATTTTTAGAATAATCTTTTCAGTGATTTTCGTTCACGGGATAATGCAATAACAAATTATGGAATAATGCAATATAATTAAAAAATCACGGGGTTATTACTATATTTCATTATTCCATTTTGACATTTTTTATAATAGGTGATGACCATTTTTTTTAAAAAAAATAAATAAATTATACTGAAGATTGCGAAATTAATAAGATAGTATATGGAATAAAATCAAGGGTTATTTCATGGGAATAATCCAACCTATGTCCCATCTTCTCATATTAATCCAAACTAACGATTAACTAAGAAAAATCCAACCTATAACCTCATTTATCTTTCATTGAACTTTGACTATTTTTAAACTCTTATTATCGGTAGGTTAGTACGTCACCTTCACTTACTTTTTGTCCAGGAAGAAGGAAAAACAAAAAGTAAGTCAAGGTGACGTGCTTGCTTATCGAAAATAAGAGTTCAAAAATAGACAAAGTTCAATGAAAGATAATTGAGGTCATAGGTTGGATTTTTCTCAGTTAATCGTTAGTAGGGATTAATATGAGAAGATGAGGTATAGGTTGGATTATTCCTATGAAATAACCCTAAAATCAATTGTAGAATATGAATGAAATATTCCATATTCTATCACTATAAAAACTAAAGTACAAATTAATAGGAATAACTAATTTATTTAAACCGTAAGAGTATTCATTTTGTTAATAAAACTATTTATTTAATATAATAAATGAGTTCTTTTATAAAACAGGAGTATCTCGCAATATCGAACTCTCCCACGCAATCACTGTTGTTTGATATATGTATCTTTTTGCTAATAAAATCAAATGGAAATTATTAATTAACCCAACTTTTAAATTACTATTTTTATTACACAGTTACACTCATTTTAAGCATACGTACTAATTTTATTGCAAGTCTTACTCATTTATAGTTAATAATTCAAAATTAATTACTCCCTAAATCATGATATTTTAGCTATGAGTCTATAACTATATATATTCATTTAAAATTTAAAAAATTGCCCCGTGAATTTCACGGGTTTAAACCTAGTTTTCATCCAAAAGAGTAATTCGCCACGTTATTGTTTCGTGGCTAGTAATGTTTAGCCATGAGAATTTTTCCTGGCTAATATTTTTTACCCACAATAAATTTTGTGGCTGTCAATATTTAGTTACGGGAATTTCTCTTTTGTCACGTTATTATTTTGTGGCCATTAGTATTTAATCACTATTTTTTTTTTAATTTGGCCACAATATAAATTTGTGACTAAAACAATTTTAGCCATAGGGAATACCGTGGCAAAGTTGCAGTTTTTCCCGTGGCTAAAATTTTGCCACGGCCACTTGGGTCGCGACTAATTTCCCGTGGCAAAATTGTATAGTTACAGGAATTTACCACTTGCGTCACGTTTAGTATTTAAACGTGGCGCAAGTGTCATTTTATTGTAGTGGTATTTGACCCGTTTTAAGTTTAGGACGGATAGTAGTTATCCTAAGTTAGACTTACTGTTTAGCAAATTAGTTGCTTGATAATAAAACACACAAAAGATAATCTCAAGCCGTCGAATTTGTACAAATTCAACCCAATTAACCGGCCACTAAATACGTCTTATCATAAATGGAAATAGAAAAGAGATGAAACAAAAGAGTCTCGACGCTTAAAATGAAGGTTTAAATAGGATACATGAGTTTGATGCAAATTAAAGAAGAGTAGATGAGGCTCAGAAAATGAGGCATGAAGTAAATGATTGGGTGAACACCGGAAGACAGTGATGGTGTATTATATATTGTCCATCCTCTTTTGTGGTGTAATTTTGGATAAGTAGCTGCTACTTACTTTGTGATAGCTTGAAGGTGACAATTTGCTCATTTCTTCATCCAATTGTTTTTCGTAAAAGTCGCAATGCTCGAACCTGTACGTGAGTTTCCAGCCATCAGAGATTGAATTAACAAATAAAACAAACAAATAAATAAATAAATAAATAAATAAATATATATATATATATATATATATATATATATATATATATATATATATATATATATATATATATATATATATATATATATGTATATGTATTTGTGTGTAGTGTGTTACCAATAAGCAAGACACTGATAGGGTGCATATTTGTCATAAACTTGTTTCACATCTCTTCTGGCACTTGCTTCTTTACCTTTTTTCTTCCCATGTACCTACTCCATCAATATAATATCAACAAGGGAACATTTCATTTCATTTGTTAATTGTTATGATATTTGAGTTTTGAAAGGCATGCATGCAGTAATATATATATATATATATATATATATATATATATATATATATATATATATATATATATATATATAAAAGTATGTAGATATTACCAGGCACAAATGATTGATTGTTTCACTATCAATAGGGATGTGACGATAATCGCCTAGACACATAACTATATTTTTAGATGCAAATGGCCCAATTCCCTTAAACTTCTGAAGCTTTTTAATAAGCTTTTCAGACAAACTTATGTCCAAAGCTTCATTCTCAATCTCTTCAACATTCAATACACCCTTCTCCACCATCTCAGCCACCCCAATAATGTATTTTGCCCTATAACCAACTTTGCAACGTCTTCTCACCAACTTTTCACTTAAGCTCGCCAATTCCTTCGACGACACAAAATTTCCTTCTCGCTTATAATTACATTTGCCCCACCTTCCAATTTTTGCCTTTGAACAACATGTGCTTCTTAAACTTTTTTCCGATAATTTATTATTTGTGGACTCGCGCTTTCTTTTACGAAAAAATTGGGCTATGGTTAACTGGTGGCTATCTTTTGCTGCGAATCCATCATTATGGTTATCTGAATACAGTTCAGCTTGAAGGTCACAAAGAGCTCTCGACATTTCCAGACTTCTGTCCCACCTGAATAATGTACCACTCCATGTCAATTCTCATATATATATATATATATATATATATATATATTAAGTTAGACTTCCAATTGAAGTATTAGCAATTAGGTGTTAAAAAGTGTACGTGAAGATGAAGATTTAACAGGAGAGAGTGGATTGAAAGGAAGATTGGGTGACGTACGTACGTACGTTGTATTGCATAAAAGGATGGTTTTAATAATATCTTCGAAAGCATCAGGGGAACGGAAAAGGCGACCAAAACCTGTTCTCTTTGCCTGCTCATGCATTTCATGAAATCTGTTGACGTCGTCTTCATCCTTGTTCGTCATCCTCAACATGCGGACGACTTGTCTCTACGCGCGCATAAATTGAATATATATATATATATATATATATATATATATATATATATATATATATATATATGAGAATGAAATCACAATTAACATGCAATACTATTAATAATATATAATAGAATAGAATAGAATAGAATAAATAATACCCGAATGGCTTGTTGATCTGATAGGTTGAGAGTATGTGCGTCATTTTGTATGTTAATAATAATATTATCTCCGGGATGTGGTTGAGAAATGGAGACCATTACTGAAGATGATCCGTCAGCAAGCCTCAATGGTCTCTCAAGCAACTTGGTTGAAGGGTTCCATTTATTAGGGCTCATCATGAAAAAACCATGATTACATACTACCTTCTCCAGCTTAAAATCTTGTTTTATTTTTATTTTCAACTCCATTCTTTACTTTTAATCCACTTTATTACTTCAATTCATCTTTATTACTGTCTCTACTATGTATATGTAACTTACAACCAAAATACACATGCTTATATATCTCGAACTAAACCAAAAACACAAATTAATTTTATGTATGGAGATTCTAAAAGCCAATTTATAAAATTAATTACATAGGCTCCGACTACCACTATGTATTATCTTCACCCCGTCTTAGTCATATCTTTACACTTGCTCTTTTATTTTCCGTTTATAAAATAAAACATGTTTAACAAGAGATTAAAATATAAATGCTAAATGGAAGTCAAAGAGATGTTTTTTTGGCATAAACAATACGGAGTACCAACTCTTTCTCCTTTTCTGGTCCACTAAATTAATTAAGACCGACTACCAACTCCTTCTATTACGGTATAAAACATACAACAGATTAATAATTAAGTATGTGTTTGACCCTGCTTTTCAACTGTTTTTTTCAACTAAAGAAATAGAAGCCGGGTCAAACACTACCTTTTAAAAAACTAAAAAGTAATTTTATTAAACAGAAAATTTAAAACTGACCCCTAGAAACACCAAGAAACAGAAGTAGTAAATTGTTACTTCTGTTTCTCTTTTCACGTGGCTCTTAAGTTATTTGAGCGCCAAAACCCAAAAAAAATACCGCCAAATACCAATTTTTAGATTTTCATGTCGGAATTCTCGCAAATTAATCCCGCTCTTTTGTATATCTATATATAATATATTTAGCAAAGTAAAAAAAGTTGTAGAAAATAGTTAGGCCAAACATGATAAAACTGATAAAAAAAGTTTTTTAAAATGTTTGGCCAAACAGGACCAATATTTTCAAGAACTAGTTTTATAAAAACTCCTTTATAAAAGTAAAAATTATTTTTTATAAGTAAGGTCAAACATGCTCTAAAATAAAGTTTGTATAATTACTAAATGGGGATATACTAAATTATGATGTTATCGGAAAAAATGAGACTGATAGAAAAGGGATAGAAAAGCAATTGTTCAATATTATTGATAGGCTGTTAGGGTGAAACTGTGAAAATAATTGTCTTCTAAGTTTCAAATACACTGAATATACTCAGAGAATTGTTCATAAATTTAGACGTGAGGAGTAAGCTACTACCACCTTTTATTTATATAGCATACATTCACTACTACAAAAACCATCATAGACATCAAACATTTTCATCAATTGGCATCGGATTTACAACTGATGCATAATTGGCACAATTATATTCTTTTTGCTTATACATCAGTCTTAAATCTATATAATATATAGACATCAGATATTTAAAAAAAATCTGATGTAAATACAAGACCATGGACATCAGATATCCAAAACCGCCAAGTCTAACAAGGTCATCAAGACAAACTAATCAAAACCATTTCACATCTCGGGGTTGGACAAGGTGACTCACATGCAAACCCTTCACTCGACATTGGATCATGGTTTGAAAGATACTAGCAAAGCACAACCTAGGGTGTTTCAAAACCATTCTAAAAAGCAAAGTCACAAGTAGAACAACTATTTGCAATGGCCTAAACGATTTTGTCAAAGTTCCCAATTAGAATTTTCAAAACACTTTTCCTAAATGCAACTATCTGCCATGAATGCAACTAATATAAACATGTTATAATGCAAATGAGTCTACCAACTATATGTCAAACAAGTTAATGCATCTCCTACAGCACAAAAAAAGCACACAAACTACACAGCAATCTCCAAAATATACTCCACATCCTCCATATACAAGCCCATCCTCCTCAATTGTAACAAAGGAATGAAATGGGAGTGAAATAGGAGTTGGAGCGGCGATCATACCATGGCGTCTTCACAATCCAATGCGGTGCTCAAGTAAGCGATGCCTATGCGAAAGGAGAGAAAACAAGCAAAAGTATATACAATTCTACACTAATAAGATAAAACATTTTTTTGAATTTGATGACCGGTTTTTGCCGTCACTACCGGTATCAAACAAATTTATAAAACCCGATATAAAGTAGTATGAAACGGTTATCGTTCGCAAGGATGGTGGGGATAATTGCTTAGTCTCGTTCTAATTTAAGTCAAAGTTGGGTAATAGGTTTTGAGAGTGATAAGACTAACAACTAAAGACAAATAAAGGCAAATATACTAAGATTAAGTCGATGATAAAAACAACTAGGGTGTCGGGGGTTACAATGGTAGGTCGATGTCAAACATGCAAAGGGTAGGAGGTCTCTTCCATGCTAGGTCTAGGTTTGTCGCGTCTCTCGAGTAGACTCGCCTAGAGTCGAACCCTATCCTAGCTCTCGCTACAAACAATGCCAACAAATCATACATACATGCTCATGAGAACCCTAGACTATCGTCAAAGGCAAACAACAATGAGAATCATGCCCAACCGTCGTTGAGGCATTTCATAAACATATAGCAAGCATATAATGAGAACCTAACAAAGATGAAGACCAAACCCTAACCCTAAGCAACAAACATCAACACCAACCACCCAAGCAAACCCCTAACCCTAGAAATAGACTACTCACACATATCCAAGAAAGACAAATGAATAATTGATGAATAATTGCTAAACATGTTGGAATAAGATAAAAGGAAACAATAGATTAAAGAGAACTTGAGACAAATGTAAACAAATGGAAATACTAAGTAAGGATGAAGAAGATTATACCAATACTTGTATTAAAGTGAGAAACTTGGATACAAATGAAGAATTCTCTCAAAGTCTTCAAATTACAACCCAAATACCCAAAGTAAACTAAAGATTACACTAAGAACAAACTAGATTAACAAAGAGATTAACTAAGAGATTCTAAAAATTAAAGAAAGATTAAGGATTTGAGTTGAGTTTTTAATGTGAAAAGATGAGCAATGGAACAGTGTAAAATCCTAGGAATGCGTGAAAATATCTTAAAGTTGCGTAAAAGTTATATCCTCAAAATAGACTAAGTGCGGGTATATATAGTGCAAGAAAATTTGAGAAATGACTCTCAGCCGGTCAACCGGCTGCCGGTCTTGGGCCGACTAAGAGTAAAAAAAACAAACTTCTGAAACTTTCCAAGTGAGCTTCCTCCCCAGCCGGTGGACCAGCTGCCGGTCGGCCACCGGCTGAGGGCCTTGATTGTTGGGTTTGACATCTTACGTTGAAAGGAGGAGTGGCTAAGTGTGAGAGGGGCCCCAGCCGGTCAGCCGGTTGCCGGTTGGCCACCGGCTGAGGACCCAAAATCAACCTTCTGAAATGTTTCTTCTAATGTACAGGTGAAGGGGCTCCCAGCCTTGGACCTGCTGCCGGCCGACCGGCTGAGGACCCCACTACACCATTCCTTCCTCTATTCTTCTCTTTTTGCTTTGATTTCACCTCGTTTGTTCCCGTTTCTTCATTCCCGTCTCAAGTCCTACAAAATGACAACCAAACATGTAGAAAAGAGATATCGGGCATAAAAAGGAGCGATAGCATGTAAAACGGGGGCGAAACGGGATCGAAATAAGAGGAAAAGAAAGGAAAATAATGACCGAATTTGGGCTCATCAGAATTCCCCACACTTAAACCTTACTCGTCCTCGAGTAAGTAATCACGAAACTATATAACCCTTATTCGAAACATGAAACAAACTAACTAAGCTAACTAGAAGCTGAATCGGGTTTAGCTACACCCGTAGCCCTTTTAACTCACAATTTGACATCCATGAGGAAGAATGCCCTATTGTAAGGCAAGTTTGGTCTTGCTACAAAAATTTTGATGCAAAAAGTCAAAACAAAACACATATAATGTAACACCCGCGGAATTCCCGCCTTGGAATTTATTTAAAAGTAATTTGAATTCTAAATTTAAACCGTATTTTTGAGAAATTATAATTTCTAAAGAGTAATGAGCATCCCGGAAATATTTAATTCAAGTCCTAAGTACAGTAACCTCAAGGCTTAGTTTCTAGTAATTTCCGACTCAAAATCGAGTTATATGGGTTAAACCCGGAAATGGGTCAAATAACTTGTGTTTATGAGTGAGACCCACATAAAACCATCATCCTATCTCCTTCCTCATTTCACTTTTCAGATTCAACTTTTTTCACAAACACCATTTTTCCTCCAAAAAGCTTCAAGCTTGAAATCAACACAACTTGCTCATTTCCAAGCGGTTTCTTGCGATTTTTGTGGCATTATTTTCGTCTTCTTCTCCTCCTTCCTTTCAAGTAAGAAAGTATACTTTTCCTCCCTCTCCTTCAAAATTTCGAAAACCCTAGGTGAGTACCAAGACTAGCTTTTTCCACTCTAACACTTACTTTGTTTGTAGGTTTCGAGTCGGGTGATCCGGAGGGTGATTCCTACAAAATTGACGAAACTTTGGAATAGGATTCAAGCAAGAAGGTAGGTTTAATGAGTTCTTATCTCTATTATGTCAAAGTTCAAGTTTTTATATGTGAATTAATGATAAAGAGTGAGGGTTGTTGATAAGATAGCTATTTGATGTTGTTAAACTTACATTGTGGTTTCTTACATGAGTTTTGGTGTTGAACATTGCTAGTATCCTTATTCTCATTTCCTAATTGAATTTCATAGGTTCTTATGTTAAATTAAGAAGGGATTTGGGTTGATTAATGTAGCATTTGATGAAGTATAAAACACCTTGAATACATGTTTACATATTGGTTGTTATGGGTGCATTGTATTGGGTTTGTGTGTAAGCAAGCTTGGGCAAAGGGACGGTATGGCTAAGAACAGCCCGTGGCAGGGTAGGGGAAAGCGCAGCCTGCGCTGGGGGCCGCAGGCCTGCGTGTTTTGGCGCAGCCTGCGGTTTTCTCTGCTTCGTCGCGGATTTTGTTCGTGCATTTGATTGTTTTTGTACCCTTGTTTATTCTACTTGTTTCTTATCTCCTCTCTCATGTATGTACACAAGTTTTTAAGTATTAAATCCCTTGTTTACATGCCTTAATGTTATTACTTTCATCACATGTCACATGCCATATCGAAGCATAGCCATTGTCGCATTGTTAACTTTCGTGTCGTTTATCGGATTTGCTTGAGACGATAAAGGGGCTATCAAATGCTTATTATTTTGTTATTGGGCAATGCTTGAGCCATTTTTAGAAGCTAAGTTGAGGGAGAAGACCCCCCGGCCGGGCAAGCGGAAGGGAAACCGGCTTCCACTTCAAAATAGCTTCTAGAAACCAACTCAAGCATTGATTTGGTTACCTTGTAACTCATGCTTAGAAATGGGTAATTAACGGTTATGTTAATGAGTTGTGTATGCTAACGGTTAAGTTATGCTTATTTTGAATGGATAGCGGTGACACGATTAGTGTGTCATTGTAATGAACAAATGCCGCCCAAGTATGGGATTTTGTCTATGTTCGGGATTGGTCGGTGTCCGTGGTTATGCGGCCCGGTCCCCGTGTGTCATTCGGTGTAGGTTAGTACATCGAGAGGTCTGGCCAGGTCTTAGGCATATAGTTGCGGTTATGCTCTATACATAGATTTTCGGATATCGTGGTTATGCGCTCCGTTAGCTAGTGTCGTGGTTATGCGATCTAGTGGTCTGGTTTTTTCATGACCGTTTTGAGGGGGTGATTATTAACCACTGAGATGGTATGAGACTCAAAGTACGGGCGCAGCTTATAGGATGTCGTGACCAATGCTAACACTAGTTTCTCAAGTGAGGTGTACCTTGCTTCTGCTGGTAGCAATGACTTGCTGACGTATTACACCGGATGCTGAGCTCCCTCGTGCTGCCGGACCAGAACTGCGCTTACTGCTGCTTCGGTCACGGAGAGGTATAAGAGCAGTACCTCCCCTGCTCTGGTTTGGATAGCAGGGGTGGGCTGCTCAGGTACTGCTTTAGTTCCTGGAATGCCTTTTCGTGCTCTGGTGTCCAATCAAACTTCTTGCTTTTTCTGAGAATATCATAGAATAGTCTGCACCGGTCTGAGGATCTGGAGATAAACCTGCTCAGGGCTGCTACTCTTCCCGTCAGACGCTGCACATCTTTGGGCTTCTAGGGTGATTCCAGCTGCAGGACTGCTTTGATCTGTTCTATGCTGGCTTCTATCCCCCTCTGTGTTACCATAAACCCTAGACATTTCCCACTGGAAACTCCAAAGGTACACTTAGCTGGATTTAGCTTCATCTTGTACTTCCGGAGGGTGTTGAATGTTTCTTCCAGGTGCTGGGTTGTTGGGAAATGTGTCCTCAACAATAGTGCGATCACGTAATTAAATCTCATAACGAGAATGCGCAAGGGATGATACGATTTTATATTAGTCAACTGACCAACATTAATCGGTAATGATTGGCTAGCTAGAGTTTGACATTACTGTCGTATGACGGTGATGGTCAGTTGATCCCTTTAGGTCACACCTTTAGAACAATTCCCTTAATCAATAAAAGTGATCAAATGTATATTGATACGATTTGCTCATATTCCTTAAACTCGTGTATCGAGAAATTAGAGGTTAAATCTTATTGTAAGATTTATGTTTAAAATTGAAACGTGTCAATTGTTAAACATTAAACGATATTTTATGATATCGTAATTAGAATGAATCGGGTTATAATTAATACAAATGTTGTCAATCGTATTGACGATAAAATTATTCATTTTATATTTGTAATTTCGAATTACATGTCAATTAATAAATATGATTTATTTAATTATATATATAATATTTATATGATAAATATTTATATTAAGATAATTTTATTACTATGTGACATATAAGATGTCACATTACACAATTGACAAAATTGTAAAATGGAATCCATTTTATGGATTAAGTGGCCGGGTATGGGAGGTGGTTGTGTGGGTGATTAGTGTATTAAACACACTATAATCATTATGTTGAGACATTATCCTTGAGACACCAACCTATAGCCACCCTAGCCACATAGAAAAGAGGAGATGTTCCCTCTTGTTCTTCCCCATACCCGACCCCCTTAAACCCTAAGCCATACTTACATAAATATGTAAGTTGTGCATAATTCATTCCTAATGCTTGTGTTATTTTTCTAAGCGTAAGAAAATTTATCAACATCAAAACCTCTCATATTATAAGATAATATTCATACTAATTATATTAAGAGATATAAAATTAGTATAATAAGTTCATATTAGAACTTATATTGTTTTAAGGAAAGAACCGATTTTGATACTAGCTTGTTCCAAGTTTCGGTTGATTAAGGGATTGTCTTGGTGCATCCAAAGGAGGTATTCTAATTTGGGTACTTGGAGGATCATCCTTGCCATTCTCTTGGACCGTGTGTAAGGGTTCAATATCTCCTTATTTCCGCATATTTTAGCATGCATAAGATCGTTTTAACTAGTATATTAAAATGTTAATTACAAGTTTAGTTTAGTATGACTAAAATTAGTTTATGAGTAACTAATAAAACCCTACATGGGTGTGGTCCGCGATTGCTTGGATTTGACCACCATATCGTCTATGTATACTTCCATATTCCGTCCTATCTGGTCTTTGAACATCATATTGACGAGCAGCTGATATGTAGAGCCAGAATTCTTAAAACCGAAGGGCATTACATTGTAGCAGTAAATGCCTCTTTCGGACCTGAATGCTGTCTTCTCCTGGTCTGCCGGGTCCATCTTGATCTGGTTGTACCCGCTCCAGGCATCTAGGAAGGTCAACATTTCATGGCCTGCAGTGGCGTCCACCATAGCATCTATATGTGGCAAGGGAAACGGGTCCTTGGGGCAGGCCTTGTTCAGGTCTGTGAAATCCACGCAGACCCTCCACTTGCCATTCTTCTTTGGTACCACCACTACATTGGATAACCACTCTGGATCCTTGACTTCCCTGATTTTCCCTGCTTCCAGAAGGTTGTCTACCTCATGGTTTATGAATTGGTGCCTTTCTGCTGCGAATTTCCCGCGTCTCTGCTGCACTGGTCTAAATCCTGGATCTGTGCTGAGCTTGTGTGTTATGATCTCTGGGTCTATGCCAATCATGTCCTTGTGGGACAAGGCAAAGCAGTCCACGTTCTTTCTGAGAAGCTGGAGGACCTTCCGGCGCAGATCTCCAGAGCACTCTGAGCCTACGAACACGGTCCTTTCTGGGTACTACTCATCCAGGCGGACCTCATCGATTTCTGCCCGCTGGGGCTCGATGTACTCCTCCTGGATGTGTAGTTGCTGTAGTTGCTATGCTCTGGCGGCTGGTGGTCTGGTGGTCCTTTTGAGAGCTACTTTGTAGCAATCCTTGGCCTCCTCCCGGTCTCCCTGTATCTCCTGGACTCCCCCACGGTGTAGGGAATTTCAGGCACTGGTGATACGTTGACGGGATTGCTCGCATTTCGTGGATCCAGGGCCTGCCAAGAATAACATTGTAAGTAGATGGACCATCAATAACTAAGTACCTTACTTGTTTGTTCAGCCCTCCGGCGTAGGTGGGGATAGTGATTTCCCCCAGGGTATGCGCTGTTTCTCCGCTGAATCCGACCAGGGGAATAGCTTTCTTTGTCAGGTCCTTCTCGTCAAATCCCGTGCTCTTTAGTGCATCCAGCATCAGCAGGTTGACGGAGCTGCCTGTGTCTACCATGACTTTCCTGACCTCACAATTACCGATGTTCAATGTGATAATCAGGGCATCATGGTGCTGCTCTGGTACTGCTTGTGCATCTGTCTCATCAAATTTTACCGCTGGGAGGTCCTGCCTTGCTATTCTACATGATGATTCTAGCTTGTCTCCCTTAGCTGTGGTTACACGTCTTTTGGCTGCTGAGTAGGTGAGCCCACACAGCTCTAATCCTCCAGTGATGACATTTACAATTCTGTTGCAAGGAGGAGCTGGTGAAGGCTGCACCTGGCTGGCTGCGTTGACTCTGGTGGACTTCTCTGGGAGCAGATGATCCAGGTTGTCTCGGTCATACTGGAATCGGACCTCCTTCCTAAGGGTATAACATTCATTCGTGGTATGACCTATGTCATCATGAAATTCACATCTTTTTCTAGCATCACGGCGGTCATTGGGTCGCTCCTCTTTCTTCTTTGGCCACCTGACTCCCTTGAGATCTTTCAGGGCCTTCAACACGCCAGCCATCTCGGTGGTAAAACCATATTCACTGACCTTCGGAGGTGGGTCTGCATCGCTTTTACCACCAGTGCTCTCAGATACTTTTCTTACTGGCTTGCTGTAGGGCTTTGATCTTTCGCCCCTTTTCTCTACTGGTGCTTTCCTAGACACAGGTTCTGTGTCATAGGTGCTTCTTCTGGAGGCAGAGTCTTCTTCCAGCCTCATGGCTGCAACTGCCTGGGCCTGCAGGCCGAGCTGGGCTGGACTGCGGTGCTCTGAACACAGATGAGTCCAGATCCAGTATCTCTGGGCCGCTGCTCGGGGTGATAACACCTAGCTCCATCCTGGTGACGATCTCCTGGGGAATTGGTCAGTTCAGTCCTCCTCTCCCGAAGGGATTGAAGGTCTGTCCGGGCCCTGGGGCTGCAACATCCTGAACGGCTGCTCTGGGCGTGCGACTGCGGCGATATGCTCTCTCAGGTTCAGATTGTCCTTCTTCAGGCCCTCTATGGCTTCCTGCAGAGCACTCATTCCCTGGACCACCATCTGCATCGGATCTGGGACTGGAACCTGCGGCTGTGGGCCTACTCCAGGTATCTGGGCTTCTCCACTCCTGCTGGGGTTGCTTTCTCTGCTCTGCCTTGGGGAAGCGGACACAGGGGGTGATCTGGGAATCTGAGGAGGTTTGCTGGATAGGGCCACAATCCTGGAGGTTGTGGTCTGACTCACGACCGGGGGTGGTCCTGCGAGACCAACGAACACAGTCGGGTTGGTCCCACTGGACTGGGCTGGCATGCCCTGGGAACTGGAAGGGTTAGCCTTGGTCCCAGACATGTTTGTTGTGATGAAATAACAGTTTTAGATATTGGAATACGCATTATGCCCCACGGTGGGCGCCAAATTGTTTTGGTAAAATTTCTACCGGGTTAAGTTTTTGTGATGCAGGTCAAAGTGCCAACCAATATGAGTGTTAACGCAAAAACAAATGCAAGGACGAAAAAGACAAAGAACGACACAAGAGATTTTGGTGACGCGGAAAAAACCCAATGAGGGAAACAACCGCGGGGGGGAACGGAATCCCACCAATATTTTTACTATGATTGAGGATATTCACTGTTTGGGATGGAGTACAAGTGTTTGCGTAAGTAGTAAAGTTACAATGTATGCATGAATGATGAGTAATGCCCTAGTTTCTCTTTTTATAGCTCTGGACTCTTGGTCAACTGATTCTGCTCTGGTCCTGGGATTTAGGAGTGAATATAGGAGGATATTCCTTTAGGGTTTGACCCGTTCTTCTGCTCCAACGTCTTTCTTTTTGATTCATGTGATCTGCGTTGGTGATGGGCTTCTGGTATCTTTTCTCTCTTTTGGGCCCAGTATTAATAACGTAATTTTGGGCTAAACATATAAAATGCAACAAGTAATAATATCCAAATGCTTATGACATGCTCGAGCTCCATCTCATTCTCAATCTCATACCCTTGCACCAACCCATACCGAACCTCTCGGTAGAGTATGGTCGGCCGTCGCCGAACACCAGCATACAGCTGAGGTCACCAGGTCTAGTCCTGTAGAACTAGCCTGGGCCCAATAATATCTCATAATCTCAATTCCGTATCCAATGCATATGCCATGCTAGTGAATGCAATATGAAATGCTCAATCAATATATATAAGTCTCATATTAAATATACTTGCATCCACAACATACAATAAACACATCCATCCATAACACGTTATAGAGTATGGTACAGTGTATCCTACTTGGAATAGAAAATCTGGACAAACAATCACCGTCTAGTAATACTCCACCTCAAATTCCGTTCCTATAAAAATTTACTTAACATCAACTTCTATCCATTCAACAATCACTATTACTATATATATGATCATGGTTCCTAATTGATTTACTTATACACATTATAAATATACACAAATATACACATGCCCACAACACCCAATTATCATTGACCAAATGCAACTTACTATTACTATATATATGATCATGGTTCCTGCAGTGCTCAGTTTCCATGATAATTCCCCTTCAAAGAAGCATTTCCAGTTCCTTAATTGCTGGACTTCTCATCCCCATTTCCTTCCCTTAGTCAAGGAAGCCTGGAGCATCAGATGTAATGGCAACAAAATGTTCAGACTTATGACTAAATTGAAGGAAGTTAAGAAGCAACTTAAAAAATTGCATCAATCTCACTTCTCTAATATTGAGGAAAGGGTGAAAGAGAAAAGAACAGAACTCTCTCAGTGTTTCAGGGATCTTCAAGTAAATCCTTTATCTCAGGATCTCATAGCCAAGGAAGCTGAAATTGCTCAACAATTCAAAGAGCTTAAAGAAGCTGAAATACTCTGACTCAAAGGGCAAAGCTCCACCACTTGACCCACAGTGACACCAACTCTAGATACTTCTTTAATAAAATCAAAGAAAGACAACAAAAACAGCTCATTGGAGACATTACTGGCAGGGATGGTTCATCACACACTGGATTGCATGAGGTAGGGGAAGCTTTTGTTGACTACTACTCTCATCAATTTGGTACTGCTACCCCTGTACAGCAAGTTCCTGATGACATTATTGCCAATGGCCCCTCCATTGATACCACTGATCATGAAGCTTTGATTCACCCAGTAAGTAGAATTGAGATAAAAAATGCTGTCTTTGCTATTGATTCCAACAAAAGCCCTGGCATGGATGGGTTCTCAGCTGGTTTTTTTAAGGCAACATGGGACATTGTCAGTAATGACTTATGTGCAGCAATTGAGGAGTTTTTCAAATCTGGATTTCTCCCCAAGCAAGCTAATGTGACTTTGGTTACTCTTATTCCCAAAAAAGATACTCCTTAGTCTGTCAAAGACTTCAGGCCTATATCATGCTGCTCAGTCATCTATAAGACAATCACAAAAATCCTAACAAACAGATTGAAATCAGTACTGCCAAAACTGGTTGGATAGGAGCAGGCTGCTTTTGTACAGCACATGAGCCTATTTGAGAATGTCCTGCTTACTCAAGGGTTGCTTAAAAACTATACCAGGAAGAATCTGACTCCAAGATGTATGCTCAAAGTTGATATCAGTAAGGCATTCGATACCCTACAATGGCCTTTCCTAAGAGACATGCTCACCAAGCTAAATTTCCCTGAGCAATTTATTAAATGGACTATGAGTTGTGTTACAGGTTCTTGGTTCACCTTAAATGTTAATGGAGCTCATCATGGCTTCTTCAAAGGAAGAAGTGGAGTCAGGCAGGGAGACCCTTTGTCTCCATACCTCTTTGTCTTAAGCATGGAAGTACTTTAATTTCCAGAAGACTAAGAGGAATGTGCAAAGCTCCATCAGTCTCTCATCATCCTAAATGCAGTAGGCTGAACCTTACCCATCTCATCTTTGCAGATGACCTGATGATCTTTACTAGAGGAGACTTGCCATCAATCAAAGCAGCTGTTGACATCCTTCATGACTTCTACTAATGGTCAGGGTTGAAGCCAAATCTGGATAAGACTGAAGCCTATCTGGGTGGCCTGGACAGCATCACCAAACATAGCATCCTGCAGACCATTGGTATCAGTGCAGGTTCTTTCCCTTTCAGATACCTGGGGATTCCAATTAACCTGGCTTCACTCACTGTGGACATGTATAATCCTCTTATACTAAAGATCCATGGTATAATGAGTAAATTCAACACTGGCCACCTCTCTTATGCTGGAAGAGCTATCATTCTTAACACTGTCTTATTTGGACTTCAAAACTTCTAGAGTGCAAGTTTACTGCTGCCTAAAACCATTTGCAGGAAAATAGACCAATTGTGTAGAGATATCCTGTGGGGGACTAATAATGATAGTCATAGAATGATCTTCAAATCTTGGCATAGCATCTGCAAGCCATGGAATGAAGGGGGATTTCAACTTAAGGATTTCAGCACTTGGAATAAAGCTGCTCTCCTAAAATGGATATGGCAACTTGATACTAACACTGAAGCTATATGGATCCAATGGATGCATAAGTACTATCTCATGGAGCAAGACATCTGGCATTTACCTCTTAAAAGCCACTATCCTGCTTGTTTCAAGGACCTCCTTAAAGTCAGGAACGAGTTCATTGAGAAGCTGGGGGACATTCAGATAGTTAAAAGTTTACTGAACCAGTGTATAGTGAAAGGGAAATATTCAATTAAGGCTGCATATGAAAACATCAGAAGCACAGGCCCCAAGCTACCTGTTTTCAAAGCAGTTGCTCAGTATGCAGGGGTGCCCAAGCATCGTATCTGCCTTACCATGGCTATACAGCAGAAATTATCTACTATGGATAACATTCAATCTGGAGGAATTTGCCTGGTAAATCGCTGCTACTTATGCAAGAATGATATTGAGACAAACCATCATATGTTTTTCCAATGCAGTTTCTCAGCCTCATTACTGCAAAGTCTAAAGCAATGGATGGGACTTAGTCTTGCTAGCACTGATCTCATAGATATTCTTAATTACCTGGTTAATCACCAGGAGGAAGAGAAGACACTGGAAAAGTAAATGGATCAGTTGTGGCATTGGTGGCCTAGTTTATGCTCTTTGCCAGGAAAGGAACTTGAGGGCATTTGGTAATGGTGAGAGAAATCCAGCAACAATTTTCCAGGAATTACAACATATCACAAAAAAAAAATACTTGTCCATAAATCAAATGAAGAAGTACAGGCTGACATTCTGGCAATTCTGGGTATAACTGAATTATAGGATTGGTCTTTTCTTTTATTGATAATTGTATAGAGGATATTCTTTTGTAAGACAAACTCATGTAATCCTTTATTTTGGAATATATGAGAAATAATTTCTTGCAAAAAAAATAAAATAATAATAATAATAATTAATATTATTATTAGTCTTATGTGTCATTGACTTGGGCTAATTATTCACATGTGGAATTGACGTGGAATTATTTGTGGCGAGTGGCATTTACGTGGCTTTTTGAAAGCTGACGTGGATTTAACGCATGACCTTTAGGTGGCATTTTGTAGGTAGTCTTTTAATATAGTTTTATAGATTATTTGCCTTATTTCATGCGTGTGTTTTAAAAATAATCTTTCAAAGAATATTTTTTCAAAAGCCATTTTCCGCAAGTATTTATTCTGAGAATAATTTCTTGTACATATAGAAAGATTTGCTACACCTTATTCTATTGCCTAAAATATAAGTCATCATTGACTATATAATCTAGGCATTAGTATTTGGCAAAGATAACGAAACATAGAGAGAGAAAAAAGAGTGCTTTGAGTATTGATAATTCACACGCAAGTTGTTCAAAGCCTTTTGCAAAATTAGTTTTCTAAAGCTTATATTTTTTATTTTACAAAACTCTTTTAAAGCCGTGTTCTTGAGGCCGTCTTATTTCTTACAAGTCTTTATACTCGTAGGAATACTAATTTCTCTCCTTTATTCTGATTAATTCACACCCCGTACCCCAAAAAAATTCGTATACTTTAAAGAAAAAATTACAATTGATCAAAGAAATAGTACTGCACAATTCTTATTGTATTGGATAGCCAATCAGACTGTTTAATTAGCCTGAGTACTATTTCAAAATCACTCGTGGACATTTCTTTTATAATAAGTTTTTAAAAGGGTACTTAATTCACCCCCTCTCCCTCTTAAGTACCGGATCGAAAAACTCAACAATTGGTATCAGAGCCTCGTGCTCTTGGTTGCCTTGCAGCAAAGAGTTTGATCCTCCTTTGAGTTTATCTTTTAAGTATTTTCTTTAAAATGAATTCCAAAACTGTCAAGTGTCCTGTCTTTGATGGCACGGACTATGGCTGGTGGAAAAATCGTATGATGCATTTCATACAAGGAACAGACTACGAATGTTGGGTAATCATACAAAACGGTCCTCTTACTATCACTTACACCAATTCTAATGGTGTTGAAAGTGAAAAGGCACCAAATGACTACACATCGAGTGATTACGAAAAGGCGGAGAAAAATGCTAGAGCCATATCACTCTTGCAATCTGGTATCAGAGAATCTGAAACTAGTCGGAGAGATGGATGTAAAACGGCCAAACAAATTTGGGATAGCTTAGAATTGGCTCATGAAGGAACAGTGCAAGTAAAGAAACAACGTATTGACATTCTAATGCAACAATACGAGTCCTTTAAAATGCTACAAGATGCGTCAATTAAAAGCAGGTCTTCACGCTTTTCAAACATAACTAACGAACTTTATAATCTTGGTAGAACTTTTGAAACTGAGGACATTGTCCGAAAAATTCTAAGAAGTTTAACTAAGAAATGGCAAGCTAAAGTTACTGCCATCGAGGAGGCCAGAGATTTAACTACACTCTCCTATGAAGCATTTATGGTCTCTTATAGCACATGAGTTGGTTCTTAAAAACGATGCCGATGAGAAACCCAAAGCTAAGGGATTGGCGTTAAATGCCCTTTCAAGTGATAATGAAAGTGATCTTGAAGAGGGGGTTGCCTTACTTTCAAAACGTATTGCTAATATTATTAGAAAGCAAAATCATGGAAAGTTCAATAGTTATAAACAACGAAATTATGTTCCTTCTTCATCTTCATTGCGTTCCGTATCAAAAATGGGTTGTTTTAAATGTGGTGAACGAGATCACCAGATTCGAAACTGCCCTATGTGGGAAGAAAAAAAATCTAAAGAAATAAGTGAAATATCTAAGCAGGAGTACAAACGTGCTATGATGGCTGCAGTTTGGGGTGAGTCTTATTCAGAAGACGATGAACCCGCAAATGAGGAGAAAGATGAGAAGGTTTGCTTGAGATCAGTTTATAAACCAAAATCTCAGAGAAAAAGGAATGAAGACACACTCAGATGTCTTATGGCTCACTCAGATGCATCAGACGGTGAATCAGAAGATGAGGTAAATCTTTCAAAACTCAAAACTAAAATATGCGCCTTATCTAAAGAAAAGATCTTGAAATTATTAGAGGAGACATTAGATAACAGTTATGAACATAATAAACAAATGAGTGTCATGCAATCTGAAATAGAAAGCATAGCGGAGGAGGACATAGATCTAAAACGTGAGTTAAGGAAAGTCAGCAAACAAACAGTTAACCAGTCTGTTCAATCTGGGCTTACTGCAAAGAATGAGTCTCTTATTCATAAGATTAATGTTCTTACTAAAGAACTAAATGAATTAAAAGAATCACATGCTACTAAGTCGGTTAGATATTCTGATACAAGCTCAAGATTTGATAGACTTAATGTTGAATACGATGCTCTCCTATACAAAAATAAAAGATTGCTTGAGAAAGTGAAGAATTTGGAGACGGGCTTAAATAATGCTAGAAATGTTGCAGCTAAGTGGGAAGGAAGTAATACTGTGTTAAATTTTCTGGTAAATCAATCTAAGAACACAAAAAAACTTGGATTAGGCCATGAGTCATGTTCTGACACAAGGCAAGACGATCCTCAATATCGTACTGTCTGGGTGTAATACCCCATATGTTAGCCTCGGTGAACGGTGGTCAAACCATGTTTTATACACGTATTTCAAACGGAACGTTTATAAAGCATTTTACGTAAACTATTATTATTTTATAAATCGTATTTCTACGATTATTTCGTATTTCATAGTCATTTTATATTTGTTGATTATTTCATAAAATGACATTTCATTCGCATTTCTTTAATTTTCATAATATATTTTAATTAAATATATTTTCTAATTTATATTTATTTCTCATCTATACTTAAATTCTATTTTAATTAAGTCGTAATTGTATTTAAATCCTATTTGTTTTATATATTCTTATGTAATTGCTAGTATTTTAATATTTCTATAATTTATATTATATGGACTGAAATATTACCGTACTACTAATTTTATTTATTCTTGTAATTAATTTAATTAGTATAAATTAATTATATGTACTCGTTTATTTTTAAGTTAACGAGTTGAGAACGGAATATAGATGTCGGGTGTCTCGAGATGCGTGATGGGCCGAGTAAGTAAAGTGTTGGGCTCTGTTTTGGAGTTAAGAAACTGAGTAACCCCGCCTTACCCTAACTCACTTCGACATAACACAGCCTTCCTCCTACAATTCTCCTTCATCGACAACATCAACCAAAAATCCCTATTCACCACCAACCTTCCACGTTCACAAACACACGCGCACTCTCTTGGCTGTTCCCAGCGCCGCCACTATCGAGCTAATGATCCTCAACCTCGGTAAGTTTCTACCTTTACACCCTCGTTTATCATATTTTTTGGGTTGCCTTTGGGGTCTAGGTAATAGAGAGTCCATGGTGGACCGTGGTGGTGGTTATGGTGCTGGTAAGAACGAGTTTTGAATATTAGAATGTTTTATGTGGGAAGCAGAGACCAAAACTCAGGCCATGTTTGCACCCTTACCGCATTGATTAGGACCCAGGGTTGGTTGGTTTGGTTTCCGAGTAGGTGTGGACCACGATGGTGGTCTGATGGTGGTTAGGGGAGGCGTCTTGCGAGTGGGGGCAGTCATACAAGCAAAAACAGAGTAAACGAAAACAGGGGAACGCGGGAACGCGACATGTCGGGATAGTTTAGTTGTGGTGTCAGGGGTTCGTGAGAGGCGAACAAGGCCGAGTAAGAAAAACCTTGGAGGCACTCTAGGCCAGGGTGAGTGGGATGGGTGTCAAGCCGTGGCGATAGTAGATGATTAAGGAGTTACGGGTTGGTTTAAGAGACGGGTTCAACGTGGTTTGTCGTGGTTTGTCAGGGGTTCGTGATTCAGCATGTATGATGTGTTAGTATGATGTCGTGGTTTGTTTTACGTAGGTGCATGTTAGTATGATGGTCATTTAGTTAGTTTTTGGTTGGTTTTAGTTAATTGGCTCTAATTAACTTACATTTCAATAGTTTAACTTTGAACACATGTTACTTAGTTGTTTTGAATTAGTTTAATTAGCTTAATTAATTAAGTTGGTTTATTTATTTCATCTTGTGCCGATATTTTTTTTACCAATTGATTAAGTTAATTAAGCTAGTTGCGTATTATATGGTCTCGTTATACGTAATATTTTAATTAATTAATCAATTAATTTGATTAAGTGGACATATAATATTTGTTTACGTAGTTATAGTAGTTAGTAATTACGTATATTATATTGTTAGGTATAGAGGATGGGGTGAAGTGACTTACTAATTGGATATTAGCTGGTGATGGGATTATATTGCTATCCAGGTAGGATATACTTATACTATACTCTGTGATGTGTAACTAATGAAGGTTACAGCGGCTGATAAGACCTTAACTTGAAAGAAAAATGTTTACCAAGAGTTATATTTTTCAGTTCTACTTGCAGTCTGGAATTTGAGTAGAGTCTTCATGCTATTATTTTCTCTTCTTTTTTATGAATTATTTTCCCACAAATGCACACACTATTTGCTGATGCATATGTTTACCAGCCTATTTTAAAATAATGGGTAGTAACTATTTATAGATATAGGCCATGCAGCCGCTGAAATATCGTTGATATGCTGGTAATATTTTCACGTATTGGTTATTGTATTGAGTTACAGGCATTTTGTGATAGGGTGTTACGTAAGGGAATTTGTAACGTTTACTTACCACAAATGCTCAAGAAAGATACTTCATCTAATCATCTTGTTCAAAGCCATGAACAACCATGCTGTTGAATGTTAAACCCAGAAAAGGAGCGATAGAATGGGCATTACCTTACTTGAACTATTTGCACTGATGAATCGACCCTGGTATTCGTCCTGTGAGGAAAGAAGGGCATTCCATCAACCCCTGAGAGACAGACAGTGCCTTTCGTACCAATTCACTCAATTAAAGGGGTAACACCCTTATATTAAGGGGACTAGACGGCAGCATCACTCCCTCCCTTGTATATAATTTATTTGAGAGCAAGCACATACCAAGTGAGACTGCTTTTAATTTGCTCCTTTAGAGTTGGCTGTGAACCGCGGCTTTTTGGGGGGTTGGTGTACAAAGGCCACGTCACGGGCAAGTAAGCAACAAACATTGTTATAGGTTTTAGAGGCCAACAACACAAATGGTTTGTTATACTTTGTTATATAGTCTGTGCAGCTTCATACTCCACTTCAAATGTGTAGCAAACATAGTGTTGTATACTAATTATTCTATTCTATTTGTTGCTGAATTGAGTTTGGTAAGAAATTGTGTATTATTTGTCATATGATTCAATTGAGGCAAGTTTAGGTATACTGACTTGAAACGTAGGCCTTACACTTTTATGTGTTGCATGCTGTTTGTGTTTGTTTATGGTTATCGATCAGACTGTTTATGGTATCGCCATTCTAATAGGTTGCTAACTTGCTTAATTGTTATGTTATTTGTTATATTTAGGTTTTCTACTCATCATATGGAGAAGCGTCATACACGAATGGTGAGATAAATGAAGTGCGGGACAAGTGGGCTACGTACTTCACCAGCCGATGTGTTAACTAGATAGTCATTAACTCGTATGTATCGACTTTGATTTCTAGCTAAACGATTAGATCGAGGGGACATCATTCCCGACTTTTTCTTGTTTTTTTAATGTATGGTAGCGGTAGTTGTAGCGGTAGTTGTAGCGGTAGTTGTAATATATTTAATGAAGTCTATGTATTGGATGAAATTAGTTATGGTTATATGAAATGGCATTTGGGTTGATGACTTCGGAAATAAATTCTTTAGAAATTGTTATTATTGCAGGAATCAAATGAAATAATTTAATAATTATTTGGCCAAATAATTTTTAAATTATTTTTAAATCCACAAAATCTATTTGCGGCTCCATCAAAACAAAAACGCCTCAAATAGAAAAAGCATTTGTTGCGCTTATACCATTAAAACGCCTTAAATGAAGAACTCAATTTGTTGCGCATTAAAGAAAACGCCTCAAATGACAAAGGGTATGTATTTGCGGCGTTTCACTTAAAAAAACGCCTCAAATGACAGTGTTATTAGCGGCGTTTTATATAACAAACGCCTCAAATAGCGCTTTATTTGCGGCGTTTTTTACGCCGCAAATAGCCTTTCTTATTTGCGGGCCCTTTAATTGTTGCTGCACTATAAATGCCGCAAAAGCCCATTATTTTGACGCCGCAAATAGGTTTTTTTCTAGTAGTGAATGACTATTACATGCCGAATACTTGCAAAAGTTTGGATAAGTGAGGTAATGGGTAAGAAGAGGCAAAACAAATATGGAAAAGAGGACGTAAAGCGTCAAGCTAGCTACCTAGTCCAAACCAAAAGGAAAACCACTTTCTTATATCTCGAAGAAACATAATGCCATGATTGGGCATACCACTCACTCAAACCAAATACTTTGAATTGGAAACACAACAAGATAACTTATTAAGTATTCTCAAATTCCCAAAAGATATACTCCCTCCTACCCATAAATATTGTCCCATTGTTAGGAAAGTACCAAATTTATGAGATATTAGTTGTTTAATATTTTGGTTGGCTAGGGGTATGTAGATTGGAGAGAGAGAGAGTTATGTTATTGGGTAATGCGTGGGTGAGTGGGTAATAAATGGAATTTGGTAAGGGTAGAATGGTAAAAAAACAAGTAAAAAAAGTTACTAGATAGGGACAATGGGACACTTTGCTGAATAGATGGAAATGAACAATGGGACATAATTTGTGGGTAGGAGGGAGTACATAAAGCACGAGAATACAAAAATTCTTTTTTTTCTTTTTTCTTTTCTTTTTCGTATTTTTTTCTTTTCCTTTTTTTTCTTCTTTTTTTATTTTCGATTTTCAGCTATCTTTCAATAAATCCAATCCGATCCAAAAATTCCCACTTCTCCGATCATCAACTCCGTCATGAAAGCGAACCAAAACTAATGCAAAATCATATATACCACAAAAACCGACACTAAACTAGCTCGACGCAAGGTAAGCTTAGATTTGGGTGTAGTTTATGGGTCAACTGGCAGTTTTTAGCTAAATGTGGAGTTTAAAATGGGTAAAATGAGAAAGGGGAAAAATTGCAAGCATTCTCCAAACATGTGATACCAACCACAAAACTATGCGTGCATGCAATAAGAAATCAAGTGTCATATACATGCAATGCTATGAAATGCAGGGAGTAACTACTCTCAATGCTAGATGAACCGGTCATGGATGTCACCACTTATAAGCTCTAAACCTCAGATTTTTAAGTAGATTGCCAAAAAACAAGTCAAGTCTAATAGTCCAAGTAAAAAGTTCAAGACAAAATTCGAGGTATGCTTTACAAGATTTTGCTAAATGGTGGTGAAAAATACAAGGAATAGCAACAAAATGACTATAGAGCAAAATCATCATCAAAAAACTCCAATCTGACTCGACTAAATGCAGACATGAAATGAAACGTGATATATTTTTTTGATTTTTGGTTTTTTTTTTGAATGAAAAACATGAAAATAAAGACATGAAAAAGACGCAAATGCATGCAAAATGAAAATGCAGACGTAAAAGGATGCATTACCCTCCCCAAACCAAAACAGACAATGCCCTCATTGTCTTCTCAGCACAACAACAAGCAAGGGGAAAGGGATACACAACCTAATACATGTTACTAAGGGGAAAGATATACAAAACTAGGAAAAAACTAAATGCAGTAGAATGAAAAATGGGATACAGAATACTCACAATACGCGCGCTTCCCCAAACCAGAAGCTTTCAAGGGCTAGCTAATCATCTCCCGACTCAATGTTATGTGTTGCTTTGTAGGTTTTGGGCGAGAAAAGGGATGATGCGGAACAACGACCTCCCCAAACCGAACGGAAAATTGAGGTTCTGGCAGTTGTGGAGCAAAAATCCCTTCGGGCAGCTCGATCGAGTAAAAACTCAGTCGATCGAATGAGAAATCACTCGATCGAAATCTCGCACCTCGATCGAACAACTTACAGTAAAAGCCCCACTCGATCGAGTAAACTTCAGCAAGAGATCACTCGATCGAGGAACGCATTAGCTCGATCGAAGTAAAAGTCGCTCGATCGAACTCTTTGGCTCTTGTACGCACTTTGATCATCTTTCTTTTGCGTACGACCTTCCTCGCCTGCAAAAACCAACATAAAACACAACCCAAAAGCTACACAAACCACAGTATCACAGTCTAAAATTGTTCTGACTGACTAATTGTCTCTACGCTAATAACGATAGTCTAAGATAGTCTAACACGATAAAAAGAGTCTAAAAACGATGTCTATTACAAATTGCACGGGGTTGCAAGCCCGACCCATCAACGGAAAATGTTTAACAACCCGCAACAGGGCTTCTGACTGAATGCAATCACTTCAGCGGTTATCAGTTTCAACACTAGCCTCCAAAGCATGACAACAGAAAAACAGCATCGCATCACAGCGTCAATCACGCCGCAATCTACCCTCTTTCGCACTTCCTTCTTAAACGGGATGGAATCTCCAGCTCCTCCTCCCGGGTCTTCTAACTTGTCGAGATTTGTGTAGGAAGAAACAAAACGATATTCCTCTATCTTCGGGTTAAGCTTGAGGAAAGCTACAGACCCCTTCCTTAATGTCATCCAATGAATAGCCTATTGGTTTCCTGTTTTTCTTAAAAACAATCAACAAAGGAGTTAACTGTTTCACATCCAGCTTAGGGCTAACACGATAGGAAGTTGCTCATTACTATCAAGAAAAGCATATTGAAAATGAGAAGAAAGGGGCTTACGCTCGGGAATCTTTACCTCGACAGAACACAAGGTGTTTACCAAATGTTGTACCTTTCTCCCTTCAGCATTGGTCAATTGACGCTCATCCAAAGCAGCTTCAAGCAAATCCAACACCATCTTATAGCTACTTGGAACATCAGCAAACTCGTCTAACAATGTCAAAGCCTCCAACGAATCTTTCACCAAAGGACATTTATCTGTGCATGGTACCCCCACAGTAGAGGGAGGTATTTCTTTAATCAACTCTTCAGAAAGTTCAGCCGCACCCTGCTCTTCACTCGATCGAGTAGGTAATTCAGTCGATCGAGTGATTTCTTCGTCAGGCTTGCTCGATCGAACAGAAATTTCACTAGATCGAGTGATGTCTTCCTTATAGTTACTCGATCGAATAGGAGAGTTGCTCGATCGAGCATTTGGCTTGTCAGCGTTGGTCAACCGATATGATTCAGGTCTATGCTCGTCATCAAAATCGTTCAAAGCATCCTCGATCTCGGAACCCGTACTTACTGGAGTAAAATTGGGTCTGTCGTGAACTTGGTATAACTCACTCACATTCCCAAAATCAGCCATAACAAGTGATACGTGTCTATTTTATGATGTTTTACATCTATTTTCACACGTATTTGGTCGCTCATTTACTATATTTTAGCCTCTATTTCCCACAAATTGTGTACTTTCGTATTTTTATGCACTTTTGCAGATTTATGCGGAAAAGAGACGATTTAGCACCAAATTCGTATCCTCAAGTCTTTTGCTTAATTAAGGAATAAAAGGAAAGCCAACTGGAGTCAAAATCAAAGTGCCAAAGGTCAAAACAGAAGAAATCCGAAGACTTCCGTGCAGAAGCGGTCGACCGACCAACTAAACGGGTCGGCCGACCAGACCCAATTTTCATGAGGCCCAAATTTCAAGAAAACCGCAAATAAAGAGAAGCCCAGCAGAAAGTGGTCGACCGACCAGTTATACGGGTCGGCCGACCAGAGTGAAGCCCGTACGATTCGTTTTCGGAAATAAAGTAGAATTAGAATCTTAGGAAACTCTTAGTTTTTCTACCCTATATAAACTAATCTTGTGATTAGGGTTTTACATCTTTTATCTATCGAATACACCATCTTTCTACTATCAAAAATCTCATCATATATTTTTAGTTTAGAAATCTTTCAATAGTTCTCAAGTATTCAATAAAGTTGATTCCGTTCTTCCTTAACTCCAATTGTGGTAATTCTTCTTTAATCTAATTTCATTATTGTTCTTATTTGCTTTTATTACAATTGTTAAGTTAGAATCCCAAAGCTTTATTGAATCTTGCATGTTTAGATTAATTACTATGTTCTCCATGTTTATTCCCAATTTTGTTATCGTCTTAACAGTTATGAGTAGCTAATTTTCATATGTTAGGATGTAGGGAATAATATGCATAGGTAAATAAAATCCGAAAAACCCGACCTGTAGCAGGACCACGGTCGGCCGACTGGAATAACTGGTCGGTCGACCGAGGCCGTGGTCGGCCGACTGGAGTAGCCGGTCGGTCGACCACTCGCGTCTGTTTTTTCTTATTTCGTCTTTTCTTATAAATTATAATATCCTGCAATGAGACCAATAGGAGACTTGTAGGATATTAGTAATGACCTACCCAAGATTGAAAGATACGGGAAGGGCATTGGTTTATACTTTAAGACGGATAGGTTACTCAAGGCTGAAAGGTATGTAACCTGGAATTTAGGAATCACCCTTATTGTTGACACCCAATAATTGTGAGACCTAGGAACTAATAGCATAGGCCGAAAGGAGCTATTAGGTAGCATAGACCTAAAAAGTTATGTTACACCCCCTTACGCGACTGCAATACATGTTGACCTTAGGATTTATTTTACCTTAGCTATTTATTACCCAAACATCCTAGCATCCTCTTTTATTATATTTTATTCTCATCTTTTAATTCTTGTTTTATTTTAATCTTTGCTTTAGATATAGTAATCAACCAATCAACCCCAAATTTGTTACCTTTAAACATTAACATTAAGACAATAAACATTCCCCACCTCCTTGTGGTTCGACCCTGACTTTCACTATCTATTGTTAAGGTTAGGAATTATAAATTTTATCTTTGGTACCCTCAACGACGGGCATCAAATATTGGCGCCGTTGCCGGGGAGGTGACGCCAGTGTTTATTGTTTTTTGTTTTTGTTTCTCTTTGTTTAAGGAACTTTTTGTTCCTTAAACCTTCTCACCTTTTTCTTGTAGTTTCCTCTTATGCGCAGGTCAGTTCAAGGAGAACTCCTACCACTTGATCTCGAAATTGAGAGGACTCTCAGGGAAAGAAGAAAGCAACTTCTAACAAATCAAGAGGGAGGGTCACCATCCTCTTTATTTCAAGAAGACCTTTTCGAGTTACCACCATCTTCACCAAAAACACCACCTTCACAACCAAATTCACCCATCAATCCACTTTCACCAAAAACACCACCTTTTACCCACTTTCCAGTTTTTCCTAAAGAAGAAGATAACATGACAGAAGAAGCAACTATTGCCAGTCACTCTATGCCTCAGGCAAAGGACCTATACAAAGGGTTCACTTTACCTGCAGGTACTGGGAAGCCATTCGAGGCCAAGCCTGCCTATATTACTATGGTTGAAAGAAACCAATTTGGAGGCTCGGCCAATGAGGATGCAGCTAAGCATATTGAAATCTTCACAGATTACATATGCTCTATAGCACCCCCAGAAGGAGTGACGCAGGATCAGATTAAACAAACCATGTTTATCTTCTCCCTTAGGGACTCTGCGAGAGAATGGTACAGAGACCTTGACCGCACTGCTGCGGGAGTTACAGATTGGAACACCTTAGCCCTAGCTTTCTACAGGAAATACTATTCTGCATCAAAGACTAATGCCTTAAGAGCGCAGATTACTAATTTCAAGCAAGGACCCAATGAAGATTTCAGCGAGGCGTGGGACAGGTTCAAGAGACTTGTTCGATCCATACCACATCACGGATTCGAACAATGGTTTCTTTGCAACCAGTTCTACAATGGCCTCTATGATGACAACAGGGCCTACTTAGATGCTGCAGCTAATGGAAGATTCCAGGATAATTCAGGAGAGACTAAAGGTCTCAAGTTAATAGAAGATGTTGCTGTGCACCGCGCTGAGCATGGTACTTCCAGAGGAAATCAGAGAAAATCAGAATACAACCTGGCAGCAATTGAGGCCTTAACGGCCAAGCTAGAAAAATTTGAGGCTGCAGGAAAGCTCGATCTAGGGAGTGGAAGCAAGGGAGGAATTTACCAGGTGAACGCCGTTCAGGACGGACCCTTTGCTTGTGAGAGGTGCGGTGGAGAAGGGCATGTGTCAAAGTTCTGCACTTCATCTAATGAAACATGTGCCGCTTTTCAGCATTATCGTGGGAACAATTTCTATGATCCAAATAATAACAATGTCCATCCCAACTTAAGGTGGACAAGCCAGAATGGTCAAAACCCACAGCACATGCAACCTCAGCAAAATTCCACATATGTACCCCCACATAAACAGAATTTCCAAAGACCCCCTTTCAACCCTCAACCACCTTCTAATCCACCACCCAACACAGATGCTCTTATCCAAAATCTTATTGGGTTGGTTCAGAAGGAGTCACAGGCTAGAGAGGCAGGAATGAAGATGTTGGAGTCCCAGATTGCCCAGATCGCAAGCAAGAATGATACTCGAGCTCCGGGTCAACTTCCGACCAAACCGGACCAGAAGAAGGAGACTCTAAACGTCGTAACCCTACGGAGTGGTACTAAAGTGGGGGCTGAGAAAGAAAAAACAGCGAGTAGCAGCGAAGTCGGTCGACCGACTGAAAATTCTGGTCGACCGACCACAGAGCAGGATCCGAAAATTTCGCCTGAACAGGAGACTGGTCGACCGACCGAGGATACTGGTCGACCGACCACAGAAGCAGAGCCCGACGTTCCCTTTCGTCCAGAATTGCCAAATAACTTAAGGGATTTTCTTTTCAGGGGTGACAAGACCCCTAGGTTTTTAAAAAGGGCTGCTAATACGGAATCCTCAGCTGCTCCTTTTCCAGAGAGACTCGTGCCTTCGAAGGATCAGGTATCTTTTGACAAATTCAAAGATGTAATTCGTTCATTAAATGTTCAAGTTCCATTTTTAGAATTAGTTCAACAAGTTCCTTCTTATCTTAAATTCATGAGACAGCTTTTGTCAAGAAAGAGGTCTCTAGAAAAGGTTGAGTCTGTGGCTCTCACTGAAGAGTCATCTAGCTTTTTAACACATGTCATTGCCCCCCATAAATTAGAAGACCCTGGAAGTTTTTCTGTCCCCTGTAATATAGGAACCTTCCCAGTTAAAAAGGCTTTATGCGACCTAGGTGCTAGTATAAGTGTCATGCCCCTAAGCGTTGCCTTAAAACTAGGAATGACCGAATTTGCAGTGACTAGTATGACAGTCCAGATGGCTGATTGCACATCTATGGAACCTATAGGGGTGTTAGAAAACATCCCTGTGCGTATTGACAGGTTTTTCTTCCCAGTAGACTTTGTTGTTTTGGACATCCCAGAGGATGCCCATATACCCATCATTCTAGGAAGACCCTTTCTTCACACTGCAGGTGCCATTATAGATGTAGGCACTGGAACTCTAACCTTCAAAGTAGGCAAACATTCTATTATCTATGGCCTATCCTATAGGAAGAAGGATGCTATGACCCCCATTACATGTAATGCTATAACTTCTGAGAAGAAGTATGAGGTCATCACTACTTCTCCACCTTTATTACCTGTTCCTGTATCTGTTTTTACACCTCCGCCCCAGATTGGGAGCAATAGGGAGGACACTTCTATCGTGACTATTGCAGGGACTGGTTTGGGGAAACCCAAGGAGAAGGAAGTTATCATCCAGAGAGGAGGAATGGGATGCCTGAGCTATGGAGAGGATGAGGATCCAGACGTCGTGGATCGAGAAGAGAAAAAGAAGAGGAGGCAGGCTCAAGAAGAGAGACCGTCGCATATGCTTTGCGACGGAGGAAAGAAGATGTGTTTTGCTACTGAAGCAAAAACAGTGGAGACTACGGCGTGCCGTCAGAAGCCGTGGTCGGATATCCTCCGCATCTTCAGCGGATAGTTGTTTTTAAATTGCAGTTTTAAGACAATTTATTTTATGTTGTGTGAAACTTTTTAGTTCGGTTTGCTAGTAGTTAAGACTTTTAGAATCGTTCCGGGCATTTCGTGCATTGTTGGGTGCGCATATTTTCTTGCTTTTTCAGGATTTCCGAGAAAAAACGAAGACCTCCAGGACTCAGCTGGTCGACCGACCAGAAACATCAGTCGGTCGACCAGACGCGCTGTATCGCCGATTTTTTCGCTGTTCACAGGAGGTCGATCGACCAGAAACACCGGTCGGTCGACCTACTGTCCGTCGCAGTCTTTCGTTTCTCTTCCTCGGGAATCGTGCAACCGTCTTGGGTACTTGAGTGGCACTGCTGGCCACCAAAACCTCCCAGCTTACGCTGGTTTGGGGAGGTTTTTTCTCATACATCTTTTACCCCAGTGAGTTCTTTCCAGTTTTTCCTTTATTTTATTTTACTTGCATTTATCTTTTAATTTTCTGAAACCTTTACTTAGGCTAATGCACAATGGGGACATTGTGCGGGTTGGTTTGGGGAATGGTTTCGTGTTACATGCATTGCATTTTGTCACACGTTTATTGCATTTCTGTCTTGCATCGTTCTTTTCTTTATTTTCCTTATATATACAAAAATCCAAAAAAATTAAAAATTTCAAAAAATCCAAAAAATGCACGTTTATTTTAGCATATAGGTCGAGTCGGAACGAAAGTATTTCAAGGATGATTTAGCTATCTTATATGTTTATGCCTTTACCTTGCTTTGTCAACTTGTTTTAGTATGAGAGTCTTTTGCATATCTACGAGTTTTTGTCAACTTGCATATCTTGAGACTTGACTTATACCTTGGCGACCTACTTATACATTCTAAGTTTTAGAGCCTTATTCCTGGTTTCATTCTTAAACCAGTTGTCTAGGATGTGAGTAGTACTCCCCTTGGAACATGTTACATCAATATGCATAAACATGAACTTGAATTGCTGTATACTTGTTTTACTTTCTCGTTTTGTGAGTCTTGATACGTGCATTTGGGATCCCTTTTCTCTTATTTACCCATAAGCTTCACATAGCCAAAATTGCCTTTTTATTCCCCTAAAACTACATCCCATACTTAGCCTACCCTTCCAAGCTAGTATTTGTGGTCATTGGATTATTTTTTGAGGCATCTTGGTTTGTATGCTATCATGAGCAAAAAGAGAAAAGAAAGAAAGAAAGCAAGAAAAGAAAAAAAGAACAGAAAAATTCAGAAAAGAAAGAAAAAAGAAAGAAAAAAAATTTTCGGGAATTACAGAACCAGTCGACCGACCACCATCACAGGTCGGCCGACCAACTGGCAGGATCAGATTCAAAAAAATTCGTTCCAAAAATCCCTTTCTTTTATATGTTATCACTCCCGTGCTTCATTCAAAATATTTGGGAGTCCTTTCTTATATAATGTGAGAGTTGTGCTACAAAAGAGCACTTTCTTAATATCAAAAGTCGTGAAGTATGTTGTTGGGAATCGGTTTTACTAGCTTGGCTACTAACCCCACATATCCAAAAACATCTTAACCACTTTTACCTTTTACCTCACATATCTTTCATTACCTCAATTGCATGTATCTAGGCCATTTAATGAGATTGTTATACAAGGTTGTAGAATTCTTGTTCATGTTAGATTGCAGGCATGTTTTTCATGGGTCGCAGTTAGGTGAGTATCATGACAAATATACTTCTTTCTATCTTTTACATATACTCACCCTTTGCTTCATGAGTGTCTCGAGCGTACCGCGAGAGTCCATGGTATAAGTCTCTATAGTCTTTATGTTTTCAAGTTTGACAACACCATAACTCGTTTGCATGATTTTAAATACTTTCTCATTTTGTACTTGGTATTGGTTCAGGCTTACATGTAAATTTCGCTCTGAGATTGAAATCGTTCCATTAGTTAAGATCGAGTCTATTTCTTGCTTGAGGACAAGCAAGGGTTTGGTTTGGGGAATTTGATACGTGTCTATTTTATGATGTTTTACATCTATTTTCACACGTATTTGGTCGCTCATTTACTATATTTTAGCCTCTATTTCCCACAAATTGTGTACTTTCGTATTTTTATGCACTTTTGCAGATTTATGCGGAAAAGAGACGATTTAGCACCAAATTCGTATCCTCAAGTCTTTTGCTTAATTAAGGAATAAAAGGAAAGCCAACTGGAGTCAAAATCAAAGTGCCAAAGGTCAAAACAGAAGAAATCCGAAGACTTCCGTGCAGAAGCGGTCGACCGACCAACTAAACGGGTCGGCCGACCAGACCCAATTTTCATGAGGCCCAAATTTCAAGAAAACCGCAAATAAAGAGAAGCCCAGCAGAAAGTGGTCGACCGACCAGTTATACGGGTCGGCCGACCAGAGTGAAGCCCGTACGATTCGTTTTCGGAAATAAAGTAGAATTAGAATCTTAGGAAACTCTTAGTTTTTCTACCCTATATAAACTAATCTTGTGATTAGGGTTTTACATCTTTTATCTATCGAATACACCATCTTTCTACTATCAAAAATCTCATCATATATTTTTAGTTTAGAAATCTTTCAATAGTTCTCAAGTATTCAATAAAGTTGATTCCGTTCTTCCTTAACTCCAATTGTGGTAATTCTTCTTTAATCTAGTTTCATTATTGTTCTTATTTGCTTTTATTACAATTGTTAAGTTAGAATCCCAAAGCTTTATTGAATCTTGCATGTTTAGATTAATTACTATGTTCTCCATGTTTATTCCCAATAACAAGTTCCTCGTTTGTCACTGTAGACCGTTGCTCACCTCTTAAACAACTGTATTCAGCTACATGAGCGGCGATAGTCTCAATCAACCGCCAACCTTATCATCTTCGGTGTTATTTAGGAATCGCCGTTGCGCGGCGGAATCCAAAATAACTCTCGCCTCATATGATAACCCGTTGTAAAATTGAGAACACAAGAACCACTCTTCGAAACCGTGGTGAGGAACTTAACATACCAACTTTTTGAATCTGGCCCAAGCAGTTATCAAATTCTCTGTGACGGATTGAGTAAATTTTATAATCTGGTCACGCAAGGAATTAGTTCGTTGGCGAGGGAAATACCGTCTGTAAAAAGCCAAAGCTAGAGAATTCCAATCCGACACTCCAACGACCCCCATATCCTTATACCAGTCCCTAGCATCCTCCGTCAATGAAAAACAAAAAAAGAAATTTCTTCACCATGTCATGTGCGTGTCACACCAGATGCTAAAGGGATGGTTGAACAAACATCTACAAATAGCTCCATATGCCTAGCTGGGTCCTCATCTACCAATCCTTTAACTTGGTTCTGCTCCACCCATTAAATAAAGGAGGGATGGATCATAAAAATTCTCTTGTCAGCAACAGGGAGTAATGATACCTTGGGTAGGGTCTCGACATTGGGCTCAGAATGACTAGCAATGCTAGGCATCTCGAAAAGAAATGAACCTGCAAACACTAAAATCTAGCAAAAAGAGTGAGAACAGCCTCAGGGAGTAAACTTCCGGAGACAAAAACAAACTCAAGAAGCTAATAAAATTACACCGTCTCCCCGGCAACGGCGCCAAAATTTGACACAGCTGTCGCAACCCTATCAAAAATAAACCAACTGGTTCCAGCTAAATGTAGTAGAGGCAGTCGGGTATCGTATCCACAGGGAGAAGAGAATCCTATAAGCTAGGTAAGTCTGTCAAGTAACCAAAAAGGGGGTTTGTTTGTTTGGTTTTTGTAAACTAATAAGAGGATTAAAAGAGAGTAAAAAGGCGAGAGAAAAATATAGGTCTAGCAGGAAAAGGGAATATGTCATGAATCGGGTCACCGCGGTAGTCCATGTCATGCGAAATTACTAGGTCAGTCAAATCATTGATAAGGTGGGTAGTGATTATCCCCTTTCGGTCTCAAATCGCCCTAGACTCCCCAACCAATCTTTCGATCCAGGAAGGTTATATCGATTGTCCTAAGCCAGCCTACTCTACCAATCTTTCGATCCAGGCGGAGTTTTACTAAATAAACCGGTCTCATGCATGCATTCAATTAACAGGTTTTATGATTAAATTGCTTATAAACAAACCTCATCGCAGAAAAGACTAACATGTGAATCCTACAATATTATTACCGCGATTTCCCTCATCCTAACATACTAAGAAATTAGCTAAGCATGGCTTTGGGGACTATACTAACCATTGTGACGGATGTCTAAAAAGACATGATATAAACTAATTAAGAGTGGCAAAGAATAAGAGAAACAAGAAATAAAACAAAACAAATTAAATTAAAAGGGAAGAAAGATTACAGATTAAACCGGAATCCGAGGCAAGAAAGAAAGAACAAAGCTAAATCTAAAAGTTTGTGGAACTGTATAAGGGAAAGAAGAATAGCAAAGTGATATGTAGTGTCAGAGATGTGTTGAGGAGTAGTCCCTTTTATAAGAGAAAACAAAAACTCCTCAAATCAGACCTAAAGTCCAACGACAAACCGAGGCCCATTAGTGGATTACTCGATCGAGCTCCAATTTCACTCGATCGAGTAAAAATCTCCAAAATCCTTTCGATCGAGTACATCAAGGACTCGATCGATGTCTTTCTCACTAGCAATTGTTCGATCGAGTAAAGAGGCCCTCGATCGAGCATTATTCTTCTGAAGACTCTTCAATCGAGTACTTCTCAGCATCTGTTTCCTACACTGCGCACTGAATTCAAACGGTTGCCATTTATTCGTTACTTGAGAAAATCAAGTGTTTTTGGTGGCGTTGGCAAGCTAAGAGGACAAGCTTTCATCTCCAATTGGAATCACCTGATTATCTGTTGTAGAACGCGAGATATTGCTTGTTTAGCTTCCTTTCTCCATTGTGCGTACCTCAAGTAGCTTTTCACTTGGACGATTGACGCTTTCCAATGCTTGTAAGGCCTATTCCAACTTCCATCTTCTAAAAGAGTGTACTTGCGACAACTTTGGCTCGGTTTTCATCACTTTCGCGCTTATTCCTACAAAATAACAAGAAAAGCACAAAGTAGCGTGTTCGGGGCATAAAGTGATATAAAATCACCTATAAAACATAGAAATGCGTGCCAAAAAGGTACTGAAAAGTATATATAATATGCACGCATCAAAGGCCGAGGGTTAATGGAAGCCACAAGCTTATCAAGCCGTAGCTGATGAACTTAGGGCCACTTTGGGAACCTGCGTCACCAGGGATAATGTGAAGAATCGTATAAAGTCTTGGAAGAAATATTATGCTAACATTACTGATATTCGTACATTCTCAAAGTTCAAATGGGATGAGGAGAGGAAAATGATAGCCATAGGAGGAGGAGATTTGGACCAATGGTATTCATTTGTTCAGGTAATACTTTAATTACTGATATTTGTACATTCTCAAAGTTACATTGCTGTTTTTTGATACCCGACGTTGGGGGTTTCAAAGATAAGATTTATAAACCAAACTAAAACTATAGATAGCAATAGTAAGGGTCGAACCACAAAGAGACAAGGCTAATTATGTGCAAATTTAAAGTCTATTGAGGTAACAAAAAAGGGGGTTTTGAATGTTGGGTTGAAACTAACAACTAAGATGACAAAGTAAGAAAAGGTCTAAAACAAGGGTAAAAAGATGATTGGGAACTTCGGTTCACCATGGCTAAGGTAAGTCAAAATTGGGTAAACAACTCATAAACACAATCTCAAGGGACAAAGAATAAACCTTTAGGTCAATATTCTACCCAATCCTTACGGTCTTAGGGTTCCTAGGAAAGCACTAAACTTTCGTTCACAGGGCAATTCCAGATTTGTTGCTAAACTAATTCTACCAATCTTTCAATCTAGGAGAATTAGTTCGCCAACAAGTATAGAAATCGGTACAAAAAATCATAAAACCAAGTAAAACCTAATTTTCGCCATGGTTCCCCTAATTCCCAATCATAGGAATTAGCTGCTCATAATCATAAGACTAAAACTAACAAATCTAAAGAACATCATGCGAGACAACATAATTGAGCAATAACAATTCAAGAGAACAATATGTAAATTCAAACAACAATAATAACAAAGAAAAGAGAGTGAAACAATGAAAAGGATTGATTGCATTAAAACTTACAACGAAACGGAAAAGTATGAACGAATCTGAAAATTGGAGTTTTTCTCTCCTTAGGTCTAAAGTGTTTTCTGCTAATGAGGCTTAACCTAATTCTAATCACCCATGTTTACTTAATAGTCTTCTCAAATTACAAGATTAGGGAAACAAACCGAAACAAAGAAACAAAACAGCGCAGTCCGTGAACCGGTCGACCGACCGGGCATAGAGGTCGGTCGACCACTTATGCTATAAGTTGATCTTTCTGTAACTGCACCTTGGTCGGTCGACCATATAGACAGGTCGGTCGACCGCTTACTGCACGTCTCAGCCTCTGATCAGTTTGCACGCATCCCCAAGGTCACGAGTTCGGACTCTTGTCTTGTGTATTCCCTTAAGACGGCTTCCAGAGGACGGTTAAAGCTTGATTTTGCTCACTTCCGCTTGTTCCTACATTTAAAAGATAGAAATGCCAAAGTAAACCATTTCGGGAGGAAAAGTAGCTAAAGGCTACTAACATGCATAGAAATACGTGCCAAAACTATAAATAAAATGTATAGTAAATGCACGTATCATTTTTACTGATGAATTCTTACTAGTTGTGTATATGAGTATATGAGTATATGAATATGATAGATCTTTTGAGTATATGCGTATATGAGTAATTGGGTGGAGTTCCTGAATGTTTGCTTCTTCCGATTTAACTTATGTTTAACATGTATACATTTAAGAAGTCTTATGGTAGATTACATTGTTACCATATGGGCTCGATCATGAAACTCGATTACATTGTTAATGGCGAAAATGTGAAAAAGGCAGTGTCAGTAGCAATTAGTTGCGAGTTACTCCCTCCATTCTTTTTATATCACCCCATTTCTTTATACACGTTTGTCAATACTCATTTTGTTTCGATTATATTTTTAGCTACATACTACTAAAAATTATAAAATTTTGATATTCTTAATCCTCTTATCAAGACAAATTAAAAAAGATCTCACATGAATATATTTCCGTGAACGGATTGAGAGAAAACTGACGTTGAATACTCGATTGTGAATAGTGTCGAAAAGGGAAATGGGGTGATATAAAAAGAATGGAGGGAGTACTATTTATGAATTGTTGCGACTTGCCTGATTCAATTGGAGAGTTGGTTGTTTCTGCTGTATTGGTTCTTCAGGCCAAGAGAATTTTTGAGTTGGTTGCACGCTTCATGCAGGCAAGAACGCAGAAGGATAATTGTTAAACACAAAATGGTAACAACCCATCCTTCTCATTATACTTCCCGTTCTTTTATAGTGTAGTTACAGTAGGCAGTAGTGTTGTAAACAAAAAGTAACTGAAGGGAAAGGGAAACGAACAGAAGGGACAAGCAAACTGATTACATGACTCTTTAACTTGATAAGACTTAATTACACTTAACTACACGACTCTTCGATACGCTATTACCCCCCTTCAAGTTGGAGCATACGGATTGAATGTACCCAACTTGCGGACCAATGTCGTAAACTGTGAGATACCGAGAGCTTTTGTAAGAACATCTGCTAATTGTGTCGTGGTAGACACATGAGAAGGAACAATGAGACCGTCACGAATCGCATCTCGTACAAAGTGACAGTCAATCTCTATGTGCTTTGTCCGTTCGTGAAACACCGGGTTCTGAGCTATGTGCAAGGCCGATTTACTGTCGCTATAAATGTCTACTGGTTGAGGGTGTACTACACCCAAATCTTCCAACAAGCCCTTAAGCCACTTAATCTCACCAGTTATGGCACGAAGAGCACGATACTCCGCCTCAGCCGAGGATAATGATACAGTAGGTTGCTTCTTGGTCTTCCAAGACACGGGGGAAGACCCGAAAAAAACGAGCCAACCGGACAAGGAACGTCTCGACTCAGGGCATTTGGCCCAATCCGCATCACACCATCCAGATAGTTTCAAGCTGGACTTAGAGGACAAGAGAATCCCTTGGCCCGGGGTACCCTTCAAGTACCGAACCGTACGCAACGCAGCATTCCAATGGTCTTCTCGTGGGGCACTCATAAATTGAGACAAAATATGAACCGTATATGAGAGATCGGGTCGAGTCACGGCAAGATAAACCAGTCGACCAACAAGACGCCTATATGAATCCGGATTAGTAAGAAGTTTGCTCTTGCTACACCCGAGTTGATGATGTTGTTCAAGAGGAGTTGCCGCGGGTTTACATCCGAGAAGGCCGACTTCACTCAGAATATCAAGGGTATATTTTCGTTGGCACAAGAAAATGCCATCAGAATTACGGGCCACTTCAAGACCGAGAAAATATTTCAGGTCACCTAGGTCTTTCATGTGAAAGCATTTACTCAAATATTCTTTGAAGGCAACTAGGGAAGGTAAGTCGTTGCCTGAAACGATCAAATCGTCTACATAGACGAGAACGTTCAACCGAACCGAGCCCTTCACATAGGTAAACAACGAGTAATCATAATAGCTTTGTAAAAATCCATACCGTTGTAGAGCGGATCCAAGTTTGGCAAACCAGCACCGTGGCGCTTGCTTGAGACCATACAGCGACTTCTTTAGGCGACACACAAGTCCCTGGCCGGGTGCTTGAAACCCGGGAGGCAGACGCATATATACTTCCTCCTTTAAATCACCATGGAGAAACGCATTATGTACATCCATCTGGTGTAAGTGCCAGTTCTTTGCGGAAGCAACAGATAGGAAAGTACGGACTGTCGTCATTTTAGCAACGGGGGCAAAGGTTTCGGCATAGTCCACCCCTTCGGTTTGGTGATTACCAAAGACCACCAAACGAGCCTTAAAGCGTTCAATTGTCGAGTCGGACTTGTATTTTATTTTGTATAGCCATTTGCTACCGAGAGCTTTCTTACCCGGTGGCAGGGGTTCTAAAACCCATGTCTTATTAGCAATTAGTGCTTGTATTTCATCCTCCATAGCTTTCCGCCAAGAACTACTTTGCACAGCGGCCTTGTAATTTCGTGGTTCCGTGTGAGCTGTGAGAGCTGCCAAGAAGGAGCGGTGCGGAGGAGAAAACTTACGACAAGTTAAATAATGAGCAAGGGGATAAGAAGTACCTGAGGAGGTGGGTGGTATGTGAAGATGAGAGGCGTTAGATGGACTATCTTCATCATCATCGTCACTCGAAAAATCGAGAATATAATCCCGCAAATTTGTGGAAGGAACACGGGTACGTTTCCCACGACCCATTACATTAGGCGGGTTGGAGCTCTCTATGTTAGAGTTGCGAGTGGGCTGCACGGTTTCGGGAGCATCCGGAATATGATGATCCGTAGATGTACTGGCATCAGGCTCTTCGACAATATCATTGTGGTCAACCATATCCCAATCAATAATAAGATCATTGGGCCCAATATTGGTATTTGAATCGTGGGCCCCTGGTAAAACAAAGTTGGGCTCAGCTGTAAGAGAGGGCTCGGTTGTAATAAATGGGAATTGGGCCTCATAGAATTTTACATCCCGTGACACAAAAAAATCTCCCCGTTCAAGGTCGTATAAGTACCACCCTTTTTGTCCGGACGGATATCCCATAAAGACACATTTTCGACTACGGCTTGCAAACTTATCCCCCTTGGTTCGTTGGTTGTGAGCAAAGCACAATGAACCAAAGACACGTAAGGCTTGGAAATTCGGGCTTTTCTTATATATTAATTCATAAGGAGTCACACCATTGAGAAGTCGAGATGGGGTACGGTTAATGACATAGGCAGCAGCTAGGGCACATTCTCCCCAAAATTTGATGGGTAGGCCACTTTGGAATCGTAAAGCTCGTGCGACGTTTAAAATATGTTGATGTTTCCTCTCTACCCTCCCATTTTGTTGAGGAGTACCGACACAAGACGACTGGAAGAGGATGCCATGTTTGGCAAAAACGGGTTTTAAAACATGAAATTCAGTACCGTTATCACTCCTCACAATTTTTATCTCGGCGGAAAATTGTCTTTTAATCATTGCAATAAAAAGCATAAATTTGTCCATAACATCTGTCTTGTTCGTTAATAGATAAATCCACACCCCACGAGAAAAATCATCGACCAAAGTAAAAAAATACCTAGCACCCGTAGTAGAGGGAGTGTCATACGGACCCCACAAGTCGCAGTGTATTAATTCAAAAGCATGCAAGCTATTATTATTACTTAACGGAAAATTACTCCGAATATGTTTAGCCCGATGACAAACCGCACAAGGCTGGGACAAAGAGTGTAATGCTGATACTTTTCATCCTCATATTTTTCTTGGGCAATGAAACTGCCCTTCTGAAGTTCTCTCTAAAGTTTAGACCATGTTGTGTGCCTGTATCCATCTAGTTATTTGTGGCTTTTTCCCAAGTTGTATGTGTTATCTTTATGAATTGTGATGGGAGCTACTGTTTTTAATGTCCCACTTATTACTCTTATCAAAACACATAAACCAAATATATCCATTTTAAACAATATTTTTTACACGGAATTTTATCAATAACTGATACAAAACGGATATGTCTATTTTAAATGTGAATTTCACGGCTCATTGCGGCTACAATAAGGTACAACGTTACAGCATATATGCATCAAAGTCCTTAAAAATGTGCTAGAAAAAGAACAAATGAACCAGTGTTTGTCTTATTAAAAGACTTTCTATGAATATACTTTTACCTACATGTCCATATTTGATAAAATTTGAAAGGTGCGCGAAAATATAGGGGGCAGAGGCTTTGAACACTATTTGAACTTGTGTCAGAATATTATTCATGCTACTGTTGGATTTGATGCTTCAAAAGAAGCAAATATTGAAAATTGTCCCAACAATAAATTGGAGCATATTTCTAAGTTGAATATATTGACTCGTGTGAGTACCGAGTCGATTGTGCATTCCTCCATACTTGATTTGTGGGAGTTTCCACATTGATTACGTAGTATCATAAACCTATCCTTTTACGAGACTGATTTAGTGTTTTACCATACATTTTTCACCAATATATAAACCCGCACTCTACCACTCAAAAACTCACTCAACTCATCTCCCTTTTTCTCTTCTCTCTGCAATATTTCTCTCTTTACTGTTTACAAAAATTAATCAAATTATCAAAGGTTCTTTGGCAACGAACTTGGCTTTGTTCATCTGTTTCTCCGCCTACACCAGAGAAACAGCGGTTGTGTAATCCTGGGAGTTGAGTGCTATTTGAGGCCGTGTGTAGTAGACGGGGCATAAATCAACTTTAGGACAGTGACGCTTGTCACGCCACAACCTTCCATATCAGATAAGATTTTACTGTTTTTTATTATTTATTATTTATACGTTAATACCTACTACCGTGATAACAATCTAAAGTTGATTTATTAAACTCTTACTTACTTGTTGTTAATAGTTGACATTTGAAATCTCTAAAATGAAAAGATAGTACACAGGTTCTTTTGTCGCAATCATGTATATCAGGTAGTGTTCTGCGAGGTGAAGGTTTAGGTGCAAATAGTTCTTGTTTTAGTGAAATTAAACTGAGTGGTTTTGGTTGTAGAATGAGGGGACGACCAATACTGTGTATTTTGCTAAATTATTGTCTTTGCTAATTTCATGACTGTCTTGGTTTTTTTCAATGTTATGGAAGATAAATTTATATTTATTTTCTGTGTAAAGTGAGCGCGAAGGTCCCGGTTTCCAACATGAGTTTTAACTGCGCTAAATGACATTTGTTTGCAGATAATTTATGCATTATGTAGCTTGTGTTTCTAAATAGCATGTTTATATTAGTTGTGGATGCTTCAACTTATCTTGTATAAAGAACTTCGCTAATCATACGACATCTTATTGAAAGTAAGTAATTTTAAAATGGTAAATGATACTAAAATATATAAGAGATATTAAGCATATGTTAATTTTTTGTCTCCTACGCGGCTACATGTTTTGTATTGTCTAATAGGGTGATATTAATACGGTTCAATTTTGTTTTAATGAGTACAGTATGAAAATGACGGCCATTATGGATATGAAGTTGTGCTTGTAACTTTTATCTGAAAGTACTTAAAGATTTACATTATGCTTAATATTAAGGTCACTTTTCAATAATATGAGTTTATGGTTTTGAATTTGTGGTCTTAATATGTATTGTCATGTGTGAATAAAGATTATCTATCTAAAATGACATGGTTGATAAAATGTATATATAATTTGTGTTATATGAGAATGATGTGGTGTAGTGTCTTGTCACTTATAAATAGCATGACAACATGTTGGAGATGTACATAGATGTTTTACTATATTGATTAAGTATACTTTTCTAGAAGTTTATAACACTCTTTATAAATTGTTAAGAATGGAACTCTTATTTGGAATACTTAAATATGTGTGAGAATGTTTAATAGGTTGTACTTTTTTATTTTTTTTGAGATTATTTCAATAAAGAAATTGTTTATATGTATTGTGGTGATGCTTAGTCTACTGTTTGATTTGTCTGAAAGTAATGATATTTTTTAATATCTGAGCTAAAAAAAACGTGTGTATAGTATAGAGTAGCAAGATATGTGGAGATATGAATATATCTATAAAGACAATTTTGTCTTCCGCTCTTATTTTTTTCTATATGAGATAACTTTGAGCTGTTCTACAACCGAGTAAACAAATGTGGGGGTTCATAACTTTTGCTCTTTATAAGATTGACCAAAAGTGATATTTTGTAAAATACTTACCACCCAAAATGAATTTTCTGAAGACTTGATTATGTGTGCAATTCTCTTGTGTATTCCTACATATATTTGTGTATAATTTCGTGAACATTATACGTGTATGTTCAGTTATTTTTTTTTGAGGTAACTGAATTGTGGGGGCTTTGACCGAGTTTTCCTAAATAAATTGAGACTGTCTTTATTTTCTTGTCACACATTTAGATAATGTCGAGTTTATCCTTGTTAGTAGCGTTGCTGAGAAAGGAAAGTGTATGTTTGATTTATTAGCGATCTCATGGTGTTGAGCTAATTTTTTTTTTTTTTAAGAAATTTGAGCGCTATGACTTTTTTATCCAATAACGGAAGTTTGGATTTGTTTTTCTTTTGGGCATAAGTTCTATGCATGTGATTACAAACATTATGTGTTGGATTTTGTTTGTAAAATGGGTATATATATATATTTTTTTTTTGCTCGGTTATTTGTTTACATATGAGTTTTCTCACTAATATTATCACAATCTCTACATTTTCAGAGGATTTATGCATAATTATTTGTATATGCAAAAATATGTGTATATTTGCCTTTAACGCTTTATTGAGTTTTAGTGACTAAAGTGGTAATATTGGCTATTACATGGGATAATTGATTAATCTGAAATGTGAATACTCTAATATTGGGATTGCATAAACATGTTTTTTCCGTTTAAGAAATTTATGAACGGTTCTTTGGTAATACATGTTGGAGTAATTATTTTGTTTTTTTTGGTTTAAATGTTTTTTTTTTTGGACCAAGAAGAGGTAAAAGACGCATAAATTATATTTATGTGGTTTGATTTTACGATATTTCTTTAACGAAAGTTATTGGTGACAATTGGATCACTAATATATGAACTATTTAAGATGTATTATTGCGTTTATATATGACAAAATGAAATTGGTGGAAATGTTCTTACATTTATATATATAGTATGATGTTTGTACGTGTTACGAAAGGTATGATATAGCTTATGTTCGCGGTTGTAAGTGGTGGACACCCTAATTTTGGTAAGATGAAAAACAATTGTATCTTTGGGAATGCGTTTGGAATTTGATTGAACGTCAAATAATAATGAACTTCATTTTATTGCTGAGATACAATTTTTCATAGTGCTATATCATGTATGCTAACTATACAAATTGTGTTGCTAATATGCAATAAGGTGTGAATTAATTATGCTAGAATTGACAGGGCAAGAAATTAAAAGGTTCAGTAATCTACTAGCATATATTTTCAGCGGGGAGCTATTGATCTGACCAAAAGGGTGATGGAAAATACGATCAATATCAATGGGTTCACAAAGATTGTGAATTGTAAGTGGATATTGAGATCCCTTACACAATGTGGTATCATGATAGTACGTACGTAAATTGTGAAGAGGATATTGAGATCCTCCTACCAATGGCCATGGTAGAAGTGCTGGTGTGGCAGCACAAGGAAATGGGATTAAAGCCTATTAAGGAGTAAACTGTGATTGATACCCAACTTAGCCTAGCTAAGGTCAAATGCGGTCAAACGAAGTCACAACGAACTCGAGATGAAATGTCAACATCATTTCCTTCAAATTGTTATATGACATTTCTTTTTTCTATTTTTCCTTTTTCAAGGTACTGTCGCGTGTTTATAAGGTTGAGTCATAACTCTTAATAAATTCATAGTCCTAACGGATGGTTTGAAACAGTCAAACCTGATGAATTTACCTATGTGAATGTGGGGGCTATTGCTCTAACCCCAAGAGAGTTTCAGGCTTTAGGCTCTCTAGAGGCATTCACGAGATTACCGGGATTCATGTGGGGAGCACTTGGGAAGTCCAAGTAAAACACTTACCATATATGTTGCGTTCATGATGAGTTCATGGATGGTGCGAACATTAGCCCTGTTTTTGAGATTGGTAAGTGCGCAGCTGATCTTTCACCAACTCCATTCAAAGGTTCAAGGCTTTGATCCACCTCAAATGGCGGTCTAAGGTTACTGTATGCACTGGGTGTTAGTTCAAGTCCACAAGACACTAAACATCTAAATTCCAAATCTCCGTTGCCAAACAAATCTTTTTCCTCCTTATTTCTTATTTCTCTTCTTTATTCTTCTTTTGAATCATGTGGGGGATTGTTGGATTTGATGCTTCAAAAGAAGCAAATATTGAAAATTGTCCCAACAATAAATTGGAGCATATTTCTAAGTTGAATATATTGACTCGTGTGAGTACCGAGTCGATTGTGCATTCCTCCATACTTGATTTGTGGGAGTTTCCACATTGATTACGTAGTATCATAAACCTATCCTTTTACGAGACTGATTTAGTGTTTTACCATACATTTTTCACCAATATATAAACCCGCACTCTACCACTCAAAAACTCACTCAACTCATCTCCCTTATTCTCTTCTCTCTGCAATATTTCTCTCTTTACTGTTTACAAAAATTAATCAAATTATCAAAGGTTCTTTGGCAACGAACTTGGCTTTGTTCATCTGTTTCTCCGCCTACACCAGAGAAACAGCGGTTGTGTAATCCTGGGAGTTGAGTGCTATTTGAGGCCGTGTGTAGTAGACGGGGCATAAATCAACTTTAGGACAGTGACGCTTGTCACGCCACAACCTTCCATATCAGATAAGATTTTACTGTTTTTTATTATTTATTATTTATACGTTAATACCTACTACCGTGATATGTTGATGTTTCCTCTCTACCCTCCCATTTTGTTGAGGAGTACCGACACAAGACGACTGGAAGAGGATGCCATGTTTGGCAAAAACGGGTTTTAAAACATGAAATTCAGTACCGTTATCACTCCTCACAATTTTTATCTCGGCGGAAAATTGTCTTTTAATCATTGCAATAAAAAGCATAAATTTGTCCATAACATCTGTCTTGTTCGTTAATAGATAAATCCACACCCCACGAGAAAAATCATCGACCAAAGTAAAAAAATACCTAGCACCCGTAGTAGAGGGAGTGTCATACGGACCCCACAAGTCGCAGTGTATTAATTCAAAAGCATGCAAGCTATTATTATTACTTAACGGAAAATTACTCCGAATATGTTTAGCCCGATGACAAACCGCACAAGGCTGGGACAAAGAGTGTAATGCTGATACTTTTCATCCTCATATTTTTCTTGGGCAATGAAACTGCCCTTCTGAAGTTCTCTCTAAAGTTTAGACCATGTTGTGTGCCTGTATCCATCTAGTTATTTGTGGCTTTTTCCCAAGTTGTATGTGTTATCTTTATGAATTGTGATGGGAGCTACTGTTTTTAATGTCCCACTTATTACTCTTATCAAAACACATAAACCAAATATATCCATTTTAAACAATATTTTTTACACGGAATTTTATCAATAACTGATACAAAACGGATATGTCTATTTTAAATGTGAATTTCACGGCTCATTGCGGCTACAATAAGGTACAACGTTACAGCATATATGCATCAAAGTCCTTAAAAATGTGCTAGAAAAAGAACAAATGAACCAGTGTTTGTCTTATTAAAAGACTTTCTATGAATATACTTTTACCTACATGTCCATATTTGATAAAATTTGAAAGGTGCGCGAAAATATAGGGGGCAGAGGCTTTGAACACTATTTGAACTTGTGTCAGAATATTATTCATGCTACTCAATTTCCATGGTTGCAAGTCTAGTTTGCAAATATCATGATTATCCGGCGACTCAATAGTTATTCAGTTTTGAAGCCGGCTGTTAATATGACTGGACATGTTTGTGTGTCTGATGAAGGTTGATTTCCGAATGTCCGGTTAGGTTTAGTTATCTCATAATCTAATATTTTAGTCATACTAACATAATCTTATAATTAACATTTTAATTATCTCATTATTTAGATCTTATGCATGCTTAATATATGCGGAAATATGAGAGATTTCGACCCTTACATACGGTCCAAGTAATAGCAAGGATGATCCTCCAAGTATTCAACAAGAATACCTCCTTTGTGATGCACCAAGACAACCCCTTAAATTAAACAACCGAGATCTTGAACAAGCTAGCACAAAATCGGTTTTTCTTAAGATAAATCCTAATCTCTTAATTAGAATTATTATTTCAATACTGCAATCAGTATATTTATTATCTTATAATATTGATTTTGAGGTTGTGAAATTCTCTTCTTACTTAGGAAATTTTCGGCTAAGAAGAAGCTAGAATGAGGATGTGATATATCTTATATATTAAGCATCCATTATCTTAAGAAAACAATTAACTTAAGTATGGGCATGGGGAAGGGGGAGCCGGCCTTAGGGAGCCACAATGGGGAACATCTTCACTTCTCAATGCACTTAGGGTGGCTTGTAGCTTTTAGTCTCAAGGCAACCTATAATCATTGTATTAAAGAGTATAATTAACACTTAAACAACTCTTTAATAGGCCCCATAAAACCGGCACACTCACACTTAAAATGGACCTAATTTTACAATTTTATCAACCTTACAATTTTATGTTATGTGACATACAATATGTCACAATATAATAAAATAACAATTGTTTTAATTTAATCATACATATTTATCAAATAAATATTATTCATAAATTAATAAATCTCATTTATCAAGTTGACAAGTAATTCGAAATTACTAAATGTAAAATGGTCACTTATAATAATCGTCAATACGATTTACAACTTTTGTAATAATCTTAACCCGATTCATTCTAATTACGATATTATAAAAAATCATTTATTGTTTAACAATTGACACGTTTCAATTTTAAACATAAATCTTACATTAAGATTTAACCTCTAATTTCTCGATATACGAGTTTAAGGAATATGATCAAATCGTATCAATATACATTTGATCACTTTATCAATTAAGGGAATTGTCCTAAAGGTGTGACCTAAAAGGATCAACTGACCACCACCGTCATATATACGACAGTAATGTCAAACTCTAGCTAGACAATCATTACCGATTAATGTTGGTCAGTTGACTAATATAAATCGTATCATCCCTTGCGCATTCTCGTCATGAGATTTAATTACGTGATCGCACTATTATTGAGGACACATTTCCCAACAATCTCCCACTTGTCCTGGACAAGTGTGCGTCTCCAATTCTCTTGTCCTATTACAATCTCCCACTCAATGCAAGATGTCTCTCTGAGGTCGTGCTTGCATTTGATCATATCATGAGTGGTTTCCTCGATCTAGAGAATAACTGTTTGACCGGAATTATCTACCATAGATACCTTCCGAGCGTGGCCACGCATTTCCAGTTAACTTCTCCTCGAGTGGCCTTGAGATTTGAACAACCCTGACAAGGGGTGGACAATTTCTATCGCACAACTTCCTTCAACTAGTCATAGTCAGTCACAGCCTGAAGCAATCCCATTTGACTCCAGTTACGAAAAGTCGTAGAGAATGGATCAAGGTTATGCCTAAACTGTACCATCTTGGGAGAGTAGTCTTTAGTCTAAGAATTGACTCACAAGAATACTATAGCAGCTCTTGCCACGACCCGGCTATTATAAAATTTCCAGAACTCTATAAGCGGCCACATTTCCCGACAGAGTGTCTCTTGCAGTCTGCCTATGTGATCGACTAGTCATCACATATGACTATGGCACTTGAACTTGCCATCAGTCGCCTCACATTCTAGTCGCTTTGAGATGTCACCTGATGTTAAGCGGCTAGGGGTTATACTAAGTCAATCCAGTTCACTTATGGGGTTCAATATTGTCTCTTACAACCCATTTGGATTTTGACAAAGTATATTTCATTTTGAGTTAATTATAACTCAAATGACATTGTCATGCAAAAATAGTCAATACTATTTCATTGCATTTGATGCACGATCATCTATTTGTATTCAGTGTTTTGCGAATAAACCTTTTATTCATGATTGCAAAACTTACAAATTTTGGTCTCCTTCCGACTCATATTATCTCACATAATATGATCTTATTTGAGCACATATCTAGAACCCATTCTAGATCTTGAGTTTCCTCTCCTGAGGAAAGCTCCCACTGTTATCCTATAATTCGTGACGTATTGATATACTAGAGGGATTAAAGAATCACTCGGAATTATCTGGTCATTTATGTGCTGAAATCTAAATTGTAGTTATTAGTGATTTCATCACTCTTACTATTTTCAAACATCTTGGCTATTTCATCAAGGTTATTCATATCTAACCATTTTGATTTCTAATGGGCGACCTTTTATTATCAATATAATAAACCTTCCCGTAAAACTCCATCATCGTATGATATAAGGTATTTGATCATCTAGAATTGAAAACCTCTTATTCTTTACACCTTAAAGAATCACCCATCCTCTCTAAACGGTAGGCTCAATTCTTTAATGAATATCGCTCCCACTAAAACAATATCACTAGATCTCTTAAATGAACGTTTCATTTCTCGCATGTAAATCTTTATTATCACTTGAATCATTATCACTATCACTATCCCTATAGTGATCTATTTTCATTCAATCAATCATCACCCTCTTTTCATGTCTTCGTTTCCTCGAGACGAATATGACATGATGATTTCCTTATAACTACATTGAGAGAATTGAGATGATTTCTTCTCTTTTATCTTATAAATTTAGAAAAATCATTTATTAAGGAACCGTTTTCCTTCCGATTTCATACGGGGTTTCATTGTATCCTCTCTTTGAAATAATGAATATAAGGAACCTTTCCTCGTGTGTCCTCCCGTAGTTTCTTCAGTGTCCTCTCGTAGTTTCTTCAATTCATTCATTTAGGACTCTTCTTAAGTTTCCTTATGTATGAATCTTCTCTAAGATCCTACATGTATATCATTGGTTTGCGAGCGAAATATCTTCTCCAGCTCTATCCTTTTAACAATAACTTTTACTTGTATAAGGATAGCAATTTCGATTTAACCAATGTATATGAATGTTTGATGTTTTATAGGTGTGATGTATACATTCTTATTTTCACTTAAAATGAAAATATTATAATGAACTGACGATGTCTCATTTTGATTGAAAGTATCTCATGGGGTGTAGTTCTCCATTTTAATCAACACTTTGATTATATTATATTGATCGTATCAATGTTTATTGCGTGACAAGATCACTATTATTCATGTTTTAACAAGGTATGCAATTTATTTTAGAAATCAAGTCATTGATTAAGAACAAAAGTAGTGACTCGGGTTGAAAACCAAGTCACCAATATCCAAAATTTCAACCATTGTTTTAGGATTTTAATCCTTGTCTTACAAGAAAGTAAATTGTTCCATAAATAAAATGCAAAATATGAAAGAAGACGATATGAAAATTAGAGCCTAGCTCTTCAAGTCTTCGATCAATTGGATGCTACCGTAGCCATCCAAGTAAGGGACCTTATGCTTCCTTCTCCTTGCCCTTATCATTATTAGGAGGTGGCCCTTTAAAACAATTAAAAAGGGTAAATATCAACACATTTGTATCACTATACATAAGTTGATAAATGACATGAATTTAAACGAGAATTATTACCTACGGCGGTTGCCTTTCCATTTTTGAGATCGCTTAAGTATTTGGGGCAATTACGCTTCCAATGACCGATCCTCGTGCAATAATGGCACTTGTCTTCGGATTTTGAAGAAGAGGTGGAAACGCCTTTCGAAAAGGACTTTTCTTTGGTCGCTTTGGGCTTGAACGTTTTCTTGCCCTTGCCTTTAAAGGCATTCTTCTTGAAGCTCGTTTTCCCTTTCTTTTCGATGTTTAAAACATCCTTGGTGGAACTTTCATGAAGTCCCATGTCTCTTTTGGCTTGGACGAGCATCTTATGCAACTCATCCAATGTTGTCTCTTGGTTTCGCATATTAAAATTCACCCGGAATTGAGCATACGATTTTACCTTATTGAGCGAGTGAAGAACTCGGTCAATTATGAGAGAGTCGGGAACATCAACGTCTTGCGTTTTTAGAGTCTCCGCGAGCTCAACGAGTTTGAGCACGTGAGGGCTTATCTTTTGCCCTTCCTTCAAGGTAATGTCGAAGAAGGCGGAAGCCGCCTCATATTGAATCACCCTTGGAGTTTGCGAAAACATGGTCGCAAGCTTGGTGTATATCTCATACGATGTGGTCAACTTGATCATACTCCTTTGGAGATCCGGCTCCATGGAGAAGATGAGCACATTTTTAAGAGCAGAGGACTCTTTCATGTAGGCTTCATAGGCCTCACGAGTTCCGACCGCGGAACGAGCGGTTGGAGCGGGAGGAGCGGCTTCGGATAGGTAACGAGTCTTATCGTCACCTTGAGCGGCCAAAAGTAATTACGCATCCCAATCCTTAAAATTGGAACCATGCTTATCGAGTTTGCAACGATCCATAAAGGATCGAAGCCATGATACATTAGTGAGAGGTGGAGCGTTGGTGGCCATTGATGATGTTGAAAATTAAACTACAATAAAAATTGAAGGAATTAAAACAACGTCATTTTCAAAACTCGTAAATAATTAAACAAGTTTAGTCTATTTACTTAATGATCTCTTACCCAATTAAGTAAACAATCCCGAGACCCAAACCCATATTAATTCGGGCACGGTATAGCCGATTCATCCCTAATTGGTATAATTTGGTGGATTAACCTCTTAATCGGTTCTACCTTAGAACTCTCGGTCGACAATTTTCTAAAAATCGTCTTTAGCCCGAACTTATTGCAACTACGGTTACGAATACTTTCGTTGAGATCAACCAAATTTCAAGGTGTAATCTTATTACCCCACTTACCCAACGTGACAATTTTAGTACCCCGGTATAGCCGAGCCTACGTTCTTGTGAAGAAGTGATTCATGGGTCCGTACTTTTTGGTAAGGCTAAGTCTCAATATTTATATGTAAGAGATCTAGTAAAATTATTATCTATCTCCGTTTAAGTGAACTAAGTTGGTGAATTATCGATAAAATAAATGACTAGGTCGACTAAATCGAAAAATGCATGAGACGATATATGACGATTTGGCTATGCATGCAAACATATAAAAAGCAAAATAAAAGCATAAAAATAAACCCTACTATGGCCTTTCCTAGAAAAGAAATAACAAAAGTACAAATTCGGAAACCAACTCCTTTGGTCCCTTGATCTTTACGAGGCACGCACTTCGAGGTAAACACCGTCTTTGTCGGAACTTCTTTCCGAATGGCACCGTCTTCAAGGATCTCCGGATTTTACAAAAATTACAACTTTTCTAGTCTACTTTATACATTATAAAATAGAAATAAATTACAATTGGGTGATACGAGATCACAAAATTACAACCGAATCGGTAGCCCCTTACATTACGGGAAATACCGATTAAAAACTAAGGCCATACTAAGTAAATTACATAATTCCCAAAATTACGTAAATAAAATCATGACATTCATAATTAAAATATGCAATGCTTATGAATATATGAACTATCATGCAAATCCTAAGCCAAATCGTCCTATTTAAATATCAATAATATAAATAGTTATCGTATACCTCGATTTATGGAATTGCGTGTTTTAACGTTTAACAACACTATGCATAATGTGAATCGGAATTCACTCTTAAGTTAATCATCCCAACTCTTTTAGGTTTCAAAATTTAGTCTTACTCAAACTTTGAACATGACTTAACTTAATATATTTTAATATTGTTCGGTATTTAACTCGGTTTTGCGGGAAAATAATACAAAAATCGAAAGAGTCATAAAAATTTCGAAAATTTCAAAATTCAAATTTTGAAAAATCTGGAATGTTCTTAAAATTTCAGAACTTTAAAATATTAGTATGTATACGGTTTTAATATTTATTTCGAAAATAAGACGAAAAACGAGCATTTTAAGTCGGAAAATTCAATAATTAGATCCATAAATGCAAATAAAATACTAATAATATTTTTACACTTTCCAAAATACTTTAAGAACATAAAATGGACAGAAAATTAAATGGCACACTGCCAATAGCCGAAATTTTTAATTACATGACTCTTGTTATATCAATTTTAAATGCAACTTTTCAACAAATTAAAATTAAATAAAACAGAAACTTTTGGCTCCCAAGAAAATTATGGTGATGAACATATCATATATTACTAAAATGGGTTAAATTTTCCGGCCATTTTAACAACTATTGCAAATTTTAACGATTTTCGTCATATATCGTACGATTTTAACCTTTAAAATTATTTCTCAAGCATAAAATAAGATAAAAATATCGAAATTTTTACACATTCTGGAAATAATATATATGACATCGTGTTAAATTTTTATGGCCAAATTCCAACTTAAACTATTAAAGTCGAAATAATGTCACTAATTACCCGATTTTTACATTAAAAATCTATAATAATGCAATATATGAGATAAATTTATGGAAAATTTAGCATTCATTTTAAATATTGCATGTGACATACTCATAAATTTTTATAGTCAAATTCCAACTATAACTATACAAACCCATTTTTATTCATCTTATTGCATTTTAACCATTAAAATTCATAGCACATGTTTTATAAGTCCATAATTTACGAAAATTCATATTCATAACATAGGATATACATGTGAAAACATACTGAAAAATCTCGGCCAAAAGATGATTTTAACTATTTTTCCCAAAATAAACAATTTTTAACCATTAAAAACTAATAAAACCGAAAATAAATATACCAATGAACAATATATATGCAAAATATATTCCAAATATTCTAAAAAATTTTAGAAAACAGTAGGTATTCATGCTTAAATAATTTCGGTCATATCATATATCAAACAAAATACCAAATTTTATTTTGTTATCTTAATAACTCCGTAAAAACGTAAACGGAAAGCATGCAAACAACCTAGTTGCTCTGATACCAATTGTTAGGTTTAGTTATCTCATAATCTAATATTTTAGTCATACTAACATAATCTTATAATTAATATTTTAATTATCTCATTATTTAGATCTTATGCATGCTTAATATATGCGGAAATAGGAGAGATTTCGACCCTTACATACGGTCCAAGTAATAGCAAGGATGATCCTCCAAGTATTCAACAAGAATACCTCCTTTGTGATGCACCAAGACAACCCCTTAAACAACCGAGATCTTGAACAAGCTAGCACAAAATCGGTTTTCCTTAAGATAAATCCTAATCTCTTAATTAGAATTATTATTTCAATACTACAATTAGTATATTTATTATCTTATAATATTGATTTGAGGTTGTGAAATTTTCTTCTTACTTAGGAAATTTTCGGCTAAGAAGAAGCTAGAATGAGGATGTGATATATCTTATATATTAAGCATCCATTATCTTAAGAAAACAATTAACTTAAGTATGGGCATGGGGAAGGGGGAGCCGGCCTTAGGGAGCCACAATGGGGAACATCTTCACTTCTCAATGCACTTAGGGTGGCTTGTAGCTTTTAGTCTCAAGGCAACCTATAATCATTGTATTAAAGAGTATAATTAACACTTAAACAACTCTTTAATAGGCCCCATAAAACCGGCACACTCACACTTAAAATGGACCTAATTTTACAATTTTATCAACCTTACAATTTTATGTTATGTGACATACAATATGTCACAATATAATAAAATAACAATTGTTTTAATTTAATCATACATATTTATCAAATAAATATTATTCATAAATTAATAAATCTCATTTATCAAGTTGACAAGTAATTCGAAATTACTAAATGTAAAATGGTCACTTATAATAATCGTCAATACGATTTACAACTTTTGTAATAATCTTAACCCGATTCATTCTAATTACGATATTATAAAAAATCGTTTATTGTTTAACAATTGACACGTTTCAATTTTAAACATAAATCTTACATTAAGATTTAACCTCTAATTTCTCGATATACGAGTTTAAGGAATATGATCAAATCGTATCAATATACATTTGATCACTTTATCAATTAAGGGAATTGTCCTAAAGGTGTGACCTAAAAGGATCAACTGACCACCACCGTCATATATACGACAGTAATGTCAAACTCTAGCTAGACAATCATTACCGATTAATGTTGGTCAGTTGACTAATATAAATCGTATCATCCCTTGCGCATTCTCGTCATGAGATTTAATTACGTGATCGCACTATTGTTGAGGACACATTTCCCAACATGTCCGACTTGTTCATGCTTCACCTTGCATTCTTTTAATACGTAAAGTGACATTGACATTTGTCCCTTTTCTCTTGCCCTTCAATTGCAGAGAATTATCAAGTGCACTATAGTGCGTCGATATCATTCATTATGTTAAACAAAGATACTTGGCTAAAAACAGAGCATAGTATGTGGTCCTTTATCAGTTTAGCTACTGTGGATTGGTTGCATAACTTGCATTTTGATAGAAATACATTCAACAATGGTGTTATCTTAGATGCAACAAGATTTAAGGTTGTTCCTTATGGTTTGTCGAGATTCCGTTGGGCTTAAGTGCAGTTCATGTGTTTAATATCTTTTTTCCCTTGTATGTCATTATTTTATTGATGCTTATTTTAATTTTCTTGTTAGGAGCATCCACTTGCAGCCCCTTACAAGAACAAGGCGATAGAGTATTGGGATGATATACGTACTTTATGTGGCCCTGATAGAGCTGTAGGTGATGGTGTGGAGGTGCATGATGAAGCGGCCATGGCTATGGGTGAAGAAATTGACAGTGAGGGAGGTAGTTCAAACAAATCAATGGCTTCGTCAGGGTCTAAGAAGCAAAAACGAGATCAGTTGGCGGATGCGGTTACTAAATTTACTGAGTCCTTTAGCGACTATGTTCAAAGCAAACCGAAAGAGATTCCGAAACTTTCACCAGAAGAAATTCATGAAGTTGTATATAATGTTTATGGTATTGGGAGGCACCAAGCTATGAGGGCAGTGAAGAGGTTTCTTAGTGGTCCGATCGAGGAGTTTGTGATGCTAAAAAACTCCCGAAAGATGAAAAATTAGATTGGGTCCTACTCTGTTTAAATGAACAATAGTTACGTGTAAAAAAATTTGGTCTAGTTCAATCTTTCGTATTTGGTGTAGTTGGATCTTTTGTATTTGGTGTAGTTGGGTCTATTTTATTTATTCGCAAAATGAAAACTTTAGCTTTGAAATCCAAGACTCTCCCAAACATCATTTGAATTGAAATTTGCAATTTAATTTCAGGGGTATCCAAACAGTTCATGGAATTGGAATTGGAATTGAATTTCAACAATTCAATGTCTAGAATTGGATTCATGCAAATTGAAATGATTTTAAGTTCCCAAACACAACCTAAATAAATTTTCATCCTCGCGCACCGTGCACACTTTCCCAAAATATCGATTTTTCCCCCAAAACCTAACCCTCATGGGGTTCATCGTCATCTCAATTTCTCCCCCAAATATTCATTTCAAAACCTAATAATTCATCTACAAACCTAGTTTTATCCCCAAAAATCGTACTTAATTAATTAACCATAACCTAATTCATTTACTATTCGATTGTCGTACTCTCCATCTCTAGCAATTTGACAAGAGATGATTACTTTAACCCTTTGAATCGAACTCGTGTGCTACTCGACTTGCAATCCCACGTCTACGGCTTTGGTGGGGGACAATGTCACGGCTGGCTTCCCGCTCAACTGTGGTTCACATGATGCGCGCGATTTAAGACTCAAAGGATCAATCTTGAAGGAAGAATCTAGAAGATTTGAAAAGTATCCAGTGTCTAGGAGTTTCAAGAAGATAGTATAGTCAATTAGAATATTATGGAGTCTTCTAGGTTATTCTAGATCATTCTAGAACATACTAAAATTGTCTAGAAGGGACCAGGATGTTTTAGTAGGTACTAGAACATTCATGTACATGTTATAGAGTCGATCTAGTAGTGTCTGGAATATTCCGGAAGTTTCTTGGTTTGTGGTGTCCAGAGCATTCCAGAAGGTTCCGCTTCTAGAGAACTCCATAGGAGTAGTATAAATAGGGGTAAGGGGCGTCATTTGCAAACCATCCATCCAAAAACATTCACACAAACTCACTTGTAAGCATTCTTGTAAAGGTTTCTTAATAAAAGCAATATTTCCCAACACCAAGTGTCTAGCGTTCCTGTTCTTAAGTTCCACTTCACTTGCTAAGTGTCTAAGGCATAGCCTAACACATCTCAACGGTCTTGCTTGACTTGGCTTGTCGAACCTCGATAACCATGTTCAAACGTTGTCTTGCGGCCATGATCACTAGTCCTGCAATATCCTCGTCTTTGACACATCATATTCCCTTGTTCAACAATTTTTCGATGACTCGTGGGGTTAGACTCCCTTTGTCTCCTTGGTTTACGTTTACTCCTTGGCACCTTAATTACTCGTAAGTAAGTGATCCTAACATCGCTTTCTTCTTCTGCAAGCGTGATATCAATCTCACCCCCATTGGACCTGATGGTGATCACACCATCCCCAATTTTAAAGGGCCTGACTGAGTCGATAAACTCCATGCCAAGCACAACATCTTCATCGTCGATATCGACGATCATAAATTTAGCCTTCCCTTTTCACTTCCCCAAGCGGATTAGGACTCCATGGGTCATCCCGTAAATTGGTGTAGCCGAAGAATTCACTGCTTTCAACTCGCCCCCACCAGTTTAGTGTAACGAATGCCCATATCTCTAACCACTCTCAAGGTAACATAGTTGTGTGTTGCACCTGATTCGATTAGCACCCGAGTATGAAGACCGTTCACCTCGCCATTTACGGTTAACAAGTTCCCCTTGTACTTGTGTCCCACCTTTTCTTTTGTCTTTGTCGCCTGATATGCGACCCCGTTAGCCTTTTTAGTCGGCTCGACTTCAAAATTTGTCGTAGCATCCAGCCCCGCAGGCTCCTTGTTAACGACCCCGGTAGCCCTTAATGTCGGCTCGACGCCAAATTTTGTCGTGGTAGCCAGCCCCGTCGGCTTGTCCACGACCCCCGTATTGAGAAGTCTCATCACCCCGAGCCTCCGTGGTTCATGGGACTCCGATGACTCTTCCTCTTCGTAGCGCATCACCATTGCGCTAAGCTTTGCCTGCTTTGGGCACTCTCTTACCATGTGCGGCCCTCCGCAGAAGAAGCAGTTGAATGTCTTACCTTTGTCGCACCCCTGCGTACGACTTCAGTCAATGCTTTGCTTCGTTGGTCCTTGTGCCATTATCTTTGATTCCGTTTGATTGACGGTCTTTGATGCGTGTCTATTTTATGATGTTTTTCATCTATTTTTACACGCATTTGGTCGCTCATTTACTATGTTTTAGCCCTTACTTCCCAACAATCGTGTACTTTCGTATTTTTATGCACTTTTGCAGATTTATGCGGAAAATGGACGATTTAGCACCAAATCCTTATCCTCAAGTCTTTTGCATAATTAAGGAATAACGAAAGGTCAACTGAAATCTTTATTTAAGTGCCAAAAGTCAAAACAAGAGAAATCCGAAGATTTCCGTACGGAGGCGGTCGACCGACCAGATAAACAGGTCGGCCGACCAGGCCTGATGTTCATAAAAGTTCAAATTTCAAGAAAGCCCGAGAAATCAATTGAGTCCATACGAAGCGGTCGACCGACACACAAAGTAAGTCGGCCGACCTCAGCAGAAGCCCAGATGATTCTTTACGGAAATAAATTAGAAGTAGAAGTCTTTTAGGAAACTCCAATCTCTTGCCCTATATATGCTAATCTTGTAGTTAGGGTTTGGCATCGATTTTTATTAAGTTCTAAAGAGATTCAATAATTCAGTTATTATTCAGTTATTATTAGAGTTTGTAATCTTTCAATAATTTCCAAACATTCAATAAAGTTTATTCCGTTCTGCCTTAATTCCAATTGTGGTAATTACTCTTTAATCTAGCTTTTATTATTGTTCTTGTTACTTTTGCATTCAGTTAAGATAGAAATCCCAAGCTTTATTGAATCTTGCATGTTTAGATTATTTACTATGTTTACCATGTTTAATCCCGTTCTCATAATCGTCTTAACAACCATGAGTAGCTAATTTTCATATGTTAGGATGTAGGGGATAATATGCATGGTAGAATAAAATCCAAAACCGACTTGTAGCAGAGCCACGGTCGGCCGACTCAAATAGTGGGTCGGTCGACCGAGGCTGTGGTCGGCCGACTGGAGTAGCTGGTCGGTCGACCACTCGCGTTTGTATCTTGTTTCGTCTTTCCTTGTTGACTATAACACCCTGCAATGAAACTGAAAGGAGACTTGTAGGACGTTAGTAATGACCTACCCAAGATTGAAAGATACGGGAAGGGCATTGGTTTACACCTTAAGACGGCTAGGTTACTCAAGACTGAAAGGTATGTAACCTAGGATTTAGGAATCACCCTTATTGTTGACACCCAATAATTGTGAGACCTAGGAACTAATAGCATAGGCCGAAAGGAGCTATTAGGTAGCATAGACCTAAAAAGATATGTTACACCCCCTTACGCGACTGTAATACATGTTGACCTTAGGATTTATTTTACCTTAGCTATTTATTACCCAAACATCCTAGCATCCCTTTTATTATATTTTATTCTCATCTTTTATTATTTGTTTATTTTAATCTTTGCCTTAGACTTAGTAATCAACCAATTTAAACCCCCAAAATTGTTACTTTAAACATTCACATCAAACAATAAACATTCCCCACCTCCTTGTGGTTCGACCCTGACTTTCACTATCTATTGTTAAAGTTAGGAATTATAAATTTATCTTTGATACCCTCAACGACGGGCATCAAATTTTGGCGCCGTTGCCGGGGAGGTGACGCCAGTGTTTATTGTTTTTTGTTTTTGTTTCTCTTTGTTTAAGGAACTTTTTGTTCCTTAAACCTTCTCACTTTTTTCTTGTAGTTTCCATCTTATGCGCAGGTCAGTACAAGGAGAACTCCCACCACTTGACCACGAGCTTGAGAGGACCCTTAGAGAAAGGAGAAAGCAACTTCTAGCAAATCAGGAAGGAGGTTCACCATCTTCCTTATTTCAAGAAGACTTTTTTGAACAACCATCATTACCATCTTCACCAAAAACACCACCTTCACAACCAAATTCACCCATCAATCCACTTTCACCAAAAACACCACCTTTTACCTACTTTCCAGTTTTTTCCAAAAGAAGAAGAAAACATGACAGAAGAAGCTACTATTGCCAGTCACTCCATGCCTCAGGCAAAGGACCTATACAAAGGGTTCACTTTACCTGGAGGTACTGGGAAGCCATTCGAGGCCAAGCCCGCCTACATAACTATGGTTGAAAGAAACCAATTTGGAGGCTCGGCCAATGAGGATGCTGCTAAGCATATTGAAATCTTCACAGATTACATATGCTCTATAGCACCCCCAGAAGGAGTGACGCAGGACCAGATTAAACAGACCATGTTCATCTTCTCTCTTAGGGATGCTGCGAGAGAGTGGTACAGAGATTTAGACCGCACTGCTGCGGGAGTCACAGATTGGAATACCCTAGCCTTGGCATTCTACAGGAAATACTATTCTGCATCAAAGACTAATACCTTAAGAGCGCAGATTACTAATTTCAAGCAAGGCCCCAATGAAGATTTTAGTGAGGCGTGGGACAGGTTCAAGAGACTTGTTCGATCCATACCACATCACGGATTCGAACAATGGTTTCTTTGCAACCAGTTCTACAATGGCCTCTATGATGACGACAGGGCTTATCTAGATGCTGCAGCTAATGGGAGATTCCAAGATAATTCAGGAGAGACTAAGGGTCTCAAATTGATAGAAGATGTTGCTGTACACCGTGCTGAGCATGGTACCTCCAGAGGCAATCAAAGAAAATCTGAATACAACCTGTCAGCTATTGAGGCCTTGACAGCCAAACTGGAAAAATTAGAGGCTGGAGGAAAATTCGACCTAGGAAGTGGAAGCAAGGGAGGAATATACCAAGTAAACGCCGTTCAGGACGGACCCTTCGCTTGTGAGAGGTGCGGTGGAGAAGGGCACGTGTCAAAATTCTGTACTTCATCTAATGAAACATGTGCCGCTTTTCAACATTATCGTGGGAACAACTTCTATGACCCGAATAATAATAATATCCATCCCCACTTAAGGTGGACAAGCCAGAATGTTCAAAACCCACAACACATGCAACCTCAGCAAAATTCAACATATATACCCCCACATAAACAAAATTTCCAAAAACCACCTTTCAACCCTCAACCACCTTCAAACCCACCACCCAACACAGATGCTCTTATCCAAAATCTTATTGGGTTGGTTCAGAAGGAGTCACAGGCTAGAGAGGCAGGGATGAAGATGTTAGAGTCCCAGATTGCTCAAATTGCAAGCAAGAATGATACTAGGGCTCCGGGTCAGCTTCCGACCAAACCGGACCAGAAAAAAGAGACTCTAAACATCATCTCCCTGCGAAGTGGAGCTAAAGTGGGGAGCGAGAAAGAAAAACAGGCGAGTAGCAGCGAAGGCGGTCGACCGACCGAAGATCCTGGTCGACCGACCACAAATCAGGACCCAGAAATTTTACCTGAACAGGAAACTGGTCAACCGACCGAAGAAACTGGTCGACCGACCACTGAAGCAGAACCCGAAGTTCCCGTTCGTCCAGATTTGCCGAATAACTTGCGGGATTTTCTTTTCCGGGGTGACAAGACCTCCAGGTTTTTAAAAAGGGCTGCAAATACTGAGTCCTCAGCTGCTCCTTTCCCAGAAAGACTCGTGCCTTCAAAGGATCAGGTATCTTTTGACAAATTTAAGGATGTGATTCGTTCATTAAATGTTCAAGTCCCGTTTTTAGAATTAGTTCAACAAGTCCCCTCCTATCTTAAATTTATGAGACAGCTTTTGTCCAGAAAGAGGTCTCTAGAAAAGGTCGAGTCGGTGGCCCTCACTGAAGAGTCATCTAGCTTTTTGTCACATGTCATTGCCCCTCATAAATTAGAGGACCCTGGTAGTTTTTCTGTCCCCTGTAATATAGGAACCTTCCCAGTTAAAAAGGCTTTATGCGACTTAGGTGCTACTATAAGTGTCATGCCCCTAAGCGTTGCCTTAAAACTAGGAATGACCGAATTTGCAGTGACCAGTATGACAGTCCAGATGGCAGATCGCACATCTATGGAACCTATAGGGGTGTTGGAAAACATTCCTGTACGTATTGACAGGTTTTTCTTCCCAGTTGACTTCGTAGTTTTGGACATCCCAGAGGATGCCCATATACCTATAATTCTAGGAAGACCTTTCCTTCACACTGCAGGTGCCATTATAGATGTAGGCACTGGGACTCTAACCTTCAAAGTAGGCAAGCATTCTATTATCTATGGCCTATCTTATAGAAAAAAAGATGCTATGACCCCCATCACATGTAATGCTATCACTTCTGAGAAGAAGTATGAGGTCATCACTACTTCTCCCACTTTATTATCTGTTCCTGTATCTGTTTTTACACCTCCGCCCCAGATTGGGAGCAGTAGGGAGGACACTTCTATTATGACTATTGCAGGAATTGGTTTGGGGAAACCCAAAGTGAAGGAAGTCATCATCCAGAGAGGAGGAATGGGATGTCTAAGCTATGAAGAAGATGAGGACCCAAACGTCGTGGATCGGGAGGAGAAGAAGAAGAGGAGGCAAGTTCAAGAGGAGAGACCGTCGCATATGCTTTGCGACGGCGGAAAGAAGATGTGTGTTGCTGCTAAAGCGAAAACCGTGGAGACTACGGCATGCCGTCAGAAGCCGTGGTCGGATATCTTCCGCATCTTTAGCGGATAGTTGTTTTAAGTTGCAGTTTTTAAGACAATTTATTTTTTGTTGTGTGAGACTTTTTAGTTTGGCTTGCTCATAGTTTTAGATCCTTTCCTTTATGTTTGAGTAGTTAAGACTTTAGAATCATTTTTGGCATCTCGCGCATTGCTGGGCGCACATACTTTCTTGCTTTTTCAGATTTTACGAAGAAACGAAGACCTCCGGGACGCAGAGGGTCGACCGACCAGAAACATCAGTCGGTCGACCTACTGTCGCTGTATCGCTAAATTTTCTGTGGTTCACAGGAGGTCGACCGACCAGAAACATCAGTCGGTCGACCTACTGTCCGCTGCGGTCTTTCGCTTCTCTTCCTTGGAAATCGCGAAATTGACTTGGTTACTTGAGTGGCACTGCTGGCCACCAAAACCTCCCAGCTTACGCTGGTTTGGGGAGGTTTTTCATGCACTTCAAAATCCAGTGAGTTCTTTCCAGTTTTCCTTAGTTTCTATTTTCCCTGCATCTTTCTTTTAATTTTCTAAAACCTTTACTTAGGCTAATGCACAATGGGGACATTGTGCGGGTTGGTTTGGGGAATGGTTTCGTGTCACATGCATTACATTCTGTCACACGTTTATTGCATTTCCGTATTGCATTGTTCTTTTCTTTATTTTCCTTACATATACAAGAAAAATACAAAAAAATGAAAAAATTCAAAAAAATTCCAAAAAATGCACGTTTATTTTAGCATATAGGTCGAGTCGGAACGATAGTATTTCAAGGATGATTTAGCTATCTTACATGTTTATGCCTTTACCTTGCCTTGTCAACTTGTTTTAGTATAAAAGTCTTTCGCATATCTACGAGTTTTTGTCAACTTGCATATCTTAAGACTTGACTTATACCTTGGCAACCTACTATACATTCTAAGGTTTAGAGCTTATTTCCTGGTTTCATTCTTAAACCAGTTGTCTAGAATGTGAGTAGTACTCCCCTTGGAACATGTTACATCAATATGCATAAACATGAACTTGAATTGCTATATACTTGTTTTACTTTCTCGTTTTGTGAGTCTTGATACGTGCACTTAGGATCCCTTTTCTCATATTTACCCATAAGCTTCACATAGCCAAAATTGCCTTTTTATTTCCCCAAAAACTACATCCCATACTTAGCCTACCCTTCCAAGCTAGTATTTGTGGTCTTTGGATTATTTTTTTGAGGCGTCTTGGTTTGTATGCTATCATGAGCAAAAAGAGAAATGAAAGAAAGAAAGCAAGAAAGGAAAGAAAGAAAAAGAACAGAAAAATTTAGAAAAAGAAAGAAAGAAAAGAAAAAAAAAACGAAAAAAATCAAAATATACAGTGGAGTCAGTCGACCGACCAACATCATAGGTCGGCCGACCAACAGGCATCATCAGATTCAAAAATTCGTTCCAAATATCCCTTTCTTCTACATGTTATCACTCCCATACTTCATTCAAAAAAAGTATTTGGGAGTCCTTTCTTTTATTTAATGTGAGAGTTGTGCCACAAAAGAGCACTTCCTTAATATCAAAAAGTTGTAAAATATGTTGTTGGGAACCGGTTTTACTAGCTTGGCTACTAACCCCACATATCCAAAAACATCTTAACCACCTTTTACCTTTTACCTCACATATCTTTCGTACCTCTTTTGCATGTATCTAGGCCACTTAAATGAGTTTGTTATACGTAGTTGTAGAATTCTTGTTCATGTTAGATTGCAGGCATGTTTCCATGGGTCGTAGTTAGGTGAGTGTCATGACAAATATACTTCTTTCTATCTTCTACATATACTCACCCTTTGCTTCATAAGTGTCTCGAGCGTACCGCGAGAGTCCATGGTATAAAGTCTCTATAGTCTTTATGTTTGCAAGTTTGACGACCCTATAACTCGTTTGCATGATTTAAATACTTTCTCATTTTGTACTTGGCATTGGTTTAGGCTTACATGTAAATTTCGCTCTGAGATTGAAATCGTTCCATTAGTTAGGATCGAGTCTATTTCTTGCTTGAGGGCAAGCAAGGGTTTGGTTTGGGGAATTTGATGCGTGTCTATTTTATGATGTTTTTCATCTATTTTTACACGCATTTGGTCGCTCATTTACTATGTTTTAGCCCTTATTTCCCAACAATCGTGTACTTTCGTATTTTTATGCACTTTTGCAGATTTATGCGGAAAATGGACGATTTAGCACCAAATCCTTATCCTCAAGTCTTTTGCATAATTAAGGAATAACGAAAGGTCAACTGGAATCTTTATTTAAGTGCCAAAAGTCAAAACAAGAAGAAATCCGAAGATTTCCGTACGGAGGCGGTCGACCGACCAGATAAACAGGTCGGCCGACCAGGCCTGATGTCATAAAAGTTCAAATTTCAAGAAAGCCCGAGAAATCAATTGAGTCCATACGAAGCGGTCGACCGACACACAAAGTAAGTCGGCCGACCTCAGCAGAAGCCCAGACGATTCTTTACGGAAATAAATTAGAAGTAGAAGTCTTTTAGGAAACTCCAATCTCTTGCCCTATATATGCTAATCTTGTAGTTAGGGTTTGGCATCGATTTTTATTAAGTTCTAAAGAGATTCAATAATTCAGTTATTATTCAGTTATTATTAGAGTTTGTAATCTTTCAATAATTTCCAAGCATTCAATAAAGTTTATTCCGTTCTGCCTTAATTCCAATTGTGGTAATTACTCTTTAATCTAGCTTTTATTATTGTTCTTGTTACTTTTGCATTCAATTAAGATAGAAATCCCAAGCTTTATTGAATCTTGCATGTTTAGATTATTTACTATGTTTACCATGTTTAATCCCGTTCTCATAATCGTCTTAACAACCATGAGTAGCTAATTTTCATATGTTAGGATGTAGGGGATAATATGCATGGTAGAATAAAATCCAAAACCGACTTGTAGCAGAGCCACGGTCGGCCGACTCAAATAGTGGGTCGGTCGACCGAGGTTGTGGTCGGCCGACTGGAGTAGCTGGTCGGTCGACCACTCGCGTCTGTATCCTGTTTCGTCTTTCCTTGTTGACTATAACACCCTGCAATGAAACTGAAAGGAGACTTGTAGGACGTTAGTAATGACCTACCCAAGATTGAAAGATACGGGAAGGGCATTGGTTTACACCTTAAGACGGCTAGGTTACTCAAGACTGAAAGGTATGTAACCTAGGATTTAGGAATCACCCTTATTGTTGACACCCAATAATTGTGAGACCTAGGAACTAATAGCATAGGCCGAAAGGAGCTATTAGGTAGCATAGACCTAAAAAGATATGTTACACCCCCTTACGCGACTGCAATACATGTTGACCTTAGGATTTATTTTACCTTAGCTATTTATTACCCAAACATCCTAGCATCCCTTTTATTATATTTTATTCTCATATTTTATTATTTGTTTATTTTAATCTTTGCCTTAGACTTAGTAATCAACCAATTTAAACCCCCAAAATTGTTACTTTAAACATTCACATCAAACAATAAACATTCCCCACCTCCTTGTGGTTCGACCCTGACTTTCACTATCTATTGTTAAAGTTAGGAATTATAAATTTATCTTTGGTACCCTCAACGACGGGCATCAGTCTTCCCTACCAATCTCATTGTTTTTATCGGCCTCTTTGCCCCTCCTGTCACTTGTAACCTCGTTTAAGGACTCTACAGCCACAATCGCCTTATTTAGGGTCTTTACGTTACGGCGCTTAAGTTCTTGTTCGACCCATCTTTGTAGCCCATCCATAAAGTAGAGAAAGGACAATTTTTCTGGCATGTCCTCAATTTCCAGCAAGAGTAATGAGTATTGCTTGATGTACTCACGAATTGATCCGGCATGCTTCAAAGCCCGAAGTTTCGTCAAAGCTATGTCCTCGGCATTATCGGGGTAGAATTGCTTCTTAAAGTCGGTCTTGAATTCCTCCCAGGTACTAATATGGAAGATTCCTTTTTTCTCATCCGTCTCTCGTCTCCTCCACCAAAGGATGGCGTCATCTGATAAATACATGGTGGCGGTGGTGATCTTTGCTGCATCGTCTTGGATTTGTAGGGCGATGAAATAGCACTCCACACTCCATATGAAGTTATCTAGCTCCTTGGCATCCCTCTTGCCATTGAACTTTGGGGGTTCGGGTAGTTTAATCTTCGGTGCCTCGCACACCGTGGCACTTCCTGTAATAGCCGCTCGACACATAACGAGTTCTGCCTTGAACTCATCCATCTTATCATGAAATGCTTGGACTTGATTGGCAACTTCCTCACGAACCAAGCGTAACAAGTCCTCGCGCAGCGAGCCTGCAAGCTCGTTTAACGCTCCTTGGATCTCCCCTTTGAGGTCTTCATCACCTTGCTCCAACACCTTAACTTGTTCTTGGAGGGCACTCACGTTGACCTCTAAGGTCGACAAGGAGTCTTTGTAATCCCCGATAGCTAGCTCCAACCGAGCTAATCGTGCCGTAGTAGACTCTTTTTTTCCTTCTTGAGTGTTGGTCGGCTTCCCAGCCAGCATGTTCACCACACCGTTCGTGTCTCCTGACATTTTTATCTCTATGGTCCTAGCAGGCGACCCTGCTCTGATACCACTTGTCACGAGATGATTACTTTAACCCTTTGAACCAAACACGTGTGTTACTCGACTTGCGACTCCGTTGCAAGCCAAGTCAAGCAAGACCCTTGACATGTGTTAGGCTATGCCTTGGACACTTAGCAAGTGAAGTGGAACTTAAGAACAAGAAGGCTAGACACTTGGTGTTGGGAAAGATTGCTTTTTATTAATAAAGCTTTACAAGAATGCTTATTAGTGAGTTTTTGTGAATGTTTTTGGATGGATGATTTGCAAATGATGCCCCTTACCCCTATTTATACTACTCGTATGGAGTTCTCTAGAAGCGGAACCTTCTGGAATGCTCTGGACACCACAACCCCAGAAACTTCCGGAATGTTCCAAACACTACTAGATCGAATCTATATCATGTACATGAATATTCTAGTACCTACTAGAATATTCTGGACCCTTCTAGACAAATTTAGTAAGTTCTAGAATGATCTAGAATAACCTAGAAGACTCCACAATATTCTAGAATATTCTAGACACCTTTAGAATATTCTAGATTACTCTACACTATTCTAGAATTTTCAGGACCTTTCTAGAATATTCTAATTGACTCTACTATCTTCTTGAAACTCCTAGACACTTCCGGATACTTCTCAATTCTTCTACATTCTTCTTTCAAGATTGATCCTTTGAGCCTTAAACCGCATCCATCATGTGAACCACGGTTGAGCGGGAAGCCAACCGTGACAAATTGGTCATCACATGAATCACTACTCTCTTTAATCACTACCGTCATCAGCTAAATAGGTATCTAATCAATCAATTTCTTACTTTCGATCGTCGTTTCACATCATTGTCCTCACATGTCTTTGTATATGGTTCATCGTTGTTTGCTTTGCGTACTGTTTTACCTTTGTTTTGTGTTTGATATTAAGAACGATGTCGAACTCTGGTGGTCAGGTTTATAATTGAAATTGAAATTGAGATTACGGAGCTTAGTTAGACAATATTTTAAGTTTTGGTATCTAGAGGTGACCCTTCCCGCCCATAAGTAGCTAAAACCTCTTTTTTCCCAAACTACTTCTTTTTGAACTTTACTCAGGAGAAATCTCCATTGATGTTAATAAAAGGCTTAACGCCCCATATAAAGGGTGTTAACTACGTTTCTTATTGTATTGTCTTGATAGGTGGTGGAACTGAACGAGCAAATTCCGTAAAGTGAGTTGGCTGTTGGCTGGCGAATACCTCATCTCAATCGCGCTCAGTCCTATATTTACACACACAGCTACGACCTTGATAGCGCAGGGAAGCCTTCCTCTTGTTGTGGGGCAGGCCATAATATCCTGTTTTGCCCCTTCCTTTTTGGTCTATTCCTATCTTCATAAGCGTAATCCTCTGTGAATGTGAGTGCGGAAGTGGAGCCTTTACTCATGTCGCGCTAAGATAGAGGTAAACTCATGCATTCAACTCTTTTATTTTATTTATAGGCTCTCCCTTTTATAGAAAAGGACTAGAACGAGTGTCTAAAGAAAGAAATGCTGCCCGTGTTCGAAGGAGCGATAATTGTTCCATGTCCAGTGTTGTTGTTATATGTTGTGTCTTCATAACCTATACGAGGCAGTGGAATGTGTTTAAATGATGCGACTTAATTTAATACATAATTCTTGTATGTGTAGGACATTGTCTATGCAAAGCTAGCTGGCCTGCCTCCTCGGTACGGATTATGCAAGTCCAAGTATAATCCTTCAAAATTTGTTGTAAACACAACCCTTATAAATTAACTAGAATAATGTTGTTGCTAATATATGGTACAACTTTGTGCCCCCACTTATATACGCCTTTATGGGAAGTTCAAGAGATATAGCCATTGGTCCATTTGCTGTCATTTATCTTATGTTGGTTACTCTCCTAGGAGCATAGCTTGATCCTGATGTTGGGAAAAAACTATATAGTGTAACCATGACAATAATTGTAAACTTGGATATCAACCGAATCACGAAGAGCACGCTTTCCTTAAGCGTATTTCGACCCTATTTCATGCCTCGGGTTACACGAAATCCCTTGTAGGATAAGACGGTTAAGGCTCCTCATCTAGGCAAAGATAAGGAAATTACATAATAGAATTTTTATTTTGCTTTGTATTTACCAAATCTGAATTTTTCATCTCATAGAATGAATTCTTCTAACACTTCCTTATATACATAGAATATACCAAGTGTTTCAATTCCTGAACCCAGAGGGTCTAACCCCGAAAGGGTACGTAATATACAATGTAAACACTTATTAAACGGTCTTAAAACATGATAAATAACATTTATCACAACCTTATCCATAAAACCATGAACTCGATAACCCGGTTATATGAGTGTGCATTCCGCACCTCCAAACTCACATTATATCGAAACCGATTTTGGTTTGAAAACCCAAATACACTAAAATGTTATGTGATCAAAATCACCAATATTCCTCCCCCATTTAAGTGTATCCCTTATTTCCATCAAAACAACAAAGCAACAACTTTATGCATAAATGAAAGTGTCCCAAGGATTGAACTTCCACATTAGTATATTACACATTCCAAGTATTCGAGAATCAGGGTGTCCCACGGATTGAACCCTTCAACCCATTTTGAATACATGAAGATAACATACACATAAATTCAAATAACTCCAAAAAGTTTATTCTTGACACTTTTAACAGCCATGTCCATATCCATTCATGAGCGCATACAAAGCCAAGCCCAAGCTTTAAGAAGCGGCTACACTTCACACTCATATGGGTGGATTCTTTTGATCATGCCCTGCAATAACATTTTTTCAAAGATCCTACCATTCTTGCAGGTTCAAGCACATCCTTTCGGGACATTATAAACTATGTGCTTCAATCTTACATAATAGGCTTTTTACATTGAACTCAGCCTCTAAAATTAGTTAGAGGGGAGTTGGGTGTCCTACCACAAAAGATCAATTTAGGCTTTACCATCCCGATATCCGACTTGTTAGCCAAATCCCTAGTTGATACTTTATGCAAAGGGATCCACTAGATACGTTGAGATCTCAATAAAACAACAACCAAGATCAATCGCCATTTATGATAGTTCATAAAATGTGTTACAGCAAACACCCCGGTGCGCACCATTATTCACTATAAAAAAATCATGGATAAAATTGGTCTAATACTTTCAGTAATACCGTAGATTAATTTCTTAGCTACTTAGCCTTTTAAACGGCTATGCTAACACTACGCATACCAACTCCAATGTCAAACTTATAATGCAAATTTGCTTCTTGGAAATCCATATACACATAGTATTTCCCCAAGCAAATACACTACCATTCGTAGCTAGTCAATACCCCTTTTACATTCACTACTACAAAACAGCTCTATTGCAACACGTCTAAAATGTTGCATAACACTTCTAAAATGTTGCTATATGGTTTAAGCAACAGTTTTAACTGTGCTGCTTAAAGTCTCGTTGCAATAGCTCATTGCAACATTTTTTGCAACATTTTCTACTCAAATGCAACATTTTTTAAAAATGTTGCACTAATTATCTTTATGCAACACTTATTTTGAGAAGCTATGGTAACACTTTAATTTTATAAAAGCAACACTTTTCTTATTCCCTCCAAAATTTCGCAACACTTATTCTTTCCGTAGCAACACTTTTTTTTTCAAATGACATATGAGAGCAACATTATTTTGGTTGTAATGCAACACTTTTGATTGTATCAAAGGTAACACTATTCTAGACTTAATGCAACTTTTTATTTCAAAATGAAATTACAATTATATTTGCACCACGTTTTGAGCTCTAGAAATATTATCCACACATACATTATTGAAACTAAGAAATTATTAATTGATACTCCAAAACCATATGTTCATTACAACATCAAAGATCAATCCATGTTCCGTAATACATCATGAAAAAACGTCATAAAGAAAACAAGCTAAATACCCAATATCCAACATAATTAAAAAATTATTTGAAGAATTATTGGCATATATAAAAAACTAAACACTGTGCGAGCTTAATTCTCCAACGAATCCCAACTTCATCTGACGTTGCATCCAAATTGCATACGTTGCATTAATAGTTAATCCAAAACGAGACCTGTGAGAAAAGAAACAATGTCGTCTATAAATCACCCACTGAATAGGACATAATTATCATACACGCTAAAATATTTCTTACTTGAAGTAAATAAGCATTAAAACAATGAAAAAACACTTAAATTTTTGATACGGACGTGGTGGCTTACATTGAACAATAGAAGTCGTTAATATGATTTATAGAATATGAATATAGAGCAACATTTAGTGTCCTACTGTAAGTACAACACTACTACTCGCAGGAAAACTGAACAGTGGGTTGGACAACATCTTTATGTGATACACAACATGTTTCTTGCTGCATTCAACTTCACAATCTGGTTTCATATGATTTATAGAATCTGAATATGCTTAGTTGATCAAAAGATCTGGTTGGACGCATTCAAATAATGAAGAAAAGAGAGCAATGTGACTGGCAGAGATAAGTTTGACTGAGTTTTTGGTTGGGTAATAGCATTCTGAGTGAACGAACACAGTTTATAAACTACTATCTATGGCATCAGAGGTTCAATTTCTTAGCAATGAATCAAAGATTATGATGACTTTGTTGCCATATGAAGCCCAGTTCAAAATAAATTACTTGAAATATATTTCCACATACCAGTTCACGGAAGCAAGTGTAACCAACTTCACTCAATGAAGGAAACGATCTTCGAGCAATAAAATAGCGATCAAGATAATGAAAGAAGCGAGACAACCAACTAACCATCACTTTATGATTTGACCATCTGTTGATCTGTTCACAAGTTCCCTCAACATAAACTCATCTTGCTTCTCCCTCAATGAAGGCAATACCTAAGAGGCCACGACAGAAAGAAGTTCAAGCTTCAGGTACAGAGAGCATACATAAGGAAAAAAAACTCACATTTCCCATAAATGTACGGATTAAAATACAAGTAAAGAAGATAGCAAAAATTCTGCATCGACTCGTAAATTCAGGCATTATATATACATGCCTATTTGGAATTCAAGCAACCACAGTAAACAACTTTAGATCTTGAATATGCAGTCCTATTTGGAATTCAGGCCTATGTAAAAATGTTAATTTATGCAACAACAATGAATTGGGCAAATTAAGGAAGAGAACAAATTTATCTATCTACCCTCGTATTATCCTACCTTCTATGCAACAATAATGAATTGGGCAAGAAATGACTGTAAAACACTTAAACTGTTTGTAATGCTCTTAGTAATCAACAATTTCACAAACAAACAGACAGGAATCATACCTAACCCCTTTCACAGTAATCAACAAGTTCAGTAAGCATATAATAACTTATCAAAATTGAAGTTCAATAAGCATATAACTTATCAAAATTGAAGTTCAGTAAGCAAAATTGAAGTACACTGAACTGGACTGCAAAATTGAAGTACACTGAACTGGATTACAATATTGAAGTTTAGTAAGCAATCTGTACACTCATCTGGACTGCAAAAATGAAGTTTTGAAAGCTAAATTGAAGTTCAGTAAGCATATAACTTACTCATGTGTCAACTCGTAAATTTTGTTAATTAGAATAACAAAGAGACTGACTCAGGACAGAAGAAATACATTCCCTACAGTTCGCCAATAACACTCCCTACAGTTCGCCAATAACACTGACACTATGAAATCTCCTTCCTCAAACTCATTGACTCAGAGAAAAAATAGAATATGATAGGATTCGAGAATTCCATTATAAAAGAAATATTGAAATTCCGTATTAAGAATGAATTAGATTCAGAAAATAGAGATGAACTGGAGCAAGATAGCACACAGAATATTGAATATACCATTCTTGGTCCATGTGGTCTGTAATATACTGAAAACAAAGCATAAAGCAGATGAATCTGAAAGAGTCTAGTGCATGAACATATGCAAATATAATTCTTTCTAGTAATAAGACTATCTTTGGGTAAAGTCGGACAATCTCGATCAATATATGTCTACTAAAGAGTATCATATGAATTAGAAGCAAGTAAATATATTTAGATGTTAGGCCATTCATCTGCATTATGTATTCTCTACATGGAATGCAGCCGGTAACCATGTTTTAAAGGTGACACTCGATCAACGCTATTAAACCCCAATCACCGTACTTGATGACCTATCAATGATAGAAAATTTCAGCATGACGAGAGAAATGAAGTAATCTCGACAAATTTATTTCTAAACTTCATGTGGCCCGCATCATAGTAGTGACAACTATTCACCCCAGAGAATCAGTTAAACATATAGTTCGTATAATACTGTATCCAACATTATCATATCTGAACACTAAATCACAAGAATTATACGAATATTGTGAACTATAAATGATAAAATCCTCGCGTACCTCTGAAATTTAGTATCTAATGTACTGCTAATTTATGCGTGTTTGTTAACTAATAACTACTGTAGTATAAAAACACGCTTTAAGATCTCAACATCAGACGACAAACGAGTCAAGTACCTATACTGTCATCCGTTCACACCAGCATCATCAATGCTTATTGCTGAAGATGAAGATTAACTCCACAACATACTCTAAACCTCACAATAATGAATTTAAGCTAGACCGGCGCAACAAGATATCGGTAGTGAATCACCTAAATAACTAATCATGGACAAATTTAGACAAGTCGTGGTTCAATCAATCTCAAAGCCTATCCAAACTCTAACTATCTTGGCAAAAAATCAATGGCAAATCATTGATGGCAAGCTATTTGCAGCATGAATTAGATTGGCTTAGACAACAACATTACATGTAATAGCTATAGCCTTAAAAACAATTCCACGAAAAAAACGAATTGGGATTAATAATTAATAGCAACAAACAATTGTATTGGGAATAATAATTAATAGCAACAAACAATTGAATTTAACAACAGTCAATTAAATTGGGAAATAACAAGAACAATTCGACGAAAAAAAACGAATTGATCGGAATCAAATTATCATACCTGAGACAATTAGGAATTTTACGAAATCGAACAGAGAAGCACAATCAGACGGACGTCACTTCAGAGCGAGAATCCAAAGCAATAAGAAGTAATATGGCAGAGAGAATTGTTGAAGATGAAGATGATTAATGGAGGCAGTAGGTTTTGAGATAGAGCAAGGTTTTGTCGAGGGTTTCTAAAATTTTGGTAAACGGAGGCATCAGTAAGTTTTGAATTGCTAAAACACGAATATTTTTTTTCCTTTTTCTCTAATTCTCAAATTATGCGCCTGATATTTTCGCTTAAACATTTGATTTCTAAAATTTTGGTTTTTGATTTTTCACTAACCCTCCTAAAATTTTGTTTCTAAATATTTTAAATAAACAAAATATTGTAGAATGCGTCAGATTCGTAAGATTTTCCGTATTAAATTATTATTACTGGCTGAAATTAATTTACGCAATAGTTTCGGGGGCGTTGCCCCCGAACCCCTAAACCAGGGCGCTTCGCCCCTGGACCTAGACTCGTTGACCGGTCAGCGAGACCCCCGTCATAGTTATTCGTCCAAAAACTATACCATTAATGCAAATAATTAAACAAGTGTACATTCCGTACTTCCCGTACATGTTTTATATTATTTAGAAATTATTCATCTAGAAACAATTTTAGTTAGACCAAATGACCAGTAATTATACTTAAATCAGATCACCAACATAACCAACGCAACATATATTAAAAAGTGTTGCTAATACGTCCATTAAATGCAACACTTAAAGAATAATGTTGCTATATCTAGTGATAAAATGCAACATTTATATACAAGTGTTGCAAATTAAAGTAAAATGCAACATTTCTTTTCTAAGTGTTGCTTAATTAATATATTTACTATAAATTGCAACAAAAAAATTATGTGTTACACGCGAAATGTTGCAATAGAGCCATTTTGTAGTAGTGATTGATAATTCAATTATTTGCATAAAATTACCCCTCTAAGATCGAAGGAAAACCAACATTGGACAAACCATAATTCATGATTTACTTAATACATTTTCACACTTGCCTAATAGCTTGCCAAAGATGAGTAATAGATAAACAAGTCTTCTTACTCCACTTTTCAAACCACAATAATTAAGCCCTTGTGAAAACCCGAATCATAACTATACTTTTATTATTGGATAAAAGTGTCATACTCGACCATTAAGAGTATTAACCGGAGAATAATAATCTCACCCTTGATCCTATTCCCAAGGCTCATATTACCTCCCCCGTGTCTTCATATAAAAATACGATACCTGAACCAACTTTTACAAGTTAATTCATCTTTGTTCTATGCCAAAGATTGACTTGTCATCAACTCTACAACAAATGACGACTCCATAGCTGGATTGTCAGTAGTTGTGTACTTTTAATGCTGTCAATTTACCTCTTCCATGGCTAAACCACCATGACTCCATAATCTCACCATGATTATCACAAATCATTATTCCCGAGATTATATGGTAAAATCAATTATATAATCAAGTTTTTAAAAATTTTACACAAGACATGAAAAAGTTAAACAATCATTACAAGATAGTAGAACATTAAGCAGAATAATATATAACCGATCAAAAACCATTGATCAAAACATCATATTTTATAAATATTTCTTTACATGTTCATATCACATAATTAATTAAAGTGATATTAACACAACTTAAAAATGTATGTCCTACATGGGTGAGTTCCATCTTCTCTTTGAAAATTAGGCTACCTAAGGTACCATTTTACGGTCCCTTATTACCGCCCTATATCAATACACACTGCTATCAAGCCACATATGCATACTCATATGTTACCACACAATATCCACATTTCCGTGTATTACATACATTCAAGAGAACTTACATAGTATGCTCATCTCATTCCATAGGACTCATTTCATACATTATATAATACCATATAATAAAGACATATGAAATTGTACTAATAAAATTACTAGCAAACAAGCATAGTGAGAACACTACAAACATCCATATGAATATATTACCGATCATCAAAATAAAATAAAATAAAATGTTTAGGATAACATTTGATGATCAAACAATATAAACGAAACAGTGATCATACTAATATCCATATGAGTATAAATTTATTGCATATTAACCACAACAAGAAACATGATCATTTCAAAACAATTGATCAAACTAACATATCCACCATGATAAAGGCATACAAGATCAATTAACAACTCTTGATCAAAATTATTTGACAAAAAATACCCATCTCATTAAATTTTCAGATAAAAAGTGATAACCGTCTATGAGACAAAACTCGACCAAAGAATTTCACATTTCTTGGATGATACTCCAAATCCCTCCTCAAACAACCTTATGTGTCCTGGCCAAGTTACAATAAACAGTGACTATACACCGCACAAATATTAATACACTATGTTACTGAGTTATACGAGCATCCGTATTATACCGCTCTATTCCACACATCCGTGTATTAATTCAAGGAGGGTTCATTAGAGACATTCACATCCACCTTGTACAACCAATAGTACATTCACTATTATTGTGTTACACACATAATTCATACAATCAACTATATACCACTATTGTACATAATATGCATTGCAACTATCAAGAGAAACTCTCTTAATCATTTCATACAAACAAGTATGCACAAGTAGACAGTCACTTAATATTCCACCATATTAAGATTAAGATCACTTAAAAAAACATGCCTCAATGTCTAAAAAAATTATCTAAAGACCCAAAATGTAAATTATTTATACAAGACAATATTTAACATGTTTAGACGAGATTACATAGTCATGTTATAGACTAACAATAACGACTATCATGATCATACAATAACTGGTATCCTTATCATCCATTATTCATCAACCATGCTAATTAACAAGACATGCATGAAACATGAATACTAAAACCAATCATCCACAAACTTAATAGTCTAAGCACTTTTACTTACAAAGTCATTACTGCATGATCAATGTTACAACAGGATATTCATCCTTCTTAGAAAATCAATTTTCAGCATTATTAACTAAACATATACGAAGTATAATAATGCCGTATGTTACAGATTTTGTGTTTCATTAAAGCCAAATATCATATTGCCAATTGATTATCTATGCACGGATGACGGAAAAAATTCTTTGAACATAATGATCAGTAAACGTCACAGCATAAACATGATCAAATAAACTAAACCATTTGATCCACAAACATCACATACAAACATCATGAAAAATCCAACTGATGTATTTTGTGAACTTTAATAGTTATAACTGCACAATACCCAACATAAAACGGTTCCGCATACTGCTTACAAGGAGAGAGTTAATACCAAGCAAAGTGATGTTAAACGTAACAGTGGATTCATGTGTCATGTAGTTAACAACAAATCATCATGTATACATACACATGTAATCACTTACGCATACAAACTCTCTCAAATACCATGTAGCAAATACAACAAAACAATAAATTACTTATCTTCATAATGATTTCCATTTACATTCTTGGTAAATTGACAAATAACTTCTTCAATATCCCATGCATTGTTCTATACTGATCAACAAACATTGACTGGATGTCTAATTTGTCGAGAAACGTCTTGGCTATGTTAAAAGTTGGTGATCTAGAAGCAATAGAAACATCAATACCCTTGTCCTTCAATGATGAAGTTGGAGCAACAGAGGCAGGAAGATGAAAAATACGAAAGAACAGGAGAGAAAGAAAGGAGGGATGTTATTGAATGTTTTCTGTGTAATATTGAATGAATGACCAAAGTACAAGGACCACAATGTATATAAGAATAAAACAGAAAACTATACAACTTCCTAATAACTTTTATACGAAGGATCTAGAAAACAATATTAAATAAGGCTAAATATAATCCAATACTCCCCCTCAAGTTGGAGCACTAGGGAGACCAATGCCCAACTTGGAACTCAAATACATGAAAGCATCTCGTCCCAACGCCTTCGTGAAGATATCAGCCAATTGCTCTTTGCTCGGTATGTATGTAGTAGAAATGGTTTTTCGCAAGATATGATGACGGACAAAATGACAATCCACCTCAATATGCTTAGTACGATCATGAAAAACCGGATTTTTAGCTATGTGAATGGCCGCCGTATTGTCGCAAAAAATCTGGATAGGAGTGTGGTGTTCAACACCGAGAGAGTGCAGGAAAGACTTTAACCAAATGACCTCGCTTGTGACGGCTCTCATTGCTCGGTATTCCGCTTCAGCACTTGACGTAGCAACCGTGACTTGCTTTTTGGCCTTCCAAGAAATTGGAGAGTGTCCCAAAGTAACAAAGTAACCTGTCAAAGACCTTCTAGTCAAGGGACACCGAGCATAATCCGAGTCGGAATAACCACGAACTAACAAATCACTGTCTCGGCCAATTCGTATTCCTTTGTCGGGGCTACCTTTGAGATACCGAATGGCTCTCATGGCTGCTTCCATGTGTTCTTTTCGTGGAGCATGGACAATTTGGCTAAGAATATGCACAACATAGACTAAATCTGGCCGAGTAATGGTCAAGTAAATTAATCGACCCACTAATCTTCGATAAACCATTGGATCATGAATGAGAGCGCCTTTAGCCAAAGCTAGCGAATGATTTTGTTGAATTGGTAAATCCATCGGTTAAGCATTCTCGAGACCCGCTTCCTTAATGATTTCAAGAGCATACTTCCTTTGGCTAAGAAATAATCCCCTAGAACTACTTGCAACTTCAATTCCAAGGAAATATTTCAACCGTCCAAGATCCTTAATACCATATTTTTGGTCGAGAAAAGCCTTCAACCGTAGATTAGCTTCTTCGTTAACACTCACAATTATCATATCGTCAACGTAAATCAAAACACCAATAAAAATGCCATTTTTGTTGTAAGTGAATAACGAATAGTCGGCCATAGATTGAATGAATCCATACCTTAACAAAGAATCGGACAATTTGGCAAACCAATTTCGGGACGCTTGTTTGAGACCATATAAGGATTTGTTTAGCTTACACACCTTGTTCGACCTTCCATTCTCGAAGCCCGGTGGCATCCTCATGTAGACTTCTTCTTCTAAATCTCCATGGAGAAATGCATTGTTCACATCCAATTGATTTATGGACCATCCCTTTGTAACAGCTACGGCAAGTAAGCAACGTACACTAGTCATTTTTGCGACCGGAGCAAAAGTCTCGTGGTAGTAAATTCCTTCCACTTGAGTGTACCCTTGAGCAACCAATATTGCCTTATATCGTTCAATAGATCCGTCCGCCTTGTGCTTAACCTTATAAACTCAACGACATCCGATAGGTTTCTTACCTTGTGGTAGATTCATAATTTCCCAAGTCCCATTTGTTAGGTTTTATTAGTTGCTCATAAACTAATCTTTTAGTCATACTAAACTAACCTTGTAATTAACTCTTTAATTAACATATTATTATGATCTTATGCATGCTTAAAATGCGGAAATAAGAGAGTTTTCGAACCCTTACTCACGGTCCGAATATATAGCAAGGATGATCCTCCTAGTACCCAACAAGAATACCTCCTTTGGATGCACCAAGACAACCCCTTGACCAACCGAGATCTTGAACAAGCTAGCACAAAAACCGGTTTTCCTTAAATTATTCTAATCTCTCTAATTAGAATATTATGTCAATACTACAAATAGTATGTTATTATTATCTTATAATATTGAATTGAGGTTGTGAAATTTCTTCTTACTTAGTCAATATTTCGGCCAAGACTAGAAGAGGAATGAATGTTTGATGTCCTTTTTATATCATATACAATTAGCATGCTCTTCTCTTTAAGATAATAAAACAATTAACTTAAGAGCATGGGGAAGGGGGAGCCGGCCTTAGGGAAGAGCAACAAGGGAACAACTTCCCTTCTCAAGGCTCTTAGGGTGGCTCTAGGTTGGGGTCTCAAGGATTATGTCAAACATAATGATTATAGTGTGTTTAATACACTAATCACCCACACCACCATCTCCTCTTAACCGTCCCATTTAATCCATAAAATGGATTTTATTTTACAATATGTCATTCTTATAATTTGTACAAGGTGTGACATCTTATATGTCATCAATTAATAAAATGTTTTAGTACATTTAAAACATATAAATATTTATCTTATAAACATTGTACATAATTAAATAAATCATATTTATTGATTAACAAGTAATTCGAAATTACCATTGTAAAATGATATTTTATCGTCAATACGATTTACAACCTTTGTATTAATTTCAACCCGATTCATTCTAATAACGATATAATAAAATATCGTTCAATGTTCAATAATTGACACGTATCAATTTTAAACATAAATCTTACAATAAGATTTAACCTCTGATTTCCCGATATACAGGTTTAAGGAATATGATCAAATCGTATCAATATACATTTGATCATTTTATCAATTAAGGGAATTGTCCTAAAGGTGTGACCTAAAGGGATCAACTGACCACCACCGTCATACAACAGTAATGTCAAACTCTAGCTAGCCAATCATCACCGATTAATGTTGGTCAGTTGACTAATATAAATCGTATCATCCCTTGCGCATTCTCGTCATGAGATTTAATTACGTGATCGCACTATTGTTGAGGACACATTTCCCAACAATCTCCCACTTGTCCTCGACAAGTGTGCGTCACCAATTCTCTTGTCCTATTACAATCTCCCACTCAATGCAAGATGTCTCTCTGAGGTCGTACTTGCATTCGATCATATCATGAGTGGTTTCCTCGATCTAGAGAATAACTGTTTGACCGGAATTATCTACCATAGATACCTTCCGAGCGTGGCCACGCATTTCCAGTTAACTTCTCCTCGAGTGGCCTTGAGATTTGAACAACCCTGACAAGGGGTGGACAATTTCTATCGCACTATTTCCTTTGACTAGTCACAGTCAGTCACAGCCTGAAGCAATCCCATTTGACTCCAGTTACGAAAAGTCGTAGAGAATGAATCAAGGTTATGTCTAAACTGTACCATCTTGGGAGAGTAGTCTTTAGTCTAAGAATTGACTCACAAGAATACTATAGTAGCTCTCGCCACGACCTGGCTATTATAAAATTTCCAGAACTCTATAAGCGGTCACATTGCCCGACAGAGTGTCTCTTACTGTCTGCCTATGTGATCGACTAGTCATCACATATGACTCTATGGCACTTGAACTTGCCATCAATCGCCTCACACTCTAGTCGCTTTGAGATGTCACCTCATGTAAGCGGCTAGGGGCCATACTAAGTCAATCCAGTTCACTTATGGGGTTCAATATTGTCTCTTACAACCCATTTGGATTCTGACAAAGTATCTTTTACTTTGAGTTAATCATAACTCAAATGATGTTGTCATGCAACAATAGTCAATACTATTACATTGCATTTGATGCACAATCATCTATTTGTATTACTGTTTTGCGACTAACCCTTTATTCATGATTTGCAAAACTTACAAATTTTGGTCTCCTTTATTCTCATATTATCCCGTATAATATGATTTTATTTGAGTACATATCTAGAACTCTTTCTAGATTTTGAGTTTCCTTTCCGGAGGAAAGCTCCCACTGTTATCTTATAACTTGTGACGTATCGATATACTGGAGGGATTAAAGAATCACTCTCTTTAGTCACTTATGTACTAAAATCTACATTGTAGTCTATTTATGATTTCATCATTCTAATAATTTTCACTCATCTTGGCTATTTGATAATGGTTTTATCCATCATTATGACTAACGTATCCAACCAATCTAATTTCTAATGGGCGACCTTTTATTATCCATATAATAAACCTTCCCTTTAAAGCTCCATCATCTTATGATATTAAGCATTCTGTTCATCTAAATTGAGTACCTCTTATTCTTTACTCTTAAATAATCACCCATTCTCACTAAATGGTAGGTCTCAATTCTTTAATGAATATCGCTCCCACTGAAAACAATATCTCTCGATTTCTTAAATGAACCTTTCATTTCTCGCATGTTAAACTATTACTCGAATCATTATCACTATCTCTATAGTGATCTATCTTTTCAGATCATACCTTCTGACACAACATAAACTACTGTCGAGGGGACTGAAATGATTTCTCCTTTATTATCTTATAATCTTAGAAAAATCATTATTTCAAGGAATCGATCTTGCCTTCGAATAGATAGATGATTTCTCCTCTATTATCTTATAATCTTTGAAAAATCATTATCTCATGGAGCCGATCTTCCTTCCGAATTCATACGGGGTTTCCTACTGAAACAATGAACATAAAGAACCTTTCTTCGAGTGTCCTCCCGTAGTTTCTTCAGTGTCCTCTCGTAGTTTCTTTTGTTATCTTATTCAGGTTTCTTCTTAAGAACCCTTTTAGGAATCTTCTCTAAGATCCTATAGTTATATCATTGGTTTGTAGGTCGAATATTTTCTCCCACTCTATCCTTTAAAATAACCCTTATTTCTACAAGGATAGCTTATTTCGATCTAACCAATGTATATAAGTTTATGGTATGATTAATTCATTCTCATTTTCACTCAAAATGATCATCGTATAATGAATTAACATTTTCTCAAAATGATTGAAAGTACCTTCATGTGGGATAATTCTCCGTTTTTAATCAACTCTTTGATTATTTTATACTTGATCGTATCAATGTTTATTGCGTGATAAAATCACCATTATTCATGTTTTAACAAGGTATGCAATTTATTTGATAAATCAAAACATTGATTAAGAACAAAAGTAGTGACTCGGGTTGAAAACCAAGTCACTAATATCCAAAATTACAACCATTGTTTTAGGATTTTAATCCTTGTTTTACAAGAAAGTAAATTGTTCCAAAATAAAATGCAAAATATGAAAGAAGACGAAATGAAAATTAGAGGCTAGCTCTTCAAGTCTTCGATCAATTTGGATGCTACCATAGCCATCCAAATAAGGAACTTCATGCTTCCTTCTCCTTGCCCTTATCATTATTAGGAGGTGCCCCTTTAAAACAATTAAAAAGGGTAAATATCAACACACTTGTATCATTATACATAAGTTGATAAATGACATGAATTTTAAACAAGAATTATTACCTACGGCGGTTGCTTTTCCATTTTTGAGGTCACTTAAGTATTTGGGGCAATTTCGCTTCCAATGACCGATCCTTGTGCAATAATGGCACTTGTCTTCCGATTTAGAAGACGAGGTGGAAGCGCCTTTCGAAAAGGTCTTTTCTTTGGTCGCCTTGGGCTTGAACGTTTTCTTGCCCTTGCCTTTAGAGGCATTTCTTTTGAAGCTCGTTTTCCCTTTCTTTTCGATGTTCAAAACATCCTTGATGGAACTTTCATGAAGTCCCATGTCCCTTTCGGCTTGGACTAGCAACTTATGCAACTCGTCCAATGTGGTCTCGTGGTTTCGCATATTAAAATTCACCCGAAATTGAGCATACGATTTAACCTTATTGAGTGAGTGAAGAACTCGGTCAATAATAAGAGAATCGGGAACATCAACATCTTGAGCTTTTAGAGTCTCCGCGAGCTCAACGAGTTTGAGCACATGAGGGCTTATCTTTTGCCCTTCCTTCAACGTTATGTCAAAGAAGGCGGAAGCCGCCTCATATTGAATCACCCTAGGAGTTTGCGAAAACATGGTCGCAAGCTTGGTGTATATCTCATACGATGTGGTCAACTTAATCATACTCCTTTGGAGATCCGGCTCCATGGAGAAGATGAGCACATTTTTAAGAGCGGAGGACTCTTTCATGTAGGCTTCATAAGCCTCACGAGTTTGGACCGATGATCGAGCGGTCGGAGCGGGAGGAGCGGCTTCGGATAGGTAACGACTCTTATCGTCACCTTGAGCGGCCAAAAGCAATTGCGCATCCCAATCCTTAAAATTGGAACCATGCTTATCGAGTTTACAACGATCCATAAAGGATCGAAGCCATGATACGTTAGTGAGAGGTGGAGCGTTGGTTGCCATTGATGATGTCGAAAATTAAACTACAATAATAAAAGGAAAAACAACATCATTTTAAAATTCATAATTTAAACTAGAAACTTTAACAAGTTTAGTTATGTATTTACTTAATGATCTCTTACCCAATTAAGTAAACAATCCCGAGACCCAAACCCATACTAATCCGGGCACAGTGTAGCCGATTCAACCCGTATCGGTATAATTTGGTGGATTAACCCTTTAATCGGTTCTACCTTAGAACTCTCGGTCGACAATTTTCTAAAAATCGTCTTTAGCCCGAACTTATTGCAACTACGGTTACGAATACTTTCGTTGAGATCAACCAAATTTCAAGGTGTAATCTTATTACCCCACTTACCCAACGTGACAATTTTAGTACCCCGGTGTAGCCGAGCCTACGTTCTTGTGAAGAAGGGATTCATGGGTCCATACTCTTTGGTAAGGCTAAGTCTCAATATTTATATGTAAGAGATCTAGTCAAATTATTATCTATCTCCGTTTAAGTGAACTAAGTCGGTGAATTATCGATAAAATAAATGACTAGGTCGACTAAGTCGAAACATTCATGACACGATATATGACGATTTGGCTATGCATGCAAACATATAAAAGCAAATAAAAGCATAAAGATAAACCCTAGTATGGCCTTTCCTAGAAAATAAATAATAAAAGTACAAATTCGGAAACCAACTCCTTTGGTCCCTTGAACTTCACGAGGCACGCACTTCGAGGTAAACACCGTATTTGTCGGAACTCCTTTCCGAATGGCACCGTCTTCAAGGAACTCCGGATTTTAAAAATATTACAACTTTTCTAGTCTACTTTATACATTATAAAATAGAAATAAATTACAATTGGGTGATACGAGATCACAAAATTACAACCGAATCGGTAACCCCTTACATTACGGGAAATACCGATTTAAAATTAAGGCCATACTAAGTAAATTACATAATTCCCAAAATTACGTAAAATAAATCATGACAATCATAATAAAAGTATGCAATGCTTATAAAATATGAATTAACATGCAAACCCTAAGCCAAATCGTCCTATTTAAAATACTTATTTAAATAGTTATCGCAAACCTCGGTTTATGGAATCGCGTGTTTTAACGATTAACAACACTATGCATTATATGAAACGGTTTTCATCCTTAATTTAATCATCCTAACTCTTATAGGTTTCAAAATTTAGTCTTACTCAAACTTTGAACATGATTTAACTTAATATATTTTAATATTGATCGGTATTACTCGGTTTTACGGGAAAAATAATATAAAAAACCAAAAGAGTCATAAAAATTTTGAAAATTCCAGAATGTTCTTAAAATTTCAGAACCTTAAAAATATTAGCATTTATACGGTTTTAACATTATTTCGTAAATAACACTTAAAAACGGCATTTTTAAATCGAAAATTATACAATTAATTTCATAAATGCAAATTAAATACTAATAATATTTTTATACCTTCCAAACCATTTTAAGAACACAAAATGGACAGAAAATTAAATGGCACATAGCCCCATAGCCGAAATTTTAATTAGATGACTCTAAATATTCAATTTTAAATGCTACTTTTAACAAATTAAAATCAAATCAAATCTGAAAATTTTGGCTCCCAAGAATATTTTCATGATGAACATATCATATATTACTAATATGGGTTAAATTTTTCGGCCATTTTGACAACTATTGCAAATTTAAACGATTTACGTCATATATCGTACGATTTTAACCTTTAAAATTATTTCTCAAGCATAAAATAAGATAAAATTCTCAAAAATTTTATACATGCTGGAAATAATATATATGACATCGTGTTAAATTTTTATGGCCAAATTCCAACTTAAACTATTAAAGTCGAAATTATGTCACTAATTACCCGATTTTTACATTAAAAATCTATAATATTGCAATATTTGAGATAAATTTCTGGAAAATTCAACATATATTTTAAATATTGCATGTGACATACTAATAAATTTTTATAGTCAAATTCATAATATAACTATTTTAACCCATTTTTATTCATCTTATTGCATTTTAACCCTTAAAATTCATATCACACGTTTTATAAGTCCATAATTTACGAAAATTCATATTCATATTATAGAAAATACATGTGATAACATACTGAAAAATCTCGGCCAAAAGATGATTTTAGCTATTTTTCCCAAAATAAACGATTTTAACCATTAAAACTTTATAAAATCCGAGATTTAATATACCATTAATCAATATTTATGCAAAATATATTCCAAATATTCTAAAACATTTTAGAAAACAGTAGGTATTCATGCTTAAATTATTTCGTGCATATCTCATATTAAACGAAAATTTCAAGTTTTATATTGTTATCTCTATAACTCCGTAAAAACGTAAACGGAAAGCATGCAAACAACCTATTGCTCTGATACCAATTGTTAGGTTTTATTAGTTGCTCATAAACTAATCTTTTAGTCATACTAAACTAACCTTGTAATTAACTCTTTAATTAACATATTATTATGATCTTATGCATGCTTAAAATGCGGAAATAAGAGAGTTTTCGAACCCTTACTCACGGTCCGAATATATAGCAAGGATGATCCTCCTAGTACCCAACAAGAATACCTCATTTGGATGCACCAAGACAACCCCTTGACCAACCGAGATCTTGAACAAGCTAGCACAAAAACCGGTTTTCCTTAAATTATTCTAATCTCTCTAATTAGAATATTATGTCAATACTACAAATAGTATGTTATTATTATCTTATAATATTGAATTGAGGTTGTGAAATTTCTTCTTACTTAGTCAATATTTCGGCCAAGACTAGAAGATGAATGAATGTTTGATGTCCTTCTTATATCATATACAATTAGCATGCTCTTCTCTTTAAGATAATAAAACAATTAACTTAAGAGCATGGGGAAGGGGGAGCCGGCCTTAGGGAAGAGCAACAAGGGAACAACTTCCCTTCTCAAGGCTCTTAGGGTGGCTCTAGGTTGAGGTCTCAAGGATTATGTCTAACATAATGATTATAGTGTGTTTAATACACTAATCACCCACACCACCATCTCCTCTTAACCGTCCCATTTAATACATAAAATGGATTTTATTTTACAATATGTCATTCTTATAATTTGTACAAGGTGTGACATCTTATATGTCATCAATTAATAAAATGTTTTAGTACATTTAAAACATATAAATATTTATCTTATAAACATTGTACATAATTAAATAAATCATATTTATTGATTATTCGAAATTACCATTGTAAAATGATATTTTATCGTCAATACGATTTACAACCTTTGTATTAATTTCAACCCGATTCATTCTAATAACGATATAATAAAATATCGTTCAATGTTCAATAATTGACACGTTTCAATTTTAAACATAAATATTACAATAAGATTTAACCTCTGATTTCCCGATATACGGGTTTAAGGAATATGATCAAATCGTATCAATATACATTTGATCATTTTATCAATTAAGGGAATTGTCCTAAAGGTGTGACCTAAAGGGATCAACTGACCACCACCGTCATACGACAGTAATGTCAAACTCTAGCTAGTCAATCATCACCGATTAATGTTGGTCAGTTGACTAATATAAATCGTATCATCACTTGCGCATTCTCGTCATGAGATTTAATTACGTGATCGCACTATTGTTGAGGACACATTTCCCAACACCATTAGCTTCAAGAGCATCAAACTCTTTACCCATAGCATCAACCCATTCTTGAATTTTGGATGCTTCATAGTAAGTACGTGGCTCTCTAACGGCATCCACTTTAGCTAAATAAGACCTGAAATTATTAGAAAACAAATGTGTTGCAACATAATTAGCCAAAGGATATCTAGTACCTTTCTTTGAAGATTCGGAATGAGATGAGCAAGGAACGACATTGGGATTCGAAATGTGTGTAGATTTGCAGTAGTAATCTCGTTTCCAGAAGGGTTCGAATTTTTGGCGCACTCCTTTCCCTTCTGCAACAGGCGTTGATGTGTCAGTAACAGGCTGCACTATCCCCTGACTTTCTATGTTGCTGCCCCTATTGCTCACCGTACTACTCTCTGTTTCAGTTGTTTCAATTGGGGCACCATTACTCTCTGACCCATTTGGAATATCAGGCACACTTTGCAACATACTACTTTCATTAATATGCTCCAAATTCTCATCCTCACAAAACACACGTGGGGTTTCAAGAGGAATTTGTTCCTCTGACTCAACTCTATTATTAGAAAAATGGAACACATGCTCATAGAAAATGACGTCTCTTGACTCAAAAATGCGCCCACTCTTGACGTCATAAACTCTCCATCCCTTCTTATTACTCGGGTATCCTATGAAAACACATCTCTTCCCTCTCTCATTGAACTTGTCTTTTGGTTTGTCCTTATTATGAGTATAACAAACACTACCAAAAACACGAATATTGTCATAACACGGTCTTTTTTTGTACAAAACTTCATAAGGAGTTATCCCATCAAGGACACGAGTTGGTGTTCTATTGATCAAGTACGCAGCGGTCAAAACACATTCACCCCAAAAATCAATAGGTAAGCTAGCTTGGAATCGAAGGGCTCTTGCCTTTTCTAGGAGGGTCCTATGTTTCCTTTCTACCCTACCATTTTGTTGTGGGGTGTCAACTTGGCTTGTTTGGTAAAGAATTCCGTGTTCATCGTAAAAACTTTTGATGACTTTGTTAGACAACAACTCACTCCCATTATCACTTTGAATCACTTTAACATTTTTATTAAATTGATTCTTGGTCATGTTGCAAAAACTTATCAAGAGATCTCCAACTTCCCCTTTGTCACGCATGAATTTGACCCAATCAAAACGACTCTTATCATCAACAATAGTGAGAAAATATTGAGCTCCCGAAAAACTCCTAGTATGATAGGGACCCCAAATGTCACAATGAATAAGATCAAATAAATCCGCACTTCTCTTATTATTTAACTCAAAACTGGAACGAGTTTGTTTGGCTCGACAACATGGGTCACAAATAGTACTAGAATTCCAAGACAATTTAAAACCAATTAAATCCGAGAAAAGAGGTGAAATACTACTAGATGGATGCCCAAGACGTTTGTGCCATAGTTCCGAGTTGGTCAAAGTGAGACTAGCTTGAGCGGCCATATTTCTCCTTTCTCCTTTGAAGTAGTAAACCCCATTGTCGTGCTCACCCGCCCCAATCTTCATTCTCGTAGATTGGTCATGTATAACACAATGATCATTGTAAAAAGTTACAACACAATTATTTTCAATAATTAATTGTTGAATGGATATTAAGTCACAAGTCAAGGTTGGGACGTATAAAACGTCTTTCAAAACAAAGTTATCGCTGATAGTTACGGTTCCATGCTCTACTGTTTCGATTTGTGAGCCATTAGGAAGACTCACTGTCGACTTTTCTCCGCTCCAAATATTATCCAATAGATTTCTTCGTCCAGTCATATGGTGCGAGAACCCGCTATCAAGCAACCAACGAATATTGTCATCTTTATTCATACCTGTTTTGGATGTGGAAGCATCACCTTTACCACCCACGAGAGCTCGTAATTGGGCTACCTCTTCCTGACTGAATATTTTATGTCCTTCTCCACTGTTTTATGTGGCTGCATTTGCGTGTTGGATGGTTCCTCTGCCACGACCACCTCGACCACGACTTCTGCCGCGACCTCTTCCTCTTCCTGCGATCCCAAGCTTTTCCCAACATTTATCTTCAGTATGCCATAATTTGTTGCAATGGGTGCAACGAATAACAGTCTCGGCATCTCCATTTTTGCCCAGATCCGAAGCACGAGAACTTTTTCCACGAATGGCCATGGCAGCCTCTTGTATTTCTTCTTTGTTTTTCGTCACCATTCTAAGCCTTTCCTCACGCAATACCACTGCATAAACCTTATTTAATGGAGGGATTTCATCCTCCATTAAGAGCCCGGATCGAACATTCCCGTAGAGCGATGTGTCTAAACCCATCAAAAATTGATGAACTTTTTCATCCTCTCGATCCTTTAAAATTGCAGAGGCAGAACCACAACTACAATCTGGTATTTTTGTGTAATTTCCAAGTTCGTCCCAAAGACACTTTAATTGAGTGTAATACTCTACCACAGATTGTGATTTACCTTGTTTGCATTCCGCTAAAACTGTCTTGAGTTGGTGAATTCGTGGTGCATTACGAGTAGAATACCGATCGTGCAACTCCTTCCAAATTTCAGCAACGCTCTCTTTGAAAGAGATACTGGAGTGAATTTTCGAATCAATGGAACTCCTGAGCCATCCTTTGACCATAGCATTGCATTGGCGCCAAGCAACCGCCTCCATAGACTCCTCTTCCCCTTCTTCGACCTCAGGCTTTGTCACGGTACCCTCGACGAAACTTAATTTATTTTTAGCATCGAGACCGTTTCTCACCGCATCAGCCCACAATTCATAATTATCTCCATTAAAAATGACAAGTGAGAGAGATAGATTGGGGCTTTCACTAGGATGCAAATACAGAGGCGAGGAAGGTGGAATAGGATCATATTTTTTGTCGAATTTTGAACCTCCGTCAGTTTTCGTCATTTTAATTATCTTCGTGATGGAAAGAAAAGATTAATCCCAGAATTATTGCTCTGATGCCATGATGAAGTTGGAGCAACAGAGGCAGGAAGATGAAAAATACGAAAGAACAGGAGAGAAAGAAAGGAGGGATGCTATTGAATGTTTTCTGTGTAATATTGAACGAATGACCAAAGTACAAGGACCACAATGTATATAAGAATAAAACAAAAAACTATACAACTTCCTAATAACTCCTATACGAAGGATCTAGAAAACAATATTAAATAAGGCTAAATATAATCCAATAATGATTTCCATTTACATGCTTGGTAAATTGACAAATAACTTCTTCAATATCCCATGCATTGTTCTATATTGAGCAACAAACATTGACTGGATGTCTAATTTGTCGAGAAACGTCTTGGCTATGTCAAAAGTTGGTGATCTAGAAGCAATAGCAACATCAATACCCTTGTCCTTCAAAGCTTCTAATATTCCGATTGCATGAGGATATGATGATAAGATCTCTCTTTTGGAGCAACATTCACAATAAAACGGCCAGAGAGTGTAATCGAGATCAAAAACAACCAATTTAGGAAGAAGTTGGAAATCAGACAGTATTTGCATTGCTTCTTTTTTTACCCCTTCTTCCCCATTTCTCTCTTGTTTTGATTATACTGCCACAATTGGGTAATCAACTATTGATATACTTAGAAAAGTATTTTAATTTTCTACTGGGATTGACTTTTACCATATTTTTAACAACCATTCTAATTTCTGATCATTCAAATTATTACATTCTCTCTTACCCTGATTCGACAATTATCATAAACGAAAAATACTCTTAAAAATGTTGGGAAAAAACTGTATAATGTAAACATGACAATGATTGTAAACTTGGATATCAACCGAATCACGAAGAGCACGCTTTCCTTAAGAGTATTTCGACTCTATTTCATGCCTCGGGTTACACGAAATCCCTTGTAGGATAAGACGGTTGAGGCTTCTCATTTAGGCAAAGATAAGGAGATTACATAATAGAATTTCTATTTTGCTTTGTATTTAGCAAATCTGAATTTTTCATCTCATAGAATGAATTCTTCTAACACTTCCTTATATACATAGTATATATATAATACAAGATTATTCATAGGATAAACATGTTCGATTGTTATGTTTCAAACAAACACCCACACATGTAACCGTCAATCACAAAGAATATACCAACTGTTTCAATTCCTGAACCCAAAGGGTCTAACCCTGAAAGGGTACGTAATATACAATGTAAACACTTATTAAACGGTCTTAAAACATGATAAATAACATTTATCACAACCTTATCCATAAACCCATGAAATCGATAACCCGATTATATGAGTGTGCACTCCGCACCCCCAACCCAAACTCACATTATATCGTTTTCGAGCTTAAACCGATTTTGGTTTGAAAACCCAAATACACTTAAATGTTATGTGATCAAAATCACCAACACCTGAAGCTAATCCCACTGAGTATCTCCACCTTGCTTTCACTGCTACTTTTTTCGCTGCCATCACAGAGGCAGCACTTGGCTTTTCAAGTATAATTCACTATGACTTTCACGGCCAGATGAAGTTTTTTGGCTCAAACTCTCCTTGCACCATCATGTGTAAATTTTTCATAACAATTTCTAGCCGAAAATTTTCAATGGTAAATGTCTTAAGTAGTACCATTCTTAAAATTCTTTAGAGGAGTTGTACCCTACAGAAAGCGTCTTAACCTAGTTGTTAAGACGGAGTTATTGTGACAATTTAACACACACAAATGTAGGATTACGGGGATTGACTAATAGAGTATACCTGGCATGTTTTGTTTGTTTTGCCTGAGTAGGCTACATCACCACCAAGGTTTTCCTGTCTTTGAATACACCACTGATGTTCTCCCTCCAAAGCTTTCCTGTCATTACATTTTTTTTAAGGATAATTTGTGAGAAATTACCTTATATTTATGTCCATTTGTGAACAACTACCTTACTTTTTTTTTTGGTTAAAAATTACCTTTTATTTTAATTTTTTGTTAAAAACTACCTAAAAAAAGTTCCGAGGCCAAATTCTATTTATGAGTTGGATTTTACACGTGTAAGTTCTCTAAATTTTCATTCTTATTCACGAATAGCATAGAGTTCATACGATTTAGCCCATGTTCATCATTCGGAGCAATTATTCCACATGCTTAAAGAAAGAAATTGAAGCTAATGACAAGAATTCCCTTTCGTTTAGAACTTTAGATAAGAATAATAAGCTTGGATATCAAGTTTAATGACAAAATAAGAATGAAAACTTTGAGAACTCACACATGTGAAACCAATAATAAATAGAAATTGGCCTCAAAACTTTTTTTAGGTAGTTTTTAACAAAAAATTAAAATGAAAGGTAGTTTTTAACAAAAAGAAAAAAGTAAGGTAGCTGTTCACAAATGGACATAAATGTAAGGTAGTTTCTCACAAATTATCCTTTTTTTAATTATGCTAGTAGAATGAAAATGAATCTCTCTATTGTTATTTCTGTCATTGTCAAATCCTCCTCCTATTTTGATGATCTTACTAATGCCTTTACGGCTGCGTGTTGACGTATATCATATATATGTATCATCCCTCTCTTGTGTGACATTATGAATGCATGACGATGTCAAACGGAGTTGATGTTATTCAGTCTCAAATCATTATGTATTGCTTTGATTGTCCTGGTCATAGAGTTCGGTAAGAAGAGTAATTCGACAAAATCGCATTTAGAAGAGTCAGAAGTTAAATACTCAAGGAAAGTATTCGTTAATCCTTAATTAAGATTAACATCAGTGGTTACTGTGAGTCAGGCTTAGATTTCTTTATATTGTACATAATTGGAATTTGGACCAAAGTTTGGATAGTGAAATTACTCCAATAGTTTCTACCGTGAGTATTGCAAATTCCCATTTTAGTTTTTATTTATTATTAAAATCTTGTCTTTGTTCCTTTTCAATGTTCTCGTCTATGTGATTGATACTTACTTTACAATGTTCTCATTATATAATTTAATTTGCTGAGATATATGAGTATTCATTCTTTATGATTAGTCATGGATACTAGCTGAATTACCTTGTCAAATACTGAAGTGATGCATATACTTACCACTTTAGGGTAGACGTCGGTGTAAAGATGCCCAACATTTAAACTTTGGTTAATTCTTCGTTTAAATTTCATTAATTATGTAGAGACTTTTCTACTTAATTATTGATATCGGTCGATTAACACCAAAAATAAAACCTAGTAAACTACTAACAGAAGTTAGTGGTAAATAGGGTCGATCTCCACAGGGAGGCTAAAGTACTATCTGTCGGTCTAATCTGTCGGTCACAAAATTTGGGGGATTTAAATTGTTTGTAACTAAACTACGGAGATAAAAGGCAAGAGAGAAAAGGATAAGAAAAGAACAAAAACGAAAGAGATATGAAATAAATCAGGAGAGGGGAATATGCTAGGATTTCGGTTCACTGTGTCATCAACACTATCAGTGTAAACTAGGTTGGTCAGTTTATTGGTAGGAAGAGCGGGGTTATTACAGTCACGTCTCTAACCTGACTATACCTTCCAGTCTTAAGTCGCTCTAAGGTCGTTCCTGCTTGACTTCCGCCCTCACAGAAACTAATTATCACAGTTAAGCCAGCCTTACCCTTCCAATCTTCCGATCTAGGTCGAGGTTTAACTAAGCGTATGGTCTCCTGCGTGCACTCATTCAACTAAACAACAAATAAATTGCTCAACGGCAATTCATATCGCAAATAAAACTACCCTACCCGGTCACAACCTATTATGCATTTGACACAGATTCCCTCATCCCGGAATATAAAAGAAGTAGCTACTCATAACGTAATTACTAACGATAGCAATCATACAAATCATGCTAATGAACGACATGGCGTAAATTAAGATAAAAGTAATGATGAGAAAGAGAAATAGGGACCGAGACAAACAGCGCAAAGGGCACGGTTTTCGAGGCACAAAACGAGAATTAGGGCAGCACGAAACTACGTAAACGAAAAAGTAAAAAGCAATGAAAGAAAGATTAAGATTAGAAAGGAGAAGATTACAATCAAGCGATTTCGGCGTAGAGAACAATCTCAAAACCCGATCGTAAATCCTCGAACACGGCAACGTAAGAAAAATAAAAGTTACAGTTTGAAAGTCAAATGTAAAAATGATAAAAGACTTGATAACCTAAAAAGAAAATCCCTCGTATTCTTATAGTAAAGATACGATCAAAATAAATTAAACCTACGGGCTTAATAAAGTCAACCCGCATAAGTTCTCGATCGAGAAGAATGACTCCTCGATCGAGAGAAATTATTCAGCAAATTACTCGATCGAGGAAAAGAACCTCTCGATCGACTTCTTCACAGCATACTTACTCGATCGACTTAAGGCAATGTCGATCGAGTCCTCTTGACTCTCAGTGCTTTTCGATCGAGCATAGGACAACTCCATCGAGGCTTTTGCTCCTCGTATGAGTATGATTGGCCTCTAAATGATTGACTTGTCTTCCTTGTGGTCAACAGCAGCCTTTCACGCTTCTCCATGCACAAGTATTCGTCCTCTATTCTTCCATCTTCTAACAAATGCGAACTTGGGGCAGAAAGGCTCGATTTCTGCTACAATTTGGTTCATATCTGCAAAATAGCAATACAAACACAAAGTAGCCTATTCGGGGCATAAAGCGGTATAAATCCACTCAAGTACATAGAAATGCGTGCCAAAAAGGGACTAAAAAGTCTATATAAAATGCACGCATCAAACTTCCCCAAACCAAACATTTGCTTGTCCTCAAGCAAACTAAATGCAAACTAACGGACCTAATGGAATGGAATAAAGCTCAGAGCTACTAATAGTCAATGCCAAACCGCTTTAATGCACAAAATCAACTACTGAAAATCTTAGAAAAGAGTGAGCGACGCGAATTTATGCATATCATGGAAAAGATGTTAGACTTTCGACCGTGCAAGACTCGTTTAATTTCGGACTCTTCCGGGATCTCTCTTCTCTCAACAAAGCAAATGGCAATATAATGTATGCAAAAGAGGAGAAGGAAGTATAGTCTCTCTGCCTAGACTGCGGCCAACAAGTCATGCATGCTAGATTAGTATGAAAAATGATTTCAAGCACCGTACACACGCACAACCACTATCAATGTCAATTACATGCCGAACTATTGCAAAATATGGAGATGTGAGGCTAAGTAGGACGGAGAGGGCAAGACATGTATGGAAATGTGGGCGTTAAAGTCAAGCTAGAACCTAACAAACTATAATAAAACATATCCCGATCTTCCGACTCAAAAATAAGCTCAATGCCTCTTAAATGACTAGGCATACACATCACAAAACCCGATAAAACTCTCAGCTGAATTATTCTTTTCTCTTTCTTTTTTTTTTTCTTTTTTCTGATTTCTTCTTTTTCATTTATTTTTTTTTCTTTTTTTTCAATATTTTTTTTTTCGGCTGCACAGGCAAGACTCATCCAATTCCCTTGATCGACCAAATTTGCCAGTCGATCGAGGACTCTCCTTCCAGGCTCCTCGATTGAGCTAGGAAAGCCCTCGATCGAGAACAAAGAGCACTCAAAACAGCTCGATCGAGCAACTACAGCACTGCTCATGCACAAGTATTCATCCTCTATTCTTCCATTTTCTAGCAAATGCGAAACTTGAGGCAGAAAGGCTCGATTTCTGCTACAATCTGGTTCATATCTGCAAAATAGCAATACAAACACAAAGTAGCCTATTCGGGGCATAAAGCGATATAAAACCACTCAATTACATAGAAATGTGTGCCAAAAAGGGACTAAAAAGTCTATGTAAAATGCACCCATCAATTATGCAGAGACTTTCCTACTTAACAAGAGAAGTTTGATGTACTCTAAATTTTTTGTAAATTGACACATACTAAGCAAGTATTTTTGGGTTTTAGTTGAAGGAAATATCCGATAAAAAGTGATGGACTTTTTTGCATTGTTGGTTGAGTTGGATGACATTTTTAGTGGTTGTTCAGTGTGAGAGTAGGGAATTGTGTTTTCTTAGCGAAGTTGTGTGAGCTGAAAAGATTGGAGTACTGATTTGTATTGTTGCATTATTCGTGTTTCACATGTCATGGTATCTTTCTTGGTCCCTACTTATTACTATATCAAGGCCTTGCAAGTATAGTCCAAATTTTATGAATGTCACCTAGGCAGCAATTAGTAGAACTTCGTATCAATGCATTTCTAAGTTCTTATGTTGGAAGATTCATTATAACCTTTCATTATCCGTTGTTTTACCTAATCTAAGGTTTTGACCTTGTAATAGTTCTTAGTTTGACAAAGGATAAAGAAGAGTTGCAAACCAAGTTGAATGAAACGAATAACATCTTGTATAAAATCTTGGAAGGTATGATTTCGGGAATGTCGTCGTCCGAGATAGCCCATCTTGCAAACTCATCCTTGAAACCTTGAGTATATTTCTTCACTGTAGATATGTGGATAATGTTTGGTATAAGTTGATGAAATGTGTGATAAGAAGTTATGTTGTGAATCACTGTAAACTCCCATGTCTGAAGGGCTCCTGTAAGTGGTGGCCAGTGGGTAAAGAGGTTAGATGTACGCACAAAGATATGTTCTCCATAACTCAAAAGAGTTTTATATCGGTAATTGCATCGAATGACTGTAACTTCCCTTCGCAGACAAGCGCAATCACTAGACTACTAGAGGGAGTCATCATAGTCATGTTGCTTCAAAACTGATTAAAAGGAGATTTATGTTATCAACCCAAACCCACATCATGTTTCATATACTCAGAGATATTCTTACGACATTCTATTCTTTTGCCTTTTCTTATAGTCTTTGGTTACGGACTTATAGTCCAGCAATTGAGTATTTGTGTGTATCCTTTTTTGTTGCTTTAGAAGTGTCAAAGACGGAGGGTAAGAGTTGGACAAACTACAAACGTTGTGATTGCAGGGACATTGTGATACACATCAAAAATGAGACTAAGGGTAGCTTAGTCATTTTGCCTTTTATTTATTCCCCAAGGCAATGTAGGCTATATAAGTAAGAGGTGGTAGTAGCTTACTCCTTATGTCAAAATTTATGAACAATCGTCTGAGTATATTCAGTGTATTTGGAACCTAGATGATAATCATCATCACAGTTTCACCTTAGCAACCTATCAATAATATTGAACAGTTGCTTTCCTATCCTTTTCCATCCGTCTCATTTTCCGATCACATCATTTGGTATGAGAGCTAGTCCTTCCTCGGACTAGTGACTGCCATTCTGTCTATATACAAAAAAAAAAAAAAAAAAAAAAAAATCAATCATCAAGACAGACGATTCTCATCCTTTTACATCACATTGATTGCTATCCAAAAATGAAGAGAATTGAATACTTCTGCCGTAATATTCGACACGGTGACCCTATTGAAGAGCAGATGGAAGAAGCAAAAAGGAGTGGCATCATCAAGTCGTATACACTCACTACCCTTAGTGCAATGAACGTAAGAAGGAATGCCGATTTATGCTTGTGGTGTGACGAAATATGGTCCGCTGATCATATACATAGTTGTTTGTGTGTTCCTGATCACAATTGCATGTTTACTTGTGGCATCGATTTCGAGATTTTCGCTTTTGTTAAAGTTGCAAAAGAAGGCTTGAAGAATGTGGTAACGAACGATTCACAAGGTCATGCACTGGTTCATTGTGCAGAGAAGATGTTCGAGGAAATGTGTGATACAAACCTCGGTATTCCGTCAGAAGAAGGGATAATATCTAGTGCACCCCAGATGTTCGACGAGTTGTCTCAATCAGTTTTAACCACAAATCCAGGGCAGATAATTGAAGAGAAGCAAGATAACAATGCTCTCATATCTGATTTTGACAGCATTATTGAAATACAAGCTGATGATGAGTGTACTCATGGATATGGGAACGAAGAAACACAAGCTGACGGAAGAAGCTTGTCACATAATCTTCATTTGATAGACGAACTATACGACTTTAAGGTTGAATCTAACTACAAATTTGTCAAGGACATTCAGCCCGATGCACATAACATGCTCGATGAATTGCCACTTCCAACTTTTATCAAAGAGATGGTTGAGGCTGCCAAAATTGTTGAAATTGACGCCATTCTGGATGATTATGAGCCTGCATCCGCTATTCAGAGAGTTCAGGCTGATCAATTTACCCAGAAGCAGCAACTGTTTGCAAAACTAGGTACATTAGAGGGCTCACACTGTCGGGATTTAGTCATCATCTGCGCAAATGGAATTCGTTTCTCCACAATTTCACATTCGCTTATTAGTGGTTGCCAACATTCAGAGAAAATGACTGACGAAGTTGACAAACACTATGATGGAAAAATGAACTCTGAATATCATTGTTTCGAGGTGAGTATGGTGTCTTCTATTGTGTCAAATGCAATTCTACATATTGGATTAGTTAACAATGTTGTGTTGCCTCTATTATGGAGCGATTCAGATTGGTTTATGGGCTCAAGCTTATCGGTTGTTTTAGGTGTGAATGTTTGTAAATCAAAGGTATTTGAGTTAGGATACGATTGCAGGTCATTTTCGAATACTGAGGAAGTACACAATTTGAAAAAATTGAATTATGAGATGAGTCCTGATGTGTGGATAGTCACCACAGCTCCTAATTCTCATAAAGTTAAAATGATGACATGCCTCTTCAATTTCATAGCCATAGACGCTGATAAAGTGGCGCTTAGTTGCTCCCAAATTGCTTGGTCACCTTATATATCAGAATGTACTTGGTTTTACGTTCATTCTTATACAGATACATTTCAGGAGAAAGGTCATTACAAATTCTTCGATCCAGGTATTGGAGTGGAGGTCTCTTATACCACCACCCTTGAGGACAAGGGTGATTTTAGGGGTGAGGAAGATACTAGTAAGGAATACAATAGGGAATTGTTCACCCCTTTAAACTTCCGCTCTCATTTCAGTGCTAGTAGGAAAAACATGAGTCATTTGTTCTTTACTTTCGTTTTCGACCCGGGAATTTTGTTTTGTCAATGTGATTTGGTGGACGTCCATTTACAGAATAATTGCTATTATAGGGAGCCAAGTCTGGGATTAAGCTTGAGATTTTGTGTGGGTTATTTGGTGGTATATGTGCTAAATGCGTTATGCAGTTCACTCACTTTGTTGTCACTACTTTTGAACCTATCATACACTAGAAGAGGGATTACATTGTTCAAAATTTGCTTCTTATGCTACAAGTTTAGAGAAGGTGAGAGCATACAAGTCCTCATTTGGGAACCTGACATTATGGCTAAGATTGCTTATTGGACATCAAATGTGTCAAGAGTTGGTCTCTGCAAGGGTGGTATTTTCTCGAAGACCACTGAAGTTATACCCTTCTTGCCATGTTGTCTGGCACAATTGAACTTGTTGCAGTCCAGTAATTGTGCTGATCGTGAAGTGGCTATCTTGATCTTTGACCCTGGTGGTTATGGTAATGGGCAGAAGGTCCATAGACTAAAGGCATATCAGAATGGAGGCAACCGATTCAGCGAAAAACTTTGCCAAGATTATCAGTGTTATGTGTTTGATCCAGGAGGCCCATTGATGCCTGTTAATGATGCTATGGTGACAAACCCGCGACCTGGAATGTGTTATGCTTGTCTTACTTCAAATATCATTTGTCTTTGATCCTTGAGGACAAGGATCATTTCAAGGGGCAAGTATTGATACACATCAAAAATGAGACTAAGGGTAGCTTAGTCATTTTGCCTTTTATTTATTCCCCAAGGCAATGTAGGCTATATAAGTAAGAGGTGGTAGTAGCTTACTCCTTATGTCAAAATTTATGAACAATCGTCTGAGTATATTCAGTGTATTTGGAACCTAGATGATAATCATCATCACAGTTTCACCTTAGCAACCTATCAATAATATTGAACAGTTGCTTTCCTATCCTTTTCCATCCGTCTCATTTTCCGATCACATCACATTGGCAGATGACTCAGCCAATGAGTGGATATCCTTGGATCAGAAGGTATGTTCTATCTTCTAAGGTCATGAGCTTAGAATCTGTTCTTCAACAACCCATCTCAGACGTAAATCTTCCCCAAAATGATTGCAAAAATGTGTTTTATTGGCTATTGAGATAAAGATAACCCAAGTACATGTAAGTATGTACTCTTACATTTAATTAGAGCGTTGATGGCTCTATTAACCACTGCTATCAGCAATTTTGTACCCCTGATTTGTAACCTTCAAGCATTCACAATGTCCTCTCGCCAATACATATGCGTCCACTTTTGACAAAATCTGAACTAACCTCTTGCTATACTCACTTTCAGAACAGATGAACCTCATCTTAAGTATAATCATCGTACTCTTACATTTAATTAGAGCGTTTAACCACTGCTCTCTGCAATTTTGTACCCCTGATCTGTAACCTTCAAGCATTCACACCTCTTGCTATACTCACTTTCAGAACAGATGAACCTCATCTTAAGTATGGTTGCTGCAGAGGCGTCATTGGTCATCAGACAGAATCTGATGATGTTGTAACTTAACCTTGGTGCGCATCTGTTACTCAGAAAGTTGAAACAATCCAAACCTCACATCTGTCACTCAGAAAAGAGCCAAATACTCGATTGATTAGCCAATTCAATCAAAGTGCCAAATACTGGAAATTTGGTCACTTTTGTACACAGCTTTAACTATTTGGGGTAGATTTGCGTAAGGGAATACTTATAATCATCGTACTGTTTTGGTTGCTGCAGGTTCTACCGCTTTTAGCCGCTTTGCATTCATTATTGCCATTTTTCATCGAGATGAGACGAGCAAGCAAATCTGGAATTCACTTCTTTGGGACTAGTTTACCTTTTGTCATAGTTTATTTAATCTCTCGGGACATTTTAATTTTTTTGCGTGGAAAAATTTAAATTTCTATTGTTCGGATAAACGAAAAAATTACAATAATTCTTTTGAACTTTGAAAACATGTAATTTAATAATGCAATTTTAGTTTATGCTATATGATTTTGTTTTGGTATATATTATTGTCATATTAATTCATAATTTTGTTTCTCGTAATCTATATAACTATTATTAATTAATTCAATTGCGTATTGACAAATAAAAGTCGAAGTTGTATGTAGTGTCTTTTTCCAATACTGTAAAAGCGTCGTGAAAGTTAAGAGTTTCGATGCAAAAAAAGTGCCGAGAATGACTGACACCTAAAGGTGTCGCTCTTGACACCAAAAAGCGTCGCCAAGGTCGATACCAAAAAGCGCCGCCAAGGTCGACAACAAAAGGCGTAGAAAAGTCCTGATGCCCTAAATGCTGACGCTTTTTGAAGCGTCGAGAAAAAATTGTCTACGCTTTAAAGCGTCGAAACAGGCAAGATGTTTGTAGTGTTTCATCAGATTATAATTGTAAGTGCACTAGTGCTGAGTAAAAGTGTAAAACAGGTGAGCTCAGGACGCATAGAGTTAAGTTCTGTTTTTGAGATCCATTGAGAGAAATGCAAGACGACCGTGAAATCAAGGAGTAACCAAATAAAATTATCTAAAGCAGCAGAAGTGCAGAAGCCATGGTCAGATGAGTGTGACTGTCCTCAGGCAAAAGACATAAAAACCATTTGTGCTCTATATAATCATGCCTTGCAGGAATAAATTTATAAGTCGAGCAATATCTGAGAAGACGCTCCGGTCTGATATCCTTACAATTAGTGTCCGGGGTCTTAACTGACCATGAGGCTTCAAATCTTCAATCAATGAGAACATGTTAAAAAACGGAGACCCTGTGGCTTTGAATCTTCCATTAATTAGAACATGTTCAAACCAGGGACCCTAAGACAAGATCAGTGCGATGATATTCAAGACGTGGAGGTAATGGTCTCTCTTAACGTCCAAAAATGCCACATGATTTGAGAGAAGCGTTATAAATATTTCCTGAATTCCTTTCCTCTATGACCGCGCTGTTGGAGAAATTTCCAGTAATAATTTAACATATGGTCAGTTGGGGTGATCATATCCCACATGCCAGTACAGAATATTGCATATGCATCAGCAGCGTACCTGCACAATTCAGAGCAAACGAATTCAACACTCAATCATAGAAAAAGTTGGCAATTGTTTTTAGTCAACTGGAGTAATACAGGAACAACGATACAATTCAACTTACTTTCCGATCCCATGAAGCTGAGTCACGTGAGTCCAATCATCTGACAAATACTCCTTTGAAAATCGATGAATCATTGCTGCCCTCTTCCGATGCAAGCCTAGACTTGCAATCTTTATAGAAATTTCAATTTCATTTGTATTGAGAGCAGCTTCTGCATTGGGGCAGAGCTGAAAAAACGATGCCAATACTCTCCGCACCTACACCAAATACAAGGGATATTAGAGGCAGCAAAAAAACTCGGGAAAAGCAATCTTTTCTAATGATAAAGAAGCTTAAACGAACAGTATTAATGGATGCTGTGTATTGAGATGACGAAGTAATCCTTCCTCAGACAGTTTTAATGATGCAGAAGTATTGAAAATAACCATCTTAACATATAACCGCCATAAGAAAAAGCCACAGGCATATATCTATGAAGATTGCCAGAAACACAAGTGCAAACACTTTTTTACCGAATATTAATACAACAACAACATCAGAGCCTTAGTCCCAAAATGTTTTGGGGTCGGCTGACATGAATCATCCTTTGGAACCGTCCAGGTTGAACTCTCATCTCGACAAGAGAAAAAAATAAAGAAAAGAAAAAAGAAACGGAAGTGAAGTGAAATCGAAAATGAAAGATAAAGGGGTTTTATAGATTTTAAATCGAACTTATCACATGTATAAAAGTCCAAAAAAATAAATCAAGAATAAAGTTTAAAGTAATTTTGAAAAACGAAGTAAAATTTAATATAGGAGTTTTGGGGAAAAAACTGTAACAAATCCAAAAAGAATTTTTTTTTAGAAAACTTAATAAAAACAACAAAAGCTAGAAGTCCACATGTATCATACCCCTCCATAGTGCCCTCTCCATCACCATCCCCTCCTGAAACCCGAGAATATGATAACAATTTTCAATAAGTTGTTGCAATGGAAGGGACGTGATGAAAAGGCAATCGTTCTTTTCAGATCACCCAGAACCTCTACATTACCATCCTCAAACTAGGGTTGGGGAAATCACAGCAAACTGCGAATCGGTTCAAGCGTATTCTATCATGATGATGCTTCTTAAAAAGTTTTTAAGAGTGTCTTCCGTATTGGATGTGGTAGTATTTATACTAAATTTAACTTGACAGACTAGTGTGACCAGATGAACGGATTCCAAATCCAGAGAAAAGCGGATCTCAGTTACAAATTTCTATTAATATCATATCAAACTATCAAAAGCCTCTACAAAATATTCTCCAAACTCTTTTCAGGGACACCATTTACAAGCCAACAACCATGATTCTATATGACGTTAATCTTGACAAAAATAGATCTCAATTCTCACCACAGATTCCAGGGCCATCGTTTTATAGGTTTTCCAGGAAATTAATCGGTAAACCATAATTACTCAACGAAAAATTTGAAGTTATATGTCTCGCAAATCTTTGGTCCAAAGCTTAATTTCTTCGGAGTATCAATTATGCCAACACTCTCCAGAAAATGCATAACCATAACCACAACCACAATATACCATCAAATGTTTTTTATTCTACATACACAAATGTGACCAAATTCATTTAAAAAAATTGCTAATGCATTAAAGTCAGATAAATAACAGGAAATTAAGAAATTGAAATCCCAAAGACGTTAAAATCCACTGCCTTAGTTGTAAGCCAGGCGCAAGGTGAACAGTTTCAAGCAAGTGAAGAGACATTCTATTACATGACAAGCGTCACAAAATAAACATCCAAAAGGAATTCATACAAGGTAAGGTAAAGCATACAAACTAGAAATGTTGGAATAGTTTTGTTTAAAAAAACAGCCCCGGCATTTGGGAGTTGACATCAAACCAGTCAATGAAAGCCATAGTTTACAAAATCAAAGGTCATGGTGCTATTATTTCAGGGGGAGACGTCATATATGAAGAAAATGTAAAAAGACAATAAAGCCACTCGTCACTAATTAAGCAAGTACATTCACATACCTGAGGGCCAGTAGTGATATTTAGAAGCATACAGATCACCAAAACCCTCCAAGGATCATGAGCATGCTCCTCCTGCAAAAGATTATAAGGAGAGATAGGTGGCTTCCAAATGTTGTCTGAGGCTTTTCTCCTATAAGCCTCGGCAAACTTCTCTTCACGAGTAAGAGTTGTCTTTGCAATTCCTCGCTGCTGCTGCTTCTTCCTATCCGATTTTCCCGTCACTTCATCACTTGCTCCATCTTTGTCCACATCCTCCCCACATCCATTTATAGTGTCGCCCTTGTACGCATATTTTGAGAGAAGCTCGTCAAATGCTTTCAGTGAAGCTTTATCAGCCTTCTTTTTAGAGCAATTTTTAGAAATGGGTTCATCTCGATTATCATCATTCTCTTCATTCACTGACAACTTCTGAAAGTGAGGAGACACATTCAAGGTAGCCAAAGCATGTGGGCTGCTTACGTCGTTAAGAACAACATCTTCTTTTGTGCTTTCCATTGCAGATGGTTCAAATGATGATGTCTTCTTGTGCTTTTTCTTCGAAGTCTTAAAGGTGCTTCCATGTGCCATGTTATCACTAGGTGACACATGATCATTTTTAGCCTCGTCAAGCTTCGTGCATTTCACCCTCTTCCTCCTTGCATTTGTAGTGCGTGGAGAAACCGCCTCCTGATGTTTTGTATGACTCTCACAATAGCTTTCCATGTCAGTGACCACACATTGGCCATTTACATGGATCTGATCTGTGGAGTCTCTCTGACAGAATACCTGTTGTATGTCAGTGGTGGCTAAATTAGGAATCACTTTCCTCGAAAATTCCTCAAACCCAGCGACATTTTGAAGTTGAATACCAAAATCTGATGAGAGCGGAGCTTGAAACTCCATGCCAGAATTATTGGTCTGATATTTTCCCTCCATTGAACATTCACTACGCACTCTTCTTTTCTTTATCCTCTTCCCCTCCTTATTTGTTTCCTGGTCTCCATGACAAGTTATTGTTCCCTTACTTTCCCTTGGCTTATTCACTTTGCGCTTCCTCCCTTGCTCCATACTCGTGGATTTCAACTTTTCATAATCATTTGCTACTTTTGTTGGGAAATATGGTGAAGTAACTATTTGTGACATGACATGAGATGCCTCCTTGTGAAGCTCATTAGCTGCTAGGTCAGTTCCAACATTCTTTGTTTTCTTCTTCCTTTGTATCTGTTCCTTTCCATCATTCATAGGTGCAGAACGACGACTGTCCTTTTTTGCAAAATAGGGAGATACAACCTTAGTATCATGAGTATCATCATTGCAAGTCACGTGAGTAGTGTCAATTTTGGTTGGTTTTTGTTTGTGTTTACGCTTCTCCTTCTCCTTGTGTTTCACAACCGGAGTATGAGTATGAGTATGAGTATTGGTCTCTCGACTCAATTGGCCGCCTAAATTGTTTACCCTTTTCTTACTTATCATCAACCCATATTTGGTCTCCTCTACATGTTTTATCTTCCTTTTCTTGCTTATCTTACCACTGTTACCAGTCAAGGCCCAAGTTGCGATCTGGTCCACATTACCCAGAGCAGTCCCCAACTCAGCACAACATCGTCCCTCACTGTTACTGTTACTGTTACTGTTACTGTCACCGTCACTCACCCTCTTGCTTCTCCTACTTGTATTCTGACTACCCACACTAACACTAACCCCTTCCCCCATCAACTTATCGTCTTTCTTAACCTCAATTATCCTATTATTATTATTATTATTATTATTATTATTATTGAAATTGCTGAAATAGGGGGAAACAACATCAAATTCCCTAGTTCGAGCATTATTATTAATGCAACAAGAAAATGGAGACGCTAATGCTAATATAATGACGCTATAATTACAAGAATCATGTGATACCTTATTATGTTGACCCGCCATTTCAACCGAATTCTGCTTTTCGCAAACCCTTAAACTTTGCCTTAACTTGTTTGCATTTCCGTTTCCTTCCATTTCGCCACAATTTTCAATTGCTGTGAGTTGAAATAATTGGAATTGGGAAGAACGCACTCATTCAACGGATTAAAAAATAATTACTCCTTCGGTAATCGATAGCCTCCGATAATGACGTCTCCAGGTCTATCTGTCTTCCATGCCGCCACAATCTATACAGTAATATAAAGGATTTTTTTTGTCGATAGCACCTAACATTTACATAGTACCTAAAGTTATTTTTTTTTTGCCCAACAACACCTAACATTTTCTGTTTTTTTTTGTCTAATAACACCAAAATCAGTTTTCCGTCAAAAAAAGTCAAGATTCCGTCTTAACTAACGTTAAAATTGATTTGGCGTTTCTTTGTTTTCCCCTGATGCATTTCATTACCATCTTCATCATCATTTTCTAAACCCGGTTTCCCTTTTTGCTAATTTCCCTTCAATTAAACCTAATTTCCCTTCAATTAAATCATTATGTAACTTTCTCCTTAGTTATTTAATTCCTTCATTTTCAAATTAAAACCCCAAATTGGGCTTACTTTGTCGTGTTTTCTCCTCTTCCCTCACCATCCTTTCAAGTTTCAACCCAGTGTCTTACTCAAACTCATCCTCAAACTCAACAAAGCGGGTGAGATACAATTGTGGCATTCTAGCAGCTAAGAAAACATCGTGGATACATCAAAATCCGAGTAGGAGATTCGTGGACTGCAAGTCTTACAATGCAGAGACGGGTTTGCGTGTGTGTTGTTTTTTCAAGTGGATTGATGAAGATATGACTTATTGACAAAAAGTTATATAAATGGCTTTTTGAATAAGTCACTTAAGAATAAGAACAATTGTTAGTTACTTTTACGATGCATCAGTTAGTGGAAAAGAAAGAATAAAGAAATAAGGCCAAATCAATTTCACCGTTAGTCAAGACGGAATCTTGACTTTTTTTGACGGAAAATTGATTTTGGTGTTATTAGACATAAAACAGAAAATGTTAGGTGTTGTTGGGCAAAAAAAAATAACTTTAGGTACTATTTCTACAGACAGTGTAAATGTTAGGTGTTATCTGACAAAAAACTCAAAAAAGAAAAATAGTTGAGGGGTGATTACAAGATTTAATGTGGCGTAGTTAAATGACTTAAATCGGTAGTTATTTTGTATGGATGTTCTTATTTCGTATTTTTTTGCAAAATGTGTTTATTTTGGGTTATATTATGTAGTTATGTTCTTTTATATACCACTTTTCTATAAAAATTCATTCTTAAAAAGTTTTTATTAAATCACCTCTATAAAATGTTCTCAAATTATAACTTACACTCAAATGAGTTCTCCGATGAAAAGTTATATTTTATGACTATTTTGCCCTTGCGTTAAAAACATCTATGAATGTTTTGTTTCTTCCTTTTCACCCCGTTCACACCCATTTTCACCCAAATAAATTATTTCATTCTCACATTTTCACCGTTATTCAAATTTATCCCTAAATTTTCCCCCTAAATTGAACGTTGTTTATTTATCCCTAGATTCTGCCAATTTCAGATTCATTGTTGTAAGTTTTCTTCACCAATTTTTTTTATAGTTAATTGTTAACCCTTGATTTTGTGTTTAATTTGATTTCCCTAATTTCTACTTTGTATGATCAACTTCTTTGTAACCCTATTTTCTGGGTTTGAAAAATCCTCAAACTTGGGTTTAAAACCCTAATTTTTGGGTTTGAAATCCCCAAAATTAGGTTTTTAATTTATGGGTTTGAAAAATTCCCAAATTTTGGTTTGAAACCCTAATGTGTTGTTTTATAAGTTAAATTTATTTTTTTTGTACCCTAATTTATGTGTTTTTATGTCTCAAATCTGGGTTTACAACCCTAGTTAATGTGCCCGTAACCCAAATTTCTGTGTTTGAAATCATATTTTATGGGTTTGAAACTCCTACTTCTGAGTTACAACATGCCTAATTTTTGTAATTTGAAAACCCTAATTGTTGTGGTAACACTATAGGAAATGACTTCATAAACAAATTAACAAACAAGACTCGGGGAAAAAGATGAACATTACTTTAATTGGGAAAAAGTGGGTAATTAAAATATTGTATTTAATAGGATTTTAATAACGGCCACAATCAATTTGGTTGTTTATTATCCTATTTATCACCATATTAATCTACCCATTATTCTGTGACTTAATGGGTGTTTATGGTGTTTCTCTAATCTTCTTGTAACTCTTCTATGTGAGGTGATTATAAATAAGATAAAATATGTGGTTTGTGTAATTATCATGTTCATCTTATACAACACATAATACACACGTAAAATATACAATCTCTAAAGGCTAAGTCCACCATCAATATGGGACTTGGGATTTGGGGTGTGAACTTATTCCGGGACTCTAGTAGCCGCCGGAGGTATGATATACGGTAGTGGGCAGTTAGCGAACACAACGATCCGATCGCTTCCGCATAAAGGTATGTCCTTATTTTTCCTACAGTGGTATCAGAGCAAATGTGTTTTGCTACCGCTCCTACCATTTATTCGTTATTCCCTATTTTAATATGTTATGTAACATATTAAAATGCTAGAATATGATTAGTTCATATTTTTTTGAATTAAACGACTATTGTCCATTTATCCTGTCATCGCATATGCATATGATTAGTTCATTTATATGTATGATATTGATTTGCTAGAATTTTTTCGCTCTTTCACGCCTTACACTTATGCATCTGATGATGTCAATCTTAATACGTCTTTGTGACGATGTCAACCTTACTGCGTCTTTGTGACTGATTTTTGGGTTCGTAGAGGTTACTAACTAGATATGTTCTATACGAATGTTGTTTTAGTGAGGCAACAAAGTGGCGGGACAATATGAGATCAAAACCCTTCTCTTTGGTTCAAAACGTTGATGACCAATGTGTGTTAGTCGCACATTCGTCACCAGTGATATCTATGGGATGTGTTCTCTGAGATTTCTAGTTTTCAATGCGACGGTGATTGTCGCGGATGACGAACATATGAGTGAAGTGAACGCGAGAAATATATATATTTTTTTCTTGTGAATCCGTTCTACCTCTTAATATGAGTATTATTCCATTTTGCTGGATGTACGCTAGAACATGAGAATTGATATGTTGTTAGCCCACTTTATTGTTAATTTTATTTTAATGAACGTGTGTGAGTTTCCTTTTATCTAAGTGATAACTGTTTACGCTAATTAGTTTAGCCAGTTTCATTACTATATAAATATGTTTTATATACATTTTGTAACGATAATTGTAAATTCGTTTTAGCAGTACTTTTAATATCTTTGTGATATTCAATATGAAAGATTTTGCTAATTTGTTTAGCTAGATCTATAAGTTTATGCATATGTATGAATATGTTTCATACATCTTGAATTTGAATTGTATAAATACGTTTTATATGTATGATTATATATCTTTGTGATATACCAATGTGTTTGGTTAAAAATACGATTATATTTTTTTTTTTTTTTTTAAAAAAAATAAGTGACGACTATATAAATTTGTTTTATATGTATAATTAAAATTTCTTAGTGATTTAATCATGTCCTTGTTGATTATATGAGTATGTCTCATAGATTGTTTTCCGTAAAAAAAATAAAAAATATTTTATGAATATGTTTCATAAATTTATTTTACGTGCAAATGATAAATGTCTGTTTGATATTTTTTAAGCTACGTAAAATTTATCCTTGTATATAAACTTGGACGTCTTAATGATATTTGTTTTTTTTTTTTTAATCATTTAGGCTAGCAGATTTATGAGTATTAGAAATGCTAATGTTCGACATTGTGTCTAATTTAGTATGTGCTACTCATTATTATCTCTATATTGTGTTTTGCAAGATATTAGTTATAATTTACGAATTTGTTTCGTTTATTTTATCTTGTGAAAATTGTGTAATTTCGTATTACATACAAAAAAAAATATCTTATTGACATTTGTTGTTCATGAGATTTATAAGTTACATACAAGGCTTATATCTTTGTGATCGATTTAATAGTAATCGTAAATTTGTTTTACGAAAGGATTTATATCTTCGTGATATATTTGTATATATAAATGTGTTTTACATTAAAAACTCCGTTATATCTTAGTGATATATAATATATAGTTGCATTGTATATGTAAAATTAGTTTTTACACGGGAGATGAGAAAAAAAATTGAATACGTATTAGTTGTGTATCAATAATTCATTAAAACTGTCATATGTGTTATGATCAAGTTTTTTTTAATTGATTTTAGAGACGTGCAAATTTGTTTTGCATAGTGTTTTGATAATATCAAAATGATATTATTGTTCGTGCTAATTTGTTTAGCCGTTATTATAAGGGTAATAGCTAATTTGTTTAGCGTATTTTAAATGGTTAAGTGATTTTGTTTCATTTAATCTCAAAAGAGTTAATTAAGTTATTGAAATTTCTAGTTTATTGCGTTTGTGATGATTATGAGCATAGCGAAATTTTCGGACGAACAATTTAAATGAAGAAATTTTAATAATTTAATTGGAATTGTGCCTCCGTCCATATACTTGTGTATGACAACAAGTGTTTTTTTTTGGTGATTGGTTCATCACAGTGATGCGGTTTGAACTTTGATAATTAGAGTTATAAGATTTTGTATCTTATTAATAATCACGATTTGAGAAATTGTGATCACTATTATCTAATCGAGGTTGAAATCTTACTAATGAGTTGAATTATGAAAATCCATACTTTTACCAGTATTTATTAATTCAAATATAGTAAGCTTGATTCGTGCAAAATTGTGTTATTTTGTATGTAGATCTATTAAACTATTTTGAGACAGGTCTTACAGCTTATGTAGCGTAAGAATAACGTGTAAGTCAATTTCGTTTTGACGTGGGATACAAGATTGTGTGTCTTGACCCGGAGTATTTGAGTATTGTCACCGTGTTTCATTTTTTTTAGGTGAAATGATTTTTTAAACACGTAGTTGGCTTACGGAATGAGTTATTTTTTCATGGTAATTTGTTTGCCATCCGATTCTGGGATAGAAAAATGGAAAAGCTTTCGTCGTAAGTAGACTCAATCCTTAGTAAATGTCTCAAAAATTTAACCGGGAGAAAAGTCTCATGGTATATATGATTATTAATAGTCTATGTTCTTCTTACTATTTAAGACAAATATGTGGTATTATTTAATACGTCTGAGTTTCTGACTTAGTGTCGACGAGAGAAAAGTATGGAGATATTATTTGTTTGGTTCATGTTAGTTTTGAGCCAAATAACATCATTCTCCATAAATTCGAGTTATATGTTTGTTTCTTGCATCACCTGTTACTTCTTGTCCTGTGTGGATTTAGAAACAGAGCGAGAATTATTATAACTCGTAGCGCTTTAATCCATTGTTTGTTGATGGACAATTCAAATAGGCTTTGTGCTATTTTGACTTGTTAATTCTCTACGTACTTAGAGCGTGTGATTATTTTTTCAATAATTAGTTTATTGGAAATCACGTTTTTTTTATTTAACCTCATGTTTGTAGTTCATTATGGCAATGTGTTTGGCCATGTATATATGTTTACCGCATTACTTTATTCATTTCTTTGATTACATTATCATATATATGGTCATTGTCTCTATTTTTATATTTCAATCTATTTTTATTTTATTTTATTTGTGGGTAGTTAAATGTTAATGATGCATCATGAGATCGTATGTTTTTTCCCCTCTTCTTTTAAGATAATCGATTCACGCTATATGAGTGTGTATTAATTATTTTGTCATTTTATAAAATGTTTGATATGTTTCAACATTTTATGATAAAAGTAGAAACCAACTTCAAATTAAACTTAGAGTCAGAACTCTTAGTATATTTGTTGGTTGTGAATAACTGTTTGATATGTTCAAAGCGTAAATGAGGAAAAAAATATGCGTCGTTCATACAATTTTTAAACACTATGACATCGTGTTGTTTTAGGTGAGAGAAATTGTACATCACTTGATATATGATTAAGTGAAATATAATAATGATCAATTTTTCCTTCTTACAGATTAGGAAAAATTCCTTAAATATGTTTTAAGGAAATTTTGTTCGCTCTACATAACTTTTGTGTAGTAGATTGATCATCCATCTTAACATTTGTCAAACTTTGTATTTAAGTGACCCACAATATTTATTCACTTGGATGCGTTTCTAAGTGTTGGTGAATGCTAGTAGATCTATGTATTGTATTCGTTACAATACAAGTAACTATCTCTTGGTGAGTGGGAGAATTTTTGTGAACCCGTTTAGACACCAAGAATAGTTTAATTTCTCTCTATATTTTGGATAGTGGGAGTGGCTCCATGATCCAAAGTAAAAGATGAGAGTTGATCTGCTAATGAGTAAATTTTAACTTGTTTGTCAAGTTATAATTAAGGATTAACATAAGGTCGATCCTTAAGGTGTTTTGCTCGTGACGGACGATAGTGGGAGCTGGTCCTTCTATTCGTTTTTCGAACTATTTTTTAGTAAGTGGGAGCTATCACCTTTAGTGAGAGTTTTCGCCAAGTAATAAAAAATAGATTGTTATTATGTATAGACATTTTGATAACGTGTGTTTATGACAGTTAGGTTTAGATTATTATGAGATATGTTCTCAAATGTTCGGATTTGTTCCGCTTTTCTTCTAAATTTTGGTCATTTATTTGAATTTTGTTTTCAAATGAATGTAAAGACTATTTCGTATTAAGTTCCTCAGAAAAAAGTATGTATAAATTGGTCAGTTGAGTTTGTCTCAAATGATTAAGATAATATATATTTGTGTGTTAGCTTATTCATGTGTTGAATGAACTTTTTAAATATATTTCAAATTTCATAAATCATTTGTTTAATGATTTTGTTGGAATGGTGGAATTAATGTGTTATGCCATAATTACATAGGAGAATAAGTTTCTCTTTGTTAATTGGTAACATATTGGTACTTAGAAAAAATAAAGTTTTTATGTCTAAACCTAAGCTCAAATAAAGCAAGGAACGATTAAGTATTGTTTCTTGTTCTAGTGTAGTTGGTTTTTTGATGTGTACCTTGTTTAGTACATAGTTGAACGTCAATTTGTGATTGATAAGTATTTGTTACCTAATCAATCCTCTACACGCACAATGATACGTAATCAAGTTTTTTTTACTTTTGTTTTTGTGACAAGAGTAAATTAGTTCTTGTGTAGGACTAAGAGTTATTGTAACACCCCCATCATCCTATTCATTAGTAAATAGGGTTTTCAAGTAAAATTCGGATAATGGGTGTGTCACAATTAAACCAAATGTGGTAGTAGTACCTAACCATGAAATAAAATAGGTAGTTGTCTAATGCAAAATTAAAATCCAAAGAATAAAATACGATTACAACCAAATTTAAAGTTTGCGGAAGCAAAAATAAGTTCAACGATCCAAAAGAAAGATCAAGTATTTAAGCATTTGTCTTTGAATGAAACTATTAAGCACGCTCTCCTGTGCATCCCACGACTAATTCCCATGAGTACCTGTCACATACACGATCTGCTCACACAATTTGTGATCACCGCAGGTCCCAACAAGGACAAAACAAATAAAAGGGTCAACAATAATGTTGAGTAAGGTAAACAATCTGAATAAAGAATAAACGGAATATAAAATCATAACTTAAAAGACATTTTAAAATAATGTGTAACAAAAGTGTTTCGAAAGATTGAAAACAGAGTATCAGAATTTCCACTGTTAGTTGAAGGGGAACAAATAATTTCAAATGATTAAGAACAACATAAGTGTTCCAAAATATTCAAATCCATATCCAACCTTTCAAGATAATTCCAAACCAAAGAAAACATTTCTTTCCAACAATTTCCAACGTCGGTATATACTTGGATAGAGGCCGTATGAAGAGGATCCCCTCGCCCTAAACCGGATAAGACGGGGTTCGCCAAATCATGTACTAAACTGTCCTAGAATCCCGAGTGTGCACACCCCTCTAAGGGCCAACCCCAAAGAGGAAGATAAGAGGACGGGGTCTCGATCAACTAACCCCCATCAGAAGCTCTGTATAGGAAGTCCCTTATTATGGAACAACCTACCACTCTACCAAAACCGTTTCAAACCAACATGAGAATCCATTTCCAAATAACCAAGATACTTCCTTCAAATTTGATAACTCATCATAAGCTTGTAGAAAAGCAAAACGGTTTTGGTTCCCAAAACTTTTAAATTAATAAGCACTTCTTTCCATATTAAACACAATCCCGTTTCAAAAGATCAAAACAAACAAATCTTTATCCATAATCATTTTGTAAAATGAATTCAACCAATATAAATATTTCAATATAACCAAAAGTCTTACCTTGCAAGATAGTAACAAATCGTAACGGTTTAATAAGAGTGTACGAATAAGTGTTTCCCTTACCTTACGAGCGATTAAAGGTTAGAGAGCATCTTCTATGAATCCCGACTCTACATAATATTTAAAATAATAGTTACTTATATGAACGACCGTTACTAAGCTACTTGTAGTAAATTATGCGATAACTATACTTTCTCGGTTTTTACATATTTGAAACAGAAACTTTAAATCGTCATATCTCCTTCGTTACTAAATGTTTTGAGGTGAGACCAGTGGGGTTTGGTTCCTTAGTTAGTTGTCAATCTTTAATGTCTTGGTGGTAAGAGTCTAAAAACGTGTTTAAGGGGTCCGAAGTTACAGTCTACCAAAGTTGGTCCAAAGGCGAGTCTTAAAAAGTTACGGGGTGGTAAATACTCTTAGCATGTCGAAACTCGTCGAAACAAAAGCCTACTACACTTTGCATTCATTAAAATTTAACATGTGAAGAGATGGGTCACTGATTATATTTTTATGTATGACTAAATTACCCTTTTATGGAAATGTAAGCTTTTAACAAGTAAGACTAATTAAAACATTTTTCCAGAACACAACAGAAATTTGTAAAAATCATAATAAATCCAAAACGTCATATTTTTGTGCATGGTTGGCTTTATTGGATTCCTTTATGTGTCTACAACGTATTGTTATCTATGCATGTTGTCTCAAAAATGGGTTTATCAGATCTAAAAACGCGTTTTAAAAACAGTGGTCAGAAAATGAGTCATGAAAAGTTTTACATCATAAATCCCTCTTAACAAATCGAAACGAGTTGATTCAAAAGCCTATTATCATCTAGACACAATGTAGTTTAACATATTAAGAGAAGAGACACTTATTACCTTTGTAAATATGGTTTGATGACTCTTTAAGTGAGATCTAGTGATTCGGTTAAGCAGAAAACAGGCTGTAGTATATGATTTTTCATTTCTAAACGGTTCATGCAAACGTCCTAATTTTTGGTGAGTGATTTTATAACAACTTAAGGAAAGTCCCAAATTTTTTTTTTCTGAAAATACGCATTTTAAGATGTGTTTTCAGATCTACTACATGCATGCTACGTTTTTGACAAAATAACGGTTTTTACTATGTTCAATCCTTTGCATGCATGGTTTTAGATTCTTAAGTTCATGTTTAGATGTTAGGTGATATGTGAATGCATGTTAAAAAGTTATAAAATCAGATTTGAAGGGAAAAGTAAGCTTACTTAGTGCTAGGCAAGATCTCCTCTTGTTCTTTCTTCTTCTCCCTCACGTTTTCCTCTCCTTCTCTCTCTATATTTTTTGTTGTAGTTTGTGTGTGTTTGTGTGGGGAAAATGACGAATGAAATCTGGTGGGGAGTTGAAAAGTGGTGTGGGAAAGGATGGAAACAAAGAGAAAATGGGACTTTGCATGTCTAGACAAGTGTCCTAATGCATAAGCCAAGTGTCTAGGCATGCATTGGTCCACATGTCTAGGCATGCATTGGTCAACGATTTTGTGACGGAAAACGATGCATGCGACGGTTTTACGTGTCTCTATTAAGCGATACTTGTTTAATCAATAAATTTCTCATTTTATTTTATTGACGGATTTTACGGGTATTACAGTTATCTTCAAGTAAGATTAACTAACAAGATGGTTGACGCATTATTTAATAAGATGTGTTCTTAACTAGTTCATGTGTTGAGCTAATTTGCGCGAAAAAGTCAACTTAAGTTTTAATCTTGTTGAATTGTGGATGTGTTTGATGATAAACATTTTTTGGATAAAGATTTGTATCTTTTGAAAATGTTCATATGCATTTGTTGCATGATGAGGCACATAAGATATCACCAAGCTTTTAGACTGCCTAATCACACAGGTAATCGCCTTGACACTTGTGTAGTGGGCAAGATGAGACTGAGTCAAGTTAACACTTACTGAGTGTTCGAGATTATCTTTGTACATGAGTTGTATGGAAAAGATATTGACTCGTTATATAGTCGCCTTAGTAAGTCTATGATGAGACTTTTATAGTTGAAGTATGACAAGACGCCCTATTTTCATACTAAAACTTTGAACCGAATCACAAGTTCCAGATCGGATATGTGTTATCAATCTAGTGGCTTGAGTTAGATACTTGAATAGTATCTAGACTTATGATTCGCACGACATGGAAGCGTGATATGCCCACCGTAGTGGGAGCTATGTTGTGACACATATGTCATACTATGTGTGTTAGTAAGTCGACCGTTGGGAGTGACAATGATTCCCTACTTTGTCACTGTGTGATCCTATGGACTGTGTTGTCCAATTTTGTTCGGTGCCCTTTGACTTGGAGCTATGATATGAAGTTAATTCTTGATGTTGCTACTTTAATATGAATTCTAAGGGCCTAAAAGATTAAGGTTCAACGGATCATGTTAGGAAAGCAGTTAAGTTGAGATGGATTATTATTAGTGTCTGAGGAATGATCAATTCAACTTCACCATAATTTCCTGGCCAGGGGTTATATTGTGTATATAACTAAATGATTATGATAACAAATAAGGACTATGTATGCTAACGGTGATGTTTGGATGATTTGGGGTACTGATAATGTGAAAGTGTTATGTTAGTTTTGATGGTAACTTAATATAACGCTCCTTTGTTACTTTATGATCGCACACCCCATTTTCCGTATGAAACCTAAGAGATTGTTTATATTGGAGTTGTGTTGTCATAAACTTGGTTGTGTGACCAAGTGGGAGTATTAATTTGGTTTTGTGACCAAGTAAGAGTGTTGCTTAGTTTATGTGACTAAACAACAATATTAACATCACTTTAGTGGCCGAGTGGGAGTATTGTATTTAATAGGATTTTAATAACGGCCACAATCAATTTGGTTGTTTATTATCCTATTTATCACCATATTAATCTACCCATTATTGTGTGACTTAATGGGTGTTTATGGTGCTTCTCTAATCTTCTTGTAACTCCTCTATGTGAGGTGATTATAAATAAGATAAAATATGTGGTTTGTGTAATTATCATGTTCATCTTATAGAACACATAATACACACGTAAAATATACAATCTCTAGAGGCTAAGTCCACCATCAATATGGGACTTGGGACTTGGGATTTGGGGTGTGAACTTATTCCGGGACTCTAGTAGCCGCCGGAGGTATGATATACGGTAGCGGGCAGTTAGCGAACACAACGATCCGATCGCTTCCGCATAAAGGTATGTCCTTATTTTGAAAAAATATAAAAGAACCCAGAAGGAAATTTTCGTCCGAAATTTAGCCGCAAAAACGAAAAATTCAAATTTTGACGAATTTCGTCACCGGAATAGCATTTTAGGTGTAAGTTTTAACTTGAACATTTTATAGGGGTAATTTAATAAAAAAAAATAAAAATGGAGGTTTTTTTTAGAAAAGTGGTATTTTTTGATAAATGGGGACCACTTTAAACAAAATAAAGATGTATTATTAAATTAAAGAATAAAGGGATATTCTACGGTGTACCCTCGTGTTTTTCGATTTTCTATGTTATACCCCTATATTTTATAAATTTTACGGTATGCCCTTAAACTCTATACATTAGTCTATACAATGACCTTGTTTATTGGTTTTGCTAGCTTAATTTCTTAATTTATCTATTAATTAAATCGTCTATTTAACCTTTCAATTACTTGACAACCTACTCTTTTATTTATTAGTTCGCCGAATTACAATTAACCAACCAAATAGTATAGAAATCTAACTCAATTTAATCAAATTGTTGTTATTATTTCATGCTTCATAACATATGTTTTTTAATAAAAGTTTATGCCTATTTAAAGTTATTTATGATACTTCCTATATAGAGTGGTGATACCACATTAATAATGAGTCAAAATAAAGGTCAAATTACGACATTTTATAGTGATAAAGTTAATGAATATTTGAAGGAGGTCATTATGGAGAATAAGTAAGAAGTTTAAGGATATACCATAGAAATTATAAAATGTAGGGGTACAACATAGAAAACTGAAAAACACGGGGGTACACCGTAGAATATCCCAAGAATAAATTATCAATTACACCCATCTCAAATCCACTTTTTAAAACTTACTCCCACCTCAAGTTTTTTGAATAAATGACACGGGTCATCGTATACACGATCAAAGATAAATACCTAAGTCTACTAACTATTATGCCCCTTCTCATATTACTTTGTACTATGTTTTGACTACCAATATAACATACTATTACCCACTTTAACTTTAAACATAACAGGTCTAATTATGACCTGTTGTAACAGGTTACCAAAACCGTATTACCCCTTATAATATCAGATCTTCATCTTTTTTAACATCTTCTTCTACATTTTTCATTTCTTCAATTTTTTTTCCTCCCTCTTTATCTCTCTCTCCTATATTTACTTCTTTCATTTTCATTTTTACCATGAATAAGCGCCCAACATCATCTTTATCCTTTTCAAGTACATCTGCAAGAGACGTAAGCACAGTTTTTTGCAAGCATAATCTTGAAGCAGTTGTGAAATTTGCAAATAAAGGCCCAAATGTTGGAAAGAAATTTTATGGTTGTCGTTTATGGCCTGTAAGTACATTTTTTATTTATTTTGTTCATCTTCAGTTAATTGTTTTTTTTATAGATTTTAATTTAATTGCATTTTGCATTTTTATTGTAATGTAGAATGGATGTGGGTTTTTTCAATTGGTGAATGAATTGCACTGTGAAGATGGTGAATTTGATATTAAGACAAAAATGAAGAAGCTTAAGTTGAAGAATCAGAAACTCAGATTGGAGGTGGTTTTATTGAAGGTTAAAGTAGAAAACCATTCAAAAGGGGAGAAAATTGTAATGGTTGGGTTAATATTTTGTTGGATTATATTTGCATTTAGTTGGATATTTAGGAAATGAGTATTTCACTATCTGTAATGTAATGTAGTAATGTAATTGTTGTTTAAGATTTGAACCAACGATGTATGAAAGAAATGGTTGAAACGCTCCAATTTGAAATGTGAAAGCAATGAACTTGTCTATTAGATTCGAAATTGTCTAATGCATTGTTACACATAATCTGACCAATTAATGGTCCAAAATGGTAAAACATTCTGGTAAAACATTCTGCAATTTTGTCTATTACATTCTAAAATCCAACATTATGCATCCTAATAAACCAGAGTTCTACAATCCAAAACCAATATCAGCCCCTAAAAACCGTCTTCACTTCGTTATCAGCAACTCTTCACAACTTCAGTTGTTTTGGTTCACTGATTGCTGGGTTGAAGGTCCCTCCATAATGCTCCTTGGTCTATTACTTCCCACAACCTGTCAAAAATCAGTGAATTAAACATACGTCCTTGCACATAAACTGTCCAAATCAGTACTCCAAATTAGTAGGTAGTGTTGTGAATTAAACATACCTACATTTGTATAAACTTCACCTTGCTCATCAAAGAGTACTCCAAATCCTTGTGGGACCTGCAATATCAACATATTAAGGAATACCAAACTGATACATAAATGATACAGCACTTAACCAAGTGAATACCATCTGATACACTTACCCTGCCAGCCCTGCCAGATCTGCCCCTGCCTCCTCTTCCTCTTCTACCAGCTCTGCCTCCAGGCCTTATGACTCTTCCTCCTCTACCAATTCTAGTTGGCTGTGTTGTTGTTGTATGGTGCCCATCAGAGGCAGGTTGTGCCACCTCTATTGCTTCAACCCTAGGTGTTTTTCTAGGTCTGCCCATTGGCTTTTTTTGGAGGGGGGGCTACTTGGTTGTTTTTCTCAAGACACTTTATTTTGTTATGTGTCTTTGATTTACAAATAGAACATGACATCTCAATTCCATGCTTGGTCAACTTACCTGATTTTTTAGGGTTCTCAAAAGGGTCCCTTCTTCTTTTTTCTTCTAGACCTACCAGGTCCAACTTTAATGGGTGGGGGTTAAGTGGCAAGTCTACCTTTGGCCAATATCTTTGGCCTGGACAAGGGGTAATAGAGAGGTTGTAACTATGAAGATAAGCTTATCTCTTATATATGTCATGCACATAATCTTCAGCATGACCATGCATATGAAAGATAGCTGCCACAACATGGAAGCAAGGGATTCCAGTTAAATCTCATTTCCTACATGTACATGTTTTTGCTTCCAAGTCAACAGTTAAGGCATCAATCCCATGAGTTACCTGGAGAAGTGTTGGTTTTGATGGCAAAACATCATAGGCAGCAACTTTTTCTTTCTCCACCTCAAGTCTTGCTTGCCTTATAGGACATACAACATGAGTTGATGACTCCATTGTTGTTTTTTCCTTGTAAAAGTTGTGTCGTAACTCAAGTAAATGATTTATAGTAGTACTAGGTTAACGTTTTTTAATTGAGGACATGATCCATACAATACAAGATAAGCTTAGACATCCCTTTTTTGGTTATAGTTACATTTCGTAAAATTGACCTAATCTAAATAATCTGTGTCGATACCCAAACTCAAGACATCGGAGTCTCTGAATTCGAATCGACCTGACCTAGTTTAACCTGACCCGAATTTATATTGTTGCAAACCGATTATTATTAACACAAATAACTTGATACTAGATGACCCAAAAAGATCCAAACCCTAAATAACCCGACCCGACCCAACCCAACCAAAAATCTATAGACCTAAAGTAACCCGACCTGAACCCAAAATCTATAAACTTGAAATAACCCGACCCAAAATTGATCTGACCCGACCCGTTTATCAGTGTACGTATACTCAATACTACTCCCTCCATTAAAGTGTTATCACTCATTACCTGGTAGGGTATTACATTGTTTCGTGTAGCTCAGGCTAATAATTTAGGGTATTTTTGTCAGTTAAAGTCCTAATTGAAGTATCTTTCAAAAAAGAAGGTCCTAATTGAAGTAGTGTAATGTAAAGGAAAATGACTTAGGTTAACGTAGTTCTTGAATTTACCCTATGCATGTATGATACATCCAAGAGCGAGAACCAAATTACGTACCAAGCTTAGATATCTTTTGTTCTCTTCCTTAATATATTAGGTGTGATCTGTCCCCGTTTGCATGATATAATACTTATTTTACAGCTAGTGCTCCGATAATGGTTTATAAGAGTCTTATTACTTAATAAGATGACATATGTATTACTCCGTATGTAATATCACGAATTTTAATTAATTGATCGATTATGTAGCTATATACGATGTTATGTTATTATTTAAATTGGTTTGGTTATTTGCATGATTGATTTTACCATTTATGGTCTTTATTTATTTAAAAATAAAACAAAAAATTGAAAAAATCTTACACCATATTTAACAAAAAAAATACAAATTTTAGGTTATTTAAAAACACATGTCAAGATCTATGCATGGATTTATAGCCACTAAACAATGGTTCGTAACATAGTCCGTTTTAATAGAGATGTCTCATTTACCCATAGTTGGAATTCTCTTGACTCAATTGATTCGTGATTGTCTCATGCTTACATTATCACTAAATAACTTGATAAGTACATGCATATATATATATACTCCAAAATGATTATTGTCAAAATATTAATCTGGTCTATCCTACCTTAACTCTTACAAAACTATTTCAAGTCGCACTAGACCCGTTTAGCTTGCCAGAAAGGTTTATGTAGTACCCGACCATATGTGATAGCTAATTTTATACCTAAAATCCTAAACTATTAGACTTGGTCATGCCTAAATAATAGTAGTAAGTCTTGCTTGCGGCGGGTCACCATTTGTGACGGATATTTTGTGAGATAAAATGAATACAAAATGAGTTAGTGGAGAAAGGGGACCACATGAATAGTGTTGGAGAGAGAGAAAAAGTGGGTATTTTGTGAGAGAAAACGGTATCCGTCACAAGCTTGCGACGGATAATGTCGTTGCAAATAAGAATTTGTGAAATAATAGAGTATAAATCAAAATTAATTCGACTTAAAAACCATTTCAAATTGAACAACTCACCGCCACAAGTCTACACAAACTCAAAGTAACCGGCCTGTAATAACGAGAATAACACAACCAAAACAATGACTCATGTCGAATTGACTCGATCTAAACTAATTCGTATCAGTAACAAGAAAACATCAAATACTTGAACTTTAAGACGTGAAATGAATAACATGTGCTAATCCCATTTTCAATGCTTGATTATAGTCTATAATGGCGCATTCAATCTCTTTTATATACAATTAGATTTAAGTCGATTTTAAAACACCCTCCTATCTTCAATTTAGCTGGTAAGTTCTTCTCCTTTTTGTTATACTGATGATTTTACTGAATTCAAGGATTTTGGGTATTTCTTAAGTTATCTATTTATTACAAAGATTCAATCTTTAATGGTGCATTCATCTCTTTCATTTACTGTTATTGTAGAACCAATAATTTTCCTCACATCCAGATGAATTAATTGATTATGGTATCTTTGTATCAATTTTTGTGATTTCTGTTTTATCAATTAGGGAATTAAACAAATAAGATAGTTTTAGGGTTTGAATGAAGTTTCCCAGATCAATTGTGATTTGGGTTTTCTGTATTAGAGCAGTGAGCTGGAGCTTTAATTATCATCTATTTGACCCGTTTTATTGTTTAAGACGGATTTGTCCGTCTTAAATAAGAATGTGTGGAATACTTTGTTCATTGAATCTTTGTATTAGTGTTTGTGATTTCTGTTTTGGGGTTTACAGCTGATCAAGTTATTGGGGGTAGAGATTTTATTAGGGTTTGAATAAGGTTTCCTCTGATCAAGTCTGATTTGGGTTTTCTGTATTGGAGCAGTGAGCTAGAGCTGTAATTTAGTGTTAATTTTCTGCATATTTTGATGGGTTTTATGTTCCGATCTCTGTTTGTATTGGGAGCGAATAATTGATTAGCTTTGGCTTAGGAATAGGATGAATAACGCAACATGATTCCCAAAGTGTGTACGGTTTCTTTTCTATTGTAAACTAGCAATCAGTCGACTGAATTGTCGGCTCATTTTTCATTGTGAGTAATCGAGGAACAACCATTGCATGCCTGATACTCCCGATCCGTTATACGGGAGAATTTGAGGTGTACTTTCAGTTGGATAATGTTGTAAAATTTTGAAGTGTGATGTAATTACCTGGCTAGTGTAATGTTGTTGTAGAATTTGTTAAGACCTTAAGGCGATGTTTGTTTTGGGTGGATTTTGTTCTAAGTATCTATTATCTTATTCCATTTCACTATCTCCTGGCATTGAGGAGCGTTTCGCCCTCCTGGAAGTATTAGCCATACCATTATGATTTGTTGAGTTGCCCAACTACTTGGGTGAGACATTATCCATTCCATAGTTTACTATTGCTGTACCAAATTTGCAATGACTGCCAGAAACACGTTTTATGAAAGGTGACACGAGACGCATCTAAAGAGAACAATGACTTCTTAGCCAGTTTGTATGGAGTGTGAGCTAACAGTAGATGTTGTGTCTTGAAATCAATATTTTACCTTTTATACCTAGTCAGTCTCTATTGTCTTTTTCTAGATGTGTGTTTTTGCACATGTTATTGTAAGAACATTCAAAATCTTCGCTGGCCCAGTTATTGACGGAAATTATTATGCATTTGGTCCAAATATCTCTCAGTTGCTCTATGTTGATGTCATTGCTGGTCTCCACTCTTCAGTTTATTAACTCTCGTTCCGTCTGTTTCTCTTGTGGGTAATCAAGAAGTGGATGTAGGTTGAATTGTTTGTGCTAGGCGTCCCCTGCATTTTACCTATTGGTGCGCTATGGGCTCTGAATCTAGCTTTCCCATCTTTCTAAACAAAATTATATGGCTCCCTCTTATTCAGTGTGAGAGAACTCCATAAGACTAAAATGCGTGATATTGAACGGATTTGTTCACGGAATCAAAGATCTTTGCGGGGCGATTAGGAGTTTGGGACAGTCTTTGACTAGCATGATTCTTACGATTCTCCTACCTCTCATCTCAGTCACAGAGAGGATGTTGCAATTTTGACTATGAAGCCTCTTTTCTTTGTCCCTTTGATATATGTCTTTTCTTTTCCTCCTCCGTCTTCTCTTCCTCTTTTCGGGGTTCAGAGAGCGGACCAGGACTCCAGGAGTAGACGGCAGCATGTGGACGAACATGACAGCCACGGAAAAACCTTGACTATCTCATGTGTTGAAAAAAAACTTCCTAGATATTATGATAGTTGCCGAATTTGTTTCACTTGAATGTATGTTTTGCTGTATCAAATCCCTATTTGAGACTTGATCTCATAATAGGGTGTTTTATCCTGATCTTGGTCAGGCCGCCATAAAATGTGGGTAAACCCGTCTCAAATTGTGGTTGTAATAGCCTCAAAACCTTTAAGCCGGCCCAGATTTTATGCTGTGTTTCCTGTATTCTGACCTGCTTGTGCTATCTTTATAAAAATGTTTCAGGTAGCATTAAGGAGCTGCATAAAGTCGTGGCCGTGCTACAAATGATAAACTCGATAAAAACTAAGTAGTGATCGGTGTTTCTAGCAGCCAGCCAAGATCAATATCATCGAATGCAGAGAGGTCTAATTGGTCCAAATCATCAAACCCAAACGCGTTGGTGGCTTGTTCCGCGCCTTGTAGGATTTGATTGCTATCCTCGATGTGATAACCTTGTACTCCGTTTGACAGATGCTCGGCTTGTTCTTGTAATGGCTCCGTTTGACACTTTGACAGATGCTCGGCTTGTTCTTGTAATGGCTCCATATCGTAAACTTCTTGATCAGCTACTTCCGTTGATTGGAGTATGCCATTAACTTCACAACCTTGATTATTATCAGCATTACCAACGTTGTTATCCATGTCGTAACCTGCTGTCGATGAACCGACCCAACGCAAAATCTATAGACCTAAAATAATCAGATCTAATCCAAACTTGACCTAACCCAAAATCTACATATAGACCTGAAATAACCCGATCTAACCCAAAATAACTTGAGTACGGGTGTCGGGTATATGTTAGGTCATTCGGGTCTTGAGTATGGGTGTCGGGTATAGGTTAGGTCATTCGGGTTGGGTCAGTTTTGACAGGTCTATATACAAGCTTAGGACTCCACCCAATCTGTACCATACCGTTAAACCTAAATATGACAAGACCCAAATCCAACCTGGGTGACCTGTATGTCAGGTCTAGTTTTATCATTAAATAATCATTTGAACAATTTTTTAATTTAATACGGGTGTCGTATTCGAGCCCGACCTAAAAATGACTTGACCCAATGCCGAACCCAACCTGGATAACCTGTTTATTAGGTCTAATCATCATTATCATTATATTAAAGAAGAATGTAAAACGGAATTACTTTTTCATACGAATTTTACTCTTTCACATACACTTTTTCATAAATATTCCGTCTTATACCTTTTTTTCTAACCCTAATTAAGTTAACTCAAAAATCAAATTGACTCAAATTTATACCTTCTCCTCTTAAATTAAATCTAATATTTTATAAACTTAAATAATAAACTATAATCTCGTGAAATTATTAGGTTTATCAAGAAATTAAATCAGTAAAAATCATATGTACACAAACACACAAATCAGACTTTGGTATTATTCTTCCGCCGCCAAAAGCGCGAATGGCCTAAGAACAGGAATTAATAGAAATTCCCTCCTATAACTTGCACCCAAGACCCATCTGAGATGATGTCGCGTGTGCTAGAAATACTCTTCAATTGCCTTGCAATATGGGGAGAGCTTTTGTGAGTTTTAGATGTGAGATCTAGGTTTTCAGGAGAAAGCTGCTCTCAAAAACCCTAGTTTTGAAATAATGAAATACCAGTAGTTGACAAAAGGAGAATTACTCTCCTTTTGTAATCCTACACGGCCAGCCGAAAAGGTCATAGGGTGAGAGTGGGCTTTCCACTCTTACCTTATTCTAATGCGTGATTCGACCCTAATAGCTAAAATATAATCTGCGGGTTTTAATTATAAATCGTATACATGTTATCAGATACTAATGCAGTCGATGCATTAATAATGGTCTGATAAGAAAATTACGATATTGTATAATTAGCTCAATTAATATAATTGCTTATATTAATACACGAATTCAATATTTAATTAAATATAATCGTTTATATTTAATTTACGAATTAATAATGTAATCCGTATTAGCTAAAATTATTTAATCCGTATTAAATAATTATCTCAACATCTCATTGACTAATTTAATAGTCAATACCTCTGACTAACTGTTTAGTCGTATTCAGCATAAATGTGACTGTATTTTCATACCTTCACATCTCTCATACGTGTCCTATAGGTGTGACGTATAGGGACCAGTTGATCACCGTCATCCGTATGACAATAACGTCAAACTTATCTAGCAAGTCAACCGTTATTGATAAACGTGGATCAACTGATAATAATACCAAAGTATGCCCTTGTGATCCTTTAAGAGATTTAATAAGTCATTGTACTAACTGTCAAGGACACCAGCCCCAACAGAGAGGAGGGAGAAAAAAAAGTAATGGGTTAAGAGAATGAATAAAATGACAAGGGCAACATTGTAAAAATCGTATGTGAAAGAGTAATATTCGTATGTGAAAGAGTACGGCCCATGTAAAATTGCTGACGTGACACAATGTGGTTTTAGAATTAGTCTAATGGAGCTCTCTCATTCAACCTCGGAATTTTAGTTTTTTTCAGCCAATAACGTGAACAATAGTAGTCATGTCACATTCCATTAACCGATTTTTGCATTGTTTTCATTTTCTGCAATTTATCGAATATAATTATCTTAATTTTGTTTCTTTAATTAATTTACATATATCTTTTTTTTGGACAGGAAATTTACATATATGTTAAAGTTCTCAAATCTGAATTTTATAATTTTCTTTTTTTAACTATGTCTTAATAGTTCCATTTTTATAACGCCTCACAATTATTACTCCTTTTTAACATTATCATATGTTATCTTATTATATATTATCAACAATTTTTTCAAATGTCCTTATATATATATATATTAATTTTTTTCGTTTTTATTTTAAGTATACATGTTCAATAAATAAAATTTCTGGTTATATATATATAATAAATATAATTTGTCGTCTTCTTTTAAAATAAAATAAAGTACACAGTCCTGTGATTTTTCACGGGTGTTACACTAGAAAATAAAATGCTGAAGACAGGCCTTCATTATGTCAGGACTGTCTTGGTTGTAACAACGTATTTTAATGTCCGTCATTTTACAGAATTTGAAATATCAACACTGACATCAACTCACCATTATTTTTTCAATAAGTTTAACAATTTTAAGACACTTACAAATATTAAACGATCGTGATAAAACGAAAACTTGAAGGTGTACTTATGAACAATTTTGATTATATAATAACTATATTTGTCCTCTTCTTTTAAAAGAATACACAACCGCGTGATTTTTTTACAGGTGTTACACTAATTTTTCATTAAATAAACATTTAAACAGTATTTTTTAGTTTAATATGGACTAATTAATTATGGGTTTATGACTTATAATTATCATTGCTCCCCGTTTTAATCATAAATTGCTATATCACGCCCCCCGTATTACTTGTTACGCCCCCTACTTTTTAAAACTTTCCCTTTTTGCCCTTTTACTATTTTTGAAATCTTTTTTTTTTTTTTTTCGTTTTTTATTTTTGGCATTGTTTTTTGAAATCGTTTTTTTTTTGTGACGGTTTTTGAGACGGTTTTTGAGACGGTTTTTGAAACGGTTTATGAGGCTTTTTTTGGTGAATGTTTTCGAGTAGATTTTTTTTTTATATTTTACATTTTTTTTTGTTGTTGTTAATTTTGAGTTTTTTTTAGATTGTTTTGAGACGGTTTTGTGACACGGTTTTTTAGACGGTTTGTAAGACGGGTTCGTTGACGGATAATATGATTTTTTTTGACATAAATTTTTTTTGACGGTTTTTGTAATAACAAATTGACATCGGTTTTTATTAATAATTAAAAAATTTTAAGACGGTTTTTGAGACGGTTTATAAAGTTTTTGTAAGATTCCCTTACTTGTGAGTACTACCTACTACCTCTTCCTATTAATTCTACTGCCTAAACTGCTACCACTCTTCCTATTTACTCTTTCAAAGTTAAAGACCAAAAAAAAGCTCTTCAAATTACACAAACAAAGTACTATCCATCACTCCTCCTCCAATTTCAATCATTCCTCTTCCATTTAAGGTATGTAATTTAATTAGTTTTGTTATTTTATTAGATTAGATTTATGTTAATTGATTTTAAATTAGTAATTTTACGTGGAAATTATTTATGTTTGAAGCCAAATTAGGTGTGATAATAATGATTTGTTGTTGGATTAGGTAGTTGTGACGTTTTTAATTGCGATTTCGTATGAAATTATCGGAACGATTTTGCCTATATCTTGTAGAAAACACGACACGACCTAGGCCATGTCGTGTAGAAAACACGACATGACCAAGGCCATGTCGTGTGGACTACACGACACAGCCTAGGCCATGTCGTGTGGTCTACACGACACAGCCTAGGCCATGTCGTGTAGACCACACGACATGGCCTTGGCTGTGTCGTGTAGTCCACACGACATGGCCTTGGTCGTGTCGTGTTTTCTACACGACAGTCCCTTTTTTTTTTAAATATTGTTTTCCTTACGTAGCCCTAAACCCTAATTCCTAAACCCTAAACCGTATCCCGAAACCCTAAACACGAGCCCGTAAACCCTAAACCCTAATCCTTATACCCTAAACGGAAAACCGAAACCCTAAACCTTAAACCATAAACCCGAAACCCTAAACCCTAAACCCTAAACCCTAAACCCTAAAACCTAAACCCTAAACCCTAAACCCTAAACCGTAAAATACTGTTTATATGACAACCCATCTCCAGTCATTCTCCCTAACCTCAACCCAATTGTCAACGTGGTAATAATACGTGTCCGACCCGTTATTGTGTGTCTTATTTTTTGTAAGTCATTTATAATTTTTTTTAGAGAATAATGTATTTGTTTATTTTCGCTGTATAGTCAATTAAGACAATCGTTTTCAATATTTGTAGATGTCTAGCAATGACAACTCTCGTCGAACGAAACTTCATGCTTCTTATCGGCGTCAGAAGGTGAATATCAAGGTTGGAAGTAATAGTGTTGGTACTGTGGAGGTGTCTGTGCCTGTTCAGCGTGACTTTTTTGCAGATGAGTTTGCTGAGTACGAGAGGCAGGTACTTGAACAAGAGGATTTGCAATCGGAGGAGGAGCCGGATGAGGAGGATGAGCCAGATGAGGAGGCGGTTAGGGAGGAGGAGGCTACTTCTATTTTAAGAGTTACGAGGGGGAAGGGTGGCAGATTTGAGAGGTATAGCGAGGGTTCAAGTAGTTCTGGAGTTGACCCTAGGAAGAAGATTAGAGCCAGAGGGAAGGATATGAGTTGGTTGTTGACTGGCCCCGTTTCTGGTGGCCCTTTGGTTCATAATGTTATTCCGAGCTTCGGGGGACACATAGCATATTTGTTGTGGAATAATCCTGAGGCGGAGCGTAAGATCTTAACAAAGTACACTAGGGATCGATCTTGTTTGGAACTCCGTAAGTGGAAGTTGGGTAACACTGCTCGGAGTACAGTTGATGATTCGGGTCTTAGTCATTTGCCCGATGTTATGCACAAGAACTTCAACATGCCCCTTTTGTGTGCTTTCATTGAGAGGTGGCAGCCGGATACGAATACTTTCCACATGCCATGGGGTGAGATGACTATCCTGTTGCACGACGTTAGAGAGATCCTCGGCATTCCCATTGATGGTCTTCCATGTAACATTGCACCGTCAGATTTGGCACATCCCGTTATCGACATGACCGAGATGTTAGGCATGACCGACATGGAGCTTCACGGGGAATATTCAGCAGATAAGGATCACAAAATTCTGAGGGGAAATTCGATACTGAACAAGGCTGTGAAGGAAATGGTGGAGAATGACGGGTTAGGCTCTAGGTCTGAGGCACAGGGTTTTTTGTTGATTTTGTTGGGTTCTACTTTATTCGTAGATAAGACAAGTGATAGGGTTAGGGCGAACACTTTCGGTATGCTAAGAGATGTGAGTACCATTGGTGGCTACGCTTGGGGTACGGGTACTCTTGCTTATTTATATAGGCAGTTGGGTATTGCCACGAGGACTGATTGTAGGGGCATTTGTGGTTGTTTGACATTATTGCAGTCATGGATTTATGAGTACTTCCCCCCGTTCCGCCCGACGACCGTGAATGCTTTGGCATCTTTTCCTGGCACAGCTAGGGCAGCATACTGGACTACTAGCCCAACTCCGAGGCAAGACCATGTTTCCGCTCTTAAGGCGTATCGGCTTCAGCTTGATAGGATGCCGTTTGACCTAGTTACGTGGACACCATATCGCTTGTTCCCAGAGTTGAAGCATCCTCATACACTATATAGTGGGTTGTTGCGCTTCATCGACATATTGGAGCCTTATCAGCCAGATCGTTGTCTTCGGCAGTTTGGTTACATGCAGCTTGTGCCTTCTCCCATGGCGGTTCCCGATAAGGCATATCGTCCCGTGAAGTCTGCAACCTACGATCTGCAATTCAATGGTGCATTTTGTGACCACACTTGGTGTAACTGGCGGGACCACAAAATTGTACCGGATAGGATTTCACTCCCGCCTCACCCACCATGTGCTACAGTGGATGGGTACATGGACTGGTACCAATCTGTGTCACACCCTTTGGTGATGAATAATGTCCAGTATCAGAACGCTGAGATGCCTGTTGCGAGGTCGTACTTCCCGACTACGGTGAGTGTAACTTCACATTTATTTCTTTTAATTTTCCACATGATTAATTTAATACAATTTATGTTTGTGTATGGTTTTCGTTGTTTCTTTTGTAGATTGGCCAATCTTTTATCACGAGGTTCTCACAGTATGATGATTTAGATGATCCTGCGTGCTATGAAGAGTGGCGACAGTTTATGGGTACGTTGCACCCCCAGCTTCGTGCATACTCGTACAACGGTTCGGGCCAACCCGGTGGTAGCGGAGGAGGAGGTACAGATGGTAACGGTGGCAGAGGAAGAGGAGGTAGAGTTCGAGACGGTACTAGAGGCAGAGGAGATGGAGATGGTGTCGGCGGTAGAGGCAGAGGTAGACATTCGAGGAGGTCTCGTGACAGCGGGAACTAGGGCGATGATTTGGCGGATGTCGAACTTCTGTTTGTTACACTTCTGTTTGCTTTATGTTTGGTGAACTTCTGTTTCATTTCTAGGATGTTAAACTTGTACTTTGTGTTTGGTTTCTGTTTGTTGAATTTCTGTTTCATATGTAGGAGGTTGAACTTGTACTATGACTTTTGTTTCTGTTTGTTGAACTTTTATTTCACTTGTTGGTTGAGAACTTCTTATTTTACATTGTTTTTTCGTGTTTTGATTTTTTTATGGAGCCTTTAATTTGGTTATATGATGCTTAAATGCCAAAAACGTTAGTAAACAGCGGAAAAACACGTACAATACCTAAATTTACATTCTACAATTTACATGGTATAACCGGATGCGTAAACACTAAATAAAATTTAAGAAATACAATTACAGAATATGGAATTACTGTGTACTATATAACAAATGGGTTACCCTCGGAGTTGTTGTTTCCCCGGTTAAATGTTTGTGGGGGGGGGGGGGGGGGGGGGGGGGGGAAATAGGCATTCACGTACTGCAACCAAAGCATAAACCGTTCAGTGTAGATTTCCTCATAGTGTCCTACATTGGGATCACGGTACCTTCCCCACATGCGGTGTACTGGAGGCATAGGACAATCATGTTGCATATATACGTAGGCGAAACCAATGATTACCTGTAAAACCGATCCAAAGAATACCAGAAGGTTCTCTGACACCTGGTCCAACATCTAAAGGGAGGTAAGTGCAACAGTTCTCCCACGTAGCTGATCCTGGTGTCTCGTATTGGTCGTACGATGTGCACACCAAACATATTGTCCAATTGAATGTAGTGGCGAAATTAAACAAATCCCAATTTTCCATCCAATAATCCTTCGACAACCCGTTCGCTGCGTCCACTTCAGTCGCTTGCAGGTTTTGTTGATGTCACCGAAACAGAAAGGTTGTAGTAACGGGTTCTGTAATGCTGCAATCGCTTGATATCTCATTTTTGCCCAATTCTTTTGTGTACCGGTTTTTGCATGCGACATTACGCGAAATCCACAATGTCCATCTCCCTCCGGATCAAAAACACCAATAAGAAAATCGAGGCTCACTAATGGTATGTACTTACCTAAATATGAAGCCTGTATATCTGTAATACAATCCCAGTTAACGTCAAGCGGTGCTCCGTAACCTACATACGAAACCAGAAAAGAAAATTATTAATTCATTGTTAGAAATCTTGTAATTTTTACAGTGGCACTACATTTACTAAAATTTTGAATATTTACCTGAACCATCGCTACTCGTTGTATTACTTGAAGTCGGGTTCCTTCGCCGAGCATGTTCGACCCCTGATTTATTACGGGTGTTAGACTTCTTGGGTCGACCACGACGTGTGGCTGCAACTTCAGGTTCCTCAACAACTTCGTCCTCGGGATGTAATTTACTATACAAAGTCTCGATTATATTCCTCTGCACTTCAGGGCGGGCTTTACGAATTTCTTCAAATATACTCTCCAGCACGTCCTTCTGGCTTGTTCGACATTGGCTTGAATTAGAGTAATTTAAACTGGACCAGAATTTGTGAAGAGTATCTAAATGTATTTTGGCATTAGTATCCATAACTGTCTGTATCATACACGCACACATAAGCCCGTGACTGGATACTAGAGTGTGTGAGCAGTCGGCCCACAGGTCATTACCCAACTTAGTGCCCTCGATGTAATCCGCTTGCATTATTCTAATAGCTTTCGCCGACACTTTACAATTTAACATTGAATAAATGCTCCCATGATAGGTGTTTGCGACAAGCGCTTTGCTTAACGAATTTTCAAGTGCCTTTCTAATTTCTATATGTTGCCCCTGCATCATTAAATCGGCCCTTTTCCAAATACTATCCAATGTAAGTGATGCAGACCCGAACCACATTTTTAGAACGGCATGTGCAGATTCTACACGAGAAGTTGACGTGTTACCAAAATGCATAATCGAATCGGTAAAATTTTCCCAAACTTGTCAATGTGTTTCCACCATGTACCTTCGAGGTAAGTAACCAGACGAGGACGTTTCTTGTGTTTTTTTTAACGAGGTCCCAGTTATGTTGACATTCGTCCCACGATTTAGCCTCGATAACGCTTTTCCAATCCCCGTGCGCTACCGATTTACCGAAAACACCATTATTGAGTAAATTTGTTGCATATGCCTCAAATGCGTTGTAAATGTGCCATAAACATAGCAAATGACGAGATTCATTGAAAACAAGTGGAATTGCTTTCATAAGTCCTCCCTCGTGATCAGTGATAATGGCGTTTGGTTCAATACCTGGTTCTAACAATGACTTCAATGTCTCCAAAACCCATGTATACCCGGTGTCGTCCTCCTTCTTGATTAAGGCATAAGCAATAAGAAAATTGTTACCTACCGGTGTCACTCCTACGCACTCAACCAGTACCAGATCATACTTATTTGTCTTGTACGTAGAATCGATCAAGACAACATAACGCCACGTTTTAAACATTTTAATAGCCTCGGGATGAGCCATAAATACGTTTGTCAGAGCTTTTGTGTCAGGATGCCTCGTATATATATTCACGAAAATAGTTGGCTTGACCGGCGAGATGTAACATGTACTGTATACTGTTATGACCCTCCCTATCCTCAGCACTGAAATTTGCATTCTGGTTATATTTGTTTAATTACTGGAGCTGGTTGATCTGGATATTTGCGCGTGAATGCATTTCTTACCTTTCCGGGTTTCATTTTAGATTGCCATAAACCCTTCAGAAAACCTTTCTGCTCGTCATTCAGTTTAGCACGCCGTCTATGACCCTCTAAATAGCTTCCCAATTCGTGATTATGCAAACCACACTTCGGTCTTACTACCCAAGAACCCTCAGCAACATTAACCATTCTTAGATCAAAAGGACAATTAAATCGCTTTGTCGATGTCTCTCTTTGCGGATTGGCAGGATCCTTAGCCCTACTAGTGTATTTTCCATGACGCTCACATTTGACGACATTATACGGGGGACAGTGCTTTGGTTGATATTTCACTTTTACCAAATGAAAACCCAATTTATATGCAACTTCATTTGAATGATCAAATGCTTCCTCAAATGAGCTAAACGTAGTATTGAATTCAAAGTGTTGACTATAATCTTCACCGTATCCGTCGTGACCTTTATTCGACGCCTAAAAATGAATATTATCGTAAATTTAAACGAAAATTGAAAAAAAAAACACGTTGTCATGTGGATCACACGACATAGCCAAGGCCATGTCGTGTGGTTTACACGACATAGCCCTGGCCATGTCGTGTGGTTCACACGACAGTGCCCTGGCCACGTCGTGTGGTTCACACCACAGAGCCCTGGCCACGTCGTGTGGACCACACGACATGGCCAGGGCAGTGTCGTGTGAACCACACGACATGGCCAGGGCTATGTCGTGTAAACCACACGACATGGCCTTGGCTATGTCGTGTGATCCACATGACAACGTGCATGGCAAAGTTCCATTATCGTAAACGGATTAAAAACAAACCGTCTCACAAAGTAAAAGAAATTACAGTACGTAAGACACACTTACTTCATCCGTTTCATTAGCTTCCGATTCTTCATACCCGTAATCACCCTCTCCGCGATTAACGAAATCACTATCGTGGTTACTATTTTCGAAAAAACCGCTTTCGGTAGAACCGTAACAACGTTCTTCGTAATAACGATAGTGTTGATTTGCATTGAAATCGTTGTTGAATTGAGGTCCTTGGCTGGAGTACTGCTCGTAAAATTGCGATCCTTGACCGTTATCGGAAGCAAAAAATTCGTTAAAGAAATCGCTACCGTTGTCGTTACCGGAATTCATTGTTTTAGGTTGTGTATACGTATGTTTTTGTATTAGTAGACTGCAATATCTACTCAATAAAATGAAAGAATATGAAAGATAGATAGGTTGGAGTGTATAAATGAGATTGCAGTAGATAAGGGGGAGATGCTTTAACATTTTAGTCATAGTAATGTCAGAAGATAAGTTGACATTCAACATTTCAAAGCTTTCGCAGAAGATAAGATATGAGTAGATATTGCAGTCATAGTAATGTCATATCAACATAGCCGTCTAAGAAACCGGCTCTTAAACCGTCTCAAAAATAAATTTTACAAACCCTCTACAAAACACGTCTTACAAAACGGACTAAAAAACCGTCTCAAAAACAGTCTCAAAAACCGTCTCCAAAACCGTCTCAAAAACCGTCTCAAATTTTTTTTAAAAAAATCAACAACGAAAAAAAAAACAACGAACGAAAAAACTAAACGCAGAACGCAGGGGCAAAACGAGAATAAATTGAAAAAAGGGGCGTAACAAGTAAAACAGGAAACAGGGGTGATATAGCAAACCCCTTTAATCAACCAAAAAAAAGTTCCTTTTCTTACATAACGAGTCTGCCATTTTATTAGTTAAACAGTTAAGGGTGATGTTTTGGTCGAAAATTACCAAGTTAGTTAAGTAAGGTTATAGTGATTTTAGACAAGGTTCTTCATTGATTATGAGTGACAATTTATAAAGTAAAGAAGGTAAAAGAGAGAATGTTATTGTTCTTGCTGAAAATGACTAAGTATTACAATGTAAGTTGGGTGTTCTTGCTGAAAATGCAAGGGGTATTCCTAAGTGGTCTTACTAGGTTAGGTCTTGGGTGGTCCTCTTTAATGAATATCCCTCCTTATTTATAGAGCATGAAGAGGTGTTAATATTCATTGGGTAAGGACTGCTGGGCAGGGCCCAGCCGTTACATAGCTTCCTGGTCCATTTACAACTACTTGTTCCTCTATTTTGGGCTTTGGCCCCAATAAGTAAACATTGTTTGGGCTTGGTGGCTTCTTCAGCAAGTCTTGTTTTGTGCTTCCTTTGATGAGATGTGTGCGGCTGAGATTGACTCTCATCCTTCAATCCATGTGACCTTAGATTAGCCTCTCCTGGACTGCCACGTGTCATGGCCCAAAGTCGTTAATTTTGGGGCCCAACATTAGCCCCCAATTCTCGTGTAAGTTTGCTTGCGCGGGAATTTCAGTTACACTTATTTCGCTTCGATTTTTGCTCTCGCCACTAACTGTTCGTATTCACGCCCTTAATTAACCCCAACTACCTTCACTTAAATTCTTCTTATTCCTGACAAATTCTTCAACTTCTCTCTTCATTTTCCCAGAAAACCTCCTATCTTCTTCTTCCTCTTTTTTCCGACTTCCTTTTGCTTTGCCGATCATTTCCCCAGGTACCATTCCCGTTTTTCTTTCAATCTTTACTTCTTTTAGCAATTATGGGCGATGACTTATTCCCTTCTCAAGGTCTCCTTTCCCCTTTACATTCTTGCAATTCCATCTTCAAACCCTCTGACATAATTAGAGGGCAGTTTCACTTCAACGCCAGAGTGAACATTCATGTTCCGACGGCCGGCCAGAAGGCCGACTTCTGTCGTCCTGGGTGGACCTGCATGTACCTCTATCCTTTCTCATTGGGTTTGAGGTTCCCTTTTCCAGACCTTGTATGTGAATTCCTTCACACCAATAAACTTCCTATGTGCCAAATCACTCCTTACGCTTGGCGAACAATCCTGTCGTTAAGCAAATTAAACGAAAAATACGATATGGGGATTACAATGGGTGATTTTTCTCACCTTTTCGCCGTGCGGGCTTTGGGTCGTGGTCAATTCACGATTCGGGCCCATAAGAGTGATGAGCACTGCATAATTTTTCCCCCGAAACCCAAGGATGCTGATTGGTTTCGGAGTTTCATTTTCGTGGAAGTAAACACTTTGCCCAATCCACATGACTACATCTATACTCAATGGAGAGCTTCAACAGGTACTTACTTTTGGTTACCTTATTGATTCCTTTTGTTGCTCACCATCTTACTGCTCTTTTCCTGCAGATTTGCCCAAAATACCTCCTGCTGCTGACGAAGAGGTGTCCCTGTCAAAGTTGTTTGGCCTGGAACCTGCGTGTCGTTCTTTTAACTTTCTATTTGGTTATACTACTTTGGAGGAAGAAAGGGAGATGTCTACTGGTAATTTTCCCCCAGTTTGTACTTTCGCTTAGTTGAGTTTGATTTCCTTCCCTTTTCTTACTCTTTTGCGAACTTCCAGATTCTGCTAGGCCTGTGATGACCCCGGCCATGATGATGGCCCAGAGGAGGAGGAAGACTGTGGCAGGTGGGCTTAGGGCTCCTTCTAAGAGGAAGACAGAGGCGACTGGTGCTGAGTCCTCTGCCAAGCGGTTGGAGCCTTCATCTTCTTCTGATGATGTGACTATTCTTGCTGCCCCTTTATCTTCTTTGCCCCCTTTAGGCCCTCCTACGCAGACGAGGGCTTATTCCTCTTTGGTTAAGAAGGAGCCGTCCGGGTCTGGGCTGGAGGATCAGGTACTAGGGCCGAGGGTGCTGGAACTGGTGATGAGGTGAATGATGTTATGTCTGACCTGCCTGAGGATGTTATCAGATTACCCGTTGGGTTTGGATGTACTGCGGGGGTGCCTTGCTGGCCTACCTTGAAGAGAGCGCTGCTTCCCAGTGTGAGGACGTATCTTCGTCCCAGGCCGACTAGAGAATTGCTGGAGGATGCTGCTGAACAGGCTTTTGCGGTATGGTTTTTTCTTTGGCTTTTATGCCGTCGTCCTTTATCCTTTTCGTTCTTCATTTCTTTCTTCTTGCAGACTATGCAGATGCTGCTGGTCGAAATTGACCGTCTGCCGGAATCTGAGAGGGAGCTGACATCCCTGAAGGCTGAGTTGAACTTGATGAGCAGGAGGCTGGAGGCGGAGAAGGTTCGCGGAAACCAAAGGCTGGAGGCTGCTAAGGCGAAGGAGAAGGATTCCGAAGAGCAGATGGCGATAGTCCTGGATGCCAAGGATGCTCTTGCCTCTGAGGTGAAGAGATGGAAAGAGGCTAAGGAAGCCGTCGATGCAGAGAACGCTGTCTTGCGGCAGAAGAAGGAGTCCCTCTCTGGTGTGTTATCTGATATTGTCCCTTACACCCACTGGGCAGCCAGGGTTGAGTGCATGAAAGAGGTGCTGGAGAATAAGCACTTGGGATGGGATGCGGCTGAGGAGGAACGACTTCTGGAGGCTGCATTTCCTGTGAAGCCCGACCTTGGCGTGCTCTCTGATTGCGAGGAGGAGGAAGAACCCCCGGAGGTTAACAGCCCTGTTCCTGCAGAATGTCCTCCTATTCAGGAGGAAGTGATTCCTGTAACTCCTCCTGCAGCAGATGGTGGCCAAGGCGGTGTTGGAGCAGCTGGTGATTCCTCCTCTGTAACCAAGCACGTTGTTACTTAGTTGTTTTAGCTTTGCTGTTGTTCTGGGCCCTGTGTGGCATATTTCTTTTTGCGGTTTGGTTGTTCTTGCTGGACCCGGGTGGGTCCAGTTAAACACTTATCTTTTGCGGCCCATGGTTTTTGGGCTTAACTTGTAAAACTTTTATTCCGGCCTTTCTCTTGGCTGGCGGAGCACCTGAGGGTGTAAATGGATATTTCTGGCTCCAGGGTTTCCTGGATCCTTAGTTTATATGTATGTTGTTTTTGTGTTTTGCATGCATGCTTTTTGTTTAGATGGCCAAGTGTATGTGATGGTTCCCTTAGTTAGGAGTCCTCCAGACTTTTGCGTGGGTGCTTAGTATTGTGGGTGTTTGTATCCCAGCTTGTTTTTACTTTGCCACATTCACACGCTTCAGTTTTTATATTGATTGACAAGAATTGCTTGACTGAATCATACCGAAGTTATATTCAAGATAACCCGTGGGGTTTCTTACAAAATGTTCAAAAGATAACTGTCAAGATATTGGCTTGACATCAAAAGATAGCTATTGGGCTTTGTTTAACCCTTTACTAAGAGAAGTGAAAGAAAACGACGTAAATAGCAAAAGAGTCCTAGAACCTGAATATTCAGGTTGCTGACTGATGTGGCGTTTTCCTCCTTTCTAGATGAAATACTTCTTTAAGTGCAAGATGTTCCATGGCCTGGGTACCATTTTCCCATTCATGTCCATTAGTCTGTAAGAGCCACTGCCGGTTGCACTCTCCACCTGGTAGGGGCCTTCCCAGTTGTATGCAAACTTTCCTGCCTGGTGGTTCTTAGTGTTCTGGAAGACTTTCCTGAGAACAAGATCTCCCACCTGCAGGGTCCTGAACTTAACGTTTTTGTTGTACGTTCGTGCTACCATCTGCTTATATGATGCTATTCTGATTTGAGCGCTTGTTCTGAGTTCATCTATGGTATCCAGGCTGCTGGCCATTTCCGCCTGGTTGCGTTCTTCCGTCAGGCATCCGTATCTTTGTGTTGGGATCCTGACTTCTGAAGGAATTACTGCTTCAGCCCCAAACACCAGGCTGAAGGGTGTTTGGCCCGTTGCGACTTTTGGTGTTGTTCTATCTGACCATAGGACGAGGGGTAGCTCTTCTGCCCATCTGCCCCCTGCTTCTTCCAGCCTTCTCTTTAAGTTGTCCATGACGATCCGGTTGCTGGATTCAGCCTGACCGTTGGTCTGGGGGTACCTGGGGGCAGCTTTTAGCAGTGTAATGTTCCAGCCAGCGCAAAATGCTTCCGTTTTGTTGGATATGAACTGAGAACCATTATCGCATACAATTTCAGAAGGTATGCCAAACCTACAGATTATATTACGCTTGAGGAAAGATATCACCTGATTCTCTGTGACTTGGGGGAAAGATTCTGCCTCTATCCATTTGGAAAAGTAATCTGTTAGTGCCAGCATGTAAGTCTTGTTTCCTGGTGCCCTTGGCAGGGGTCCCACGATATCCATTCCCCACTTCATGAATGGCCATGGTGATATTACTGGATGCAGAGGTTCTGCAGGTTGGTGCACTACGGGTGCGTGTTTCTGGCAGGGTTGACACTTTTTTGCAAATTCTACAGCATCCTTTCTAACTGTTGGCCAGAAGTATCCTTGTCTGAGTGCTTTGTTGGATAGGCTTCTGCCCCCTGCATGATTTCCGCACTCGCCGCTGTGGAGATCATGCAAGATAGCCTGACTTTCTTTTTCTCCCAGACAACGCAGGTAGGGTCCAGCCATCGATCTCCTGAACAAGATTCCATCTATTAGTGTAAATCTGGATGCTTTCATTTTAAATCCCCTTACCTCTTTCTTCTCGGAGGGGAGGACGTTGTTTGCTAGCCATTCGATGTATGGCGTCCTCCAGTCTGGGGCTTCTTCCTGATTGACGGTATTGCTGAGGATCCCTGCTTCTATTTCCCACTGAGTGCTGGATGAGTCAACTTCCGGATCCTGTCCTGAAGTTGAAGGTTCCAGCACATGGATGATTGGGATTGTAGAGAGTTCTCCTGGATTGAACGTAGCCCCCAGATTGGCTAGTGCATCAGCTTCAGCATTCTGGTCTCTGGGTATTTGCTTTAGCTCGAATGTGATGAATTCCGCTTTTAATTCTCTTGCTACTTTCAGGTAGGCAATCATTTTTGGATCCTTGGCCTCTTACTCGCCATTCGATCACGTGATTCACTATAAGTTGTGAATCACCGAAGGCTCGCAGGTGCCTGATCTTCATCCCTAGGGCCAGCTGCAGTCCTTGGATTAACGCCTCGTATTCAGCAACGTTGTTTGTGGCAGGAAATTCACAGCGTACGGCATGTGCAATAATGTCTCCTTGCGGAGATCGCAGTACCATGCCTACCCCTGCTCCTCGGCTATTTGAGGCTCCATCTACATGCAGTGTCCAGCATCTTTCTGCTGAATCCATTTCTGGAGGCAGAAAAGATGTTTCCGCTTCTTTCTGTAAACCTGGACTAAAATCGGAAACAAAATCTGCCAGAGCCTGTGATTTTATTGCTGTACGGGTTTTGAATTTTAAATCATAACCACTTAAATGTACTAACCACTTGGCCATTCTTCCAGACAATTCCGGTTTTCCTAATATGGATTTTAAGGGGTAGCTTGTTAGGACCGAAATTGTGTGGGATTCAAAATAAGGTCTGAGTTTATAAGATGCTGTTACTAAGGCCAAAATGAGTTTTTCTGGAGCAGAATACCTGGTCTCTGCAGGTAGCAGAGACTTGCTGACGTAATATACGGGATGCTGTGATCCCTCATACTCCCTTACCAGGACCCCGCTGGCCGCTGCTTCTGTGACGGATAGATACAGGTATAGTGGTTCTCCTGGCTCCGGTTTAGACAGGAGGGGAGGAGTGCTGAGGTACTGCTTCAGGCTCCTGAAGGCTTCCTCGTGCTCTTCCGTCCACTCGAATCTCTTACTTTTTCGTAGGATGTCGTAGAATAGCTTGCATCTTTCTGAGGATCTGGATATAAATCTGTTAAGGGCTGCTACTCTTCCTGTTAGCTTTTGTACGTCCCTTGGTTTCTGTGGCGACTCCAGCTGCAGCAGAGCTTTGATTTGATCCGTGCTAGCCTCAATGCCTCTCTACGTGACCATGTATCCCAGGAACTTCCCGCTGGATACTCCAAAGGTACACTTTGAGGGGTTCAGCTTCATCTGATACTTCCTCAGGGTGCTGAATGTTTCTTGTAGATGTTGAAAGTGTTGCCCTGCTGCTTTAGATTTTACAACCATATCGTCGATGTATACTTCCATGGTTTTCCCTATCTGGTCCTTGAACATCATGTTCACTAGCCTCTGATAGGTGGAACCTGCATTTTTAAGTCCAAAGGGCATAACATTGTAACAGTATATACCTCTCTCCGATTGGAAGGCTGTTTTTTCTTGATCTTCAGCAGCCATTCTGATTTGGTTGTATCCGCTCCAGGCATCCAGGAACGTTAGCATCTCATGTCCTGCAGTAGCGTCTACCATAGCGTCTATATGCGGTAGAGGGAAGGGGTCTTTTGGGCAAGCTTTGTTTAAATCTGTAAAATCAACACAAACCCGCCACTTGCCATTTTTCTTAGGCACCACTACTACGTTAGATAGCCATTTTGGGTAATGCACCTCCCTGATTTTTCCAGCGGCTAGGAGGTTGTCTACCTCCTGGTTGATTACCTGGTTTCTTTCGTAGGCGAATTTACGCCTTTTCTGCTGGACTGGTTTGTGGTTAGGGTCCACGCTCAGCCTGTGGGATATGACCTCTGGATCTATTCCTACCATATCCTCATGTGACCATGCAAAGCAATCTATATTATCTTTTAACAATTGTATAAGTTTTAGGCGGATGTCACCTGTGCATTCTGCTCCCATCAGTACTATCCTTTCTGGGTGCTGCGGGTCCAGGGGGATTTCGTCCAATTCTAGCTGTTGTGGTTCGACGTATTCCTCCTGGGGCCGCTTTCCCTTTGATTGCTATGCTGACGGTGGTGGAGTTGCTGTGGGTTTGAGTGCCACCTTGTAGCAGCTCCTTGCTTCGTCCTGGCTTCCTTTGATTGTTTGGACTCCCCATGGGGTGGGGAACTTCAGGCATTGGTGATATGACGAAGGTATTGCTTTCATGTCATGGATCCACGGCCTGCCAAGAATTACATTGTAAGTAGAAGGACCATCAATTACAAGGTATCTTACCTGTTTATTTATTCCTCCAGCGTAGGTAGGAATAAGTATCTCTCCCAGGGAGCTCTTTGTTTCGCCGCTGAATCCTACTAGAGGCACTGCCTTCTTTACCAGGTCGCTCTCGCTGAATCCCATGTTCTTTAGTGTTTCCAGCATGATCAAGTTGACGGAGCTCCCTGTATCCACTAGTATCTTTTTGACTGTGCAATTCCCTATGGATAGGGTAATTATCAAAGCATCATCATGATATTCCGCTTCTCCTGCTCCATCGGTTTCGTCGAAACTGACTGCTGGGAGGTCTTTGCTGCTGATCCTGCAGGAACTTTCTGGTTTGTCGCCCTTTGTCATGGTGGCGTGCCTTTTGGCGGCCGAGTAGGTTAATCCGCACAATTCTGATCCTCCTGTGATTACATTGATAATTTTTGTACAAACAGGAGGACTGGAAGGCCTGGCCTGACTCGTGGAGTTGACTTTGGTCCCCTTAGCCAGTAGATGGTTCAGGTTACCTTGGTCGAACTGATACTTTACCTCCTTCCTCAAGGTGATGCATTCTTCTGTTGTGTGGCTAATGTTCTCCTCATGGAAGTCGCACCGTAGACTGGTGTCTCTGTTGTCTTTTGGTCTTTCTTCCGTCCTCTTTCTAGGCCACTTAACCTTTTCTCCCAAGTTTTTGAGGGCTTTAATTACACCTGCAAGATTAACATCAAAACCATACTCTTTTACCCTGGAGGCAGATTTGGATCGCTCTTCCAGTTTTTGCCTCCTGTTACTTTGTTGACTGGCCTGCTGTAGGGCTTGGCCTTCTCACTCCTTTCTTCCTTTGCTTTTCTGGTGGGGGTCTCATCGCGCTGGCTGGTCCTCCTGGGGCCTGGGTCCTCTTCTAGGCGGACGGCATCCAGGGCCTTCTGCTGTACTTGGGCGAAGCTGGTGCATGTCCATTTGGTTAGGTCTTTGTACAGATCTGACCCTTCTGGCAGCCCCCAGCGGAAGGCATGGATGGCGGTAGCTACGTCACATTTTGGTATGGATACCATCTCGTTGTTGAACCGGGCCAGGTAGTCCCTGGTTGGCTCCGCGTCGCGCTGGATAATGCGGTACAGATCGCTCGTTTGCTTTTCTGGCTTTCGACTGCTGGCAAACTGCTGGTTGAAAGCATTTACCAGTTCAGCGAAACTGGAAATACTTCCATTGGGCAGACTAACCAGCCACTGCAAGGCTGCTCCTGAGAGGGTTGACCCAAACCCTTTACACATGCAAGCTTCTTTGAGGGGCCCAGCAGCCGTTACCACCATCATTTTCTGTTTGTATTGATTGACGTGGTCAACCGGATCAGCTGTTCCGTCATAGTGCGTCATTGTTGGCGGCGTGAATCCTTTCGGCACGTCGACGGAGACCACGTTGCTGGTGAAGGGAGAATCTGCATAGCTGTCTTCCGTTGCTTTCTCCAAGGGTCGCGGCACTCCTGGTATGCGGTTGACGAGATCCCATAGCTCATTGTATTTCTGCTCCCATGCGCTAGGTAGTGTGTACGCTGGGGGAGGCAGAAATCCATGCGCCGTGACTTCTGGAGCCTGGCTGGCTATTGGAGTAGGGCTGGCGTACTGGGAGGTGTGGATGATGGATGGGGTTTGCTGATAGCTGCATCCTGGCGCTCCTCCACTGTACTGCTGGTAAGGGAACAGCCTAGTCGACGATTCCGCTTGCCAAGCTGGGGCTTGCTGATATGAGTGTCCTGTAGGAAGCGAAAAGTTAGTGTTTGCGGATTGTACTTTTAAGACATCGTTACCTGTTTGCGTGAAAGTTTGGGATGGTGAGGGGTAGGATAAGAACCCCATCCCACTAGGAGTTATCGTTTCTGGGGGAGTAATCCTGCCGAGATCCAGGCGCGTGACTATCTCGGCTGGGACTTCCCTTGACTTCTTTCCAATGGCCCTTCTTCGATGCCTTTCTGCGGCTTCTGCTGCGGCGGCTGCGGTGCTGGCGGCGATTCGTGCCCTCAGATCTTGGTTGTCCTTCTTCAGGCTGCTGATCGCTTCCGCCATTGACTGCCACATTTCTGCAGTTGGAGTAGGCTGGCTTGGATTTTGCCTTTTCCCGGTGTCTGGCTGTATGGTGGCAGCGGTTTTGGTTGGGACCATGGCTGGGGTGCTGCTGCCGGTTGGCGCCATGGTCGCTGTTGGAATTGTGGCTTTGGATGCGGGTACCAGCGGGATTTTACTGGTGGACGAAGGTGGTGTTAGGGGATTGGTTGTTTTTGGGATGTTTCCCGACATGTTTGGTTTTTTGGCTAGGACGAGTTTTTTTTTTTTTTTGAGTTTTTTGTTTTGGGTACGACAATCACTATAGCCCCACGGTGGGCGCCAAAATGTTTTGGTCGAAAATTACCAAGTTAGTTAAGTAAGGTTATAGTGATTTTAGACAAGGTTCTTCATTGATTATGAGTGACAATTTATAAAGTAAAGAAGGTAAAAGAGAGAATGTTATTGTTCTTGCTGAAAATGACTAAGTATTACAATGTAAGTTGGGTGTTCTTGCTGAAAATGCAAGGGGTATTCCTAAGTGGTCTTACTAGGTTAGGTCTTGGGTGGTCCTCTTTAATGAATATCCCTCCTTATTTATAGAGCATGAAGAGGTGTTAATATTCATTGGGTAAGGACTGCTGGGCAGGGCCCAGCCGTTACATAGCTTCCTGGTCCATTTACAACTACTTGTTCCTCTATTTTGGGCTTTGGCCCCAATAAGTAAACATTGTTTGGGCTTGGTGGCTTCTTCAGCAAGTCTTGTTTTGTGCTTCCTTTGATGAGATGTGTGCGGCTGAGATTGACTCTCATCCTTCAATCCATGTGACCTTAGATTAGCCTCTCCTGGACTGCCACGTGTCATGGCCCAAAGTCGTTAATTTTGGGGCCCAACAGGTGACTACTCTCCCATTTTGGGCGTGGAATTGGGTATCCCCATCCTCTTACTGTCTAAAAGCTTCACTTCTGTAGGTGGGTTTACAGTTGCTGATTTCTGGGTAAAAACTCTTCCATTTTCATCTTTTACTGTGTTTATGGAGTACTATTAGTACTGTAACAATGTAATTTGCAAGAAAAGTACTGGGTTATACTTATTTTAACTGTCTTTTGGTTTCTCACGCCATCTGCTAGGATAATTTACGTTAAAATATGTCATGTTTCTTGCTTTGTATGAGCTGTTTTCTGTATAATTCTTGTATGAGACGGTTTCATGATATCGTAGAATTGACCCACATAATTGGGTCTAATTTATGTCTTTAGTTACAGATGATTCTGGTAATTGTGATCATCTCGCATTTTTGTTCGATTTATTTGGAACTGTTTGCATATGAAATAGTTGATGATTCTTGAGAATTTGTTTGGTTTAGGGCTGAAATTCTTTATGTTTGAGGGTTAAATGTTCAAATTATTCCTGTTTGATCGTTTCGTATAGTTAATTTTATTAGGCAATCGAACTTCTGCACAAAGACTACTCTCCCATTTTGGGCCTGGAATTGGGTATCCTCATCATCTTACTGTCTAAAAGCTTCACTCCTGTAAGTGGGTTTAACTTTTCTTCACAGTTGCTGATTTTAGGGTATAAACTCTTCCATTTTCATTCTTTTTACCGTGTTAATGGAGTACTATTAGTACTGTGACAATGTAATTTGAAAGAAAAGTATGCCATGTTTCTTGATTTGTATGAGCTGTTTTCTGTGGGGGCGTAAGGATTCGTATAAATCTTGTATGAGACAGTTTCATGATACCGTAGAACTGACCCACATAATTGGGTCTAATTTATGTCTTTAGTTATAGATGATTCTGGTAGAACGTAGTTTTATGTTCAATTGTGATCATCTGGCATTTCTGTTCGATTTATTTGGAACCGTTTGCATATGAAATAGTTGATGATTCTTGAGATTTTGTATGGTTTATGGGTGAGTTTGTTGATGTTGAAGGTTAAATGTTCAAATTATTGATCCTTTCGTATAGTTATTGTTATTAGGAGATCGAACTTTTGATCAATATAGTAACACTGGCGTTTCTATGTTAGGATTGTTGATTTAAGAAACAATGGATTTTGATCAAAGAAAGCGTAGGGTTTGTCAGAAGTTGCAAGAGACCGAGGAAACAGACCGTATCAGCAATTTACCTGATGGCATTTTAGGCGATATTCTGTCTTTGCTTCCTACAAAATACGCCGTGGCTACCAGTATTCTGTCGACTAAGTGGAGGGACCTATACAAACTTACCACTAATCTTGATTTCGATGATTCTTTGAACATTTACCGTCAATTACGTTTGGATACTCGAAAGAGAAGTAATTGTTTTAGGTGGCCTCAACTCTCTTTGGATCCTCGAAAGAGAAGTAATTGTTTTAGGAGGTTTGTGGACCGGATATTGGATGAGTGCACGAGTTCATCAATTACAAGGTTCAGGCTGAAATGTGGAGAACATGTCGAGTGTAGCCGTTGGATTGATGTTGAGTGTCCCCGTTGGATTAATGTTGGATTAATGTTGAGTGTCCCTGAACTCGAGTTATCTGTCAAATTGCGTGTCCCTTTTGACCTACAACTTCCTGAATTGGTTTGTCGGAATTTAAAGGTTCTGAAGTTGGGTTGCAACTTTATCCTGCGTGTTCCGAAATTGGTAACATTTCCATGTCTGAAAGTGCTGTTTTTCGAAGAAGTTAAATTCCCGGGAGATAGCCTCAATCGGATTTTGTCTGGTTGCCCATTTCTCGAGGAACTGGTGATAATAGAATGTGATTGGAGTGGATCTGATCTTTTTTTCTCTAATCCTGTACTTAAGAAGTTGAAACTTGATAGTGTCGGATTTCGTGTACCTCTCGACCAAGTTTATGATTCTTCGATTCATTTTAATCTACCGAGCTTGGTCTATCTGAAGTATAACGAAAGGTTACCAAAGCGGTATGTTATCAGCAACTTGAACTCCGTGGTTCATGCTCATTTTGAGGTTGAATTCCGTGCTAATGAATTCAAGGAACAAGAACTTTGCAACACTGTGCTTGATGTTATCAAAGGTGTCTCAAACTGCGAGATCTGGTACATATCCGGTGAATGCTTGGAGGTAATTAGTTACAAGTCTGCAACACTTGAAATCATACTGTAAAATAACTTTGGCATTGCTTGAAATTTGACTGATTTTTTCTTCTTTTGAAGGCTCTTGCAAGTGGTCATTTTCAGCTCCCCGTTTTTCAGAATTTGACTCGATTAAAGCTTGGTCATGGCAAGGAAGTTAGCTGGAATGATGTGCTGTTGAAGTTCCTTAATAACTCGCCTCGTGTAGAGTCTCTCACACTGACGCAGGTTAATGATCACTTCAGTACAGAGTTTGTCCAAAAGTCTATAATTAGTTACAAGTCTGCAACACTTGAAACATACTGTAAAATAACTTTGGCATTGCTTGAAATCTGACTGATTTTTCTTCTTTTGAAGGCTCTTGCAACTGGTCATTTTGAGCTCCCCTTTTTTCAGAATTTGACTCGACTAAAGTTTTGTCAACGATTCTATGTTGGCTGGAACAATGTGCTGTTGGACTTCCTTAATAACTCGCCTCGGTTAGAGTCTCTCACACTGAAGCAGGTTAATGATCACTTCAGTACAGAGTTTGTCCAAAAGTCTATAGCATTATGAGTCGGTAGTTTATAGTTAGTAGTTTCGCTAAGTTTCCCTTCTTGGATGAATGTGTGTAGGGGTCTTTTATCAGATGGACCACTGATGATGATGATGAAACAGACAACGTAGGCTTGCTTGGTGATCACCCAGTTCCTTCGTGTGTTCTGTCGGGCTTGAAGATCATCAAATTCAAGAATTTATCGGGGTCGAGAGGGGAGACGAAAGTGGTCCTTTATTTCCTAGAGAAGGCTAACGCCTTGGAGCAGATGGTTGTTCATTGCCGAAAGAGTAGCTGGGAAAGGGAGAAAGAAATACTGAAGTTTCCAAAAGCCTCTAAAACTTGCTCAATTACATTCATTTACACAAACTGACTCGACTCAAATGTCTCGATTGTTGGAATGGGACTTAAATGGTACTTCTGCCGGAATCTGAAATGGTGTTTTGTCATATCAAACCGTTTTATAAGTTCAGCTGTATGATGTTCTCGTACTTGATTGCCAAATAGCTTGTTATTACCGGTTTGATTGTTAAGTTTTGGCTAAAGCATTCAACTTATGAAATCCTTTGACCTTTACTAACCACAACTGGGGTTTCTGTCCTTACTTTCCAAAAACATATGAAAATGTCGTGATTTAGGTTGTTGACAAAGCAAGGATGAAAACCCGAGTTATAGTTGTCTCATTAACTGAATGTTTTTATCTATGGCAGATTACTAGATTTATGATTGAGACCGTCTCGTCTGATTTTGAATCCGTTCTAGTTGTTAAAGATACTAAATCTTTGTGATATCTTTTTGTTAATATTTGTATATCTCTTTCCATATAACTAGGATGTATAATATCTTTTAGTTATAGTTTTCCTAACCTCTTAGAGTTGTATATAAACTCTCTTATTGTTAATAATACATATCTTTCTCAATATCAATTTCTATATGGTATCTGAGCATTAAAGATTCTAGGTCTTTTACCTCTCACAAAAACTCTACAAAATTATCAATTTTTTTCCGCCGTGCAAATCCTCCGACATGGCAGGAACCGCCTCCACTCTCCCCAATACCGGCGAACCCTCTGTTCCCTTCATCATCGTCAATCTCTCCAATGTAACTCAACTCACCCCATCTACTTACCGTGCTTGGTCTCGCCAAATCGAGGACTTACTTTTTGGCTACGATCTCGCCAAATACTTGGATGGCTCTCATCCCTGCCCACCCGCCACCGTTACAGACGACAAGCAAGTATCCGTGCCTAACCCTGCGTATGCTACTTGGACTCGTCAAGACCGCTTGCTCAGTGGTGCGCTACGTGGTACCATTCATTCCTCTATCACGCCTCTCCTTCTCAATGCTACCACCACACAAGCCATATGGACTCGTCTCCAGTCCACCTATGCTAGTTCTTCTCGTGGCCATATCCTTCAATTAAAGGATCGCCTCCAATCTCTTACCAAAGGTACCTCCTCGGCTACCGACTATATGCAGTCAATTCGGTCGTGTGTCGATGAGTTAGCTCACATGGGTAAACCCATGGATGATGAAGATATTATTGCCAAAGTGTTGAACGGCCTGGATGTCGCTACCTACCGCTCTCTTGTTGATGCTATTAAACACCGAGATACTCTCATCTCATTTGATGCCCTCCACGAGAGGCTCCTACAATTCGACCTCTCGCTCAAACATACCCCTGCCCCTGCAGCCACCTCCCTCCCAGCCTCGGCCTTTGCCACTTACTCTAAAACACCCTACAATCGCAACCCCCCTGCCCCCCGTACTAGTGCTGGTCTCCTCCCCACTCCCGCGGCCACACCCTCGACAACCAACCCCTTTAAAGGCAAGTGCCAGTGGTGTCACACCACTGGCCATTACCTTCAACTCTGTCCCGATTTTCGTGCCAAACACAGCCACATTACCGTGCCCTCTCGCACTGCCTCCTACTCGCCCAATAAACCCAACCAGCCCCGCGCTAACACCGCGGCCTTCACCCAAACTACTCCCGAAAATTGGGTCTTTGATAGCGGTGCAACTCACCACATCACTCATGACCTTCAAAACCTAGCCCTCCATGCCCCGTACGATGGAACGGATGAGCTACTTATAGGAGACGGGTCGCCTCTCACCATCACAAATATTGGTTCATTCACTATTTCTTCCCCTTCTACTTCTATTTATTTTCTTGACGTTTTACATGCCCCATCTATTTCTAAAAATATCATCTCTATTTCCAAATTTTGCGACGATAATAATGCCATAGCTAATTTTTCCGCTGACTCGTGTGTTTTGCAGGACCGGCTCACGAGCAAAGTGCTAATCCGGGGTCAACTTAACTCCGGCCTATATGAGTGGTGTCCACCGGTTTCTCGTTCGGTTCTACTTGTTCACGACGTCTCCCCTATGTCATGGCACCATAAACTCGGTCACCCATCCTCTTCCATTTTAAGTTCTCTTTCTCAGTTGTGTGGTTTTCGTTTTCGCAATAACACAGACTCTCATTGTAATTCATGTTCCGTCAATAAGAGTCATAAACTCATGTTTGCTGAGTCCTCGTTACACTCGCATCACCCCCTTGAATTAATTTTTTCGGATGTTTGGACTTCACCTATTTACTCTCTTGATAATTACAAGTATTATGTTGTGTTTGTTGATCATTTTACTCGCTATACTTGGATTTATCCCCTCAAACAAAAATCTGATACTGCTATTGTTTTTAAACGCTTCCGCGCCCTCGTAGAAAAATATTTTAATAGACCCATCAAACAACTGTTTTCCGACAATGGTGGAGAATTTATCAAATTAACACCCTCTATTACTTTAGATGGTATCTCTCACCTCACTTCCCCTCACCCCACTCCTGAACATAATGGTATTGCTGAGCGTCGACACCGTCACATTGTTGAAACCGGCCTTGCCCTCCTTACCCATGCCTCCCTTCCCCTATCCTACTGGTCTTATGCCTTTGTTACTGCAGTCTACCTTATCAACCGTATGCCCACTCCCATCCTCACTCATATCTCTCCGTACCTCAAACTTTTCGGCCACTCCCCTAACTACTCTAAACTCCGAAACTTCGGGTGTCTTTGCTACCCTTGGTTACGTCCCTACACCAAACATAAATTTGATCCCAAATCTACTCCTTGCATATTTGTTGGATACTCCTCAACTCAGAGCGCTTATCACTGTCTTAATCCCGTTAGCCATCGCATTTATACGTCCCGTCATGTTCACTTTGTTGAAAACACTTATCCCTTTCCCGCCCTCTCGTCCACTGCTCCTACTCCTCTCCCTTACACACCCACTGACTGGTGTACTTTTCCCGTGCCCGTACTCCACATCCCACCCCCCCTCTCCCAGAAGGATCCCAACCTCCTGTCCCCCTGATACCAGTACCCCCCCCTGACTCCCCTGTCTCCCCTCCCCCTTCCGAGTCTGTCTCCTTCCCACGTTCCCAGACCCCTGATCAGTCCCCACCTGCTGCCTCCTCGGCTAATAATCAGCCTTCCCCTACCTCTGCTGCCAGTACCACCAGTCCCTCCTCTGCCCCTGCCCCCCCCTCCCCCCTCCCCCTCCCCCTCCATCCCGTGTCACTACCCGTCTACAAAATAACATCCGCTGCCCCAACCCCAGGTACTCCAAATCTACTCAACTCGCGTCTGTCTCGGCCCCTTCCTCCACCCCCGTCACGTTAAAACAGGCCCTCTCTCAACCTCAATGGCATACCGCTATGGAAGCCGAACACACCGCTCTTCTTCACAATAAAACTTGGACTCTTGTCCCCCCCGACCCCTCTCTTAACGTCATTAGTTGCAAATGGGTATTTCGTATCAAATACAATCCTGACAACTCTATCAATAAATACAAAGCTCGCCTTGTTGCCAAGGGCTTTCACCAACGACCCGGGGTTGACTACTCTGAAACATTTAGTCCCGTCGTCAAACCAGTGACTGTCCGACTCATTCTCTCCTTAGCACTCGCTCGTGGCTGGTCCCTCAAGCAACTCGACGTCAACAATGCCTTCCTTCAAGGTACGTTAACTGAAACCGTTTACATGTCCCAACCCCCTGGATTCGTTAACTCCCAATTCCCTTCTCATATTTGTAAACTAACCAAAGCTATCTATGGTCTTAAACAAGCTCCCCGAGCTTGGTACAATGAACTCACCATTTACCTCCTCTCTTATGGATTCACACAATCCCTCTCCGACCCCTCTCTTTTTCTCTACAACAAAAATAACACCACCATTTACCTCTTAGTCTATGTTGATGATATTATTGTTGTCGGTCCACCTACCCCCTTCCTCAATTCGTTTTTTTCTTCCTTTGCGACTCGTTTCTCCCTTAAGGACCTTGGCTTTCCATCGTACTTCCTTGGCATAGAAGTTACCCCCAACACCCATGGTCTCCGTCTCACTCAAACCAAATATATCCATGACCTCCTTACCCGTGCCAACATGCTTGACTGTAAACCTACCACTACACCCATGACACCCCACCCCCCCTCAACCCAACCGATGGCCAGCCCCTTCCCGACCCCTCTGACTACCGAGCCCTCGTTGGTAGCCTCCTCTACCTCTCCCTCACCCGCCCTGATATTGCCTATAGCGTCAACAAGTTAGCACAGTTTCTACATTCACCCCGTGATACACATTGGCTTGCTCTCAAACGGTTACTACGGTACTTAAAAGGGTCCCCTACTACTGGTATTCAATTACACCGAGACACTCCCCTCTCTTTGCACGCCTTCTGCGATGCAAATTGGGCCCGCGATACCGATGACTATGTCTCTACAACAGGTTTTATAATCTACTTGGGTCGCAACCCCATTTCTTGGTCCTCCCGAAAGCAACGTACACTCGCTCTTTCCACCACTGAAGCGGAGTTCCGCGCTGTCGCCACAGCTACCTCAGAAATCATGTGGATTCGATCTCTCTTGGCCGAACTCGATCTCCGTGTCACGTCACCTCCTGTTGTGTATTGTGATAATCTTGGTGCGACACAATATTCTACAAATCCGGTATTCCACTCCCGAATGAAGCATGTAGCCATTGCATTTCATTTTGTTCGACAACAAGTTAACCAAGGGCTACTTCGAGTTCAACACATTAGTGCCGATGATCAATTAGCCGATGCTCTAACCAAGCCTCTCTCTCGCTCACGGCTAGCACCTATCCTCTCTCAAATAGGACTCTCCGATGACGAGTCGGACATACGGAAGCATGTTAAAGATACTAAATCTTTGTGATATCTTTTTGTTAATATTTGTATATCTCTTTCCATATAACTAGGATGTATAATATCTTTTAGTTATAGTTTTCCTAACCTCTTAGAGTTGTATATAAACTCTCTTATTGTTAATAATACATATCTTTCTCAATATCAATTTCTATACTAGTCTCATACATCAAATTAAAACAGAAAACGACCATATTCGGATACAAGACTCGAGTTTTACTTTTATTACAACTTTATTCCATTCATATACGAACCAGAGTTTAGCAATTGAAATAGCAGAAGCAAGCAAGGCCAAAGCCGGTTTTCTCCGTACTTCTATAACCCTTATAAATGTAAGAAATTGGGAATAAGGATGAACAGTAGGCCAGTAACTTGCATGATGAACAGCACCATATTTGTCCTACTCTCTGACTTCTACTGCTGTTGAAGATGCATCTAGGGGATATGGTAGTAAAAAACAGAAGTCTAAAAAGAAGCCTTCCGTTAAGTCTAATAAATCTAAAGGGCCTTCCGTATATTGGTCTGCTTCTTCTTTTGATGACCTGATGGTCATGAAAGATCCAAGATGGTTTTCATCAAAAAATAACCGCATACTATTTTCCACCCTGCTCCGTGTTTCTGTAAAACCATTGCCTTAGAGCTAAACAAAAAGTCACCTTGACAATTTTGTAACACTCATTAGGTGTTTGTAACATCTGATTGTGTCGTGTTTTCGTTAAAGCTTTATAAATTTGCGTTTTCTTTTGTGGATAACAGTCATTAGCCGAGTCAGAGATAATGTTGTACTGTCAGTTATAAATTATAATGTTGCAGATTCTGCCGTATATATAATGTTGACTTTCTGCTGTTACTAGAGGAGCCTAGCTTCATGCATAAAGAAGTATGCCTGCTCAAATACCAATATTGAGGACTTATGGGCTGTCCTTCAGGAGGAATTTGGTGAAACTGTACAGCGACTAATGAATTCATGGACGCTGAAAAAACGTTACCGTGTTATCTCTGTTAAAATCAATGATCAGAAGCTGGAGTTTGAGCAGGTATACTTCACTTCCACTTCAATGAATTTTCTTACAGTTTTATCTTGTTATTTTTTGGTAGTTTTCTTTTTTATTTTTGGTAGTTTAATTTAGTGTATGTGATCTTGTTGTCTTGTTGGGGTAGTTTATGTCTCACATACATTGCCAGCCTTACTGATTCATGAATTCAATGCAGTCACTCACTCTTTTTGTTGCTAAGCCGTTTAAACATCAAATAAATTGAAATCGAGATGTCGGCCTCATAATTATAAAACCCTTGCGACAAGAAGCATATCAAAGAACCATACTACTGAGAAGAATAATAATGTAAAAGGCAAGATCAACGCAGTATGAAAGAAACTGTCCAAAAGTAATCATTAGCACTTTCAATAAAATTTCCTTTTGTTGTCCCTGATAATTAGGTTTGATGATTGTCTTTAAATGAAGTCGGATCTCTTCTATCCATTTTTTTCAGATATTGATCAAACTATTCAATGTGTTCTAAAATATCCGGCCTTCACTCTGATCAAGAATCTTGCATGTTTTACATATTGCTTGTTTATTTGTAATATATAATTCTGGGAAGGATTTAGCCTTGATATGGACGTAGACTCGTAAATTATAATTGCCTCCTTGTGTCTGACATGTAATTTTTTATGTTAAACATTTTGATATTATCGACGGTATATTATCTTCTTATTACATGCTTGGTTTTTACTAATAGTTCTCGTGTATTATTTTTGTGGAGTTACATGTGTTTCAATGTAGTATAGGTGCCTTACTATAGTCTCGAGTTATCTAACTGTACAAAGTTACTTTTTCAGCTTTTACTGTCCTCTTCTATGGATAAGACTGTACGGCTCTGGAACTTGTCTAGCAAAACCTGTTTGAAAACATTCTCTCACGGTGATTATGGTGAGTGCACCACCTTGTCTGCATGTAATTCTGCATTATTGAACTCTGATTACCTTCTCGTTTTCTTTGATACCTCTTTAGAAGAAATTGTATGGTTTTATTTTCTGATGGTTAATTATTGGCTATGTTCATGCTTACCAAACTTTTTACTTTTCTTTCCACAGTAACTTGCATACAGTTCAATCCAGTTGATGATAGATAATTTATTAGTGGAACTCTAGATGCCAAGGTTCGCATATGGAGCATTCCTGATCGTCAAGTTGTTGATTGGAATGATCTTCATTAGATGGTCACTGCGGCTTGCTACACGCCGGACGACCAGGTATCATGAAAACTTAGCTGTCATTCTTTTTCAAATATCGTTGGTATCATTTCGACATTTTATTTTGTTAAACGTCACGAGTTTTTAATTGTTGGTTTATTTCTCTGAAGGGTGTATTGGTTGGTTCTTATAAGGGAAGTTGCCGCTTGTACAACACATCTGGTAGAGTCTCACGTAATATTTTATATGCTTTACCAAACTTAACGTTAGGTTATGAATTTTCTAATTTGTAATATTATTGTTCTAGAAAACAAGTTGCAGCAGAAATGTCACATCAACCTGCAAAACAAGAAGAAAAAGTCTCACCTTAAGAAAATTACGGGTTTCCAGGTAAGGATTTGATGGTGAGCCTGGTTCTTTGTGCATTTTGTTTAGTTATGCATTAATATCACATCGCCTGATGACTTACTTACATGTAATGTGTTTATAACTTTATATGCATTGCTGTACTCTACCTGTTGAGGGCTTATTGAAGAGTTGTTAATCTCTCTGTGTAAGGCAATTTTTATTAATATAATGCGAGGCAAACTCAATTCAACTAGAATTTCCACCCGTAGACCCATAAATAATTTCACTAATAAATAAAACCTATCAATAACCATCCCATCATATGAGTCAGTTTCAGATGAGTATTTGTGATTGATATGCTTGATTTCTTCTGTGCCATTAGTCTGGTCATGTATATATATTAATGTATTTCTATGTGGCTATGTGCTGCCTTACTTATCCCATTCATGATGTTGCCTTCTCTATTGCCTAAACTTCTAGCTTTTCATCGAACAGTTTGCCCCAGGAAGCTCCTCTGAAGTCTTGATTACATCTGCTGATTCACGTGTTCGGGTTGTTGATGGAGTTGATCTTGTGCACAAATTCAAAGGTACATAGCGTAAAGTTTTTCCTGTTTTAACTTCCTTTTCTATTACTTCTCTGCCCATTTAACTTTGTTAAAGGTCATTTTCTGTTGTATTTAATTGCTAAAACCTGGTACTACCTTTAACGATATTTTTATGGTAGATGAACACTAGGAAACTAAGCAAAGTAGAAATTAATTTTAGAAGATTTCCCCTTTTCCAGAATGTGTTTATGGTTCAGTTCCGAAGGAGCAATGAGTTCCTCATACGGGCTGAAGCTGAAGCTTTCTCATAGAACTAACATTTGGCTCAGTTGGATTTGTTGGTTTTTGACTTAACTTCTTGTTTCTGATATGTATACTGGTGGGGACAAAGATGGATGGGTTATGATACTAATTATTCATTTCGGTTCACTACATTTTTCGAAATGCCTTGCATATCTATGAAGATGTAGTAAATCTAATTGAATGGATGGAGTATAAATCTATAATAGGGTAGGCTAATGCCTGAGCATTTTCCTGTTTGTTTACACACTTCATTGACCACTTTGGAATGCAATCGTTATCACTATGGTTTTAGAAGTGATCCGAGTTTGTTGATATTCACCTTGTAAGGACGACAACAACAACGTTAGAAGACTCCCATCAATGGACAGGTGGTTTGGATGTATGCAGCCTTGTCCATGTGAGGTGGTTTCTGAATGACCCCTAAAAGAAAGGTTGAATTTGGGTACCTTTACATTGAGGATCTATGTACTAAGCGGATGTTTTGGCAGCTCTAAATTGCGATCTCAGTTACCCCAAGAGAGTACAATATTTGCCAGTACCCTGATGTTTTGTAATCCGTCCCGTCTTAAGTGCAATATTTTGCCATTATCAATTCCTTGATGCGTTGCTCAGACTTGCCGATTTGTTGTGGATAGGCACAGTGTCAAAAGTAACATAAATTATGGCTATAGCCTATATGCTTTGGAAGATTTGTTGCCATTTCGTTCGTGTTTTCTGGTATGATGATTGATCTGTGGTGAAGTTTTGTATAGTGTACTCAGATAATGTCTAGCTTGTCTGACCAGTGTGGTGGAAATCGTGGTAATATACACAAGAACCGTAGTGGTTTGATTTATTTTATATTTTTACTTTTTTTTTTTTTTTTTGATGTAGTTAATGTCTACTACACAAGAGTTGAAGGTATAAGAAAATCGTGGAATCTTACTGCTGCTGTTGTACATTCCTAGCAAAAACACAATATCCTAGCAAGCACACTCTTCTCAAAATTCACTAGACATTGCCATGTGTTGTCCCTTGCTAATCAGTTCTGTGGGAATCATAGTTTTTCTTTGAAATTAAGGCTGTCAAAGAAATTGAGCCAGCGCTAAAGATGCAACTAATTATTTCTACTGGACTTATGATTCTTGGAGTTGCCTTTATCTCTTGGATTGCTCTTCCATATTCTTTTACCATTTTTAATTTTGGCACTCAGAAAGTCGTCCAAAACTGATAAGTTGATCACACTTGATTATATTTCTGTTTTAACAATTTTCACGCATATTCTAAGTGTGTTAAAAGTTGGGTAATGTCTACAAAAGTATAAAACATTACAATCGAACGCAAAAGCAGCAGAAAAATGCCATGATAATAATTTTATATGAAGGAGGAAAAGGATATCTTCTAATCTTCAAATAGAAAGACTTTCCCAGGAACAATCATTTCCATAGAAGAATGAGGAATACAGTTAGAAAAGCTAGCTGAAGACTGGGAACTTGAGGACCCTATCGTATCAGCCAGGGGACCACTGAATCACATTTTTCATTAGAATCCTTGATTTTGATTAAATTAGAACTTGGAACTCTAACCCTTTGCGTCGTATTGATTCTAGGGTTTGGCCGAAATTGGGTTTCGAAATTAAATTGGGGGTATCGAAAATAATGTTGATTGCACCAGTGGCATCATTGTTCACTCTGGTGTTCATCGATTAAATCTTTCAATGAGAAAACCAAGTTAATTAGGGAAAGTAAGAACGAAGAAAACACCCGAAACAGCTCAGAAAATCAAAAAAAAAATCATATACCCCAAAGATAAATCTATGAAACTCAATCAAATAGCCCAGAAAATCAATATCAAACAAAAATAGAGAGATTTCTCAAATAAATTACCCGAAACAGCTCAGAAAATCAAAAAAAATATCATATACCCCAAAAATAAATCTATGAAACTCAATCAAATAGCCCAGAAAATCAATATCAAACAAAAATAGAGAGATTTCTCAAATAAATTACCTGGAATAAAGGAGTTCAACCAATCAGGAAGCTCACGAAATAAATCTATGAAACTCAATCAAATAGCCCAGAAAATCAATATCAAACAAAAATAGAGAGATTTCTCAAATAAATTACCCGAAACAGCTCAGAAAATCAAAAAAATATCATATACCCCAAAAATAAATCTATGAAACTCAATCACATAGCCCAGAAAATCAATATCAGACAAAAATAGAGATATTTCTCAAATAAATTACCTGGAATAAAGGAGTTCAACCAATCAAGAAGCTCGCGTCTAGATCTAGGTTTACTACCGCTATTACAAAAGGAGAAGAATGAGGAAGTATATGAGGAAGTGGGTAAGATAAAGAATGAGGAAGTATGTAAGATAAGGAAGAAGACAAACAACAGACTGTTCATCATGCGCGCTACTCGTGTGACATTGGCCTACTGCTCACAATTACCCAAGTTTGCACATTTATAGGGGTTGTAGAAATCACAAGAGGTAGTGATGATAAACAGAAAAACGTACCCAAAACAATTCCCACAAACTCTCCCCTTCACATTCATCCATCAGATAGTCCCAATTTAATTCTCACACAAATTGTTTTTGACGGCGAAAATTATGACCTATGGGCTGCCGCCGTAAAAAACGGACTGGACGCGAAAAACAAATTGGGGATCGTTGAAGGAAAGGTCAAAAAAAACGATGAGGATGATTATGAATCCGTGGCTTGGCGACAATGTAACGCCATGTTAAAGGCATGGTTAAGGAACGTTATTAATCCAAAATTATACAAGAGCATCGCTTTCAATCAATCCGCTGCTAAGTATGGGAAGAATTGAAAGAACGATACTCCGCCGGGAACGCACCACGTGTGCACCAACTAAAAGGAGAACTGAATGAATGTAAGCAAGTACGGGAATCTGTGGTTGAGTATTATACCTGTCTAAAGACCATCTGGGATGAGCTTGCGAATTATAGCAAGGTCCCAGATTGTACTTGTGACGCAGGAAGTGTGTTGGCTAAGGAGCGTGAAGAGGAACGGGTCCATCAATTTTTGATGGGTCTAGACACGTCTCTATATAATAATGTTCGCACAAATCTTTTGATGGAAGACCCCATCACCACCCTTGCTCGGGCGTACGCCTTAGTATTGAGGGAAAAAAGGCACTTCAATGTGACAAAGTCGAAAGAGGACAAGGTGGAGGCTGCAATGGTTGTACGTTCATATGGGCCTGGGAGAGGCCGCGATAACCAAATACAGCAAGACAAAGAAGAGGAGTCCCCTGTTCAATGCACACACTGCAAGAAGTATTACCACACTGAAGATAATTGCTACGACAAGCACGGTTACGAGCCAGTCAAAAACAGAGGTCGAGGCAGACGCGGAGGCACCGGCAGAGGTCGTGGTAAGGGGCGTCAGGAAGGACACAATTACCACCAGGCTAATGCCGTGGGTACCGGGTCAGGAAGCAAAGAAGGGGAGTCATCCAAAGAACAATTTCCCTTCACCAGTGAAGAAATAGAGCGTCTGCGCACCCTACTTATGACCAGCCCAGACGGGAACGAAAAACTTTCAGGTATGAATGCCCGTATTTTTAATCAAGAGTGGTTAATCGACAGTGGAGCATCACACCACATGACCGGAAACCTTGATAATCTTACTGGAATTTGGACCGATGAGGAGTCGACAATAGGACTTCCTGACGGACGCAAGGTGCACGCGTACGAACATGGCCAAGTCGTCTTAAGCGACAATTTTATCTTAAAAGATGTTCTCTTTGTGCCTTCACTTACTAGTAATCTTATATCAGTCCAACAGCTCATCCGTGAAAACAAATGTGTGATGACGTTTTTCTCTGATTATTGTCTTATGCAGGATCGGGATTTGAAGACAGAGATTGGTAGAGGTGAGCATTGTGATGGACTGTATTATTTTCGGCCGAGTAGAAAGGAGATGGCGAATAAAGCTTTGGTGGAAAAGGATGACGAACTGTGGCACAAACGTCTCGGACATCCCTCTTATAACAAGGCATTTCATTTTTCCAAGTTAATTGGTAGGACTTTACATTGGAATAATAAACAAGTTTGTGATAGTTGTTGTCGTGCAAAACAAACTCGTATCCCGTTTTCTGTTAATGCTAAGCGTTGTGTTGAATTGTTTGGTTTAATTCACTGTGACATTTGGGGGAAATATCATGTGGCTAGTCTTTCCCGTGCCCAGTATTTTTTAACCATAGTTGACGACCATAGCCGGGGTGTGTGGGTGTATTTAATGAAGGAGAAAAGTGAGGCAGGGGAACTAATGAAAACCTTCTGCAACATGGTTAAAACCCAGTTTGGAAAGTGTGTAAAAATTATACAGAGTGATAATGAAACAGAGTTGTTGTCTGGATCGATGAAGTATTTCTATGACGATAATGGAATTGTTTTTCGAACTAGCAATGTCGATACCCCTCAACAAAATGACCGTGTCGAAAGAAAGCGCCAACACATATTAGAAAAAGCTCGGGCATTGCGTTTCCAAGCACATTTGCCAATCCAATTCTGGGGGAAATGCGTTTTAACCGCCGCATACCTCATAAATCGAACACCGACTCCCTTACTCCATAACAAAACTCCCCACGATCTTCTGTACAAAACCTCCCCCAATTTCGAAAACTTGAGAGTGTTTGGGTGTTTGGCTTACGCTCATATTAAAATTAAGCCTCGTGATAAATTTGGGGAACGGGGTAAGAGATGCGTCTTCCTAGGTTACCCGCATAGCAAGAAGGGCTGGAAAATGTACGACCTCACCGATAAACGCATTTTTGTCTCACGTGATGTTCAATTTTTTGAGCACATGTTTCCCTATTATCAGCCCACTGACCCAGTTGCTATCACCGAACCCTGCGAAACTCCCCTACCAACTAGCGAGTCCATTTTTTTCGAGGATTTTGACTAATACTCAACCGAAAACAGCCCAACCAATGATCATGGGGCTGCTGAGATCACCATGGGGCAGAATGCAGGGACACTGGAACCCGGGGATACCGGACGTAATGAGAGTGCGGATAACACCCTACCAAACAATGACCCTCAACCCAATGAACACACCACAAATACAGTGGGGGATAATGCCTTAGGTAGAGGTGCTCAGACGAAATTCGAACCCGCTTGGAAGAGGGATTATGTCTGTAAATATACTCGTATCCTACAGTCCACCACCAATGCTCATCGCGCCCATGATTCGTCCTTAATTCCAGGTACTCGCTATCCCTTAGTCAGTTACGTTGCCACTAATTGTTTTTCTCGTTCCCACCAATCGTTCCTAGCACACATTGACAGGCTTAAGGAACCCACCTCTTATGCGACCGCAACTAGTGACCCAAAATGGCAGGCCGCAATGAAATCGGAAATCGAGGCTCTGGAAAATAACAGCACCTGGCAGATTGTACCACTACCGGCAGGGAAACGACCTATCGGGTGCAAATGGGTTTATAAAATCAAGTATAAAGCCGAGGAAACGATTGAACGGTATAAGGCAAGACTAGTTGCTCAAGGTTTTACCCAAATCGAAGGCATCGATTATCATGAGACGTACGCTCCTGTTGCGAAAATGACTAGTGTCCGCTGCCTCCCTGCCGTGGCTGTCGCCAAAGGGTGGAACATCGAGCAATTAGATGTTAATAACGCTTTCTTACATGGAAACCTTGATGAGGAAGTTTATATGCGGATTCCGCAAGGGTTTGAACGAAAGGGGGAGTATAAAATGTGCAAGCTTCTAAAGTCGATCTATGGTTTGAAGCAAGCGTCCCGAAACGGGTTTGCTAAGCTCACCGATTCACTCAAAAGGTACGGTTTCGTTCAATCACTTGCGGACTATTCTTTATTTACATACAATAGCGGGAATGTTTTCATTGGCGTTCTAGTAAACGTTGATGACATAATACTACTGAGCAATGATAAGAATGCAAGTACCAAATTCAAGGCGTCTCTCGACAAAAGCTTCGGTATTAAGGATCTAGGACGCCTCAAATTTTTTCTCGGTATTGAGGTAGCACATGGAGCGAAAGGGTTGTTCCTAAACCAACGGAAATACGCGTTGGGCATAATAGAAGAAGCCGGTATGAATAATGCGAAACCGTTTTACACACCAATGCTATAAAACCACCAACTAGAACTTGCCACTGGATACATCTTAAAAGACGTGATGAAATATAGAAGGCTTATCGGGAGACTCGTGTACCTCACCATTACGAGACCCGACCTTATGTATTCGGTATACACACTATCCCAATTCGTTAATGAACCGAAAAGGAACATTGGGAGGCAGCCATGAGGGTAGTGCGATACATCAAGAGTAATCCTAGCAAAGGAATTACGTTAAACAGGGACTCGGATTTACGGATACACGAGCATTGTGATTCGGACTACGGGAGATGCGCAGTATCGAGGCGATCACTCAGTGGATACTATGTGTCGTTAGGGTCATCACCGGTGTCTTGGAGGGCTAAGAAACAAGCCACCGTACCCACAAAGGCCGAATACAGAGCCATGGGAGGAGGAACAAGTGAGTTGATATGGATAAAATCTTTCCTGGCGTCACTGGGGATACATCATTTGGAGCCAATGACGTTGTTTTCCGATAATCAAGCGGCAATACACATTGCCAAAAATCCGGTATTCCATGACAGAACGAAGTATATAAAAATTGACTGTCATTTCGTTCGACAGCATGTAGTCTCACAAAACATCAAGCTTAGGCACGTCTCAAGCAAAGAACAGATAGCAGACTTATTTACGAAGGCCTTGGGAGGCGAAGCTTTTGATCATTTGCAACGCAAGTTGGGACTTGGAATTCCAAGATTGCCAACTTGAGGGGGAGTGTGAGATTACGTTTCTGTTTAACTAGGAAAGGGAATATTGCATATCATACATATCCCATATTGATAGCAATATATCTTGTGTATATCGTTTAACATAAGCAAGTGTATATTGTTATGCCCCAAAATATGTCATTTTATGCCTTAACACGTGGCATTGTGTAATTGGCCCAAGGATGCATACTTGGCACCAAAGTCAATGGGATGAAGAGGAAGAAAAGTCCACAATAGAGAAAGAGTGCAAGAGAAGGAAGAAGGCGGCAAAGACGAGGAAGAGGAAAAGGCTAAAAGAACCAAGGCTCGAGATTTGCCTTAAATGGCCACACATCCAGACTCCGTCAGAAAAAGCAAGCAGAAAGAAGAAGCCAAAAGTGGGTAAAGGAAGAAGAAAAGATCCGTTGGATTGTGGCCAGATCCAACGGTCCCTAGGAAGAAAACTTTATATATATGCAAACCTTGTAATTTAGAACATTCATTCGCATACAAAGCACACCAGAGCATCAAACAAACCCTAAAAAATACTTGTAATACGAGGCATACTCTGAAGGAGAATTCTAGTAGAAACTTAGAGGAAACCTTCCTCCCGCAGTTTTTCCCTAAGGGGTTTTCTGCGTCATCATTTCTTTGTGTTCCTCTATATCTCTCTCTCTCTTAATCTCTTAGCAATTAACTCATCTAAACATACCATAATCTAGGCTTGAAATCACTATAACCTCCATAAACAACATTAGGTAAATTTTGACCTAAACATATATTCTAAGCATATCTTTAGGAGAGTAGTTGGTAGCTTCTAGGATATGTATTTGTATATATATGAACGGCAGCTGTACATCAAGCATGAATAAGAATTAGAATACATTAAACCTTCCCTACTTCTACTTCTATAACCAGACTACAATTCAAAGACTGAATTTGTGAGCACGAACATTTAACACTATGCTTGTTTGTTGCTGCGTGGTTGTTGCTATCGCACGCTGCCGTTGCCGTGCTTTGGTGGCTGCTGCTACTATGCTTGTTTATTGCTGTTAATTATTGTTGCATTTGTTGCTGCCCTGCGCTGCATTTATTCCAAGCTTGAAATCCATAAATGGCTTGGCTCTGGAAGCAGGAAATTCACAAATGCAAGTTACACAGACATTTAGCACTATGAAGCATTGAATTGCCTATGAAATACTTCACAGTTCAAACAACAATAAATGATAAGAGCAGAAGAAATTACATGACAAAATCTTCAAAATCGTCAACTGACTCAAGAAGAAAATTCCGTCTTTCTCTGCATTGCAATTCATTGAATAAAGCAAGATCATCATTTTTTTCTATAAAAGATAACACGCCCTCGAGACTACTGACACCCGTCGTTGAGGGGTGCCAAAGATAAGATTTATAAAACCTCAGCTTAAACTTAGATAGGATAAGTCAAGAGTCGAACCACAAGGAGACAAGGTTAATTATGTTTGTGAATTTAAAGTTTATTGCAAGTAACCAAAAAGGGGGTTTTGATTTGAGATTTAAACTAACAACTAAGGTAGCAAACTAACAAGAAAATTAAAATAAGATAAAAAGGAGATTAGGAACTTTGGTTCCCCATGGTCAAAACAAGTCAATGAAAGGTAAAATAATCAAATAACACAATCCCAAGGAACAAAGAATAAACCTTTAGGTCAATATTCTACCCAATCCTTACGGTCTTAGGGTTCCTAGAAAAGCACTAAACTTTCGTTCAAGGGCAATCCCAAAGTTGTTGTTAAACTAATCCTAATAATCTTTCAATCCTAAGGATTAGTTCACCAACAACAATGGGGGATTGGTAATTTAATCATCAAACTTATCAAAGTCAAGTCTTTATCATGGTTCCCCTAATTCCCAATCACAAGAATTAGCTATGCATACTTTTAATTATGGAACTAACAATTACTAAAAACATTAAAGAGATGAACATAATTAAAGATGACAATAAAAGGGAAAACATGAGATAAGAAATAACAACAAGATGAATAACAAGATTGAATAAAAAGGAAAGATTAATTGTAGCAAACTTACAACTTGAATGGAAAATCTAAGAACAAAGATGAAAGCTTGGTACCAAAAATCTAACAATGGAGTTCTTCTAACATAAAGTGCTTGATAAAATAAAGAGGTTCTTTCTAATGGAATTACTTGCTTAACCTAATTGGAGAGTCTAGGTCTCCTTAAATAAGAATTATTACAAGATTAGGAAAGTAAAGAAAACACAAAACAGAAATCCGGAACAACTTCTGGTCGGTCGACCTATCCTTCGGGTCGGTCGACCGATTCTGGTACTGTCGGTTTATTTTTCGCAAGAATGGGCTTTTGTGAACTGGGCTTCGGTCGGTCGACCGCTGTTGCTGGTCGGTCGACCACTTCTCGTTCTTTTCGGCTTAAATCTGGCCCATTAACAATACTTGAATGCACCATCCGGATCCTTGCTCCATATTAGTACTCAAAACAGCTTCCTAAAGGCAATTAAGGCTTGGTTTTGCTCACTTCCGCGTATTCCTACATATAAAACATAGAAATGCCAAAGTAAACCGTTTCGGGAGAAAAAGTAACTAAAAGTCACGAAAGTGTAAGAAAATACGTGCCGAAAAAGTAAATAAAACGCATAAAATAGGCACGTATCAAACTCCCCAAACCAAACCTTGCTTGTCCTCAAGCAAGTACTAAGACTCAAAAGAAAATAAAACTTCTAATGGAACGGATTTCATACTTTTCACAACCAAACACAACACTATGCCTAACCAATTTAATGCATCCTTCAACTATAATCAAACAAAATGTCAAGAGCAAAACGAGTTAGACATGTTGGAAAAGCATGCTAAAATTTCAACCTTGCAAGACTCATTCTAATTGGACTCTCGCGGTACGCTCGAGACACTCATGAAAGCAAAGGGTCAAATGTATATGTGAAAGATAAGAAGATAAATAAAAGTAAAGACTCTCACCTATCTACGACCCGTAAGAACATGCCTGCAATCTAACATGAATAGAATCTCTACAACCGTACATATGCATTCCCACACTAAATAACCATGACACATGCCGAGGCAAAATTGGAAATTGTGAGGTTAAAGGTAAGAAGGGGTTCAAAATAAGGTATGGGAAGAGGGGTTAAACCGAGCTAACAACCGTCTATCCATACTATAAGATCACTTCTTATTGTTTTCTTTTTCTTTCATACATGCCAATGCTCAAAGTTTTGGAGCAAAAATCACAATTCCTCCAACTTTCTCCCCTTTCCTTTTTTTTTTCTCTTTTTTTTTTTTTCAGAAAACTAACCTATTCAATGGTCCCGGTCGACCGACCAGCCTTGAAAACAGGCTGTTTCGTTTTATTCATCATTTTTTTTTTCTGATCATAGATTTTTCCGAGTCTCTTTTTTTTTTTTTCTTTTTTTTTTTCCTTCTTTTTCTCCTTTCTATCATTCTCCCAAAGTCAAAATCTATCATTGAAGCATAAACCAAAGGATGGCAAAAACAGTCCCATCACTACTTTACTAGCTCGGCTAGGGTAGGCAATTTTTAGGATGTAGCAAATGGGTAAAAGGATTCAATTTGGCTATGTGAGGATAATGGGAAAAATGAGAAATGGGCACCTCTACCACATGTGTCAACAAACCACAAACCCGAATGCATACAGGTATTAAGAAGACAAAATTCATGTTTATGCATATTGATGTGACATGCCTCAAGAGGAGAAACTACTCACGAACCTATATGAAATCGGTCATGGATGTCACCGATTTATTAAGCTCTAATCCTTAGAATATGTAGTAGCTTGCCAAGAAGAGAGTCAAGTCTAATAATTTAGCATGAAATCAACAAAATTCGTAGATAATGCAAAAGACTAGCTTGAAAATTTTTGAAAAATGCAAGGCAAAGCAATAAATGATATGTGAGGCATAAATTGTATTTATCCGTTCCGACTCGACCTAAAAACTTAAGACAGAGAAGAATGCGCGACAGGGAAGAACACGCGACAAGAGAGGATGGAAACAAGAAAAACACCTAAAGGAAGGAAAAACAAAAGACACAAAAACAATTGCATACTCACAAAGGAGTATGCAAACACCCTCCCCAAACCAAAACGCACAATGCCCCCATTGTGCTCATCAGCATACAAGCACAGCACAAGGATGGGGGTAGGCGAAAAAGAAGCAAACAAAGAAAGGAAAAGGAAAAAGACTAAAAACTACAAAAAGAATCTAAGGAGGAAGAAGGGGAAAACTGGAAATCTAGAGGGGAAAATTGGAAATCTAAGGGAGGAAAACACTTACAAAGGAAATGTGGACCTCCCCAAACCGAGCCAATCAAGGGGGACCTCCCCAAACCGAACCCCAAAGAGGGTAAGGTTAAGCACGTCCCTATCCCTCTGAGTCGTAAAACGGCTCAGGGCTCTCTTCTCCTTCCTCCTCATCGCCATCCTCCTCAGAACCTACGCCTGTTCCCGAGGCAGAGCCTGAAGCTTCACCGTGGTCACGACCGCCTGCGAGAGGTGTGTACCAGGTGGGGTGAGTCCATGGGCCGGTTGGGAGCCTACCTTGTGTAGCATACTCCCTGTAAACCGGGTATTGGAAAAGACTATCGTTCAGCTGTTTTTGGCTGAACTGCCTGCAAAGGCTCGCCATCATTTGTGGCATAGATCTGTCATCAACAAAAGGAGGAACATAAACATTAGGAGGAGCAGTAAAATCAGATGGGTACCCCGTGGGGTTATCAGTAAGACCCTCAGAAGATAAGCCCAAAATTTGAGCAAATTGGGTTAAAGTTAAAGCATAAGTTTCATTGAACATACGAAAAGAGATGCAAAAGTTATCATAGCCGGGGCGAAGTGCCCCTAAATCAAAAGTAAAGGAAGAAAAGAACTCAAGAGTGAGAAGGCGGTAGGTGATCTCATCCATAGTGACAAGGCCTGCAAACCCGGTCCCAATGAGCAAAGATACCACCTCGTCATGGCATCCCAAGGCATGCAAGGCTGGAACACACAGGAAACGGGTCGCCACTACCACGCAATAGGCAGTAAGATGGAGGAATCGGGCCTTCTGGGCCGGAGTGCTGAAATTGATTTGCGGATAGTTTGGTAAACTATCCGTGTCCTGCACCGCCAAACCTCTCGTCCGAGGGACACGTCGTCTAGAAGTGCTTGTACCCGAAGTGCGGGAGCGCTTCCCACCTTGATCACGGCTAGACATCGTAAAGCTGAAAAGTTCAAATAAAGATATAAGTCTTATGAGCATGTGAAAACATTGCTTCAACAAAATTAGGCACGAAAAATGCAGAAACAGAAACTTATAAAACAGGCTCTGGTCGGCCGACTGCATATGTAGGTCGGTCGACCACTTCTGTGAGTCAACACGTAATTTCTGCAGAACAAACGGTCGGTCGACCGTAAAACTGGGTCGGTCGACCGATTTACGAAAGAAATTCAGAAACTGCAAAAAATTAAACTCAGGAAAACAAGGTTCTGGTCGGCCGACCTCAGTTTTGGGTCGGTCGACCGACTATCGTCAGAAAAGTGCAGATCTGTAAATTAAAAACCCAGAAAATTCAAATTTCGGTCGGCCGACCTCATTTTCCGGTCGGTCGACCGTGAACAGTGTAGGTGTCGGCATTTCGCGGTTGAATTCGCGCGAAAAAGGGCATAAAAATTTTAAGGAGGAATTAAACTATCCTAATCAGCACGAAATCACCATAAACTTACAGATCTAAGCATATAAAATCAAGAAGAAGAAGAAAACTAAGATAAACACACACAAACAAGTATGGAAACGGAATTAAGAGCAAAATTGAACTTAAAAAGATAAACTAATACTACCTAAAACGGAAGTAAGAAGATATAAAACCAAAAAGAGAGAAAGAAAACTAAGGAAAACATACCTTGGATGAGGAAATTGAAAGAAAGTAAGTAAATTGGTGAAGGATGAAGGTGGGTGAATTTTTCTAGGGTTGTAAGAGAGAAAGGGAATGCTGGGAAAGTGAAGAAGTGAAAGCAATTATTGCATTTTCAAAACACAAATTACCCATGACCTTTGACCCAGAAAAAATAAAACCGTAAAAAAAAAACCCGTGGTCGGTCGACCACAGAAGTCGGTCGGTCGACCGACGTCCTTTTACCTGCTCTGCAAGTTCTACTTACTCTGTCAGGAAAATTGAATAAAGCTGTCAGTTTGGTCGGTCGACTTAATAACTTGGTCGGTCGACCGCTGTACTGACGGATTCCCCTTTTTTTTTTTTTTTTTTTTTTTTCTTTTCTGCAGAGATTTCAATTTTCACCTAAGGGTAAAACGAAAAATAAAACAACAAAACGTAAATTTAAACTAAAGCACGGGTTGCCTCCCGTGTAGCGCTGGTTTGAGAGGTCCCGCACGACCTTTTTACCTATTAAGGAGCATCTTAAAAAGGGTCAAAGTAAGAAACTTCGACTTTTCCGACAAATTCATTTTATCCTCGGAAGTGCTTCACATATTGGCCATTGACTTTGAACCTCTCACCAGATGAGGTTTCTAATTCGATTGACCCGAATTTTGAGACAGCTGTGATGGTGTAGGGTCCGCTCCACCTGGATTTCAGCTTACCAGGAAAAAGACGAATACGAGCATTAAAAAGCAATACCCTATCACCTACCTGAAAATCACGTCTAATGATTCTCTTGTCATGCCAGCGCTTTGTTTTCTCCTTGTAAATCCTGGCATTGTCATAGGCTAACAACCTGAATTCTTCTAACTCATTAAGCTGCAATAAACGTTTCTCACGGGAAAGATTAGGGTCTAAGTTAAGATCACATATAGCCCACCAAGACTTACGTTCTAACTCAACTGGTAAATGACAAGTTTTACCATAAATCAATCGGAATGGTGACATTCGTATTGGGGTTTTGAACGCGGTTCTATAGGCCCATAAAACATCATCAAGTTTTAGGCTCCAATCTTTCCTAGACTTAGAAACTACCTTGGCTAGGGTCTCCTTGAGTTCTCTATTAGAGATCTCAACTTGACCACTAGTCTGAGGGTGATAAGCTAAACCCCTACGGTGTTGGACACCGAATTTATTTAACAAGTCACCTAAGCGTTTCTCCTTAAAATGCATACCTCCATCACTTATGACAACCCTAGGGACACCAAAACGAGGAAATATGATTTTTTTAAACATCTTAATAACAGCCTTTGCATCACAATGGGGGGTAGCAATAGCTTCTACCCACTTAGACACATAATCAACGGCCACAAGAATATACCTGTTACCTTGACTACTAGGAAAAGGTCCTTGATAATCAATGCCCCAGACATCAAAAATCTCTACCTCTAAAATACCAACCTGTGGCATCTCATGTCTTTTTGAAACATTCCCAGTTCTTTGACAAGCATCACAGTTACCTACAAAATTCCTACAGTCAGCATGTAAAGTAGGCCAATAAAAACCAGACTGTAATACCTTGGCCACGGTCCTAGATGGACCGTGGTGACCACCATATGCAGAAGAGTGACATGCTTCCAGAATGTCCTTCACCTCCCATTAGGGGACGCATCTCCGGATAAGTCCATCTCCGCATTCTTTAAAAACATAAGGGTCATCCCAAAAATACTGTTTTGCATCGAACATAAATCTCTTCTTTTGTTGCCAAGACAACTCAGGAGGGATTTTACCTGTAACAGCAAAATTAGCATAATCAGCATACCAAGGAGGGGGATAAGAACCTGAACTATTAATGATAAATAAACTCTCATCAGGAAACGAATCATCAATAGGTAAAGAATCTTCCCCATCAGTCAGCTGCAGGCGAGATAGGTGGTCAGCTACCACGTTTTCCGCGCCTTTCTTGTCCCTAATCTCAATGTCAAACTCTTGGAGAAGGAGTATCCACCTTAAAAGTCTTGGCTTTGAATCATTCTTTTGAAAAAGACCTTTTAAGGCTGCATGGTCAGTATAGACAATTACCTTATTACCCACTAAATATGACCTGAATTTTTCTAAGGCAAATATGACAGCTAGCATCTCCTTCTCAGTAGTGAAATAGTTGACTTGAGTCTCATCCAGGGTGCGGCTCGCATAGTATATAGCATTAAGAGCCTTGTTCTTCCTTTGACCGAGCACAGCACCTACAGCGTAGTCACTAGCATCGCACATGATCTCAAAGGGGAGATCCCAATCTGGTGGCTGGATGATTGGTGCTGAGATCAAAGCTTCCTTCAACCTGTTAAAAGCTGAAAGGCACTCATCAGAAAAATCAAAGATGGCATCTTTAAGAAGCAATTGTGTAAGTGGTTTAGCAATTTTAGAGAAGTCCTTAATGAAACGCCTGTAAAAACCTGCGTGTCCTAAGAAACTTCTCACCCCTTTGACGTTAATAGGAGGGGGTAATTGCTCAATCACCTGCACCTTTGCTTATCTACATGTATACCTTTATCTGAAATTAGATGCCCTAACACTACCCCTTCAGTAACCATAAAATGACACTTCTCCCAGTTTAAGACAAGGTTTACATCAATACATCGCTGCAAGACTTTATCAAGATTAGCTAAGCATTGATCAAAAGCATTACCGTAAACAGAGAAATCATCCATAAATACTTCCATAATGTTTTCTATAAAGTCTGAAAAGATACCCATCATACACCTTTGAAAAGTAGCAGGAGCATTGCATAACCCAAAAGGCATCCTGCGATAAGCAAAAACACCCTGTGGACATGTGAAAGTAGTCTTACTCTGATCATCAGGATGGATGGGAATCTGGAAGAAACCTGAATAACCGTCTAGAAAACAGAAGAATTTATTAGAAGCCAGTCTTTCAGTCATTTGGTCAACAAAAGGAAGGGGGAAATGGTCTTTCTTGGTGGCGGCATTTAACTGTCTATAATCAATGCACATCCGCCACCCAGTTACAACTCTAGTTGGTATTAACTCATTTTTATCATTCTTAACCACTGTGGTTCCTCCTTTCTTAGGAACCACCTGAACTGGGCTAACCCATTTAGAGTTGCCAACCGGATAGATAATACCTGCATCAAGAAGCTTCATAACCTCAGCCATAACCACATCCTGCATTTTAGGATTCAACTTACGCTGTCCCTGTCTATAAGGCTTATGCCCTTCCTCTAACTCTATTCTATGCATACAAACATCAGGGCTTATGCCCTTAATATCATCCAAAGAATAACCTAGAGCTTTCCTATTCTTTTTAAGAACAGTCATTAAGGCAGAAAGTTGGTCAGGACTAAGTTTAGAGCTAACAATCGCAGGGTACTGTTCAGTATCATCTAGGAAAACATACTTAAGATTAGGAGGAAGTGGCTTACGCTCTGGTGCTTTTACCTCAACTGCCTGAACAGAATTAGTATCTATAGAATAGCACATGTTTACCAGACTTGCATTAGCTAGGCTTATGAGCTTCTCATTCTCTTCTTCAGTGAGCTCATACTCCTCTTCCTCTTCTTCTATCAGATCCAGCCTTTCAGCATCCTCAGCTGGATTACCTGCACACTTATCCAAAATCGTCAGATCATCTAAGGGATCCTTGGTCAAGGATTCCCTCCAATTAAGGATAACATTCTTGTCTATAATATCGATGGAACAACAAGTATCATCAGTAGGAATAGTTGCCTTATGGGCAAGACTAAACTCGATAGTGTCATCCCCAATCTCTAAAGTAATGGTCCCGCGTTTGACATCTATCACAGCCCCAGCTGTGTGTAAAAAAGGTCTACCTAAAATAATAGGTATTTGACTATCCTCAGCAATGTCTAAAACAACGAAATCCGCAGGAATAAAGAACTTTCCCACTCTTACTGGGACATCCTCCAAGACCCCTAGCGGTATTTGGGTTGATCTATCAGCCATCTGTAGGGTAATATTGGTGACTTTAAGTCTACCTAAACCAAGTCTTTCACATACAGAATAAGGTATAACACTGACACTAGCCCCTAGATCACAAAGGGCTTTCCCTATTACATGATTACCTATGGTACAAGGGATGGAAAAACTACCTGGGTCTTTTAACTTGGGTGCTATATTATCTTGTGAAAGAACATAACATTCTTCCACAAAAGCAACACGCCAAAATTTGATACCCGTCGTTGTGGGTGTCAAAGATAAGATTTATAAACCAAACTAAAACTATAGATAGTGATAGTAAGGGGTCGAACCACAGAGAGACAAGGTTAATTATGTTTGCTAATCTTTAATCTATAAAATAATAATAAAAAGAGGGGTGTTTTGATTGTTGCTAAATCTAAAACAAAAATAAAATAAAACAAGTAAATAAAGATGAGAATAAACTATGATAAAAGAGATGCTAGGATGTTTGGGTAATAAATAGCTAAGATAATATAAATTCTAAGTCAACATGTATTGCAGTCGCGTAAGGGGTGTAACATATCCTTTTAGGTCTATGCTACCTAATAGCTCCTTTCGGTCTATGCTATTAGTTCCTAGGTCTCACAATTATTGGGTGTCAACAATAAGGGTGATTCCTAAATTCTAGGTCACAAACTTTTCAGTCTTAAGTAACCTATCCGTCTTAAGGTGTAAACCAATGCCCTTCCCATATCTCTCAATCTTGGGTAGGTCATTACTAACATCCTACAAGTCTCCTTTTGGTCTCATTGTAAGTTATTATAATCTACAAATAAAAACGAAACGGAATTCATACGCGTGTCGGTCAACCGACCAACTAACCCGGTCGGCCGACCTCCACCCTGCAACATGTCGATTCGGAATTTATACTACCTTCGCATGTTTACTCCCTACATCCTAACATATGAAATTAGCTACTCATAACTATTGAAACAATAATAAAAATAGGAATAAACATGGAAATTATAAAGAACATCAATCTAAACATGCAATAATAATAAAGGCTTGGGATTCTAACTTAACCGTATGCAATTTATAAACTAACAATAATAAAACATAAATTAAGAGAGGAATTACCGGAAATAAGGATTAAGGCGGAAAAGAACAAGCTTTATTGATTAATGTTGAAAGATTGATGATGAACAATGTATAAAACTAAAGAAAAGTGTTTGGTGATTATGGAAAGATTGAAACTAAAACTAGATGTAACTCTATGATAGAAAACTTGATGGAAATCTGAATTAATAACCCTAATCACGAAATTTGGCTTAAATAGGCGGAAATAAAGAGTTTCCCAATGACCTAAACACTTTAATGGGCTTCGCGGAAACTTCTGGGTCTGTGCTGTGGTCGGTCGACCCAATTAGTAGGTCGGTCGACCTAATTGTCGGGACTGCAGCGCGCGTCGATCTTAAAACAGCTGCCATTTCTTCGTTACTTATCATAATCAAGCGATTCTTGCGGCGTTAGAAAGCTTAGAGTATAAGCTTTCACCTCCAACTGGAATCACTCCATTATCAGCTCTAGAACTCGAGATATAGCCATTTGAAACAGGCTGCAATGTCGTGGATCGATTCTTTGCTTGTTAAAGCTATCTATAGGCCTTGAAATATGCGATAGGCTTCGTTCTTTCTTGTCCTTAGTCATGAAAAGTCCCGAGGGCATAAATTTGGTATAAAATCGTCCCTTTTCCGCATAAATCTGCAAAAGAGCATAAAAATACGAAAGTGCACAATTTTTGGGAAATAAGGGCTAAAACATAGTAAATGAGCGGCCAAATGCGTGTAAAAATAGATGAAAAAAATCATAAAATAGACACGCATCAAATTCCCCAAACCAAACCTTGCTTGCCCTCAAGCAAGAAATAGACTCGATCTTAACTAATGGAACGATTTCAATCTCAGAGCGAAATTTACATGTAAGCCTAAACCAATGAAAGTACAAAATGAGAAAGTATTTAAATCATGCAAACGAGTTATGGTGTTGTCAGACTTGCAAAAATAAAGACTATAGAGACTTTATACCATGGACTCTCGCGGTACGCTCGAGACACTCATGAAGCAAAGGGTGAGTATATGTAAAAGATAGAAAGAAGTATATTGTAATGACACTCACCTAACTGCGACCCATGGAAACATGCCTGCAATCTAACATGAACAGGAATTCTACAACTATGTGTAACAAACTCATTAAGTGACTTGGATACATGCAATTTAGGTAATGAAAGATATGTGAGGTAAAAAGGTAAAAGTGGTTAAGATGTTTTTGGATTTGTGGGGTTAGTAGCCAAGCTAGTAAAACCGGTTCCCAACAACATATTTCACAACTTTTGATATTAAGAAAGTGCTCCTTTTGCAGCACAACTCTCACATTAAATATAAGAAAGGACTCCCAAATATTTTGAATGAAGTACGGGAGTGATAACATATAAAAGAAAGGGATTTTCGGAACGAAATTTTGAATCTGATATTGTCAGTTGGTCGACTGACTTTTGTACGTTTTTGACTTTTTTCGTTTTTTTTTTTTTTTCTTTTCTTTCTTTCTTTTTCTTTCTTTTTCTGTTCTTTTTCTTTCTTTCCTTTCTTCGTGCCTATTTTATGCGTTTTATTTACTTTTTCGGCACGTATTTTCTTACACTTTCGTGACTTTTAGTTACTTTTTCTCCCGAAACGGTTTACTTTGACATTTCTATGTTTTATATGTGGGAATACGCGGAAGTGAGCAAAACCAAGCCTTAATTGCCTTTAGGAAGCTGTTTTGAGTACTAATATGGAGCAAGGATCCGGATGGTGCATTCAAGTATTGTTAATGGGCCAGATTTAAGCCGAAAAGAACGAGAAGTGGTCGACCGACCAGCAACAGCGGTCGACCGACCGAAGCCCAGTCCACAAAAGCCCATTCTTGCGAAAAATAAACCGACAGTACCAGAATCGGTCGACCGACCCGAAGGATAGGTAGACCGACCAGAAGCTGTTCCGGATTTCTGTTTTGTGTTTTCTTTACTTTCCTAATCTTGTAATAATTCTTATTTAAGGAGACCTAGACTCTCCAATTAGGTTAAGCAAGTAATTCCATTAGAAAGAACCTCTTTATTTTATCAAGCACTTTATGTTAGAAGAACTCCATTGTTAGATTTTTGGTACCAAGCTTTCATCTTTGTTCTTAGATTTTCCATTCAAGTTGTAAGTTTGCTACAATTAATCTTTCCTTTTTATTCAATCTTGTTATTCATCTTGTTGTTATTTCTTATCAAAATTTGATGCCCGTCGTTGAGGGTACCAAAGATAAATTTATAATTCCTAACTTTAACAATAGATAGTGAAAGTCAGGGTCGAACCACAAGGAGGTGGGGAATGTTTATTGTTTGGTGTTAATGTTTTAAGGTAACAATTTTGGGGGTTTTAATGGTTGTTACTAAGTCTAGAAACAAAGATAAAAATAAAACAAGAAAATAAAGATGAGATTAAAACTATATTAAAAGAGATGCTAGGATGTTTGGGTAATAAATAGCTAAGGTAATATAAATCCTAAGGTCAACATGTATTGCAGTCACGTAAGGGGTGTAACATATCCTTTCGGTCTATGGTACCTAATAGCTCCTTTCGGCCTATGCTATTAGTTCCTAGGTCTCACAATTATTGGGTGTCAACAATAAGGGTGATTCCTAAACTCTAGGTCACATACCTTTCAGTCTTGAGTAACCTAGCCGTCTTAAGGTGTAAACTAATGCCCTTCCCGTATCTCTCAATCTTGGGTAGGTCATTACTAACATCCTACAAGTCTCCTTTCAGTCTCATTGTAGGGTATTATAGTCAACAAAGAAAGACGAAACAGAATTTATACGCGGGTGGGTCGACCGACCGGCTATTCCAGTCGGCCGACCACCGCCTTGGTCGACCGACCCATTATTTGAGTCGGCTGACCACGGCTCTGCTACAGGTCGGTCTCGGAATTTTTATTACCTATGCATATTCATCCCCTACATCCTAACATATGAAATTTAGCTACTCATAATTACCGGAACAATAATAAAAATAGGAATAAACATGGAAGTTATAAAGAACATCAATCTAAACATGCAATAATAATAAAGGCTTGGGATTCTAAATTAAACCGGATACTAATGATTCTAAAATAAGAACAATATTAAAACTGAAATTAAGAAAGGAATTACCGGAAACAATGGATTAAGGAAGGAAAGTAACAAACTTTATTGAATGCTTGAATGATTGATAATGAACAATGTATAAAACTAAAGAAAAGTGTGATGATTATGGAAAGATTAAAACTAAAACTAGATGTGAGATTTGATAGGTAAAGCTGCATTTTTAACCCTAATCACGAAATTCGGCTTAAATAGATGGAATTAAAGAGTTTCTCAATGACCTAAACACTTTAATGGGCTTCGCGGAAACTTCTGGGTCTGTGCTGTGGTCGGTCGACCCAGTTGTCGGGACTGCAGCGCGCGTCGATCTTAAAACAGATTTCATTTCTTCGTTACTTATCGTAATCAAGCGATTCTTGCGGCGTTGGAAAGCTAAGAGGATAAGCTTTCACCTCTAACTGGAATCACTCCATTATCAGCTCTAGAACTCGAGATATAGCCATTTGAAACAGGCTGCAATGTCGTGGATCGATTCTTTGCTTGTTAAAGCTATCTTCAGGCCTTGAAATGTGCGCTAGGCTTCGTTCCTTCTTGTCCTTAGTCATAAAAAAATCCCGAGGGCATAAATTTGGTATAAAATCGTCCCTTTTCCGCTTAAATCTGCAAAAGAGCATAAAAATACGAAAGTGCACAATTGTTGGGAAAAAAGGGCTAAAACATAGTAAATGAGCGACCAAATGCGTGTAAAAATAGATGAAAAACATCATAAAATAGACACGCATCAAATTCCCCAAACTAAACCCTTGCTTGCCCTCAAGCAAGAAGTAGACTCGATCCTAACTAATGGAATGATTTCAATCTCAGAGCGAAATTTACATGTCAGCCTAAACCAATACCAAGTACAAAATGAGAAAGTATATAAATCATGCAAACGAGTTATGGTGTCGTCAAAATTGCAACACTAGAGACTATAGAGACTTTATACTATGGACTCTCGCGGTACGCTCGAGACATTCATGAAGCAAAGGGTGAGTATATGTAAAAGATAGAAAGAAGTATATTTGTCATGACACTCACCTAACTACGACCCATGGAAACATGCCTGCAATCTAACATGAACAAGAATTCTACAACTTTGTATAACAATCTTATTAAGTGACTCAGATACATGCAATTGAGGTAATGAAAGATATGTGAGGTAAAAGGTAAAAGTGGTTAAGATGTTTTTGGATTTGTGGGGTTAGTAGCCAAGCTAGTAGAACCGGTTTCCATCAACATATTTCACAACTCTTGAAATTAAGAAAGTGCTCTTTTTGTGGCACAACTCTCACATTGAATATAAGAAAGGACTCCCAAATATTTTGAATGAGGTACGGGAGTGATAACATATAAAAGAAAGGGATTTTGGAACGATTTTTTTCATTCTGATGCTGTCAGGTGGTCGGCCGACCCAAGAAGGTGGTCGGTCGACTGACTTTTGTACGTTTTTGACTTTTTTTTCGTTTTTCTTTTCTTTCTTTCTTTTTCTGAATTTTTCTGTTCTTTTTCTTTTCTTTCTTGCTTTCTTTCTTTTCTCTTTTTGCTCAAGATAGCATACAAACCAAGACACCTCAAAATAGACCAAGGACTACAAATACTAGCTTGGAAGGGTAGGCTAAGTATGGGATGTAGTTTTGGGGGAATAAAAAGGCAATTTTGGCTATGTGAAGCTTATGGGTAATTATGAGAAAAGGGATCCCAAATGCACGTACCAAGACTCACAAAACGAGATAGTAAAACAAGTATATAGCAATTCAAGTTCATATTTATGCATATTGATGTAACATGTTCCAAGGGGAGTACTACTCACATCCTAGACAACTGGTTTAAGAATGAAACCAGGAAATAAAGCTCTAAAACTTAGAATGTATAGTAGGTTGCCAAGGTATAAGTCAAGTCTCAAGATATGCAAGTTGACAAAAACTCGTAGATATGCGAAAGACTCTCATACTAAAACAAGTTGACAAGGCAAGGTAAAGGCATAAACATGTAAGATAGCTAAATCATCCTTGAAATACTTTCGTTCCGACTCGACCTATATGCTAAAATAAACGTGCATTTTTTTGGAATTTTTTTGAATTTTTTCATTTTTTTGTATTTTTCTTGTATATGCAAGGAAAATAAAGAAAAGAACAATGCAATACGGAAATGCAATAAACGTGTGACAGAATGCAATGCATGTGACACAAAACTATTCCCCAAACCAACCCGCACAATGTCCTCATTGTGCATTAGCCTAAGTAAAGGTTTCAGAAAATTAAAGAAAAGATGCGAATAAATAAAAACTAAGGAAAAACTGGAAAGAACTCACTGGATTATGAAGCGCATGAGAAAAACCTCCCCAAACCAGCGTAAGTTGGGAGGTTTTGGTGGCCAGCAGTGCCACTCAAGTACCCAAGACGGTTGCACGATTTCCTGAAGAGAAAAAGAACAGGCTGTGACGGACGGGTAGGTCGACCGACCCATATTTTAGGTCGACCGACCTTCCTGCAGACTGCAGGAATTCCAATATTACAGGGACTAGGTCGACCGACCCGTGTATCTGGTCGGTCGACCCCTCTGCGTCACAGCGGTCTTCGTTTCTTTGTCGAACCTGAAAAAGCAATAGATATGCGCCCAACAAATGCGCGAGATCCCAGAAACAAGTCCAAAAAGTCTTAACTACGCAAACACAAAAAAAAGTTGTCCTAAAAACTTAAAGAAAGCAAGCTAGGAAGTCTTAGCAAAACAAAAAAATGTCTTAAGAAAAACAGAAACGAGCAAAAAGAAGAAGTCATCCGCGAAGGATTCGGCGTTTCTTTGACTAAGGGCTCTGACTATAGGCTACTCCTTCAGCTATGGTGATTTGGTTAGATGAGTTTCTCTCCACCATGTAGATGGGTGGGTCATCATCCACAGCTTTAGCCATCCATCTCCCGGAGTTGTCGACTCCCAAGTCGTGGGTCGACAGCTTCCTGGGTTTCTTCTTCTTAGGGCTCTTTTCTTTAGCCAAATGATCACTTGCTTGAGTGACCTCGTTCTCTACATCATTTGATCGAGTAAGTGGTACTACTCGATCGAGAACATCTCTCTTCCTACTGCTTATAGACTCTATCACTAGAGTTGCAATTTCTGGAGCATCCAAATCAGCCTCCTGAGCAAGAGATTCACCTGCACATGCCTCAAAACACATCAAAGCCTCCGAAGGATCCTTTGAAAAGGATCCTTGCATAGAACATTCACTAATATTATTAAAAACATCAGGAATGTCAATAAGTGAATCCTGCAAAAAAACAAGGTTCATCAACAGAGGGTTCAATCATGTTAGGAACATGTTCATCACTAATACCTACAAAAATAGGTTGGTCAGTCAAGGGGTGAAAGTCTAACTCATTGGTTGTTTCTAGATCCAAGTTAGTATCATCAACGGGGAGGGAGAGGGAATCAAGTAACCTATTATTCTTATCCTTAAGAATGAGCGACTCTTTAGTAATGGGTGTGATGGGATCACACTTGACAGAAATATCTGGGTTACTAATATCAACGCCCTCATACCTCTCCAAGGTTTTTTTGAACTGATGCTCCAACATTAATTTCTCCAAATGATACGGAAACGGGACCACAATGCTTGTCGCGGAATCGGCAAGCCTTGGCTCTTTTAACTTCAGAATCTCCGTTGAGTCATTGACGGGATGAGAGACAGGTAGCTCAGGAGGTGAATCCACAATCTGTTCAGGTATCATGGTGAGGTCTTGAATGAGGGAAGAATCCAGCGGTTCGGGAATAGAAACTGCATTCTGCTCAGTAACAGTGGTCGGTCGACCTGGTATAGTGGTCGGTCGACCAGACTCCGTATCATCGAAAATTTCCTGTTCTGCAGAGACTGATCTCACGTCAGGTGTCGAGGTCGGTCGACCTGATGTTGTGGTCGGTCGACCCTCTGACCTGTGCACGGGATCAGTTTCTTCTACCTGAGCTGCGGCAGAATCATCCTTTGGGGTTGATTCCTCATAAGCACGACTACTCAAAGAGTCATAGAATTGGTTGCGAAAGTACCACTCCTCAAAGCCACGGCGAGGAACAGGTCGAACCAACTCGTTAAAACGGATCCATGCTTCATGAAGTTCCTCATCAGGTCCTTGCTGGAATTTTGAGATTTGAATTCTCAACGCATTGGTTTTCGCTGGTGAAAAGTACTGTTTGCAAAAAGCCAATGCCAGAGATGTCCAATCTGTAACTCTAGCCGCTCCCATATCAAGGTGACTAATCCATTCATGCGCAGAATCTTTTAAGGAGAACCGAAACAACATCTCCTTAGCCTTATCTCGATCTCCCTCCGAAACGCGTAGGAAACAAAAATAATCTGAAAAATACTCCAAATGCCTCAAAGGATCTTCATCTGGTAGACCTGCAAACTGTTTTTGCTCCAACAATTCGATATAGGAGAGATGAGTTTCAACGGGGAGAATAAATCCCCCTGGGAGGTGGTGTGCCGCTGGTTGAAGATTATCAGAAATAGTAGACATGATCGCAATAGCACTGAGAGTACTCAAGTCTTCCTCTTAAAAACCTGTCTTCTGAAACAAAACTAGAAGAAAAGGTAAGTAACGGTCTTAAGGAACCGAAGTTCCTTAAGACAAGAAAAATAAACTAAAAATTAACAAACAAAATTATACCGTCTCCCCGGCAACGGCGCCAAAATTTGACACCCGTCGTTGAGGGGTGCCAAAGATAATATTTATAAAACCTCAGCTTAAACTTAGATAGGATAAGTCAAGGGTCGAACCACAAGGAGACAAGGTTAATTATGTTTGTGAATTTAAAGTCTATTGCAAGTAACCAAAAAGGGGGTTTTGATTTGAGATTTAAACTAATAACTAAGGTAGCAAACTAACAAGAAAATTAAAATAAGATAAAAAGGAGATTAGGAACTTTGGTTCCCCATGGTCAAAACAAGTCAATGAAAGGTAAAATAATCAAATAACACAATCCCAAGGAACAAAGAATAAACCTTTAGGTCAATATTCTACCCAATCCTTACGGTCTTAGGGTTCCTAGAAAAGCACTAAACTTTCGTTCAAGGGCAATCCCAAAGTTGTTGTTAAACTAATCCTAATAATCTTTCATGAATTTAGCATAAGAAGGTACCTGGGTAATTAAGTCAGTGAAAGGGATGGTCACCTCAAGATTCTTCACCATCTCCAAAAACTTACCAAATTTCCGATCCTCTTTTGAATTTTTCAGTCTTTCAGAATAAGGAACGGTGACTTTAGCCATAGGATCAGCAACCTTTGGCTTTTTCAGCTGTAAAATTTCGGTTAGGCCTTGAATGAAGGAGGGATCCAGCAATTCTGGAGTCAAAACAGCACTCTGCTCAGGAACGTCGGTCGGCCGACCAGTAGCAGTGGTCGGTCGACCAGAGTCTGCAACATCCGAATTTTTCTCCTTTTCAGAATCTGATCTCACGTCAGGAACAGCGGTCGATCGACCTACAGCAGCGGTCGGTCGACCTCCTGTTCTTTTGACGGGATCAGATTCTTTGTTAGGAATTCCGGCTGGATCATCTTCTTGAGTTGACTCTTCACAAACACGGCCACTCCTTAGATTTATGGCGTTTAGCGTCTCCATGGGTCCCTCACAACTAGCTGGAGAGCTAGTCATTTGGTTGGCTATGTTTATCAAGTGCTCTTCAAAAACTTTTGAGGAGGCAAAGTGAACCTTACTCATCTCCATAACTGCCTTTGTTAAAGCATCAACAAGGGTTCTTAAGTTCTCAATCTCACCCGTGTTATCAACCGTAGTAACTAGGTTCGCACTTTCAAGCTTTAGCTGGGTTGCCTCAAGCTTTTCAAAACGGGCTTCAACTGTTGTCTCAAGAGCCATCACTCTATTCATCTCTACATTCAGCCTTCTTGAATTCCCACGTGAACTCTTAAAAGTAGCCCTATGCACCGCCATGTCTTCAATGGTTTTCCAACCTTTCATATGGTCGGTATTATTCTGGAATCTTCCATTGGCGGCCGCATCAAGAATCATCTTATAGTCATCGTAAAGAGCGTTGTAAAATCAGCTACACAGGTCCCATTGTTGAAAGTTATGGTGAGGGATGGAACGGACCAATTTCTTGAACCGATCCCATGCTTCACAAAATCCTTCATCAGGTCCCTGTTGAAAGTTACGGATTTGGTTTCTCAAGTCCTCGGCTTTTGTAAGAGGGAAGTATTTCTTGTAAAAGGCCAATGCCAAGGAAGTCCAATCCGTAACCTTCTCACTTGTCCTGTCAAGGGACCGGTACCATTCTTGCGCGTCATCTTTTAATGAGAACAGGAACATAGTTGCCAGCACCTCGTCTCTAGTCACCCCTTCAGGTAGGGGTATGGAACAACAGTAATCCGTGAAGGTTGTAACATGCTTTATTGGATCTTCGTCGGGTAGACCAGAAAATTGACTCTGCTCCACCAAAAAAACATGATTTGAACGGAGTTCAAAGGAGCCAGTGGTGGGGGTAGGCAAGGTGAATCCCTTCGGTACATCTTTAGCCTTCGGCTGTAGGTAGCTATAAATAGAATCCACAAAGAGAGTAATCAAGCCTTCCTCTCAAAAACCTGGCTTCTAAAACGAAACTAGAAGAAAAGGTAAGAACGGTCTTAAGGAACCTAAGTTCCTTAAGACAAGAAAAATAAACTAAAAATTAACAAACAAAATTATACCGTCTCCCCGGCAACGGCGCCAAAATTTGATGCCCGTCGTTGAGGGTACCAAAGATAAATTTATAATTCCTAACTTTAACAATAGATAGTGAAAGTCAGGGTCGAACCACAAGGAGGTGGGGAATGTTTATTGTTTGGTGTTAATGTTTTAGGTAACAATTTTGGGGGTTTTAATGGTTGTTACTAAGTCTAGAAACAAAGATAAAAATAAAACAAGAAAATAAAGATGAGATTAAAACTATATTAAAAGAGATGCTAGGATGTTTGGGTAATAAATAGCTAAGGTAATATAAATCCTAAGGTCAACATGTATTGCAGTCACGTAAGGGGTGTAACATATCCTTTCGGTCTATGGTACCTAATAGCTCCTTTCGGCCTATGCTATTAGTTCCTAGGTCTCACAATTATTGGGTGTCAACAATAAGGGTGATTCCTAAACTCTAGGTCACATACCTTTCAGTCTTGAGTAACCTAGCCGTCTTAAGGTGTAAACTAATGCCCTTCCCGTATCTCTCAATCTTGGGTAGGTCATTACTAACATCCTACAAGTCTCCTTTCAGTCTCATTGTAGGGTATTATAGTCAACAAAGAAAGACGAAACAGAATTCATACGCGGGTGGGTCGACCGACCGGCTATTCCAGTCGGCCGACCACCGCCTTGGTCGACCGACCCATTATTTGAGTCGGCCGACCACGGCTCTGCTACAGGTCGGTCTCGGAATTTTTATTACCTATGCATATTCATCCCCTACATCCTAACATATGAAATTTAGCTACTCATAATTACCGGAACAATAATAAAAATAGGAATAAACATGGAAGTTATAAAGAACATCAATCTAAACATGCAATAATAATAAAGGCTTGGGATTCTAAATTAAACCGGATACTAATGATTCTAAAATAAGAACAATATTAAAACTGAAATTAAGAAAGGAATTACCGGAAACAATGGATTAAGGAAGGAAAGTAACAAACTTTATTGAATGCTTGAATGATTGATAATGAACAATGTATAAAACTAAAGAAAAGTGTGATGATTATGGAAAGATTAAAACTAAAACTAGATGTGAGATTTGATAGGTAAAGCTGCATTTTTAACCCTAATCACGAAATTCGGCTTAAATAGATGGAAATAAAGAGTTTCTCAATGACCTAAACACTTTAATGGGCTTCGCGGAAACTTCTGGGTCTGTGCTGTGGTCGGTCGACCCAAATAGTAGGTCGGTCGACCCAGTTGTCGGGACTGCAGCGCGCGTCGATCTTAAAACAGATGCCATTTCTTCGTTACTTATCGTAATCAAGCGATTCTTGCGGCGTTGGAAAGCTAAGAGGATAAGCTTTCACCTCCAACTGGAATCACTCCATTATAAGCTCTAGAACTCGAGATATAGCCATTTGAAACAGGCTGCAATGTCGTGGATCGATTCTTTGCTTGTTAAAGCTATCTTCAGGCCTTGAAATGTGCGCTAGGCTTCTTTCCTTCTTGTCCTTAGTCATAAAAAAATCCCGAGGGCATAAATTTGGTATAAAATCGTCCCTTTTCCGCATAAATCTGCAAAAGAGCATAAAAATACGAAAGTGCACAATTGTTGGGAAAAAAGGGCTAAAACATAGTAAATGAGCGACCAAATGCGTGTAAAAATAGATGAAAAACATCATAAAATAGACACGCATCAACTACGTCCTCTCTTATGGCTTTCACTACGATAATCACCCCTGGAAGAGCGCCCCAAGGACGGAGAAGGTGGCATCTTGAATGCCTAAATCACTCCCAACTTTGGCATCAAGAAATGCAACTCATACTCTAAAGCAATAAGCCGAAGAAAATACATAAGCTTGTGATACTTGCCCACCAAAGATAATAAGTTATCTTACTAATAAAGTTCTCGCAATCAAAATTCACTAATGAAACTGAATCGAGCGAGAAACTCAATGAGAGCAAAGAATTTTATAAACGACATATCATGGTAATCCAACAGTAGGTTGGAAATCCAAATAAGTATAGGTACATTAACGGAACACAACACATGAAAAGGAAACGGAAACTGTGCAGAAAATAGTAGCAGGAACATTATTTACCGAGCCTTAGCCATATCCCAGATTAAGAACCACAGAACCCATCTGTAACAGTTCAATAATGAATGATTATATGGAATACTAACTATATACCAATTAAAATAAATTAGCGTGTCTTTAAAACTGCAAACGAATAAGCAGCAATATAATTTGATAAACGGCATCATGGTTAGATACCATTCCGCTGTGATCCCCTTCCAAATGATTCTGAAGGAGCGGATAATCAAACCCGTTAAATCGAGCCAAACCAGATCAAGAATGAGTTGTATTATACTGCCTACTAATTATACACCCAATAATTCAAAAAACGTGAACGAATGAAAACCTTCAAACAATTCAGCGTCAATAATGAGTGACGCTACGGTATACTAATTATAAACCAAAAACGTTCAAACAAATAAGCGGAAATGTAATTTCATAGACGGCATAGCATAGTTACATACCATTACGCTCGAGATTTGCCTTAAGTGGCCACACATCCAGACTCCGTCAGAAAAAGCAAGCAGAAAGAAGAAGCCAAAAGTGGGTAAAAGAAGAAGAAAAGATCCGTTGGATTGTGGCCAGATCCAACGGTCCCTAGGAAGAAAACTTTATATATATGCAAACCTTGTAAGTTAGAGGGACATTCATTCGCATACAAAGCACACCAGAGCATCAAGCAAACCCTAAAAAATACTTGTAATACGAGGCATACTCTGAAGGAGAATTCTAGTAGAAACTTGGAGGAAACCTTCCTCCCGCAGGTTTTTCCCTAAGTGGTTTTCTGCGTCGTCATTTCTTTGTGTTCCTCTATATCTCTCTCTCTTAATCTCTTAGCAATTAACTCATCTAAACATACCATAATCTAGGCTTGAAATCACTATAACCTCCACAAACAACATTAACTCAACATAGTCTCGGTGGACGTGCCCAAAGGTTTCACCCGCCCCCCCCCCCCCCCCCCCCCCCGAACATGACGAGCTACGATGGAACGGCCGACCCCATAGATCACATCAACCAGTACAAACAAAAGATGATGGTGATAACGGCCTCTGGACCCCTGAAGGAGGCCTGCATGTGCAAAGGGTTCGGATCCACTCTCTCAGGAGCTGCGCTCCAGTGGTTCGTCAGCCTGCCAAACTCCAGCATCTCCAGCTTCGCAGGTCTGGTGAACGCGTTCAATCAGTAGTTCGCCAGCAGCAGGAGGCCAGAAAAGCAGACCAACGACCTCTATCAGATCCAACAAGGTGATGAGGAGTCTACCAGAGACTACCTGGCCAGATTCAACAAAGAGATGGTGTCCATACCCCACTGCTAGGAGAAAACTGCCATCCACGCCTTCCGCTGGGGGCTACCACAGGCCTCCGACCTATACAAGGAGCTGACCAAATGGCCGTGCACGGCATTCGCCCAGGTTCAGCAGAAGGCGTTAGATGCCATTCGACTGGAGGAGGATGCAGGGCCTAGAAGAATCAGCTGCAGCACTGCCTCCACCAGCAGGAAGGTACCGGCAGATAGGCAGGACAGGTCGAAACCTTACAGCAGGCTAGTGCATAAGTTTTCTGGGGGAAAAAGCTAGAAGAACGACCCAAACTTGCCGCCAAAGGTACAGGAGTATGGTTTCACTGTTAACCTTGCAGGGTTGATCAAAACACTGAAGGAGCTAGGAGAGAAAGTTAAGTGGCCCAAGAAAAGGGCAGAGGAGAGAAGCAAAGAGGGGAGGGACACCAACCTGAGGTGTGACTTTCATAACGAGGACATCGGGCATACAACCGAGGACTGCATCACCCTCAGAAAGGAGGTCCGGTACCAGTATGAGCAGGGCAACCTGAATCACATCCTGCCGAAAGGAACCAAGGTTAACGCAACCCGTCAGGTAGTACCCTCTAGTCCCCCTGTTTGCACTAGAACTATTAACGTGATAACAGGAGGCTCAGAACTGTGCGGACTCACATACTCTGCCGCCAAGAGGCACACGTATAGAACCAAGGGAGACAAGCCAGAATTCTCGTGCAGGATTAGCGCCCAGGACCTACCCGCCGTCATCTTCGATGAGACAGATGTTGAGAAAGACGCTGAATACCATGATGACGCCCTGATCATCACCCTGTCCATAGGGAACTGCAGGGTAAAGAAAATCCTGGTGGATACGGGGAGCTCAGTCAACATCATCATGTTAGAGACCCTGAAGAGCATGGGATTTGGAGAAGCTGACCTGACCAAGAAGGCGGTACCGCTGGTGGGATTTAGTGGGGAAACCAAGCACTCTCTTGGGGAAATTCTGATCCCAACCTACGCCGGAGGAGTCAACAAACAGGTGAGGTACTTGGTCATTGACGGCCCCTCCGCATACAATGTCATCCTTGGCAGGCCGTGGATACATGACATGAAGGCTATTCCGTCCTCATACCACCAATGTCTCAAGTTCCCTACACCTTGGGGAGTCCAATCTATAAGAGGAAACCAAGAAGAAGCAAGGAGCTGCTACAAGGTGGCACTCAAGGCCACAGCCACCCCTCCTCCAGCATAGCAATCACAGGAGAGGCAGGTCAGGGGAGCTTACAAGGAACCCCCTCAGGTGGAGGTTGAAGAAATCCCCCTAGATCTGCTGCACCCAGAAAGGAAGGTGTTGATAGGGGCCGAGTGTACAGGTAGCGTTCGGTCTGAATTGTTAAAGTTGTTGAAAACTAACGTTGACTGCTTTGCATGGTCCCACGAAGACATGGTGGGAATAGACCCAAACATAATCTCGCACAGGTTAAGTGTGAATCCCGGCAATAAGCCAGTCCAACAGAAAAGAAGAAAATTTGCTGCAGAGAGAAACCAGGTGATAAACCAGGAGGTGGACGACCTCCTGGTTGCAGGAAAAATAAGGGAGGTGAAATATCCAGAGTGGCTATCAAACGTGGTGGTGGTCCCCAAGAAGAACGGGAAATGGAGGGTGTGCGTAGACTTTACCGACCTGAACAAAGCGTGCCCCAAGGACCCGTTCCCCCTGCCACACATAGACGCAATGGTAGATGCAACAGCAGGCCACGAGATGCTCACGTTCCTGGACGCCTGGAGTGGATACAATCAGATCAATATGCACCCGGAGGACCAGGAGAAAACAGCCTTCAGGTCTGAGCGAGGTATCTACTGCTATAACGTTATGCCATTTGGGTTGAAAAATGCAGGGTCCACCTACCAAAGGCTGGTGAACATGATGTTCAAGGATCAAATAGGCAAAACCATGGAAGTCTACATAGACGATGTTTAGCCCAAAAATCCTCATCTCACTATTTGGGCCCAAGGACAAATAAAAGGTACCAACAGCCCACCACAGAGCAGACCGCACGCAAGAAAAGAATCGTTGGAGTAGGAAAATGGGTCAAAACCCTAGAAGAATATTCCCCTACATTCCCTCCTACACTCCAGGACCAGAGCAGAATCGGTTAAGCACAAGTCTACAGCTATAAAAGAAGAAGCTAGGGCATATTTTATTCATCCATGCATCCATTGTAATTTGTCTACTTACGCAAGCACTTGTATCCCTCTCAAACAGTAAAAACTCTCGAACATAGTGAAAATATTGGTGGGATTCCGTTCCCCCCGCGGTTGTTTCCCTCATTGGGTTTTTCCGCGTCACCAAAAACCTCCTGCGTCGTTATTTTGTTTCTTTGATTTTCATACTCGTTTTCTACGTTAATCTTTATATTGGTTGACACTTTGACCTACATCACAAATAATTCAACTCGGTAGAAATTTTACCAAAACAATTTGGCGCCCACCGTGGGGCCTAGTGCACATTCCAATATATAAAACCGTTATTTCGTCACAACAAACATGTCTGGGACCAAAGCTAACCCTTCCAGTTCCCAGAGCATTCCAGCCCAGTCCAGTGGGACCAACCCTACTGTGTCCGTTGGTCTCACAGGACTACCCCTGGTCGTGAGTCAGACCACATCCTCCAAGGTTGTGGCCCCATCCAGCAAACCTCCTCAGATTCCCAGATCACCCCTTGTGTCTGTTTCCCCAAGGCAGAGCAGAGAAAGCAGTCCCAGCAGAAGTGGAGAAGCCCAGATACCTGGAATGGGTCCACAGCCGCAGATCCCCAGCCCAGATCCGATGCAGATGGTGGTCCAGGGAATGAGTGCTCTGCGTGAAGCCATAGAGAGCCTGAAGAAGGACAATCTGAACTTGAGAGAGCAGATCGCCACAGTCGCACGACCAGAGCAGCCGTTCAGAATGTTGCAGCCAAGATCTGGCCTGACCTTCAGTCCATTCGGGAGAGGAGGGTTGAACCGGTCAATTCCCCAAGAAATCGTCACCAGGCTGGATCTAGGCGTCACTACCCCGAGTAGTGGCCCAGAGATACTGGATCTGGATTCATCTGTGTTTGGAGCACCACAGTCCAGACCAGTTCAGCCTGCAGGTAATCCTTCACCTTGTTTTCCCCCTAGGACTGATCCTTTGATTTTTTCAGGTACCCCTCCGCAGCCTACCATCGGACGAACGCCAGAGATCTCAGTAGGAGCAGCACCCGTGAACCAGTCCAGCGCTGGAGGGTGGCAAGGAGGAGCACCAGCGGAGTCAGCAGTTGGTTGGCATCCAGGACCAGGTTTCAATTCGTCCGTAGCAGCCAATCAACCAGCCGCATGCCCTTGGGGAGGAGCCCCTCCAGGCTTCTTCCCTCCGCATGTCAACCCGACCTCAGGTTCCTGGGGAGGAGCCCCTCCAGGCTTCTTCCCTCCGCCAGTCAATCCGTTCCCTGGAGCAGGCAGCCTCTCGGACCAGCGCTACCAGGAGTTGAAAGACATGATCACCAAGATACCTGGTATGCCAAGGCCCATGGAGAAAGCTTCCCAGGACAGTTATGCAGATTCACCATTCATTGACAATATCGCCCTGATCAATGTGCCCAAGGGGTTTGTGCCACCAACCATGACACTATATGATGGTACGGCCGACCCCCTGGACCACATAAATCAGTATAAGTAGAAAATGATGGTGGTGACCGCAACCGGAGCACTTAAGGAGGCCTGCATGTGCAAAGGATTTGGGTCAACCCTATCCGGAGCAGCCCCGCACTGGTTTTTGGGATTGCCCAATCGCAGCATCTCCTCCTTTGCAGATCTGGTTAATGCCTTTAATCAGCAGTTTGCTAGCAGCATGAAACCAGAGAAGCAGACCAGTGATCTGTACAGAATTGTTCAAAGATTCGAGGAAACAACTCGAGATTATCTCACCAGATTCAACAAAGAGAAAGTTGCCATTCCACATTGTGATGTACCCACTGCCATCGAAGCCTTCCACAGAGGGTTACATCACGATTCAGACCTGTACAAGCAGTTAACAATGCATCCGTGCACTGCCTTTGCTGATGTACAGGCCCAGGCAGTCGCAGCCATAAGGCTGGAAGAAGACGCTGCTTCTAGAAGAAGTACCTATGACACAGAACTTGTGTCTAGGAAAGCGCCAGTAGAGAAAAGAGGTGAAAGACCAAAGCCCTACAGCAAGCCAGTAAGCAAAGTATCCGAGAGCACTGGTGGTAAAAGCGATGCAGACCCACCTACGAAGGTTAGTGAATATGGCTTTACCACCGGGATGGCTGGCCTATTGAAGGCCCTGAAAGATCTCAAGGGAGTCAGGTGGCCGAAGAAGAAAGATGAGCGACCTAATGACCGCCGTGATGCTAGCAAAAGATGTGAATTTCATGATGACATTGGTCATACCACGGATGAATGCTATAACCTCAGGAAGGAGGTCCGATTCCAGTATGACCGAGGCAACCTGGATCATCTGCTCCCAGAGAAGTCCACCAGAGTCAATGCCGCCAGCCAGGTGCAGCCTTCACCAGCTCCTCCTTGCAACAGAATTGTAAATGTCACCACTAGAGGATCAGAGCTGTGTGGGCTCACCTACTCAGCAGCCAAAAGACGTGTAACTGCAGCTAAGGGAGACAAGCCGGAATCATCATGCAGAATAGCAAGGCAGGACCTCCCAGCGGTAACATTTGATGAGACAGGTGCACAGGCAGTACCAGAGCAGCACCATGATGCCCTGATTATCACATTGAACATTGGTAATTGTGAGGTCAGGAAAGTCATGGTAGACACAGGCAGCTCCGTCAACCTCCTGATGCTGGATGCACTAAAGAGCATGGGATTTGACGAGGAGGACCTGACCAAGAAAGCTATTCCCCTGGTCGGATTCGGCGGAGAAACAGCACATACCCTGGGGGAAATCACCATCCCCACCTACGCCGGAGGGCTGAACAAACAGGTAAGGTACTTAGTTATTGATGATCCATCTACTTACAATGTTATTCTTGGCAGCCCCTGGATCCACGAAATGCGAGCAATCCCGTCAACGTATCACCAGTGCCTGAAATTTCCTACACCGTAGGGAGTCCAGGAGATACGGGGAGACCAGGAGGAGGCCAAGGATTGTTACAAAGTAGCTCTCAAAAGGACCACCAGCTGCCAGAGCATAGCAACTACAGCAACTGCACATCCAGGAGGAGTACATCGAGCCCCAGCAGGCAGAAATCGATGAGGTCCACCTGGATGAGCAGTACCCAGAAAGGACCGTGTTCGTAGGCTCAGAGTGCTCTGGAGATCTACGCCAGCAGCTCCTCCGGCTGCTCAGAAAGAATGTGGACTGTTTCGCCTGGCCCCACAAAGACATGATTGGCATAGACCCAGAGATCATAACACACAAGCTCAGCATAGATCCAGGATTCAGACCAGTACAGCAGAGACGCAGGAAATTCGCAGCAGAAAGACACCAGATCATAAATCAGGAAGTGGACAACCTTCTGGAAGCAGGGAAAATCAGGGAAGTCAAGTATCCAGAATGGCTATCCAATGTAGTGGTGGTACCAAAAAAGAATGGCAAGTGGAGGGTCTGCGTGGATTTCACGGACCTAAACAAGGCCTGCCCCAAGGACCCGTTTCCCTTGCCGCATATAGATGCTATGGTAGACGCCACTGCAGGCCATGAAATGTTGACTTTCCTAGATACATGGAGTGGGTACAACCAGATCAAAATGGACCCAGCAGACCAGGAGAAGACAACATTCAGGTCCGAAAGAGGCATTTACTGCTGCAATGTAATGCCCTTCGGTCTAAAGAATGCTGGCTCTACATATCAGCGGCTCGTCAATATGATGTTTAAAGACCAGATAGGACGAACCATGGAAGTCTACATAGACGATATGGTGGTCAAATCCAAGCAATCGGCAGACCACACACAACACTTGGAGGAAACATTCAACACCCTCCGGAAATACAAGATGAAGCTAAATCCAGCTAAGTGTACCTTTGGAGTTTCGAGTGGGAAATTTCTAGGGTATATGGTAACACAGAGGGGAATAGAAGCTAGCACATAACAAATCAAAGCAGTTCTGCAGCTGGAATCACCCCAGAAGCCCAAAGATGTGCAGCGTCTAACGGGAAGAGTAGCAGCCCTGAGCAGGTTTATCTCCAGATCCTCAGATCGGTGCAGACTATTCTATGATATACTCAGAAAAAGCCAGAAGTATGACTAGACACCAGAGCACGAAAAGGCATTCACGGAACTGAAGCGGTACCTAAGCAGCCCACCCCTGTTATCCAAACCAGAGCAGGGGGAGGTACTGCTCTTGTACCTCTCCGTGACCGAAGCAGGAGTAAGCGCAGTTCTGGTCCGGCAGCACGAGGGGGCTCAGCATCCGGTGTACTACGTCAGCAAGTCATTGCTACCAGCAGAAGCAAGGTACACCTCACTTGAGAAACTCGTGTTAACACTGGTTACAGCATCCTATAAGCTGCGCCCATACTTTGAATCTCATACCATCTAAGTGGTTACTAATCACCCCCTCAAGACGGTCATGAGAAAGCCAGAACTGTCAGGACGAATGGCTAAGTGGTCCGTGCACCTCAGTGGATACGATCTCCAGTTTGAATCACGCACAGCCATAAAATCACAAGCCCTTGCAGACTTTGTCTCCGATTTCAGCCCAGCACTCCAGACCCAGGCAGAGCAGGAAATCCTGCACCTACACCAGGGTGCCAAGCCAGGCACCTGAGAGTTACGAGTAGATGGAGCTTCAAACGCCAGAGGGTCCGGAGTTGGGTTGATCCTCCGATCACCGGAAGGAGATTTAATCACCCAAGCAGTCCGATGTGAGTTCAAGACCACAAATAATGTGGCTGAGTATGAAGCCCTAGTCCTGGGACTGCAACTAGCCCTGGACATGGGAATCAACCACGTTAATGTGTACATCGATTCACAATTAATTGTGAATCATGTCAATGGAGCATACGAAGCAAGGGACCCCACAATGGCGGCCTACTTGTGTGTAGCAAAGGAGTTAATCAACAGATTCGTGGAATTATGCATCCAGCAAGTACCCAGAGAACATAACACAGAAGCAGATGCACTGGCAACTCTGGGCTCAACCTTCAAACCAGCCGACGTAGCCAGTATTCCAATCACCCATGTCCTCAAACCAGCCATTCCTGGACCAGATTCGGACCAGGAAGAGCAACCTATCTACAGCAGCCACCCAGACCAGGAGTCAGAACAGGATTGGCGAAAGCCGTACCTGGATTGGTTGAAATCTGATAACCAGCCCAGCGGTAAGAAGGAAGCATGTAGTTTCAGGATGAAGGCCTCCAGGTTCCTGCTGATTGACGGTATCCTATTCCGGAAATCATTGGCAGGACCATACCTGCGCTGCCTGGACCAGACCGAGGCACAGACAGTCTTGCATGACCTCCACAGTGGGGACTGTGGAAATCATGCAGGGGGAAGAAGCCTGTCCAACAGAGCTCTCAGAATGGGGTACTTCTGGCCCACAATGCGCAAAGATGCAAAGGAGTACGCAAGGAAATGTGACGCCTGTCAAACGCACGCACCCATCAATCACCAACCAGCAGAACCCCTGCACCCGGTCATATCCCCATGGCCTTTTATGAAGTGGGGGATGGATATTGTGGGACCTCTCCCCAGAGCACCGGGAAACAAGCTGTACATGCTGGCCATGACTGACTACTTCTCTAAATGGATCGAAGCAGAGTCATTCACCCAGACCACCGAGGCACAGGTCATCTCTTTTATTAAGCATAATATATTCACCAGATTTGGCATACCTTCAGAAATAATATGTGATAATGGTTCTTAATTCATTAGAAAGAAAACTGAGGCTTTCTGCGCCGGGTGGAACGTATCACTCCAGAAATCTACCCCCAGAAATCCTCAGTCTAATGGTCAAGCTGAGTCCAGTAATAAGATTATCATCGAGAATATGAAAAAGAAACTACAAGAAATGGGAGGGAAATGGGCAGAGGAGGTTCCTCTGGTCCTGTGGGCTGACAAAACTACTCCAAAAGTAGCAACAGGTCAGACCCCCTTCAGCCTCGTCTTCGGAGCAGAAGTTGTAATTCCTTTTGAAGTTAAAATCCCAACCCACAGATAAGGGAGTATAACTGAGGACCAGAATCAAGTAGAAATGACAAGTAGCCTGGACACTGTTGATGAACTCAGGACCAGTGCCTACGTCAGAATGGCCTCAAACAAACAGATGGTGGCTCGGAGCTACAACAAAAATGTCAGGATCAAAACCCTGCAAGTAGGAGATCTGGTCCTGAGAAAGGTGTTCCAGAAAACCAAAAACCGACAAGCTGGAAAGTTTACTTACAACTGGGAGGGCCCATACCAAGTGGAGAGCATAGTTGGTAATGGGGCCTACAGGCTAATGACAATAGAAGGAGAAATGATACCCAGATCATGGAATATACTTCACTTAAAAAAGTATATCATCTAGAGGTGCCTCCACCAGATCATAGCAGCTCCCTTAGACCTCAGGAGAACCTAAGTCAAGCCTGGCACCCCAGTATAGGGATGGGTATATAAAACACCAGGCCAGCACACCAAAACAGCGATGGCCAAAACACAAACGAAACATGCATGTACAAAAGAAAAACGCTAGAAAAAACGGCAGAAAAGCAACAGATAAAACAAAGCCCCATACAACGGGGAATCATACGATTAAAAGCTGCCCAAGGCAGCCCAAAAGCAGAATTGTTTTTACTGGTCCACCCGGATCAGCAGCAAAAAAGTTACAACAGTTAAGCCCACGCAGGGGCACCCAAAGTTCACAAGTACAAAATATTAACGCCCATATCAGGGCCCAACAGATAAAATTTTTAAAAAAGGACCTACTCGTCAGGATTAGGTCCAGCAGCAGCAACATCAGCACTGGTGGGGCCAGAGGACACCTCCTCTCCAACATCTTGGGACCCCACCATGCCCTCTTCTTCATCATCCGAAAGCAGATCCATGTTCAGGCCATCGGGGAAATCTGCAGCAAAGGCCTCCTCTAGAGCAGTTAAGTCCCAGGTAGTATGACTACCCTCCTGGAACTCCTTAACACACTTGATCCGGGTCTCAGCAGCAGTATAGGAAACAGCCTTGATCAAAGCTCTCTGCAGACCAGCCTTTTTGTGCTCCAGAGCCTCTACCTTCAGAACCAGATCAGCCTCTAAGGCTAAGGCCCGCTCCAGTTTAGACTAAGTTGTGGCCAACTGGTTCTGAGAGGCCTCCTCCTGGGCCTTGAGCTTTTCCTGGCCCGTAATTACCTCCCGACGAAAACGCTCAACAGCCTGGCTCAGATTCGCCCTCACGATCTCCTCCGACTTCAGCTTCACCGCCATCTCATGCATCCTCCCCAGAGCATCATCATGAGCCACCTTCATACGCTGAAAATCCGCCAGCAATGCCTCACTCTGCTGATTGGCACACAACGCCAGTTCCAAAGCCTAAAACACACCAATCAAGTAAGATACAAAAAAAAAAGAACTCCAAAAACCAAAAGAGCCTATCTCAAAGGAAACCTCAGCAACGTGCTTGGTCAGGTCCTGAAAAGGACGCTTCTTTAAAATAGAGGCAGAGGCAGGGAACAGCAAAGAGTTCAGGGTAGGCCAAAGCTTGGTCTTGAATCCTCCGAAGCCTCCAGGAATCTCTAGTTGCAGAGGAGGAATATAGGACTCACCAGAGGACGTCCGAGGCAGTGGCTCCAGTATAGGCTTAAAACTAGGAGTGGGAATGGTAGGAGGAATCTCAAGAGGACACGGATCAACGAAGGAAGTCTCAGGAACCGATTCCTGGACTGGATCAATAGTATCAACTTCAATCGGGGCAGCCTAGGACCCAGCTCCAGCAGGGCTCCCCTCAACAGTCTCTACCTTCTTTTTCTTTGAGGACCCCGTGTCCCCAGGAGTGAATATTTTTCTGCGCAGTTGCATTACCCTGCTCACATCAACCCTGGCCTTGCCTGGAAAAGCAAACAATGCAAAATCAGAACAGATTGAGTACAAACCTACTCAAGAAGATAACCAAATAGAAAAAACAGCATACCCTCCTTTTTCGCCGCCGGAACAGCAGAATCCTGGACCAGCTTGGAGAAAGATCTCTCCTCCGCAGGAAGGTCCAGGAGCTTGGCCTTTGAAGCGACAGGATCCTCAGACTCAAGGAGTTTGGCCAGGCTATTCCCTGGAGAAACAAACCAACTATCAGTATAAACATGCAACATCAGAGGAAAACCCAAGGAACAAACTTAGAGCAGAAATCATACCTTCAATTTGCTGCCATTCAGAAAATATGCAGTCTGGAGAAGTAGGCAACGTGTCAATCCGGAGTAGTGGGGAAGACAATAGCAGAGGGCATGTTATCATGACCACGAATTGTACACTGGGAATGGCCCAAGGAACGTGGGTTAAACCACTGGCCCAGACCCGCCAGCCCAATGTTCAAACCACGCTCTCGATTCAGAGCACATATACTAAGCAGAATACGCCATGCATGAGGGGCAACCTGGCACATGGCCAGTTTGGTTAATTTTAAGAAATCAACAATGAGATCAGGAAACGGGAACCTCAGACCCAAGCGGAAGGGGTATTCATAGATGTTGAACCATATATTCAAATATATATATAGTATATATGTTTATGTTTTGATAATGACAAGTCTAGATATTTATATATTATATACTCGTATGTATAATCGTGTGCTAAGTGTACAGAACATTAGTAACAAGATCTAATCAATCAAGTATAAAAGATTCAAGCATATTAGTCAATGAATTGACTAAGTCGAAGATTGATAGAAGATCACAAGCGCGCATAATGAACTAAAGTTATAATTATCAACTATAACTTTAGTACAAGTTTGATTCAAGTTATAGCTCGTAGCTATACCTCTACATTATGAAGAAATGATCGATATATATGTGGATAAGTTGAAACATTGGTTTCCTTATCTGTGTCGTGTGAATTAGTGTTTAGATGGTATTCTATTTAAATATGGAATTGTTAATCTTAATAGGATTATATAAAATATCTTTTGGTTAAATAAGAAATAAATAAATATCTTATGAGATAATTATTTATTACTAAAATAAACTAAAGATTTTTATATGATTTTAATTGTCAAAAATATATAGTCTAAATATAGTTTGTTTCGATTTTGGAAATCGTGTGATATGCCACATTACCAAATCGTGTGGGACTTACTTAAATAAATATTATGTATTTATTTAATGTCCTAAATAAACTAAGATTATATTATGGTAATATATTTTATTATCTTTGACATGATTTAGGAAGTTGATTTAATAAGGATACTAATTGTTTATTATATAAAGATCTTTCCTAAATATGAATTAGGAAATTGATTCCTTATATAATACCTATAGTATATTATTATATCTTTCCTAAATATATTAAGATTAGATTTAGGGTAGTATTACTAAAAAACTAGTATTCTAGTTTTAAGTAATATTCCTAAATCATCTAGGGTTTGAAATACCTAGATACATATTCTATATAAATAGACTACCTTTGATACATTAATTGACACGAAATACACAACACACATACACGCAAATCAAGAGAAAACCGCCGATCTTGTTCTTCATATTCGAGCTTTAATTGTCAAATCCGATTCAAGATTCAAGTGCTCAAGCATTGATCTTTTTCATTCAAGATTGTGACACCAAGAAACTATTGAAGACTTTATCTTATTCACGTAAGATAGATTGAGTATTTAGCGGTACTCGTTGTAAGACAAATATTTAACGGTATTTGTCGTAGCTAGATATTTAGCGGTATCTAGATTGAGTTGTGACTAACATCAAAGTCACACGAGTAGGGTTGATAAAATTGTAATCCAGAGTTGGTACTAATTTTATTAATCGAGAATAGTGGACGTAGGTCTCAGAGTGTGAGACTGAACCACTTCAAAAATATCTTGTCTCTACTTTATTATTGCTCTACTCAACGATCATCATACAACTACGCATACATCGAAGAAGATTTTAAAAAGAAGGCATACTCAATTCAACCCCCCCCTTCTTGAGTATATCATATCAATAGACTCTTCAATTGGTATCAGAGCCTCGTGCTCTTGATCGCCTAGCCGCGTGAGTTTTGATCCTTCTATTGATTCTATATTATATACTCTATCATCAATGGATTCCAAGCATCTCAAGTGCCCTATCTTCGATGGCAAAAACTATAGTTTATGGAAAAATATGATGACTCATTATATCAAAGGTTGTGATTGGGAATGTTGGAAGATCATCCAAACTGGACCAAAGAAGATCTTGGTCGCCGCCGCCAATGGAACAACCTACGAAAAAATGGAAAGCGATTATGTGGAAAGTGACTACAAAATTGCTGAGAAAAACTCTAAGGCTATGAGCCTCCTACAGAACGGTATGATAACTTCAGAATTCGATAGATTCTCATCCTGTAGTTCCGCTAAGGAAATATGGGATAGTCTCGAACTTGCTTATGAAGGAACATCCGCAGTCAGGAAACATCGTATAGACTTGCTCGTTCAAAGATATGAACTTTTCAATATGGAAAAGAATGAATCTATTGATAGCATGTCTGCACGATTTTCTTGTATTATTAATGAACTGCGGAACCTTGGCAAAAAGATCGATTCTGAGGATATCATTCGTAAGATTCTTAGGAGTCTCACCAAAAAGTGGCAACCTAAGGTCACGGCCATAGAGGAAGCACGTGATTTATCTAAAATCACTTACCAAGAATTGATTGGATCCTTAATGGCTCACGAGATCATTCTAAACAAAAACGATGATGATCCCAAAGGAAAGGGAGTCGCTTTACAAGCCTCCACAAGCGAAGTAAGCGAAGAAGAACTTGAAGATGAAACAGTTCTATTCGCTAGACGATTTAAGAAAGCAGTTTTCAAGGGTAGATACAAAAACCCTAACAACAAAACGTTCGACAAAAAGAAAACTGACACCAAACAAACATTCTTCAAAAGAGGATGTTTCAAGTGTGGGCAACAAGACCACATGATCAAAGATTGTCCAAGTTGGGACAAAATCAAAGACAAGTCAAAAAGAGAAAAGACCAAGACAGAATTTAAGAAAGTAATGCTTGCGTCATGCTGGGGAGAATTAGAATCTGAAGATGACGAAGACTCTGAAGAAGAAGAGGTAGCAAACCTATGCCTAAGCAACGTCAGCCTAGATCTAATCTCAAGCGACAATGATGAAGATGACGCATCGAATATGTGTCTCCTTGGAGAATCAGACTCAGACGACGACGACGAAGAGGTAAATTTCCTTCAACTCAAAAGTCAAGTTAAAAACTTATCTAAGGCTATGCTAATTAAATATTTTGAGAAAACCCTAGACCAATGTCATGAACAAAATCTTGAGTTAGATGACTTGAAAGAGCAGATCCTCGATATTGCTGAGGAAAATCAACTTCTGAAAGCCAAAGCTAAGAAACTGAAATCCAAAATAAGCATTGAAGCAAATGCTAAGTTGGAAACAGTTATGTCTGAGAAAAAGGTTCTTGAGTCTAAAGTTATAGCTAATGAAGCTATAACCTCAAAACTAAAACTCAACATTAAAGAGCTTCAATCTAAAGTTATAGCTAATGAAGCTATAACTTCAGAATTAAGAAAGGTTAATGAACGGCTTAAGTCAGAATCCTCGACTATGGTCGAAGATGAGACTCATCAAGAAGAAGTTGAGATTCTCGAAAGCAAAATCATGGATCTAGAATTCAGTATATCTAAAATCAAGAAAGAACATGCCAAAATTGTGTCTGACTTCCATAAAGACATTCAAAACCTAAAAGAGTCTAGCAACACTGACCATAGTGAATGTAAGAAAGAAATAGACTCCTTAAAAGAACTCCTTCTTCATGCTCGGAAAGTTCACGATAAGTGGGAAGGAAGCACTAACGTTCTAAACTTCCTAACTGAACAATCTGACAACAACATGAAGATGGGTTTAGGTCACGAATGTTATGGAAGGAGGGATCACTCAAAGTGCAAACAAAGTCCAACAGATAGAGACTTTAGAAGAAGAAAATATGCCGACCTTCCTGAGTATTTAATATGCACTTATTGTGGCCATACTGGACACCTCCGAGAAAACTGTGTAAAACACGCACAAGATTTTAAAACCGGAGTTAAGTTTGTTAAATCCTTAGGAATTCCAAGCGACACTAATTCTATCTCTGATAATGATAAAACTGAGGAAAGAAACATTGACCACAGATGGTTCTATGACATGACATTTGACTATGAAGAAAAGAAAAATAGAACCAAACAGACTCCTCAAACTTCACACAAGAAATGGTCACCAAGAGTCCAAACTAAAACCTACACAAAAACATCAAAACCCAACCACTACCGATATAGAAAGACCTATGTAAGACAAGTCTGGGTTAAAAAGGAAGATGTATTTGTGATTACTAACAACAAAGGACCCAAGTATGCTTGGGTACCTAAATCCTGTCTCTGAAATTATTCGTGCAGTTTGTCGCCAAGGAAAATAACCTATGGTATCTCGACAGTGGATGTTCAAGACATATGACAGGCGACGTAAACCTATTCCAAACCCTAAAACCTTTTGATGGAGGTAAAGTCACATTCGGTGATAACAAAAAGGGAAAGATCATCGGAATTGGTAAGATAGGTATCTCATCCTCTCATACTATAAATGATGTATACCTTGTAAGTGGTCTCAAACACAATCTTATCAGTATATCACAATTATGTGACAAAGGAAATAAAGTGGTCTTTCATTCAGATATATGTCGTATAATCTTAGAAGGCACCAGTAAAGTGATACTTGAAGGTCACAGGATAAAAAATGTTTATATGATTGATTTAAATGTTGTACCTACTAATTCTCTATCATGCATGAAAGTTACGTTAGATGATCCATGTTTATGGCACAAGAGATTTGGTCATATTAGCTCACCTATTCTGAGTAAGCTGAAAAGATGGGACTTGGTCGAAGGTCTTCCAAAGATCAAATTTGATCAAGAAAAGATGTGTGACACATGCGCACGATGTAAACACGTCAGATCATCCTTTAAGCCAAAAAGAGTGGTAAGCACAGAACAAGCTCTTGAACTAGTACACATGGATCTATGTGGCCCTATGAAGGTAAGAAGCAGAGGTGGTTCCAGGTACGTCTTCGTTCTAGTTGATGATTACTCTAGATTTGTTTGGCCAATCTTTCTTCATTCTAAAGACGAAACATTCGATGAATTTGTTAGTCTCATGAAACTTGTCCAAAACAAATATAAATCAAACCTAGTAACAATCCGTACTGACCATGGAACTGAGTTCGACAATCATGCCTTTATTGAATTCTGTAAAACCAATGGTGTTGGTCATAACTTCTCGGCCCCTAGAACCCCACAACAAAATGGAGTCGTAGAACGAATGAACAGAACCCTAGAAGACATGGCTCGAACAATGCTTCTTTGTAGTGGCCTACCTAGAAACTTTTGGGCTGAGGCTATTAGTACAGCTTGCTATATTCATAACCGTGCTATGATTAGACCTATCCTTAAAAAGACTCCTTATGAACTTCTTCGAGGTCGTAAACCAAACATATCTCATTTAAGATGCTTTGGTAGTAAATGCTTTGTTCACAACAATGGTAAAAACAGATTAAGCAAATTCGACCCTAGAAGTGATGAAGCAATCTTTATAGGATATTCAGATCATAGTAAAGCCTACAAAGTTTTTAACAAACGTACTTTATGCATAGAGGAAAGTATTCATGTTATCTTTGATGAGAATAATGCCTTCGATAAGCCATTACAGGATATAGAGGAAAACCTAGACGAACCTGATTTCAGGTTATCAAGGGAAGATCCTCCTGAAATGGAAATTGAAGAAGGAGAACCTCAAGGAATTCATGATGAACTCAACTTGGGAGAAAATGGTGCGAGAGATGAAACTACAGTTGATGATACTGTAGATAACTCTCAAACCAATGACTTGGAACCCAGAGTTACAGCTAATGAAGCTGTAACTTTGAATCAAAACCAAAGGGAAGAGGCCAGAGTTATACCTGACCCTACTATAAACCCAGGTTTGGATTCGGGGGAACAAGTCAAGATCCCGAATCAAGTTCAGGGAATGCAAATGATCAATCAAGGAACTGGAGATACAAAGGTTCTCATCCTTTGGACAATGTCATAGGAAGCCTAACAGATGGAGTTCAGACTCGAAGGAGCTTAAATAACTTTTGCTCATTCTACTCCTTCCTCTCCACCATTGAACCTTCAAATATCAAGGAAGCTCTCGCAGAACCAGACTGGATAGTTGCCATGCAAGAAGAACTCCAGCAATTTGAAAGAAACAAAGTTTGGCATCTTGTTCCTCGACCTAAGGACAGAACTGTCATTGGAACTAGATGGGTATTCAGAAACAAGTTGGATGACACTGGAGTCATTGTGCGAAACAAGGCCAGATTGGTAGTTCAAGGATACAACCAACAGGAAGGGATCGATTATGACGAAACCTTTGCTCCTGTTGCTCGTCTTGAGGCAATAAGACTACTCATTGCATTTGCAGCACACAAGGGAATGAAGCTATTTCAGATGGACGTTAAGACTGCATTTCTTAATGGCTATCTCCAAGAGGAAGTATTTGTTGAACGACCTCCTGGATTTCCTGATAGCAAACTCAAGGATCATGTATTCAAATTGGACAAAGCTCTCTATGGTCTGAAACAAGCACCTAGAGCATGGTACGACAGATTATCAAAATTCCTATTGGAGAGTGGATTCAAGAGAGGATCTGTGGATAAAACCCTATTTCTTAAAAGTGAAAACTCAGATCTACTAGTCGTTCAGATCTATGTTGACGATATTATTTTTGGCTCAACTAATAAAAAGTTGTGCAAGTACTTCTCTGAGTTGATGACTTCTGAATTCGAGATGAGTATGATGGGAGAACTAAAGTTCTTCCTTGGACTTCAAATACAACAAACTGAAGAAGGAATCAAAGTTCATCAACAAAAATACGTCAAAGAGTTACTAAAGAAATTTGGAATGGAAACCTCTCATGCAATGCCTACTCCAATGGTCACAGATAAGAAGCTAACCAAAGACGAAGATGGTAAGTCTGTAGACGAAACAACTTATCGAGGTATGATTGGCTCACTTCTTTATCTTACAGCAAGTCGTCCAGATATAATGTTTAGTGTCTGTGTCTGTGCAAGATTCCAATCTGCACCAAAAGAATCACACATGATTGCAGTTAAGAGAATTTTAAGATACCTAATCGGAACCTCAAAATTATATCTATGGTATCCCATGGACTGTAACTTTAACTTAGTAGGATATTCAGATGCGGATTATGCAGGATGTTCTTTAGACAGAAAAAGTACCTCCGGACTTGCTACCTTTGTAGGTCCTTGTATTATATCTTGGGGATCCAAGAAACAAAATTCTGTCGCTCTCTCAACTGCTGAAGCAGAATATATTGCAGCCGCTCTGGTATGTTCTCAACTTTTATGGTTAAAGCAACAGTTACATGATTATGGTGTTGATGTCGGATGTGTGCCTATATTATGTGATAATACGAGTGCTATAATTATATCTAAAAACCCAGCCCAGCACTCGAGGACCAAACATATTGAAATTAGACACCACTTTCTAAGAGACCATGTTGAAAAGAAAAATATAAAATTGGAATTTTGTAGTACGGAAAAACAATGGGCAGATATCTTCACTAAACCATTGGCTAGAGAACGCTTTGAGACTTTGCGATTGGAAATTGGTTTAATCGGTGGCACCTAATCAAATCTTAAAAGCAAAAAATAACCCAATGATTGACTACGGTTTAGATGAGATTATATGACTGTGTCCGTATACTCCGCTGCATGTGTATGTATATATTCGATGATAAATTTTGTGTTTATAGTTATATTATATGATTTACATATGAATGTGTACACAATCGATCTCACAATAATATTACGTCACATATTATAATTTACCTACATATACGTTTTAACATATTATACAAATTATAATGCACAAATATTACAAAATAAACTAAAACTTACCTCAACACAACACACAAACCGTGTGTGTCGGTCCCCACTGCCACGTACCCCTACCTAGACCCTAGACCCTAGCCTTTGACTTTACCTAACCATAATTATTACCCCAAACTTACCACAACTCATCTCAATTACTTACCTCCTTACCGTCCCCAACTAATAACTCCATAAAATTCCACAAACTTCAAACCTCCATTAAAATCCTTCAAAACCTCCGCAAAAACTACACCTGAAACCACCATTGTTTATCACCACCAACATGCCACCCTCAAAAGCCACTCGCTCACAACAAAAGAAACCTTCTCCACCCTCACCTACACCGTCACCACCACCATCTCCGACCCCCATTGTCACCATGAGTCCAACCCAAGAAACTGGTAAACGTCGAAAACTTAATCGAGCTGCTTCTCCAATTTCGGACGACATGCAAGAAAGGGATTCCAAGAACCCTCGTCCTCTGTTCAAAGACTATTCCGTCGAAGCTACTCAAGAGGGATTAGAACGTGTTCGTATGACCAAGAATGAGGGCATTCTCATTAACCGCCTTCTTCCTTATGCCATTCATGCCGGTCGCTTCTATCCGACAACCTGGGTAAACGGTTCTAAATCTCTGCTCTTCTTTAAACAGTTTTTAGAGTTTCAAGGGTGGGAATATGTTAGCAATTTCTCAGGGTTAATCTTTCCAGTTGAATTACTTCAATTCTTTGCCTCTGTTAAATCGACTGAAACCGGGTTAAAGGCCGTAGTAAATGGAAGGGATGTCGAAGTTTCTTTAGACGATATATGTGAAATTTTTCAACTTGATCCAAGGGGACTTGATATTGATACCCGAAAGGAATGGGGAGTAGTTACTCACGAACAGAAAATGATGATCAAACAATACTTTGATCCCAATGCCACTGAAGTCTCTCCACTACTCACAAATTCCTTCTCCCCGAAATTAAAGTTGTTTGTTAACTATCTTTGGAACACGATTCTGCCTAGAAGAGGAGGTCGTGATAAATTGTCAAGTGTTGAAGCTATCGTCTTATTTCACTGGTTGGAGGGAAACAAAATCAACCTCGCATTCTTGCTCTGTTCGAAAATTTGTCAAGTTTCCTCTGTTTTAATTAAAGAAAAACCAAGTTCGACTCTTGATATTCCTTATGGCATGTGGGTTTCTGAAATTTTGTTGAAGAAAGGTGTTGTGGACGATTGTAGTTTTGGTGTTAAACCCCGTGATCGTATGTGTGACAAGTTACTAAAATTGATGGGCATTACATTTGATGGTGTTGATTTGGCTTTTGGGAAGACGGGTGAGGAGGGACCCCGTCCTACTCCATCTCCATCTTTTGTAGACTTGGAATCAAAGATGGATCAGATTTTAGGGTTGTGTCAGATTAAAAAGGAAAAAGAACATTCGGGTACCTCGGAAAATCGTGCAGGTAGTAGTCGTGAGTTCGAGGTTGAAGTAAAGGAATGGATGGCGAAAGTAGACAAGCATTTGGTGAAAATTGGCTCAGAGGTCTCGGTTGTTTGCTCTGAATTACTGGCGATGAGTGATCGTTTGTCCTTTCTTACGACTCAAGGCGGTGCTTTGGTAAGGGATCATGGGTTCTTGCGCACAGATGCGAGCCAAGCTCTTGAAGCGGTTAAGGCGCTTTCATTGAAGATACTCAACTTCGAGTTGGCTTTAAATGCTCAAGGAAGGAATGTCAGTAGTTGTTTGGATCGTTTGGACACCCTTGAGTTCCGAACCCGACCCGAGTACGTGAGTCCGTATGCAAAGACCCCTGCTTCCAGCTCTCGTTCCTAAACCGCCATCTCCGTCTCTGTTTCTGTTAAACTTGAAGTTGTTTTGTCGTTGTTTTGTTCAAGTCCTGGGTTGGACTTCTAAACACTCTTAGCTTTTATGGCCCAACTTATTACCTAGCCCATTAGGAATCCGAGGCTATGTTATGTTTTGTTTTGCCTCCTTGGATTTCCTAATCCCCCCAGCCTTTATAATTGTTTTGATGCGGCCCAATTCCATTACATATCCTTTGGCCCATCTAATTTGTTACCTTTTGCAGGAACTTATTCATCTAAGCCGGCCCAATTTTCCTTAAACCCTATTATCCTTTCATTCGGCCCATTGGCTTAATAATTCGGATTGATTGTGTATATTTTTAACATTCCGTATGTGATTGTGTGATATTTCTATGTTCATATTATTTCGACTCGTTATGTGCTTGCTTATGTTTCGTAGTGTATTATTCTAGTCGTTTCATGTCCTTGTTCTCATCTTTTCGATGATGTCAAGAGGGGGAAAAATGCGACTTAGATTAGAATTTGCCTAAGCTTGCTCCTTGTCGTAATCCATTGTCTCTTAGGGTCCTTAAAAGATATGGGATAGATAGAAGATAAAAACCCTAAGTGACTCTTTGCTATGAATGACCCTTATTATATTGAGGGGGAACATACACTTAGACACGGAATCTAAGAGAGACTTGCCATCATCAAAAAGGGGGAATTTGTTGAACCATATATTCAAATATATATATAGTATATATGTTTATGTTTTGATAATGACAAGTCTAGATATTTATATATTATATACTCGTATGTATAATCGTGTGCTAAGTGTACAGAACATTAGTAACAAGATCTAATCAATCAAGTATAAAAGATTCAAGCATATTAGTCAATGAATTGACTAAGTCGAAGATTGATAGAAGATCACAAGCGCGCATAATGAACTAAAGTTATAATTATCAACTATAACTTTAGTACAAGTTTGATTCAAGTTATAGCTCGTAGCTATACCTCTACATTATGAAGAAATGATCGATATATATGTGGATAAGTTGAAACATTGGTTTCCTTATCTGTGTCGTGTGAATTAGTGTTTAGATGGTATTCTATTTAAATATGGAATTGTTAATCTTAATAGGATTATATAAAATATCTTTTGGTTAAATAAGAAATAAATAAATATCTTATGAGATAATTATTTATTACTAAAATAAACTAAAGATTTTTATATGATTTTAATTGTCAAAAATATATAGTCTAAATATAGTTTGTTTCGATTTTGGAAATCGTGTGATATGCCACATTACCAAATCGTGTGGGACTTACTTAAATAAATATTATGTATTTATTTAATGTCCTAAATAAACTAAGATTATATTATGGTAATATATTTTATTATCTTTGACATGATTTAGGAAGTTGATTTAATAAGGATACTAATTGTTTATTATATAAAGATCTTTCCTAAATATGAATTAGGAAATTGATTCCTTATATAATACCTATAGTATATTATTATATCTTTCCTAAATATATTAAGATTAGATTTAGGGTAGTATTACTAAAAAACTAGTATTCTAGTTTTAAGTAATATTCCTAAATCATCTAGGGTTTGAAATACCTAGATACATATTCTATATAAATAGACTACCTTTGATACATTAATTGACACGAAATACACAACACACATACACGCAAATCAAGAGAAAACCGCCGATCTTGTTCTTCATATTCGAGCTTTAATTGTCAAATCCGATTCAAGATTCAAGTGCTCAAGCATTGATCTTTTTCATTCAAGATTGTGACACCAAGAAACTATTGAAGACTTTATCTTATTCACGTAAGATAGATTGAGTATTTAGCGGTACTCGTTGTAAGACAAATATTTAACGGTATTTGTCGTAGCTAGATATTTAGCGGTATCTAGATTGAGTTGTGACTAACATCAAAGTCACACGAGTAGGGTTGATAAAATTGTAATCCAGAGTTGGTACTAATTTTATTAATCGAGAATAGTGGACGTAGGTCTCAGAGTGTGAGACTGAACCACTTCAAAAATATCTTGTCTCTACTTTATTATTGCTCTACTCAACGATCATCATACAACTACGCATACATCGAAGAAGATTTTAAAAAGAAGGCATACTCAATTCAACCCCCCCCTTCTTGAGTATATCATATCAATAGACTCTTCAATAGAAACAGGTCCACCCCTCCCTCGCGAAGTCCGCCTTCCCACCGGCGAGGGGGAAGTGGTAGACAACCCCATCCGGGAAACCAAACCTGACCTTGATCAGAGCAGCGTGGGACTCATCAAAGGCAGAATCGCAGAGATATCTAGGAGCCAGCAGTTTCTGTGACGGAAAGGGACCAGAGTAGACCCCCAGCGCAGGAGAAGATCCAGAAGAGCGGCCAGTAGGGGTAGCAACAGAAGAACAAGGAGCAGACATTATGAAATTTCGAAGGTCGTGGTAAAAAGATTTTACTGTGAAAAAGAAAGCAAGAAAGGGAAAGAAAGCAGGTGAAAGAAAGTGAAATTTGAAGATAGTAAAAGTGAAAAGAGGAACGGTTAAAGGGAATTTATAGAAAAAATGAACGGTTAAAAATGAAGGGTAAGTTTGAATTCAAAAGTTAAAAAGTGAACGCAAGTGGGAAGTTGAAATAGTTGAGGGGACATACCATTAATGGGTGGTTGAGAAAATTGCCTAGTGGGTAGCCTACGTGAGCATCGTCAGCAACCCTTAACTACCCGTATGAATTCCAGAAGCACGCTTGGGAGCAGAGTGAAATTCCAGCCCAATTGAAGCCAAGTCAGGCTGAAATTTGGGGGAAATTATTTAGCCCAAAAATCCTCATCTCACTATTTGGTCCCAAGGACAAATAAAAGGTACCAACAGCCCACCACAGAGCAGACCGCACGCAAGAAAAGAGTCGTTGAAGTAGGAGAATGGGTCAAAACCCTAGAAGAATATTCCCCTACATTCCCTCCAATACTCCAGGACCAGAGCAGAATCGGTTAAGCACAAGTCTACAGCTATAAAAGAAGAAGTTAGGGCATTTTTTATTCATTCATGCATCCATTGTAATTTGTCTACTTACGCAAGCACTTGTATCCCTCTCAAACAGTAAAAACTCTCGAACATAGTGAAAATATTGGTGGGATTCCGTTCCCCCCGCGGTTGTTTCCCTCTTGGGTTTTTCCGCGTCACCAAAAACCTCCTGCGTCGTTTTGTTTCTTTGATTTTCATACTCGTTTTCTACGTTAATCTTTATATTGGTTGGCACTTTGACCTACATCACAAAAAATTCAACTCATTAGAAATTGTACCAAAATAGACGACATGGTAGTCAAATCCAAGGCAGCCAGCCAGCACACCCAACACCTGGAAGAAACCTTCAGCATACTGAGGAAATACAAAATGAAGCTGAATCCCTCCAAGTGCACATTCGGAGTCTCCAGCGGGAAATTCCTGGGGTACATGGTCACACAGAGAGGGATCGAGGCAAGCAGCGAGCAGATCAAAGCGCTCCTTCAACTGGAGTCCCCCCAGAACACAAAGGACGTGCAAAAACTGACTGGCAGAGTAGCCGCCCTCAACAGGTTCATATCCAGATCCTCCGACAGGTGCAGCCTGTTCTACGACATACTACGAAAGAGCCAAAGGTTCGAGTGGACAGAGGAGCACGAAAGGGCATTCGCGGAGCTGAAGCAATACCTCAGCACCCCTCACTCCTATCCAAGCCAGAACCAGGGGAACCATTGTATCTGTACCTCTCGGTAACAGAAGAAGCGGTCAGTGCAGTCCTGGTACGAGAGCACGAGGGGGTTCAACACCCAGTCTACTATGTCAGTAAGTCTCTGCTTCCTGCAGAGACCAGGTACACAGCTCCTGAAAAGCTTGTTCTCGCTTTAGTTACAGCTTCATATAAACTGAGACCCTATTTTGAATCTCACTCCATATCAGTCTTAACTAGCTACCCCCTGAGACCCATACTGAGTAAGCCAGAACTTTCTGGAAGAATGTCTAAATGGTCCGTCCACCTCAGTGGCTACGACCTAAAATTCAAAACCAGGACCGCAATAAAATCACAAGCGCTTGCAGATTTTGTTTCTGATTTTAGTCCAGGGTTGGAAAAAGAGGCGGCCAGAGAAACCCTACCCCCAAAAATGGACTCGGAAGAAAGCTGCTGGACGCTGCACGTAGACGGAGCTTCCAACAGCCGCGGAGCAGGAGTAGGAATGGTGCTCAGGTCCCCTCAAGGAGACATGATTGTTCAGGCAGTACGGTGTGAGTTCCAAGCAACCAACAACGTAGAGGAGTATGAGGCCTTGATCCAAGGACTCCAACTAGCCCTGGACCTCAAGGTTAGATACCTCCAGGCATTCAGCGACTCGCAACTCATAGTAAACCACATCAATGGCGAGTACGAAGCTAAGGACCCCAGAATGGCGGCTTACCTGGAGGTGGTCAAAGACAAGAAGGCAAGGTTCATTACCTTCGAAATAGAGCAGATACCCAGGGAGCAGAACGCAGAGGCAGACGCACTGGCTAACCTGGGGGCAACATTCAAACCAGGAGACATCTCCTCAATCCCCATTACCCACGTGTTGGAACTGTCAACTTCCCAGGAAGACCGGGAAGTTGAAAACTCCAGCACCCAGTGGGAAGCAGGATTAGGCATCCTTAGCAATACCACGGGGTAACCAGAGCTAGAGGACCGGAGAACACCTTACCAAAACTGGCTGAAAGACGGAACTCTGCCAGTAGATAAGAAAGAGGTAAGGGGGTTCAAAATGAAAGCTTCTAGATTCATACTAATAGATGGTGTGTTGTTCAGGAAGTCGCTCGCAGGACCTTACCTGAGATGCCTGGGCGACAAGGAAGGGCAAACAGTCTTGCATGATCTCCACAGCGGAGACTGCGGAAATCATGCAGGGGGCAGGAGCCTGTCTAATAAAGCAATCAGAATGGGATATTTCTGGCCGACAATACAGAGAGATGCAGTGGAACTCGCCAAGAAATGTGAAGCCTGCCAGAAACACGCTCCTATCACGCATCAACCCGCTGAACCCCTGCACCCGATCATATCGCCCTGGCCCTTCATGAAATGGGGGATGGACATCGTAGGACCACTGCCCAGAGCACCTGGAAACAGAACCTACATGCTCGCACTAACAGACTACTTCTCCAAGTGGATAGAAGTAGAAGCTTTCTCCTAGGTTACAGAAAATCAGGTGATATCCTTCCTTAAACGCAATATAATCTGCAGGTTCGGTATACCTTCTGAAATTGTGTGTGACAATGGCTCGCAATTTATATCCAACAAAACAGAAGCATTTTGTGCTAGTTGGAATATCACCCTACTAAAAGCTGCTCCCAGGTACCCACAAACAAATGGCCAAGCAGAATCCAGCAACAGAATAGTCATGGACAACATGAAGAGAAGGCTGGAAGAAGCCAGAGGCAAGTGGGCAGACGAGTTACCCCTGTTCCTGTGGTCTGACAGAACCACACCAAGACAGCAACAGGTCAGACCCCTTTCAGTTTGGTATTCGGGGCAGAGGCGGTCATCCCAGCAGAAGTGAAGGTGCCAACCCAGAGATACGGCTGCCTAGCAGAAGAACGCAATCAAACAGAAATGGTCAGCAGCCTGGACACAGTTGACGAGCTCAGAACCAGCGCTGCCATCAGAATGGCTGCCTACAAACAAATGGTGGCCCGAAGTTACAACAAAAACGTGAAGATCAGGACTCTCTAAGTAGGAGATTTAGTCCTCAGAAAAGTATTCCAGAACACGAAGAACCAAAAAGCCGGGAAATTCGCTTACAATTGGGAGGGCCCCTATCAGGTGGAGAGCGCAACAGGAAGCGGATCCTACAGGCTAATGGACATGGAGGGAAACATGGTACCCAGGCCCTGGAACATCCTCCATCTGAAGAAGTATCATGCATGAAGAAGGAGCACCCTAGAACATCCTCACAACCTACGCCCAGAACCTACGTCCAGATTCTAGGGTATTTACTCATTTTTACATTACATGTTTTAGTTACCCAGAATGTACTACCCTCAGGATCCAGCTATCTTGACGGAATTATCTGAAAAATTCGATTTTCATGAAGCTAATGAAATTCCACTCGAAGTTGTTCTTACTACGAATACTTGCAACATGTTATCTATTGTGAAAACAAACACGAGTTAAATCACACTCAGTTTTCTACACTGCGTGGGTATAGCGAAGTACGAGCAACTGGGACACTGCCGCCCACGATACTTAGCACCCACGAAAGCCTGGCAGCCTCCGACTGAGATGGGTATACCCTGAAGCCAGCACTCACACATGGCCAAACACACACAAGCATGCATAAACAAAACAAAACAAAGGAAAACAGGATGTAAAAAGCTGTCCGCAAACGCATAATTAAGGCAGCACAAAAAGCTGCTAAAAGTTACTGGGCAGCACCCAGCACAGTTCAAACAAAACAAGGAAAAACGAAAGTAAGCCCGCCACGCAGGGCCCAGGGCGCGGGAAAATGTTATGGGCACTAGCCCAGTCAACAACAAAATAAAAACAACAAAGTCTAAATGCCACTCAGGGCGCAGAAATTAGTTATCACCAGCTTCCTCCACCACCGGCTCACCACCCGAATGCTTGGTAGAGGAAGAACCTTCTTCAGCAGGAGTGTCAACAACCTGGTCCTGGAAGACACCAGCAGGAGCAGGAGAAGCCGGAGCAGCACTCTGGACCTCTGGAGAGCCTGGGAGTGGTGAGCGAAGGGATCCATCAGGATTAATGTCCGAAAGTTCAGGGACCACAGGAACAACAGGGAACAGGTCCGCCATAAGCCGCTCTTCCCCCTCCAAGTCCCACTTCTAATGCTCCCCCTCCTTGTACTCCTTCAGGCAAGCTATCCTCGTCTCTAAAGAGGAATAAGGAGCCATGTCGTACAGCACCTTCTCCAGGGTCTTTTTCTTAGCCACCAACTTTCAGCCGCACATCCCTCTCAGCCAGCTGGGCATCCTGCTCCTCCTTCTCCCTGCGCAACCTGGTAAGGGCCTCCTCCAGCTCAGCCACCCTGGCCTGGGAGCACATCAGCTCTTCTGACTTTCTTGCACGGAGCCCCCATTCAGCGTCCAGACCGGTCTTCAAGGAACTCACCTCCTGGGACATAGCCTCGGTTTTGCGGCACCCCATCAATACCTTCTGAAAACCCTGGAGGAAAGTCCGAGCCACCAACGGTCAGTCAAAACAGTAAAAATACAGGCACTACAAAGAAAGAAAAAGGATGAGGAAGGACTCACAGAGAAGAGGTCCTCTGCAGCCTGATGCCACAACGGCATAACAGGCTGATCTTTCAGCAGCGCCTCCGAGCCAGGAGTAAGCAGACGGTCCATAACAGGCCATGGGTCCTCCTCCAGAGCACAGCTGAAACCTTCCGGCAGATAGATGATGTCCTGGCTAAGGTCCTCCACCACAGGGGAAGGAGACCTCTTAGCAAGAGCGGTTGAGGAAGAAGCCTTGTTGCGCGTCCTGGAGGAAACAACAGGAGGTGGAGGGAGTAGGTGGCCGACAGAAGGAGTCGAATCTGAGGGAGCAGGCAGAGCGACCTTCTTGGAGGCAGGCAGTGGTTCACCAGGTCCCAGCTTTCTCTTCGCAAGGGGCTTCACTGCAGAGACCATGGCCCTCTTCTTGCGATCGGCGAGCATCTCTGCTGGAGTCATATTTGTCCTAGCCGAACTGGTCGACATCTCCTCTTGATCAGTCTGGGCGAATAAATTATTGAAGCGGCGGGCGTCTGCGTCCAACCCGAACAACTTGTTGTAAGACTTCGTGATGTCAGGCGAGGGAACTAAGTCTTTCACACCTGCACAGAAAAAACAGTAAGAACGTAAGCGATAATGAGAAGAAAGACAAGATGAAGGGGCTGCAAGTACCTTTACGCCCCGTAATGGGATCCGTGTAGATATAATCCACAGGCGGAGGGAGCGAATCCACCCGTACAAAGACAAATTGCGCGGACCACCCTGCATCCTTGGGCTTAGGTGGAAGGATGATAGGAAGGTCCGCCTTGGACTTGATACGCAAAGTATATTGGGCACCACCAAGGCCCCGCACCGTGTAGACATGGGCAAGGTCCCCCAGAGTAATGTCGAGGGAATGGCGCTCATTCAGGAGAGAAAGGGAAAAGGAGTATCCTCCATGCATGAGGATTAATCTGCCAGAGTGGGAGTTTGGAGTGATGGAGGAACTGCTGCACGAGTGCAGGAAAGGGAAAAGATAGCCCTGGGGAGAATGGGTACAGGTAGAAGGTGGTCCACCCAGGGCAGTAAGCGTCAGGCGCTTGGCCAGGTCGGGGGACGACAAGTTCAACATTCTCAGTGAAAGGGAAAAAATCCCTAACCACGGATGGGTCCATGAGGGAGAAGCACGAGTCGATACGGTAATCGTTATTTAATAAAGAACGCGGGGAAAATGAGTGGGAAGCCATCACAACGATAATCAAAGAAATCACAAGAAAACCGTACGTCAATCGGGAAAGGAAAGCAAAAGATGGTCGGAGAAAGCGGAAGTTGGGAAACTTGAAGAAAGGGAAAAGAAAATGGAAGTTGAAAAAGACTAAAAGGGTAAAGATGAAAAGAGGGGTAAAGGGTAATAAATAGGGGAATAAAATTTGAAATTTAAAGTGATAGGGTGGGGGACAGTTGGCAACGGTTGGCAAACATTAAACGGGTTTTTGGCAAAAACCGCTACACGTCCCATCAATGTTCCCCCTAGCCGGCAATTCTACCCGAAGTTTCTACACGAAGCCTACACCTGAACTCTGAGTCCAGAAGCTGCAGGAGTTCCCGCATAAATATATTTATGCAAGAACTGGGGGCTAATGTTATGCCCCAAAATATGTCATTTTATGCCTTAACACGTGGCATTGTGTAATTGGCCCAAGGATGCATACTTGGCACCAAAGTCAATGGGATGAAGAGGAAGAAAAGTCCACAATAGAGAAAGAGTGCAAGAGAAGGAAGAAGGCGGCAAAGACGAGGAAGGGGAAAAGGCTAAAAGAACCAAGGCTCGAGATTTGCCTTAAATGGCCACACATCCAGACTCCGTCAGAAAAAGCAAGCAGAAAGAAGAAGCCAAAAGTGGGTAAAAGAAGAAGAAAAGATCCGTTGGATTGTGGCCAGATCCAACGGTCCCTAGGAAGAAAACTTTATATATATGCAAACCTTGTAAGTTAGAACATTCATTCGCATACAAAGCACACCAGAGCATCAAACAAACCCTAAAAAATACTTGTAATACGAGGCATACTCTGAAGGAGAATTCTAGTAGAAACTTGGAGGAAACCTTCCTCCCGCAGTTTTTCCCTAAGGGGTTTTCTGCGTCATCATTTCTTTGTGTTCCTCTATATCTCTCTCTCTCTTAATCTCTTAGCAATTAACTCATCTAAACATACCATAATCTAGGCTTGAAATCATTATAACCTCCATAAACAGCATTAGGTAAATTTTGACCTAAACATATATTCTAAGCATATCTTTAGGAGAGTAGTTGGTAGCTTCTAGGATATGTATTTGTATATATATGAACGGCAGCTGTACATCAAGCATGAATAAGAATTACAATACATTAAACCTTCCCTACTTCTACTTCTATAACCAGACTACAATTCAAAGACTGAATTTGTGAGCACGAACATTTAACACTATGCTTGTTTGTTGCTGCGTGGTTGTTGCTATCGCACGCTGCTGTTGTCGTGCTTTGGTGGCTGCTGCTACTATGCTTGTTTATTGCTGTTAATTATTGCTGCATTTGTTGCTGCCCTGCGCTGCATTGATTCCAAGCTTGAAATCCATAAATGGCTTGGCTCTGGAAGCAGGAAATTCACAAATGCAAGTTACACAGACATTTAGCACTATGAAGCATTGAATTGCCTATGAAATACTTCACAGTTCAAACAACAATAAAGGATAAGAGCAGAAGAAATTACATAACAAAATCTTCAAAATCGTCAACTGACTCAAGAAGAAAATTCCGTCTTTCTCTGCATTGCAATTCATTGAATAAAGCAAGATCATCATTTTTTTCTATAAAAGATAACACGCCCTCGAGACTACGTCCTCTCTTATGGCTTTCACTACGATAATCACCCCTGGAAGAGCGCCCCAAGGACGGAGAAGGTGGCATCTTGAATGCCTAAATCACTCCCAACTTTGGCATCAAGAAATGCAACTCATACTCTAAAGCAATAAGCCGAAGAAAATACATAAGCTTGTGATACTTGCCCACCAAAGATAATAAGTTATCTTACTAATAAAGTTCTCGCAATCAAAATTCACTAATGAAACTGAATCGAGCGAGAAACTCAATGAGAGCAAAGAATTTTATAAACGACATATCATGGTAATCCAACAGTAGGTTGGAAATCCAAATAAGTATAGATACATTAACGGAACACAACACATGAAAAGGAAACGGAAACTGTGCAGAAAATAGTAGCAGGAACATTATTTACCGAGCCTTAGCCATATCCCAGATTAAGAACCACAGAACCCATCTGTAACAGTTCAATAATGAATGATTATATGGAATACTAACTATATACCAATTAAAATAAATTAGCGTACTGCAAACGAATAAGCAGCAATATAATTTGATAAATGGCATCATGGTTAGATACCATTCCGCTGTGATCCCCTTCCAAATGATTCCGAAGGAGCGGATAATCAAACCCGTTAAATCGAGCCAAACCAGATCAAGAATGAGTTGTATTATACTGCCTACTAATTATACACCCAATAATTCAAAAAACGTGAACAGAAACCTTCAAACAATTCAGCGTCAATAATGAGTGACGCTACGGTATACTAATTATAAACCAAAAACGTTCAAACAAATAAGCGGAAATGTAATTTCATAGACGGCATAGCATAGTTACATACCATTACGCTGTGATCCCCTTCAAATGAATCAAACCAAACATAATTAATAAGGGGCAGATAAAACCTAGGCCAAATCAGTCTTAAATTCAAATGAAGTTAGGTTGTGTTTGGGAACTTAGAATTATTTCAATTTTGCATGAATCCAATTCTAGATATTGAATTGTTGAAGTTCAATTCCAATTCCAATTCCACGAAATTGTTGAAGGTACCCCTGGAATTGAATTGCAAATTTCAATTCAAATGATGTTTGGGAGAGTCTTGGATTTCAAAGCTAAAGATTTCATTTTGAGAACAAATACGAAAGATCCAGCTACACCAAATATGAAAGATTTAACTACACCAAATACGAAAGATTCAACTACACCAATTTTTTTACACGTAACTATTGTTCATTTAAACAAAGTAGGACCCAATCTAATTTTTCATCTTCCGGGAGTTTTTTTGAGCATCCAAAATTCCTCGATCGGACCACTAAGAAACCTCTTCACTGCCCTCATAGCTTGGTGCCTCCCAATACCATAAACATTATTCACAGCTTCATGAATTTCTTCTGGTGAAGGTTTCAGAATCTCTTTCGGCTTGCTTTGAACATAGTCGCTAAAGCACTCAGTAAACTTACTAACCGCATCCGCCAACCGATCTCGTTTTTGCTTCTTAGACCCCGACGAAGACATTGATTTGTGTGAACCTCCACACCATCACCTAAAGCTCTATCATGGCCACATAAAATACATATATCCCAATACTCTATCGCCTTATTTTTGTAAGGGGCTGCAAGTGGAGGTTCCTAACAAGAAAGTTAAAATAAGCATCAATAAAATAATGAGAGGGACATGCTGTTTATTCAGAACACCCATCAAAATATATATATCCAAACGAAGTGTAAATGAAAACTGATAGAAAAAGCACCGTATAAAACACAAGTCCTCAAGTCCAAAACCAAAGTATACAACACACACCCATACAAAGTCACCCACATCTCAGACTTCAACCTAACCCAATGTCCAAATCATGTTTGCCATTTTGCCAGATCATAGAACAGAGAAATTATCCTTCAACATTCATATTCTGATGCAACATAGACTGATCTGCAAAACTAGTGACTGCTCAACATTTATATTCTGATGTAACAGAATTTGAACTTTTGATGATACCAAAAGGAGTAAATGTCATGAGAGTAGAAGATAAGACAGAAGAACACAACTGAACTTTTGATGCATGATACCAAAAGGAGTAAATGTCATGAGAGTAGAAGATAAGACAGAAGAACACAAGTGTGTCACGTAGACACACCAATGAAACAAATAGTGATGATATAAAGCTCAAATAAAAATAGGACAAGTAGGAAAACATGCATGATTCAAAGAAAGCTAGACATTATATCGTATAGCCACATGCTGCTTCCTTCTTCAAACTGACCTTTCGACCTTACTAAAAGTTCATACTACCATTACTACTTTTTAATTCTTCAGCGGTCCAGTTATACATTCATATCTATCTCTCCCACATACATCTTCTTTACATTTATCAATGATATTACTTGTTAATCAGATGATAACATCCAATCCTGTTCACTAATCATATTCATATACTCATATACTCATATAAACTACCAACAAACCAATAACTGATATCATACACAGTACACTTACTTATATGTACATTATACAGAGTAGGAGTATTATTTATGAACAACTTATTCATCAATTATTGTTTACTCATACAAAACCTGTCTTATTTATCAACACTACTGTATGTATGTACTACTGTGTTTTTCATATTTCACTGCCTGTCTTAGTGTCTTACCCATATTTCGCCATTCCCTCAATACGATTTACCTTCACCTTAAACAACTATTGAACCGCCACAACCCACAAGATATACAACAACAATATTCAGAATGTCAAAAACTACTGCTAATGGAGGGGGAGAAATATAAGAATCAATTCCCCTATGTAAGAAACACATAGATGTCTCCTATGACTAGAGATGGCAACGGATCCCGGATCCTACCCAGATCCACCAGACCCTATACCCAAGGGTAGGATATGGATCCCATTATTTTAGATCCTTAGGATATGGATCAGACCCATATCCTTATACAAGTACGAGGGTCGGATCTGGATCCCACCACTAAGATCCAGATCCTACCCTTGGACCCTCATTTAGTTTGTATAAGGGTAATTTTTGGATAGATTCGACCTTTCAAAGTTAGATATGGAAAGAAGGAATAAAGTATTAATGTTTATTTTGTTTGAACAATTATTTTTATTATGAATTGTTGAAATTATAATTATTTTGCGGTTTGTAAACCTTATTTGTAAGTTGCTATAAGACTTTTTAACACTTTGCACACTCTTTTTGTTTCTTTTAGACTATGATTTTTAAACCAGTGGAGCTAATAAAGGGTAATTCGACTAAAACATCGTCTCCAATTGACAAGTAAAAGTGAAATAGTGTATAATAGTGACTTGGTGCGGTTTCATTTGAATGTAACGTTGGAGATTGACGGATCTGGATTTTATCCAGATCCTACCCAGATCCTTAGGATGCGGATATGGATCTACAAATTTCGGACCTTAAGGATAAGGGTAGGATCTGGATATACCATTTTAAAATGGATCCGGATCTGGATCCTACTGGATCCTGTCCAGATCCTACCCATTGCCATCTCTACCTATGACGCACAATGAAGATTGTATCGAACATCAACGGATAGAAAACACGGGTACACCTTCTCATGTAACAGCACAATATAAGCAATAAAAAACAACAGAACTTAGAGGCAAACAAAAACGAAAAATCATGCACCAAAAACGTAATAAAATGAACTGGAAGCTGAAACAAAAACGTAATAAAATGAACATAAGAGAAAGATGTCAAATTCATGCACCAAAAACGAATAATCATGCACCAAATTCGTAATAAAATGAAGAATCATGCACCAAAAACATTGGAAATCGATACTAATACAACACTGTAATAATTCGAAAATAATCATACAAATTTGTATCAAAGTGTTGCAATTATAACAATAAGGCGAAAATAAAGAAGAAATTTAAGAAGTTGATCGATACCTAGTGCAAAATCAGCAAAAATGGGGAGAAATTTAAGGTTTAGAGCTCTCGCCTAATTAAGAGATTAGAGATCGTCTGATTGAGAGGGAGGAAGACAGTTGTCAGGGTTGGAAATCAAATGATCGGGTTCTAGAAGGGAATTGTGAGGTTGTGATTTACATTGGGCCGGAATTAAGTGGGATTTGACCCAATTCCAATTCCAATTCTTTTGGTCTGCAAAACGTGGTAATTGGACCATTTCCTGACTTCAATCCCAAATATAAGTTTTCAAACAGGCCCTAAGGAATTCTTGAAATAGTGGTACTACTGCCTACTAATTATTAACCCAAGAAATAGCATTAACGTGATCAGGAGTATTCATACAAATCAACATCAATGTAATTTCATAAACGACATAACATGGTTAGCCACCATTACGCTCAGGGATCTTCATGAAGAAGAGAATCTGAATGATGTGGATAGGTGGATGCTTCGTCAAGGAGGAAGGAATGTACCTGTCCTGGAACCTATTGTTGAGGAGTCAGAAAATTTGGCATTACTGCAATTCACACAGGATGATATACAAACCGAGGTTGATTTTTGGCACTCTGCTGTTTTTTGTTATATTTTGGGTGCTAATCCACCATGGGGGGTTATTGAGGATTATGTCTATCATGTTTGGGGTGAATATGGTATTGATAAACTGTCTTTTTTGGAGAATGGTAGTTTTATTGTTCGATTTCATGATGTTGCTGGTAAGGATGCTTTGTTGAGGTCTGGATATTACTTGTTTGAAAATAAGCCAGTTGTTGTTAAGGAAATGACTGTGGACATGGAATTTGTAAAGGAAACCGTGGATCTAGTGCCAGTATGGATTAAACTGACTGGAGTACCATTGAAGTTCTGGGGAAATTGTCTACCTAGAATAGCTGGCCTAGTTGGAAATTACATTAGAATGGATCAGGATACGGAGGACAAAACTTTGTTGAGTCATGCTAGAGTCTTGGTTGAACTAAAAATGGATCAAGAGTTACCTGATAAAATCAAATTTCTGGATGAAAAAGGACTAGTGGTCAATGTGGGGGTTAGCTATGAATGGAGACCCATAACATGTACTAGTTGTAATGGTATTGGCCACAAGAGTGATCAGTGCAGAAAGGTTAAAGCTAAGAGGCAGGAAAAAAAGGAAGATGGAGGAAAGAAATTACCTCCTAAACAAATTTGGAAGCCAGTGCCACAACCAGAGCAAAATTTACCGATTCCTACTATGTTCACACCTGAGGTTTTCCCTTCTTTGGGGGCTGTGCAAGCTGGGGTGCCTGCAAAACATGTACCTAGGATGCATAGGCAGAATAATCTAGAGGGTGTTAGACTATCTGGGAGGTTCAGTAATTACTCTTTTGCTGATGCTTTGAATAATATGATTTCTCCAAACGAAAGGGTTGCTGGGGGAGAGAAGGATCCACCTGACAAAGATACTCATGAATAGTCTTGGATTTTGGAACGTAAGGGGTCTAAATGACCTGAATAAGCAGAAAGTAGTTAAGTGGTTCATGTCTAATAATAATGTAGGTCTTTTTGGACTTTTGGAAACAAAATTAAAGCACTCAAGTTTTAATAATAAGAATAGTACTTTATGTGAGGGATGGAGTATTACCACGAACTGTAGTTGGCATAAAGGGGGAAGAATCTGGTTATTTTGGAAGCCAAATGTTTTTACAGTGAATGTTTTGGACTATGGTGCTCAGCATATTCATGTTCAGGTGATGGATAGGAATAATGGGAATCAGTTTATGCTGACTATGATTTATGCTATGAATGGGGTTTATGAGAGAGTGGAGTTATGGGATTTCCTGAAGAAGTCTGCTAATACTATTCCTGGTCCATGGATATGGATGGGGGATTTCAACACTGTCTTATCTCCAGCAGAACGTCTTGGGGGGCAATCTACTGAAATGGAAATTGAACACTTCCAAGAATGTGTATCCTTGTGTGGTATGGATGATCTAGTAGCATCTGGGGCTTACTATACATGGACTAATAAACAAGAAGTGGCTGAAAGGAGGTATAGTAGGTTGGATAGAGTAATGGGAAATAGTGAGTGGATGGAGGAGAATGGAGATTATATAGCTCACTTTCACCCTGAAGGCTTGTTTGATCACTGCCCTTGTACAGTGGTCAACAGGAAGTTAAGTTTTGTGGGTCAGAAATGCTTCAAATATTATAATATGTGGGGTAAGGCTCAACAATTCAAAGAAGAGGTGGAGCAGGTTTGGCAACAGTCCTTGAATGGCACAAAAATGTTTAAACTGGTTAAGAGACTGAAGGCTCTGAAGCCAGTAATGAAGAGGATTAACTCCTCTTGTTTTTCTGATATTGAGAATAGTACTCATGTAACTAGTCTTGATCTGGACAGGGTTCAAAAACTGTTAGTTGATGCTCCTGGAGATCATGTGCTATTAGAGAAGGAGATTGAATTAGCAGAGAGGCTTAGAGAGATGACTGCAGCTCGAGATAGTTTTTTGGCTCAAAAGGCAAAATTACAGTGGATGAGAGGAGGGGATATGAATACTGCTTATTTTCATTCTGCTATTAAGAAAAGAATTATGCAGAATAAGATTTTCCAAGTGGAGGATATGGATGGGCATATATGTGTTACTGGTGATGCAATTCAACATGCCTTCCTGAAGTATTATGAGGATTTACTTGGAACAAGTCATAACACAACTCCTGTTTATGATCATGTTGTCAAGAGGGGAGTCTGTTGCAATGATAGGCATAGAGAGATACTACTTAAGCCAGTGACTGCTGAGGAAGTGAAGAATTGCTTATTTAGTATACCTAAGGATAAATCTCCTGGTCCTGATGGATACACTAGCCAATTCTATAGGGATGCCTGGGAGGTTGTTGGAGAAGATGTGTGTGAGGCTATTATGGATGTGTTTCAAACTGGTAACTTGTTAAAACAGGTTAATGCTACTGTTATCAGCCTCATTCCTAAAGTAGACAGACCAACAAGTGTGAAGCAATATAGACCCATTTCCTGTTGTAATGTCATTTACAAAACAATCTCGAAGCTGCTGTGTAATAGGTTGGCCATGGTTTTACCTGACATCATAAGCAACAATCAATGTGCATTTATAAAGGGTAGAAGCATCTTGGAAAATATTTTGATTAGCCAAGATTTGGTGAGGCATTATAGTAGAGGAGTAACAACTCCAAGGTGTCTATTCAAGCTAGACTTACAGAAAGCGTATGATTCTATTGAGTGGAGGTTTGTGGACCAGATGATGATGGCTTTGCAATTTCCAGATACTTTCAGGAAGCTGGTAATGCTATGTATTACATCTCCTTCTTATACCTTAAACATGAATGGAGTGCATTTTGGGTATTTTAAGGGGCTTAGAGGTCTAAGGCAAGGGGATCCAATATCTCCCTTAGTCTTTTGCATTTGTATGGAGTATATGACAAGAATCCTTAAATACACAACAGAAACTCAATATTTTAGGTATCATCCAATGTGTAAGGGAATGAAGCTAACCCATTTGTTGTTTGCGGATGACGTTTTGTTATTTAGCAAGGGGGATGTGAGGTCCATAATGCTACTGTTGAGATCCTTGGCTACCTTTTCTGTAGCTTCTGGACTCCAAGTTAGTCCAACTAAGTCTGAGGTGGTCTTTAGTGGTGTGCCATTGAGTATTAAGCAGGAAATTATTCAAGTCAGTGGATATAAAGAAGGAGTGTTACCTTTTAAATACCTGGGGATCCCAGTTCAGCCAGGAAGACTCTTGAAGAAGGACTGCAATCTGTTATTGGAGAAGATCAGTAGCAGAATTAGAGGATTGAGAGCAAGACACTTGAGCTATGCAGGAAGATTAATTCTCATAAATTCGGTTTTGAACACCCTACATAATTACTGGGCAAATATCTTCCTCATTCCAAAAGGAGTCGTGAAGAGGATTGAGGCCATTTGTAGAAACTACTTCTGGAGTGGGCAAGTGGAGTATCAAAGAGTTCCTAGTATTGCGTGGGAACGGGTATGTCAGAGGAAAATTGCAGGTGGTCTGGATATTAAGAATGTGGGTGTGTGGAATGTAGCTATGATTGGGAAGTTGGTGAGTTGGATTCACATGAAAGCGGATAGACTATGGGTCTTATGGATAGACCATGTTTATTTGAAAGGAAGAAGTTGGACTGATTATCATCCGCCAAATGATGCTAACTGGAATTGGCGGAATGTGTGTAAAGTAAAGGATAAGATGCAGGCTGGTTATCAGAATGGAGTGTGGCTTCATGATAGGAAAGGGTATACTGTGAGTTCAGGATATAAATGGCTGAATGGACAGGAGCAAAGTGTGCCCTGGTACAGGTTAGTTTGGGAGAATTGGAACTACCCTAAGCATTCCTTGAATGCTTGGATGGTGATGCAGAAAGGGTTGCAGACTCGAGAAAGACTGAAAAGGAATGGGATCTGCCATGAGGACAAATGTGTTATATGTGAGCAGGAGGAAGAAACTCATGAGCACTTGTTTGCTAATTGTGCTTATACAAAGAGCCTATGGGTAGCATTGGAGAAGTGGCTGGGACTAAAGTTGGGTCAGACGAGAGCAGGGTATACTAAATTGCAGAGGACAGTTGGAAGGGTAGCAGTGTGTACTTGCTGGTATTATGTTTGGAGACAGCGGAATGAATGTCGCCTGAAATTACAACTCATGAGGCCTGAGGTTATCATGGAAGACATGAGAAAAGTGATAATAGCCAGAATCAGAGTCAAAACAACGCAATTCATGACAACTAGAGATAGAGTGTGGTTGGATAGTATTCAATGCCATTTGTAATACCCCTCTATGTAACGAAAGTTTTGAAGTAATATATACATACTCACATTGATACCAAAAAAAAACCATTACGCTCAGGGGCATATCTAGGATTTTTGCTTCGGGATGGCACAATTTTTTTCTTCCCGTAATTAGTAGAAAAAAAAAAGAGAAGTTTGGTGAAATAAAGCAAGTTTTTGTAAAAAAAATCTCTTATGGGATTTGAACCTCCAACCTCACCAAACTACTAACATATAGCCACTTTTAACCACTAAGCCCAACACACTTTGTGAAATTTTGGTTCAAAAATTGTTCTTATTTTTATGTTGGGGGTGGCACTTGCCAACCCTATCCACCCCAAATCCGCCCGTGATTACGCTTTGAAACATTGGAAAAAAAATACACGACAATGTAAATTAATAAACGACACATCATAGTTAGATACCATTACACTGTGATCCCCTTCAAATGAATTGAAAGGAACGAATAATCAGAACAGAAAAATAAAGCTGCTACAGCTAAATGAATATTAAGTGATATTACAGCATACTTATCTGAAACCAAATAAATTCCATAAACGTTACCAAAAACGTTCAAACAAATAAGTGGAAATGTAATTTCATAAACGGCATAGCATAGTTACATACCATTACGCTGTGATCCCCTTCAAATGAATCGAACCAAGCATAATTAATAAGGGGCACATAAAACCTAGCCCAAATCAGTCTTTAATTCAAATGAAGTTAAGGAATTGTTGAAAATCCAACCCCAACCTAAGCATCCCCACTCAAAAAATAAACCAGACAACGACAAATCCTGTTAAACTACTATATATTTCTTATATTCCTTAAGCATACCACAATTTCGACAGTTTGTATAATCAAGCGACATTAAAAAAAATCGATAGAATTTATATAACAGCCGTTAGCATAATTCTCTATCAGAACACTTCAATTGCAGATAAATGATCGGAAATTACATGCATAGTTAAAGGACATACATAATCCCAATCCGGGGTCGAATCACAGTTTTGTAACTTCAAATGGAGAATCGAATACACCAAATCAGTTAAGTACGCCGGGAATAAGCTTGATCGAAGCTGACGGAATTTCGAAATTGTATCAGCAAATGGAATCTCAAATACACCAAAACATTTAAGAACCTCGAAAATTGGCCGGTTGGAGGCTGACTGTGGGCAGGTAGGAGTTATTCACAATCAACATTGAGCATATGATCGTGTAGTTTTGAGGTACCAGAGTTGTTTGAGAGTGGAAATAGATACTCTTTTCGATTTCTTGTGTTGTTCCCTTTTGCTTTTAACACAATAAATAAGAAAATTAATTTGGACCACACAATACACATGATCCCACATGAAATTGATTTTGGACCACACAAAGTTGTCTAAAAGAGGAAAGAGGGAACATCAATGTTATTAGACCAAAATGGAAAGGGGAACATCATAGGAAATCGGAGCTAGTACAAAATTTGTATGGAAGGGCCAGATCATGAGTTGGGAAATGTAATAGATGTTTATGATTCAAAACGAAATAGACGGCTGAGATCAGACAGGCAAATGAAACTTATGGCTAGGATCAATTAGTAAACTCATAACGACGGACCAGATTGTGCTACGCAAAATGAAATTAAAGGCTAAGATCTAAATTGGATAAAGTAGATTTATGAATGGAGGGGGTAGATTCAATTTGAAAAGTTTGATGGAAGGTTGAGAATGAAATTGGAAGAAATTAATTGGATTGAAGATAGAATGGATGGTGAGGATTTGATTGAAAAATGAGATGGATGGTTTAGATCGAAATTGGGTTGTCGATTGCTTTCTAGCGAAGTTGCACTATTCATTTGATTTTTTGAAGTTCTCTCCTTTTAAGAGGAAATGATACTTCAACCAATTAGATAGCTCAAAAATAACTTTCTTCAACCAATTAAATTGCGTAACTCATCAGTTAATTTTTATACCACTTAGAACGAGATTGAAGATTTTAAATCAAATTTCAAAGAAAGAAAGTTTTTTTTCCCCTTTTTGCTCTTCTCTGACGTCTCATCGGAAGGCCTATTTCACTCTTGGAATAAGCTACTTGATGGGGGTGTTTTGTTTGTTTATGGAAAAATCAGCGACTGTGCAAGTCTATGCATTGAAGTACAAGGATAAATATGGCTTTGTGAATTGTGATCCATTCAACCGAACAAGTATAAAGATTTAAGAGGAATAATAGAAAGCCTTAAATCTAGTATGACCAACTCCAATGATAGTCTCCCCTAATATTGACTGAATATCCTAAGACCATCCCCAAACAAGGTGAATAGGTAAGTCATGACCTTACTTAGTCACCTTAATCAAAGATTAAGAAGGAGATTAATGTGATCTTCTTGTGACCTCCTTGCACAAGAGGTCAATTTGTGACCTCATTTGATCTTATTGACCTTGTTAGTGACCTAGTATGTGGCACCTTCTTATTGGTTGTTAGATACAAATGAGAGAGAAAAAAAGACGCCGCTACTTCTGCTCTTTCTCCTTTCTCTGCTAAAAATAAGTAAGTTTGATATGTAACAAAACTAGGATTACACAAAATTGCAAGAGAAAAAAAATAAGAGTACAATTTTTATTGAATCACTCTTTAAATTACCTATCAAATGAACTCAATTTTGACAGATTTTGAACCAACTGTTTTAATACTTTATATTTAAGATTTTTTGGGCAAAAACTCAAATAAATTTAATTAAAACCTCAATCATGATTTGATGATGTAGAGAGTGATAGATGATGATGGTAGCGATAATCATAAACTCAAACTTCAATCAAGAAACTTCAAACTGGAATGGCAGGAATGATTTGATGATGAAATTGGAATGGCAACGACGATTTGATGATGAACATCAGATGTAACTCAAATTACAATTATGATTTGATGATGTGATGATCAGATATGAAGAAGGGGAGTGAAGAGAAGATGATGATGAAGGGGAGAATGATGAATATCTGTTATGTGAGATTTGAGAGGAACGGCCACAATAAAATACTTTTAGGGTTTCAGTAAGTATTAATTTGAGTATGATTCATAATTTTAGCCCAACTAATGGTTTTGGGCCCATTTTCAAATGGATAAATTTCTTTCGAGTTACACATTCGTCAATATCGTCAACTAATATTTCAAATACGGTCGCTAGTAGTAACGATATATCGCTGAATTAATTATAGTCGTTTAATCGTCTAGATATTTCATTTTTAATTGCTAATGAAATCGTCTAATTATTTTTCGAAATTATAACCGTAAGATTAATATAACCGTAAAGTATTTGGATATTTTTTATTTTATTAAAATATTTACCATAATAGAAAAAACTAAATTAATAAATGTTATAGAACAAATTGTAATGTGAGAGAGAGAAAAGTGGGGTAGTAAATGTGAAAAATGATTGAAAATGTTGAAAAGTGAAAAATGAATGAGTTTGTGACCTAGGTCATGAACTTCTGCTTAGGAGGGTAAAAGTCGATCAAGATAATTATGGGGTAATTAAGAGTAAAAATGAATCGTGACCTAGTTAGTGTGACATTTGCTTGAGGATGGTCTAATAGTAACACACAATCTAAAGTCTAAACCACAAAAAATAGACGAGTGTAAGAGAGTAAAAGCCGGACTACTTGATACGTATATAGTTGAATCACAAATTCTTATTTGTAACGGCACTATCCGTCGCAAGCTTGTGACGGATACCGTTTCCTCTCACAAAATACCCAATTTTTCTCTTTCTCTCTCTCCGACCCTATTCATATGGTCCCCTTTCTCCACTAACTCTTTTGTATCTATTTTATCTCACAAAATATGCGTCATAAATGGTGACCCGTCGTCACAAGCCAGGTTTAGTGTAGTTGAATGTGTACCTTGACACATTTACACAACTTGAGTACTTTTGTGACATAAAAATATGAATGTATTCTGAGCAAAAAAGCTGGAAATTGAAATCCCACCAAGAAACAAGTTCGGACTTGTAAAACCAAAGAAGTTGAGAAAGTAATTGACCCAAAAAGAGAAAAGTACATTGCAGAGTAATTTCATTAACAATAAGGCCAAAGTTTAGATTTCCTAACTCGTCCTATAAAAACAAGTCTTAACTTCCAGAGTTCGAGAGTTCCAGTATGTCCATTATAGCGAGCTCTTCATTTCCATGTTCTTACTTTTACGACGCCTACAATTAACAAGAATTGACCGTCAAATCATCGACAACTATTTGGTGTATCTCAATGAAATCGGCATGTTTTGGTATCAGTGGTGGCGCATAAACATAAAGACATATAGGGAAGGAACAACCACTTACTTGGGGTTTGGTATTGGCACGACTGAAACAGGTAATGCCAAGATAGCCGCCATGTCAGGGATTTTATCTCCTTGAGCAACATTGTCTTGCTTGTTTTTGTGAGTAAGGGGATTCCTACCAAGGTTTGAACCAATCAAATGCAACATAAGCATTAACACTGACGTAATTCAACAAATGAGTAGATTTATTAATATTGCCTAAACAAATGCTTCGAAATATACTTTAAACTAACCTGTTGTCTTCACTTCCTACGTTCTTATATCCTTTCACTTTTTTCCTTGGTTGCACCATCATATCATAGTCATCGGAGTATGCTTCTTCAACAATCGGCAAAGTTTCACCAGTTGCAATTGCTGCATCACCTCTTATCTCTGACTCACTCATACCTCTCGTTCTGTAGAAAAACAGTGAATCATAATAAATATAAATATAGTCCAGTTTTAGACCAGACTATTTAGCTCTGTAGCATAAACACATGAGTTTATATAACCTGAATCTATATTCAACAGAGAATGCACAAATTAACAGATAGTTCTCATAATAAAAATTACAGGTCTAAACATAATTGTTAGTTAAAGTAGCATGAATCAGAAAAGTTGTTGGAGCTCACCTATTCGCACACACAGCTTGGATAACGCCATCACTTTGTTGGTTGTCCTCTATGTGGTAGCCTTGTCTGGTCACTTCATCAGCAACCTCTGATTGTTCCTTTGTTTTCTTCTTGTGTTTTTTGCCCAATTTTTTCTTCAATTTTGGCTCACTCGAGAGTGGAGTGTCACCCTCCTTCACATAGTTGCAGTCCTCCCTGCAAGAACACAATGTAACAATAGAAATAGATGTAAAGAAACTTTAATTTGTTTCTAGCTAGAGGTGCAAAGGAAGAAATTAGATAGAACATAACTGTTGGGCTAGGATAACACTGTCACTTTGTTTGTTGTCCTCTATGTGGCAGCCTTGTTTAGTCACTTCATCAGCAGCCTCCGATTGTTCCTCTGTTTTCTTGTGTTTTTTGCGCAACTTTTTCTTCGATTTTTGCTCACCTAAGAGTGGATTGTCACCCTCCTTCACATGGTTGTAATCCTCCCTGCAAGAGCAAGAGCAAGAACAAGAACATGAACATGAAGATGATGATGATGATGATACAATAGAGTTAGGTGTCAAGAAACATTAATTTGTTTGTAGAGGTGCAACTGCAAAGGAAGAAAGTAGAAAGAGCATAACCTTTGAGCTTTAGTTATGGTGTTATCGTCTTCAGTCTCTTCATCAACTGGAAACTCTACTTTATCCAAACTTCTCTTTCGCTGTTTCTTCCTGCTTTATAAGAAACAAATATTAGAAACACTCCAAATTAAATGTTGTTTCTTTCTTATTTCCTATTGCTGAATTGTTGAGATTTATCTACAATTTCTACCTTTCACCGTCATTCTTCTCTAAAGAAGATGGATTAGTCAAGTGTTTGGTGTCATGTAAGTTTTTCACCTCCAAGTCTTGAGTTCTGTAAAAATAATTAATAAAATATAATCAAAGTTTTAGGCATATATATATATAATGAGTTCAATATCCTATAAGTAATAAGTAGATGAGTTTTTAAATTAAATCATTCAAAAAAGACAAGACAAGTTAAGAAATACTCCATAGTCATGTAATATAACCTTGGTTGCCCGTCATTCTCATCTACAAGCATGGTAGTCCGTTGAGGAGTAGTGATGTCTTCTATAACAACACTCGAGTGTTTGGATACCTCTACCTCTACCTCATCTATCATTTTTCGGAGGTGTGCTCCCGAAAAATCAAGCTCAAACTCAAACCTATTACATGCTTTTGGAATTGTTGCAACACTAGGATAGAGCAAAAACAAAGTGAAAGTCAGCTACAAATATGTTTAGTAATTAAGTTATTCTTATATACACCTGTTAAAAGGCAAAGGCTCTTGAGTTTCAATGATGAACATCAGAACATGGAAAGATTTATTCAAAAAAAAAAAAAAGAGTATAGAATTATTCAAAAAAGTATGTAAAAAACCTGACCATTGCAATGTCAATTTTTGTTGAGAACACATAATGATGTTATTGTCATTTGAACGAAAAGCCGGGAATGTTATATTGTTGTTAATGACATCTGCATCCACAGATAGTCCGGTAATGGTTATATATAGAGAGAGTACCATAATTGTTTTGATGTAATAGATATATATATATATATATATATATATATATATATATATATATATATATATATAATATACATTCATACTCAAAATCTTAGTAACGTAGCCTAACCTCTAGCTTGACAAGCTTCCGAGGACAATAAGAGCATAGACGACGAAGGCTGCTCCGCCACACAAGTAACATTTTTCCCTCCTTCCGGAGCATCACTGAGTTACGACATTTAATCACAAAAAAGGCCAGGTGATATATTTTATAATATAAAAAGGCACTGTTATAGACTTATAGAGAGGAGAGGAGAGTACATAAGTGATATGACAGGATCGGCAGTAGGAATATTATTATTGTCAAGGTAAAAGCCAGAAACAGCAATGTGATGTGGGCCGCGAACAGAGAAAACAGCATCCTGGGTTCTGCTAAACTGTAGATTCAAATCACACATCTCTTTTTTGAATCTACTGAGAGAACACAAGGCAATAGGTTGTTTATCTCCTATTTGGCAATACAACTTTGTATTATTATTATTATTATTATTATTATTATTATTATTGTTGCATAGGGTATCCCTCTTATCATCATCGCTTCCCTCGTTTCTTTCTTCCAGCGTCGCCTGCAATATTAATTTATATACAGTATCTATTATTAGCACTAAATAATGTAATACAATTAATTAATCACAAGAGCAAGTATTATTGTAGAAAACCTTTGAAACATGAAGACGCCCATGGGAATCGTCAAAATTAATGGATATAGGATTTTCCCGCGTCACCAACATTCCTAGGATGCATTCATTAACTATTAGCTCATCTACAGTACTATATACTGAAACAATGGAGAGAAATGAGCAGACAAGTAAGACAGAGATGAAGACTATTGGTAAACTACTTACCCCAAAATCCCATATTACAAGACGAGTACGAGACTAGACTAGACGAGAACACAACTCTTAGTTATACGAAGTACTACGTACTAAATGATGTTATAATTGTTGCTTTATACAAGTAGAGAATCCTAAGAGGCAATCCCAACTCCCAACCATGCGTCCTTTCATTGGTAAGGAGGACCTATCTATTTCCCTTCTTAATCTTTCTTCTTATTTATTATACCATTATTATCATCATCCCTATAAATAATATAAAAACACAATCCAAAACCACCCTACTACCCACATTCACTTTTGAGACAATTTTAACAAGCGACCTCATCACCATTATTTAGAAAAAAAATAAATTAAAACAAACAAATAATTTAATGAATTTGCGAACGTTAAATGTGTACTAAATTTTCAAATAGCATAATAAACAATAACTACTTTTGTGACCCGCGAAAATCGCGGATTTGCTAATAGTTTTACTCATATATGATTGATAAAGGAAAATTGCAAATTAAGACGATGAACATTTTACAATTGTATGTTGTGGTTGATATTAGTTTATTACAGTGGCAATTGTTATCACTATCAACCGACTTATATAACATGTTTTTAAAATCATTACGTCTATTTCAAGACTATTTTTCAAAAATATCCACCATTTTTCACCAAAATGCCAAAATTTTAATGGTTAATCGAAGTCATAACCTAAAATTAAGCTCATATTCGATATGGGTGATATGCGTAGACCGTTCTAAAACACTACTAAAAGATAGTTTTTGTCATCAAGATAAATTGTTACACCGAATATCATTGCGCCCAAAAGCAACTTTAATATGTTGAATCAACAATAAGGAAAAATAACAGCTCCAATTTTTTTTCTTATAATCAAATTGCTACTTTTTAATATAATATTCTGTTTTATTGCTCATCAAAGTAAAATAACGCGAATTCTTTGTAAAATGAAAAAACAAATTAACTAAAAAAATTAATTGATATAAAGAATAACACCAAAAATTGTACTTTCTTCTCATCCTCGTATATAGAGTACACCTACATGTCTAGTAGAGTAGTAAGGTTACTTATGCTTCTAAAAAATCAGGGGCTTCTCTTAAAAGAAAATGGATATTACATGTGGGTTCGTGAAAAATGAGTTATTGTAATACTCTCTAGAAAGTAACATTAAGTCATCCGTGTAACTAAAAAAATTATGAATGAGGTAAACATACGGAGATTTTACTTAGAACTGAATAAGATGGAGATTGTACACTTTAGATCATGACATAAAATGAAAAACAATATACGGTGGGTGATATTTTTACATTACAAACATTAGACTTATTTGAAAACTGTTGTCATTGAAATATTATGGTTTAACTTAAATGTGATACTTTTTATTTTTAAGAATATGTTATTATTTTTTAGTTTTTTGATAACTTCTAAATAAAATAAATAAATTTATAGATTTTGAGATGATTTCATAAAAGTCAATTTTAATAGCAATATAAGAAAACAAATATAACATATTTAACTAACATTTCGTTATATGAAAATCAATTATGAAAAGTTAATATAAATAATTTTAATAGAGTCAAGTAACATGTTCTCTTACAAAAATTTCAACTAAAATGTCACTTTTAGCTATAAATCATCGGTTATAGATATGTAAAAGTTATATTAATTTTGACTTTTTATTAAATATACACATTTTATTTTAAAATAATAATGATGTCTTTTTACTTTCTTTAATTTTTATGTTACAAAATATATAATGTCATTCTTGTAAGGAATTCTAGTAAATATTTATATATGTAGAAGGGTTATTTTACTACTTTTATATAACTATTAGGTGATATCATTATAGTCTAGAAATACAAAATCCTTATAAATATATTAGGAAAAAATATATAACATTGCCAACAAACATTTCTTCAATGAAAATAAATTTTAAAAATTAGTATGAAGAGCCTTTAACAGTAACATGTTCTATTACAAAAGCTGTAATTAAAATTTTAATTTTAATTATAAATTATGAAACTTGGATTTAAAATTGTAGATGTTACATTACTTTTAGAATTTTTTAACTTATACAGTTATCAATTACAATGAGATAGGCCATGTTTTTTCTTGCTTAATTTCAGGTCCTTTCAGGTTTTCTTCGTTGTACTACGTTAAGTTTTATTTACGTTCAATGAATTATGTTCAATTAATCTCTTCACAAAATTAGCTTTTAATTCAACTAAATTCACTTCACCTCGGTTCCACTTAATTTAGTTCAATTAAGCTCTACAATTAATTCAATTCAGCTCGTTTCAGCCGAAAAGAACATAGCCATAATCTATTGATTAATTAACATGCATAATTGAAGTAACAAACATATACTAATTAAATGAAGATAATGCTTACCTTTCTATTGACTAACTAGTTTTGTATCCCGTGAAAATCACGGGAATTTTAAGGGGATTTTTTGTTTATATTTTTATTATTATGATTATTCTACGTGATTTTATTAAAAAAAGTAATCATGAGTTGATTAAGTGATAGACACGTAGGTTTTATATCTTCAACTTAAAATGACTCATAAATCAAAGTACATGATACAAATACGCCGGCCTTCAGAAAAGAAAGAAAATGTAGTAACATTGCAAGATAGTTCTAATTTTTTAGTAACAAAATAACATTTAATATTAATCATAATTTGGATACCTCTATATTTTTCTAGTTTGGAAATAATTATGATATTTAAGACTTTAAATATTATTCACTCATTTCTCTAAACTATTGTAACGTTTAAGCAAATAAAAATAAAATAAATGAGGTAAGTAAATAGATAAAACAACGTGAAAAGATATGCTACTCATTAGTATTTGTCTTTTTGGATAAAATGTAAGTAAATATTAAGATAATTAATATAAACAAATTATCAAAACTCGATAGGTATATACAATATATTTTTGTCATGTTATCATCAAAGCATCAATAAGACAACAACATCAAATGCATCATGTCTCGTATTAATACTCAAATCACAAGGAAAATATAAAATAACCATTTTAACCAATACACTTAAATATATTGATACTATATTGATTCATACAAAACTTACGTTAGTCATATTTGTAATTTGTTGTTAATATCAATATTAATAAATTCACTACACATTAGCAATGATAAATACATTAAAAATATCCGCAAAACAAACTATCACTATTAAAAATGTACAATTAGAGTTAAAGTTACAATTTAGTCAAGATAGGATATCTTAAACAAAAATTTAACCACAATTCATCGATATTATATTCAATCATCAAGGATCTCAAGTGTCTTCATAAGCAGCCTAAAATAAACTACTACGTATCTAATACAAAGGTTTGTCAAATTTCTCACTTCTCTTATTTTCTCATTTTTTGTCAATTTGATTCATGCTCACCACAAAGTAAAGATATAAAAGGTGTTGAAAAATAAATCAAATGAAATAATTTGGTGAAAATAAACAAACTTTTTCATTAATTTGTTTTTGCTAAGAATGTGCTAGAATTTTTAACAATTCATTTTCTTTTATAGGTGAAATATTTTCGTAACGGTAGACTATAAAAAGTTTAACACTAAATTATGATTATTAAGTGGAATATAAATGAAAATTTAAATAAGATGAGTAATTAGTCTATTGAATACTATTTTGTCTATTCATTTTCTATTTTTACAATTTTTTAATTAATAATAAAAATTTGGTCAAATATTTAAATGTAATGGGCCACATGTTATTAAGTAACTATTCAATCTAAACTTTTATGTAATTTGTCTTTTCAATTTCTTTTTTTCACATTTTTTTAAATAAAAAAAAAATAGATTTAGCATGTCAATGTGCGCCACGTGTCATTCTAACATGTAAATGTAGTGCGCCACATGTCATTCTAATACTACTCAATCTAGCCTTTTTATTTTATTATATAGATTAACATATAAAAATACCAACTACAATGAGATAATATATGCTATAAAATATAATGTTCAATCTAGCTTTTTTTTTTTTATGTTATTATATAGATAAATGTTAGTCTTAATATATCATTCATATCAATTTGTCAAAAAATCTAATCTATAATTTTTTGCAAAAATGATAAATTGAGTTAAATAGTAGCATACGTTACTAGTCTACTACAATTTCATTGTAATCTTATTATGTGTTATAAGACATATACATCGAATAATATGACATGTACGCATAAATATTAGATAATAATGTACATTTAGCCATTATCAATGTCAATACGATTTATTTTGTCTAACTTGGTAATAAGATTGAGATATCACAACTCCAACTTCATTTTATGAGAGTTATTTTTCAAAGGGAAAATGATGAATAATAAACAACATGTTTGAAGTTTGTTTGTTTGTCCCAAATTGGTGGGTTAAGATGTATTAAGAGAGCTTATAAGTGAAAGAAGAATAATTATATTAGTTAAGGTAAATGGGCCATTAGTGAAACAAGTGTAGATTCACTAGTATGGGCCTTGAAGTTTATTGAATCAAGACTGGCACTTGGGTGATTTCGTAACACATAAAGTCCGTTTTTGCAGATTCCGTACTGTAATCAAACCCCTGTTTTGCCCAAACAGAATGTCTGCACATTCCTGAATCAATGCAATTGTTCATTGTGCCTTATCTTCAAACACTTATAAATATAATGCTCTCACAACAATCAAAATACACAAGTAATAATAATCCCATCAAACAGAATTAGGGGTCGTTTGGTTCAGTGCGTAGGAAAGGAATGGAATGGAATGAGAAACCACAATGGTATGGGCTTCTAATTCCATTTCATTCAAAACTTGTTTGGTTCATTCTAATAATAAACATGAAGGAATGGAGTTAGAATCCAAAGGGGAGAGGTGGGTATGAGATTCCAAGGGATTGGGGTGGAGTTAGAATCCATTGGGTATCTAGCTCCATTCCAAAATCACTCAACCAAACACTTGAATCAACTCAAACCATTCTATTCCATTCCAAAATAGCCAACCAAACACCCCCTTAATATATTGGCTGAATAAAGAAAGCAGTATTGTATCCTAGAGGAATATTACTCATATATAGTGGGGATACTTTTCTTAAGGAAAGTATAATTAACGCCTTACTGCAATTCGTTTTATATATTGTTCTAAAACAACACATATCAAAATAAAACATACGTTTGAAAGTTCTGAAAAGCTATTTTTTTATGTGCCTAAAACCAATTAATCACTCACATTCATTTTAGTAATCTTGTAGTTAGTTTATAATATAATATTTAATGGAATGGAGGGAGTATTTGTTCGGACAATTCTAATATTTTCTTTCTTCTTATTGTTATATTTCTCCAATGCAATTGTTCATTGTGCCTTATCTTCAAACACTTATAAATATAATGCTCTCACAACAATCAAAATACACAAGTAATAATAATCCCATCAAACAGAATTAATATATTGGCTGAATGAAGAAAGCATTGTAACACCCCGTAATTCCAAGTATTTATATATTATTAAAATCTTATTTTAGTAATAATAATGTTCCACAATAAATAAAATTCCTTTTAAAATTTATCGTTTTCGATAATGATATTAATATGTTCGTCTTAAACTTATACTCCTTAAACTTGTGAAACGCTACTCTGTCCTTGTTACTAATTTTGAGATATTTTAAGGGCATATCTAGCTTTTTCTTACAAAATAAAAGTTTTAGCTATTTCTCTTAGCTTTCCAACGCCACTGAAAACACCTCATTACAATTTCTGTAGAGGAAATTATGCCGAAAATACGAAAGACTGTCACGGACCATCCGCAAACGAGACACTCGCTCGTTGCTTACTCTTTACTCTTTTCCACATGTCCTTTGGGACACTTGGCTAAGTATGAAGACTTTGCCTTGCTGCCCAAGGTCAATCTCCTTATTCCTTCTTCTTCTTCAACCCTTCATTTTTTCAGCAAAGAGCTCACAAAACACTAAACAAGAACACCATTGTTGTGCACCTCACCTTAAAACGATCATAAAATCTTCGTTTCTTATCGGTTTTCGACGATTTTCGCGTCTATCTCTTCCTCTACTCGCCCTCCATATTTCTAGGTAAGAAAATTCACAAATATATTACTTCCTCTACTCTGGTCGTGGCCTTTAAGGCACGGTTTTCAAATGCTAACTCGTTTATTTGTGTGTAGCTAGTTCGGTTGTCCAAACCGGAGTGGTTTTGAGTCAAAATCATGCTTATTGAACAATTGCTATAAGGTAACGGTGATGGGTTACTCGACTTTAATCGTCTTTGTTTGCATGTGTTCTATATGCTAGTAATGTTTATTATACTAGAATTGTGTTTGGTTAATTAGTTGCATGATTAGTTTTATAAGTCATATGTTTGGATGATTTTCATCTTGCATGGTTGTGTTAGATGATATTCTTGTTGTGGAAGTTCATTAAGGATTGTATGGTTAAATGAGTTTGTGATCTTTGAGGATGATTAGTTTGATAGTCTTTCAAATTCATAATGCTTGGTTTACTTTGGTTATTTGATAAGTTTCAGCACCTTGACAAATCTGTCCTTTGTCTTGTACAATTTATTTCAACATCTTAGAGTATCCGTCTTTGAAAATGTTGAAAAGAAACCCCTGTTTATTTTGAGTTTAGAGTCCACCTCTGCAATTTCGTAATTTTCTTGCATGTCGTTTGTTCACAATAAATTATTTACGAACATTGCACTGAAATAATCGCAGAATGGACAGTAGCTCAAAGATTGTTTCGAAAACCATTTTTATACTTTGAAACTATTCTGGTCCTTTTCAATAATTAAACTTTGAAGAGTTTAGATGATGTTAGGAGTTTGTTTTGCCCCAAAATGATTTGTTAAACCCGTTTTATGAAGCAATACATTTTGTGTGACGATTTCTGACACACTGTAAATATCATACAATAATCCCCTGTTAAGTTCGTATTTTGAAAATGTTTATTTGACAAATATTGTAGATAAGGGTCTTATTAATCCGACCCAATTGGTCTTGTATCATTTAGATTTTATTTGAATTAATTATGAATTTTACGGCAGAGGATAGCTGAAATGTAAAACGCTTTTAAGACTTATGTTTTATTAATCAGTTCCGTTTATTCTTCTCCCGTATGGAATGGACTTAAGTGTTGTTTATTTATCGATTGTTGGCTCTTGTATGTAAATGAGTTGGTTAACGGTTATGTTAGCTTAACTTGTGGTTTGATGAAGGTTATGTTATCTTAAGATGGGTAGGGTGACGGTTATGTTGTCTTGCTTGTGTTTAGATGATGGTTATGTCACCCTAAATTGTGTTGGTAACGGTTATGTTGCCTTGCTTGTGAATAGATAGCGGTGATACGATTTGTGTATCACTGTAATGAACAAACGCCACTCCTGTTATGGGATTTTATCTAACTATGTTCGGGATTGGTCGGAGGCAGTGGTTATACGCTCCGGTCCCCGTGTGTCGTTCGGTGTAAGGCATTACATCGAGAGGTCTGGCCAGGTCTTAGGCATATAGGCAGTGGTTATACGCTATACATAGTATTCGGAGGCAGTGGTTATACGCTCCGTAGCTGGAGGCAGTGGTTATACACTCCAGTAGCCAGAGGCAGTGGTTATACGCTCTGGTACGTCAGAGGCAGTGGTTATACGCTCTGACGACGTTCATTCTATTCCTGTGTTGTTTGATAGTTGTATGCTTTGTAATCGGAGGCAGTGGTTATACGCTCCGTAACTGGAGGCAGTGGTTATACGCTCCAGTAGCCAGAGGCAGTGGTTATACGCTCTGGTATGTCAGAGGTAGTGGTTATACGCTCTGACTATGTGCATTCTTTGCTTGGATGTTTCCTTGATTTTGATACTATCTCATATGCTGGCTTTAATTCTGTTATACATGTTGATTCATGCTGTTTTCACATGTTTTTGACTTATCGCCCACGCATTGATCACGTTGTTCATGTTTGGTAATGTATATGATTGTTTATGAAATTATATACATGTTCATATGTATAAGATGTTTGGTATTACCGTTTACATGTTTTCTGACGTAAAGTGACTGGGAGAACCCTGAGTTACTCCCCACTGACTGTGGCGTTTAAGTTTCATGAATGTAGGTTGGTGCTGTTTGGGGAAGACGTGTGGCTAGCGAGCATTGTTGATAATTCGACAATTACCCTTACGCTTAGTTTAGATTTAATTCATGTTGTTATCGTGGGATACCTTATCCCTTGTCTATTTAAGTTATTTGTATAATTTATACTTTCTCATTAGTTTTAGTCTTCCGCATGTTTTTTTGATATTCCGCGAGAAAGTTTTAATAAATATGTCGAAAAGTTTTTGAAAAGTATGTATTTCCGCTGCAAATTACTTGTTTATTTTTATGCTATACCGCGGGGTGTCACAGTTGGTATCAGAGCAGTAATGCACCCGACGCACGCACGTGTACCCCAACTTAAATATGAACACGACCTGAAATAATGAATGAGAGATGGGTAGACTTAAGGACCAAGTGGTAGTCTGTAATGTGATTGCTCTTTGTTAGGTCTAACATGTTTGTTAATTGTCAATGATTTTTGTTTTTGTGCTCAAGGATTGGTGAACCATGAGCTTACCTGGATGACGATCAAGATTATTGTCTAATACCGAAGATGGAAGATTCGTGACCTCTTTGAAGGATGCTTCTATGTCCCCGAAGATACTCCTTGCTCATCATGCATCACCTTTTTCCTTATTTCTTGATGCATATCCCCCCTTCTCGAACTCTTGTCTATCTTAACTCGGAAGCTACTTTCGTAACTTCCCGACTTAACCTTATCCTTGTTACTTACCTTTTCCCATGGCGCTTTGTAGGTAGCCTAGCTTAGTTGGATATTGAGGATTTTGTTCGAGGATAACCCCTAGCCCTTATTTTGAAAAGTAATGTTACTGAAAACATTTAGGGAGTGCAGTAAGCCATGTCTTGATGATCCTTATGTTTAGTTGTTTACCCAATTGGTGGGTGGAATTGGTTGGTGAAATTCCTAGATTCAATTTTGAGTGGTATATGTAGCTTTTGGAAGAATTTAACCTTGGGAATCCAAATTGGGATTTAGAACCAGTGGGTTAATATGTGTCGCTTTAAGCATATGAATGAGGTGTTAGAAGTATAAATGAATTAAGAAAATATACTTGGGATGTTACGTTTAAGAATAATAATTGTTTATAATAATGGATGAGTAGTGAAACAATCTATAAGGTAATACTTAGTGAATTGATTGAAGTCTACTCTTTTAGTTATTTGATGGAATTAGAGGTGTAGCCTTTGAGGAGTTACTTGAAGATCATGTCTTTGGATGTCTGATTGATGTAGTGAGGTGCAACTTATGGATTTGTGAGATTTTGAGGTTGCGATGTTTAAAGGACGTTTCAATTCGTATATAGAGGTGTGAGAACGTTAATAGTGGATCTTAATGTTCATATTTGAGGAATTAATGAATTATAAAGATTTACGCCTTGTGTGAGATTCGAATAGAGTAATTCGATGAGTAATAAAAGTTTTTGGAATTGAACGAATTAGAGAGAGTTGATAATATATGGAGTATAAATATTGTAAAGTAGCAATGGTAGAGAAATGGTTTATTCTGGAGTATTACATAAACGTTGTTTGAGGAATTTAAGAAGTGGAGATACCCGAGATTTTATGGAATATTCGAAATTGGGATAATCGTACACCCTTATCTTTGAAAGGACTTATAGTATGTTAAACCACTTGGGATACTTCTTTTTCGGAAATGCAGTTCGGCGTGCCTAAATTGGGAATCGGAGATGAAAGCCTTGTGAGGATTTTGGGAACCCTGAGCCTTGGGAATTGTGTCAGTTCAAATCATAACATTTCCTCAACACTTCTCTTCTTCTTTCTTCTTCAATGCTAATTCTGCCGAGTTATGCTTTCATAACAAAGCTTACTTGACCTTTCTTTATGTCATATATCTTCTTATCTCTAATGCTCATTCTTCTCCTCATGGCTTCGCTATTGTTGGAGTCATAGCCTGGAGTCTCTTAGCCGTCATCTTATGTGTCTCTCTCTCAAGTTTCTATATCGAGTTTGTTCCTGAAGTTTGTATCATATCTTTAACCGTTGTGAGCCTGGTCCCCTTTCTTTTTGGACTAGTTGTGAGGATGACTTCGTTTGTGAAATATTGATATATGCTTAGAGGATCCTTGGTCTTGTTTTATCGGACATAGTTGAGAGAGTTAGCGTTTGGTGACGTTTGGGTAATATTAGGTAGTGTGCCATCTTGATGGTTTCAAGTTAAAGGTTTGAAGGTATGAGTGCTTCTTGTTGATTAATACCAACCGTGAGGTTGATAATTTTGGTGTTATCTATGAGGGTGTTCATGGTTACCTAGAGACCGTTTGGGTGAAAGTTAATACTCTTATGAGACTTTCTTTGGGATGATCACTTTACGGTAATTATGGTAGTCAAGGTTTAAGAGATGTTTTCTTGATTTGGGTCGATGAGAGTTGACTAGTTTCGGACTGAATGCTTTGGATGTTTAACTCGTAGTCCTAGGTTTGCGAATAGTTACGGTTTGAAGAGTACCGTATTTATGCTTTTGGGATTAGTTGTTTTGGATGTTTATCTCATAGTCCTATGTATGAAAGTAAGTACAGTTTCGAGAGTGCCGCTTCCATATCTTTTGTTGTCGGTATGAGCGTAACAGATATTTGTTTAGAGGTCTGGAAGTACGATGAATTCTGGTTTAGGATCCTTGTTTTGGTGATTCACCATGTTTGGAGATCTGTAGCAAATGCTAGTTGGGTATGAGTTCGACCTCGTTAGTAATTTTGGATCTAGCTCTATGAAGGATGTTGGTTGTTGAGTAATAATTGAGAGTTGTGAAGTCCCTTTGGCAATGTGATACCTTGTATCGTGGATGAATTAGATGTGAATGACCCAAATTGAGTTGAGGAAGCCTTGAGAGTTGTGTGATTGGAAGAGTTACCTTTTGAGGTGTGTAAGAAACCATGATGATGATGAATCATTTATGGATTGAGTGATTTGTGATTTTCGTAATCCAAAGAGTTATCTTCCTCCTTAACCTTAAACCTCGTTTGATCATGCTTCAGTTCCTTTGTTGCTTTTGCCCCTTTGCTCTCTTGTTGAGTATCGTCTTTAGCCTTGAAGATGATGGTTTTGATGCCTTGTTTTTGTTAGCTTCCTTGTTGACCTCTTTGTGCTTTGAGATCTTTGAAAGATCGACCGGACCCTCTTTGGTTGATGATATGTAGCTTTCATGTTTGTGTTTTGTATGAGTGATATTCAAAATATTTTCCACTTATGTACTTTATAACCGAATTGAAATGAGTTAGCTTACTTTTGTTGTTGAAAAACTTTAATTTATGTTACAACCTTACTTATTTTTCCGGATTCAAAAATAGAAGTTTACTTTCGAAATGACATGTTTTGAAAAACTTGAAGTGGTTTATAATTTTGATTGGTTTTAGCGTTGATTTGATGAAAGACTTGTTATTGGAGACGTCTAATAACTCGTATTACGCTTGTCGATGCTTGATATGATTTAGTTTTGGACTAGCCCTTGATTTGGAATGTCGGGCTCTTAAATGCGCAACGAGAATCCTCTTGTTCCATTGACGAGGACTTGTGCCTTTGGAAAATATTTTCAAAATCTTCGAAAAAAAAATCTAAGTTATGAAATATCAAATTTTGGTAAATGCTTTGGTTATTTACCTTGTCTTTACAACTTACCGTTTATCTGTTTTAAAGTTTCGAGGACGAAACTTTTTAAAAGGTGGGGTGATTGTAACACCCCGTAATTCCAAGTATTTATATATTATTAAAATCTTATTTTAGTAATAATAATGTTCCACAATAAATAAAATTCCTTTTAAAATTTATCGTTTTCGATAATGATATTAATATGTCCGTCTTAAACTTATACTCCTTAAACTTGTGAAACGCTACTCTGTCCTTATTACTAATTTTGGGATATTTTAAGGGCATATCTAGCTTTTTCTTACAAAATAAAAGTTTTAGCTCTTTCTCTTAGCTTTCCAACGCTACTGAAAACACCTCATTACGATTTCTGTAGAGGAAATTATGCCGAAAATACAAAAGACTGTCACGGACCATCCGCAAACGAGACACTCGCTCGTTGCTTACTCTTTACTCTTTTCCACATGTCCTTTAGGACACTTGGCTAAGTATGAAGACTTTGCCTTGCTGCCCAAGGTCAATCTCCTTATTCCTTCTTCTTCTTCAACCCTTCATTTTTTCAGCAAAGAGCTCACAAAACACTAAACAAGAAGAACACCATTGTTGTGCACCTCACCTTAAAACGATCATAAAATCTTCGTTTCTTATCGGTTTTCGACAATTTTCGCGTCTATCTCTTCCTCTACTCGCCCTCCATCTTTCTAGGTAAGAAAATTCACAAATATATTCCTTCCTCTACTCTGGTCGTGTCCTTTAAGGCACGGCTCGTCTATTTAAGTTATTTGTATAATTTATACTTTCTCATTAGTTTTAGTCTTCCGCATGTTGTTTTGATATTCAGCGAGAAAGTTTTAATAAATATGTCGAAAAGTTTTTGAAAATTATGTATTTCCGCTGCAAATTACTTGTTTATTTTTATGCTATATCGCGGGGTGTCACAGCAGTATTGCATCCTAGAGGAATATTACCCATATAGTGGGAATACTTTTCTTAAGGAAAGTATAATTAACGCCTTGCTGCAATTCGTTTTATATATTGTTCTAACACAACACATGCCAAAATAAAACATACGTTTGAAAGTTTCTGAAAAGCTATTTTTTTATGTGCCTAAAACCAATTAATCATTCACATTCATTTTAGCAATCTTGTAGTTAGTTTATAATATAATATTTAATGGCATGGAGGGAGTATTTGTTCGGACAATTTTAATATTTTCTTTCTTCTTATTGTTATATTTCTCCAATGAATCATCCCTACAAAAAAATCCATTGAGTGATTAATAACAAACAAAATAGTGGAATTTGATTTATGTAATATTAACTTTATCGTTATTTATTTAAATTTTCCTTTGAATAATGAAAAAATAAAACATTGAATCATAAAGATGTAAGTATATTTACCTATGAATATCACAAGTTCACAACTCTTGATAGTCCTATATGAAAGCAAAACAACATATATGTGAAGTTAAATGAGTTCTCCATAGTCAATAAAACTTAAAAATAAATAAATAAATAAAATCTTAATACATTTTCTTGGTGATGGAGGTAAAAAAAGATTGGTTTGAATTTTGACTCACAAATGTTGCCTTGCACCAAACATTTATAATCATTGAGGATGTAGTTACGACCTTTGGACGTCTTTTTTGTTATTATTATCAAATATGTAGCACAGATTTGTGACTTTTGAGCATTCCTTTCATCATAGCAAATTTAATATAGACATTAATATAAAGTAAAGAGAAATAAAATAATAGGTTTACATTAATTTTTTTTTCTACTTCTAACAAAATCCACCTTGCATGAGATGCATGAGAGTTGTTTAGGGAATTATAATGAACTTACGAAACTAAAAGATGATACATAGTTTGCCTTGTCTTTTATTTATAGATTCTTTATATATATTCTATTTAATGTAAATGAGCAAGTTCATAGCAATCAGGCATAAGATGGATACAGTTTAAACTTAGAGTGATGTAAATTTTTATTTGTTGTTTAACCTATTTTAGTTTTAAAAATTAAAAGGTCAATGTTTAGTGTTAAGTATATTATTATTTGTCTTTAATATTTACAAATTATATATTATTTTATAAAGGATTAATTGATAATAATACTCTGAACTATGGGTGTCCTGCTCAAAATACTCCAAACTCTATTTTAACTACCAATATAACCAACTAATGCTCTCATTCGCTTTTATTATAATATATGACCTATTACCTGCAAAATAAGTGAAGGAATTTCTAACCCTTCTTTAACCCGTCTTTCTCTTTTTATTTCTTTGTTAATCTATTCACTTAATCACACCAATAAAACATGCTATAATAAGTTAAAAAAACAACAAAATCTATTCAAAGCAAATGAGGGCATTAGTTGGTTATATTGGTAGTTAAAATAAAGTTTAGAGTATTTTGAGCAGTTCACTCATAGTTCAGAGTATTTCTATCAATTAACCCTTTTATAAAGGGGGTTGATTTTTGTAGACAACATTTTAGTAAACGTAGACGGCGTTTTTCATAAAAAAGACGAAAATGCCCTTGACCACTTTCTCTCAATAAAAATTCTCTGAAATTCATGCGAAAACCCGATTAATTCATCTAAAACCCGAAAAAATTAAAAACACCAAAATCATGGAATGAACAATTAATTATATGTTATGTTTAATTTTTAGTTTCGTGTTAGACTAATGATAAAAATCGATTTTTCAATGCGTTGCAAACATAGCATTCACGTAATTTTTATGACAAACGCCATCTACGTTTACTAAAATGTCGTCTACAAAACCTAATCGGGTTTATAAATGGTTTAGTTTTGAATTATGTTCTATTTATTTGTTCTTTAAAATATTAAAAGAATAAACGTCGAATTTAAGACTTAGTATGAACTTTGATTTTGATTTTTAATTATCGGTTAATTTATCTATAAATTTAAAAGGTCAAAGTTTAATGTTTGTTATGCTATTTTCATTTAATGTTTTAAATTTCTTTTACCTTTTTAAATAAGAAATATTGTTGTGACTTGCTAGTATTCTAATGGTGAAATAAAATACTTTTGGTTTTCCTTTATTTTGTTTATATATTTATAGATAAATGAATCAAATCAATGTCATATAATAAATTGATAAACCATGTCACAATTAAAATTGACATGTCACATTAAACTTGTCATGTCACATTATTTTAGTTAGCCTTTTAATTAGATTTTATAGATATTTGACCTTTTCCATTTTAAAACAAAATTAAACAATAAATAACAAATTAAATTACATACTAAATTTAAAATTCCGGTGCTTATTATTAGAATATGCTAACCACAAATAAAAATCACATCAGTTTATTTTTCCATCTTTGATAAGGGCACCTCTTTCTTTTTATTCTAAACTTTCTCAACGTCGCTAAATTGTTATATACATATATCTTTGAAATCTAATTTAAAGGTTAACTTGAGTAGTTTTTTTGGCGTCGCATGTCAAGATAAGCTATTTAAAAAGTATTTATGTAAAAAATAAACACATATTATTATATCTCACAAACTATCTAAAAAAATTAGAGGGGAATATTAATATGTGATGTTAATAGCTTCTAATTACACTTTTGACCTTCCTTCTCTCAATAATAATATTTACCATTTATCGAATATATTATCTTCGACCTTAAAGTTCTTACGAATACTAAAAATAATTAATTTATTCATTAATCATAACTGGAAAAATATACTTCCTCCATTTTTATCCAAATACAAGATTTGCTTTATTCACGTTTGCCAACGCAAGTTTTGCGTGCTTCATATCTTTAACTACGTATTTGTAAAAATTATAAAAGTTATATATTATCAATGTACTCGTAAAGACGAATTAAACAAGACCCCACATGAATATATTTTTCTTACATATTGAGAGAAAAATGAGATTGAAAGTTGATTGGTGAATAGTGTACAAAAAGCAAATCTTGTATTTGGATAAAAATGGAGGAAGTATTGTATAAATAGAATACATATATGATAGGGTTATTTGATATAAATAATCCACACTATTGGTCATATTCTGGTAATAATCTAAACTATTATTTAACTCAAAGTAAACCAAGGTATTGTCATATTTCACTCATATTACACTTACGTTATTTTTGACCTGTGAAAGTAGGTAAATCATCCGGTCACTTCTTTTTGTTTTTATTTTTGTTTTTTCTAAAACCTCTTTCCTCTTCTTCTTTAACGATACTCATCATCAACCACCTTCAGTTTTGGTAAACCTTTTAGGGCTCTCACTACATTGCCTATATTCCTCAACCTTGTGCACCACTTTTCCCACCTTCACCTTCTTCAAAGCCTCGGTGTGATTATTTATATGCTTCGAAAGGTGAAAGTTGGTCAGAAGTTTGTGAGGGGTGGCTCTCGGAGTTGTGATGAGACTTGGTTAAGTCTTTGGGTAACGATCGCATCCTCCTCTACCCTCCATTACACTTCACTAATAATAAAGGTAGTTTTCCAGGACCCTGATTTCCTGAACCCTGAATCCCGAAATTAATTTGAGGGTAAATGCTAATTAGGGGTTTGAGATTTGTGGGGTTATGTCATTAAGATGGTATTAATTTGGGCAAATTTCAAAACATTATTACTGACCTTTTGAGCAATCTTTCAAAACATTTCCTCCATTTAGCTAATGCTTCAAATCAAACCTAACACACTAGGCAAATCCAGGTGTCTTTCTACATAACTCCATCGCCAAAAAAATGAACCATTAAAATTGATTTCATGAATTAAGCTCATACTCATAATTCAGTAGTCATCATTATCCTATCCCACACCATAGACAACTAAACTTTGAGCAAATTGACCCACTAATCATGAAGTACGCCCAGAAACAATAACAAATCCATAACAAAAATTAAAATCCTTATTCTAACTAGTGTTACCTTTAATTTAACGAATATTTGAGCAGAAATAATGATTACAATAGATAGTCGATTAATGTGAAGATTCTTTCTATGATTTGGGGATTTAGGAATTGTTATTTGGGGATAAATGGTTAAGGTGGATGGTGGCGATTGTTATGTTTGTCATATAGTGATGGTAAGGGTAAGATAATTTATGGGTGGTTTTGTTAAGAATACAGGAGTTTGACTTGGCTAAACAGGTAGCCAGTAAAGGAATGTAATACAAGAAGAGGGTGACAATAGTATGGTTTATTTTGAGTTAAACTATAATTCAGAGTATTTTGAGAAGTGGCCAATTGTTTGGATTATTCATGTAAAATAACCCTATATGATATAATTAAAAAGTTAACTTATTTAATCATCACGTCTTAAGATAAACTATTTACAATATATTTATCTAAAAAATAAAAAATAAAAAATTATTATTATATTTCATAAGTATGTATGAGTCCTAATAGGTCTGCAGCTCGCATTCCAACACCTTTGAAGGAAATTCACATGTAATATTTCCGTGGTTTGGTCTAATATGTATATACCGTTCATGGAAACAACTTTACCATAAATCATTCCATTAAACGAGAAAATACAGCTATTATCTTTAATACAGAATGAAAAACAGTCTTTATCAAGTACGGACATAGATATAATGTTTTTAGACAAACAGGGTACATAGTAACAATTATTCAAATACAATTCAAACCCACTAGGGAGTTTGATTACATATGTCCCTATCGAGACTGCAGCAACTCTTGCTCCATTACCGACTCGCAGGTCTACATCTCCTTTAACGAGAGTTCTGATGTTTCTTAGGCCCTGCAAATGATTACACAGATGAGAACCACAACCTGTATCAAATACTTAAGTTCCAAAACTTGCATGGTTAATCTCAATCATATGAATAGAAGTAGACATACCAACATGAGTAACACGGCCTGCTTTGATGTCAGCATGGTACATGGGGCAGTTTCTCCTCCAATGCCCAATCTTGTGACAATGGTGGCATTCAAACTCACTGCCCTTGCTCATTGTCTTACCTTGTGAGCTACTAGTCTCACCAGGTCCACTCTTAGTCATTGGCCTCTTGGTCCTTTTTAAACTTAGGTTTCCCAACACTTAGGTCACCATGAGCTTTGCCCTTGCCCTTGCCCTTGCCCTTGTCAGTAATCATGAGAACATTTTGCTTCATGCTCCCACTCATATTCAAGTCCTTCTCGGTCTGTACGAGAAGTGAGTGGAGCTCATGAGGACTTTTCCTCATGTCATTCATGTAGTAGTTTGCCCTAAATAGGGCGAACCCCTCATGTAGTGAATGAAGGATGCAGTCAATGACTATGCTCTCATTGATCTCGCAGTCAAGTGCCTCCAGTTTTTCAACTTTCTCAATCATATTGAGAATGTGAGGGCTAACAGCTTGGCCTTTCTGGAGTTCCGCCTCAAAGAAGCGACATGTGTGCTCATACGTAACGATTATCGGTGCCTTTGAGAACTCGTTCGTAAGGGTGGTGAAAATCTTATTCGCACCCTGGGCAATGAAGCGTCTTTGCAAATTGGTTTCCATTGCAAATACGAGAACATTTTTTAACGCGCCCGCTTCCATCACGAAATCACTATACTCGAGTGACACGTTAGCTCGTGCATTGGACCTGGGTTAGGCGGTATGGGCTCAATCAAGTACTTGAGCTTACCGTCAGCTATGGCAGCATTCCGTAGGGCTGCCTCCCAGTCCGCAAAGTTGGACCCATCATTTTCAGTCGTGTGGACGGGCTCATGTGGTCCATGAAAGATTTGAGCCAAGACTCGCGCCCGAGTGTGGCACTTGGCATTGGGTCATCGTTATGGCCAACCATTTTGTTACAAGCAGTTTATTAAAATAAATATTCTACACTGCGAAAAGAAGGAAAATATAATGAGCATAATCATCGAAATGAATGAGTCTAATGCAAAAACAATTTTATGCGAAGACTTAAGCATTTATACAATCGACCTCCCTCAAGAATTATATAAATGATCCCAAGACTCAATTATCTTTAAATTGATAAGCCAACCACTTGGCTAATTCTACCTTTAGAATTCTTGGTCGATAAATTTCCGTAAATTCTATCTCTAGTCCATCATAATCACGAGAAACTCTTCGGACTATAATGCTGAGTTCAAATAGGTCAACACATGCTACTTACCCAACGTAAAAAGGGTCATATGGAGAGTAAGGTCTTATATGCCTACCGATGAAAAAGGGTTTCATAGCAGTTTGACCTACAAAGACTAGTCTCAATTTTTGTTTTAGAGGAAGATCCCATCAACTTAATTTTAATTCCTTTTAAGTGAACGAATATCTAGCATGCAAAGTGAATAAATCGAGGTGATGACTTATAATTATGACATCTTTATGAGTATGAAAACTAACATGCATACTATATGAGTCAATTTTCATACAACTTTAGGTGGTTTGGTTAGGCGGAAACATGATGCAATGTCTAAACATGTGATGTCATGAAACATGAACGGAATAAAAACGAATAACAACGAGAAAAACCCTAGTGTGGCCTATCTACCAAAATAAAAACAAAGTACAACTTAGAAATCCAATCATAATTGGACCCTAGAAGCTTGTCTCGATGTTCCATCTTTGTAACACCCCGATTTATTAAGAAGCCTTTAGCAAGACATCCTCAGTAAATTGAGCTGTTACCATCTCGGAATATCCGAGGTAGTGAATAACAAAGTAAATCAAACCAAAGTACTTTATATGAAAACTGGTAAAAATTTAAACTTTGGTGTTACAGATATTACACAACGGAATAAAAGTACAACTGATAACTACAAGATAGGTGATCTACATCTAAGTCGGTCCATCCAAGTGCTCACGCCATCCCATGGTCCCACAACACCATCTTTCCTGTCAAAACTGCTCCCCATTACGGATCATCACAGGTGTCACACGAATACACAGGGTCAACCACGAGGTTGAGTAGAGGAAAATAATTAAATAAACAATGTCATATATATATATATATATATATATATATATATATATATATATATATATATATATATATAGGGATTCAATCATCCCTTCTGATCTCCGCACCGATTCAACGCCAAATAAACTCCGCACCAATCACAAGACCCATTACCTCCACACCAATCACAAGACCCAATATACTCCACACCAGTCACAAGACCCAATATACTCCACACCAGTCACAAGACCCAATATACTCCACACCAGTCACAAGACCCAATATACTCCGCTCCATATCACAAGACCCATTATTCGTCACATCGTATCGTGTCTCAGGATTATTCAATCAAATAAAGCAATATATCAATCATTCAATATATAATAAGATGAACATTGTTAACAACGGTTAATAATCAAATAACTCATCAACAGGCATACGGTATTCCCCTACCTCGAAAAGCAGAAGTGCAGACAATCCAAAGCTTGCTAGAAATGTTCCACGCGAAAACCGCTACCTAGACACGTATTCGTAAGAATTAATAAACTTCCCGAACCCCACAACAATCCACACTTACTATAAATAGAAACCTTCCATAAGTGGAAAGTTCCCATAAATAGAAACTTTCCAAAAATAGAAACTCCCATGACTCACTTATTCCCGACTCATATATTTAACTAACACGAGGCAACAAACAAAACAATACTAATCTAACCAAAAGTAAGAACATAATAACAATAACACGAAATACCAACGAGTGACAACCACTTGAGATTCGATTATAAAAACAACAATAGTAATTATAATAATACCCAAAAGCAATAAGTAATAATAATAGTAATAATAATAATAAAGAACAATGATAATAACAATAATAATAGCGTAAAAACAATCTACACCACGAGACCACCAAACAGCCCTCGACACACCCCTTTCCCGTCACCAAACCCACCAAAACAGCCACCCAACACCCTCGCCATTGACCCATACCTCTAGCCTACACCACGGTCTACCTTATACACCTTTACGCCACCACCTGCGACCACCATAGCTTCCCTAAACTGGCCGTCAACACAGCCTGCCCACACGACAAATCTGGAAAAATTCCCGAAACCCTCTTGGGCACCCTTACTCCTCACCCTAGTTTCTCTCACCACCATAACCCACACCACCCATGGCCACCACCATAGTCACCACCGACCCGTGGTGGTTCCAGGGGTGGTCCACTCAAACCCTCGTCCTCCTCTGAGATCCCACGAAAGCTTCCCCAAGTAGCCTGCACACAACAGTCTGTTTTCCTTTGTTTTTATACCCGAGTTCCACCCACTGTCATCAGGACCTCAACCACCTGCTCCCACCTTAACAACACCCTTATGCACCACTGCCCACCGTGACAGCGACCGAAAGACTACCCTGACTACCACCTTCCCAAACCCCGACACCCATAACCAACCATACCTAGGAGATTATTCGAATTCGTACACCAACTCTGCTCGTCCAAACCTCTGTTCTGAAACCCAGAAAGACGACTCAGGCAGGCGACAAAATAGCCTCTAAGGGTGGTTCTAAGGTGGTCGAAGACGTCCCAACTAAGGTCAAAACGCTACTATATACATCATAGATCTATAATACAGGAAGATCAGAACTACATACATAACTGGTGAATCAAAATCGTAAGCAGAAAAGGGGAGGACAACAACGAACGAAAACCACTGTGTACGTACCTACTTCCCTGCGTGTTTGAACAGCCCTAAGACCCCTTAAACCACCGAGTAAACCCTCCTTTGTGTTCTCAGATGTGGCGGCAGAGTGTTTGTGAGGTTGTATGAGTGTCGTTAGGTCTAGGGTAAGGTTATATCTCAAGTTATATATGACGGCAGAGATAGGTTGAAGGTGTTTGTCAGATTTTCTATCAAAAGGAAAACGAGATGGGCTGTACTTGACATGTAATTGGCACGCAAAACAAGGCCCAAAAGCTATATAAAACACGGTTTTGATTACTCACAAGCATATTCGACCCGTACTAGAGCATATAACATTCATTCGATAATTTAATTATCGATTACGAACTATTAAAAATAGCCCTAAACCCATTGGTCTAAAATAATAAACACAATTACATACTATAAAAGATATACGTAATATTACGGTATATCTCATACGAGCCATCTCCATTGGTCCATCACGCATTCCAAGAATTATATTACCCGTATTTCCGTTTTCAACTCGATTAGAGGTAAATGGCACATATAACTAATATAGTTATTATATAAATTAGTAAATATAATTTGGAACATGAATTCAATACGCTAATATAGTAAATAATATTAAGGTGAAATACGGAGTATTACAATCTTGGTCCATGAAGCGGGAGTGATCATCCTTGATCTCCGTCTTTGTCTTCTCATAAGGTCTTTGAAATTACAAAATAAACCTATTTACATTCTAATTATCTAACATTATAATAAAGAATACAAACGGGAGATACGAGATCTCATAAATACATCACGATTATGTTTCCTCCATTACGAAAACATAATCAACTAAGGTCACACTAAGTAATTACAAATTACAACCCATTGCAAAATACGTAAAATATTCATTCATTATAATATGCATCAAAAACAAAACATCAACTTATAAATAATACATTCTTGACATAATTCCATAATTATGTGTAAAATTTATCCAAACCACCTTTAATATGATTAAATTATGTGACAAATCCTTAATCACTCACAAAATTCAAATCATACATAATCCATATTTAATCCAAATTATCATATAATATGAATTAATTTAACATTATTTTAAACTAACCGTTTTAAAATAAATAGGTACGATTAATATTGTGAACCATTTTACAATATTAACATGTTATCATTATAACTTATGGCAAAAAATAATAAAAAAATAAAAATTTAAAAATAAAAACAGGCCCTTGGCCGTGACAATTTTTATTTTTATTTTTTATTTTTTTATTTTTAATGTTACAAATCAGCCAAAAACAAAACAAAAACAAATTAAACATTTTTAATTCATCTTTATACATATATATTCATGGCAAACACATTTTCCATATTTAATCATTATTAAATATCAATTCAAAACTAGATTCACAATTTAACAATTAAAGTGTAAATCTAAATTAAAATTAAATCGATTATAATAATATCTGACTGAACATAATTATTTTAAATTACATCAAATATAATCTTTATTAATTCAACATGAACAATTTTCATTTTCATTATAATTTAATCCTAATTAAATTAAACATGAACTTTTAATATATTAGTCATCTTAACAAATTAAGATAACATCAAAATAATAAAATGGAATTTGCCAAAAAATATCAAAAACATTCCCCGATTTTTTTTTTATAGAAACCTGCTGTTTTTATAAAAAAACAGGCTGTTTCTTTAAAAAAATTCTGCCCGGAAAAAAAACTTTTTTTTTTAATTAATTCATGCCATAATATCAACATATATGTAAATATCATATTACAAAAATTTCGTGGCCTTGGCTCTGATACCACTTGTAGGAAATATCGGTATATTTTGACACAATTGTAAGGATTATAACGAAACTTTATAATATGAAATTATCGTCTCAAATGCAATATGTAAATAATCAACATGAATTAGAAATAACCTTTGGTCCTTCAAATATACGGCCTAAGAACAAATATCGAAATCGATATTCTCCTATTGATTGCACCCAAGATATGTAGAGATTATGCTGCCAAATCCTTTTGCTAGATTAAGTATTATATATTACTATTAATATATAGATTTTGTAATAATAATGAAGAATAAAAAAAATCTGATTTTTTTTCTTTCTCTTTGATGATGCACGGCCAAACAACAACAAAATATGACAATATTTGTTTTTGTTATGTTAACCACCTCTTTGATGGTTATTTTTAGTTATTTATATATGAATTATGTATTAAATAAATAATAATAAACATTAATTAGTTAGATACAACTAATTGTATCGTAACCAACAAAACCGCTTTTTCATTTATTATTATAAAATAAAATAATACAATATATACAACTAATTATATCGTACATTTATGACTTGCATTTTAAATATAACATTTTATATTTAAATTTTGAATTAACATTTAATTCACATCTCCTAATATTATTTAATTTTATTAAATAATCGCATCATTATTACATTTGACTAACCTTTTAGTCATTTAAGACATCAATATAATTATATTTTCATATAATCACATCTCTCAAACACATCCTCTAGGTGTGACCTTTAATTTAGGGACCAGTTGATCACCGCCATCTGTATGACAATAACGTCAAACTTCTAGCAAGCTAACCGTTATCGATAAACGTTAATCAACTGATTATCATATTAAGTATACCCTGTGAACCTGTAAGAGATTTTTATTGTTATCACACTAACTGTGGAGGACACTGGCTCCAACAGGAGATCCACATCACCCTTGTCTATCTTCTCCACTTGTCTTATACCCTGTAAACTCACAAAGGTGAGAACCACAACCAGTATCTAATACCCTTGTTGAGTTGGAAGCATAATTTATGTCAATAACAAAAAGTTCAGACGGGGAATTACCTAACGGAATAAAAACACCCTCTTGGATATGCCGTAAATATTTTGGACAATTCCTCCTCCAATGGCCCATGACACTACAATAGAGGCATCGACCCTTTTGCAATTTCTTTCCCTTCTTTCTCTTCTTTACAAGACCGTTCTTGCTAGAACTCCCACTAGCTTTATCATAAGCTCATTCTTTCAAGTATAAAGCATCCATTTCTTTGTTTAGCTCATCAATATAAGCCGTGTCAAGTAATGGTCCCTTAGGAGGTGGGAAAGAAGTGACGAAATTCACATTGCCATCCGAACCCGTTCCGAAATGTATTTCTCTAGAAGTATCAGGGTTGTTTTGGTGCAAATATCGTCAAAAACATCGTGGCAAGAGTCAATAGTAATAGTTGTGATGGGGTTGAATGAGTCCATTGCGTTTTTAGTAATCTACAAAACGGAAATGAAGGAAATCAATTAACGTTTATCATTTTAAATTATATACTTGTTAAACATTTTAAACAAGTAAAACATCTACTTAATGATCTCCTACCCAATTAAGTAAATGATCCCGAGACCCAAATCTATACTAACTTGGGCACGGTTTAGCCGATACATCCCTCATTAATATAATTCGGTGGATTAACCTTTAATCGATTATACCTTAGAACTCCCGGTCGACAAAAATTACATTAATTCTTATCTTTAGCCCGAACTTATTGCAACTACGGTTACTCGAATACCTTCTTTGAGATCGACCAAATTTCGAGAGTGAAATCATATTACCCCACTTACCCAACGTAACAAGTTTAGCACCCCGGTTTAGCCGAGCCCACTTCCTTATGAAGAAGGGATTCATGGGTTCTTTAATTTTTGGTAAGGCTATGTCTCAATATTTGATTATGTAAGAGATCTTGTCAATTTATTATCTATCTCCTTTAAATGAACTAAGTCGGTGAATTCTCGATAAATTAATTGACACGGTAGGTGACTCTCGAAACTCGATATGCACATTATAGGTTAATGGCGATTTGGCAATGCATGCAATATATTAAATAATGCTAAACGAAATAAATAATTCCTAGTATGACCTTTCCTAAAATAGAAAATATTGCAAAAATTACAAATCGGAAGCCAACTCCTTTGGTCCCTAGGGCTTCAAGGCACGCCTCTCGAGGAACACCGTCTTGATCGGAAATTCATCCAAGGATGCAAGGCCTTCGGGAAACTCCGGAATTACAATAATTAAATTTTTTTATTTTACATTATACATTATAAAAGGAAATTACAAAAGAATGATACGAGATCATAATTAATTACATCCAAATCAATAACCCCTTACGTTACGGGAATTACCGATTAACTAAGGCCATACTAAGACAAAATTACATTATTCAAAATTATACGATATAAAATATGACATTCATAAATTAAAACGCAGCAGCAAAATGATCTAATCATGTTCATATATTAATGCCAAATCGCCCTAATTCCAATTTTTTTTTTTTGAAATCCCACAAGGGGGGATTAATCCATTCTACTAAAATCATTGTCCACAAGATTACAGACATGCCTTGGTAACTCATTCCAGCTCCATTGTCGCCTTACCTCCTCCGACGAACAAAGTTGAGCTATTTCATGAGCAACCTGATTAAATCGCCTACTAGCAAACGACCATAAAACGAAACCAAAAACATCACACATAACAAAAATGTCATCTAACAGAAGATAAAAATCACTACGGCCCTTCGATTTGGAGTTAATTGCATCAATCAGTCCCTTGCAATCGTTTTCCACTTCGATACGGTTGTACCCACGCCTCTTTGCCTCTTGAATGCCGAGCAATCCTGCTTCCGCTTCGCCCTTTGAACCTCCATTATGTCACTTATGTACTCACTAATAGCCCATAGCACCGTGCCCTCACTGTTTTGACACACCACCCCTAGCCCCGTACCCCACCCTTCCTTGACTCTCGCATCCACATTAATTTTTAGCACGCCCAGCTCCGGTCTCTGCCCCCAAAATCTGCTTCTCCGCTTCTTTCTCGCATTCCTCCTCCCTTAGCTCCTGCATCACTCTTTCGACCCTCTGCTGAACACGCCTCAAATCGAATGTTTCTCGCTCAAAAATCCATTTATTTATCGCTTCCCATAACGCCCGACAGCCCGTCATGAACACATCGAATTCGCCCGCACCCAAATCCTTCCATACGTCTTCTACCCAATCCCTTACAGAGTCATACCCCTCCACTGTCCTTATCTCAATACCCAGATTGTTCCATAGTCCACCAGCTACCCCGCATCCCCGCGCAAAGTGAAGTCCGGTTTCGAACCCATGATAGCAAAGGGGGCAGCCCGTATCCAAAGTTTTAATACGAGATGCTAAATTACCTTTCCTAGCAATCACATCATAGCATAGGGACCACATGAAAAATTTTACTCGAGGTAGAACGTGAGCATACCATATCCGCTTCCACATGCCCTTGTCCTTTTCATTATTAGATGTACTCTCGGCATCCACATCCCCTTTCATCAAAACTCGATAAGCAGATTTAAAGGAGTATTCGCCCTTTTTTTCCAAATCCCATATCCAGGCGTCCTCTGGTTTCGTGTGACTAATCCGAATGCTTGCAATTCGATCAACTTCAAACGGAAGGAAGACCTCCTGTACCCTCGCCATATTCCACGCACTCCCCTCGACATTCCATAAGTCAGCAACCACCAAATCCTCATTCTCCTCCCTTCTCGCTGATAGGACCCTTCGAGTTTGGGTATTTGGAATCCATGGGTCCTTCCAAACTTTGGTTGTTAGTCCATTTCCAATCCGCTTTCTCGCCCCAAGCATGACAACTTCTTGAGCATTTAGGATTCCTCTCCAAGTATAACTCGGGTTAGATCCTAGAAGCGCGTGCATAAAGTCACCATTAGGAAAGTACTTACCTCCTAAAACACAGACCATAAGACACGAAGGATTAGTAATGAACCTCCAAGCTTGCTTTCCCAACAAGGCCATATTAAAATTGTGAAAGTCCCTAAACCCGAGCCCTCCCATACTTTTGGATTCACAGAGTTTTTTCCAGGCAACCCACGAAATCTTCCTTTTTCCTCCCGTCGTTCCCCACTAGAAACGCTAAACCATGGAGCGCAGTTCGTCACAGAAATTGGTCGGCAATTTGAAGACACTCATAGCATAGGTCGGGATTGATTGGGCTACTGCCTTTATCAAAACTTCCCGTCCCGCCTTCGAAAATAACTGACTTCTCTATCCCTGTAATTTTCTACTTAGTTTGTCTCTGATCACCTCTGCCACAAGCTTTTTCGACTGTCCAACAACCGTAGGAAGTCTAAGGTACCGGTCTTGTCCCTGCACAACTCTAACTCCCAAGCATTGTACCACCTGATCTCTGTCCGTATCTCGCGTACCGCGGCTAAAGGAGACAGTGGTTTTATCAACGTTTATCAGTTGACCCGACGCCGCTGCATAATCTTGTAAAATAATTCGAAGTTGAAGAGCTTCCTGCACTTTTGCTTTCATAAAAAATATACTGTCATCTGCAGAGAATAAATGGGACACAACCGGAGCCGCTGGAGCAATACAAATTCCATGAATCGAGCCAACTTCCGCCGCTCGTCGAACCAGGCTAGATAAAACCTCAGCGCATAGGATAAACAGATAGGGCGAAATCGGGTCTCCTTGTCGTAAGCCCCTTTGCGGTCTGAACTCCGTCGTAGGGCACCCATTAACCAAGACAAAAAAGGAAACTGATGAGACACAATGCATAACACGGCCCACCCAAGCTGAGTCAAAACCCATGCGCAGTAGAACCCTCTCTAAGCGAAGTACCATTCTACTGGATCATATGCTTTCGACATATCTAGCTTTAAAGCCATAAAACCATTCTTGTGTTTTGAGTTCTTCATAAAATGGAACATCTCGAAAGCAATCAAAATATTATCTGTAATCAGCCGGCCATGAGTAAAAGCGCTTTGGTTCTCAGACACAATCTCACCCAAAAACATTTTCAACCGGTTTGCAAGCACCTTCGAAACTAGCTTGTATATAACGTTACATAGACTAATGGGTCGGAAGTTTACCATCTTATCCAGTGCTTTCTTTTTAGGAATGAGAACAATATGGGTCTTATTTATACCTATCGGGAATGGGGCACCACAAAGCACATTGAGGACAGTACGGACAACCGCCTTCCCCACAATGTGCCAGTACGTTTGGAAAAACAGTCCATTCATGCCATCGGGACCGGGCGCCTTAAGAGGGTACATCTCATTAAGCGCTCCCACCACCTCGTCCTCCGTATATTCCCCACACAGTATAATGTTCATCCTGTCCGTCACTCTACCATCAACACCATCGAGAAGGCCTTCGAAATCACGAGGTTGTTCAGTCATAAACAAGTCTTCGAAATAGCTCTTGGCCACGTCTGCTATGTCCTCCATCCCCTCACGCACTCTCCCTTCATTATCAATCAGCTTATCAATATGGTTCCTCTGTTTTCTTTGCCCCGCCTTCCTATGGAAATATTTCGTGTTCCGGTCCCCCTCCTTTAGCCATAGCGCCCTAGATCGCTGCCGCCAAAAAACCTCTTCCTGTTTGAGCAATTTCCCAATGTCTTTAATCAAGGCCCTTCGTTCCTGAACATCCCTACGTGACCTACCTCCCTCGTTAAGCTTTGTCAACCTTCTGCGTCTTGTATTAAGCTCCCGAGTAATCTTCCCGATTCTGACACCCTTCCATTTTTGTAGCGATTCTGCCCAATGAGATAAAGCCTCAACCAAATCAGCCTCCCCCTCCTGCCAAGCCTCCTTTATAGTACTCTCACACCCCTGCTCCCCAATCCAAATTTGCTCAAATCGAAACAACTTTCGTCCCTCACGCTCCTCCTTCTCGCGTCTATTCAACCTCAGAAAAATAGGCGCGTGGTCAGATCACTCGCGTGTTAAATGAAACAATTTCGCCCTTGGGAAGAGAGTAATCCAAGCTTCGTTACATAGAGCTCTATCGAGACGACATTGCCGATTATCCGCATCCTCCTGCCCATTATCATAAGTGAAAGCATAGCCTTCAAACTCGACATCCTGAAGTTCGCAGTCATCCACAACATCTCTAAAATTATTCATTTGCCACTGTGCTCGGGTTCCTCCTTTCATCTCATTTGCGAACAAAATTTCGTTGAAGTCACCTAAGCACACCCAAGGGTCACTGGATTGGCCCCCTAGCTCTCGCAGTAGTTCCCAAGAGTGGTGCCTATCCGTCCCACTTGGCCACCCATAGAAACCAGTAACTCGCCATTGACCATGCTCACCTTGGATCTCAAAATCCATATGGTGCACTGATCCCGACCTGAAATTGCATATCACGTTCTTCTTCCATAGGAAAGCTAGTCCCCCCGAACGTCCAACACTGTCTACCTCCATCCCATCATACTCCCCAAGACTATCCTTAATTCTCCTAAATTCCTCACCGCTAAGTTTGGTTTCAGAGAGGAAAACCAACGTGGGGGCCTCTCTCCGCAATAAATTACGGAGTCTGCCTACTGTATCGGGGTTGCCCAACCCCCTGCAGTTAAGGCTCATGATATTCATTGGGCCCGGCGGGGTTGAGAATGCTTAACCACCGCCTCAGATGAACTGACATCCATGAGTTTACGTGACTTATTTCCACCCCTGCTCGCCTCCTCCACCTCTTGATCCCTGTCCCTTTTAGACCCCACATCCACCATATTCATATCCCTCCAATGCTCCTCCATCGTCTCCCTCCTCCCTGGATCCATTCTAGCCAACCATTTCCACTTCGAGATGCGTGTCGCCTCAGGCGAATCACATCCACCCCCCACCCTTGGTGACATAGCAGTTTGTCCCTCATGTTCCTGTCTGGCATTATCACCCTCATAATCTTGCACTTCCATCTCTTTTTCGCCCCCTTTGTCATCGTTGCCTTTTATATTATTGGTTCCTGTATGATCCCTACCCACATTCCATGCATCCTTCATCCTACCTTGCACATCATAGCCCTCTCCCTCCCCATATCTCGCATCTCCTCCAACGTTAATGATCTTCTTTGTTCTCACCTTAATAGACACTTGTTGTAATTTAGCAATCATTCTTTCTATGTCTTCCTCCTCCTTTCTCTGAAACTCTTCATCAAAAACCTTACCCAGAGATTGAGCACATTTCTGCCCTACCACCGTCCCAGTCTTCATATCTCTCCTTGGTGAAGCACGTAATTTCTCACTATAACGGAGCTCTCCTTCCTCATATGGGCCCTCCTCACAATCCTTTTCGCCATGCCCGAGCACACCACAACTGTAACGAAAAATAGGTAGTTTTTCATACTTTGTCTCGAATTCGATCAAATCTCCTGATGCCATATGTGCATGTACAGCGGCACGCAAGGGTCTCCGTACATCATGCAAAACCCTAATCCGTATTGCCCTTTCAAGCTCAGGGAATGGGGATTCATCCAGCTTAATGAGGTGCCCTAATTGGGACCCTAACATACTGATATTAGAGTAATTTGATCGTCCTCTCAGAGGCAAGTCGTAAACCCTAGCCCAAAACGGAACATGAAATAAAGGGGTCTCATAAATTTTTCCATCACATGTCGGATCATTGAAGCACCATATAAATTTATCGAAATGCCACGGTTGTTCATCCACAATCTTAGCTTTATCACTTTCCGAAGAAAACTTAAAAAGAAAGACTTTAGTTTTTGCATCAATAAGGTTACCAACTACATTACCTTTCACGTTCCATAGATTGATCATTGTATCAATGGCCGCCTTCGCATTAATAGCTTTCGTGGTCCAAATTCTGCCCACAAGGATGTGTTCCGTAGAGTCCTTTTTTCCGCATATCTTCTCCCACATCCCAAACAAAATCGATTTCCTGCCCTACAATCCCCTTGTCTTTGGAACGCCTTTGGTCAACGGGCGTGGTCATCCTGGATCCCTAATACTTACAAACACGTAGAAGGAAAGAAACCCTAGTCAAGCCTCAGAGAGAGGAAGCAGCGAAAGAGCAGAAATAGTCTTTCACAAGAAAGAAAAACTCTAAAACTAGGTTTAGGCAAAAGCTCTCATAGGTTTCCTAGAGAGAGAAATTGTTAAAATTCCCCCTAATTCCAATTATTAGTTTAACTTAATCCGGTTTTACGGGAATTTGCGATTTAACTCGTAAAATGCTAAAATTAAACATAAATCAAATTTACGTTTAAAATTCATTATCCTAACACATTTTAGGACTCAAAATTAGTTATCACTAATTTTGATAATAATTAACTTGTAATTAAACAATTGTTCATATTTGACCTTAAAATTACATAACTTTTATGTAAAAATTCAAATAAATTAGAATAATTTTAAAATTTGAATTTTAAACTTTTGAACATTATGAAATATTACATCTATATTCATAATATCAAAAATCATGGTTAAAATTTCGAACTTACTTCGATAAATCTCATTTATTTTAACCGAAATGCCTCTATTTACGCAATTTATCGTATAAAAATCGTAAATCATGCAATACAACTTCTATTTGTACAAAATTTTACACACTATTAGTAAAATATGCATGTGAGGTCATATAAAAATTTCAATATCAGAAACTTTTTCTAGCTATTTTTTAGTCCATTTTTACCGATTTTAACATTTAAAATACATTAAAATGACTAAAAATTGTATTAATGAACAATAAAATCTTATAAATTATTAATATAATCTAAACACATTTTAGGATCAGAAAATTATACATGAAAATTTTTTCGAGTGACTTATCTTATAAATCATAAATTTTTAGTTTTATTTAAGTTACATTAACTCGGAAAAACAAAACCGATTATGCATGCAAATAACCAAATGCTCTAATACCAATTGTTGGGTTCAAAACTTAATTTTAGTCATACTAAAAATAATTATCATATAATTTAAGTGATCTTATGCATGCATAAGAAAAGAACCGAAATTAAGAAGGAAGCTGTCATGTTCTTACATTGATGTTTTCGGTTTTATGGGCACTAGTAAAGACTCCTTCTTTACTAGTTCTCGAGCTAACAAGACGAAATGATCCTCCAATAAGCCCCCCAAAAGAAGACCTCCAATAAGATGCACCAAGACACACTCTTATTAATATTTGTGATTATTTGTCCTAGTAATTATTATCTAATAATAATACTACATTGAGTAAACAATATTAGATATATTCTTAGTGTTATGGAGAAGGTGCACGGTTAAGGGAAGAAGAAATGAGAGAGTTTCTTTCTCTAATTTTCAAAACCCTAAGGCAAGCATGAATGAGCCCTTGAGAAGAGAAAAACTATCTCTTGTTCTTCTCAAGGGATGGCCGGCTATGGTAGGGTGCCCAATGTATGGGCACCTCAATAAGAACACTTGTCCATTATGAATTATTTTCTTAGTTTTAAACATTAACATTTTATCTCATAAAATTGTGTAATGTTAATTGTGTGTAGTGTGACAATCACTCGGTCCATTTAATAATGGACACACATTTTATTTTGTTCATTATCATGTAACAATTACAATGAACAATTTAATTATTTTTATGAAATTATAAATTTAACTAATTAAATTTTAACTCATAAAATTAGTAGTAATTCGAAATTTACTAATATCTAACTAATAGATATTACCTCAACTAGCTCCAAAAAGAAACAAAAACGAGATAATTTAGCCAAAGCGGTGACTAGTGTTGCAGACACTCTCAAAGTTATGTTGAAGCTAGGCTCAAAGCGACTCCGACTTTTGGAGGAAAAGAGGTTTATGATGAAATTTCTAATGTGATTGGCATCCCCCGTCCTCAAGTTTTGAAAGCTGTAATTATGTTTGTGGAGTCTCCGGTAAAGTTTCAAGTGTTCAAGGACCTTACAAACGACCAAAAATTGGATTGGCTAATCCTTTTGTCTTTATGAACGTAGAGCGATGTAGTTGAATTCGAGGAGTATTAACTATTAAAACTTGAGTATGAGTAGTTTATTTATGTTCTAATTGTAAATTTATGGTCGCTGGATTTTATTTTTATATTGAAACTTTTTGTTTAAACCTTGAAATATGGATTAAAGCCGGATTTCCAAATCCTATGTCTTGCCAAACACCGAATTTGGATTTTAAAATCCAGAATTTCAAATCCCTTGTTTCCCAAGCAAAAAAATTGGATTTACAATCCCTAATCACTATTCTAATTTGAAAGTGGGATTTTAAAATGAAAGTGGGTTTTGCCTACGGATGGATTACAAGGGTCAAATATGCAAAACCTTACAACTATGTAAGGAAACCGGACGACTAATAATGATGATTACCAAGGGTAGCACAATCAAGGTGCTGCTGCTACTCCACCGTACACAAAACGAATACAGTATAATGAGTCATTTTGATTTAGTTCACCGTCATCCAAAACCAGATAATAGTGAGTCTTTGGACTTATTAAGCTATCTCCCGAACAGTCGCTACCACATGGATCCTCATTACTCTCGTTCGAGCCTTTATAAATCCACCAATCCTTGGCAGTCGAGTCTCTTTTCTATTTCCCTGCTTGTATATGCGACCGCGTTCCTCTCCTATACCTCGTATCTCAGTAGACTTCGTCCCCTCCCGCAGGTCAAGCTTTTTAAAAGGGAAGGCTTGACTATATATATTGCTCAACAGCGGACGGCCAGGCTGACTGACGAGTACGATCCCACAAGTTGCGAACGAAGAATGTCCCAGGGATTTGCGCCCTTACTGATGGTTCATTCGGACAGAGTGCATACGAGAGGGGGACGACTGGCTAGAGGGGGCTGGCGGAATATAAATTCTCGTCGACATGTTCAAAGTTTTCGAGCCTTCTCCCTTGTCCTATGATGCACAATAGCCTACCGACTTGGTAGTTAGCGTTTAAATATGTATGTTGCTATGCTCGATATATTGCTTGTAAAGTCTTTTCCCAACGCTATGCTAAGAGCAGAATGAAAAGGTTACTAAAAAGTAATGTAGAATTACTTACAAATTCATATTCAATAATAATTCAGCGTTCATTCAGTAAAGCAAAAGTAGCATTTGATGCGGATCTCTAGCTTTAGAACAAGTTAAATGAGCTTTCTTGAATTTGTTTATGCAGCGGAATAACAATCTTGAAATCTTGAATTAATAAGTATAGCATCTTGAAACGAAATAGGCAATATATGAATGATAACAAGTAGAGGAACATTTTCTTGGAATATGGTGAAAGGTGGTCAGCGGTTTGATGGTGGACGAAGGTGGTAATTGTGGTTGTCGATGGATAGTTGATGAGTCTTGAATCCTCTCTCGCAAAAGAAGAATCTTGAAACACCCTGCAAATCAACCTCGCAAAGTCGATCCTAAAGATTAAGCTCGCAAACCTAATCAATATACTCAAGTTCACAAAGAAACTTAAAATTAATATTATTGATGAATTGATGATGTTACACGGCCAAGACACCCTATTATAGGTGTGTATTAATCCTAATAACATCCTAAATAAGAAAACTAATCCTACTAGAAACCAAATTAAATATGATATCCTAGTTTGATTAGAACTACTAATCTTAATCCTACTTAGGTTCAAACAATAGTTTGACTAGGATTAAGTTTCCTACTCCTAACACACTTATGAATCCTATAACAATAAGGATTCTTATTCCTACTAGAATTGTAAAACCTATATCAATTAGGATTCCTTTATATTTTAGGAAACTCTACATGAATTAGGAAATCTTTATTTGAAAACTAAACAAGAAAAAAAACCCTAACCCTAACGACCAATCGAACGGCGCCCTAGGCCTAGGGAGGACCGTCCCCTATACCTTCCCATGCTATCTTCAAGACGGATGTGGAACCAATAGTAAATCCCCGAGCTAAATGACCAACATCTTTGCTAAGGAGAATCTCGTGTGCTTGATCCATAGATGCACCTGCATCATCCTCCCCTTCTTTTTGAGAATTGGCCTCCAAATCTGCATCATCTAAATACGGAGATAGATCACCCACATTAAAGGTAGCACTTACTCCACCGTACTCACTTGGTAGCTCTAGCTTGTATGCGTTAGGGAAATAACTTTCTAAGATCTTGAATGGTCCATCGGCCCGAGGCATCAATTTGTTCTTTCTCTTGGATGGAAATCGTTCTTTTCGAAGATGTAACCACACAAGATCCCCTTCTTTAAAGATAGGTTGCTTTCGATGTTTATTGGCCTTATCTCTATATTTCGCATTAGCTTTCTGTATTTGCCCTCGGATTTGCTCACACATATTCATGAAGGCCGCTTGTCTTTCTTTGGCTTCGAAATTTATTACCTTTTTCCTTGGTATAGGCACGAGATCAATAGGTAGATATGGGTTAACTCCATACACGATTTCGAACGGAGCTCTTCCCGTTGTGGCGGATGGAGTTCGATTGTAGGCGAACTCGGCATGTACTAGCTTGATATCCCAATCTTTAGTACTCTTGCTTACTAACCCTCTTAACAAACTTCCTAGGGTTCTATTAGTTACCTCGGTTTGCCCATCCGTTTGTGGATGATGAGAGGTGCTAAATAAAAGTTTAGTACCTACTAGCTTCCATAATGTCTTCCAAAAGTAACTAAGAAATTTCACATCCCGATCCGATACAATAGTAAGTGGAATTCCATGTAACCTCACAACCTCTCGATAATAAAGATCAGCCACTTTGGATGCATCATCAGTTTTGTGCCCCGGAATAAAGTGTGCCATCTTTGAGAATCGATCCACAACTACCATGATTGAATCTTTTCCGCGTTGTGTTCTTGGTAAGCCTAAAATAAAGTCCATACTTACCTCATTCCATGGTTGAACGGGCACGGGTAGGGGCGTGTACAACCCTTTGGAAAAAGTGCTCTTCGATCTTTGACATACGATACATTTAGAAATAACATCTTGAACATCCTTAACCATTTTTGGCCAATAGAAGTGTTCGCTTAACATCTCATCGGTCTTATGGACTCCACAGTGTCCGACAATAGCTCCGCCGTGAGCCTCCCTTACCAACAACTCTCGGATTGATCCATTTGGAATGCACAACCGATTTCCCTTGAAGAGGTAACCATCTTGGACCGAGTATACTCCCGTTGGTTCTAGAATTTCTTTAGCAAAATCAGGATCATCCTTATACAGTCCTTTGATATGTTCGAAACCAAGGATCCTAGCATCGAGTTCAGTTAGTAACGAGTATCTTCGGGACAAAGCATCAGCTACTATATTTGAACTTCCGGTCTTGTATTTTGAAGAGAAGGTAAAAGATTGAAGGAACTCAACCCATTTGGCATGTCTTGGATTTAATTTTTGTTGCCCATGTATATGTTTCAAGGCCTCATGATCCGAGTGTAAGATGAACGGCTTAGGACGTAAGTAATGAGTCCAATGATCCAAAGCCCTTACTATTGCATAGAATTCTTTATCATAGGTGGAATAATTTAGTCTTGCTCCATTCAATTTCTCACTAAAATATGCTATGGGTCTCTTCTCTTGTACCAACACCGCGCCAATCCCGACCCCACTTGCATCACATTCGACTTCAAACAACTTATTAAAATCTGGTAAGGCTAGAACAGGATTTGAACATAGCTTTTCCTTAACTTCTTCAAACGCCTTTTGGGCGTGAGGGTTCCATCTATACTCCCCTTTCTTGGTTAATTCGGTGAGTGGTGCCATGATAGAACTAAACCCTTGGATGAACCTTCTATAAAATGATGCTAAACCGTGGAAACTACGTACCTCGGTGGTGTTCTTTGGTGTAGGCCAATCCTTGATAGCTTCGATTTTAGAAGGATTCATGCTTACTCCATCTTTCCCAACAATGTATCCAAGGAATATGACACTAGGCACCATGAAAGTACACTTCTCGATCTTCCCATATAGCTTTTGTTGTCTTAGCATCTCAAATACTAACCTTAGGTGAACCTTGTGTTCTTCTTTATTTTGACTATAGATTAATATATCATCAAGGTAGACTACTACAAATTTGTTTAGGAAAGGACGTAGTACCTCATTCATTAGTCTCATAAACGAGCTTGGAGCGTTGCATAGACCGAACGGCATAACCAACCATTCGTATAGTCCTTGTTTTGTTTTAAAGGCCGTCTTCCACTCATCTCCTTCTCTTATTCTCATTTGGTGATATCCGCTTCTTAAGTCCAGTTTTGAGAATACTTGGGATCCCGGTAACTCATCTAGCATGTCGTTTAACCTTGGCATAGGAAAACGATATTTTATGGTAATGTTGTTCACGGCTCTACTATCAATACACATCCTCCATGTTCCTTCCTTCTTAGGTACCAATAGGGATGGTACGGCACATGGACTTAAGATTTCTTGCACATAACCCCTATCCATTAATTCTTGCACTTGTCTTTGTAGTTCTTTTGCTTCTTCGGGATTACAACGGTACGCGGGTTTGTTTGGGAGAGCAGCCCCGGGGATAAGGTCTATTTGGTGTTCAATCCCTCTCATAGGTGGTAACCCGCCGGGTAGCTCATCGAGAAACACGTCCTTGAACTCCTCTAACAGCCCTTGCACCTCTCGGTTATCCCTCTTCTCGCCTTCCTCGACATCCCTCACCACTAACACGTATGCCTCCCCTCCTTGTGCAAGAACCTCCTCGACCTCATTGGCTTCTATTAGTATGCTTTCTTTTTTTGTCCTACTCTCGGCAGCCCCTTTCGATAGAATAGGCTTTAGGTTATATGTTGTGCCATTCTTGACGACGCTGTATATGTTTGCTCTCCCCTTATGCTCAACCCTACGGTCAAATTGCCACGGTCTCCCTAAAAGAACATGACTAGCATTCACAGAAACGAGATCACACCATAGTTCATCGTGGTAAGGTCCGATGTTGAAGGTAACTAGGGCTTGCTTCTTTACTTCAATTCCCCCATCCCCATCTAACGAATGTAACTTGTAAGGTTTGGTCCGGTCTCTCGTTGGTAGTTTGAGTTTATCTACGAGTTAGGTTTGCACATGATCCACTATCGATAATAAGGTTGCAAGTTTTGTTGTGTACCTTACATCTTGTGCGAAAAATCTGCTCTCGTTGGTTTCGTTCTTCGGTGGTGGTCTCAATGTGTAGATTTCTTATCATAAGACACTCTCTTTGTATTGTTTTTTCTTGAGTAACGGCTGGCTCCGACGCGACTCCCCACGACCGGTGTTCTTCTTCGTTCGTCATGACCGTGTCCTCCCAAGATAGACCTAATAAGTATTAGATCAAGAGCCGAAGCTCTGATACCAAGTTGATGCGGATCTCTAGATTTAGAACAAGTTAAATGAGCTTTCTTGAATTTGTTTATGCAGCGGAATAACAATCTTGAAATATTGAATTAATAAGTATAGAATCTTGAAACGAAATAGGCAATATATGAATGATAACAAGTAGAGGAACGTTTTCTTGAAATATGGTGAAAGGTGGCCGGCGGTTTGATGGTGGACGAAGGTGGTAATTGTGGTTGTCGATGGATAGTTGATGAGTCTTGAATCCTCTCTCGCAAAAGAAGAATCTTGAAACACCCTGCAAATCAACCTCGCAAAGTCGATCCTAAAGATTAAGCTCGCAAACCTAATAAATATACTCAAGTTCACAAAGAAACTTAAAATTAATATTATTGATGAATTGATGATGCTACACGGCCAAGACACCCTATTTATAGGTGTGTATTAATCCTAATAACATCCTAAATAAGAAAACTAATCCTACTAAAAACCAAATATGATATCCTAGTTTGATTAGAACTACTAATCTTAATCCTACTTAGGTTCAAACAATAGTTTGACTAGGATTAAGTTTCATACTCCTAACACACTTATGAATCCTATAACAATAAGGATTCTTATTCCTACTAGAATTGGAAAACCTGTATCAACTAGGATTCCTTTATATTTTAGGAAACCCTACATGAATTAGGAAATCTTTATTTGAAAACTAAACAAGAAAAAAACCCTAACCCTAACGACCAATCGAACGGCGCCCTAGGCCTAGGGAGGACCGTCCCCTATACCTTCCCATGCTATCTTCAAGACGGATGTGGAACCAATAGTAAATCCCCGAGCTAAATGACCAACATCTTTGCTAAGGAGAATCTCGTGTGCTTGATCCATAGATGCACCCGCATCAACATTCACATACAAAGCCTGATAAGAGGCATACTAACGAATCATGACAAAAAATCCAATCCAATCCAATCCAATAATAACTCTCAAGCGAGTTTTCATTAAAAAAAGTCATAATTAATAAATGATTTGGAGTCGACTAACATGATGAGCATCTAAAAGCATCAAAACAGCAAAATCATATATTCAACTAACCAAGTGAAGTGAGAAAAGAAAGAAATATATAATGATTACTCTCGCAGACCAAAATAGCAGGAAGATCCCAAAGAGTTGCCATATTAAGAGCTTCAAACAACTGTCCCTGATTGGCAGTTACCTATGGTACGGACTGTGCTTAAAGTCATATATAACAGAGCATTCTCGATATAAAGGCAAGAGATACTATCTACCATCAGAAAGTTAGGAGAATGTAAACTTCTTAATACTGAACTACGCCAGCATCACACAAATTCTTCAGTGCCATCAGATATTTAGTGTCCCCAAGACGATCTAAGTAATCCAAAAAGAAAGTTAACGTCTCCGTATTAATAGTAACCAAACGTTGCTTCACTCCTGGTGAATGCAATGGTACAAGTCCAACATCAAAGTTTGTCATTTAATGGCTGCACTTTAGATCCTCTTTGACATATCCTTTACCTGCACTAGTATAGAAACAAAATTTTGAGAAGGCAAATTGGTAATTGTTGCACCCCAAACTTAATGCTAAATCTCAGTGTGAAAGATCACATGTCATAAAATTTGGATAAATGTACTTTGTCTTAGAATTTACCTGAGCAGAAAGGGAGACCCACAAGAGTGCGTGGCATTACCAAATAGTCAATACAAACAAGAAAAGAAAAAGTTGCTGACCAGATAAATAATTCAAGCAGGAAAAAGACAGACTGCAACACTAATACAGTAATACCTGTGTCAGGAACGGCTATAATCTCTTCTTGTTCTCTCTTCAATTCTCTTGCGTAATGATCTGCTTCGCTTTTGGCTACTAAATACCTTCACATAATATCCCAAAACATAAACATCATAATTCAAATACAATTTACTAATCTTGCAATACAAACCATGCATTAACCTTCCAATTTACTAAATACCTTCACATAATATCCCAAAACATAAACATCATAATTCAAATACCACTAGAACAGATACGTCAGATTGCGACTGAAATTAGCGACCACAAGCGGTCGCCCTTCTAATTTTAGCGACCAATTTCAATCGCACGCCCTTAGTCGCAGGCTGTAGTCGCTTTTAGCGACCGATATTGGTCGCCGATTTTAGCGACCGAAGCAAAAAAGGCGGGTGACCGCTAGTGGTCGCTAATTTAGCGACCGACTGCGGTAGCTAAATTAGCGACCGATTTCAGTCGCTAATTTGGCGACCGACTTCAGTCGCTAAATTAGCGACCGATTTCAGTCGCTAATTTAGCTACTGACATCGGTCGCCAAATTAGCGACTGAAATCGGTCGCTAAGTGGTCGCCAATGAAAAAAAAGTTACAGGGGGTTAGCGACCGACAGTGGTCGCTAATTATACATGTTCGGTCGCTAATTCTACATGTATTTGCCCATAAAATTCGGTTTTGTCCTAGCCAAATCCGTAGCTACTACTGTAAACCTGCAAGCAAAACCAAGAATCACCATCGCACAACCCAATTGATGCGAAACATCTGATTGCATAAATAAAAAAAAGTCATCTGGATTACAAAGTACGAAATTCGGGTACTAAAGTAACAAGTATCCAACACTAAACAAGAGTCACTAAAAAAACAGGAGCAACTAGCTACGACACTGGAAAAGATGCTCCCGCCCCACTGCCACCTCCATAATCGGGATCTCTTGGATCCCGATCATGTGGACGCCAACCGCTGTTACAATTAGCAAAGTAGGAAGACATCCTTTCCATCTCTTCTTTCATTCTCCTCAGCTCTTCATCTCGTTCGGCGTCCCTTCTATCCTTCTCAGCTAGTTGCATCTGAAGGTGACTGACCAAACCAGGAACATAGGGTTGATGCTGGGACGAGGACCCTCTTCTTGCCGGCGCTGTTACAAATCCTAACCCTAATCACAATAACACCCAATTTTTTTTCAATTAACTAACTCAAAACATCCTAAAAAGCATCCTAATAATCTAATTACTAACTACAAGCATCCTAATAATCTAATTATTAACTAAAAGCATCCTAATAACCTAATTACTAACTAAAAGCATCCTAATAATCTAATTACTTGTTTGAATTACAATAATACTATAAAGAGATTTAATACATAATTAAAGTTAGTAAATCGACACAAACCTGAAAAAGGAGTAAAATGTAGGTGAACGGCGGTGGTGGGTGGTCCGGTGGCGTTGCGGTGGTCCGGTATAAGCACTATCGGTCGACGGGTTAGGGGGGGTTTGAGGTTTTTTCTTTTTCAAACTTACGATGGGAATGACGGGTTGAAGAGGCGAGAAAAAAAATATAACAGGGGGTTAGCGACCGAATTCGGTCGCTAAATTTAGCGACTGAATTCGGTCGCCAAATGCGGTCGCTAAATTTAGCGACTGTAGCTAAACTTGGTCGCTAAAATTAGCGACTGAATTCGGTCGCCAAATTCGGTCGCTAAACTGGCGCAATGGTACTTTTTGGATTCCCGCGGATTTTTTCGGATAACATTGGGATAGGCTTTTGGTCGCTAAATTTAGCGACCGACATCGGTCGCCCGCTTTTTTTTATTCGGTCGCTAATTTGCGACTACCATTGCGGTGGCAGGTTTGGTCGCTATCTGGGGTAATTCTTGTAGTGTACAATTTACTAATCTGTCGCATTAGAACTATGACGCACAAGGGTAATTTAAGTTAGGCAGAGCTACTGTTAGTTTTGAAGATAGGCATGGGTAATTTAAGTATAGGAAATTCAGCAGGAGGAGTATACCTAATTCGTTGTCTCTAATAAGGAGCTAGAGATGATGGCAGTGCTCAGTAACATTTAGGGGTGGATATTTCCTTCAACTCGAATCTTGCAGATGTAAGCACACTATGAAATGACCCAAAAAAAATCTGCTTAGCCCCAGTTACGGTCAGCTAGTGAGAAAGAAATCAAAGTCACCCAAAACTGCCCTTTATCTCAAGAAACAATCGACAGTAAAAAGAATCGACTCAAGGAACACGATGGACGTCCTATCCACGACCCGACACCGAATGTTCAGTAACATTTAGGACTTCATTGCGTCGTCACGAAAATTGTCCTACGAGTTATCGTTATAATCTCGTATCTGTGATCGATCAATCAACAGTTTGACTTATTGTTTATTGAACCCACCATCAATCGACGTCACAAATTAATTGCCAGAGTTATCAGCTCTTGTAGGCGATTACGGACTAAAACAAATATAATGTAATTCAGTTCACTTTGTGGTGTTCAATGTTGTCAGTACAATCCACATGAAAAACAATATATAAAACAAAATCGATGGTGCTATAAATAATATATGAAATAGATACAATATCCAATTCACAAAAAGTACTAATACAACTCAGGAACACGTTTAATTCCCATTGAAATAACGTGCCCTTCATGTTTATCATGTCTTAATGGTTTAGTGAGAGGATCTGCGACGTTGTCATCTGTCGCAATCTCGTCTATCACTATCTCCTTTTGTTCAGTAGTATAATATGCAATAATACTCTGCTTGGAGCTTTTCCAACTGACAGCAGCGCCATTAAGAGTAAAATGAATCCAGACTGAGATTTCGAGTCATCTCGATCCTTTTGGAAGCTAGCATCTGCGTAACCGTTTGCGCAAAGCTCAGTGCCTCCACCATAAGTCAATACCCAATCTTTAGTCCTCCGTAGGTACTTAAGAATGTTTTTCACAACCATCCAGTGTGGTTCACCTGGATTGCCTTGGTACCGACTCGTCATACTCAAAGCATATGCCACGTCTGGACGTGTGCATATCATGGCATACATGATCGATCCTATAGCTGACGCATAAGGAATGCGACTCATGCGCTCGACCTCTTCCAGTGTCTTAGGTGCCTGAGACTTACTCAAATGCACCCTCGAGATCATCGGAAGTAACCGCTTTTGGAGTTGGTCATGCTGAATCTGTCAAGGATCCTATCTATATAAGACTCCTGACTCAGTGATAACATCCGTCGTGATCTATCTCTATAGATACAGATCCCCAATATACATTGTGCCTCACCCAGATCTTTCATCTGGAAATGGTTATTTAACCATACTTTAACCGAAGATAAGAGAGGGATGTCATTTCCGATCAAGAGTATATCGTCGACATACAACACCAGAAAGACAATCTTGCTCCCACTCGACTTGATATATAAGCATGGTTCTTCGACTGATCGAATAAAACGATTCTTTTTTATCACTTGGTCGAAACGATGATTCCAACTCCTAGATTCTTGCTTAAGTCCGTAAATGGAACGCTTAAGCTTGCACACTTTCTTAGGATTTTTAGGATCTGTGAAACCTTCGGGTTGTACCATGTACAAGTCCTCCTCCAAATAACCGTTTAAGAAGGCGGTTTTCACATCCATTTGCCATATTTCATAGTCATGAAATGGAGCAATCGCTAAGATAATCCGAATGGAACGCAGCATGACTACGAGTGCAAAAATCTCATCATTGTGCAACCCTTGCACTTGAGTGAAACCTTTTGCCACTAGTCATGCCTTATAGGTGTCTGGTTGTCCCTCGATGGAGCGCTTTATCTTATAAATCCATTTGCACTGAAGAGGTCGTACCTTATCAGGCAAATCAACCAACTCCCATACGTCATTCTCGTACATGGAGTCCACTTCGGATTGCATGGCAGTAAGCCATAGCTTTGAGTCAGAACAGGTCATGGCACCTTTATAGGTTACGGGTTCGTTACTCTCTAAGAGAAAAACGTCAACTCCGTCAAGTTCCTCGATCATACCGATGTATCTATCTGGAGGAATGAAGTGTCTACCCGACCTTCTGGATTCCTCAGGAATACCAACTGCAACAGAAGATGAAGGAACGGTTTCCTCCATTGGTTGCTCAGTACTTGGTTCTTGAACCTCCGACAGATCGAAGGTTCTATTACTTGTCTTATTCTCGAGAAACTCTTTCTCTAAGAACTTCGCACTAGCCGCAACAAAAACGCGGTTTTCGGTTGGCGAATAGAAGTAATGACCAAACATTCCTTTTGGATAACCAATAAAGTATGTCTTGACCGATCGCAGACCGAGCTTATCCTCGTGTATCCACTTGACATAAGCCTCGCAGCCCCAAACCCGAATAAAGGACAAGTTAGGGACGGTGCCCTTCCATATCTCATATGGAGTCTTGTCAACAGCTTTAGACGGACTTCGGTTAAGTATAAGAGCAGTTGACAATAGAGCAAAGCCCCATAATGAATCCGGCACAACTGTGTGACTCGTCATGGATCGAACCATATGTAATAGTGTTCGATTTCTCCGTTCGGACACACCATTTAATTGTGGTGTTCTAGGTGGAGTTAACTGTAGTACTATACCACAGTCTTTAAGGTTTTGATCAAACTCATGCGAAAGATACTCACCACCACGATCTGATCGTAGTGCTTTAATCTTTCTATCCAGTTGGTTTTCAACCTTCGCCTGGAATTCCTTGAACTTTTCAAAGGATTCACTTTTATGCTTCATTAAGTAGACATATCCGTATCTACTTAAATCGTCGGTGAAAGTGATGAAATATATAGCCGTCTCGTGCGGTGATTGACATAGGTCCACATCCATCTGTATGTACGAGGCCTAATAGGTCAGCAGCGCGCATTCCAACACCTTTGAAGGAAATACGAGTCATTTTGCCTATGAGACATGATTCATATATGCCAAATGATTCATAATCAAATGGAGATATAGCGCCATTCTGTATTAGCTGCTTTACACGTTTCGCATTGGTGTGTCCAATACGACAGTGCCATAGATATGTTTTATCTTTGTCACCAACCTTTAGTTTCTTATTATTCATGTGTAATATTTCAGTCGATTGATCTAAGACATATATACCATTCATGGAAACCGCTTTACCATAAACCATTCCATTTAAAGAGAAAATACAGTTATTATCCTTTATTAAGAATGAAAATCCGTCTTTATCGAGTTCGGAAACTGAAATAATGTTCTTAGATAAACTGGGTACATAATAACAGTTATACAGATATAACTCGAATCCGCTTGGTAGCTGGATCACATATATTCCCATGGAAGCAGTAGCAACTTTTGCTCCATTCCCGACTCGCAGGTCCACATCACCCTTTGCGAGAGGTGTGATGTTTTTTAGGCCCTGCAAATGATTACACAGATGAGAACCACAACCGGTATCAAGTACCCATGTTTCGAAACTTGCATGGTTAATCTCAATCATATGAATATAAGATGACATAGCAACAGGAGTGACGCAACATTTTTTTATGTCCTCACGGTACACTGGACAGTTCCGCCTCCAATGCCCAGTCTTTTGGCAATGGTGGCACTCAATGTCACCGTCTTTGCTCTTTGTCTTGCCTTGTGAGCTAATTGTCTCACCAGGCCCACTCTTAAATCCGGCCCTTTTGAATTTAGGAGGCTTAGCTACTGTTAGCTCTGCTTGAGCTTTTCCCCTACCCTTTCCCTTCTTTGCAATCATGAGAACGTCTTGCTTCATACTCCCACTCAATTTAAGATCCTTCTCGGTCTGTACGAGAAGGGAGTGTAGCTCATGAGGACTTTTCTTCATGTCATTCATGTAATAGTTTGCCCTGAATAATGAAAAACCATCATGAAGTGAATGAAGCATTCGATCAATAATTACGTTCTCACTGATCTTGCAGTTCAGGGACTCCAATTTCTCGACATTCTCAATCATATTTAGAATGTGTGGGCTAACTGGTTGGCCCTTTTGGAGTTTCACATCGAAGAAGCGACATGTGTGCTCATATGAAACGATTATCGGTGCTTTTGAGAATTCGTTTGTGAGCGTGGTGAAAATCTTATTCGCACCATGGGAAATGAAGCGTCTTTTCAAATTGGGTTCCATTGCAAAAATAAGTACGTTCTTTATTGCACCTGCTTCCATAACGAAATCACTATAAGCTTGTGATACGTTAGCTCTAGCAGTGGGGCCTGGGTTAGGTGGTAACGGCTCAGTTAAATACTTGAGCTTACCATCAGCTATAGCTGCATTCCGTAATGCAGCCTCCCAGTCCGCAAAGTTGGACCCATCATTTTTCAGTCGCGTGGACTGATTCATGTGGTCGATGAAAGCCTTACGCCAGGATTATTTTCTTAGTGTGGCACTAGGCATAGGGGCATCATTATGACCAGCCATAGTATTTGCAGTATTATTGTTTTGTTTAAGTGAATTCTACACTGTAAAGAAGAAATTAAAACATAATAAGCATACCATCGTTTTGTAAATAGTCTAGCAAAAACAGTTTAATGCGATGACTTTAGCATTTATATAATTGATCTTCCTCAAGAACTATATAAACGATCCCAAGACTTAATTTCAGTAAATTAATAAGCCAACCTCTTGGCTAATTCTACATTTAGAATTCTTGGTCGATAAATTTCTGTAAATTCTATCTTTAGTCCACCATAACCACATGATCGTACGAGGGTCGTGATGTTGAGGTAAGATAAGTCAACAACTACTACTTACCCAACGTAGAAGGGGTCATATGGGGAGTAAGGTCCTATATGTCTAGAGACGAAGAAGGGATTCATAGTAATTTGACTTATAAAAGACTAATCTCAATTTTAGGTTATAGAGGAAGATCCCATCATCTTTAATTTTAATTCATTTAAGTGAACAAATATCTAGCATGCGAGAATGAATAAACTAAGGTGATGGCTTTAAGGGAAAAACGTGTGACATCTTTATGTTGATGAGTCATATTTATATATACTTTAATGCCTCCTCTTAGCATCTTTTGTTACCGTTCTGTGATTAGAATTGGTATTTATATGTCACTTTTAGTTGAATATCGATACTTCTGTATTTCTGTGTTTTAATGCAGAATGGATGCATTTGTGGAACACAAGATTGATATATAGCACCATGGAATCAACAAGACAAAGCACAAGAAGATATCCAAGAACTAAGGAAGAATAAAGGATAAGAATTGAAGCTAGGCGAGCGAAAGAACAACTCCATATAACTAGTACCTAGTTATAAGGGCCATATCTCAGGCCATAAATTATTAATCAAGAGATTCCAATTGGAGGTGAAAGCTTATCCTTTTAGCTTTCCAACGCCGCAAAAATCACTTGATTCTGACAAGTAACGAAGAAATGGCGGACGTTTGAACTTCAGTGCGCAAAGCAGGAATTACGCGCTGAGAGGTCCCTCGATCGCGGACAACTCATCCTCGATCGAGGAACCTTTTCTCAGGAACGCGCAGCTACGGCAATAGGTCCCTCGATCGAGTACATCTTGTCCTCGATCGAGGAACCCTTCAGCGACATGATTCTTTCCGGAAACCTTCCAAAGTCGCTCCTTATGCTTTATTATATAAGGAGTCGTGCCCTATGAGTCTTTTATGCTTTTTTCTACCCTAATTTAAGTCCTCTTTCTTTCTTTTAGTTTAGTTTTACAAATCCCCAAATTAAATTAGCTTTTAGTTTTATGCATCGGATCTTGCCTTCAATTACGGTATTATTGTTAATCTTTCTTTATTTCTTTTTTCAATTAAGTTCTTGTTATTCCTTCATGCCTTTAATTATGTTATTAATCCCTCTTTTCTTTGTTGTTGTCGTTGTTGTTATCATGCTTAGCTAATTTATTTGTCTAGGGTGAAAAGGGATCTAGGTGATTAGAAAGGGGAATTAAACTTTAATGATCTTTAATTGTTAAACTACTTATTATTATTGTTTTATTGTTGTTTAAATCTGATTAGTTAATTACTGGCCAGGATTAGTTAATTAATCTCACAAATTAGTCTTAAATCCGACCGTAGATTAAGACTAAGATATGCCACAACAATTGAATGGACTGACCTAATTATAGCGACCGCATGTTAGGTTTAGATCTAAAGATTATATGAATACCGATCGGACATATGATCTTAAATAATAATTTTGCCCAATTGAATTAGTTAAAATCCCATTCCCCTGGATAATTGCCTATGTGAACTTGATCCCTAGATCTTTCTTAATACTTGTTTACATCATTATTTACTTACCTTGCAACTAGTTGATTAGAAAACAAAAACATCAAACAACCAAACTTGTGACCCCTTAAGACTGATATAAATATTAACAAATTGAAATTAATCACCGCCTCCCTGTGGATACGATACCCTACTTACCTCTAGCTATTTGTTAGTAGTAATCTAGGATTACCTTGATTAAGGTGATACGACTTTAGCCTTGTCAAATTCGGCACCGTTGCCGGGGAGGCAACTAATTTCTATTTGTTTTTAATTATATTTGTCTTTTCGTCTCAAGGGACATTAGTTCCTTGAGGTTGTTTTAGTCTTTTCTTGTTGTTTCTATGTATGCCTAGGTCTAACAGGTTAGTGATTGTCTCTTTCAATCCCGAACCCGAAAGAACCTTCCGTTATAGACAGAGTCTTTACAGAAGAGAAAGTCAAATGGAAGACTTAAGTACATTTGACTACGAGCGGAGCATATGGCGCAAGGAGCTAGATGAAATCGAACATTTGCTCTATGGAGATGAGCCTCATCCTCCTCCAATCTACAATTCTGAAGTAGATGCCGTCATAGAAGCTGAACTGGATGCTTGGGAAGCTGAAATGCTCAAAGATGACCGACCATCTAAGGAGCATGAAGAAGCAAAGGATCTCGCAAGAATTCCTACTCTATTAAACTTGCAATTAGTTCACTCCCCTTATGCTCCTCTCTTTCTGTTGTGCCCTCTTGTAATTAAAGAGCACATGTGTCTTGTAAGAGATATGCTGTTCACCCGGATGATCACATTTTAGACTTCTCTTCCTTAAAAGACTTTAAACATTTTTGTTTTTGCAATTTTGGCTTTGTACCTGTTGAGACTGAAAGGGAACAAATTTTACTGCTTGTATTATATGCTTGCATTGTCTTATGGTGCTACCTAAGCCTGTGGAGAGCTTATGCAGTTAGTTTCGACCTCCTTCAGCGGCCGTTGAATTGCCTTGATACGACCGCACTGGAGCTTTGAGGTCACAAAAAGTTGTCTTGGTCATGTTTGGATCGTCAAGACCCCCACTTGCAGTTGGTTTGGGGGAGCTCTCATGTTTTCCAGCTGGTATTATCCTTCTTTTATTTTTTGTTTGTTTACTTTGTTTTTAGTGTGTTGTCTTTTCTCCTTTTCGTTTGTAAGCAGTGTCCTTTAGGTTGCTGGTTATATTTTATATTGTGTCTTACATGTTGTTTACGTCACAATGAGGACACTGTGACATTTAGGTTTGGGGGAGAGTCTTTACTTTATATTGTGTGCTTAAAAAAATTCAAAAAAAATGTTTTTTCTTTCATTTTTCTTTTATTTTTAGGTCGAGTCCTGGTGAATTTAGTTAATAATGATGATAATTTGCCTTTGTTTTTGCATTTAAATCCCAATAGCTATTCATATACATCGTTTTGTCTTATTGTATGAAAATAAAGCTCATAGCCTAAGTTTTGACCGTTTTTGACTTGCCTTTTACTGATTAGATTTGACAAATTTTGTTGGTAAGCTACTTAAATTCTGAGTTCTTTAGAGCTTCCTAGGCCAGGAACATCAATAAACTGGTCTCATTGTTATCTAAGCTTGAGTGTAGTTCTCAAATGTGGAATGTGTAATATCAAACTGCATAAGTGTGACACTGATTTCTTGATATTTTTATGCTTTCATATTTTGACTGAGTACATGAGAAAGGAAATTATTACCCTTCAAATAAGCCTCACATGACTGGATTTTATACCCTTGAAATTGAGATCTTTATGTTTAGCTCATTTGACTAATTTTGGCATATTTTATATCTCTGTAATACCCCGTATTTTAGCCTCGGTCAACGGCAGTCAAACCATGTTTTACACACGTATTTAAAAAGGAATGTTTATAAAATATTTTACGTAAACCGTTATTGTTTTATAAATCATATTTCTACGATTAATTCGTTATTTCATAATCATTTGATATTCAAATGACGTTTCCTTCGTATTTCTTAATTCTTAATGATATATTTATAATTAAATTTATTTCGTGTTTTTATATTTATTTAATGATATATTTATGATTAAATATATTTCGTGTTTTTATATTATTCCTCGTTTATAATTGAATTTTATTTATTTATTTATTTATTTATGTAATTATTTAAGTCGTGAGTCGAGAACGGAGTGTAGGTGTCTCGAGATGCATGTTGGACTCGGGTTTAGAGCGAGAGTATCGAAGCAAACAAATGCTATCATACCCTACCCTACCATATACACAAACACCGACTTTCACACCCCTCATACAACTCCCCTAACTGACTATACCAAAAAAACCCTAATTCGTAAAAGAGAGGCACGGGATTGAGGAAGGACCAGAGAGACCAGTCATCTTCATTATCATCTTCGTCGTTCACAATCGTCAATGTAAGTCAGACCTTCGAAGTCACGTACTCTATTCGTGTTGTAGTTCGTTTTTTTTGTTTTCATTCTTTTTCGAACTGTTCTTGTGGTGTTCTGATACGAGTCTCTGGGGGTAGTCGTGATAGGATGTTATAGTCTAGTGTGGTGGTTGTGGGGTGGTGCCTGGTGGCCGGAGCACCACCAGATAAGGGTTGTTTAGGGTCCATAACAGGGGCTTTCGGGAAGGGTTTAAAACCGAGTCTTGCTTCGTTTTGAGACTTGACCTAAACCATGGCATGGTGGGTTGGGACCTAGTAGTTAGGGTGAACTTGTGGAGTGGGACTTGGTGGTCGGTGGTGGTGGAGTACACCATCACGGTGGATTTCGGCGACGGAGTGAAAACAGGGGGAAGACAGGGGAAGGTGAGGTGCGTGTTTTTGAGGGCGATTTGCAGGTGGTTAAATGGTTTCGAATTCTGGTGGTCGGCACCAGTGGGAAATGGGTGACGAGAGGTGTCGTGGGAGGTGGTTCGTTGGGTTGATGATGGTGTTAACAGGTTGTTAAGGGACTGTTTACGGAGGGTCGGTAAAACGATACCGCAAGTGAGGTTGTGGCAGGGAGTTTTGCCACGGGTTTCGAGGGCTGTTAGGGTGGTGTTAGGGGTCGTGTTTGGTGTTAGTGGGTTCGTCATGGTGCAATGGTGGCAGCCGTCGTGGATTGGTGGTAGCTCGGTCACCGTGGGGCGGTCGATGAGGGCTGGTTAGAGGGGCTGTTGGGGACGGGTTCTTCGTGTTCATACGTTATGTTTGTCGTACTGTTGGTATGACTATGGGTGTGTTATGTTAGCATATATGTTGTCACAATTATCATTATTGTTTATTATTATTATTATTATGATTATTATTATTATTATTATTATTATTGTTATTGTTATGTTGTCATTATTATTATTATTAATATTATTATTATTACTATTGGGTTGTTATTGTTGTGGTTTCTCAACATGATATTATTATTATTATGTTATTATATATTATTAGTATTCATTGTTGTTGTCTTTGTTTGAGTATTGTTGTTATTAATATTATATGTAGTATGATTATTATTAATATTATGGTTAGTATTAGTAGTATTAATTATTATTAAGTAATTGTTGTTTTCTTATGGGTACTTGAGTCGTAAGTAATTTAATTGCATATGTATACTCGTGGGTTGAGTTTTCACGTTTTGTAATTTTAATAATAAAGTTCGTATCTCCCTAATTGTAATACGTATGTGACAAGTATCGTTATTTAGTTGTTGGTGATAATTTATATAATTCTTTACTTAATTAAATTGTTGCTAAGTAATAATTGATATGGTCTCGTTATGCGTATTATATTATTTAAATGGTTAATTTAAATAATAGATACATTATATTAATTTGCGTTATTGTATTAGTTAGTGATTGAGTATATTATTTTATTAGGTGTCGAGTGTGTGATGAAGTAATGCTACTGATTGGATGTTAGCTGCGTGATGGATTATATTGCTATCCAGGTAGGATACACTGGCACTATACTCTATGATGTGTTATAAATGGTTGGATTGTGTGTTATGGATGCTGAGCATGAGTAATATGAGAATGATATTGGTTGGATTGAGTGTTGAATATTATTATTGGCGTGAGCATTTCATTATTTAATAGCATGATTGATTAAGAGTATTGTTGCATTCATGAGCATGGCATATGCATTGGTTACTGAGAAAGTTACGGAATGGATATTGATTTGATATAAAGCCCAGGGTGGTTCTGCAGACCAGGCCTGGTGTCTTATCAGCTATTGAGCTGGTGTTCGGTGACGACCGATTATAGTCTGCCGGGAGGTTCGGTATGGCTTGGTGTTTCGGGTTTGAGATTGGTGTTTCGGGTTGAGATTGAGATTGTGATTGAGCTCGAGCATATCATGGCATATGCATATCATTTATCTGTTGCATTCTAATTATTGTGTTATCCTACTCAACCGCGAGGTTGACAGTGTATTCGTGTACACCTACGATGATCCGGAATGGGGAGTAGATTCTACAGGTCAGAGACAGATGGATTAGGAGCTTGGGCATGGAGAGAGACACGGCTTGGACCTACTTAGAATTAGATCACCTACTTGATGTTACCATCAGTTGTACTTTTATTCTTTGCGTAGTAGTTGTAATACTAGAAGTTTAAATTTAATCAGTATTTATATAAAGTACTTTGGTTTATTTTACTTTGTTATTCTCTACCTCGGACATTCCGAGATGGTAACAGCTCTATTTATTGAGAATGTCTTGCTAAAGGCTCTTAAATAAATGGGGTGTTACAATCTCATTCTTTAAGCTAAAATCCCATAATTTGCCTACCCTTTCGGGATAGTCGCAATTGCTTGTATATCATGTCTATTTTACTTTTATGGTTGATAAAGGGAGACCATTGATGTCTTGTGGTATGGTAATTGTTGGCAATTGTGTTAATCTCTTATGTGGAAAAAGAAAAAAGTATGAAGCAAAAAAAGAAAAAAAAAAGAAAAAAAAATCGAAAAAGAAAAAGAAAGAAAAAGAAAAAAATAAAATAAAAATAAATGCTTCATTTGGTTTTGTTAAGAGATTGAAAGATGTTTACTAGAGCTTATTTTGCCTTTGGGGAGCATTCATTTGTCTCTCATATGTTGTAAACTTGAGAAAATTTCTCTAGTTGGAGTATTTTTGTTGTAGGTTTGGTCTTGGTTAGCAAGTGTAGTTGCGACTACCGTCTTAGCCTCACATATCCAAACGTGCTTAGGCACAAACCACTTCTATAACATCACTCAAATAGCCATCTTCTTTGTCCTGAAATCATGTACTCTTGTCTTTATTATGATTGCATATTAGTTGGGGAAATCTCTATCACATTAGATTGCATGCATGCTTCATAAGTTGAGTGAGTGTCTTAATTCTTTCTATCTTACAAATAATTCACCCTCTTATGAGTGCTTGAGTGAATCCGCGAAAATCCGACTAATTTGTCTTGCAAGATTGAAAGGTATTTTGCTATTGTCTACATTACGGTTTCACCTTAAGATATGAGCTGCGTTTTCTACTTTGGTCATTATTTTGTCATATTTATAGCTTTGGATTTTTTGCATTAACATTAGCTTTGAGTTCTTTTATTCACCATTGTATGTGTCTTTTGTTTAGAGTCTTAGCTTTACTTGAGGACAAGCAAAGAGATGGTTTGGGGGAGTTTGATGAGTCATATTCATATATACATTAATGCCTCCTCTTAGAATCTTTTGTTACCGTTCTGTGATTAGAATTGGTATTTATATGTCACTTTTAGTTGAATATCGATACTTCTGTATTTCTGTGTTTTAATGCAGAATGGATGCATTTGTGGAACACAAGAGTGATATATAGCACCATGGAATCAACAAGACAAAGCACAAGAAGATATCCAAGAACTAAGGAAGAATAAAGGATAAGAATTGAAGCTAGGCGAGCGAAAGAACAACTCCATATAACTAGTACCTGGTTATAAGGGTCATATCTCAGGCTATAAAATTGATAATCAAGAGATTCCAATTGGAGGTGAAAGCTTATCCTTTTATCTTTCCAACGCCGCAAAAATCACTTGATTCTGACAAGTAACGAAGAAATGGCGGACGTTTGAACTTCAGTGCGCAAAGCAGGAATTACGCGCTGAGAGGTCCCCTGATCGAGGACAACTAATCCTCGATCGAGGAACCTTTTCTCAGGAACGCGCAGCTACGGCAATAGGTCCCTCGATCGAGTACATCTTGTCCTCGATCGAGGAACCCTTCAGCGACATGATTCTTTCCGGAAACCTTCCAAAGTCGCTCCTTATGTTTTATTATATAAGGAGTCGTGCCCTATGAGTCGTTTATGCTTTTTTCTACCCTAATTTCAGTCCTCTTTCTTTCTTTTAGTTTAGTTTTACAAATCCCCAAATTAAATTAGCTTTTAGTTTTATGCATCGGATCTTGCCTTCAATTACGGTATTATTGTTAATCTTTCTTTATTTCTTTTTTCAATTAAGTTCTTGTTATTCCTTCATGCCTTTAATTATGTTATTAATCCCTCTTTTCTTTGTTGTTGTCGTTGTTGTTATCATGCTTAGCTAATTTATTTGTCTAGGGTGAAAAAGGATCTAGGTGATTAGAAAGGGGAATTAAACTTTAATGATCTTTAATTGTTAAACTACTTATTATTATTGTTTTATTGTTGTTTTAAATCTGATTAGTTAATTACTGGCCAGGATTAGTTAATTAATCTCACAAATTAGTCTTAAATCCGACCGTAGATTAAGACTAAGATAGGCCACAACAATTGAATGGACTGACCTAATTATAGCGACCGCATGTTAGGTTTAGATCTAAAGATTATATGAATACCGATCGGACATATGATCTTAAATAATAATTTTGCCCAATTGAATTAGTTAAAATCACATTCCCCTGGATAATTGCCTATGTGAACTTGATCCCTAGATCTTTCTTAATACTTGTTTACATCTTTTTTTACTTACCTTGCAACTAGTTGATTAGAAAACAAAAACATCAAACAACCAAACTTGTGACCCCTTAAGACTGATATAAATATTAACAAATTGAAATTAATCACCGCCTCCCTGTGGATACGATACCCTACTTACCTCTAGCTATTTGTTAGTAGTTATCTAGGATTACCTTGATTAAGGTGATACGACTTTAGCCTTGTCAAATTCGGCACCGTTGCCGGGGAGGCAACTAATTTCTATTTGTTTTTAATTATATTTGTCTTTTCGTCTCAAGGGACATTAGTTCCTTGAGGTTGTTTTAGTCTTTTCTTGTTGTTTCTATGTATGCCTAGGTCTAACAGGTTAGTGATTGTCTCTTTCAATCCCGAACCCGAAAGAACCTTCCGTTATAGACAAAGTCTTTACAGAAGAGAAAGTCAAATGGAAGACTTAAGTACATTTGACTACGAGCGGAGCATATGGCGCAAGGAGTTAGATGAAATCGAACATTTGCTCTATGGAGATGAGCCTCATCCTCCTCCAATCTACAATTCTGAAGTAGATGCCGTCATAGAAGCTGAACTGGATGCTTGGGAAGCTGAAATGCTCAATGACCGACCATCTAAGGAGCATGAAGATGCAAAGGATCTCGCAAGAATTCCTACTCTATTAAACTTGCAATTAGTTCACTCCCCTTATGCTCCTCTCTTTCTGTTGTGCCCTCTTGTAATTAAAGAGCACATGTGTCTTGTAAGAGAGATGCTGTTCACCCGGATGATCACATTTTAGACTTCTCTTCCTTAAAAGACTTTGAACATTTTTGGTTTTGCAATTTTGGCTTTGTACCTGTTGAGACTGAAAGGGAACAAATTTTACTGCTTGTATTATATGCTTACATTGTCTTATGGTGCTACCTAAGCCTGTGGAGAGCTCATGCAGTTAGTTTCGACCTCCTTCAGCGGCCGTTGAATTGCCTTGATACGACCGCACTGGAGCTTTGAGGTCACAAAAAGTTGTCTTGGTCATGTTTGGATCGTCAAGACCCCCACTTGTAGTTGGTTTGGGGGAGCTCTCATGTTTTCCAGCTGGTATTATCCTTCTTTTATTTTTTGTTTGTTTACTTTGTTTTTAGTGTGTTGTCTTTTCTCCTTTTCGTTTGTTGGCTGTGTCCTTTAGGGTGCTGGTTATATTTTATATTGTGTCTTACATGCTGTTTACGTTACAATGAGGACACTGTGACATTTAGGTTTGGGGGAGAGTCTTTACTTTATATTGTGTGCTTAAAAAAATTCAAAAAAAATGTTTTTTCTTTCATTTTTCTTTTATTTTTAGGTCGAGTCCTGGTGAATTTAGTTAATAATGATGATAATTTGCCTTTGTTTTTGCATTTAAATCCCAATAGCTATTCATATACATCGTTTTGTCTTATTGTATGAAAATAAAGCTCATAGCCTAAGTTTTGACCGTTTTTGACTTGCCTTTTACTGATTAGATTTGACAAATTTTGTTGGTAAGCTACTTAAATTCTGAGTTCTTTAGAGCTTCCTAGGCCAGGAACATCAATAAACTGGTCTCATTGTTATCTAAGCTTGAGTGTAGTTCTCCTTGTGGAATGTGTAATATCAAACTGCATAAGTGTGACACTGATTTCTTGATATTTTTATGCTTTCATATTTTGACTGAGTACATGAGAAAGGAAATTATTACCCTTCAAATAAGCCTCACATGACTGGATTTTATACCCTTGAAATTGAGATCTTTATGTTTAGCTCATTTGACTAATTTTGGCATATTTTATATGTAATACCTCTCATTTTCGAAACTCGGGTTTTGACTCGGAGTTAACATTATAAGTTTTATTTTATTTTACAGATTTATATTAATTGTTATCGTAAGTAGAGATATCGGTTAATAATAATGTTACGAGTTATACGTGTATAACTAGTTGGACCCGATTTGTTTATACGTAAAGAATGATGAGTATAGCCGTAATAATATGAGACTTATGATTGGGCCATGAACTAAACGACCCAATCACAAGTCCCTTACGACACTTAAACCCATACAAACCCTACCTTAAGCGTACAACCCTACCACAATGCTTCCTTATCAAACCCGTTAGCCCCTTCCCCAATCCAAAAACCCTACTTCCTCATTCTGCATCCACATGAGAAAGAGAGAGATAGAGAGAGAGAGTGTGGCGGCGACGGCGGCGGTCAAGCACGTTTTACGAGGAGTTTTCGAGTCGGTCTCCGGTGAGCTTAAGGTGTGTATATCGTCCTCCTTTTCGTGTTGGTTTCCTTTTCGCGTCTGTCTTGGTAAGCATCGCTGGGGTCGGGTTTATGGTGGTGGTTTGAACGTAAGTGGCGGCCGTGGGTGTCATAAATGGTGGCGGTAGTGGGGCTGCTGGGTTAGGAACGTTTGTATACGGACGGGGTGGTGCCACCGTTGACTCGGGGGAGGTCGACACGGTGGTACCATGGTGTTGTGGGGCTGTCGACAAGGGTGCTATTAATGGTGGTCTTGGGTGGTGTCGGGAATTCATATGGTGGCATTAAAACGTTAAGTAGCGTCGGCAGCGTAGTGGTCCAGTTGGGTCAGGAGTCGCCGGCAGTGGTCGAAGGGCTGCCGGTGGTGGGGTGGTGAGATGGTCGGTGGGGTGTCGCGTGGTTGTGGGGGCTGGTGTCAGGCGTTTTGGGTGTCGTGGTTGTTTAACGTAGTATGGCTGGTTGTGTTATTATTATTACTATTATTAAATATTATTATTATTACTATTATTCGTTGTTGTTGGGTTGTTGCCACTGCCTTGTTGTATTATTATAATTATGATTATTATTATTATTATTATGTCGTGTAGTTTTGGTGCTTTTAGTACCCTTATTATTGTTTGTACTTGATCATTGATTATTATTATTATTATTGTTATGTGTTTATTTTATTATTATTATCATTTATATTATTGGTATTGTTATTTGAATTGTTATGATTGTGTTTATAATTAGTATTGTATGGCCGTATTGTTGATAATGTTTTCATATTTATTTTATATAGTTGATAACAAATAATAAGTGATACAATTATTGGGATGGTTTATGATATTTATTTATTTAATAATAATTATATGTATATATGGGCATGTTTATGAGATTAATGAGTTGTGTCTAATATGATATTGACATGAAAGAATAATTAATTAGTAGTGCTATTAGTTATATGAATAGAATTTGATGTTAAGTAATGTTTATAGGAACTGAATTTTTGAAGTGGAATATTTCTACACGGTGATTGCTAATTACAGGCTTGCTACTCCAGGTAGGATACACTGACCTTATACTCTGTGATGTGTTACGAATATATGTGGTATTGTGTGTTATGGATGCTGAGCATGATTGATATGAGAATGATAATTAGTTGGATTGTTATGGATTATTGGTAATGGCATGAGCATTTCATTATTTGATAACATGATTGAGTAATTATATCGTTGCATTCATGAGCATAACATATGCATTGGTTATTGAGAAAATTATGGTCAGATATTGTTCTGATATAAAGCCCAGGGTGGTTCTGCAGACCAGGCCTGGTGTCTTATCAGCTATTGAGCTGTTGTTCGGTGGCGATCGATTATAGTCTGCCGGGAGGTTCGGTATGGATTGGTGCAAGGGTATGAGTTTGAGATTGAGCTCGAGCATATCATGGCATTTGCATATCATTATGCATTATAATTATTGTGTTACCCTACTCAACCGCGAGGTTGACAGTGTATTCGTGTACTCCTACGATGATCCGGAATGGGGAGTAGATTCTACAGGTCAGAGACAGATGAGCTAGGAGCTGGGGCAGGAATGTGAGATGCATACTTTGGACCGACTTACACTACTACAAAAGTTGCTTACTACATAGGATGTTTTGACTAATAGACATAGGTTTTTGAACCGATGTAGAGTTCGGTTATGTCCATTAGTTTGTAATAGACATAGGTTGTACAACCGATGTGCATTACTCTAATGGACATCGGATTTTTCGAAAATCCTATGTCTATTGCTTTTTATGGACAACGGACTTTCGTAAAATCCCATGTCTAATATGTAAAAATCCTATGTCCATTAATGTCATTTACATCAGTTTTTCCTTAAAAATAATCCTATGTCTATTGTTGATTTTTACATCAGACTTTCGTTTAAATCCCATGTCTATTGCTGTTATATACATCAGTTTTTTACAAAATCCCATGTCATTACATATTACGACAATTGGAATTGCGTGCTTTTGCTAATGCTATTAATGCTCAAAAGTGTGATTGTACCAAAACGGAGGCCATTCATTACACTTTACGACAACAAAGGTCGTTCGTAATACATTGTTTCATCAATACAAAAACGAACCAAACAAAGGTCGTTCGTTTCATACAACATAAATACCTTGTCCCTCTATTCTTCCTTCATGTCGAGATAAATAACGTAACGCTACTACGATGGTTGCTACTGCTGCTACTGTGTGTTGCTGCTACTACTGTTGTTTGTTGCTGGTGTTGTTGCTTGTTGTTGCTTCTGCTGCTGGTTGCTGCAGGCTCTTGCTGCTGGTTGCTGCAGGCTCTTGCTGCTGATTGCTGGCTGCTACTGCTACCGACTCTGATGCCCACTGCCCACTGCCCACTGCCCACTGCCCACTTAAATAATGAGCAAACTCTGATGTCCCAAGTAGTATCAACATTCCAATCAAAGAATGATATTAAGGGACCAACTTACATTTTTTTATCCTTGAAAGCGATATTTGATTATTTTTGCCAGTGAATCGCCAATCGACATAAACTTGCTTGATGAAATCCCGAAGTTTTTGGATGTTACTGCAAACATGAACAAAAATATAACTATTAGCTTAATGTGGTAAACCAACTTCCCAAAAAAGATAACATGAAAGAAATGTTTACATCCATATAGCCTTATATATGAACCGAACTCTAAATTGGGAGTCTGAGAGTACAACTCACATAAGACTTGATGGACAGTTAATCTTTCTGAAGGTTCCAAACATACCATCTTTCTGATAAGGTGGTCTTTGCTTCAATAGGAATCTAGCAAAAACATGACCAAAGTTCTAATATGTGGTCTTTGCTTCAATAGCTTATAAATTTAGAAAGTATGGAGTGAACACTAGGAAGCCATGCTTTCAATATTTGACTACGGATTAATCGTGTGTCACGACTATACTAATAATACTTACCTACAACACTTTGTGAATTCCCATGCTGCTCAAACTAAGACTTATCTGTTCTTTAAATGTGAATTCTATGGGATTCTTGCTTGTCTTCATATTCCAGGAAGAAGTAACGATGCTTGGGTTGAATTGAACTGGATAAGCACTTTCGAGTCAATAGTGGGGCAGTCTTGTAGGCTGGCTCGACTGAAAGGACATCATTCTAATTTGCAGGGTAGTTTCAGAGAGTTGTGTCAACAAATTAAGTGATATATTCGGACTTGTACCATTCCCTGTGTGTCCCCGGCCTTTTGTGTGTTCCTGTGGTAATAGACAAATAGTTTGAGGTTGAGCTTTCCTGAGTAAGATAAGTAGGCAAGTGTTTTTGTGAAATGTGGTTTGTTCCACATTGATTAGATTAGAAAAGTTGGGTATATATATTACATGCCCTATATGAATATCATCAAGTACTACTGTACTAGTAATTTAGGATGTTGGTTCAAGTAAGATCAATAGTATGTATAAGACTTATACAGCAACACAACATGTTTCTGGTATATCTCCCTTCTCCATATATTTCAAACTCAAATACAAAGTCTTCCATTATCAGTTTACTGACCTCATCAAAGTCAAAGAGATTTGGGTTTGTACCAATTAAGTATTTCTGTTGTTCAAATTAGTGTCATCATCATTGTTTTCAAAGTATTTCATCTATTTCATATGTCACTTGTTTTTCTCCTAAAAAAGTCCAATAAGGCTAACTGAAAGAATAGAAGTCATTGGAAAAACAGGATTTACTGTACTTACTTGGCTGCAGCCATTCATTTACTTTGGAATGAGAGGAATAAGAGGAATAAGAGGGAAAACATTGCACAAAGGGAAAACATAACAGTATAGCACAACTGACCATTTGTATAGAACAGAATTCCATTACATCCTGAAGCTCTTGTCCCTGCTGTACCTTAAACAATAATATACAACCCAACACATTAAACAACTTGATCGCATTCTTTGGACACAAACCTGAAAACTAACTCAATAATCTACTTCAGCTAATAAACGGGTTACCTCATGTCTAGTACGTTCATCAGATTGCCCTAATCTCGACCGGTCTACCTCCTATGTCAAAATAAACCAAAACCATCGTCAAAACCCCTAACATTTTTACAACGAAACCCTAATTTACCACAATGCAAACAACAATCTAACAACTTTTGTTGCTGTTGTTGCTACTGCTACCATAAAAGGTAGACCCAGAAAGCTTATGAATACAAAAGCCTAATTTCAGCAATCAAAAGCCCTAATTTCATCGATAGAAAACCGTAATCTCAAACAACTTGCATCAATATCAAATCGCAGAAAAACTGAGAAACAAATTCTAGCACATTATTATATTTACGCAGATGAAAAACAAACAAATCAACTAAAAAATGATAAATTTAATGAAAAGATTTACCTCATAAACAAGGCGATGAAGCCCGGACATCAATGTCTTATGAAAACGAGAAGACTTTAGAAGAGAGGTTAACTAGAAAAGGTGGTGACGACGACGGGGGCAGAACGAAACAAGAGAAGGAGAAAAGAAACGAATAAAAGGAAGAGAGACGGTGGCCGGAGGCAGGGAGAGTGAGTACAGGTTTTGGGGGTTAGGGTTTGGTAATTATTTTAGAAAACAAGAGAGCTAGGCAAGTGAGATAGGTAGACTGCTGATCTATTTTGAGCGCAAATGTGTGAGAGTGAGTGAGAGTGTTTCTATTAAAAAAAATGAAATGCAATGGACATGGGTTGTGTCAAAAATTCGATGTAAATAAGCAGACAATGGACATGGGTTTTACAAAAATCCGATGTTCATTAATATCATCACTCATGGACATGGGTTGTAAAAAACAACCGATGTAAATAAGTTTATAAGGACATCGGATTTTTTAAAAAACCTATGTGCATTATTTACTACATCGGACTTTTAAAAAACCCATGTCCATTCACTGATGTAGTAAGCGTGTTTTGTAGTAGTGTTAGAATTATATCACATCTAGAGAAGTCATCATTTATATCTTCTTTTCCGCTGTGTAGTAACTGTAATAATCAAAGTTTAAATTTTATCTGTTTTATATAAAGTACTTTGTATTGTTTTACTTTGTTATTCACTACCTCGGAAATTCCGAGATGGTAACAACTCTATTTATTTGAGAATGTCTTGCTAAAGGCTCTTAAATAAATGGGGGTGTTACAAAGTGGTATCAGAGCGAACGATCCTCAGGCCTAAACCAAATCAATAATAATGAACGTAGGAAGAGTCTAATAAAATGAATCCCAGGTTAGTAACTGTTAGGAGCCCCAGGATTGGGATGAGTTAGGGGACCCCTCAAACCAAGCCACTGGCCCTTTCAGTCTAACCTGGTCACCCTTGAGATATGTAGAGCGTGGGTAGTATAGAAGAAAGGACAGGACCCAATATATATATGTATTATACTAACGTCTCCGCAGAAAAGGAATGAGGTAAGTATGATGATAAATATGGTTGGAGATCTTTGTTGTATGAGATTTATAATGAATGTTGATTTAGATATATGATTTCCAAGTATTGAGAACATGAGTATATGTATGTGAGTATGGATCTATATTTATTGAGCCATAGATAGAGTGATGTGATCATATGATTTCGTCTTCTGACATGTCCATATGATATATGGTTATTAAATGACTATCGTAATTATGTAATATATTGGCTGGTATGTGGATATGAAAGATCAGATTTATGTGTTATAATAATCCATGTCTGGTGATATGCGGAATGTGATGCCCCAAGCCATGAGTGTCATATAGTTATGTGTTACATTTGTATATACATGTGTATATATTCAGTCATTTAGTTGGTCTACTTTTCTGTTTCGCAATCCTTGCCGTGTTTTAGATGACAATTACAGCTTCAAATGATGAATAACTGTTAATATGGTGCAACGTGATTTCTATGGTTTGATGATATGTCAACATGTTTGGATGAAGAATGGTTGTATGTAAATGTGATAATGTGAAGTGATTTTTTTGGAACAAAAGTTAGATAAATTTTCAGAATATTACCTTGTTTGTACGGGCTGTCATTTAAAATGTGTTTCCTGTATGAATGTAAAAATTTTATGTGTGATAACCATCTGATTTAGCTTCTCGATGCTTTTGGTTTCATGTGTATACGGGTTATTTTTTTGTCTTTTTTTTTTTTTTTTTTTTTTTTTTTGCGAGAAATAAATATTTTAGTCGATAGTGGTCAGATTGTTACTGCACGGTTCTTTTTGACCCATGTTTTTGCAAATGACACCATTTACAACGTATTTATTGTTAATGCATATTTCCAACTTCACTGTTTAGAATATTCATTCACGTTTTCAAAATGACAAGTCACGTAAAATCTTAACGAGTCGTTATTTAATAGTGATTTTTTTTTTTTTTTTTTTTTTTTTTTTTTTTTTTTTTGCAAGTTGCCCAATTTTCTGTTTAATTGCTGAAAAGTTTCTATTCCGACCACCCGAGTTGAAAAATTTGTCATAAATAATTTCCTTAAGTTGTGCATTTGATTGTTTTTCCTATGATTAGTGAATTCATTATATTTCTCAAAAACTATAATGATTCAGAAAATGGCTAGACGGTTAATTAATTATAATTTTAGAAGTTGCAACATGATGTTTGATTGTTAAAATTGTAAGTTATGTAATTTCGATATAAAATTTTAATCAAATATGAATTATTTGATGTAACCCTGTAATATTCTGATATGACATTAGTAGCATGAACAGTAGGCATATGATATGAATATGAACGCTATTATATGATAATTTAACCTTGTTATTTCATTGAGTTTTATATAAAATAGTTTCAATTATATAGACATTATTACTTTCTATTTATATGACCACAAAATAATTATGTGGTGTTCATATGTAATGTTAAAATCATGTTTATCAGAGAAGAATCTAGACACGTGGTAGAATGAATTTACTGGTAAACTTATTAGCCTGATATAACAATCTAACTGTCATAAGTAATTGTGAGTATTTTGAACAATGTGAACCTTGTTGATGTTCCTTCATATATTAATGGTATATCTTGTCTAGTTCCCTGCGATAATCTTTATAACTTCTTCATGTATATTGTTATGCCATGAAGTGAATTGCATATTGCTATCATTAAAATCTGATCACAATATATTGAATTATGTAATTGGTTTAACTTCTACGTAGAGATGCTACGCTGTCTTGTTAGTCTATGACTGATGTATATCTCGAGAAATATGTTATTGCTCCGTGTTTAATTATATTAATTAAATAATTGCCTAATGTCTTTTCTAAACTTGTGTGCATAAACATGATTTTGCTTCTATAATATGAGTATGAGCATGAAATGGTTTAATTTGTCGAGTATGAACTATGAGTTAGCTGCTTGTCTACAATGGGGTAAATGTGTTCGGTTGTGTTAAAGTTCCAAGGGTATATAAGTATTAGTTACCTTGATTTTGTTTTTAGTGCGTAACGTGAGATTGTCAACTGTGTTTTGATTACTTTAAAAGTCGGTCGATAATTGCCTAGTATAAGGTAATTAACTTATCTGATGATTTGTGACTGTTGTTTCGGTGGTCTTCTTGAGCATTGGATGTAAAATTTTATAATGGGGTTACGGGGACGTAACCATGTTTTAAGGAGGATAGGACTGTAAAATCTTAATGATTTATGATATGGTTAGTTGTTATGACATGGAAAATTGATATGTCGGGATTGTTTGAATATACTCCATACACCTGTTCACTTCTGTTATGCATTATATTGTGATTCATGAAGTATAGTTTAACTTGGTAATATGTTAACCTTTGGGGACAAATTTTCTTAAGGGAGATAGGATGTAACACTTCGCGTTTTAGAGCTTATATATGTACTATCTGTGTTTGTCTCGTGCTGGGGAGTGTTTTGTTATCGTTATGGGGTGGCGAACTTCGAGACGAAGTTCATTTTAAGGAGGGAAGACTGTAATGCCTCTCATTTTCGAAACTCGGGTTTTGACTCGGAGTTAACATTATAAGTTTTATTTTATTTTACAGATTTATATTAATTGTTATCGTAAGTAGAGATATCGGTTAATAATAATGTTACGAGTTATACGTGTATAACTAGTTGGACCCGATTTATTTATACGTAAAGAATGATGAGTATAGCCGTAATAATATGAAACTTATGATTGGGCCATGAACTAAACGACCCAATCACAAGTCCCTTACGACACTTAAACCCATACAAACCCTACCTTAAGCGTACAACCCTACCACAATGCTTCCTTATCAAACCCGTTAGCCCCTTCCCCAATCCAAAAACCCTACTTCCTCATTCTGCATCCACATGAGAAAGAGAGAGATAGAGAGAGAGTGTGGCGGCGACGGCGGCGGTCAAGCACGTTTTACGAGGAGTTTTCGAGTCGGTCTCCGGTGAGCTTAAGGTGTGTATATCGTCCTCCTTTTTGTGTTGGTTTCCTTTTCGCGTCTGTCTTGGTAAGCATCGCTGGGGTCGGGTTTATGGTGGTGGTTTGAACGTAAGTGGCGGCCGTGGGTGTCATAAATGGTGGCGGTAGTGGGACTGCTGGGTTAGGAACGTTTGTATACGGACGGGGTGGTGCCACCGTTGACTCGGGGGAGGTCGACACGGTGGTACCATGGTGTTGTGGGGCTGTCGACAAGGGTGCTATTAATGGTGGTCTTGGGTGGTGTCGGGAATTCGTATGGTGGCATTAAAACGTTAAGTAGCGTCGGCAGCGTAGTGGTCCAGTTGGGTCAGGAGTCGCCGACAGTGGTCGAAGGGCTGCCGGTGGTGATGGTGAGATGGTCGGTGGGGTGTCGCGTGGTTGTGGGGGCTGGTGTTAGGCGTTTTGGGTGTCGTGGTTGTTTAACGTAGTATGGCTGGTTGTGTTATTATTATTACTATTATTAAATATTATTATTATTACTATTATTCGTTGTTGTTGGGTTGTTGCCACTGCCTTGTTGTATTATTATAATTATGATTATTATTATTATTATATTATTATTATATTATTATTATTATTATTATGTCGTGTAGTTTTGGTGCTTTTAGTACCCTTATTATTGTTTGTACTTGATCATTGATTATTATTATTATTATTGTTATGTGTTTATTTTATTATTATTATCATTTATATTATTGGTATTGTTATTTGAATTGTTATGATTGTGTTTATAATTAGTATTGTATGGCCGTATTGTTGATAATGTTTTCATATTTATTTTATATAGTTGATAACAAATAATAAGTGATACAATTATTGGGATGGTTTATGATATTTATTTATTTAATAATAATTATATGTATATATGGGCATGTTTATGAGATTAATGAGTTGTGTCTAATATGATATTGACATGAAAGAATAATTAATTAGTAGTGCTATTAGTTATATGAATAGAATTTGATGTTAAGTAATGTTTATAGGAACTGAATTTTTGAAGTGGAATATTTCAACACGGTGATTGCTAATTACAGGCTTGCTACTCCAGGTAGGATACACTGACCTTATACTCTGTGATGTGTTACGAATATATGTGGTATTGTGTGTTATGGATGTTGAGCATGATTGATATGAGAATGATAATTAGTTGGATTGTTATGGATTATTGGTAATGGCATGAGCATTTCATTATTTGATAACATGATTGAGTAATTATATCGTTGCATTCATGAGCATAGCATATGCATTGGTTATTGAGAAAATTATGGTCAGATATTGTTCTGATATAAAGCCCAGGGTGGTTCTGCAGACCAGGCCTGGTGTCTTATCAGCTATTGAGCTGGTGTTCGGTGACGACCGATTATAGTCTGCCGGGAGGTTCGGTATGGCTTGGTGCAAGGGTATGAGTTTGAGATTGAGCTCGAGCATATCATGGCATTTGCATATCATTTAACTGTTGCATTATAATTATTGTGTTACCCTACTCAACCGCGAGGTTGACAGTGTATTCGTGTACACCTACGATGATCCGGAATGGGGAGTAGATTCTACAGGTCAGAGACAGATGAGCTAGGAGCTGGGGCAGGAATGTGAGATGCATACTTTGGTCCGACTTAGAATTATATCACATCTAGAGAAGTCATCATTTATATCTTCTTTTCCGCTGTGTAGTAACTCCAGGTAGGATACACTGACCTTATACTCTGTGATGTGTTACGAATATATGTGGTATTGTGTGTTATGGATGCTGAGCATGATTGATATGAGAATGATAATTAGTTGGATTGTTATGGATTATTGGTAATGGCATGAGCATTTCATTATTTGATAACATGATTGAGTAATTATATCGTTGCATTCATGAGCATAGCATATGCATTGGTTATTGAGAAAATTATGGTCAGATATTGTTCTGATATAAAGCCCAGGGTGGTTCTGCAGACCAGGCCTGGTGTCTTATCAGCTATTGAGCTGGTGTTCGGTGACGACCGATTATAGTCTGCCGGGAGGTTCGGTATGGCTTGGTGCAAGGGTATGAGTTTGAGATTGAGCTCGAGCATATCATGGCATTTGCATATCATTTAACTGTTGCATTATAATTATTATGTTACCCTACTCAACCGCGAGGTTGACAGTGTATTCGTGTACACCTACGATGATCCGGAATGGGGAGTAGATTCTACAGGTCAGAGACAGATGAGCTAGGAGCTGGGGCAGGAATGTGAGATGCATACTTTGGACCGACTTAGAATTATATCACATCTAGAGAAGTCATCATTTATATCTTCTTTTCCGCTGTGTAGTAACTGTAATAATTAAAGTTTAAATTTTATCTGTTTTATATAAAGTACTTTGTATTGTTTTACTTTGTTATTCACTACCTCGGACATTCCGAGATGGTAACAACTCTATTTATTTGAGAATGTCTTGCTAAAGGCTCTTAAATAAATGGGGGTGTTACATTATATCTCTGTAATACCCCGTATTTTAGCCTCGGTCAACGGCAGTCAAACCATGTTTTACACACGTATTTAAAAAGGAATGTTTATAAAATATTTTACGTAAACCGTTATTGTTTTATAAATCATATTTCTACGATTAATTCGTTATTTCATAATCATTTGATATTCAAATGACGTTTCCTTCGTATTTCTTAATTCTTAATGATATATTTATAATTAAATTTATTTCGTGTTTTTATATTTATTTAATGATATGTTTATGATTAAATATATTTCGTGTTTTTATATTATTCCTCGTTTATAATTGAATTTTATTTATTTATTTATTTATGTAATTATTTAAGTCGTGAGTCGAGAACGGTGTGTAGGTGTCTCGAGATGCATGTTGGACTCGGGTTTAGAGCGAGAGTATCGAAGCAAACAAATGCTATCAAACCCTACCCTACCATATACACAAACACCGACTTTCACACCCCTCATACAACTCCCCTAACTGACTATACCAAAAAAACCCTAATTCGTAAAAGAGAGGCACGGGATTGAGGAAGGACCAGAGAGACCAGTCATCTTCATTATCATCTTCATCGCTCACAATCGTCAATGTAAGTCAGACCTTCGAAGTCACGTACTCTGTTCGTGTTGTAGTTCGTTTTTTTTGTTTTCATTCTTTTTCGAACTGTTCTTGTGGTGTTCTGATACGAGTCTCTGGGGGTAGTCGTGATAGGATGTTATAGTCTAGTGTGGTGGTTGTGGGGTGGTGCCTGGTGGCCGGAGCACCACCAGATAAAGGTTGTTTAGGGTCCATAACAGGGGCTTTCGGGAAGGGTTTAAAACCGAGTCTTGCTTCGTTTTGAGACTTGACCTAAACCATGGCATGGTGGGTTGGGACCTAGTAGTTAGGGTGACCTTGTGGAGTGGGACTTGGTGGTCGGTGGTGGTGGAGTACACCATCACGGTGGATTTCGGCGACGGAGTGAAAACAGGGGGAAGACAGGGGAAGGTGAGGTGCGTGTTTTTGAGGGCGATTTGCAGGTGGTTAAATGGTTTCGAATCCTGGTGGTCGGCACCAGGGGGAAATGGGTGACGAGAGGTGTCGTGGGAGGTGGTTCGTTGGGTTGATGATGGTGTTAACAGGTTGTTAAGGGACTGTTTACGGAGGGCCGGTAAAACGATACCGCAAGTGAGGTTGTGGCAGGGAGTTTTGCCACGGGTTTCGAGGGCTGTTAGGGTGGTGTTAGGGGTCGTGTTTAGTGTTAGTGGGTTCGTCATGGTGCAATGGTGGCAGCCGTCGTGGATTGGTGGTAGCTCGGTCACCGTGGGGCGGTCGATGAGGGCTGGTTAGAGGGGCTGTTGGGGACGGGTTCTTCGTGTTCATACGTTATGTTTGTCGTACTGTTGGTATGACTATGGGTGTGTTATGTTAGCATATATGTTGTTACAATTATCATTATTGTTTATTATTATTATTATTATTATTATTATTATTATTATTATTATTATTATTATTGTTATTGTTATGTTGTCATTATTATTATTATTAATATTATTATTATTACTATTGGGTTGTTATTGTTGTGGTTTCTCAACATGATATTATTATTATTATGTTATTATATATTATTAGTATTCATTGTTGTTGTCTTTGTTTGAGTATTGTTGTTATTAATATTATATGTAGTATGATTATTATTAATATTATGGTTAGTATTAGTAGTATTAATTATTATTAAGTAATTGTTGTTTTCTTATGGGTACTTGAGTCGTAAGTAATTTAATTGCATATGTATACTCGTGGGTTGAGTTTTCACGTTTTGTAATTTTAATAATAAAGTTCGTATCTCCCTAATTGTAATACGTATGTGACAAGTATCGTTATTTAGTTGTTGGTGATAATTTATATAATTCTTTACTTAATTAAATTGTTGCTAAGTAATAATTGATACGGTCTCGTTATGCGTATTATATTATTTAAATGGTTAATTTAAATAATAGATACATTATATTAATTTGCGTTATTGTATTAGTAAGTGATTGAGTATATTATTTTATTAGGTGTCGAGTGTGTGATGAAGTAATGTTACTGATTGGATGTTAGCTGCGTGATGGATTATATTGCTATCCAGGTAGGATACACTGGCACTATACTCTATGATGTGTTATAAATGGTTGGATTGTGTGTTATGGATGCTGAGCATGAGTAATATGAGAATGATATTGGTTGGATTGAGTGTTGAATATTATTATTGGCATGAGCATTTCATTATTTAATAGCATGATTGATTAAGAGTATTGTTGCATTCATGAGCATGGCATATGCATTGGTTACTGAGAAAGTTACGGAATGGATATTGATTTGATATAAAGCCCAGGGTGGTTCTGCAGACCAGGCCTGGTGTCTTATCAGCTATTGAGCTGATGTTCGGTGACGACCGATTATAGTCTGCCGAGAGGTTCGGTATGGCTTGGTGTTTCGGGTTTGAGATTGGTGTTTCGGGTTGAGATTGAGATTGTGATTGAGCTCGAGCATATCATGGCATATGCATATCATTTATCTGTTAAATTTTAATTATTGTGTTATCCTACTCAACCGCGAGGTTGACAGTGTATTCGTGTACACCTACGATGATCCGGAATGGGGAGTAGATTCTACAGGTCAGAGACAGATGGATTAGGAGCTTGGGCATGGAGAGAGACACGGCTTTGACCTACTTAGAATTAGATCATCACCTACTTGATGTTACCATCAGTTGTACTTTTATTCTTTGCGTAGTAGTTGTAATACTAGAAGTTTAAATTTAATCAGTATTTATATAAAGTACTTTGGTTTATTTTACTTTGTTATTCACTACCTCGGACATTCCGAGATGGTAACAACTCTATTTATTGAGAATGTCTTGCTAAAGGCTCTTAAATAAATGGGGGTGTTACAATCTCATTCTTTAAGCTAAAATCCCATAATTTGCCTACCCTTTCGGGATAGTCGCAATTGCTTGTATATCATGTCTATTTTACTTTTATGGTTGATAAAGGGAGACCATTGATGTCTTGTGGTATGGTAATTGTTGGCAATTGTGTTAATCTCTTATGTGGAAAAAGAAAAAAGTATGAAGCAAAAAAAGAAAAAAAAAAGAAAAAAAAATCGAAAAAGAAAAAGAAAGAAAAAGAAAAAGAAAAAAATAAAATAAAAAATGCTTCATTTGGTTTTGTTAAGAGATTGAAAGATGTTTACTAGAGCTTATTTTGCCTTTGGGGAGCATTCATTTGTCTCTCATATGTTGTAAACTTGAGAAAATTTCTCTAGTTGGAGTATTTTTGTTGTAGGTTTGGTCTTGGTTAGCAAGTGTAGTTGCGAGTACCGTCTTAGCCTCACATATCCAAACGTGCTTAGGCACAAACCACTTCTATAACATCACTCAAACAGCCATCTTCTTTGTCCTGAAATCATGTACTCTTGTCTTTATTATGATTGCATATTAGTTGGGGAAATCTCTATCACATTAGATTGCATGCATGTTTCATAAGTTGAGTGAGTGTCTTAATTCTTTCTATCTTACAAATAATTCACCCTCTTATGAGTGCTTGAGTGAATCCGCGAAAATCCGACTAATTTGTCTTGCAAGATTGAAAGGTATTTTGCTATTGTCTACATTACGGTTTCACCTTAAGATATGAGCTGCGTTTTCTACTTTGGTCATTATTTTGTCATATTTATAGCTTTGGATTTTTTGCATTAACATTAGCTTTGAGTTCTTTTATTCACCATTGTATGTGTCTTTTGTTTAGAGTCTTAGCTTTACTTGAGGACAAGCAAAGAGATGGTTTGGGGGAGTTTGATGAGTCATATTTATACATACATTAATGCCTCCTCTTAGCATCTTTTGTTACCGTTTTGTGATTAGAATTGGTATTTATATGTCACTTTTAGTTGAATATCGATACTTCTGTATTTCTGTGTTTTAATGCAGAATGGATGCATTTGTGGAACACAAGAGTGATATATAGCACCATGGAATCAACAAGACAAAGCACAAGAAGATATCCAAGAACTAAGGAATAATAAAGGATAAGAATTGAAGCTAGGCGAGCGAAAGAACAACTCCTTATAACTAGTACCTGGTTATAAGGGTCATATCTCAGGCTATAAAATTTATAATCAAGAGATTCCAATTAGAGGTGAAAGCTTATCCTTTTATCTTTCCAACGCCGCAAAAATCACTTGATTCTGACAAGTAACGAAGAAATGGCGGACGTTTGAACTTCAGTGCGCAAAGCAGGAATTACGCGCTGAGAGGTCCCCTGATCGAGGACAACTAATCCTCGATCGAGGAACCTTTTCTCAGGAACGCGCAGCTACGGCAATAGGTCCCTCGATCGAGTACATCTTGTCCTCGATCGAGGAACCCTTCAGCGACATGATTCTTTCCGGAAACCTTCCAAAGTTGCTCCTTATGTTTTATTATATAAGGAGTCGTGCCCTATGAGTCTTTTATGCTTTTTTCTACCCTAATTTCAGTCCTCTTTCTTTCTTTTAGTTTAGTTTTACAAATCCCCAAATTAAATTAGCTTTTAGTTTTATGCATCAGATCTTGCCTTTAAGTACGGTATTATTGTTAATCTTTCTTTATTTCTTTTTTCAATTAAGTTTGTGTTATTCCTTCATGCCTTTAATTATGTTATTAATCATTTTCCCTCTTTTCTTTGTTGTTGTTGTTGTTGTTGTTATCATGCTTAGCTAATTTATTTGTCTAGGGTGAAAAGGGATCTAGGTGATTAGAAAGGGGAATTAAACTTTAATGATCTTTAATTGTTAAATTGCTTATTATTATTGTTTTATTGTTGTTTTAAATCTGATTAGTTAATTACTGGCCAAGATTAGTTAATTAATCTCACAAATTAGTCTTAAATCCGACTGTAGATTAAGACTAAGATAGGCCACAACAATTGAATGGACTGACCTAATTATATCGACCGCATGTTAGGTTTAGATCTAAAGATCATTATATGAATACCGATCGGACATATGATCTTAAATAATAATTTTGCCCGATTGAATTAGTTAAAATCTCATTCCCCTGGATAATTGCCTATGTGAACTTGATTCCTAGATCTTTCTTAATACTTGTTTACATCTTTATTTACTTACCTTGCAACTATTTGATTAGAAAACAAAAACATCAAACAACCAAACTTGTGACCCCTTAAGACGGATATAAATATTAACAAATTGAAATTAATCACCGCCTCCCTGTGGATAGGATACCCTACTTACCTCTAGTTATTTGTTAGTAGTAATCTAGGATTACTTTGATTAAGGTGATACGACTTTAGCCTTATCATATGTCGACACAGACTAGCATACATACTATATGAGTCATTTTTCATGCAATTCAGGTGGTTTGGTTTAGGCGGAAAAATGATGCAAAACAAACATGTGAATGAAAAACAAAACGGAAATAAAGCAAGTCCTAGTATTGGCCTATCCTACCAAAAAGAACAAAAATACAACTTGGAATCCATTCAGCAAAGGACCCTGGAAGCTTGTCTTGTCTTGATGTTCCTTCTTGGTGATGTAGTGGGAGTGAGCAATCCGATATCCGTCTTGGTCTTCTTTATTACATTTGATGAATTACATAATAAAATCCTATTATTACATTCTAATTTCCAAAAACGTAAAAAAATATTACAGAAGGGAGATTCGAGATCTCATAAAAATACATCACAAATTATGTTTCCTTCATTACGAAAACATAATTTACTAAGGCCACACTAAGGCTTTGTTTGGATAGGGGGATTTGGAGGGAAAGGGAGGGGAGGGAAAATGAGGGATCAACTTTCCCTTGTTTGGATACAATATTTAGAGGGAGATAAATGAGGGGGGAAAGAAATGGAAGGATACATTTTCTCTCCTTTAGAACAAATTAATTTCCTTTCTTAGTAGGTAAGATTTGGAAGGAAAACTATTATACTCTCATTTCAATTATAAAAAGATAATTTTGCTTTTATCAAAAAATGTAATACACTCTCAATTGAGAACAATTATGTTGGATATTTTTAACAATATACACTCACAAGCATATGTTATAATTCCGTAATTAATCACATAATATTAATCAAACAAAACATATTCATATTATCGTATAATATGAATGAATCCGTAATTATGTAGAGTAATTTACCCAAACCACCATTTAATGACTTAAACTATGTGATAATTCCGTAATTAATCACATAATATTAATCAAACAAAACATATTCATATTATCGTATAATATGAATGAATCCAACATTACTTTAAACCTTTTTAAAATAATTGGATATCAAAACTTGTGATCTTTTTCACATGTATACATTATCCTTATAATGCATAACAAGGAAAAAAAAACCAAAACGAAAAACAACCCGTAAAAATCAGCCGGAAAAAAAAAAAAAAAAAACATTCTGCTCGGAGTTTTTTTTTTCGCGTGAACAGTACCTCTGGACGTGAACAGTACCGTTTTTTTTTTTTTTTTTTTTTTTTTTTAAAAACATATGAACTTGAAAAATAATGTCGGGTTGCTAAAATACAAGATCGATAACATTCAAAATCTAATCCTTATTAGACATTGATATAATCTTAATAATTCAAATTAACCTCTTAAGACGAATATCAAGATTATCATGGGATCGATTATTTAACAAATTATTTCGTTCAAGAACATTCAAGACGATTTCCTTTTACGTTTTAACTCAATCCTTATTAAATTAAAACATCTACAAATTTATTATTTTGTCATCTTATTTATTTATTTTTTTTTTTTTTTTGGTGACGAGGGGTTTAATCCCCCCGAGCCCATGCATTCCCGCACCACCACATGGACCATGTAAGCCACCCCCTTCGGGAGCTGCAGTGGCCAAGTGGTCATCGCCCCAGCTGGTAATCGAACCTGAGACCTCTCAACTCCTGCATTTCTGCAAGCTTTAAGGTTTAACTCAGTTACCACTGGACTAACACCACTTGGTTATTTTGTCATCTTAACTGATTAATACAACAACAATAATAAATAAAAAAGGAAAACGAAAAACACAAAAAAATATATCTCGGCTAAGAAAATTGCGACGACTGTTTTTTTTTCTCAAAACGTTTATGAAAATCATACAAAAAATAAAATTCGTAAGCCTTATGCTCTAATACCACTTGTGGGAAAATATCTTTATATATTCTCAATTCTTTATATGCAGGATTATAACAAATTTATAATGTATGATTTATAGTCATAAACGAAGAACAAGATACAAAGATTGAGATCAAGAATTAACCTTCTGTCTTTACAAAGGCCTAAGATCAGATATCAAAAAAGATATCCTTCTAATCGTTGCACCCAAGATGTCCTGAGAAATACCCTTTCCTGAGCTAGAAATTGCAAAATTACCTTTAATTTTGTGTAAGATGAAAGCTAGAGAGAGAGAGAGAGGAGGGAAGTAGTCGTGTAACTTGTGTCCTTTAAGTGCAGAGTGAATGTCCTATTTATAGCTGCAAACAACCTTGCTATTAGACATCAACTAGGATTCCCCAAATCAGTATTTGGTTCTACCTACAACACTTCATAACAACCGAACAACTTAATAATTGCTCAGACCGAAATTCTATCTTTTTAGATTCGGTTATATCGCTCTCCCTTGTGTAATGTTTTATCTTATAAATATCTTATATTTATAATCCACTAATTAAATATAACCTTTTATATTTAATTAAATCATTTAATCTTTATTAAATAATTTTATTACACATAATTAAATATAACATTTTATATTTAATTACGAATTAAAATTTTAATTCGTCTTAGCTAATATTATTGAATCAGTATTAAATAATTATGTTATCATTACATTGACTAACCGTTTAGTCATATAGGGTATCAATATGATTACATTTTCATCTAATCATATCTCTCAGATTCCATCCTTTAGGTGTGACTCTTAGGGACCAGTTGATTACCGCCATTTGTGTGACAATAACGTCAAAATTTCTAGCAAGCCAACCGTTATTGATAAACGTGAATCAACTGGCTAAAATACAAAGTATACCTTGTGTTCCTTTAAGAGATTTATACGTGTTGTCGCACTAACTGTTGAGGACACCGACTGACACCCGTCGTTGAGGGGTGTCAAAGATAAGAATTTATAAACCTGAGCTTTAACTATAGATAGCGAAAGTCAAGGGTCGAACCACAAAGAGGTGGGGAATGTTTATTGTTTTATGTTGATGTCTTAAGGTAACAAAGTTGGGGGTTTGATTGGTTTGAATGATACTAAATCTAATAAAGTAAAGGCAAGATGAAACAAAAATAAAGATATAAATAAAACTTAATTATAATTAAAAGAATGCTAGGATGATTGGTTCGTAAAAGCTACGACGGTATATAGTCTAGGTCAACATGCATCGCAGTCGCGTAAGGGGTGTAACAAATCCTCTCGGTCTATGTTACCTAATAGCTCCTTTCGGACTATGCTATTATTTCCTAGGTCTCACAAATATTGGGTGTCAACAATAAGGGTGATTCCTAAAGTCTAGGTCATATACCTTTCAGTCTTAGTAACCTAGCCGTCTTAAAACGCTAACCAATGCCCTTCCCGTATCTTTCAATCTTGGGCAGGTCATTACTAGCATCCTACAAGTCTCCTTTCAGTCTTATTATAGGGTGTTATAATTAACGAAACAAAACAGTCTAAAAACATATGCGAGGTCGGTCGATCGACCAACTATTTCAGTCGATCGACCGACTACTCCAGTCGACCGACCAGTTAAGCCAGTTGGTCGACCAAAGTCTGCTACAGGTCGGCTTAGATTTATACCGTCTACACAAATACTTACCTACATCCTAACATAAGGGTTTAGCTACTCATAACTATAACAAGAATGATAAAAACAATTGAAATAACAGAATTCATAACAACAATACGACAAACATGCGATTAACAATAAGGCTTTGGGATTCTACACTAACCGGATACTAGTAATTCTAAGAAAATAACAATAAGAAATTGAGATTTAAAAGAGAATTACCATGAAAGTAATTAGGGCAGAAGAAAGAACTTATTGAATTGCGTGGAACTATTATATGAATGAATCCAAGAACAATTCTAAAAACTAAAGAAACAGTAACTTTATTGAGATTCTAGAATTAGACTAAGAAAGTAGAAGGTAGACAATCTGATGTAAGACTTCCTTCTTGGCCCTAATCATGAATTAGTCTTACATAAGAAAATTAGAAGCATTCTCCATTGACCTAATGCGTGCGTGGGCTTTGCGGAAGTTTCTAAAACTGCGCCTCGGTCGACCGACCAGGTGATGCGGTCAGTCGACCGATTATCGGGCCCAACAGGTTTCTTTCTTCGTATTTGAAATTCTGAACTTGACATGTCAGCTAAGTTGTTCGACCGACCAGGGTACTCGGCCGGTCGACCAGTTTTCCTGAGTGTCAGCCTTGAATTCTTATTAAATCGGTCTTCCGGTCCTTGGTTTGCGCATCGGGTGTTGTTTCCTCCTCGTTCCTTGGTTTTTTTGGTCATGCAAAAATCCTGAGGGTTGCGTTTGGCTTGAAATCGTCTCTTTTCCGCATAATTCTGCAAAAGAGCATAAAAACGCGAAAGTAGACAATTGTTGGGAAATAAAGGCTAAAACATCGTAAATGAGCTCTAAAATGCGTGTGAAAATAGATGTAAAAAATCATAAAATAGACACGCATCACCAGCTCCAACATGGGAATGATACTATTCACCCATACCCTCTGCGGTTCGATGGCAATAGTAAACTAAGCCGCTCGAAGTTTGTCCACACCAATGCATTGGACTATGCTCTCTTGGGGAAGTACTAATTTAAGAAAGTCATATGGTAGCATATATATGATTGGGGAGAAAAGGTACGGTCGATAACTAGCCAGATGCCTATAACTGGCACATGATCCTTAATTGTCTACTCTACCGGAAACGACAGGCGAATATACAGTACGCCAGTACTGCCCTCCGTTAGCTAATGAAACCTGAGAATACATGTTCATTCCCGTGCCAAAACACGACCTAGCTTTCTCCTTTGAATGCTAACGCCGCCCATATTGGTACTTTACTCCGCTTTGATTGCTACGTCCTTTGGACAATCGTGTTGTGGACTGAGCTTTCTTTTCTGACGTACCTTGAACTGTTCTTCGTGCATACTGATACTGATTAAGAACATAGAAGCTTTGTTAATGCTTAGCCAATCAGGTACTCGCGTGCGATGCATATTCATTTCAAAGAAGAAAACTGTAACTATTAATGAATTGACGCTGGATTGCGCGAAAGTCTTGCACAAATTGATGAAATTGCAGAATTGCTATTGAGATGTAAGATTGCTTCCTTGCAATACCTTATTATAGTAGAACCGATAGCGTTACCGCCAATCCTAAATAATGGAAGACCCCGGACGGCCTGACCCAAAAAAAGTGGATGGACCTGACGTCTTACCTTAGGATTTCAAGAGTGGGAGCATCAGGGCTCTTTATTTAGACTACTGACTCCCCAATAAGATGGAAGTATGCATTTGGGACCATTATTTGTCCTCACTTAAGCCCAAAAGCACAGGGCCTTGTTACTAAGTGGTGGGTGGAAGCTATTATAAATATATCACAAGCCTCACATTCTACCAATGTGGGACAACTTTCCTCTCATAGTCTTGGGGTGTTACAAACTCTCCCACTTAAAGAACACAACGTCCTCGTTGTGCCTCAAACTTGACCACAACCAAGGCCAGAATCCTTCCCCGCTAGGTGTGTGACCCGGTACTCCCGACCACAGGCTCACCACACGGTCGCAGGGTCGCTCTGATACCATTTGTAACAACCCGACCCGCCACGGTCGTAACACACCCCCAATAAGATGGGAAGTATGCATTTGGGTCCATTATTTGTCCTCACTTAGCTTTCATCTGAAGTTAAAAAAAATAGTTCTAGAATTGAAGAAAATTTCAGAGGTTCCGAAATTCTAAATCCCAAATCTAAAGCAAATTGACAATTCACAACTCTAATTAACCTAATTGAATCAAATAAAACGCAATTAACAATTCAATTAATCCAAACATAAAACAAATTACCTGAGTTTTGTATTGAAGAAGACGCCTGTTTATTGAAGAAAATAACTGTGTATTGTTGAAGTGAAGAAACGCGCGGTGGCAGAAGCTACAATAAGGGTTTTTTTCTTTTTCGTTAATTCCCTTTGATAGTGTAACATCCCGTATTTTTATAGAATATATTTTTAAGCGTTTTTAATTATTTTAAGTAATAAAATAATATTTTAATAAATTATCGAAAAGTATTTTAAATAAATAGTAAGATCCGTCTTAAGAACCTTAAGTCCTTAAGACGAATACAAACTTGGTAAATTTAAGTTCACATCTTAAAAACCCGTTCAAGGTATCCAACCCGTTTTCACAAAACGGAAAGGACACATCTTATACCCTTCTAAAACCCATATGTCGACATAATTGTTCATCTTCAAACAATATCACTGTAAACATTTCCTCACCAAAACCTCCATAGAAACTCATCTTCTTTTGCTTATTTCTTCATCATCCGTTCATCAAATCAAGGTAATAATAACATTTTCGGAATCCTCATCGAATTTGCAAGCCATCTATCACTTTCGTTTTTCAAATCCTTCACTTCGAAAATCTGACTGTTTTCCTAAGATTCGATTTTCGGTCCGTTAAACTTGTTTTTCGTGATGTAGGTGTGGGCTTGGACAACCCGGAAGTGGATAGCTTTATCTTAGAGGAGGATCTTTAAGCCGGAGTGCATTTAAGGTGACGATTACGAGTAACTCGGCCTTTTTGTTAAAATAGCAAGTTTTGTTGTGTTCTTGTTATTGTTTCTGATTTTTGTTTAAGATTGATGGTTAATGAACTTAGTAACATGTTAGGAATGACCTTACTTGAAGGTTTATATGTTTGCTTGTTGTTCATATGAGTAATGGTTTGATTTCTGAAATTTCATGTTTTGCGACGGATACATTATATAATCGTACTGAGGATTGTTATGGGTTGAATTGCTGTTACTTAGTGTCATTGAGTGATTTGTGATGTTGTGTAAACCTTACTTGTAGCGATTCTTAAGATTTAGTATCGATTTGTTGAGTTTCAAATTGGCTGGAAAAATGCGTTTTGGCGTACAGGCTCTCTGAGCCGGTCGACCGACCGGCCGCCGGTCGACCGGCTGCCGGTCGACCGGCTGGGAGCGTCTTTAGTGGGTTTTTGCGGGTTTTGGAGGAAACAGGTTTTGGACAGCCAGCCGGTGGGCCGGCTGCCTGCCGACCGGCTGGTAGTCTCTTTTGATATTATCTTGCGTAATTTGTAAGGTAGCGAATGAGGTGCCCAGCCGGTAGACCGGCCGCCTGCCAACCGGCTGGGAGCCTCATTGTGAAATATTGCGTATGTTGGGATTGGGTTCCCAGCCGGTAGGCCGGCTGCCTGCCGACCGGCTGGGAGTCCTTTTGTGCTGTTTTTGTTTTAAAGAAAAGGGAGGCTGAGATGGATCACCAGCCGGTAGGCCGGCTGCCTGCCAACCGGCTGGGGATCCCTGTAGCTTATTTTTGATTTCGAATTCGTAATTCGTTCGTAACTTTAAACGGTTAATCGGTTTTTATTGAAACTTGTTCCTTGTATCTTTGATATGTATCTGAGGTCCCCGGAGGATGGGCAACACTATATTGGGTTCGGGAATGGAGTGAGGATAGAGACCCCCCGGTCGGGTTACCGAAAGGGAAACCGGCTCTCCCTCAACTTAGTTCCCGGGGTCAATTAAGTGTTGATAAGAAGTTAAGAAAGTGGAACTATAGTTTAGTTCATAGACTTTGATGACATTGTATTGATGCGTATTAAGTTATGCCTTAAGCTGGCCTCTGAACTTAATATGTGAGTTGTTTGTCATATATGGGGATATGTCTTAAGCTGGCCTCTGAGCTCCATATGTGTATGTTTGTCGTGTCTGGGACATGCCTTAAGCTGGTCTCTGAGTCCAGACATGTTTGATTGTCATCGCGTTGGAACATGCCTTAAGTTGGCCTCTAAGTCTGACGAGTAGAGCAGCTGCACAACGGGGTAGCTAAGGAATGGACACCTTGCCCGGAGTGCAGATGTTTGATGCTAGGACATGCCTTAAGCTAGCCTCTGAGTCTAGTATCTTGTGATGTAGGGAAGGGACATGCCTTAAGCTGGCCTCTGAGTCCTTTGCTTTTGGGTGCTAGTCTATGCCTTAAGTTGACCTCTGAGTCTAGTGTCTTGCTGATTGGCAGGTCCATGCCTTAAGTTGGTCTCTGAGTCCTTGCTTTCTGAATGTTTTGAAGTTTAGGTTATGTCTTAAGTTGACCGCTGAACCTCTACACTTGCTGATTGATTAGTATGTAGGTTATGTCTTAAGTTGACCGCTGAACCTTATACTTGCTGAGTTTTATCTGCTTGCCTAGAGTTGGTATAGAGTCAGATATAGATGTTGATATTGATACTTAACTTTGTGATTGTTCATCCAAGGCATTGGATGACTCTATGATCGGTTTCATAAATAGTTGGATTGAAAGACCCCCTGACCGGGTAACGAGTAGGGAAACCGGCTCTCCTTCCTAACGGTTTATGAAGTTGGTTGAGAGCCGTGCATTAGCGTTTGCATGATAGTATGAGATCGATTGATGAGATATTTTATGCTTCACATGTTGATATATGCTGGAGTATTCTGTTTGTATTTCTGTGTTACGTGTCGTTACAAAGGTGGCTAGGAGAACTCTAGTCACTCCCCACTGATTGTGGCGTATATGTTTTCATGTATGTAGGTACATGCAGGTTGGCAGGGTTCACACGAGAGCTAGCGAGCGATGATCCTTTCATCATGACTTACACTTATATCGTTTAGCTGGACTCTTGGTTTTGATACAGTTTTTGTTGGTACCTGTAGGGATGTTCCATCCCAGGCTGTTGTATATATTTCGTTTGGTACTTAGACAATATACTTATCTATTTCTATTTATGTCAGTTTCAGTTTTCAGGTTTTAATTCACCTCGCATGTTTATGTTAAAAAGTTTTAATTCCACTGCATTTTTAGTACTTTGTATGTTTTAATTTTCCGCTTTCGCGAGGGGTTTTACAGTTGGTATCAGAGCATGATTGCTCCCGACGCACTCATGTGACCCCCAACCTTAACTTGACCAAATAAACAAATAATGAATGAGAGATGGGTAGATCTAAGGATTTATATTGTAGTCTATTTGTGAATGCTAGTTGCTAAGTTAACACTTGTTTTCTCTTTTGAAGGATGGTGAGAACCACGGGTGCTGAGAACACTATAATGCAAGCACTTCATCAGTTGCTTGAGAACCAGAGACAGCAAGCAGGGAATGTTCCACCTCCTCCACCGCTAGGCAATGAGGCTAATCGTCCTGCTAGCTTCTCTTGGATAGCATTCCAGATGTCCAGGAGCCACGTGAAGACTTATGGAGGCGAGGTTGATCCGGTAGCTCTTACTGAGTGGTTCCGTGAGATGGAAAAGAGCTTTACCATGTATTCGGTGGTTAGAGAGGATAGAGTGCGGCTAGCCACTCACTTTTTGACCCTAGAGGCCGATAGATGGTGGGCATTGACCGGACCGACTTTCATTCTTGATCCTTTGTTCGATTGGGAGGCTTTTAAGGATAAGCTCGAGACGAGGTTTTATCCTAAGGAGCTTAGATCACAGCGACTCAAAGAATTCATGGATTTGAAGAAGGGTAAGATGTCCGTTCAGGAGTTCACCGACAGATTCAACCAGCTTGCACATTTTGCATCGAGGTTTGTCAGAGATGAGGCTGAGAGAGTTTACTTCTACCGTGGGAAGTTAGGACCGCGCATCGAGAGTATGGTTCGTCGTGACTCGACTTCTTTTGTGGAAGTATATCATGATGCTATTTGGGCCGAGAGTTCTATTCGTGCCATAGATGCTGAGACCCGAGCTGCTACTTCCAGTGTGACTTCTCACTAGAGATCAGTTTACCAGGGGAAGAGACCGTTTGTTCCTTCTACTTCTTCGCCTTCTTCTCAGAAGAAGCGGTTTGAGAGGTTCTCTGCTCCGGTTGCTAAGACCATTGTTCACACCGACACATCTCCTAGTGTTTGCCACCGTTGTGGTAAACCATCTCATCCGGGTTTTGATTGTTTCAAGAATGCTTTCAAGTGCTATACCTGCAACGGATTTGGGCATAAGTCTTATGAGTGTCCTGAGAGGAACACCGCACTTGGCAAGGCTGCCACTACTGCTGCAGTGACTAAGGGAGGAAAGCCTAAAGGGAAGATTTTTGTGATGACTAGAGCTGAGGCTGAGGCTCATCCAGACATTGTTGCCGGTATCTTTTCTGTTCTTGTTGCTGAGTGCCTTATTCTATTTGATACTGGTGCTTCTCTATCATTTATATCGACCCAGTTCGCAGACCGATTAGCTCTTGAGTCTTCATTCGTTGAGGAGACTTCCATTTCCTTACCTTCTGGAGACGTGTTTTCCTGCTCTTCGTCCCATAGGGATGTTCCGATTATTATTGGTCAAGCTACATTTCCAGCGGACTTACTGAGATTTCCTCTCGAGGAATTTGACATTATCCTCGGTATGGATTGGTTATCGCGATACCATGCTCGCTTCAAGTGTCGCGACCAGAAAATCTGCTTGAGGAGTTCTTCAGGAGTTCGTGTTTCCTATAGGGGAACTCGCCCTAAAAAGGGTGTTCGTGTTATCTCTTCGATGAAAGCATCTCATCTTCTTAGGAAGGGTTGCCAAGCCTTCTTGTGTGTTGTTTCAGCTGCAAAGCCATCGCTACCGAAGCTTGAGGATGTAGCCATTGTTCGTGAGTTTCCAGATGTTTTCCCAGATGAGTTGCCAGGGATACCGCCAGAGAGAGATGTGGAGTTTACTATTGAGCTTGTTCCAGGTACCGGACCGATATCCAAAGCTCCTTACCGTATGGCTCCACCAGAGTTGAAGGAATTGAAGCAACGGTTGGAAGAGATGATCGAGAAAGGGTTCATTAGACCGAGTGCTTCTCCGTGGGGTGCTCCAGTTTTATTTGTTAAGAAGAAAGATGGTTCCATGAGACTTTGCATTGACTATAGAGAGCTGAGCAGAGTGACCGTGAAGAACAGATATCCTTTGCCTAGGATAGATGACTTGTTTGATCAGTTGAGAGGTGCTTCTAGGTTTTCTAAGATTGATCTTCGATCGGGTTATCATCAGATTCTAGTGAGAGAGGCTGATATTGCGAAGACTGCTTTTCGTACCAGATATGGGCATTTTGAGTTCGTGGTTATGCCTTTTGGGTTGACTAATGCACCTGCTATTTTCATGGATCAGATGAACCGCACCCTTAGTGAGTATCTTGACACTTGTGTTGTGGTGTTTATTGATGATATCCTCATTTACTCTAAGACCGATGAGGAGCATGCCGAGCATCTTAGATTGATTCTAGAGATTTTACGTCGACAGAAGTGGTTCGCGAAGTTCTCTAAGTGTGAGTTTTCGCTTTCTAAGGTTGCATTTCTTGGACATGTGATATCTAGTGATGGAGTTATGGTTGATCCCGCAAACATTGAGGCCATTGTTGATTGGGAGAGTCCCAAAGATGTGGGAGAGATCCGTAGTTTCCTTGGTTTAGCGGGTTACTACCGTCGATTTATTGAGGATTTCTCTGGATTAGCTCGTCCGATGACTCAGTTGTTAAAGAAGGAGGCTAAGTTTGTTTGGACAGATAAGTGTGAGAGCTCGTTTCAGGAATTGAAGACTAGGTTGACTTCCGCTCCCGTACTTGCTTTGCCAGAGATTGGAGTCGACTTTGATGTTTATTGCGATGCTTCGATGTTAGGGCTTGGATGTGTGTTGATGCAGAGTGGTAAGGTGATAGCTTACTCATCTAGACAGTTGCGAGTTCACGAGGTGAACTATCCTACACATGATCTTGAGTTAGCTGCTGTTGTTCATGCCTTGAAGATGTGGCGTCATTACTTGATTGGATCTCATTGTCGCATTTTCACGGATCATAAGAGTCTTAAGTACATTTTCACCCAGAAGGACCTTAATATGCGACAGCGACGTTGGCTAGAGTTGGTTATGTTAGGTTTTAGTTACTCATAAACTAATATTTAGTCATACTAACCAAATACTTTAATTAACATTTTAATTAACTTATTTATGTGATCTTATGCATGCTTAATTTATGCGGAAATGGGAGAGATTTCGAGTCCTTACACTCGGTCCAAATGCTAGCAAAGATGGTCCTCCAATGTTCAACAAGAACACCTCCTTTGTGATGCACCAAGACAATCCCTTAATGAACCGAAATCTTGTAGTTGCTAGACTAGAAATCGATTTCTCCTTAAACAATTCTAATCTCTCTAATTAGAATATAATTTTAGTACTACAAATTAGTATATTTATATTATCTTATAATATTGATTTGAGGTTGTAAAATTCTCTCTTTGCTTAGTATTATTTTCGGCTAAGAGAGAAGATGAATGAGGGTTTTGTCAATATATATCTCTCACCCATGCACAAGCTTAATAAACAATTTACTTAAGGACATGGGGAAGGGGATAGCCGGCCTTAGGGAAGAGCAACAAGGGAACAATTTCCCTTCTCAAGGCCCTTCGGGTGGCTCTAGGTTAGAGTTCTCGAGGTGCTTTAATGATTTATGTTTTTTACACTAATAAACACTAATCATCCCATTAACTAGCCTCACCAAAACCGGCACCCTTAATCCATAAAGTGGATTTCATTTTACAACTTTGTAAAATGTACAATTTGTACAAAGTGTGACATCTTATATGTCACTTAAGAAATAAAATGTTTTAGAACATTTAAAACATATAAATATTTATCTTATAAATATTGTATATAATTAAATAAATCATATTTATTAATTGACAAGCAATTCGAAATTACAATTGTAAAATGATATTTTATCGTCAATACGATTTACAACCTTTGTATTAATTTTAACCCGATTCATTCTAATAACGATTTAATAAAATATCGTTTATTGTTTAACAATTGACACGTTTCAATTTTAAACATAAATCTTACAATAAGATTTAATCTCTGATTTCCCGATATACGGGTTTAAGGAATATGATCAAATCGTATCAATATACATTTGATCATTTTATCAATTAAGGGAATTGTCCTAAAGGTGTGACCTAAAGGGATCAACTGACCACCACCGTCATACGACAGTAATGTCAAACTCTAACTAGCCAATCATTACCGATTAATGTTGGTCAGTTGACTAATATATTTCGTATCATCCCTTGCGCATTCTCGTCATGAGATTTAATTACGTGATCGCACTATTGTTGAGGACACATTTCCCAACTATCTCCCACTTGTCCTCGACAAGTGTGCGTCACCAATTCTCTTGTCCTATTACAATCTCCCACTCAATGCAAGATGTCTCTCTGAGGTCGTACTTGCATTTGATCATATCATGAGTGGTTTTCTCGATCTGGAGAATAACTGTTTGACCGGAATTATCTACCATAGATACCTTCCGAGCGTGGCCACGCATTTCCAGTTAACTTCTCCTCGAGTGGCCTTGAGATTTGAACAACCCTGACAAGGGGTGGACAATTTCTTTCGCACTATTTCCTTTGACTAGTCACAGTTAGTCACAACCTGAAGCAATCCCATTTGACTCCAGTTACGAAAAGTCGTAGAGAATGGATCAAGGTTATGCCTAAACTGTACCATCTTGGGAGAGTAGTCTTTAGTCTAAGAATTGACTCACAAGAATATTATAGCAGCTCTCGCCACGACCCGGCTATTATAAAATTTCCAGAACTCTATAAGCGGTCACATTTCCCGACAGAGTGTCTCTTGCAGTCTGCCTATGTGATCGACTAGTCATCACATATGACTCTATGGCATTTGAACTTGCCATCAATCGCCTCACATTCTAGTCGCTTTGAGATGTCACCTCATGCAATCGGCTACGGGTTATACTAAGTCAATCCAGTTCACTTATGGGGTTCAATATTATCTCTCCCAACCCATTTGGATTTTGACAAGGTATCTTTCATCTTGAGTTAATTATAACTCAAATGACATTGTCATGCAAAAACAGTCAATACTATTTCATTGCATTTGATGCACGATCATCTATTTGTATTAGTGTTTTCCGAATAAACCTTTATTCATTAATGCAAAACTTACAAATTTTGGTCTCCTTCCGACTCATATTATCGCACATAATATGATCTTATTTGAGCACATATCTAGAACCCATTCTAGATTTTGAGATTCCTTTCCTGAGGGAAGCTCCCACTGTTATCTTATAACTCGTGACGTATTGATACACTAGAGGGATTAAAGAATCACTCGGAATTATCTAGTCACTTATGTGCTGAAATCTATATTGCAGTTATTAGTGATTTCATCACCCTTACTATTTTCAAACATCTTGGCTATTTTATTAAGGTTATTCATATCTAACCATTTTGATTTCTAATGGGCGACCTTTTATTATCAATATAAATAAAACTTCCCGTAAAGCTCCATCATCGTATGATATAAGGTATTTGATCATCTAGAATTGAAGACCTCTTATTCTTTACACCTTAAAGAATCATCCATCCTCTCTAAATGGTAGGCTTAATTCTTTTAATGAATATCGCTCCCACTAAAATCAATATTACTCGATCTCTTAAATGAACCTTTCATTTCTTGCATGTTATTCTTTATTTATCACTATCACTATCCCTATAGTGATCTATTTTCATTCAATCAATCATCACCCTCTTTTCATGTCTTCGTTTCCTCGAGACGAATATGACATGATAATTTCCTTATAACTACATTGAGAGAATTGAGATAATTTCTTCTCTTTTATCTTACAAATTTAGAAAAATCATTTATTAAGGAACCGGTCTTTCCTCCCGTATAGATAGATGATTTCTCCTCTATTATCTTATAATCTTTAAAAGATCATTATCTCAAGGAGCCGATATTCCTTCCGAATTCATACGGGGTTTCATGTCTCCTCTCTTTGAAACAATGAACATAAAGAACCTTTCTTCGAGTGTCCTCCCGTAGTTTCTTCAGTGTCCTCTCGTAGTTTCTTCAATTCATTTAGGGCTCTTATTAAGACTCCCAAGTAGGAATCTTCTCTAAGATCCTTTATTTTTATCATTGGTTTGCGAGCGAAATATTTTCTCCCACTCTATCCTTCTAACAATAACCTTTATTCGTATAAGGATAGCTATTTCGATTAACCAATGTATATGAATGTTTGAAGTTTTATAGGTGTGATGAATACATTCTCATTTTCACTTAAAATGAAAATCTTATAATGAACTGATGTTGTCTCATTTTGAAAGTATCTCATGGGGTGTAGTTCTCCGTTTTAATCAACACTTTGATTACATTTTATTGATCGTATCAATGTTTATTGCGTGATAAAATCACCATTATTCATGTTTTAACAAGGTATGCAATTTATTTCGAGAAATCAAGATATTGATTAAGAACAAAAGTAGTGACTTGGGTTGAAAACCAAGTCAACAATATCCAAAATTACAACCATTGTTTTAGGATTTTAATCCTTGTCTTTACAAGAAAAATAAATTGTTCCATAAATAAAATGCAAAATATGAAAGAGGACGATATGAAAATTAGAGCCTAGCTCTTCAAGTCTTCGATCAATTGGATGCTACCGTAGCCATCCAAGTAAGGAACTTCATGCTTCCTTCTCCTTGCCCTTATCATTATTAGGGGGTGGCCCTTTAAAACAATTAAAAAGGGTAAATATCAACACGTTTGTATCACTATACATAAGTTGATAAATGACATGAATCATAAACGAGAATTATTACCTACGGCGGTTGCCTTCCCATTTTTGAGATCGCTTAAGTATTTGGGGCAATTACGCTTGCAATGACCGATCCTCGTGCAATAATGGCACTTGTCTTCGGATTTTGAAGACGAGGTGGAAGCGCCTTTCGAAAAGGTCTTTCCTTTGGTCGCTTTGGGCTTGAACGTTTTCTTGCCCTTGCCTTTATAGGCATTCTACTTGAAGCTCGTTTTCCCTTTCTTTTCGATGTTTAAAACATCCTTGGTGGAACTTTCATGAAGTCCCATGTCCCTTTCAGCTTGGACGAGCATCTTATGCAACTCATCCAACGTGGTCTCTTGGTTTCGCATATTGAAATTCACCCGGAATTGAGCATACGATTTAACCTTATTGAGCGAGTGAAGAACTCGGTCAATAATTAGAGAGTCGGGAACATCAACGTCTTGCGATTTTAGAGTCTCCGCGAGCTCAACGAGTTTGAGCACATGAGGGCTTATCTTTTGCCCTTCCTTCAACGTAATGACGAAGAAGGCGGAAGCCGCCTCATATTGGATCACCCTTGGAGTTTGCGAAAACATGGTCGCAAGCTTGGTGTATATCTCATATGATGTGGTCAACTTAATCATACTCCTTTGGAGATCCGGCTCATGGAGAAGATGAGCACATTTTTAAGAGCGGATGACTCTTTCATGTAGGCTTCATAGGCCTCACGAGTTTGGACCGATGAACGAGCGGTCGGAGCGGTCGGAGCGGCTTCGGATAGGTAACGACTCTTATCGTCACCTTGAGCGGCCAAAAGTAATTGCGCATCCCAATCCTTAAAATTGGAACCATGCTTATCGAGTTTGCATCGATCCATAAAGGACCGAAGCCATGATACGTTAGTGAGAGGTGGAGCGTTGGTTGCCATTGATGATGTTGAAAAATAAACTACAATAAAATGAAGGAAATAAAACAATATCATTTTAAAATTCATACTAAAAACTTTAAACAAGTTAATTAATTATTTACTTAATGATCTCTTACCCAATTAAGTAAACAATCCTGAGACCCAAACCCATACTAATCCGGGCACGGTGTAGCCGATTCAACCCGTATCGGTATAATTTGGTGGATTAACCCTTTAATCGGTTCTACCATAGAACTCTCGGTCGACAATTTTCTAAAAATCGTCTTTAGCCCGAACTTATTGCAACTACGGTTACGAATACTTTCGTTGAGATCAACCAAATTTCAAGGTGTAATCTTATTACCCCACTTACCCAACGTGACAATTTTAGTACCCCGGTGTAGCCGAGCCTACGTTCTTGTGAAGAAGGGATTCATGGGTCCGTACTTTTTGGTAAGGCTAAGTCTCGATATTTATTTGTAAGAGATCAAGTCAAATTATTATCTATCTCCGTTTAAGTGAACTAAGCCGGTGAATTATCGATAAAATAAATGACTAGGTCGACTAAATCGAAAAATGCATGAGACGATATATGACAATTTGGCTATGCATGCAAACATATAAAAAGCAAAATAAAAGGATAAAAAATAAACCCTAGTATGGCCTTTCCTAGAAAAGAAATAATAAAGTACAAATTCGGAAACCAACTCCTTTGGTCCCTTGAACTTCACGCGGCACGCACTTCGAGGTAAACACCGTCTTGTCGGAACTCCTTTCCGAATGGCACCGTCTTCAAGGAACTCCGGATTTTACAAAAATTACAACTTTTCTAGTCTACTTTATACATTATAAAATAGAAATATATTACAATTGGGTGATACGAGATCACAAAATTACAACCGAATCGGTAACCCTATACATTACGGAAAATATCGATTAAAAACTAAGGCCATACTAAGTAAATTACATAATTTCCAAAATTACGTAAATAAAATCATGACATTCATTATAAAATATGCAATGCTTATGAATATATGAACTATCATGCAAATCCTAAGCCAAATCGTCCTATTTAAATAAATAGTTATCGTATACCTCGGTTTATGGAATTGCGTGTTTTAACGTTTAACAACACTATGCATAATATGAATCGGTATTCATCCTTAAGTTAATCATCCCAACTCATATAGGTTTCAAATTTTAGTCTTACTCAAACTTTGAACATGACTTAACTTAACATATTTTAATATTGTTCGGTATTACTCGGTTTTACGGGAAAAATAATATAAAAATCCAAAAGAGTCATAAAAATTTCGAAAATATCAAAATTCAAATTTTGAAAATTCCAGAATGTTCTTTAAATTTCAGAACTTTAAAAATATTAGTATTTATACGGTTTTAACATTATTTCGAAAATAAGACGTAAAACGAGCATTTTAAGTCGGAAAATTCAATAATTAGTTCCATAAATGCAAATAAAATACTAATAATATTTTTACACCTTCCAAAATACTTTAAGAACATAAAATAGACAGAAAATTAAATGGCACATTGCCCTATAGTCGAAATTTTTTAATGAAAATGACTCTCTTAATTCAAATTTAAATGCAACTTTTAACAATTTAAAATTAAATCAAAACAGAAACCTTTGGCTCCAAAGAATAATTTCATGATGAAAATATCATATATGACTAATATGGGTTAAATTTGCCATTTTAACAACTATTGCAAATTTTAACGATTTTCGTCATATATCGTACGATTTTAACCTTTAAAATTATTTCTCAAGCATAAAATAAGATAAAAATCTCGAAATTTTTATACATGCTGGAAATAATATATATGACATCGTGTTAAATTTTAATGGCCAAATTCCAACTTAAACTATTAAAGTCGAAATAATGTCACTAATTACCCGATTTTTACATTAAAAATCTATAATATTGCAATATTTGAGATAAATTTCTGGAAAATTCAACATATATTTTAAATATTTCATGTGACATACTCATAAATTTTTATAGTCAAATTCGTAATATAACTATACAAACCCATTTTTATTCATCTTATTGCATTTTAACCTTTAAAATTCATATCACATGTTTTATAAGTCCATAATTTACGAAAATTCATATTCATAACATAGGATATACATGTGATAACATACTGAAAAATCTCGGCCAAAGGATTATTTTAACAATTTTTCCCAAAATAAACGATTTTTAACCATTAAAACATATTAAAACAGAGATTTAATATACCAATAACCAATATTCATGCAAAATATATTCCAAATATTCTAAAAATTTTTAGAAAATAGTAGGTATTCATGCTAAATATATTTCGGCCAAATCATATACTACACGAAATATCAAATTTTATTTTGTTAGAATGTATTATTTATAAGTTGATGTTTTGTTTTTGATGCATATTATGATGAATGAATATTTTATGTATTTTGCAATGGGTTGTAATTTGTAATTACTTAGTGTGGCCTTAGTTGATTATGTTTTCGCAATGAAGGAAACATAATCGTGATGTATTTATGAGATCTCGTATCTCCCGTTTGTATTATTTATTATAATGTTAGAAAATTAGAATGTAAATAGGTTTATTTTGTAATTTCAAAGACATTATGAGAAGAGAAAGACGGAGATCAAGGATGCTCACTCCCGCTTCATGGACCAAGATGAAACATCGAGACAAGCTTTTAGGGTCCAATTATGATTGGATTCCAAAATTGTACTTTGTTTTTATTTTGGTAGATAGGCCACACTAGGGTTTTTCTCGTTGTTATTCGTTTTTATTCCGTTCATGTTTCATGACATCACATGTTTAGACATTGCATCATGTTTCCGCCTAACCAAACCACCTAAAGTTGTATGAAAATTGACTCATATAGTATGCATGTTAGTTTTCATAGACTTAAAGATGTCATAATTATAAGCCATCACCTCAATTTATTCACTTTGCATGCTAGATATTCGTTCACTTAAAAGGAATTAAAATTAAGTTGATGGGATCTTCCTCTAAAACAAAATTGAGACTAGTCTTTGTAGGTCAAACTGCTATGAATCCCTTCTTCATCAATAGGCATATAGGACCTTACTCTCCATATGACCCCTTTTACGTTGGGTAAGTAGCATGTGTTGACCTATTTGAACTCAGCATTATAGTCCGAAGAGTTTCTCGTAATTATGATGGACTAGAGATAGAATTTACGGAAATGTATCGACCAAGAATTCTAAAGGTAGAATTAGCCAAGTGGTTGGCTTATCAATTTAAAGATAATTGAGTCTTGGGATCATTTATATAATTCTTGAGGGAGGTCGATTATATAAATGCTTAAGTCTTCGCATAAAAATGTTTTTGCATTAGACTCATTCATTTCGATGATTATGCTCATTATATTTTTCCTTCTTTTCGCAGTGTAGAATATTTATTTAAATAAACTGCTTGTAACAAAATGGCTGGCCATAACGATGTCCCAATGCCAAGTGCCACACTCGGGCGCGAGTCTTGGCTCAAATCTTTCATGGACCACACGAGCCCGTCGACACGACTGAAAAATGATGGGTCAAACTTTGCAGACTAGGAGGCAGCAATACGGAATGCTGCCATAGCTGACGGTAAGCTCAAGTACTTGACTGAGCCCATACCGCCTAACCCAGGTCCCAATGAGCTAACGTGTCACTCGAGTATAGTGATTTCGTGATGGAAGCGGGCGCGTTAAAGAACGTTCTCATATTTGCAATGGAAACCAATTTGCAGAGACGCTTCATTGCCCAGGGTGCGAACAAGATTTTCACCACCCTTACAAACGAGTTCTCAAAGGCACCGAGATTCGTTACGTATGAGCACACCTGTCGCTTCTTTGAGGCGAAACTCCAGAGAGGCCAAGCTGTTAGCCCTCACATTCTCAATATGATTGAGAATGTTGAAAAACTAGAGGCACTTGACTGCAAGATCAATGAGAGCATAGTCATTGACCGCATCCTTCACTCACTACATGAGTGGTTCGCCCTATTCAGGGAAAACTAGTACATGAATGACATGAGGAAAAGTCCTCATAAGCTCCACTCACTTCTCGTACAGACCGAGAAGGACCTGAATATGAGTGGGAGCAGGAAGCAGGATGTTCTCATGATTACAGACAAGGGCAAGGACAAGGGCAAAGCTCATGGTGACCTAAGTGTTGGGAAACCTAAGTTTAAAAGGACCAAGAGACCAATAACTAAGAGTGGACCTGGTGAGACTAGTAGCTCACAAGGTAAGACAAAGAGCAAGGGTAGTGAGGTTGAATGCCACCATTGTCACAAGATTTGGCATTGGAGGAGAAACTGCCCCACGTATCATGCAGACATCAAAGCAGGTCGTGTCACTCCTCTTGGTATGTCTGCTTCTATTCATATGATTGAGATTAACCATGCAAGTTTTGGAACTTGGGTATTGGATACAGGTTGTGGTTCTCATCTGTGTAATCATTTGCAGGGCCTAAGAAACATCAGACCTCTTGTTAAAGGAGATGTAGACCTGCGAGTCGGGAATGGAGCAAGAGTGTTGCTGCAGTCTCGATAGGGACATATGTAATCAAACTCCCTAGTGGGTTTGAATTGTATTTAAATAATTGTTACTATGTACCCTGTTTGTTTAAAAACATTATATCTGTATCCGTACTTGATAAAGACGGTTTTTCATTCTGTATTAAAGATAATAGCTGTATTTTCTCATTTAATGGAGTGATTTATGGTAAAGATGTTTCCATGAACGGTATATATATATTAGACCAAACCACAGAAATATTACATGTGAATAATAAGAAAGCTAAGGTTGGTGACAAAGATCAAACCTATCTTTGGCACTGCCGTATGGGACACGTTAATGAAAAACGTGTAAAGAAGCTCATCAAGAATGAGACTATCTCCCCATTTGATTACGAATCATTTGGCACGTGTGAATCATGTCTAATCGGTAAGATGACTCGAATTTCCTTCAAAGGTGTTGGAATGCGAGCTGCAGAGCTATTGGGACTCATACATACTGACGTGTATGGGCCTATGTCCATCAGCGCAAGAGATGGCTATAGATATTTTATCACTTTCACGAACGATTTGAGTAGATACGGATATGTCTACTTAATGAAGCATAAAAGTGAATCCTTTGAAAAGTTCAAGGAATTCCAGAACAAGGTTGAGAACCAACTGGACAGAAAGATAAAGGCACTTCGATCCAATCGTGGAGGCGAATATCTTTCAAATGAGTTTGATCAACACCTTAAAAATCTTGGTATAGTATCACAATTAACTCCACCCGGAACACCTCAATTAAATGGTGTGTCCGAACGGAGAAATCGAACCTTACTTGATATGGTTCGATCCATGATGAATCACACGGTGGTGCCTGATTCATTATGGGGTTATGCTCTTATGTCAGCTGCGCTTATAATAAACCGAAGTCCGACTAAAGCTGCTGACAAGACCCCATACGAGCTATGGAAGGGAAAGGTCCCTAACTTGTCCTTTATTCGGGTTTGGGGTTGCGAGGCTTATGTCAAGTGGAGACACGAGGACAAGCTTGGCCCACGATCGGTCAAGACATACTTTATTGGTTATCCGAAAGGAATGTTTGGTCACTACTTCTATTCGCCTACCAAACAACGAGTTTTTGTTGCGGCTAGTGCAAAGTTCTTGGAGAAAGAGTTTCTTGAGAACAAACCAAGTAGTCGAACCTTCGATTTGTCAGAGATTGAAGAACCAACAACCGAGCAACCAATGGTGGAAGAAGTTCCTTCTACAAGTGCTACGGTTACCGTTCCTAAGGAACCTAGGAGGTCGGGAAGAATGTCTATCCCCCCAGACAGATACATTGGTATGGTCGAGAAGGGCAATGGAAATGACATTTTACTCCTAGAGAGTAATGAACCCGCTACCTATAAAGGAGCCAGGATCTGTTCCGATTCTAAGCTATGGCTAGAAGCCATGCAATCCGAGATAGACTCCATGTATGAGAATGACGTGTGGGATTTGGTTGATTTGCCTGATCAGGTACAGCCTCTTCAGTGCAAATGGCTTTATAAGATAAAGCATTCTGTGGAAGGACAACCAGACACCTACAAGGCAAGACTAGTGGCAAAAGGTTACACTGAAGTGCAAGGGTTGCATTATGATGAAATCTTTGCACCTGTAGTTATGCTTCGTTCTATCCGGATAATCTTAGCGATTGCCGCGTATCATGACTACGAAATCTGGCAAATGGACGTGAAAAATGTTAGAAATTTAGACCTCATTAGACTCTTTAATAATATTAAAATTACAAGCTAATTTCATAAGGTGGTCTAAATAATACATGCATGCAAAAATTAGTAAGAAGGAATTTTCTTACATTGGTAAGATGGCATTTTTAGCACTACAAATGTCTCCTACCTTTGTAGTTCTTGAGCTAAACTAGTGTAGGATGATCCTCCATAACCCAAGTCACCAAAATAGGTGACCTCCTTTGGTTGCACCCAAGACTAGCCCAAAAACACTAAGTATATTAACTAGATATAGTTTAGTGTAAACCTTGTTTTTATACTACAAATATTATTACTTTGATAATATAAGAAATATATTAATTTTTGTGAACTTATTTTGATGAAGATTGATAAACTTTTGATCAATTTTAGAGGTTGAAGATGAAGATCTTAAGTCTTCTCTTTTTCCTCTTAAATGGCTTAACGAAGAAGTATGTATTTAGAGGATTTTAATTCTCTAGATTTTTCCACTAAGAATATGTGGAAAGTAGCCTATTTATAGGCCATCAAATGTAAACAAATGAGCTTATAATACTCATAAACATGAGTGGAAGACAAAGACCTATTATGGTCACATTATCTCCATATTCTCGGTTTACATATGGTATTTCGGATCTTATTTCGTCTTTCAACATTTGTCCTTCAAATGCTTATAAGTCGAATATTTAATTATCTTATATAATAAAAATATTTATTTGATTATTTAACACTTAAATAATACAAAGTAGTAAATAAAATACACTTAACATTTAAGTGACATTTTATCATTTTCAACATAAAATAAGTTTTATAAAACCCGTTTAGCTAATTTTACAACTTCTTGTAACATTAATTCGCTAATTACCTTCACCTCATAAATAATACAAAATATGTATATATTTAGTAAATTAACTATTAATTACTAAATATCGTATTACATTTATTATTCAATTATCATATAACTGAATAATAAAATCCTATGGCCCGAGTACTTTACTCTTCATCAAACATTATTAAATTCACTTGACTAATAAAAGTCAACCTAAACAAGGTATTAATTAACTTGTACCTTATACAAATAATTATTTTTTCCATTGGGCATCATCCTATAGGTGTGACCTAAAGGGGTCAGCTGGTCATCGCCGTCATACGACAGTAATGTCAAACTCTAGTAAGCCAATCATTACCGATTAACGTTGACCAGCTGACAAATATAAAAAATATAAATCCCTGATATTCCTTATACGAGATTTATTATGTAAAGCATTATTGTGGAGGACACTACTTGTAACAACCCGGATTATAAAATAAAGGAAAAACATAATATAAATGAATATCAGAGTGTAACTCAATGATAACTGGGTTAAGGTGGCGGAAACACCTTACCCAAATCCGAATCGGTACTCAAACCGAAAAACAAACTAATACATTATTCAAAGGTTTTTAAAAACTTAAAGCAAAGATCCTAAACAATTTATTAAGCTCGCTCCGCACATTCCCCAAGCAAGCATCAACCAAACAGCGACCACCTGAACAACCTGAGAAGGGGGTCGACAATCAGTCGGGAGTAACTAGATGCTCTCCCAGTCATGTTTACAACAATTGAATGTAACCAACAATCAATAACAATTGAAATGTAAAACCAGTAAACATGCGAGATCATCTACACTCATGAAAGTCCAATCAAACTTACCATCATTTGAAGAAACGCTTCAACGATCATGTGAGGATATAAACACGTCATGACATGCATGCAAACTTACTATACCATAATATTATCGATACCAGACGAATGAAACCAAACGAACCTAGACCATATGCAACCACTAGACCATGAACATTTACAACCCAAGTAACTCATGACTCATAGTAACATAAGGCACAATGCTAGCAATAAAGCGTAGCGAATATGGTGACACACAATCCATTGCAACAGAAGGCACAAAGCTATCATCAAAGCATAGCGAATAGAGCGAACGCCCGTTAGAGCGTATCACCACTGCCTCTAACTTGCCAGAGCGTATCACCACTGCCTCTGACTGACGGAGCGTATCACCACTGCCTCCATCGGTGTGGAGCGTATCACCACTGCCTCCACGGTACTATGTATAGCGTATCACCACTGCCTATGTGCCTAAGACCTGGCCAGACCTCTCGATGCAATAACTGTACACCGAACGACACTCGGGACCCAGAACGTATAACTGACGAATCTGGCCACCCCCGAACATAGACCAAAATAAATCCCACATCAATGGGTGGCGTTAATTCGTTCCGATAGTATATAACTGATACTACCGTCATCTATTCAAACTAGCAAAAAACAAATGCACAGTATAACTGACTGTACTAACATGCGTGAATACCATCACGACTCAACCTAGTAGAACATCATAACAGACTGTCCTAATATCAAATGCATAGAAGTATCCAACGACATATGCAAACACAATATTATACAATCACTAAACACAACTCAACATGTGAATCAAGTATAAACAACCAAAGTTATAGTAACCTTAAATATAATATAAGTAATGGATGCGAGGTTATACTAACCTCAACTATAAATTCCACATATGGCTTGAGGTTATAGTAACCTTAGCCAAACCTTGACACGAACCTAAAGTTATACTAGCACCAGCCATAACCTTGAGTCATACCTCAGGTTTACATTAGTCTCAGCTGTAACTTTAGCTCGCAACCCAAAGTTATATTAACTTCAGCTATAACTTTAACTTGCAACTCAAAGTTATATAAACTTCAGCTATAACTTTGACTCGCAACTCAAAGTTATATTAACTTCAGCTATAACTTTGAGTCGTACTCAAGGTTGTACTAGTTTCAGCTATAACCTTGAATCATATTTTCAAGGTTACACATACTTCAACTATAACCTTGAGCACGCTCTTGGCCATTAGCCGTGTCGCCATCTAGACTTTTCCTCGCGAACCCTAGTTGCGCACACGACACCCATAACGACTTATCAACACATTATAATCCATAATTAAGATAATAAGACATACATAAATATATGAAGCACAATTAATTCATGACAATAAATAATCAAACATGTACTAATCGTACAAACAATCATTAAATCATATTAATCACATCAATCGGTATAAACACAATTAAAAGAGAAACACATAGTTACCTTTTTAGCAATTAATGAAAACGTCCATAAAGAATACGACCAACCAAGTCTTGTCTCCAACATGTGTCAACGTCCCAAAAGAAATCCACTTTAAAGAATGAGCAAACTCTTGCTCTAAATCGGGTTGCTCAAATCCACTTTTAAAACGTCAAAGGAAGGACATCTTCTCTTTACTCACAAAAGAAGAGACCCAAAACGTAGGTCTAAAGGTCCATACAAATAATTCTAAATAAAATATTTTGAATATAATATATTGTAGAGATAAGAGCAAGGATTGTGAAAATATAATTTATCTTTGAGTTTGGGAGAAAGAAAGATATTCAACAATGAAGTCAATAGGAGAAAAGAGAACAAAAGAGAGAAATCGAAGAAAAGCGTGCGGCAACATCACACGCACAAAAGGAAGGGATTTTGACCTAGTTGCTTGCTAGGTTAAAATCTATTTATAAGGAGATTAACTAATGGGCTTTTGGTCCATTAGCTCGTACAATGGATTATCTGATTACAAATTAGATTGGACCATATTAAAACGTAAAGAGAACATGAAATAGAAAAGTAAATATCAAATTAAAATAATAAAATTGTGCACGAACATTTTAACCCATCCAAAAGTAGATCAAAACGAGGAAATAATTAAAATATAAACGGAATCTATAAATATATATTTCGAAAAGCCATTAATAAACTTCGAAATAATTAATTAAATAAAATACTTTTATAATAAAATATTATTATAAAATACGGGGTGTAACAATCTAACCCCGTAAAAAGAAGTTTCGTCCTCGAAACTTGAATTTCAAACATAAGATCAAAACAAGGTAAGAATTACAAGTGATCATCAACGAAAGTCATCTCGGAACCTTAACCGCTGCGCACTCTGATCCTTACCAACACTTAAACCATAAAGATATATCTCACATCCTCAATGTTAATATCATCTTCATATACTCTACAACCTTAAAAGACATATCAAACTCATACCATCACAACCCAAGATTATCATTTATCTCAATACGATCTAGTTATCGTAAAACCACAATCTTTTCACACATGCATCACCTTTAAGAATGTGGTTATTAACGCTCATAAAATCCATTACATCTCACATACTAAATCATCAAGGTTTTCTCACTTTCACCAAGCTCACTCAAAACCATTAAGTAGTACACTCATCAATGTGTACTCTTTCATCTCATGAACTATCTAACTTCTAGTCCTCGTAAACCAAACATTACTCCACCATCATTAAACAACATATATAACCTCTCAAAAACTTATTACTATTTCTCCAAGTCCAAATAACTTTCAACCAACACTTCAATTATAGTTTACCATTCACCACACAAATCCGGCATGGACCAAAACCTCAAACAGATAATCTCAAAGCCATAAAACTCTTCCAAATAAGCAAACTCTTCCCTTCACGGGTGACATTAAACTTATTGCTACCATAATTTCCTCAAAGTTGGTAGTGCTTACTTTCATATACAACTCTTAACCTCAAAAAGCTTAATATAAACTCTCGATAATTCTCTATATATGTCTAGTATCCAAAGTCATCAATCTAAACCCTTGATCTCACAACCTAATCATCAAACACACTCGCAAGATCCAAATCATTAACTTTAAAAACTTATTATCAATAACCCATTTCCATCAAAGCATAACAACATCACCATATAAATCTTATCACCCATACTCATATAAAAACTAAGCTTATAACCTCAATTCGTAGTCATGATTTACTATCCATGAGCATCATCTCAACATTAAGAATCCACCAAAACACTGTATAAAGCTATGTCCATCAAACTAATAACATCCTCAAACTTCCAAACCTCATATAAGACCTTTTATACTCTTTCTCCAAAACTTTATATGTCATCCAAATTCACACTCTCATTCACAAATGTATGTTACTATGCTCTCAATCTCCAAAAGTCAAACATCAAACTCAAAGATCTAACATTACTCCCAAAAGAATTGAAGCTTCCACTACGAGATGATCAGAAGTAGCTCTAAAGATAATTTCAAACATTTTCAAGTTACGATAAAAGAATAAATAACATGTAAACCAAAACAAAACATTTTCGTACAATACCACAAAGCAAACGAAAAACATATTTTTAGAAAGTATAAGCTCAATGAGAAATCAATGTAAAGAGGATAATTACAAAAGTTCAAAGAAGAAGGAACTTGAGTTGAAATAAATATCAAATAGAGAGTAACAATAGATAAAATTTAGAGGACAAAGACAAATAAGAAAATTTTGGTCTAAAGGCTCAAATAGAAGAGGTATGGTCGACACGTGCAAGGATGACAAGAATAGCCGACTCCAAAACAAATTTATAAACACCAAGACGACACCTCAAGATAGGATAAATAAAGCACGATAACCAGGGTCTTACAATTCTCGTACAATCATCACTCAAGGTAACAACGTCTCGGAACATCCTTTCATCATATCTCCATAATACCTCAACACCAACAAATATCTATATAACTGGGCCTTTATCATCACTAACTACATTCCTTAAATTATCAACTCTCAAGATCATCAAATTTCAAGACCATCAACTCTCAAGTCCTTCCACTCTCAATAACTCCATCAAATCACACTTAATCAATCAATCCATATCAATCTCTATACCCTCAAAAGATGAACGCCTCGATCCATTATAAACATCAACAACATAATCGTTCAATAAGTCAACGCTGAAACACTTTATCATTAACATCTCACAAGCCTATAAATTACTGTTCGTCTCTCTCTCATCCAATCCTTAAAAGGTACGACCATTAAATATCTCCTCAACGGATAAACCATAAATCTTTCATAACTCATTATAAATCCTCAAAGATCATATTCCAATTAATAAAGTCGAGCAAAATCTCTAAAATTCCCAACATGCTCAATCTAAACTCCATGATAACATTCAATTCATTCATATCGCTCTATCCTCGATCCATAAATAACTCGCATAACCTTTCCCTGAACACAAGACAAAAATCCAAAATTCCAACCATTAAGAGCATAAGCCACGATATTCCCAAAAATAAGATCATAAAATAAATCCTCTCATTATGTCTCTCACTTCCATGAGAAAGTATGAAACCATAATTAAACATCTTATGCCACATATCATTCACTCACTTTCTATCCTCAATAAGAAGTTCCTCAAGCACACAAAGAACTTAACAACCATTTATCCCAAATGAGACTTTATCCTAACAACTACTATTCCCAAAATTAAGTTCATCTCAACAACCTTTAATCCCAATGTAAACTCCTTCTTAAAAAATCTCAAATGCCAAAGCTAACTTCCTCATTTCCAACTCATAAATGCACTTTTCTTTCATACTTGAACATCCCAATCTGCCAAACAATCCTAACTTGATGCCCAACAAACCATAAGGGAATCAACCTCAAAATCACCTCAAGCACGGATAACACCATCGAGTGATCCAAAAGGATGAAAGTACGATAAGAATAAAGCTCGGGTTATCAAGGAAAAAGTTTTGACTAACATATAACGAAAATGCATGACATGTAAGCCGTGACATGCAAAGGATATTTTCAAAATTGACCATCTTTAAAAATCGATAAAGCATGCTTGAAAAAGTCATACATGAACAACACCAGTTCTTTACAATTAACAATGAAACGTAAAATTAAGTCACGAACAACACAATCATAAAATATACGTTAAATTCAATTAATAACAATAAAATTAAGACATGAACAAACATATATATGAATAAACATGTAATACATTTAATAACGATGCATAAGCTTAATATATAAATGCACAATTTCATGAACAACACAAATAACACAATTAATAATTATATGAAACATTAACGCATAATCAAACAAGTAGATGAATTATACATTCAATACATTAAGTAACGATATGAAACATAAAGGACAACAAACAAATACATGAGCACACATGTAAAACAATTAATAACTATGCGAAATATTAAGGTATAAACAAATAAGTAGATGAGCAATACATGTACTATAATTAACAACGTTATGAAACATTAAGATGTAAACAAACAAGTCCTTAATTATTTCTACCCCATTTACTCTCACTCGTTTACCAAGTCATTATAATTTTAGTCATAAACTACGCGAAAGTTGGGAGCGTGTTCGCTCTGATACCAACTGTAACAACCCGGATTATAAAATAAAGGAAAAACATAATATAAATGAATATCAGAGTATAACTCAATGATAACTGGGTTAAGGTGGCGGAAACACCTTACCCAAATCCGAATCGATACTCAAACCAAAAAACAAACTAATACATTATTCAAAGGTTTTTAAAAACTTAAAGCAAAGATCCTAAACAATTTATTAAGCTCGCTCCGCACATTCCCCAAGCAAGCATCAACCAAACAGCGACCACCTGAACAACCTGAGAAGGGGGTCGACAATCAGTCGGGAGTAACTAGATGCTCTCCCAGTCATGTTTACAACAATTGAATGTAACCAACAATCAATAACAGTTGAAATGTAAAACCAGTAAACATGCGAGATCATCTACACTCATGAAAGTCCAATCAAACTTACCATCATTTGAAGAAACGCTTCAACGATCATGTGAGGATATAAACACGTCATGACATGCATGCAAACTTACTATACCATAATATTCTCGATATCAGACGAATGAAACCAAACGAACCTAGACCATATGCGACCACTAGACCATGAACATTTACAACCCAAGTAACTCATGACTCATAGTAACATAAGGCACAATGCTAGCAATAAAGCGTAGCGAATATGGTGACACACAATCCATTGCAACAGAAGTCACAAAGCTATCATCAAAGCATAGCGAATAGAGCGAACGCCCGTTAGAGCGTATCACCACTGCCTCTCACTTGCCAGAGCGTATCACCACTGCCTCTGACTGACGGAGCGTATCACCACTGCTCCATCGGTGTGGAGCGTATCACCACTGCCTCCACGGTACTATGTATAGCGTATCACCACTGCCTATGTGCCTAAGGCCTGGCCAGACCTCTCGATGCAATAACTGTACACCGAACGACACTCGGGACCCAGAACGTATAACTGACGAATCTGGCCACCCCCGAACATAGACCAAAATAAATCCCACATCAATGGGTGGCGTTAGTTCGTTCCGATAGTATATAACTGATACTACCGTCATCTATTCAAACTAGCAAACAACAAATGCACAGTATAACTGACTGTACTAACATGCGTGAATACCATCACGACTCAACCCAGTAGAACATCATAACAGACTGTCCTAATATCAAATGCATAGAAGTATCCAACGACATATGCAAACACAATATTATACAATCACTGAACACAACTCAACATGTGAATCAAGTATAAACAACCAAAGTTATAGTAACCTTAACTATAACATATGTAATGGATGCGAGGTTATACTAACCTCAACTATAACTTCCACATATGGATTGAGGTTATAGTAACCTAAGCCAAACCTTGACACGAACCTAAAGTTATACTGGCACCAACCATAACCTTCAGTCATACCTCAGGTTTACATTAGTCTCAGCTGTAACTTTAGCTCCAACCCAAAGTTATATTAACTTCAGCTATAACTTTAACTTGCAACTCAAAGTTATATAAACTTCAGCTATAACTTTGACTCGCAACTCAAAGTTATATTAACTTCAGCTATAACTTTGAGTCGTACTCAAGGTTGTACTAGTTTCAGCTATAACCTTGAATCATATTTTCAAGGTTACACATACTTCAACTATAACCTTGAGCACGCTCTTGGCCATTAGCCGTGTCGCCATCTAGGGTTTTCCTCGCGAACCCTAGTTGCGCACACGACACCCATAACGACTTATCAACACATTATAATCCATAATTAAGATAATAAGACATACATAAATATATGAAGCACAACTAATTCATGACAATAAATAATCAAACATGTACTAATCGTACAAACAATCATTAAATCATATTAATCACATCAATTGGCATAAACACAATTAAAAGAGAAACACCTAGTTACCTTTTTAGCAATTAATGAAAACGTCCATAAAGAATACGACCAACCAAGTCTTGTCTGCAACACGTGTCAACGTCCCAAAAGAAATCCACTTTAAAGAATGAGCAAACTCTTGCTCTAAATCGGGTTGCTCAAATCCACTTTTAAAACGTCAAAGGATGGACATCTTCTCTTTACTCACAAAAGAAGAAACCCAAAACGTAGGTCTAAAGGTCCATACAAATAATTCTCAATAAAATATTTTGAATATAATATATTGTAGAGATAAGAGCAAGGATTGTGAAAATATAATTTATCTTTGAGTTTGGGAGAAAGAAAGATATTCAACAATGAAGTCAATAGGAGAAAAGAGAACAAAAGAGAGAAATCGAAGAAAAAAGCGTGCGGCAACATCACACGCACAAAACGAAGGGATTTTGACCTAGTTGCTTGCTAGGTTAAAATCTATTTATAAGGAGATTAACTAATGGGCTTTTGGTCCATTAGCTCGTACAATAGATTATCTGATTACAAATTAGATTGGACTATATTAAAACGTAAAGAGAACTTGAAATAGAAAAGTAAATATCAAATTAAAATAATAAAATTGTGCACGGACATTTTAACCCATCCAAAAGTAGATCAAAATGAGGAAATAATTAAAATAGAAACGGAATCTATAAATATATATTTCGAAAAGCCATTAATAAACTTCGAAATAATTAATTAAATAAAATACTTTTATAATAAAATATTATTATAAAATACGGGGTGTTACTCTACTCCAACAATCTCCCACTTGTCCGACACAAGTGTGCGCTACCAATTCTCTTTTCCAATATTATCTCCCACTCAATGCAAGAGGTCTTTCAGGTCGTTCTTGCACGTGATCATATCATAAAGTGGTTTCCTCGATATGGAGAATGACTGTTTGACCGGATAATCTACTATAGATCACATCCGAGCGTGGCCACGCATTTCCAGTCACCTCTCCTCGAGTGGCCTTGAGATATATATAATGACATGGATGGACAATACTATTGACCTATTTTCTTCGTTCGATACAGATCACAATGACCCAGTAAATGTCCATCAGCCTCCTTTTACGGCGCGACCTTGGACAAAAACCAATGCCACCGGAAAACCATACCAACTTAGACAAATAGTCGCAAGTCTAAAGAATTGACTCGAAGGAATAATTGAAATCCTCGCCATAACCAGGCAACATAAAGGACTCTATAAATGGTCACTGTCCGACAAAATGTCTTTACATTCTGCCTATGTAATCGACCAGCCATCTCTATGGCCATATGACAGTCGAACTCGTCATCTATCGCCTTACAATCTAGTCACTCCGAGACGTCACCTCATTAAGTAACTAGGGACACTATACAATGTTAATCCAGTTCACTTAATAGGGTTCGACATTGTCACTACAACCTATTTGGATAAAAACAAAGTATAACTAATATCCATTTAGCACTAAATATATAAGAGTTGAAAAAACTCAAACGGTAAATGTTATTATCATATATGTAAAAATTGATACACTATCAGATTATTACACATCATATAATCTGCAGCAATTCAATTGCCCTATTTCAATCACATTAAAACGACATGACTATCATGTTTAGCCTTCAACAAGAACTTGGTTTAAAATCAATGACACCTCATTTTATCAAACCAACAATTGTTATTTCCCATTGTTTCACATAACTGAAATCACATGTAACTTATTAATTAAGTACATGTCTAGACTTAACTCTAGACTATGGCACCCTTGCCTCGAAGATAGCTCCCACTGTTTTCACAGTATATCATGATAGGATATGCGACTGCATGAGCTACTACTAGTCCTTGCATTATATTCAAGTCCAGGCTACTTCGTATCGCAACATCGAATGTTATGAAGTACTTAATTTCCGTTGTAAAATCCGCAATGTATGACTGCCTGAAACACTTCCAGCAGATCAACTCCTCATAGCCAATACGGGATTTCAAACAATGCCTATATGTTTTAAAGGATGGTGTTTAATGTATCTTTTACATAAACCACAACAAACATTCATGTAACTCCTTACATGAATTATAAATATCAAAATATCAAAACACTTATTTTTATTTTCTTAGTTCTTCTCAAGTACTAAATAATAACTAATTTGGCTATTAAATGACATTCACTTAACTTTGATTAATAAAAACTCACAATACTCAAACTATATGAATTGTTAAGACAATAATACATCATAGCATATAAAATTAATCCGACAGCGGAAGCAATTAGAATCAATTCTAATGAGTTCAACTTGTTTGAACTAGTCAAGAATCTCATCTACATAAGACTCCTAATAAAGCGCATATATCCCTCCTTGATTTATCTAATAAATCTGGATATTTTAAGATGTATTAATATTCTCCTAAGTCTTTCATCATTCCAAATGATTTATATACCAACTATATAAAGACTCATAAAACCACCATACTCCCACTAAACTTCATGTGTAAACATAATTCCTCAACATCTTGAGAAATGTTTTATAATACGATCAACTAATCATTCCAACTTCATGATGCTCTCTTAAGATTTCTTCATAAGTTTGCTACAATCTTAAGATTGTAAGGATCTACAAAAAACCCTCTAAATGTGTCAAACACACTTCTTCTTCTAGAACGAATCAAATTCGGGAAGATGGTTTTGATATCCTACTATTAAACTGACAATTATGAAATGTAACAATTGCCAGTATAATCCGAGTTTATAGAAGCATTGAAACTGGTGCAAAACCCTTTTTCACCAATTAAGCTTAGAGAACATCTTTTTATTCAAGTCAATTACATTGAAGAGCTCAAACTTCTTCATGTAAATATACCAGGTTATTTACTTGTTAATTACACTTGAATTCTAATTCGGATTAAGATGACTTCTATAGCCATTACATAGAGTTGAAACTAGAAACAACCTTTTAAACAACCTCTTTGTAAGTAAGAGGTATCATAATTTTTTTAAATAACGATTTATCACCTCTCATCACTTTCAAAAAGTAACACTATATCATCATCTCTAAAGAGTGATGGATTTTAACCTGACCTCGTATATTCCGAATAAATAAACACTCTATTTGACAATAAGAAAACAATTTTCTTGTGTCATTCGTGGATCTTCAATATTTTCTCCCACTCTGTCATTTAGAAATAGTCCTCTTTTCTATAAAGACAGCATCATGAGCCACAAACACTTTATTCTCATGAACTTGTAGGATAATTGACCACATGTTTTATTTTATCCGGACAACTTACAAATTTGGTACTATACCTTTCCATATCTAATATGGAGTGAAAATGGTTGTTTAAAAAATGTACTTTGACTTAGTGGGAAAAAGAAATTAGTAGACAAAATTGAAAGACCCCAATTATAAAATCAAGTGGTTCAATAAAACTTGACTAAGATAAAAAAACATATCGTATAAGTTCTATACTATCTCTTTCCAACCACACCTTATCGAATAATGTGTGTTACGGAAAGATTTTAACTTGTGATACTGTATCACATTACTTTTGGTAACAAACAAAAATCATCACTTAGTTATACTTTCCACGATCGGATCGTGAAACTTTGATCTTATAGTCTTACTGGTAATCATATTTACAATAAAAACTCTTTGATCTCATCAAGAGTTTCTCTTTATACCTCGTTTAGTAGATACGCCACTATCTTTCTAAATTGATGGTAAAAGAAAAGAAGTAAATGTAATCTACTCTGATTGAATTTGTTATTCGATCATACACATTCACATGTGATTAGGATGAATAACGACTCTTATGCTAAATTTCCTTTTCACCAAAAATGTACGAGTTATCTTGCTTGGAATACAAGATTCGCATATATTATAAGATTCACAATCAAATGATTCACGAAGACCTAGTTTACACTAGTCCATGAATGCAATTTCAATCCAGAACTAAGATTAGATCGGGATCACCAAAATAATTATGAACCTTTTATATGTTATATATATATATATATATATATATGATATATATAAATTTATCTAGTTTAGGTGAAGAATAACCAATATTTTGATTGGCATAGCCATAGATCAAATCATGGCAAATTTGGGTACAACTTTTGTTTATATCACATGAGTGGAACTCTATGTGTCTTACATAAAACTTTTATTAAAACAAAATTCTAAACCCAAACAGTAGATTAAGTACATATTTATAATAGTTATAAGCCTCATAATGGAATGACAACTACTCTAGTTCCATTTCCTACGAGATAGTTAACATTAGTTAAAAGCTAATCGTCACACGACTATCATCTCATGAACCAATAACAATTATTATAACCACTATCGATATCAAATATTGATGAAGTGGTAGAAGTATAACTAATGTCAATCATATAGATATCTAGAAAAGAAGGAACCTTTTAGGTGTCACACACCTAACTTTCTTATTCAAAAATTAGGTTTTTTTTTTTACTAATGTAATATTTCAATTAAAATATCAACAAATTTGGTTAGGATTGGCCTTGCACTATGGTTTGGTGTTACTATTCACAATAGCTTATCATGAACCTTTGCCATAAACCAAATATTTAAACCAAATTCCCTCTTGAACCCCGTCCTAATCTTAACTATTAAGATATATACATCCCTCTTAGAGCTCCCACTCACTTCTAAGAAACTTAGTGAAGTGATTTCAAGCAAATCATGATTTCAAGCAAATCATATTACCAATCAGTTCCCAACGAATTTAAGTACTTAAACAATTGAAGTATGTATAACCATTTATCTCACGAGCAATAAGATTGTAGTAATATTGTTGTAAATAAAATGATATTGTAAAATCGAAACACTTTTGATTTAAGCAAAATTCAGTTTATCCTCTTCATAAGAGATCTTTACAACAGACAATATGAGGATCAAATGTAAATGCATTTTTCTAATTAGCTATGGTGGTAAAACGGAGAAAAGATGAATAATCGATTAAACAAGTTACTGTATACTCTTAGAAAATTATTTTTCATGTATAACGGATTATCGATTCTATAAATGGAGGAGCGAGTTGAATATATAGTCATTGCGCGATATAAAATAATAAACGGAATAAGAGGGAAATTTAACATTCATCGTAAATAAATACTTGAAAAATAACTTTAACAAGTTTCAATAAATAGGCATTTATATAATGATCTCCCACTGAATTATATAAACGATTCCAAGACTCATCTTTATATAAACACGGGCACGGTGAGCCGATTCATCCCTTATTTATATAAATTTGGTGAGTCAACAATTTGACTGATTCTACCACTAGAACTCTTGGTTGACAGATTTTCTCAAAAAACTATCTGTTAGCCCCGGAACTAATCATGGGCACGGTGAGGCCGATTCATCCCACATTCATCCCGTTGAGTCCAACCAATTTTCACGTGTAATAACTTTTATTACCCTACTTACCCAACGTAAAAAGAGAGTACCCCGGTGAGCCGAACCTACCTCTAATGAAGGAGGGATTCATAGGTGCTAATAATTGGTAAGGCTTTATCTCAATTTTAAAAGTGAGAGATCTTATCAATTTAATTGTCTATCACTTTTAAGTGAACAAAATTGGTGAATGGTAGACAATTGAATCGATAACAACGGAAAAATAAATAAAAAACATGTAATGACGATTTGGCATGAAGATAAGCAACAAATAAAATCCTTATATGGCCACCTAGGTAATCTAATTAACTATTCTATTACACTTCGGAAACCAACTCCTTGGTCCCTAGGGTCTTCAATGAAATGGCCTCCTTCTTTTGGATTTCGGAACTCCTTTCCGAAAATAAGGCCGTCTTTTAGGAAACTCCGTCTTTTTCAAAATCAATAATACTACTAGAAATAAAATTACATGGCAATATCCTATTATACAAATTGTAACTAAAATAAAACTATTAATTAATTACAAATTAGCGATACGAAATCGCAATAAATTACAAATTAAACCGGTATTCCCATACATTGCGGATAATACCAATTTCTACCTATGGCCATATAAGGTAAAATTACATTAATTTAAATACATTCATCCATATGAATAATAAAATGCATTGTAATAAATATGACATGCCAAATCGTCCAACTTACCAACAACGATCATGCGAGCTTGTTAAGCGGGATTTTTAACCATTAAAAATTCCTAATCAATTCTTAAAACAATTTTAAGATGGATCTCTCATTATAATCTGGTCCAGCCTCAAAATGATTAGTCACACTAATTAATTTGACATTATATAGGTTTAAAATACATTTTATTATAAAAATAACATAATAATTCATGATTATTATGAAAACAATCCATTAAATTAATAAAAATTATGGAAAATAAAATTTTAAAATTTTATACATTATGGTATTGTACCAAAATGCCATGCATGTGGAAAAAAATTGATTCAAACATATATCACAATATTTGTCAGTAAAATGCAATTTTACGATTTAATTCCAAATTAAATCATAAAAATTAAAATAAATTTAAAAGAAAATTTTGGACATTTTAGAATATTTCCAGGAGCTTAAAAAACAAAATTTTCGTACCCCAAAAATAAAATATTTATTTATTTTAAAATAACCATTATTTACCAATTTTTATCGAATAAAAATCAATAAACTATCTAAATTAATCACATTAACTTAATAATTTCTATTTATCACAAATAGAACATGGATGTGGTTATTTCCAAATAAACATATGTAAAATTAACATGCAACATAATTAAATTAACTCTTAATCAATTTTAATGCATGTTCTTCCATTTTTATGCCATATCAAGTAAAAATAAGTCATAAATTTTTACATAAATTAAATTTTCGATCCATATAACTATATGACCAGATTATATACATGCAAGACCATATTTTTTGATAAAACTAATTTTAACATCAAAATATCAACTTTACTAATTTATCTCATAAACTCATAAAATCGTCTTAAGACAACATGCGTGTATATAACAATGCTCTGATACCACATGTTAGAAATTTAGACCTCATTAGACTCTTTAATGATATTAAAATTACAAGCTAATTTCATAAGGTAGTCTAAATAATACATGCATGCAAAAATTAGTAAGAAGGAATTTTCTTACATTGGTAAGATGGCATTTTTAGCACTACAAATGTCTCCTACCTTTGTAGTTCTTGAGCTAAAATAGTGTAGAATGATCCTCCATAACCCAAGTCACCAAAATAGGTGACCTCCTTTGGTTGCACCCAAGACTAGCCCAAAAACACTAAGTATATTAACTAGATATAGTTTAGTGTAAACCTTGTTTTTATACTACAAATATTATTACTTTGATAATATAAGAAATATATTAATTTTTGTGAACTTATTTTGATGAAGATTGATAAACTTTTGATCAATTTTAGAGGTTGAAGATGAAGATCTTAAGTCTTCTCTTTTTCCTCTTAAATGGCTTAACGAAGAAGTATGTATTTAGAGGATTTTAATTCTCTAGATTTTTCCACCAAGAATATGTGGAAAAGTAGCCTATTTATAGGCCATCAAATGTAAACAAATGAGCTTATAATACTCATAAAAATGAGTGGAAGACAAAGACCTATTATGGTCACATTATCTCCATATTCTCGGTTTACATATGGTATTTCGGATCTTATTTCGTCTTTCAACATTTGTCCTTCAAATGCTTATAAGTCGAATATTTAATTATCTTATATAATAAAAATATTTATTTGATTATTTAACACTTAAATAATACAAAGTAGTAAATAAAATACACTTAACATTTAAGTGACATTTTATCATTTTCAACATAAAATAAGTTTTATAAAACCCGTTTAGCTAATTTTACAACTTCTTGTAACATTAATTCGCTAATTACCTTCACCTCATAAATAATACAAAATATGTATATATTTAGTAAATTAACTATTAATTACTAAATATCGTATTACATTTATTATTCAATTATCATATAACTGAATAATAAAATCCTATGGCCCGAGTACTTTACTCTTCATCAAACATTAAATTCACTTGACTAATAAAAGTCAACCTAAACAAGGAATTAATTAACTTGTACCTTATACAAATAATTATTTTTTCCATTGGGCATCATCTGGCCTATAGGTGTGACCTAAAGAGATCAGCTGGTCACCGCCGTCATACGACAGTAATGTCAAACTCTAGTAAGCCAATCATTACCGATTAACGTTGACCAGCTGACAAATATAAAAAATATAAATCCCTGATATTCCTTATGCGAGATTTATTATGTAAAGCATTATTGTGGAGGACACTACTCCAACAAAAACTGCCTTCTTAAACGGTTATTTGGAGGAGGACTTGTACATGGTACAGCACGAGGGTTTCACTGATCCCAAAAATCCTAAGAAGGTATGCAAACTTAAGCGTTCCATTTATGGACTTAAGCAAGCATCACGAAGTTGGAATCATCGCTTTGACCAAGTGATAAAAGAAAATGGTTTCATATGATCTGTCGAGGAACCATGCTTATATATCAAGTCAAGTGGGAGCAAAATTGTTTTCTTGATATTGTATGTTGATGACATACTTTTGATTAGAAACGACATTTCTCTCTTATCTTCGGTGAAAGTATGGTTAAAGAACCATTTCCAGATGAAAGATCTGGGTGAGGCACAACGCATTTTGGGGATCCGTATCTATAGGGATAGATCACGACGGATGTTATCATTAAGTCAGGAGTCTTATATAGATAAGATTCTTGATAGGTTCTGCATGACCAACTCCAAGAAAGGGTACCTTCCGATGACCACAATGATGCATTTGAGTAAAACTCAGGCACCCAAGACACCGAAAGAGAAATAGCGCATGAGTCGTGTTCCTTATGCATCAGCAGTAGGATCGATCATGTATGCCATGATGTGCACGTGTCAAGACGTGGCATATGCATTGAGTATGACAAGTCGGTACCAAGGCAAACCAGGTGAAACACACTGGATGGCTGTTAAGAACATCCTTAAGTACTTACGAAGGACTAAGGATTGGGTATTGACTTATGGAGGAGACACTAAACTATGTGCAAACGGTTACGCAGATGCTAGTTTCCAAACGGATCGAGATGACTCAAAATCTCAATCTGGATTTGTCTTTACTCTTAATGGTGTTGCGGTCAGTTGGAAAAGTTCCAAACAAAGTGTTATAGAAGATTCTACAACTGAGTCCTAGTACTATGCCGCTTCGGAAGCTGCAAAGGAAGGTATATGGATGCGTCAATTCTTGCAAGGACTAACTGTAGTTCCTAGTTCGAATGACCCAATCACCATCTTTTGCGACAATAGAGGTGCCATCTTCCAGGCTAAAGAGCCTAAGTCTAGCAATAAATCTAGACATGTACTTCGGAAATCTCACATGATACGAGAGTACGTGGAGCAAAAGGAGATTGCGATAGACAAGATTGCTTAGGATGACAACATCGCGGACCCTCTTACTAAGCCTTTGAAATATGATAAGCATGAAGGGCACGTTGTTTCCATGGGAATCAAGCGTGTTCCTGAGTTGTATTAGATACACATGTATTGATTGGATAAATGTATCATTTCATATACTATTTATAATATCATCGAATTATTTAATATTTTGTTTTTCATGTGGTTTGTATGACAACTTTGAACGCCACAAAGTGAACTGAATTACATTATATCTGTTTTGTCGTAATCGCCAACATGAGCTGATAACTCTGGCAATTATATTGTGAAGTCGATTGATGGTGGATTCAACAAACCATAAGTCAAAAGGTTGATTGATCGATCACATATACGAGTTATAATGATATTGTTGGAGCTAGTGTCCTCAACAGTTAGTGCGACAACACGTATAAATCTCATAAAGGAACAAATGGTATACTTTGTATTTTAGCCAGTTGATTCACGTTTATCAATAACGGTTGGCTTGCTAGAAAGTTTGACGTTATTGTCATACAGATGGCGGTAATCAACTGGTCCCTAAGAGTCACACCTAAAGGATGGAATCTGAGAGATATGATTAGATGAAAATGTAATCATATTAATACCCTATACGACTAAACGGTTAGTCAAAGTAAAGATGACATAATTATTTAATACTGATTAAATAATATTAGCTAAGACGAATTAAAATGTTAATTCGTAATTAAATATAAAATATTATATTTAATTATGTGTAATGAAATTATTTAATAAAGATTAAAATGATTTAATTAAATATAAAAGGTTATATTTAATTAGTGGATTATAAATATAAGATATTTATAAAATAAAACATTACACAAGAGAGAGATAACCGATTCTATAAAGATAGAATTTCGGTCTGAGCAATTATTAAGTTGTTCAGTTGTTATGAAGTGCTGTAGGTAGAACCAAACACTGATTTGGGGAATCCTAGTTGATGTCTAATAGCAAGGTTGTTTGCAGCTATAAATAGGACATTCACTCTGCACTTAAAGGGCACGAGTTACACGACATACATACTCCCTCTCTCTCTCTAGCTTTCATCTTACACAAAATTAAAGGTAATTTTGCAGTTTCTAGCTCTAGAAGGGGTATTTCTTGGAACATCTTGGGTGCAACGATTAGGAGGATATCTGTTTTGATATCTGATCTTAGGCCTTTGCAAGTACAGAAGGTTAATTCTTGATCTCAATCTTTGTATCTTGTACTTCGTTTATGACTATAAATCATATATTATAAATTTGTTATAATCCTGCATATAAAGAATTGGGATTATATACAAATATTTTCCCACAAGTGGTATCAGAGCGTAAGGCTTACAAATTTTATTTTTGTATGATTTTCATAAACGTTTTGAGAAAATTTAAAGAAAAAAAAATAAAAACAACTGTGTATGTTTGTAGCCGAGACAAATTTTTCTGTTCGTCGCTTTCCTTTTTGATTTATTGTTGTTGTTATCTTAAACTGTTAAAATAACAAAATAATAAATTTGTTGATGTTTTAATTTAATAAAGAGAGTTAATACATTCATTGCCATTATTAAATTTCATTTTTTCTATTATTGCCATTATAGAATTTTTTTTTCTATTAGTGCCCCTCTAAAATTTGTTTTACTTCCCTCAATGCCATTTCATATTTGTTTTACCTGCAATAGAAGGTTACCGATCATTATTAGACTTAATTAACTCCAGCAAGTCTTATTTGCGACAGTATATCCGTCACAAGTTTGCGACGGGTCAAATACTACTCACGTAGGTAGATAAGACCATGATTAATACTTGACACGTTGCAAACTTGCGACGGATATGCCCCTAATGATATTGTTACGGAATATGGTAGTCGTAGTTTTGATACGGAATATATTGTATTATGGTAAATATGTTATATGGGCCGGTCTGGTTCAGTAAATACGTTTAGGGTTATATTAGTATATAATGTATTGTTATGCCGTCAATACAAGACAACACAATTATTCCAAACACTTATCTTTTGTCAAGTCTATTCTTATCTTGGTAATCAGAGCCAATTAGGGCTGCCGTTTTTTTTTCGATCACAATCATGACGAAAGATGGTGATCAGAATCAAAAAGAGAACAAAACCTCCATCAGTCCTTACTTCCTAGGGGCAGGCGATAAACTTGGAGATAAAGTCGTCCAAGTCATGTTGAATGGTGATAATTATGACGAGTGGTCCGTCAAGTTGCGTGGTGCCCTACGTGCAAGGAAGAAGACGGGATTCATTGATGGTACCATCAAGAAACCCAGTGATAAGTCGGAGGAATGTGAAGATTGGTACATGGTTAATGCGATGGTAGTTAATTGGATTTTTAATGTTATCGAACCCGCGCTAGGCTCGTCGATAACGTATGTTGATGATGCAAGAGTCTTGTGGGAAGATATTGAACAGAGGTTCAGTGTGGGTAATTGACCGAAGCTTCACCGTGTCAAAGGCTCCATCAAGTCGTGTAAGCAGAATGAGAAGGAGCCCGTGTCCGAGTACTATGGTCGTTTAAAGAAGTTGTGGGATGAACTCGATAAATACGATCGCAATCCCACATGTGAATGTCGTGGTTGCAAGTGCAATATTAATGTCAAATTGGATAAGAAACGTGATGAAGGCAAGGTGCACGATTTTCTGATGGGGATCGATCCACAGTATAATACTGTTCGTTCAAATTTGTTGATGCAGGAGCCACTTCCGTCTCTTAACCGCGCCTACGCTGCTCTTGTCCAAGAAGAAGGTGTCCGTGGAGTCAACGTGGGCAGTAGTTCTGGTTCTCGTAATGAAAGTCGGTCCGAGCCCATTGGTTTTGTCGCGAAAACTGACAACACTGTTGGTTTTAATTCGCGATCGATGGACTCTGATAACAATACTCGTCCTCGTTGTGAGCAGTGCAACAGGTGGGGACATCATAAAGAAAAATGTTTTGATATAATTGGGTATCCTAAGGGATGGAAGGAGCGCAGCTATGGTGGTGGTCGCGGTGCTGGTTCGGGTCGCGGTGGCGGTCGAGGTCGTGGTGTCGTTTCTGGCCGCGGTGGAGCAAATTATGCTCAAGGCAGTGATGTGACAACGGAGAACAAAGAGCAATTTGTTAGCGTACCTAAGGAACAGTGGGATGCATATGTAAACAGTGCCAAAGCTAATAATGCGAGTGCCTCCAGTTCAAGGATGTCCGGTAAGAATGATATTGATGTGCTTTGGTTATTAGACTCGGGTGCTACTCACCATATGACAGGTAATAGACAATTGTTGACGGATGTCCGTCAAATTACGCCATGTTCAGTCACCTTACCTAATGGGAAAACATCCCAGGCTATAGAAGAAGGAAGGGTTGAATTAGGAGGAAAATTAGTTTTGAATAATGTGCTCTTTGTTCCCGAGTTTGAGTGTAATCTTATTTCGGTTTATCAGTTAAGCACCGATCTTGACTGTACTGTTCAGTTTACTAACTCATCTTGTGTTATACAGGACCGCGCATCGAAGACGAAGATTGGTACGCTTGAGCAACGGGGCCGGTTATATATGCTTCGTGGTTCAACAACGCGTGCGTGTGGGTCACAGAAGCGGGGTGATGAGGTTGGTATGTGGCATCGTAGATTAGGTCACCCTTCCAAGAAAGTAGTGCAATATTTACCATAATACAATATATTCCGTATCAAAACTACGACTACCATATTCCGTAACAGATATTAAACAAAACCCCTAATGAATCAACATAAATTCTCATTGGAGATGGATACTATTCGTCACAAGCTGAAAACGAAAAGTGTCCCTCTCACAAAATGTAAGTCGGATGATCCATGAAATGTTCCATTTAGCCCCACTTATTCTCCCACTCGCATGGTTGTGAGAGGGATATTATCCGTCTTCAGTTTGTAACGGATAATATCCGTCTTCACCAAGACTCTTTGATTAATTAATTGTTTCCTGGAGATTTTTGCGTAAAATAATAAACAAAGCCCCTAACCTTCGTCAATCCCTTTCCAATTCCTAAATCAATTGATTTGTGACGGGCATATCCGTCGCAAGTTTGCGACGGGTCAAGTATTAATCATGGTCTTATCTACCTACGTGGCTACGTGAGTAGTATTTGACCCGTCGCAAACTTGTGACGGATATACTGTCACAAATAAGACTTGCTGAAGTTAATTAAGTCTAATAATACTTGGTAACCTTCTATTGCAGGTAAAACAGATATGAAATGGCATTGAGGAAAGTAAAACAAATTTTAAAGGGGCACTAATAGAAAAAAAAAAATTTATAATGGCAATAATAGAAAAAATGAAATTTTATAATGGCAATGGATGTATTTAACTCTTAATAAAGATTGAATTAAAACGTGAAAGGAAATCGTCTCACATGTTCTTGAATTACATAATTTGCTAAAGGATCGATCCCACCATAATCTTGAAATTCGTCTTAAAAGGTTAATTTGAATGATTAAGATTACAACAATATCTAATAAAGATTAGAATTTTGTAGATTATCGATCTCGTATTTAGCAACCCGACATTAGTTATTCAAGTTCATGAGTTTTAAAAAGAAAAAAAAAATAATTTCGAAATAAGGCTTTCCAACGCTTTTCTGGGTCTGTTTCGACGCTTTGATAAGTTCCAGCGCTTTTCTGGGTCTGTTTTCGACGCTTTGCTAAGTTCCTGCACTTCTGTTTTCGACGCTTTGCTAAGTTCCAGCGCTTTTCTGGGTCTGTTTCGACGCTTGGCTCAATTCAGCAAATTTTAAGCGTCATTTCTCAGTTTTTTTTACGTTTTTTTGGCGTTTTAAAGCGTCGGAATCAGTTTCAAGTGTTTTGTAGTTCTGTTTTTAGCGTTTTAAAAGTGTCGGAAATCTGCTACAGTTTTGAGCTTTATTCCCAGCGTGTTTTTCCAGCGCTTTGCTTGCGACGCTTTGTTTTGTCCCTTTGATTTTGAAAGGCTGTTTCCAGCAACTTTTGCGACGCTTTGTTTTGTCCCTTTGATTTTGAAAGGCTGTTTCCAGCAACTTTTGCGACGCTTTAGTTGCGACGTTTTTGTTTTAAATGACTCTTTTCAGCTATTTTCTCGGCGGATTTCTCTTTGGGCTGTTTTTGTTTATTTTTTTATATATAATATATTATAAAGATAATGTGTATTTTTTATTTGGGTGAAAAAGTTCACTAGTTTTGATACCTAAATTATTTTAAAACGGTTTAAAATAATGTTGGATTAATCATATTATACGATAATATGAATATGTTTGTTTGATTAAAATTATGAGAATGATTACGGAATTATCACATAATTTAAATCATTAGATGGTGGTTTGGGTAAATTACTCTACATAATTACGGAATTATGTCTTGAAAGATTAATTTAATTAGTATGATGCATTCTATATATTATATTGTTGAATGAATGAATGGATTTATTTACGCTTTTGCAATCAGTTGTATTTTGTAATACTTAGTGTGGCCTTAGTAATTATGTTTTCGTAATGAAGGAAGCATAATTTGTGATGTATTTTTTGAGATCTCGAATCTCCCTTGTGTAATATTTGTTTTACGTTTTTGGGAATTAGAATGTAATAATAGGATTTTATTATGTAATTCTTCAAATGTAAATAAGAAGACCCAGACGGAGATCGGATTGCTCACTCCCACCACATCACCAAGAAGGAACATCAAGACAAGACAAGCTTCCAGGGTCCATTGCAGAATGGATTCCAAGTTGTATTTTTGTTCTTTTTGGTAGGATAGGTCACACTAGGACTTGCTTTATTTCCGTTTTGTTTTTCATTCACATGTGTGTTTTGCATCATTTTTCCGCCTAAACCCAACCACCTGAATTGCATGAAAATTGACTCATATAGTATGTATGCTAGTCTGTGTCGACATAAAGATGTCACACGTTTTTCCCTTAAAGCCATCACCTTAGTTTATTCATTCTCGCATGCTAGATATTTGTTCACTTAAATGAATTAAAATTAAAGATGATGGGATCTTCCTCTATAACCTAAAATTGAGATTAGTCTTTTATAAGTCAAATTACTATGAATCCCTTCTTCGTCGCCAGGCATATAGGACCTTACTCTCCATATGACCCCTTCTACGTTGGGTAAGTAGTAGCTGTTGACTTATTTTACCTCAACATCATGACCCTCGTACGATCCTGTGGTTATGGTGGACTAAAGATAGAATTTACAGAAATTTATCGACCAAGAATTCTAAATGTAGAATTAGCCAAGAGGTTGGCTTATCAATTTACTGAAATTGAGTCTTGGGATCGTTTATATAATTCTTGAGGAAGATCAATTATATAAATGCTAAAGTCCTCGCATTAAACTATTTTTGCTAGACTATTTACAAAACGATGGTATGCTTATTATGTTTTAATTTCTTCTTTACAGTGTAGAAGTCACCTAAACAAAACAATAATACTGCAAATACTATGGCTGGTCATAATGATGCCCCTATGCCTAGTGCCACACTAAGAAAAGAATCATGGCTTAAGGCTTTCATGGACCACATGAATCAGTCCACGCGACTGAAAAATGATGGGTCCAACTTTGCGGACTGGGAGGCTGCATTACGGAATGCAGCTGTAGCTGATGGTAAGCTCATGTATTTAATTGAGCATTTACCACCTAACCCAGGCCCCACTGCTAGAGCTAACGTATCACAAGCTTATAGTGATTTCGTTATGGAAGCGGATGCGATAAAGAACGTACTCATTTTTGCAATGGAACCCAATTTGCAAAGACGCTTCATTTCCCATGGTGCAAATAAGATTTTCACCACGCTCACAAACGAATTCTCAAAAAGCACCGAGAATCGTTTCATATGAGCACACATGTCACTTCTTCGATGCGAAACTCCAAAAGGGCCTACCAGTTAGCCCACACATTCTCAATATGATTGAGAATGTCGAGAAATTGGAGTCCCTGAACTGCAAGATCAGTAAGAACGTAATCATTGATCGAATGCTTCATTCACTTCATGATGGTTTTTCCTTATTCAGGGCAAATTATTACATGAATGACATGAAGAAAAGTCCTCATAAGCTACACTCCCTTCTCGTACAGACCGAGAAGGATCTTAATTTGAGTTGGAGCATGAAGCAAGACGTTCTCATGATTGGAAAGAAGAGAAAGGGTAAGGGAAAAGCTCAAACAGAGCTAACAGTAGCTAAGCCTCCTAAATTCAAAAGGGTCGGATTTAAGAGTGGGCCTGGTGAGACAAGTAGTTCACAAGGCAAGACAAAGAGCAAAGACGGTAACATTGAGTGCCACCATTGCCACAAGGCTGGGCATTGGAGGCGGAACTGTCCAGTGTACCGTGAGGACATAAAAGCAGGCCGCGTCACTCCTGTTGGTATGTCATCTTATATTCATATGATTGAGATTAACCATGCAAGTTTCGGAACTTGGGTACTTGATACCGGTTGTGGTTCTCATCTGTGTAATCATTTGCAGGGCCTAAAAAACATCACACCTCTCGCAAAGGGTGATGTGGACCTGCGAGTCGGCAATGGAGCAAAAGTTGCTGCTGCTTCCATGGGAACATATGTGATCCAGCTACCGAGCGGATTCAAGTTATATCTGTATAACTGTTATTATGTACCCAGTTTATCTAAGAACATTATTTCAGTTTCCGTACTCGATAAAGACGGATTTTCATTCTTAATAAAGGATAATAGTTGTATTTTCTCTTTAAATGGAATGGTTTATGGTAAAGCGGTTTCCATGAATGGTATATATGTCTTAGATCAATCGACTGAAATATTACACATGAATAATAAGAAACTAAAGGTTGGTGACAAAGATCAATCATATCTATGGCACTGTCGTATGGGACACATAAATGAGAAACGTGTAAAGCAGCTAATACAGAATGGCGCTATATCTCCATTTGATTATGAATCATTTGGCACATGTTAATCATGTCTCATAGGCAAAATGACTCGTATTTCCTTCAAAGGTGTTGGAATGCGCGATGCTGACCTATTAGGCCTCGTACATACAGATGTATGTGGACCAATGTCAATCACCGCACGAGACGGCTATAGATATTTCATCACTTTCACAGACGATTTAAGTAGATACGGATATGTCTACTTAATGAAGCATAAAAGTGAATCCTTTGAAAAGTTCAAGGAATTCCAGGCGAAGGTTGAAAACCAACTGGATAGAAGGATTAAAGCACTACGATCAAATCATGGTGGTGAATATCTTTCGCATGAGTTTGATCAACACCTTAAAGACTGTGGTATAGTACTACAGTTAACTCCACCTGGAACAGCACAATTAAATGGTGTGTCCGAACGGAGAAATCGAACACTATTAGATATGGTTCGATCCATGATGAGTCACACCGTTGTGCCGGATTCATTATGGGGCTTTGCTCTATTAGCAGCTGCTCTTATACTTAACCGAAGTCCGTCTAAAGTTGTTGACAAGACTCCATATGAGATATGGAAGGGAACCGTCCCTAACTTGTCCTTTATTCGGGTTTGGGGCTGCGGGGCTTATGTCAAGTGGAGACACGAGGATAAGCTCGGCCCGCGATCGGTCAAGACATACTTTATTGGTTATCCAAAACGAATGTTTGGTCATTACTTCTATTCGCCTACCGAACACCGCGTTTTTGTTGCGGCTAGTGCGAAGTTCATAGAGAAAGAATTTCTCGAGAATAAGACAAGTAATAGAACCTTCGATCTGTCGGAGATTCAAGAACCAACTACTGAGCAACCAATGGAGGAAACCGTTCTATTGCAGGCAGTATTCCTAAGGAACCCAGAAGGTCGGGTAGACACTCCATTCCTCCAGATAGATACATCGGTATGATCGAGGAACTTGACGGAGTTGACGTTTTTCTCTTAGAGAGTAACGAACCCGTGACCTATAAAGGTGCCATGACCTGTTCCGACTCAAAGCTATGGCTTAATGTCATGCAATCCGAAATCGACTCCATGTATGAGAATGACGTATGGGAGTTGGTTGATTTGCCTGATAAGGTACGACCTCTTCAGTGCAAATGGCTTTATAAGATAAAGCGCTCCATCGAGGGACAACCAGACACCTATAAGGCACGACTAGTGGCAAAAGGTTTCACTCAAGTACAAGGGTTGCACTATGATAAGATTTTTGCACCCGTAGTCATGCTGCGTTCCATTCGGATTATCTTAGCGATTGCTGCATTTCATGACTACGAAATATGGCAAATGGATGTGAAATCCGCCTTCTTAAATGGTTATTTGGAGGAGGACTTGTACATGGTACAACCCGAAGGTTTCACAGATCCTAAAAATCCTAAGAAAGTGTGCAAGCTTAAGCGTTCCATTTATGGACTTAAGCAAGCATCTAGGAGTTGGAATCATCGCTTCGACCAAGTGATAAAAAAAGAATGGTTTTATTCGATCAGTCGAAGAACCATGCTTATATATCAAGTCGAGTGGGAGTAAGATCGTCTTTCTGGTGTTGTATGTCGACGATATACTCTTGATCGGAAATGGCATCCCTCTCTTATCTTCGGTTAAAGTATGGTTAAAGAACCATTTCCAGATGAAAGATCTGGGTGAGGCACAATGTATATTGGGGATCCGTATCTATAGAGATAGATCACGACGGATGTTATCACTGAGTCAGGAGTCTTATATAGATAAGATTCTTGACAGATTCAGCATGGCCAACTCCAAAAAGGGGTTACTTCCGATGATCTCGGGGGTGCATTTAAGTAAGACTTAGGCACCTAAGACACCGAAAGAGGTCAAGCGCATGAGTCGCATTCCTTATGCGTCAGCTATAGGATCGATCATGTATGCCATGATATGCACACGTCCAGACGTGGCATATGCTTTGAGTATGACGAGTCGGTACCAAGGCAATCCAGGTGAACCACAATGGATGGCTGTGAAAAACATTCTTAAGTACCTACGGAGGACTAAATATTGGGTATTGACTTATGGTAGAGGCACTGAGCTTTGCGCAAACGGTTACGCAGATGCTAGCTTCCAAACGGATCGAGATGACTCGAAATCTCCGTCTAGATTTGTTTTACTCTTAATGGCGCTGCTGTCAGTTGGAAAAGCTCCAAGTAGAGTGTTATTACAGATTCTACTACTGAGTAAAAAGGAGATAGTGATAAACAAGATTGCGACAGATGACAATATCGCAGATCCTCTCACTAAACCATTAAGACATGATAAACATGAAGGGCACGTTATTTCAATGGGAATTAAACGTCTTCCTGAGTTGTATTAGTACTTTTTGTGAATTGGATATTGTATCTATTTCATATACTATTTATAACACCATCGATTTTGTTTTATATATTGTTTTTCACGTGGATTGTACTGACAACATTGAACACCACAAAGTGAACTGAATTACATTATATTTGTTTTAGTCCGTAATCGCCTACACGAGCTGATAATTCTGGCAATTATTTTGTGACGTCGATTGATGGTGGGTTCAATAAACCATAAGTCAAACCGTTGACTGATCGATCACAGATACGAGATTATAACGATAAACTCGTAGGACAATTTTCGTGACGACGCAATGGAGTCCTAAATGTTATTGAACATTCGGTGCCGGTCGTGGATAGGACGTCCATCGTGTTCCTTGAGTCGATTCTTTTGACTGTCGACTGTTTCTTGAGATAAAGGGCAGTTTTGGGTGACTTTGATTTCTTTCTCACTAGCTGACCGTAACTGGGGCTAAGCAAATTTTTTTTGGGTCATTTCATATTGTGCTTACATCTGCAAGATTCGAGTTGAAGGAAATATCCACCCCTCATCAGGTTTTAATATTTCTCAGGGCCACTCGAGGAGTAGTAACTGAAATGCTTGGCCAAGCTCGAATAATGATTCTTTATCAGTTGAGTTACTCTCTAGTCGGGAAAACCACTCTTGATACAGATCGTTTGTAAAATACGACCTTTGTGAATACAGATTTGCAAATTGTTTTACATTGAGTGGGAGAAATTTAATTGGATATGAGAATCGGTTATCGCACATACACTTGTACGGACAAGTGGGAGATTGTTGGAGCTAGTGTCCTCAACAGTTAGTGCGACAACACGTATAAATCTCTTAAAGGAACACATAGTATACTTTGTATTTTAGCCAGTTGATTCACGTTTATCAATAACGGTTGGCTTGCTAGAAAGTTTGACGTTATTGTCATACAGATGGCGGTAATCAACTGGTCCCTAAGAGTCACACCTAAAGGATGGAATCTGAGAGATATGATTAGATGAAAATGTAATCATATTGATACCCTATACGACTAAACGGTTAGTCAAAGTAAAGATGACATAATTATTTAATACTGATTAAATAATATTAGCTAAGACGAATTAAAATGTTAATTCGTAATTAAATATAAAATGTTATATTTAATTATGTGTAATGAAATTATTTAATAAAGACTAAAATCATTTAATTAAATATAAAAGGTTATATTTAATTAGTGGATTATAAATATAAGATATTTATAAGATAAAACATTACACAAGAGAGAGATAACCGATTCTATAAAGAGAGAATTTCGGTCTGAGCAATTATTAAGTTGTTCAGTTGTTATGAAGTGCTGTAGGTAGAACCAAATACTGATTTGGGGAATCCTAGTTGATGTCTAATAGCAAGGTTGTTTGCAGCTATAAATAGGACATTCACTCTGCACTTGGGCACGAGTTACACGACATACATACTCCCTCTCTCTCTCTCTATAGCTTTCATCTTACACAAAATTAAAGGTAATTTTGCAGTTTCTAGCTCTAGAAGGGGTATTTCTTGGAACATCTTGGGTGCAACGATTAGGAGGATATCTGTTTTGATATCTGATCTTAGGCCTTTACAAGGACAGAAGGTTAATTCTTGATCTCAATCTTTGTATCTTGTACTTTGTTTATGACTATAAATCATATATTATAAATTTGTTATAATCCTGCATATAAAGAATTGGGATTATATACAGATATTTTCCCACATATATCTCGTAGGACACCGTGACCACATAATGGAGTCCTAAATGTTTAACAACATTCGGTGTCAGGTCGTGGATTGGACGTCCATAGTGTTCCTAGAGTCGTGATGCCCGTCGTTGAGGGTACCAAAGATAAATTTATAATTCCTAATCTTAAACTATAGATAGTGAAAGTCAGGGTCGAACCACTAGGAGGTGGGGAATGTTTATTGTTTGGTGTTAATGTTTAAGGTAACAAATTTAGGGGTTGATTGGTTTTTTACTAAGTCTAAGGCAAAGATTAAAACAAACAAATAATAAAAGATGAGAATAAAATATAATAAAAGGGATGCTAGGATGTTCGGGTAATAAATAGCTAAGGTAATATAAATCCTAAGGTCAACATGTATTGCAGTCGCGTAAGGGGTGTAACATATCCTTTCGGTTTATGGTACCTAATAGCTCCTTTCGGCCTATGCTATTAGTTCCTAGGTCTCACAATTATTGGGTGTCAACAATAAGGGTGATTCCTAAATCCTAGGTCACATACCTTTCAGTCTTGAGTAACCTAGCCGTCTTAAGGTGTAAACCAATGCCCTTCCCGTATCTCTCAATCTTTGGAAGGTCATTACTAACATCCTACAAGTCTCCTTTCAGTCTCATTGTAGGGTATTATAGTCAACAAAGAAAGACGAAACAGAATACAGACGCGAGTGGGTCGACTGACCGGCTATTCCAGTCGGCCGACCACCGCCTTGGTCAACCGACCCATTATGTGAGTCGGCTGACCACGGCTCTGCTACAGGTCGGTCTCGAAATTCTATTACCTATGCATATTCATCCCTACATCCTAACATATGAAATTTAGCTACTCATAATTACTGGAACAATAATAAAAAGGAGATTTGATATAGAAAACATGGCGAACGATAATCTAAACATGCAAGAATTAATAAAGCTTGGGATTCTAACTTAAACCGGATGCAACAATAATAAGAACAATAATGGAACTAGATTAAGAGAGAAATTACCAGAAATCGGAATTAAGGTAGAAAGGAACAAACTTTATTGATGAATGCTTGAAAGATTGAAGAACAAAACTAAAAGTGTTTGATGATTATTGAAAGATTACAACTAAAGACTAAATTAAAGACTGAGCAAAACTCTATTAGAAATTCTCTGATAAAAACTAGATTGTGGCTTGATGACTGAATAACTAGATATATGACTGAATCTGAATACCTAAACCCTAAACAATGGATTAGTTTATATAGGGCAGAATTTAAGAGTTTCCTAAAGACTCCACACTTCTAATCTATTTCCGTAAAAACGCTTCTGGGCTTCGCTGAGGTCGGTCGACCAGTTTGGTGGGTCGGTCGACCTCTTTTACGGGCTTTAGGAATAATCTGGGCTTTCTTAAGATTCTGGACTTCTTAAAATTCAGGCCAGGTCGGCCGACCCATTTAGTAGGTCGGTCGACCCGTTTCCGCGTAATATTCTCCGGTTATTCTTGATTTGACTTTTGGTACTTAAATAATGACTCTAGTTGACTTTCCTTCGTTCCTTAATTATGCAAAAGTCCCGAGGGCATAAATTTAGTGCAAAATCGTCCCTTTCCCGCATAAATCTGCAAAAGTGCATAAAAATACGAAAGTACACAATTGTTGGGAAATAAGGGCTAAAACATAGTAAATGAGCGACCAAATGCGTGTAAAAATAGACGAAAAACATCATAAAATAGACACGCATCAAATTCTCCAAACCAAACCCTTGCTTGCCCTGAAGCAAGAAATAGACTCGATCTTAACTAATGGAACGATTTCAATCTCAGAGCGAAATTTACATGTAAGCCTAAACCAATGCCAAGTACAAAATGAGAAAGTATTCAAATCATGCAAACGAGTTATAGGGTCGTCAAACTTGCAAACTGGAAACTATAGAGACTTATACCATGGACTCTCGCGGTACGCTCGAGACACTCATGAAGCAAAGGGTGAGTATATGTAAAAGATAGAAAGAAGTAAACTTGTAGAGACACTCGCCTAACTGCGACCCATGAAAACATGCCTGCAATCTAACATGAACAAGAATTCTACAACTATGTATAACAAACCCATTAAGTGACTCAGATACATGCAATTGGGGTAATGAAGGATATGTGAGGTAAAAGGTAAAAAGTGGTAAAGATGTTTTTTTTTGGACTTGTGGGGTTAGTAGCCAAGCTAGTAAAACCGGTTCCCAACAACATAATTCACAACTTTTGATATTAATGAAGTGCTCTTTTGTAGCACAACTCTCACATTGTATAAGAAAGGACCCCCTAATATTTTTTGAATGAAGTACGAGAGTGATAACACATACAAGAAAGGGATTTTGGAACGAATTTTTGAATCCGATGTTGACGGTTGGTCGGCCGACCCATGAAGGAGGTCGGTCGACTTCGTTCCTGGAAGTTTTGATTTTTTTCGTTTTTTCTTTTCTTTCTTTTCCTTTTTTGGACTTTTCTGTTCTTTTTCTTTTCATTCTTTCTTTCTTTTTTCTCTTTGCTCAAGATAGCATACAAACCAAGATGCCTCAAAATAAACCAAAGACCATAAATACTAGCTTGGAAGGGTAGGCTGAGTATGGGATGTAGTTTTGAATAAAAAGACAATTTTGGCTATGTAAGGCTTATGGGTAGATAAGAGAAAAGGGATCCCAAATGCACGTATCAAGACTCACAAAACGAGAAAGTAAAACAAGTATATAGCAATTCAAGTTCATGTTTATGCATATTGATGTAACATGTTCCAAGGGGAGTACTACTCACATCCTAGACAACTGGTTTAAGAATGAAACCAGGAATACGGCTCTAAAACTCAGAATGTATAGTAGGTTGCCAAGGTACAAGTCAAGTCTCAAGATATACAAATTGACAAAAACTCGTAGATATGCAAAAGACTCTCATACTAAAACAAGTTGACAAGGCAAGGTAAAGGCATAAACATGTAAGATAGCTAAATCATCCTTGAAATACTTTCGTTCCGACTCGACCTATATGCTAAAATAAACGTGCATTTTTTTGGATTTTTTTTGAATTTTTTTCATTTTTTTTGTATTTTTGTTTGTATATATAAGGAAAATAAAGAAAAGCAATGCAAGACAGAAATGTAATAAACGTGTGACAGAATGCAATGCATGTGACACGAAACCATTCCCCAAACCAACCCGCACAATGTCCCCATGGTGCATTAGCCTAAGTAAAGGTTTCAGAAATTTAAAGGAAAGATGCAAAGAGAATAAAAACTAAGAAAAAACTTGGAAAGAACTCACTGGGTTAATAGACGTATGAGAAAACCTCCCCAAACCAGCATAAGCTGGGAGGTTATGGTGGCTAGCAGTGCCACTCAAGTAACCAAGACGGTTGCACGATTCCCGAGGAAGAAACGAACAGGCTGTGACGGATGGTTGGGTCGACCGACCCATATTTTAGGTCGACCGACCTTCCTGCAGACTGCAGGAATTCCAATATTACAGGGACTAGGTCGACCGACCCGTGTTTCTGGTCGGTCGACCCCTCTGCTGCACAGCGGTCTTCGTTTCTTTGTCGAACCTGAAAAAGCAATATATATGCACCCAACAAATGCGCGAGATGCCAGAAACAAGTCTAAAGTCTTAACTACGCAAGCATAACGGAAAAAGTTATAAAACTACGAGTAAACCAAATTAAAAAGTCTCAAACAACAAAAGTAAATTGTCTTAAAAGCTGAAATTTGAAATAACTATCCGCTAAAGATGCGGAAAATATCCGACCACGGCTTTTGACGACATGCCGTAGTCTCCACAGTGTTTTCTTGAGTAGCAAAACACATATTCTTTCTGCCGCAAAGCATATGCGATGAACTCTCCTCTTGAGCTTGTCTCCTCTTTTTCTTTTCTTCCCGATCTACAACATCTGGGTCTTCATCTTCTTTGTAGCTCAAGGATCCCATTCCTCCTCTCTGCACTGTGACTTCCTTTACTTTGGGTTTCCCCAAACCAATTCCTGCATTAGTCAAAATAGAAGTGTCCTCCATATTGCTCCCAATCTGGGGCGGAGGTGTAAAAACAGATACAGGAGTAGGCAATAAAGTAGGAGAAGTAGTGATGACCTTATACTTCTTTTCAGGAGTAATAGCATTACAAATGATGGGGGTCATAACATCCTTCTTCCTATAAGATAGGCCATAAATAATGGAATGCTTTCCTACTTTGAAGGTTAAAGTCCCAGTGCCTACATCTATGATGGCTCCCGCAGTGTGAAGGAAAGGTCTTCCTAGTATTATAGGTATATGGGCATCCTCTGGGATGTCCAGTACTACGAAGTCAACTGGAAAGAAAAACTTGTCAATACGCACAGGGATGTTTTCCAACACCCCTATGGGTTCCATAGATGTACGATCTGCCATCTGGACAGTCATGCTGGTTACTGCAAAATTGGTCATTCCTAGTTTTAAGGCAACACTTAGGGGCATGACACTGATACTAGGTCCTAAGTCGCATAAGGCCTTTTTTACAGGGAATGTTCCTATACTGCAGGTAGAGATGGCAATGGATCCCGGATCCTACCCAGATCCACCAGACCCTATACCCAAGGGTAGGATATGGATCCCATTATTTTAGATCCTTAGGATCTGGATCGGACCCATATCCTCATACGAGTACGAGGGTCGGATCTGGATCCCACCACTAAGATCCAGATCCTACCCTTGGACCCTCTTTTAATTTTTATAAGGGTAATTTTTGGATAGATTCGACCCTTCAGAGGTATATCATGGAAACAAACAATGAAGTATTAGTCTTTATTTTGTTTGGACAATTTGTTTTATTATGAATTGTTATAATTATAATTATTTTGTGGTTTGTAAACCTTATTTGTAAGTTGCTACAAGACTTTTTAATACTTTGTACACTCTTTTTATTTTTTTTAGACTACGATGATTTTTAAACCAGTGAAGTTAATAGAGGGTAATTCGACAAAAAACATCGTCTCTAATTGACAAGTAAAAGTGAAATAGTGTATAATAGTGACTTGGTGCGGTTTATTTGAATGTATCGTTGAAGATTGACAGATCTGGCTTTTATCCAGATCCTACCCAAATCCTTAGGTCGCGGGTATGGATCTACAAATTTCGGACCCTGAGGATAAGGGTAGGATCTGGATATACCATTTTAAAATGGATCTGGATCTGGATCCTATAGGATCCTGTCCAGATCCTACCCATTGCCATCTCTAACTGCAGGGGACAGAAAAACTGCCTGGATCATCGAGTTTGTGAGGGGCTATAACATGTGATAAAAAACTGGATGACTCTTCAGTTAGGGCAACTGGCTCAACTTTATCTAAAGACCTCTTTCTTGACAAAAGTTGTCTCATAAATTTAAGATAAGCAGGGACCTGCTGAACTAACTCTAGAAACGGAACTTGAACATTTAATGAACGAATTACGTCTTTGAATTTGTCAAAAGATACCTGGTCCTTTGAAGGTATGAGTCTTTCTGGGAAAGGAGGGGCTGAAGATTCGGTGTTTGCAGCCCTTTTCAGAAACCTAGGGGTCTTATCACCCCGAAAAAGGAAGTCCCTTAAGTTGTTCGGCAATTCGGGACGAAAAGGGGCTTCTTTCTCCGCATCAGTGGTCGGTCGACCCTCTTCCTCGGTCGGTCGACCACTTTCGTGTACAGCTGGATTTTCCAGATTCTGCTCAGAGGTCGGTCGACCTGGCTCCTGGGTCGGTCGACCTCCCTCGCTGTTACTCAGCTGTTTTTTTTTTCGCTTCCCACTTTAGCTTCACTTCGTAGGGATATGATATTTAGAGTCTCTTTTTTCTGGTCCGTCTTGGTCGGAAGTTGACCCGGAGCCCTAGTATCGTTTTTGCCCGCAATTTGAGCAATCTGAGATTCTAACATCTTCATCCCTGCCTCTCTAGCCTGAGATTCCTTCTGAACCAACCCAATGAGATTTTGGATAAGAGTGTCTGTGTTGGGTGGTGGATTTGAAGGTGGTTGAGGGTTGAAGGGTGGTTTTTGGAAACCTTGCTTATGTGGGGGAATGTATGTGGAATTTTGCTGAGGTTGCATGTGTTGTGGGTTGAGAACATTCTGGCTTGTCCACCTCATGTTGGGATGGACATTATTATTATTTGGGTCATAAAAATTGTTCCCACGATTGTGCTGGAAGGCGGCACATGTCTCATTGGATGAGGTATAAAATTTTGACATGTGCCCTTCTCCACCACACCTCTCACAAGCAAAGGGTCCGTCTTGAACGGCATTCACCTGATAAATACCTCCCTTGCTCCCACTTCCTAGATCGAACTTCCCTCCAGCTTCTAGTTTCTCTAACTTGGCCGTCAAGGCCTCAATAGCAGCTAGGTTGTACTCAGCTTTCCTTTGATTGCCTCGGGAAGTTCCATGTTCAGCACGGTGTACAGCAACATCCTCTATTAACTTGAGACCCTTAGTCTCTCCGGAATTGTCCTGGAATCTCCTATTGGCTGCAACATCTAAATAGGCCCTGTTGTCGTCATAGAGGCCATTGTAGAACTGGTTACAAAGAAACCATTGTTCGAATCCATGGTGTGGTATGGATCGAACAAGTCTCTTGAACCTGTCCCAAGCCTCACTGAAATCCTCATTAGGTCCTTGCTTGAAATTTGTAATCTGCGCCCTCAAAGCATTAGTCTTGGATGCAGAATAGTATTTCCTGTAGAATGCTAAGGCTAGGGTATTCCAATCTGTGACTCCCGCAGTAGTGCGGTCCAAGTCTCTGTACCATTCCCTTGCAGCGTCCCTAAGAGAGAAGATAAACATGGTCTGCTTAATTTGGTCCTGCGTCACTCCTTCTGGGGTGCAATAGAGCATATGTAATCTGTGAAGATTTCAATATGCTTTGCAGCATCCTCATTGGCCGAGCCTCCAAATTGGTTTCTTTCAACCATAGTAATATAGGCAGGCTTGGCCTCGAATGGCTTCCCAGTACCTGCAGGTAAAGTAAACCCTTTGTATAGGTCATTTGCCTGAGGCATGGAGTGACTGGCAATAGTAGCTTCCTCTTTCATGTTTTCTTCTTCTTTTGGAAAAACCTACAAGTAGGTAAAAGGTGGTGTTTTTGGTGAAGGTGGATTGTTGGGTGAATTTGGTTGTGAAGTTGGTGTTTTTGGTGAAGTTGGTAATGATGGTTGTTCAAAGATGTCTTCTTGGAATAAGGAAGATGGTGAACCTCCTTCCTCACTTGCTAGAAGTTGTTTCCTCCTTTCTCTTAGAGTCCTCTCAAGCTCGTGGTCAAGTGGTAGGAGTTCTCCTTGAACTGACCTGCGCATAAGACGGAAACTACAAGAAAAAGGTGAGAAGGTTTAAGGAACAAAAGTTCCTTAAACAAAGAGAAACAAAAACAAAAACAATAAACACTGGCGTCACCTCCCCGGCAACGGCGCCAAAATTTGATGCCCGTCGTTGAGGGTACCAAAGATAAATTTATAATTCCTAAACTTAAACTATAGATAGTGAAAGTCAGGGTCGAACCACAAGGAGGTGGGGAATGTTTATTGTTTGGTGTTAATGTTTAAGGTAACAAATTTAGGGGTTGATTGGTTGTTTACTAAGTCTAAGGCAAAGATTAAAACAAACAAATAATAAAAGATGAGAATAAAATATAATAAAAGGGATGCTAGGATGTTCGGGTAATAAATAGCTAAGGTAATATAAATCCTAAGGTCAACATGTATTGCAGTCGCGTAAGGGGTGTAACATATCCTTTCGGTCTATGGTACCTAATAGCTCCTTTCGGCCTATGCTATTAGTTCCTAGGTCTCACAATTATTGGGTGTCAACAATAAGGGTGATTCCTAAATCCTAGGTCACATACCTTTAAGTCTTGAGTAACCTAGCCGTCTTAAGGTGTAAACCAATGCCCTTCCTGTATCTCTCAATCTTGGGTAGGTCATTACTAACATCCTACAAGTCTCCTTTCAGTCTCATTGTAGGGTATTATAGTCAACAAAGAAAGACGAAACAGAATACAGACGCGAGTGGGTCGACTGACCGGCTATTCCAGTCGGCCGACCACCGCCTTGGTCGACCGACCCATTATGTGAGTCGGCCGACCACGGCTCTGCTACAGGTCGGTCTCGGAATTCTATTACCTATGCATATTCATCCCCTACATCCTAACATATGAAATTTAGCTACTCATAATTACTGGAACAATAATAAAAACGAGATTTGATATAGAAAACATGGCGAACGATAATCTAAACATGCAAGAATTAATAAAGCTTGGGATTCTAACTTAAACCGGATGCAACAATAATAAGAACAATAATGGAACTAGATTAAGAGAGAAATTACCAGAAATCGGAATTAAGGTAGAAAGGAACAAACTTTATTGATGAATGCTTGAAAGATTGAAGAACAAAACTAAAAGTGTTTGATGATTATTGAAAGATTACAACTAAAGACTAAATTAAAGACTGAGCAAAACTCTATTAGAAATTCTCTGATGAAAACTAGATTGTGGCTTGATGACTGAATAACTAGATATATGACTGAATCTGAATACCTAAACCCTAAACAATGGATTAGTTTATATAGGGCAGACTTTAAGAGTTTCCTAAAGACTCCACACTTCTAATCTATTTCCGTAAAAACGCTTCTGGGCTTCGCTGAGGTCAGTCGACCAGTTTGGTGGGTCGGTCGACCTCTTTTACGGGCTTCAGGAATAATCTGGGCTTTCTTAAGATTCTGGACTTCTTAAAATTCAGGCCAGGTCGGCCGACCCATTTAGTAGGTCGGTCGACCCGTTTCCGCGTAATATTCTCCGGTTATTCTTGATTTGACTTTTGGTACTTAAATAATGACTCCAGTTGACTTTCCTTCGTTCCTTAATTATGCAAAAGTCCTGAGGGAATAAATTTAGTGCAAAATCGTCCCTTTCCCGCATAAATCTGCAAAAGTGCATAAAAATACGAAAGTACACAATTGTTGGGAAATAAGGGCTAAAACATAGTAAATGAGCGACCAAATGCGTGTAAAAATAGAGGAAAAACATCATAAAATAGACACGCATCAAGTCGATTCTTTTGACTATCGACTGCTTCTTGAGATTAAAGGCAGTTTTTGAGTGACTTTGGTTTCTTTCTCATGGTCGACCGTAACAGGCGGCTAAGTAGATTTTTACTGGGTCATTTCTTACTGCGCTTCTATCTGCAGGATTCGAGTTGAAGATAATATCCAGCTTTTATCAAAGTTTTATTACTTCTCAGGGCCACTCAAGGAGCTGTAACTGAAATGCATGGCCATGCTCGAATGATGATTCGTTTATCAGTTAAGTTACTCTCTAGTCGAGAAAACCACTTTTTGATACTGATCACTTGTAAGATACGACCTTTGCGGGGTAAGGACTTTGCAAATTGATTTACATTGAGTGGGAGAAATTTATGGATATGAGAATCGGTTATCGCACATACACTTGTAAGGACAAGTGAGAGATTGTTGGAGCTAGTGTCCTCCACAGTTAGTGTGATAGCAATATAAATCTCTTACAGGTTCCACTACTACAAAACTGGTCTATTGCAACATTTTGTGTGCAACACTTTGTAATTCTGTTGCAATTTGGGAGAGTGGTCTGGAAGATGCAATATTTTGCCTAAAAATGTTGCAAATAAAAATATAATGCAACATTTTTCTTTAAGTGTTGCATTCTATAATCATTTATGCAACATTTTTATATAAGTGTTGCATTCTACAATCACAAATGCAACATTTTTTGTAATTGTTGCTTTAATTTATTAAATAAAGTTACAAATTTTTACACCAGTAGAAAAAGTAGATTAGGCGGAAAGAAAAGGCTACGGTTCCTTTTATTAACACAAACGAAAACAATTAAAAGTCGTTGTCCTTGTTTCGTCCAAATTTAGGGTTTCCTTTCCTTTTCCCTCAAACCAACCGCCATGGGAGCTACACAACACAATTATTTAAGGCTACGAGAACACCCCTTTGAGAACGGTTGATAGTGGACCAGCTCTTTTTTATTTTTAGTTTGGGCAGCATACAAAATTCCAATAGAGAACGGTTGTTTGTTTAAACCATTCTTGTATATTAACAAAGAGAACGATTAGGTTTGACCAACCGTCCTAATATATAAAAGAGTCCGCTTAATAACGAAAACGCTTTTCTTTGATAAAAAACAAATAGCACGGTCTCAATGGGTGGGTCTTTCAATTTTAAATCCCTAAGGAATAATGTTGGCTTGTCATTCATATGAATCACTTAACCTAAGTTTGCAAATTATCGCTGAGTTCATCCTCACTATTACACTGCCTTCTTCATCCTTCGCTCATGTTATCAATCATGATCGATGTGCGGTTGTGCGCAGACCCATAACATCACCATGATTCACATTCACAATTTGAAGTTTGTGATGTCTCTGTGTCTTCATCTCTCACCGGCGCACCACAACTCGCCTTCCCAATCTGAGACCCACTCGCCTTCCTCTCTCGTTCGGCTTCTGCAGATCAAGTACGCAGACTATTGCGCCGACTATATATTACGCCTATTGAAATGTCTGGTGGTATGCATCTGCGACCACAACCCTCCCTTTATGCTAGGTAAACTTCCAATTGAATAATTTCATTAAATTATTTAGGGTTTATGAATAAAGGATTTGGGGATTTTTTTTATCTTGTATTTTTCTTTCCCAGCTCACGCTTTACATTTTGATTTACAAGGCTAAAAGGTACAGATACAAGTTTTCATAGAAATGTCGTGATTTATTTGTTATAGTATCAATGGCTTTGTCTCTTGAGATGAATTAAGCTAGAGCCTTCTCCCATAAGAACTACTTTACTCGGTTACTTGCTTCATTGTCTTTTTAGAATGTTCTAAATAGAGGAGTGTCTTAGTATACTTGTATGACCCTTTTCCTGCTACTACTACCAACTCGTATAAAGAACCATAATATTTGTGATGATGACCTCTACTCTATGAGGATGCTATTACTTGTCCTTTATTTTATCCAGAGTCATTTTGTGGCCTATCCTTTCTTTGTTGACTAATTCTTCTTGTCTTTTCTATAGTTGAAAATCAGTAGCTCGGGCTGTCTCTGTAACAGTATTGTTGAAGTATAAGTAGAAGTAAGTAGACTCCTTATCTCACTATCAAAAGGTGTGCTATTTGATGCCTCTTGTGTCTTATTTGATAATCAATAGAGAAGAAAGATTTTTCTCAATTGATCTAACTAATTATATGAATCGTATCTATCTTATTAGCTGATCTTGTTAATGCTTTATGACCTTAATTGAGAAATTCAAAGCTTCATTTTCAAAAGTATATCCGAGTGGGAGTTTGGAAATGAATAAGATTCAATTACTTGTAACGTTTTCAACCCATATAGTAAAGTCTACGCCCGGTTAGAGGAAAGCGCATTTTAAGCGTCTTAGGTTTGGGTGAAATAAAGAAAGTAAATTGAGAAGAGAACGTGATCAGGGGCATAAAAAATTAACCCTTAGTAATAAATAAAATAAGGCGCAATAGAAGCTTCACTACTCTGACTGAAGGCAGATCGTCTCATTAAAATGGGTCGGAAATAATATTAGATACCCTAATACTTTCACAGGTTTCTGTAAGAAGAGCGCCCAAAAATTTCTGAAGTTGTTTAGTATTCATTAAAATTCATAAGACTTCGATCCTTGTAGCTTGGTACTTGTGGGATCATCACCAATTGACGGGTAATCACTCTTTAGAGTAGGCGCTTTTTCGGAGTAGGGGTGTCGTAGGTGGGCCTTTGAAGTAGTTACTCGTGCTCAAGAAGCAGTAAAGCCTAACCCCCAACATACACTCACCTTACTACCCCAGGTAGGTACTTAAATATGTTATTGTTTTTGTTTCGAAAACAGTACTTATTCCATCCCAACGTGTTAAGCTTCTCCTTCCTTCTAAGCCACGATAAAAGCTCGATTGATACTCATGATATTTTTTATCTACACATTGTAGGTAGGTAAATGCAGAAGCTAAAAGCTAGAATTTGCTGTGTTAAGGTAATTTCGAAGTTTTTGCTCTTCTTTTTTTTACACGAGTCTTGGAAGATTTCTAGATAATTCTGCCAAATGTTTTGGCTTTGATGACTGTTGTAATATCCTTTATTATAGAGTTATAGATTGTTTATTTCAATCTTTTGATTTATTTCGATTGTTTTTTATACCAGTTCTCCACCTTTGAATGTCATGTAGAGGAAGCTTAATGCCAGTCCACTACTGTAAGTGTAGCACAACATGCCTACTATATTGATAGTTGAAAAACAAATGTTATATTTGATAATGGACTGTCAAGTGTTGCAGGGTTTCCACATCTGTCCCACATAGACAGTAGCTAGCCTCACTACAATATCCTATCCTCAATAGCTTTTCCTTAGTGTTTAGCCTACTGACTGTATAGAGTGATTCTATTGTCCACACTAGCTAGCCTTACTATAGTATCTTATCCTCCATAGCTTTTCCTTAGTGTTTAGCCTACTGACTGTATGGAGTGATTCTATTGTCCACACTGGCAGGTAGAGGAGCTCGATGAGATATAGAGAATGAGAAAAAGTTAATTTTAGTTGCTGTCAACCCTACCAACCACTCTACACTCAAACTAGCAAAGCTTTGAATAAAACAAAGAAAGCACAACTAACTAAAGCTAAAACTAAGACTAAACTAAACAATCTCTAGCACCATCCCCGGCAACGGCGCCATTTTGATGGCCGGATTTTGCCGTCACTACTGGCATCAAACACATTTGTAAACTCGAAAGCAAGTAGTATCAAGTTCGGGGTCGAACATATAATAGATTAGTTAGGTTCTAATTAAAGCCTAAGTCGGGGTAATAGATTGGTTTGTGAAAAGATGACTAACAACTAAAGAGTAAATGTAAAGGCTAAGATGAAAAATCAACTAAAGGTAAACTAGGGTGTCGGGGGTCACTTAGATGGGTAGGTGACAATACTAGGAAGGAAACTAGTTGGTCTCAAGCAAAAGGTCTCGGAAAGTCTCTTCTCTCGAGTCGACTAAACCTAAGTCGGAATACCCTAGCTTTCGCTACAAATACCCACAACCAACCATAAAACATACTAAGACAAACCCTCAACCATCGCAAAAGGCAAGTCACGCTAAAATCAAAGCCTAACTTTCGTTGAAGCAAATCATCAAACACCTAGCATGCAACAAATAGAAAACCCTTTTATCAAGAACAACTAATCTACCAACTAGCATAAATTTATCATCTAACAACACCCAAATTCCCCCCTAACCCTAGGTATAAGTCTACTCACTCATGGTAAAGAAAAGCATGTGAACAAGAGACAAACAAGTGCTAAACATGATGAACAAGCAAAGGGTAAACAAATGATTTAAGGAAAACTTGAAGTAATGTAAGAACAAAGTAAAGATTAGGAAGATTATACCAAAAAATTGAATAAAGGCATGAACTTTGATTACAAATGGAAGATCCTTTCAAATGCTCCCAAATACAACCAAAAACCCTAGAACAATTGTTAAGAACAATAACTAGAGAATGACTAAGTAATGATTATGAAGGATTACAAGATTAAAATAAAAACTAAGGAAAGATTAATGTTTTTAGGAGAGTTATTTGTGAGAAAACCTAAGCAATGGAACAGTAAATTAACTCTAGAAATGTGTGAAAATAGCTGAAAGTTGCGTAAATGAAAAAAGACTAAGTGCGGGTTTATATAGTGTGCGAATTTCTGAAATATGACTCTCAGCCGGTCCACCGGCTGCTGGTATGGGACCGGCTAAGAGTCAAGTTACGAACTTCTGAACTTTCTTCATTTGATGCACGATTCTCAGCCGACCGGCCGGCTGCCGGTCTGGCACCGCCTTAGGATCCTTTTGTAAACTTCTGGATTTTCTTCTTTTTTTTTTCTCAATGTACAGGTACAGCCAGCCGGTCTACCGGTCGCCGGTAGGGGACCGGCTGGGAGACCTTTCTCTTGAATCTGCCCAAATCTTGAATTCTACACTTCTCGAAATTTGGCTAAGTATAGAAATGATCCCCAGCCGGCCTACCGGCCGCCGGTTGGGGACCGGCTTAGGATAAAGCTTCAAGGATCTGTAACATTTTTTCTATTTTGCTCAAAAGTCAAGTCAGGCCTCTCGGCGGGCCTATCGGCCGCCGGTCTGTGACCGGCTGAGAGGGCCTGGGCCAAAAACCTCAACAAATCTTCACCATTTGCTCCAAATTGACTTCGTTTGCTCCCGTTTCTTCGCTCCCGCCACAACACCTACAAAATGTAAACCGAATAGGAATAGTCGAGGCAATGTGCGTAAAATCAAGCAACGGTACACAAAACGAGGTCGAATCGGGACCAAATATGATGAAAAAGCAATGAAAACCATGACCAAAATATAGCTCATCACCCCAAACCCGAATAAAGGACAAGTCATGAACTTTTCCTTTCCACATCTCATATGGAGTCTTGTCCGCTGCTTTAGTCGGACTTCGGTTAAGTATTAGAGCAGCCGATTGAAGAGCAAATCCCCATAATCAATCAGGCACAACCGTGTGACTCATCATGGATCGAACCATACCTAATAAAGCTTGATTTCTCCGTTCAGATACACCATTTAATTGTGGTGTTCCAGGTGGAGTCAACTGCAATACAATACCACAGTTTTCAGGTGTTGATCAAACTCAGTCGAAAGATACTCGCCACCACGATCAGTTCAAAGTGGTTTTATCTTCCTATCCAATTGGTTCTCAACCTTATTTTGGAATTCCTTGAACTTGTCAAAGGATTCACTTTTATGTTTCATTAAATAGACATACCCGTATCTACTTAAATCATCCGTAAAAGTGATGAAATATCTATAGTCGTCTCTTGTTGTGATTGTCATATGACCACATACATCTGTATGTATGAGTCCTATAAGATCACTAGCTCGCATTCCAATACCTTTAAAGGAAATACGAGTCATCTTTCCGATGAGACATGATTCACACGTACCAATTGATTCGTAATGAAATGGCGGTATTGACCCATTCTTAATGAGTTTCTCTACGCCTTTTTCTTTGATGTGTCCCATTCGAGAATGCCATAGATACGTTTGTTCTTTATCACCTGTTTTAGCCCTTTTATTATTCACATGATAAACCTCGATGTTTTGGTCTAAAACATATATTTCGTTTACGGAAACAGCTTTTCCATAAATCATATCGTTTAATGAAAAAGTACAACAATTATTCTTAATATTAAAACAAAATCCTTTTGTATCCAAAACAGAAATAGAAATAATGTTTTTCGACAAAATAGGAACAAAATAACAATTATTTAAAAATAACTCGAAACCACTAGGTAGTTTGAGTACATAAGTTCCTATGGAGACAGCTGCAACCTTTGCTCCATTTCCAACACGAAGGTCAACTTCCCCTTTCTCAAGTTTGGGGACGTCCCTTAAACCCTGCAAGTGATTACACAAGTGAGGACCACAACAAGTATCAAATACCCATGTTGCTGAACTTGCATGGTTTATTTCAATCATATGAATAAATGATGATATACCTGTGGCTGTCACTCGTCCAGCCTTGATATCCTCGAGGTACTTAGGGCAGTTCCTTTTCCAATGCCCAGACTCGTGGCAATGGTGGCACTTTCCCTCTTTCCCTTTGCTCTTAGTTTTGGCCTTTGAGTTACTAGTCTCACCAGGTCCACTCTTGGGCTTCGGCTGCTTACTTTAGAACTGAGGCTTCTTAACATTTAAGGGAGCCTTTGCGTTTCCCTTTCCCTTCCAATTAGCTTGTAGGACAAGGACGTCCTTTTTAGCACTCCCACTCAAATTGAGATCCTTCTCAGCTTGCACGAGCTGAGAGTGGAGCTCATGAAGACTTTTCTTCATGTCATTCATGTTATAATTCACCCTACATTGGGTGAACCCATCATGAAGAGAGTGTAAGATTTGGTCTAAAATGATTGACTCCTCAATCTTGCAACCGAGAGACTCCAGAACTTCCACATTCTCAATCATCTTGAGGATGTGTGGGCTAACAGCTTAGCCCTTGGACAGTTTAGCTTCGAAGAAGAGGACTGCTGCGTCATATCTCATGATTCTCGGAGCTTGTGAGAATTCATTGGTAAGGGTGGTGAAAATCTTATTCGCACCTTGTGAAATGAAGCGGCGCTGCAAATTGCTTTCCATTGCACAAATAAGTACGTTCTTAATCACACCAGCTTCACGAACGAACTCATCATATGCAGTTCGTTGGGCTCCAGTCCTAATAGTTGGTTCAGCCGGTACTGGCTCAACCAAATACTTTAATTTACCGTCAGCAATGGCAGCATTCCGTAATGCTGCCTCCCAATCGGTAAAGTTACTCCCATAATTCTTAAGGCGAGAGTTCTGATTGTAGGAGACGTGGTCTATAAAACAGCGCAACCACGACTCCCTAGTGAGGGTGGCGCTAGGGCCCGAAGTTGCATTTGGATCAGTCATTTTAAAAGGCAGATATTAAATGATTTACAAATGAGAAAATAAATAAACATGAGAAATCAATGAATTTAAAATCTTTTTAAACAAAGATATACAACATAATATAATCGATCTCACTCAAAGAATTATATAATGTATCCCAAGACCCAAATCCCGATTTGGTGAGTTAACCCTTTAACTGGTTCTACATTAGAACTCTTAGTCGACAAATTGCTTAAATTTATCTATTAGTCCACAATGATTTCAATAGCTTGATTGAATCATTGTGTTGAGTTCAACTAGGTCACAACACACTACTTACCCGAGGTAGAAGGGGTCCATATGGAGATAACAACAGGTCCTATATGCCCACCGACGAACAAGGGATTCATAGTTGTTTGATCTAGAAAGGCTAAAGTCTCAATTTTATAAAGAGTGAGATCCCATCACTATTTTAAACTCATTTAAGTGAACTATTTGATATGAGTAGGAATGAGTGATGACAAAATAAAACATCATATGCCAAAATGCAAAATAATCTACATGAGTCATTTTATATGCATATAGGTGCTTTGGTTTAGGCGGAACATAATGATATGCAACATTCAAGCAATAAAGAGAAGAACGTAAAACATTAAAATCCTACTGTGGCTTATCCTATGAAAAATAGTAAATACAACTTGGAATCCAATCACATGGACCCTAGAAGCTTCATGGATCACCGTTCTTCATCTCGAGATGTAAACTGGAAATAGAGACCCGGATGCATCAAACTCCTCTTCTTCTTTTTCTTCTTTGTTCTAAGTTATTACAATGTAAATCCTATTTACATTTAATCTAAAATAAAGAAAAAAAAATAAAATACAAAGCGGAGATGCGAGATCTCATAAATTACATCACTTGATTACTTTCCACCATTACCGAAAAGTAACCAAAAACTAAAGTCACATTAGATTACATGATTATACTTGACAACAATTGTAAAAAAATAAATTCAACCTTCATTGAAAGACAATATCATTAACAATATAATAAATGATTCATAATGCAATATTATCCAAACCACCATTAATTTTAAAATTACAGGTCTCACATGTAAACCATAATCCAAATAAATTCTAAACAATTTTACAATCTAGTAAGTATCATCAATTAGATATAATAAACCTTTTAAAATAAATAAATGATTAAGTAACCGAAAAATTATCAAATAATTTTTGTTTATTTTATTTCTTTCTCACGGCAATCACACGGTTATACCCTTTTTTTTTCTCGAAAAAAATTGTTACAATTACAAAACATCTTTTATAATTTATCTACTATGAATATTATCTCATAATATAAATAAAAACAAAAACAAAAAAAATAACCCTAAAATCCAATTTACGGTTTTAATACCCCTTTTTGGTTATCTTTATAAATTTGTTCTAATTATAAATCTTTATTTATAATTTAGTTAAAATATAAATTATCATATAATATTTATAATAACAAAAGCAACAAATCACAAAAATAAGGGTAGGCCCGAAAAAAAACTTACGGTCCAACATTACACGTTTTTTTTTTTTTTTTTTTTTTGTTAAAATAGGCAATTACTTATATTATAAAATAATATCATGTAAATTGACATTTTCATAAGATATTATACTATTTCCTTAAATGGTATAATCAAGGTAGATTTTGGAAACTTTACTAATTCGTGAACTTTCTTAAAATTACTCATCGTAGCACAAAAATCATCTCATAATTTTGTATTATAGTTCTAATCATATTAGGTTTTAAAATTTCCAAATATTGTTATCAAGATTAACTTTTAATTCATGTGAACAATATTCATTCATCTTAACAATTTAAAACAAATTAATCTAATTTTAACAATATCTTGATTGAACTTTTAATAATCATTGATCTATATCATTGTTATGAGCATCATCATATGATAATTATTTTAACAATTAAAATAACAAAAACAAAAAAAACGAAACCAAAAAAACGTGAACTAAAAAAATTTTAGACGTGACATATCACGGAAAAAATAAAAACAAACCGAATTTTTTTTTTTTTTATAAACCGTGAAAGATATGTGTGCCGTGGGATTTTAATTCTCAATTACTTATCAAAACGATTTTGAACAATGACTCTGATACCACTTGTAGGAAATAATTCCTTAAATTACTCATAAAAGTATTAATTTAATTAATACTGCCAAGGATTATATCAAAAACGAATTGATATTAAAACAATAGAATTGAAATAATAGGACAAGGATCATAGAAATAACCTTTGGTCCTATATGAGATCGGCCTAAGAACAACCTAGTATATATAAACCCAAACTCCAAGGTAGAAGTTCTCCTTAGATTGCACCCAAGACGACTGAGAAAGATTCCCTCACATTTACCATAAACTGACACTACTTCTCCCAACTCAAGACAAGGTTCACATCAATACAGTGTTGCATTACTTTATCAAGGTTAGCTAAGCATCGATCAAAATCACTACGTAAACCGAGAAATCATCCATAAAAACTTCCATAATGTTCTCAATATAATCAAAAAAGATCCCCATCCTTTGAATGGTGGCAGGGGCATTACACAACCCAAAAGGCATTCTGCAATATGCAAAAACACCTTGTGGGCAAGTAAATGTAGTCTTACTCTGATCGTCAGGATATGGGAATCTGGAAGAAACCTGAATATCCATCTAGAAAACAAAAGAATTTATTAGATGCAAGCCTTTCAGTCATCTGGTCAACAAATAGGAGGGGGAAGTGGTCTTTCATGGTGGCGGCATTCAACTGTCTATAATCAATGCACATCCTTCACCCTGTCACTACTCTAGTAGATATTAATTCATTTTTGTCATTTTTAACCACGGTGGTTCCTCCTTTCTTAGGAACCACCTGAACTGGGCTAACCCACTTGGAGTTGTCAACTGTATAAATAATACCTACATCGAGAAGTTTCATCACCTCGGCCATAACTACCTCCTGCATCTTCGGGTTCAACTTACGTTGACCCTGTCTGTAGGGCTTATGCCTTTCCTCTAACTCTATCCTATGCATGCAAACATCAGGGCTGATGCCTTAAATGTCATCCAAAGAATAACCTAAAGCTTTCCTGTTCTTTTTTAGAACAGCCATCAAGGCAGAAAGATGGTTAGGATCAAGTTTAGCACTAACAATTGCAGGGTACTGCTCAGTATCATCAAGGAAAACATACTTAAGATTAGGAGGAAGTGGCTTACGCTCTGCTACCTTTACCTGAATGGCATGAATAGAATCAGTGCCAATATCATAGCATGTGTTTACCAGATGTGCATTAGCCAAGCTTGTGAGCCTTTCATCCTCTTCCTCGGTGAGCTCACGTTCCTCTATCTCTGCTTCCAAAACATCCAGCTCCTCGGCATTCTCTGCTGGATTACCTGCACACTCATCCAAAATCGTCAGATCATCTAAGGGATCCTTAGCCAAGGATTCCCTCCAATTATGGATGACGTTCCTGTCAATAATGTCAATAGAGAAACACGTATCATCATTAGGTGCAGTTGCCTTATGGGCAAAACTGAACTCAATAGTGTCATCCCCGACCTCTAATGTTTTAATCCCGTGTTTGACATCAATCACAGCCCCCGCTGTGTGCAAAAAAGGTCTACCTAAAATGATAGGTATCTGACTATCCTCAACAATGTCTAAAACAACGAAATCGACAGGAATAAAGAACTTTCCCACTCTAACTGGGACATCCTGCAAGACCCCTAATGGTCTTTGGGTTGATCTATCTGCCATCTTAAGGGTGATATTGGTGACCTTAAGTCTACCTATGTTAAGTCTCTCACAAACAGAATATGGCATGACACTGACACTAGCCCCTAGATCACAAAGGGCTTTCCCAATCACATGGTTACCTATGGTGCATGGGATAGAAAAACTACCTGGGTCTTTTGTTTTCCAGAAATTGTTGGGTCGTCAGGTAAGTCGGTCGATCGACCGTTTGTGGTGGTCGGTCGACCTACTTCACTAGGCACGAATCCTGTTTTTTCAGCAGAAACTTTATCAGATTTATCCATGGACGCCGGTCCATCATATGAACGACCACTTCTGAGATTTATGGCGTTGATCGTCTCTACGGAATTCTCACAATTGCTCGGAGAGTTAGCAATCTGATTAGCAGCTAAGATTGCTAGTTGGCTCTCAAAAGTCCTCAAGGAAGCAACTTGAGACTTCTCCACCTCCAACATTTGAGTCATGAGGGCTTGAACTAACCCTCTTAACTCCACCGTTTCGCTCGTGGTGTCAACCGTAGTAATCAAGTTCGAACTTTCTTGCTGCAGCTGGGTTGCCTCAAGTTTTTCAAAACGAGCTTCAACGGATGCCTCAAGAGCCACAACTCGACCCATCTCGACATTCAACCTTCGCGAATTCCCACGCGAGCTCCCAAATTCAGCCCTATGCACTGCCATGTCTTCAATGGTATTCCAACCTTCATATGGTTGGTGTTATTTTGAAACCTCCAACTAGCAGCTGCATCTAGAATCACCTTGTAATTATTATAAAGGGCATTGTAGAATTGGTTGCAAAGATACCACTGTGGAAAACCATGATGAGGGATAGACCGGACCAACTTCTTGAACCGACGCCACGCCTCACAGAATTCTTCATCGGGACCTTGTTGAAAATTGGTGATTTGACTTCTCAAGTCATTGGCTTTCGCAAGTGGGAAGTACTTTTTATAGAAAGCCAATGCCAAGGAAGTCCAATCAGTGCCTTCATCTCATCTTGAGTCACCCCGGCTGGTATATGTATGGAACAGCAGTAATCCGTGAATGTCTCTACATGCTTCAACGGATCCTCATCGGGTAGACCAGAAAATTGGTTCCGCTCCACCAGAATGATGTAGTTCGGGTGGAGCTTGAAAGAACCAGTAGTAGGAGTAGGCAAGGTGAACCCCTTTGGTAGATCTTGCACCTTTGGCTGAATGTGATCATATATGGTGGTCATGATCTCTAAGAATGAGAGTACTCAAGCCTTCCTCTCAAAAACCTGTCTTCTAACTGTGCAAAACAAAACAAAAAGAAAAGGTAAGTAACGGTCTTAAGGAACCGAAGTTCCTTAAGACAAGGAAAATAAACTAAAAATTAACAAACAAAATTATACCGTGTCCCCGGCAACGGCGCCAAAATTTGATACCCGTCGTTGAGGGTTTCAAAGATAAGATTTATAAACCAAACTAAAACTATAGATAGCGATAGTAAGGGTCGAACCACAGAGAGACAAGGCTAATTATGTTTGCAAATTTAAAGTCTATTGAAGTAACAAAATAGGGGGGTTTTGAAAGTTGGGTTGAAACTAACAACTAAGATGACAAAGTAAGAAAAGGGCTAAAACAAGGGTAAAAAGATGATGGGGAACTTTGGTTCACCATGGCTAATGTAAGTCAAAATTGGGTAAACAACTCATAAACACAATCTCAAGGGACAAAGAATACACTGTCAACTTCGCGGTTGAGTAGGATAACACAATAACAAAATACAACGTAAATGATATGCAATGCCATGATATGCTCGAGCTCAATCTCATTCTCATTCTCATTTTTCATTCTCAAACCCGTGACTCCCACCCTTACCGAACCTCCCGGCAGAGTATCATCGGCCGTCGCCGAATACCAACATAATAGCTGAGGTCACCGGGTCTAGCCCTGGAGAGCTAGCCTGGGCCCAAAAAGATCTCATCATCATCTCAACCTGTAACCAATGCTCATGCCTTGCTTATGAATGCAATAATAAAGAATCAACACTGATATTCAATCTCATAATAATCATGCTTGCACTCTTAGCATCCAATTCACATCCATACATAATACATTACAGAAACAGTTCTAGTGTATCCTACCTGGAGTAGCACAATTTGATGTAAGCAACACAGCCTAGTATTGTTCCTCCTCGAACTCCGTTCCTATAATTATTACTTATATTAATTTCTATACACACAAGCAATATGACTAGCTCACCTACTTGATCATGTTCAAAATCGGTTTACTCATAACACATTGTAAATATACGTATATACAAACATGCTCCTACATGTACCAATTATAACTTTGCCAAATATCGACTTGCTAACTATAGGATACCGTCGTCTACTCCATTGTTACTTAATAAAATGATATGCATAACGTATATAGATATTCAAATACTAACACCAGAAACTAGACCACTCATAACAACATTAACAATATCAATAATATTGGTAACCACCCATAACCTACTATTAATATCATTAACTTACAATAGCAAATATTAACAAGTGAGAAATATTAAATTAGTAATAACCATTATATTCATTAATGTTAATAGTCATTAGGTTAATTAGGGTAGAAAACAACGAAATCAGAAGACAACCGCACGCACAGCCAAATATACGAATTGTGAAACAGAATCAGCAGCTACTGTGACCACTACTCTCGTCTAACCCCACGACAGACACCAACAACAGCCCCTACCTTTCCTGGTGGCACCACCAGGCTCGCCACTGAGCCCTGGTGGTCCCAGGAGAGAAGGCATTGACTGTCGACCACCCCAGCAACCGCCATCGACAACCCCTCTAAACCCATTCACCACCACCAATCTGATTTTATCGTACGAACGGCCTAAACGAAACAGTTTATAAAATAGTACACACTACCTCAACCACCAGGAAAAACCACCGTATCAAAACCCTGACTACCACTCTACGACATATCTTACTACCCATCTTAAGCGACAACAGAAACTATCCTAAAAAAACAACACAAACATCTCACGTTTTTTACTTTGTTTTGAACGTTAACAGACTCTTTGCTGAACAGGCGACAAACCACTATAGACGACGGTCATAGGCAGCCAACGACGACTCAAATATGGTCCACACACGACTACTAAGCATCCTAGATACATAATATGCCAAGATCAGAAACTATGAACCCGCATACACCACTGAATCATGCGATAATTTAGACAAGGAAAACAGTAGCGAAACAGAACTATGAACCCATACCTTTTCTTTGCCCAACGAACCACCTTAGACTACCCTAGTCCACCGTGTAAACCCTTCTCCCTAACCTTGGATGTGTCGGCAGTGGTTTGAGTGCAGAGAATGTGTGTCGTTTAGGGTTGGGGTAGGGTTTGTAGTGTTGTTTATATAAGACGGCTGAGTGAGTTTGTGAGGTGGTGTTGTGTTATGTATGTAATGTCGACGTGATGGGCTGTTGGTGTTGCACGCAAACCGAGGCCCATGGCCATTACTTAGACACGGTTTTGTTATCTTATTCGTATCCCCGTAGTTGCACACAAAACGAGGCCCCAAACGCGAACTTAAAACTCAAACCCGACATTACACTATTAACATATAAATTATAAACGCATATTCGATTAATCCTCGAATATAAAAACTTCAAATATTTTCGACACGACAACATACTTATAAAATATTAAAAAAATTAGAATACGATAAATTAGGTGAGTATTACACTCCGTTACTATTTATATATGCCAGTCACATCTTTATATCACAAATATATAACATGCTGCATAAGGGGCTTTTGGCGTATTTGAGCATATCACAATCCTTGGGATAGGGGGATACCGAGGAAGCAATAACAAAGATGAGTGGGGTTTTTGTTTTCCTTTCCGTTGATAGATGATAAAGGGAGGGAGGTAGCTGTTACCTCTGCAACGGTGTAGTTGTTAGCCTATCTTCATCGCCTTCCTCTTTATAGAGCACCTCTACTTTCATTGGTTTTTTCCCTCCCTTACAATTACCCTCAAGAAATTGAAATCTTCATTTAGTGGTGGGTAGAATGACCATGTGCTACTATGATTGCTTCCCTTTTACCTCTTCTCCTTGTCTTTATGGTTTCCAACATATGAGATGCCACTCTGATTGTTTGCCTACTTTTTATTCATTCTTCCCTTTCCCTTTCCCTTCGCCCCTCGCCCATCGTCCCTCTTTCATTAAATCAAAATTAGGGTTTTGATCATCATCGATTTTATTCTTATTTCAAAAATGCTTCCATGGGGTGGGATTCTTGTTGTCTAAGTGCAGCTGCTCTTTACTTCCTTGGAAGAAGTAGCGACAGGTAGGTTTCTTTCTTCGCTACCAGACATTTGTTTACCTTTTTTCGAGTATTTTGGTTCTCATGATGCTTTGTTGTTGTCATTATTCATTATTCATTATTCATTATTCAGGTGCTCTCAAATCTGTCACTAGAGAGTTAACCACTTGAAGGATTTGGATAGGCTCTTTTTTTATTTGCTTCTATTTAATTTAGGGCAGGTAATTGCCACATTGGCTGGCTATCCATACTGTTTAAACTGCTATGACAAACTTTCGTATGGTTATATGCTCACTACTTCCTCTGTCCCACTCATTTCTTTACCTATTTCTTTCATGGGTGTCTTGTCTTAGTCATTTGTTTACTTTTATGGTAATATTTTAGAAGCACTCAACAACAATACCCCAGTCCCCAAATGGTCCACTCCCTTCTCTTGTTTTTCTGCCAAAACAAAAAGTAAACAAATGATGGGACCGAGGGAGTATCTTTTATTGTAAATTGTCAGTTCAGCATGAAGCTATGTATTGGCTGCCGGGTACTATGGGCAGAATGCTATACATAGCATTAAAATGATGGAACAGAAAACATTAAAATTTTCAATTTCAGGAACTATAGGATCAAAGCCAAAACGTAATTAACAAAACTTTCATGAACCAGTTTCTGTTAGATGGATGTCAATAAGGCCTCGTTCTAAAGCAAAGTGCTATGTCCCAAACTGTCTTATTTAGTGGACTGAAAGCAATCTTAGCATAACGAACGATATTCATTTCTGAAGCATACCCGTGCATTACATTTAACAAACAAAGTGAGATGAGATAAATGTCAAAGACAATGAAAAACGAGAAAAAGTGCTTTTTTATGAGGGTAATCAAAATGAGTGCATTCTATGCTAAATCCAAAACACACACAGATTAGTTAACAGAGTTCTTGTCCCTTGCACCGCATTAGGGAGAGACTAAACCAACTATCAGAAGCGCCCGTACTCAAGCATAATTTTTACTAAGTTTTGCAGCAGCGCAAGATTTCATATTTTATAACCGAAAGGATTAACAACAAGTTCGAATTCCAATGAACTCGTAAACAAGCTCACAATGTTTCACTCCCATTTTGTCATGTTTCCCATGAACAAGTCCAAATTTCAGAGTAAAAATTTGGGTAACGAAGGGGAAGATGAAGATGACGAGGAGGTCCCAGCAATGAGGATGACGAGGCGGAAGATGAAGCAACCCACGTCTCATATGAGACAATTGATAGATTGAGAAAGAAGATATACGACTATCTTCTAACCCACATAGTTTTCTACGAGAGGGATTATGTTTACCATATTCAGTTGTCTCTAGACTCTCAAAATGGCCAGTCTTTTGTTTGCTGTAGTTGTAGCACTAGGAGGGGAATTATTGTTTGCAGTCCAGAAAATCATAATCTCAATGCCTTCAGGGCTTTCATGAATGCGGGGTTAGAGGCAGTCAGTTGTAGACATTCTTACCCGCCTGCTAACGCACGACACAAAATGAAAATGCGTCAAGAATTGCATTGAAGAAAACTATGTTACAAAATAAAACATTAGCAGTTTAGTGAGTTATTGTGGATCTTATGTCTCTCCGACATTTAAATTAAGAACGAGCAGTTTGAATAAGGATAATTCTTTGTTGCATATTTTGGTTATGTCACCGTGTGGAGAAGAGAGGGCCATACATTAAAGTCCAGATTCATGGTTGATGTCGTTGATTTTTATACCATGTAGTGTGTGTACAAGATGGATTTCTTATATTTCATTAAGTGTTCTAACGTGCTACGTCCTATGTGCATCTACTTTCGTTTAAATATGTCTAAGAGGAGAAGAGCGGGCATACATTAACTGGTGCTTCCAATGTTGCAGCATTTGAGGAGGAGTTATTGAAAGTTGAGCTGCAGCACGTTTTGACTACTTGCCTCACGTGGTACGTGTTTTGACCTCAAAAGACAGGGAAACTGAACTAGAAGCTTTAAAGGAAAACGGTGATGTTATTGAGGATGTTGTGAATGAAGTTGTACATGCCTATCATAGTGGCTTCAATAGGGAAATTCAAAATTACTCTCAGGTACTTCTCTATTTTGCCTCTTGTGATGAAAAATAATGCAATTTCATTGTAATAGAGTAGCTTAGCAGGTAGTTTATGCTTTTGCAGTCTGCAGATAAGAAAGACACCATCCAAAAAAAATTGACATTGTCAAAACATGTAGATTCTTTAGGTGTGAAACTTAGGTAAACGTTTGTTATATATCGCTCTCTGTTTACGATTTTAACTCAATTGTTGTTAACTGAATGAAACTGGGCTAGAGCTTGAGTTGCTGTTGCTGGTGCTCTCAACTCAAATTCACCTCTATAGTTTTTAATTTGCTTGCCACAGTTCAATACTTCAATGACCCCACTTGCTTAGGTTTGGCTTGATTTTCGTACTCCTCTGTCTTGATTTTGTAATCTAAAATACATCATTGAATAAATGAAAATTGTTGCTAAAATAAATGAAAGATTAATGAGAAATTGACTTGGTGTCTTTTACTGTACGTTATAAATAATAATAGACTTCCTTGGTGTCATTTTTGTTGATACCCTTCCTCACTTGTTATGTACTGTTCAGTAAAATTCACACTAATAATCTCAAGTTCGTTATGTCTTCTCAAAATAATCCAAAGTTGGAACAATGTTGTTGTAATCCTAAGTTCAGGGGCCTTCTTCCCAAAATGGTTTGTAAAGTAACTATACAACGGAAAGTTAACAGTGTTATTTTGACTTATTTTGGGATGATACTTCATCTTTTAGGATTATTGGAAGAACAATTATAGTGGAGATGATTTTGGGAAAATGAAGCAAACTTGAGATTATCTATGTGAAGTTTTATAGAGTTTATCAAAAGTCGAATCCTAAATGTGCTTTATAGTTTTATCGGTGGTGTTACCTTTGATTTTGATTTTGATTTTCTAGGGTTTTTAATTGACTTTCTGTGTTGTTATTGGTATTTCTTCAATTCAAATCTTCTGTTTTTAATTAAGTTTCCCGAATTTTATGCTTTTGAAAGTTCTTGCTTGTCCTATGCTCGAATCGAGTACATGATTGGGGGATGGTCATTCGTAAATTTAAACCCTATTCTCAATTCCCAAAACTCACTCGGTATTGAAAATCCTTGTGATTAAATGCCAAAGAATGTTTAAGGATCATTTCAGAGTTATCTGAACGAACCTGGTAGCCATTCTAGCTTGAAACGAGTGATCTCCACAGTTTCTTTCAAGGAAAGTGTAAGTGACTAATGGTAGCGAATTGCTTTCTACTTCCTGATACTTAATAGCTAATGGTTACTGGTTAGCCAACTGTTTGCGCGTGGTTGATCGTATCAAATTATACTGGCTCTACATAACAATCTGACTTGCAGATGGGCGGTGGTTCTTCCAAGTGGTTCTCGTAATCTACTGAAGCCTTTCAAGTTGGAGCTTGCTATAAATACAATTATGCAGGTATTGCTCTTAATTCTACTTTATCTTAATGGATTTTTTGAGTTAGCTTGCTTCTCTGCGAGCTTAGTTTCTTATTTTTTGGTTTCCCTTTAAGAAAGTTACATTTGAAAGATTTGATTTATCATATAACAGTATGTGAGATGAATTGTAAAGTTTCATTTCGGAGATTTGAGAATCAATTATCCTCAGTCCCTCAGTAAGATAATTCTTAGTTCTATTCTAGCCTTTTGAAAATCTCTTTGAAGGTATTCATCGAGTGGGTTAGGTGATAATGGGAATGCCAGACACTTGTCGCCAGTGGTGTTTAACTTAATTGGTGGGTAGTTGGTTGTTACAGGCGTTGTCAGTTATCCTTGTCGTGGGTGATTGAGCTAGAGGGTTGAATATAGTTATAGCAACAGAGCTCCTGCAAGGTTGGATTCTGGTACACTAGAAAGCTAATATTTTTGTGCATTTTGACAAGAAATATAACATTTTTATTTTAAAATAAGTTCTTTGGGTAATAATATACTTCAAATATCTGCAAGGACCCCATAAAGAAAACTCTTTGGGATATTAATTTGGAACTTCAAATGCCTAACATTAGATAAACTTGTGTTTCAATTATGTGGTCTTGTTTGTTTGCTGAAGTTTCACTTTCAACTCCCAATACTTCTTTTACTATTTGTAAACAAACAGGATGCTCAACCACGTATGAATGTTCCTTTATGGAAAGCCAGTATGGAGGAACCTACTTTCGATCAGCTTGATCACGCTGTTATAACTTCTGAGCCATCGACCAGTATGTTGTTCATCTGAACTTTGCCTCTCCGTTATTTAAAGTTGTTTGTATCAATTGATTTCCTTCTTTCTTAGGTGTTAGTTTGAAGATGTGGGAGGCGAAGAAGGTTTAGGCCTAAACGTGTTAGCCGTCACCCGTTAGTCCTTGAGGACTACTTTTGCACTGAGTCTTGTATGAGACCCAGTCTCGCTGATTAGACAAACTCAAATTTTTTTTATTAATCATTTAATTACAGGGTTAATGTGCTGGTCTCACGTTTAATACTAGCTCATTTAAGTTTTTGTGAATGCTTCTGAAGTTTACGAAGGAGGGAAGTAGGCGTGCCTTCTTTCTGCCTGCTATTTTTTGGTAGATGTCTAATAATCACATGCATATTTTAACTCCATTCCCCGAAACCTTTTGACAACACGAGGAAGAGATATTATGATGAGAGAGTATAATTTGTTACCATGCCTGTGTATTGCATCCTGAATATGCAGAACATGGCTTCTTAATTAGGACCCTTTGGTCGCTTTTTGTACATCACGTGCACAGTGCATTATATCGAATCAGTTTGTTACATTAATTATTAGTAATTTAGTATATTTATCCTCAAAGGGATAAGTAAACATACTTATCATATTCCCTATCTTTCGAGTTTTGAAATATCCAACCATAAATTGAAAAAAATGAACAAGTTGGTCAATTTCGAAATTCAAGGCATCAAAAAATAGTCGTGATCTGGCGGGGAGACTTAGATTTGAAATTTACATCGATACATGGGTTGTTCACCTGCTATAATATACGGAGTACCAATCAAGACTATGATGCGGTGGCTTTTTCGCATGATTTCATTGGTGATTTTTAGGGTTATCTTAGTAATCTGTTGGCTACAATAGAATTAACAGCCCAGCCCCATTTGGTAGACTTTCTTCTTTGTTTTTTCTTCTATCAAATGTGTTTGCGGCAATGAGGTTTTTACTCTTACGTCTCTTAGTTGAAATTCTTGCTTCCTATATTTACAGAGGCACACATCCAAACTTGTTCCAGTAAATGAAAGGGAAAAACCTCAGCTTCAACAGTTCTGTAATGCATGTAAAGGGATTCTGCAGGTATAATCTACTACACTCTTATTGTTTTACAGACTTATTATTTATGTGTTATTTTTTTACAAACATACTTATTTTATTTATCATTTATCATTTATCATTTATCATTTATCTGTTTTCGTTTACTTGTTTATTTACCTTGCCACCTTGGACTGTATGGGTGGATTCACACCCTAGCGGATTTTGAGGATGATTCATGTTAGCCAGCGACCCCAAACCATGTTGGTACTAAGGCTTTGTGGTGGTTGTTCTTGTTGTTCTTGTCATATGAATTATGAAATACCTCTCTAATTTCTCTTAGATAAGGAATAAGGATGTCTATATTTGACCCCTACCTCGCCATAAACAAAGGCCGCTAAAAAACTGTGGTAAATGGTAATGTTGTATTTGTAGTATAGTCGTGATTGATTGGTGTATGACCCGAAAATAGAACTGGCCACGTCTGACCGAAAATTTGCTGACTTTAAACTGACCTACCTAACCACCGAAATGACCTGATAATAACACACGCAAAACATACTTAAATTCGAGTGGATCCAGCCCAATAAAAGTATTACTCAAAATGACCTAACGTGAACTGTACCTGACTCAGTGACTTATACCCGACATAATTACCTGTTTGCTAGGTAAAAAAAGACCCCTTCTCCAAAGTTAATTTAAGGAAATTAACGGAGAAGTCAGATTGCAAGTTGTCTGTTTAGAAAGAACATCATTTAGCATCTGTTTGACCTTTTACTCAAATAACACAGGTTGTTCATTCAAATTTCCCCTTCAACAATGTCTTCCTGTAATTTTTATTTGAAACTGTTGTTGAATAATGCAGGCTAATAGAGATGTCATTGGGGCGGGTACAAGCGGATACCGCCAACTGGGGCGGGGACGGGTAGAGCTTTGGCGGGTGGTGGGGCGGGGACGGGTACGGAAATTGTACCCGCCATGGGTAGTGGGGTGGAGATTGTTTTTGCGTGTTACTCACTTCATTCCCGCCTACCCGCCAATTATTACAAAAATTAATAACATTATTACGATAATTTTATAAATATTATTTTGTAATAATTAAGATGTAATGTTAAAATAGGTATTATATAAAGTATTTACGAACATCTTTGGTAAATAACTAAAATTATATAAACAAATTCCTGAAAATAGAAATTAATAGTGATTAATCCAACTTGTACGAAAAAAAGATCGGAAACATCTATGGTATAGCGGGTTAATGGGTTGGTGGGGCGGGGATGGTTTTGGAAACTTTTACCCGCCATGGGCGGTGGGGCGGGGATGGTTTTGGAAACTTGTACCCGCCATGAGTCAATTAGGTACTGGAGTAACAAGGTTACAAAAGAAAGAGCTTATGCCAACCACTATAATCAATGTTTCTCCAATCAATAATAATCAATTACCAATAAATAAACCAAATACAACACCCTTCATAATCCCATCATTTATCCAAACTCTAAGCGTTTCTTCTGTTTAAAGTCTCTAGCTTCGATGTCTAATTTCTGCAGCTAGACAAGTATGTCTCCTTGTGCTGGTGTTGTCTACTTCAACAAAGAAGACAGGCATGAGTTTGAGCATGACTACATACGATGGAAAAAGGAGCAATTCAGATCAAAATCAATGTTTAAGACGCAGTATGTACTGAAAGAGACAAAAGAAGGCAGTAGAATTCACCATCTATTGCTCAGTTCTGACGGGTTGATGACCAACAGTTTTAATAGACTCAATCATCAAGACACACGTAGCATGGCTGAAGTATGCAAAAGGTGGGCTTCTTTGTTTGAAGTTGGTAAAGATACATCTAAAATGGCGGTTGATTATAGAAGTCAGGTGAAGAGTGAACAGAGTGTCGGGGTAATCGTCAGGACAAGGTGGGGTCGCGTGTTTTCTATCCAATGTAGTTGTCTTCATCTACCAACGAAAGAAGCAAGATACATCTACCATGTTTGGCTAGATTGAAATAGAGACTTGGACGAGTTAGGTGACTATGGAGAAGGCCCTGTTACTATATTTGTTGGAAACTAGGTTCCTTATTTTATACTCAAATCTAATGTGAGTTTTGTTTCTTTAAGTTTAGGTCATAAAACTTAAATAGATCTTATGCATGCAAGATGATATCATAAGATGAGATAGTCCTTACATTGGTTTTAGAAGGTTTATACTCAATAATCACCTATTATTTGAGTCTTCAAACCACCGAAATACCCTTAAACGATCTAAGAAAAATCGTCTCCAAAAGATGCGTATCAAGGACCCGATCTCAAACTAATACTAATTTTGTTACTAGAAAATTAGTATAAGTATACTAGAAATAATAATAATATTACTCTTAATATTATTAGTATAGGAAATAATAATTTTCTTAGTAAAAACTATTTTACTTAGAAAATTAGTGAGAATGATGCTTTAGTTTGTGATGAGAATAAGCATACACATAACTTAGCCAAAAACTAGTAGTTCATATGAGGTGTGTGTTGGTGTATTTAAAGAGCAAATGTGAGCTCTCTTGCTCACTCTTGGCCGGCCAACATAAGCCAAGATGGCCTATGCATGCCTCTTGTGCTCTTACATAAAGCTCACAAGATGCCTTACACACTCTTACACTCTTACACATCCACTTACACACTCCATCACATTGCACACACACAACCTCAATTTTTCCCATTGTACACGGCTGAAATGTGGTCTAATATGGACCCATTTTATCTTTGTCAATTGTGTTAATTTGTAACATGTCATACATGTCCCATAACACATGACCCAATTTGTTAATTGTGCAATTTTAACTATTAAAATTCATAATTCACAAATTTATTACATTTAAATATTTGCACTAATAATTTCGAAATTATTATTGTATAAAAATGTAATGTCATAATTTAATTACAACTCTTTGTAATTTTATGATCAACCGTGTTCATTCTCAATTTAATCGTTTCCCAAACGAATAAATAAAAACCGAGTAATAAAACTATTTTATTACTTTGACTATTATTATTATAATCCCATTATAAAAATATTCGTCATATAAAATTATTTCCAAAATTTCCAGTTATTAATTAATTTGTATCCAATACAATATTAATTAATTATTCCATTGAGACGGAATTCCCTAAAGATATGACCTTAAGGGATCAACTGATCACCACCATCATATGACGATAATGTCAAACTCTAGACAGCCAATCATTATCGATAAATGTTGATCAGTTGACTTTAAAAGAGTAACACTCCCAGTTGTGTTTCATTTAAATGAGTTTTAATTACGTCAACACACTATTGTCGAGGACACTTCCTCCAACAATCTCCCACTTGTCCGAGACAAGTGTGTGTTACCAATTCTCTTGCCCTATTACTATCTCCCACTCAATGCATGGCGTCCTCTCAGGTCGTGCCGGCAATTGATTAAAATCTAGAGTGGTTTATCTCGATCTGGAGTTATAACTACTGACCGGAATTATCTACCATAGATACTTTCCGAGCGTGGCCACGCATTTCTAGTTATTATTCTCCTCGAGTGGCCTAGAGATATTTCTCAACCCTGACAAGGGATGGACAATTCCCAATCGACTCATTCCTTCCGGCTGGCCACAGCCCATCATAACCCAAAATATGTCCTTATAAACCCCAGTTACGAAGGTGTTAGGACATAAATCAAAGTTAATCTGAAAACTATGCCACCTCAGAGAACAGTCATCAGTCCAAGAACTGACTCATGTGAAACACGATAGATGCTCCCGCCACGACCAGGCAGTCTTTTAATAAGATTATGCCAGAGCTCTATCAGCGGTCATTAGCCCGGCAAATGTATCTTAACATGTCTATGCCTAGGTGATCGATTAGTCATCTCGTATGACTCTATGGCAATTGAACTCGCCATCAATCGCATCACACATCCGGTTGCATTGAGATGTCACCTCACTTAAGCAACTAGGGGCGAGGTCATGATAATTCAATTCACTTTAATGGGGTTCAATATGGTCTTACCATCCCATTTGAATTTTACTTGACCTTTCGTGAGTTATAAATAACTCAAACAATTAGTGGATTACACCATCCAAGTGGTCAACCTTTGAACACCATTTAATTTACAATCAGCTTTAGGGTCTCTCGTTTACATCCCTTAAAATTGTAATTATCTTCATTTTGAGTAAACCAGGTTTACCACGGTTCGTGCGATCGTTCACTTTGCGGATCATATCCACACATTGATCTTTCCTCTGAAGGAGACAAGTCATTCTCATGACTAGCGAATACGATTATGTGCATTGTGTAACTTCCAGCCACAGCAATGCCTTTACATAATTTATGAACTTACACATTTTGTAGAATCTTGTGATGACCATGTAGTTAAAATACAAGTCATTGAGATGCATAGTCAATGAATGTAAGCCAAAGATTATCTCAAATCTTTGCTTGGTTTCTTGGAACTTGAGTTGTTGCAAACCTTTTACCATACAACTAAGTTATCTTCCAAGATCTTGAATTTGTCTTTCATCTTCATTGGAGAATACTTTGACAATTGATCAAGGTTTAATCATTGATTTAAAACCTGCTCTACGGGTTGTCCTGTAAGCGGTGCGCATCCACTTCACACGATCACACTAATGGCGGAATCATTAGTGATTTGAGCATGCAAACAATAGTACTTTAAGGTTCGATAAATTTCCATGATCACATCATGGTTACACTATCTTCATCTCCATGAACAACCTTAATACTAACAAGATGTCTTTTTATAATCTTAACCAAACATCCCATGTTCAATTAGATTTAATTCATATCAATATGTCATCTAGAACCAAAAACTCGTGTACCTTTCATGAGTATCAATGCTTTGTTCCAAACGAGCAATGAGTTGTTTTAGATAACGTTTACTCCCACTAAACTCTTGTTCTTGCCTGATTCTGAAGATCCCGAAGTCATACCCATGACTTAATAGCTTCAAATCCTGGAGCGAGAACTCCCACTGAACTTTACATTTAACCGTAAATCATAAAGCTCCCACTCAATTCAATGTTCCTTAACATTTAATGAATTGAAATGGTTGGGACTTCAACCATATGTGCTTATAGTCACATCCTTTTCAAATACCCTTTTGAAAAATGGTTATTGAGTTTACTGAATTCATTCTCAATGAATTGCTTTACTACTTTCAACAAAGTTACCCTTAACTTTGTAGATTGCTGGCATCCACATGTCAACCCATGCTTCTCTCAATAAATCTTATTTATTAGCATGTATGTCTTATAAATTTCATGGTCTTTAGAATTTGCATTGACACATTTAGATCACCATCTAAATCCAAGAACCCTTTCTTGAGCCTTTGCAAAGTCTTTTGAATAATTTTCTTCGAGTGTCCTCCCGTAGTTTCTATAAGAGTCTTTTCTTATGGTATATAATTTTGTGTGTGGGAACTTTCAGTTCCCCACATTTATCTTATCTTGTACTGTACGAGGACTCTATCATGGATCTTATCCATGTATAGAATTTTTCCTTACAAACTTCAAGAATTTATCTTTGAAGTATCCTCCAGGGCCGGGGCCGTTGGTATATAAGGCGCAGATTTTTACCAAACCGTAGATCTTATCCACAACCTTTGGGTTTATCCAAATCTTTTGGGATGATAAGGCTTAGAATCTTATCCACAGCCTAATCTACCTTTTACAACCATAAGGTGTAGATTGCTCTTGGGATATAAGGCGTAGATTTTTACCAAACCGTAGATCTTATCTACAACCTTTGGGCTTATCCACAACTTTTTGGGATGATAAGGCGTAGAATCTTATCTACAGCCTAATCTACCTTTTACAACCATAAGGTGTAGATTTTCTTAAATCGTATATCCCATCCACAGCTTAATCTTCCTTCTTATCTTTCACATAACCAAAACACAATAAATCCTACTATTCACTAATAGATCATATCCATTGTGTTAATCAAAATCATTTGCTATTTGTGGACTTTTCAAATTTCTCCCACTCTATCTTTGTAATAATAATCTCATTTTATTACCAAAGATAGCCACTAATGCCACAAGCAAAGACTTTGATGTTGGTTTTTGTGCCCTTATGATTTATCACATAAATTATTCGATTTAAAGCTTAGATAGTTTTGGATGGTTGACAACTTTTCCTCTTAATTGAGTTCTAAACTTAATTTGATTTTGATTTGATTTGAATTGGGTATCCTATACCAATTTGGCTTCAATGGTCATACATTGAAATTTCATAATCAATTCTATTTTATGTTTAAGATTTGCAAGTGTATGTTAAACTAATCAAGAACATAATTATAAACCGATAGTGACTCGGGTTGAAAACCAAGTCACTATATTATCCAAAATACAACATATTGTTCAAGGATTTCCCCTTTCCTTGTCCAACAAGGAAATAAAACATAGGTTTTAATTGTTCATACAACACTTGAAATATTAGCAAAATAAGCGGAAAAACAAAGCTCCTTGACCATCCCGAGCGGAGCTACTCTTAGTTCCCTTGATCCATCAAGCTGGTTTCTCTTTTCCCTTATCTTTGCTTTCATGCCCTAATTCAAGTAAGAAGAGCATTCACATCACAACTTGTATCATGATACATTAGTTGAGATCAACATAAAATCGGGATAGTTATCGTACCAACTGGAAGAATCTTCCCAGTTTTGAGATCGCTGAGATACTTGGAACAGTTCCTCTTCCAATGTCCTTTGCCATTGCAGTAAAAGCATTTGGCCCCTTGATGAGGGCTCTTCTTGGATTTGGAGGTGCTTGCCTCAGAAGACACTTTCTTTGAACCTTTGGAAGGTTGCTTCCCCTTTGCCTTACCCTTCCTTTTGAACTTTCCTTTGCTCTTAACATTAATGTTGAGCACATCCTTAGGGGCACTAACATTTAGTCCCATATCCCTTTCAGCTTGCACGATCATATTGTGCAATTCATCGAGAGAGATGTCTTGGTTTCTCATGTTGAAATTCACCCGGAATTGTACATAAGTTTTCACCTTTGACAAGGAGTGTAGGATTCTGTCAATCACTAGTTCTTTAGGAATGTCCACTTGATTCATCCTTAGGGTTTCTACATGCTCAATTAACTTGAGCACATGTGGGCTAGCCTTTTGCCCCTCCTTAAGGTTGAGATCAAAGAAAGCCGATGCCGCCTCGTATTGGACAATTCTCGAAGCCTTTGAGAACATTGTCACAAGCCTGGAGTAGATCTCATAGGCCGTGCCAATCTTTATGGCACTCCTTTGGAGTTCCGGCTCCATCGAGAAGATCAAAACATTTTTGATTGTCGCAGACTCCTTCTGATAAGTATCATAAGGTCGTCTTGCTGCGGCGGTGGCATTCTCTGCAGGTTCAGGAGGTGATTCTTCAATGAGGAATTCGGTCTTACCGTCTCCCTCTGCCGCCAACAACAGTTGGGCATCCCAATCGGCAAAGTTTGCCCCATTCTTTTCTAGCTTACAACGATCCATGAAGGAACGTAACCATGAATTGTTCGTAGTAGTGGAAGTAGCCATGATTGAAATTGATACGAAGACTACAAAATTTTAAACATATGAAGAAATTAAATGCTAATTGTTTTAATTTTCATTTTAACATGTAAACATATTTACTAAGTCGATGCATCTATAAAATGACCTCTATCCAATTTTATAAATGATTCCAAGACCCAAACCCATACTATCGAAATCGTGAACCACTGGAACTCCGACCCAATGATATGGTTTGGTGGGTTAAAATAAACCGGTTCTACCCTAGAACTCTTGGTTGATGATAAATCATAATTTATTTATCTTAGCCCGGAACACATTGACCACTGGTCCTCTACACTTCCGTTGAGTACAAACCAAATTTCAAATGCATCGGGATGCGATCCGCCCACTGGACTGAATTCATCCCATCGCCCCACTTATCCTACGTAATGGGGTTCGTACTGCCCACTGGACTAGCACCACCCCACGAAATAGAAGCTCATGGGTTCTACTATTTGGTAAGGCTAATCCTCAATTGTTTTGTTTAATATAGAGGTCTTGTCAATTTATTATCTATCTCTTTTAAGCGAATTAAATTGGTGAACTCGATAATTATAATTGACACGGTCGTTATTAACGATCTAAACTAGTATGCATGTTTATGGCGATTTGGCTATGCATGCAAACATATTAAAATGCAAAAGTAAAAGCAATAAAGCAATAAAATCCTAGTATGGCCTTCCTAGTAATAGTAAAAACTAATTAACTATTACAAATTCGGAAACCAACTCCATGGTCCCTTGAACTTCATTGGCACGCCATCCAAGAAAACACCGTCTTGTCGGAACTCCTTTCCGTATGGCACCGTCTTTTGGATCTTCGGAATTACAATAAAATAATACAACTATTCTATTGTAAAACTTGAAAATATAAATTACAAACCCGTGATACGAGATCACATAAATTACAACCGAATCAATATTCCCTTACATTACGGGTAATATTGATTAAAACTAAGGCCATACTAAGAAAATTACATAATTCTAAATTATATAAATAACATTCAAAATATGACATTCATATTAAACAAATTGCAATAATAAAATATGTATGCACATGCTCAATTTTTAATGCCAAATCGCCTTATGGGAGCAAATATCTCATATTTGTTTACGGTTTTTACGGATATGCGCGATTTTAACTATTAAAATCATCAAAATTACATAAATCTCATTTATGTCCAAGTTAATCATCCTAACTCACTTTAGGAATCAATGTTTAGTCTCTACTAACATTTGATCATGATCTAACTTGATTTCGCATTATTGTTCATAAATTACTTGTATTTTCGGGAAAAATAAACAAAATATGGCCAAATGAGTCAATAAAATTCGAAATTTAAAATTCAAAATTTTAAACTTTCTGGAAATTTTCTAAAAATTCAGAAATTATTAAAATGGTCTTTTGCAATTACATATGGTTTATTTCTTAAATAAATCGTATAAAAAGCGTTTTTAAGGTTAAAAAATCCGATTTAAATTATAAAAACTTGCAATAATTTGCCATAAATTTTTAGTCATCCTAAAATATATATTAGAATCTGAAAATGACCAAAAAATACAGACCATGCTCGAAATTTTATTTTCCGACTCATAAATTATGATTATTAGCTAATTAACTCATTAAAATTTAATAATCATAAAAACAGAAACTTTTTGATATCCATCTTATAGATCTGATGTTCCTATTATATAAGACATCTATGGGTAAAATTTCATGCCATAATATTAAGATTAACTATTTTTAACACAATAAGTCACTATTTATCCGATTTTAACCATTAAAATCATAAATCATGCATCACTTGAGAATAAATTCCCAAAACTTACATACATACTGTAAATATTGCATGTGACATTGTGTAAAGTTTTTATGGCAAAATTCCAACTATAACTATTAAAGTCGAATTTAAGTCACTATTAATCCGATTTTTACTATAAAAATCATTAATCATGCAAAATAATTCCAATAATTTCGAAAATTCATACAGGAACTTTATATATTGCATGTGACTTCTCATAAAATTTTTAAGGTCAAATTCGAAATATAACCTTATATACCCATTTTAACTCATATTATGACTATTTATCTCATAAAATTCATAATCCATGCATATTAACTCCATTTCTTACGAAAAATCATATACAATATATTAAATATGCATGTGAGAACATATCAAAAAATCCATTTCTTACGAAACTATATTTAGCTATTTTTCCCATTAATTGTTGTTTAAAACTAATTTAAACTACAAAATATACAAATAAATATAAAAATGAACAATAAAAATCCATAAAATTATTTTTATGTCCTAAAACCATTTTAGAAACAGAAACTTTAACATGCAAAATTATTTTGTGATTTATCATAATAAACACAATAATTTCGAAAATTCGAAATGTGTATGTTAAACCGATTTTAACATAAAACATGAATCCGATCATGCATGCAACAACCGTAATGCTCTGATACCAATTGTTGGAAACTAGGTTCCTTATTTTATACTCAAATCTAATGTGAGTTTTGTTTCTTTAAGTTTAGGTCATAAAACTTAAATAGATCTTATGCATGCAAGATGATATCATAAGATGAGATAGTCCTTACATTGGTTTTAGAAGGTTTATACTCAATAATCACCTATTATTTGAGTCTTCAAACCACCGAAATACCCTTAAACGATCTAAGAAAAATCGTCTCCAAAAGATGCGTATCAAGGACCCGATCTCAAACTAATACTAATTTTGTTACTAGAAAATTAGTATAAGTATACTAGAAATAATAATAATATTACTCTTAATATTATTAGTATAGGAAATAATAATTTTCTTAGTAAAAACTATTTTACTTAGAAAATTAGTGAGAATGATGCTTTAGTTTGTGATGAGAATAAGCATACACATAACTTAGCCAAAAACTAGTAGTTCATATGAGGTGTGTGTTGGTGTATTTAAAGAGCAAATGTGAGCTCTCTTGCTCACTCTTGGCCGGCCAACATAAGCCAAGATGGCCTATGCATGCCTCTTGTGCTCTTACATAAAGCTCACAAGATGCCTTACACACTCTTACACTCTTACACATCCACTTACACACTCCATCACATTGCACACACACAACCTCAATTTTTCCCATTGTACACGGCTGAAATGTGGTCTAATATGGACCCATTTTATCTTTGTCAATTGTGTTAATTTGTAACATGTCATACATGTCCCATAACACATGACCCAATTTGTTAATTGTGCAATTTTAACTATTAAAATTCATAATTCACAAATTTATTACATTTAAATATTTGCACTAATAATTTCGAAATTATTATTGTATAAAAATGTAATGTCATAATTTAATTACAACTCTTTGTAATTTTATGATCAACCGTGTTCATTCTCAATTTAATCGTTTCCCAAACGAATAAATAAAAACCGAGTAATAAAACTATTTTATTACTTTGACTATTATTATTATAATCCCATTATAAAAATATTCGTCATATAAAATTATTTCCAAAATTTCCAGTTATTAATTAATTTGTATCCAATACAATATTAATTAATTATTCCATTGAGACGGAATTCCCTAAAGATATGACCTTAAGGGATCAACTGATCACCACCATCATATGACGATAATGTCAAACTCTAGACAACCAATCATTATCGATAAATGTTGATCAGTTGACTTTAAAAGAGTAACACTCCCAGTTGTGTTTCATTTAAATGAGTTTTAATTACGTCAACACACTATTGTCGAGGACACTTCCTCCAACAATATTGTCATAAAGCGAGGGGTACTACGATTCAAACTGATAAGCCCATCGCAGTAAGTTTGATGCAACGTTGTTTAATCCTAAGCTGAACTAATGTATTCCAGTATCTTTTATTTGAAACTGTTGTTGAATAAGAGCGAATACCTATGGGTATGAACATATTACATATTATCATATATTAGTCTGTGTTACGATTTAGTACATTCAGATATGCTGGTTTCGTGTTAAATTTATACTCTGCATTTATGCTTAACTTCTGAATTCCTTGCATATATTTCTGTCAATACCTACAAGTGTTTTGATACTGCCTCAGACTATTCCAACATTTTAAGAATAGAAATCAACATTTGTTCTAAATTTAATTTTGTTTAGACTATTTCTACATTACATAGTTTTCAACAATCGAGTTCATTCGCGTTCCAATTTTCAAGAAGATTCAGTTGAAAACATGCTCAATTGGCACACAAGTGAAAGACTATGTACATGTAGCATAAAATCCTGCGTAGGATTAGATTTTAGATTTGGTTTTGATAAACATAAACTCCCTAAGAACACAAGATATCATCGCAATGAGTTTCCCCTCTTTCAATTTAGAGTAAAGGAAGAAGAATACAAATAACTAAACAGAATGGGGAAGTAGAGGAGGAAAAATGACATGCACAAAGTAAGAGAACATAAGCTCAACTGTTCATCACGCACTACGCATGAAAACTACTTCTTTACTATTCCTATTCTTTTTATTCTGTTTTGATAATAATTATCGCCTTAGAAAGTTTGTTGTGTATGTATAAAATCATGAAAATGATTCCCGTGAACCAGTGTCTACGTAACTTACACGTGATAGATAGCCTATATGATTATAATCAAAGATGTTAGGCATTCAATATATGATTATTCTTCCATCAAAGTCATTCTACAACAGATCAACACGCCACATGAATATGATACGAACAAAAAATTGTACCATGTTGAAAGTATGAATTTTTACTTAATGACAGATTACGTCCCTTGGAATTCCGCGCGCATCGCGCGCGGAATAACAACTAGTAATTTAACACAAATCAATCTATTTCTAAAATTGTGTTGATTTAACTTTTAATAAACATTGATCTATATCATTGTTATGAGCATCATCATATAATAATTATTTTAACAATTAAAATAACAAAATAAAAAAAAAAAAAAAAACGAAACAACAAAAAAACGCCATGAACAAGCCGTGACAATCACGGAAAAAAACTTCAGCCGTAACATCAAAAAATTTTCGAACCGTGGAAAAATTTGTGCCGTGGGATTTAATTCTCAATTAATTATCAAAATGATTTTGAACAATGGCTATGATACCACTTGAAGAAAATAATTTCTTAAATTACTTATAAAAGTATTAATCTAATTAATACTGTCAAAGATTATATCAAAAACAAATTGATATTAAAACAATAGAACTGAAATAAAAGGACATGAATCATAGAAATAACATTTTGTCCTATATGAGATCGGTCTAAGAACAACCTAGTATAAACCCAAACTTCAAGGTAGAAGTTCTCCTTAGATTGCACCCAAGATGACATGAGAAATATGCTCTCCAATTACCACCTTGATTACTCTTAACTTTGGAGACTTTTGTTTTTAGGGTTTTTAGATGATAAAACTAATGAGAGATCCACACCCCATAAGAGAAACCATATTCTCCTATTTGTAGTAGAACCACACGGCCCACCACCTACACTCACACGTGTGGGTTGGGCTTTGTTTTGTGTTGTTTTACATATATCCGAACTTATATTAAAATATCTTCGTATATTCTAATGCATGTACTCAGAACTAAATATCCTATATTAATTTTCGGAGAACATCTTCGGAAATGTAACATAAACACAATTTTAAGGAGAATGTTAGTTAATTATTTTAAAATTAATTAATCTAATTATATTATTCTAAAATATCATAAATTAAAATATATAATTAATAAATGTAACATTTATATATATTTGCTAGAATTAACATTTAATTCGTTTCTCCTAATTATTATTTAATCATATTAAATGTTCATCATCTATTTAACTACATTAAGCTAAGTTTGGCATTTACGTAATTATATCAATATATAATCACATTTCTCAGTACTATCCTATAGGTGTGACCTTTAGGGATCAGCTGATTATCGCCATCATATGACAGTAACGTCAAACTTCTAGTGAGTCAATCATTACCGATAAACGTTAACCAACCGATTAATATACTAAGTATCCCTATGTGATCCTGTAAAAGATTTATTCAAATAATCACACACTGTGGAGGACACTTACTCCAACAATACCAACCCTACCAATTAATTAGTCATACTAATTTTAATTTACAAAATTAACTCTTTAATTTATGTTTAGATCTTATGCATGCAAATGAAAATAGCGGAAACGAGAGATTATGACCCTTACATTCGGTCCAAATATGCTTAAGACGATCATCCACAGAGCAACAAAATTAGCATGCCTCCTTTACGATGCACCCAAGACGTACCCTTAAATCGAGAGCTTACACATACTAGGTGAATAACAATCGAGTTTCCAAAACGAGTTCTAATCGTATTAGAACTTACCGAGATAATACTATATTTAATATAGTATATATAGAATATTATCTAATAATATTTAGAGGATTTTCTTAGGTTTTTCTCTAACTAGAAATTTCCTTAGGTTAGCATAGAATGATTTGTGAACAAAATCACAATACTTATGGTGGGTGGGTTTAGTGTGCCGTGAGGAAGAGTGCTTAGGAAGGTCAAGGGGTCTTCTTTTTAACTATCCCATGCAATAGGTGTGCATACCTACATTAGGTATTAAACCTATAATAATTATTATGTTCCTAAGGCATAATTACAACTAATTAGTCCTTAAAACACATACACTTACACGACACAATTCACGTAAAATGGACATACTATGTGACATAATACAATTGTATTAATTTAAAATACATATTTATCAAATAAATATTATTTCTAAATTAATTAAATCATATTTAACAAATTTGTTTAGTAATTCGTAATTACCGTCTCATAATATTGTTATTATAATAATCGTCAAAACGATATACAACGTTTGATATAACCACGAACCTTTCTCATTCTAATTTCGATATTTCAAAAATATCGATTAATAATTGACAATTGATACATTTCAATTTCAAATATAAATCTTTCATTAAGATTCAACCTCTGATTTCTCGATATTCGATTTTAAGGAATTTGATCAATTTGTATCGTATACAATTGATCAATATATCAATTAAGGGGATTGTCCTATAGGTGTGACCTAAAGGGATCAACTGACCACCACCGTCACACGACAGTAATGTCAAACTCTAGTCAGCCAATCATTACCGATTAATGTTGGTCAGTTAACTATATAATTTCGGATCATCCCTTGCATATTCTTATCATGAGATTTAGCAATGATAATTATCACTGACGTGATCGCACCATTGTTGAGGACACATTTCCCAACAATCTCCCACTTGTCCTCGACAAGTGTGCGTCACCGATTCTCTTGTCCTATTACATCATCTCCTACTCAATGCAAGGTTGTTTACAGGTCGTACTTGCATTTGATCATATCGTGAGCGGTTTCCTCGATCTGGAGATTTAACTGCTTTGACCGGAATTATCTACCATAGATACCTTCCGAGCGTGGCCACGCATTTTCAGTTAAACTTCTCCTCGAGTGGCCCTGAGATTTAAGATAATAACCCTGACAAGGGACTGGACAATTCCTATCCTACTGTTCCCTTCGACTAACACAGTCCATTATGACCCAAAAGATGCCCATTTGACCCCCTTTTACGGATGATCGTAGAGCATAAATCAAAGTCACTCTGAAACTGTGCCACCTTGGGCGAACGGTCTCTAGTCTAAGAATCGACTCATGAGAATAATATAGTAGATCTCACCACGACCAGGCTAATATAAAATTTCCAGAACTCTATAAGCGGTCACAGGTTGCCCGACAGAGTGTCTCCGCAGTCTGCCTATGTGATCGACTTGTCATCCCACATGACTCTTAGCATTTGAACTTGCCATCAATCGCCTCACACTCTAGTCGCTTCGAGACGTCACCTCATACAAGCGACTATGGGCCATACTAAGTTAATCCAGTTCACTTATGGGGTTAAAAAATTGTCTCTTACACGCCATTTTGATTTGACAAAGTGTATATAAACAGTGAGTTAATTATAACTCAAATGATAAGAGTAATTGTCCTGTATGAACAGTCAATACAATATTACTGTTCCACACTGTACAATCTATGATGCTCATTCATCAATTTGTATTAATGGTTTGATATGTGAATACACCATTTATTCTAGTCATCCAAACCTACAAACTTTGGTTTCCTTCTGACTCATATTATCTCGCATAATATGATCTTATTCAAGTACATGTCTAGTCCTTATAGTAGATTCGAGTCTCCTTTCCCGAAGGAAGCTTCCATTGTTATCTTATAACTCGTGACATGTTCTTCTCACGTACACAGTCATATTGTACTAGAATTCATATTGTAGTTTACCTAGATTCGATCCACAAGTACTCCTAGAGAACTTATATCGAAATAAGGTTTTTTTGATTCAACATTTTGGCATGTTAGTTAAGGTCGTACGAATCAACACTTTCATATCTAGGTGATTCTACATTCATCGATATGAATAATTTATCCAACATTGTAAATCAATAGGTGACGTTTCATTATCATATAATTAACTCACATATGATTATCCATCATCCTATGATGTTCTTAACATATTTAGTCATCTAGAATTGAAAACCTCTTATTCTTTACATTTAAAGAATCACCATTCTCTCTAAATGGTAGGTTCAACTTTCTAATGACTTTTTCTCCCACTGAATTTTGTATCACTATCTTTATAGTTAAATAACTCCCACTATCTCTATAGTGATTAGCTCCTACTCAATCAACATCTTCTTATCTCATTATGAACATTTCATTTTTCGTCCTCGTTCCCTTGGAAAGTACCTGGACATGATTTCTCCTCTATAAACCTTCAGAACAAGAAACATTACTATCAAGAGGACGGGAGACGATTTCTCCTCTATAGAAACATTAACTTCAGGGAAACGTTTTCCTTCCGTTTATATACGCGGTTCCTTTTGTCCTCTCTAGGAACTAATGACATAAAGAACATTTCCTTTTGTGTCCTCGCGTAGTTTTTTCTGTGTCCTCTCGTAGTTTCTTCTATCCATCATTTAGGGTTCTTCTTAAGGACCCCATATGGGATTCTTCTCTAAGATCCCATATTTATTCCATTGGTTTGCGGGCGTAAAATTTCTCCCACTCTATCCTTTAAAATAACCGTTATTCTTACAAGGATAACAATTTCGCCCATAAACAATGTTATGGATAGTAGGCATTATGAGAAGTGAGATATTAGTTCTCACATTTGAGTTTGATGTTTATATCTTATATTGATTGAGTGTTTTCACCGGGTTGTAATTCTTGTTTAAGTAAAGCAAATTACTTTATTATGATCCTATCATGTGTAGCGTACGGTGAACTATTCAAGGTACTTTATTACGATATATGAAAATCATATCAACTCATGTTATATAATGCATTTAAAAACAACGATTTGATTTAAGAACAAAAAAGATGACTTGGGTTGAAAACCAAGTCACCAACATTCAACATTACAACCATTGTTTGAAATAACTAGATCCTGTCATACAAGAAATACAATGTTCTTAAAATTAAAATGCATAATAGAAAGAAGACATCAAATGAAAATTAGAGCTAAGCTCTTTATGTCTTCAATCTTCGGATGCTACCATAGCGATCCATGGAAGGTACTTCAAGCCTCCTTTTCTTTCTCATTGCCTTTGCTTTTGGAAGGAGTCCCGTTAAAACAATTAAAAAGGGTGAGAGTTAAAAACTTGTATCAATATACAACAATTAACAACATAACATGAATTTAAATGAGAATTATTACCTACAACTAGAACCTTTCCAGCTTTTAGGTGGGCCGAGTATTTCGGGCAATTTCTCTTCCAATGACCAATCCTTGTGCAATAATGGCACTTGTCTTCAATCTTTGAAGATGATGTAGAAGCACCTTTCGAAAAGGTCTTTCCTTTGAATGGTGTGATCATGGAGGTGTTCTTGTAATTACCTTTTGAACCACTCTTCTTAAACTTCCCTTTGATCCTTTTTCTCAATGTCGAGCATGTTCTTCGTGGTACTTCGAATAAGTCCCATTTCCCTTTCCGCTTCTGAGAGCACATCAAGGGAGCGAAGAATTTGATCTATTATGAGAGAGTCTGCAGGAACTTCCGTCCCTTGCACTTTCAAGGTTTCGGATGGCTCAACCCTTTTGAGCACATAAGAACTCACCCTTATCCAAGTATGGATCAAAGAAGGCGGAAGTCACCTCATGTAGTAACATCCTAGGAGCTTTTGAAAACATATTCTTAAGCTTGGTGTAAATCTCATTTGCCGTGCTTAGGTCAATCATTCTCCTTTGGAGATCTGGATCCATGGAGAAAATAAGTGTGTGGTTAAGAATGTTCGACTCTTTCATATAGGCTTCATAGGCCTGACGATTCGTAATCGTGGAATGAGTGGTGGGAGCGGGAGGAGCGGCTTCGGTAAGGAAACGGATCTTATTGTCACCTTCCGCAGCCAAAAGTAATTGTGCTTCCCAAGCTTTAAAATTGGTGCCTTGCTTCTCAAGCTTGCAACGATCCATGAAGGATCAAAGCCATGATACATTCGTGAGAGGTGGAGCGTTATTAGCCATTTGATGATTGTTGAAAATGAACTACAAATGAAACGAAGGAATTAAAATACAATTATCGTTTATTTAACCTTGTAATTATTAAACAAGTTAAACATCTACTTAATGATCTCTTACCCAATTAAGTAAATGATCCCGAGACCCAAATCCATACTAACTCGGGCACGGTTTAGCCGATACATCCCTCGTTAATATAATTCGGTGGATTAACCTTTAATCGATTCTACTTTTAGAACTCTCGGTCGATAAAAATTACACTAATTCTTATCTTTAGCCCGAACTTATTACCACTACGGTGGCTCGAATACCTTCGTTGAGATCGACCAAATTTTGAGATTGTAATCATATTACCCCACTTCTCCAACGTAACAAGTTTAGCACCCCGGTTTAACCGAGCCTACTTCCTTATGAAGAAGGTACTTCATGGGTTCTCTACTCTTTGGTAAGGCTATGTCTCAATATTTGATTACGTAAGAGATCTTGTCAATTTATTATATATCTCCTTTAAGTGAACTAATTCGGTGAATTCTCGACAAATTAATTGACACGGTCGATAAACTCGATGAATATGCATGATATGGAATGTCGATTTGGCTATGCATGCAAACATATCAAGCATAAATAAATGCATAAAAACTTTAAAGCATAAATAAATCCTAGTATGGCCTTCCTAAAATAGAAAATTTAATTGAAAATTAGAAATTCGGAAACCAACTCCTTGGTCCCTTGCACTTCACACGCAGCACGCATCCCAAGGCAAACTCCGTCTTGGACGTAACTCCTTTCCGAAAAGCACTGTCTCCAAGGATCTCCGGAATAAATAATTACAAAATTTTCTATCTATTTTATACATTATAAAATAAAATAAAGCAATAAAATAAAGTGATACGAGATCACATTAAATTACATCCGAATCGATACTCCCATACATTTCGGGCAATAACGATTAAAACTAAGGCCATACTAAGTAAAATTACATAATTCCAAGTTACGTAAATAAAATTATGACATTCATAAATAAATAAATATGCAATGTTTATGAATATGCAACTAACATGCCAATCCTAAGCCAAATCGTCCTATTTAAACTTAATTTAAATATCGTTATCATAATAACATGGTTTTATGGAATTGCGTGATTTTAACATTTAAAATCACTTAACATTATATGAATCAATATTCACTATTAAGCTAAACATCCTAACACATTTAGGTTTCAAAATTTAGTCTTACTCAAATTTTGAACATGACTTAACTTATTTATTATAATATTGTTGGGTGTATTATCGGTTTTACGGGAAAATATAATATAAAATCAAAATGAGTCATAAGATTTTCGAAAAATTCAAAATTCAAATTTTGAATTATTTGAAATTTTATCAAAATTCCAGAACCTAAAAAATCATTAGTATATTCGAAATAACCAACATATATCGAAATAAGTCGTAAAAACACGCATTTTAGGTCGAAAATTCAAAATTTACTTTTATAAAATGCAATAAAATACCAATAAATACTAATGATAATTTTTACATATTCTAAACTTTTTAGAATCTAAAAATGAACAGTAAAACACTGTCGAAGGTCTGAAAAAGTGAATTATGACTCTTAAAATCAAAAAGCTAACTTTAACTTGTAAAATTAAAATTAAAATTTTCAGAAACTTTTAGCATTCAAGAAAATTATTCTGATTAACATATCTAATATGACATCTATGGGTGAATTTATTCGGCCATTTTAGCAAGCTTTATTATTTTTAACGAATTTTGTCATATAATATACGATATTAACCATTAAAATCAATCCTCATTCAATATTCGAAAGAAAAATCTCAAAATTTACATGCATGCTAGAATTAATATATATGACACTGTGTAAAGTTTTATGGCCAAATTCCAACTCAAACTATTTAAGTTGAATTATGTCACTATTATCCCGATTTCTACCATAAAAATAAAAAATCACGCAATACTTAATATAAACTTCTGAAAAATTTAGTGAAAATATTGCATGTGACGTAACCTTAAAACCGAGAGCTTACACGGAATACTCCTTAAAACCGAGAGCTTACACGGACTAGGTGAACAACAATCGGTTTCCAAAACGAGTTCTAATCGTATTAGAACTTAACGAGATAATATAGTATATATAGAATAATATCTAATAATATTTAGAGGATTTTATTAGGTTTTTCTCTAACTAGAAATTTCCTTAGGTTAGCATTAGAATGAATTGTGAACAGAATCACAATACTTATGGTGGGTGGGTTCAGTGTGCCGTGAGGAAGAGTGCTTAGGAAGGTCAAGGGGTCTTCTTTTTAACTATCCCATGCAATAGGTGTGCATACCTACATTAGGTATTAAACATATAATAATTATTATGTTCCTAAGGCATAATTACAACTAATTAGTTCTTAAAATACATACACTTACACGACACAATTCAGGTAAAATGGACATCCATTTTACAATTTGTAATTTGTACAATTGTGTGACATGCAACATCCTATGTGACATAATACAATTGTACTAATTTAAAATACATATTATCAAATAAATATTATTTCTAAATTAATTAAATCATATTTAACAAATTTGTTTAGTAATTCGTAATTACCGTCTCATAATATGGTTATTATAATAATCGTCAAAACGATATACAACGTTTGTTATAACCACGAATCTTTCTCATTCTAATTTCGATATTTCAAAAATATCGATTAATAATTGACAATTGATACATTTCAATTTCAAATATACATCTTACATTAAGATTCATCCTCTGATTTCTCGATATTCGATTTTAAGGAATTTGATCAATTCGTATCGTATACAATTGATCAATATATCAATTAAGGTGATTGTCCTATAGGCGTGACCTAAAGGGATCAACTGACCACCAGCGTCACACGACAGTAATGTCAAACTCTAGTCAGCCAATCATTACCGATTAATGTTGGTCACACTAGTACAAAAACACCATATTGCGTCCGTTCTATATGACTTATTGCGTCGGTTCTTGATTGACGTTTTTGGAGTTGATGTTTATTGAAACGTCGGTTCTAAAACTGACGCAAAAAAACAGACATTTGCATCAGTTCTTATTATAAAACTGATGCATTTTACTTATCATTTGCATCAGTTCTTAAACTACAACCGATGCAATTGCTCTAAGAACCGACGCAAATAGCTTAGTTTTTGCTTCAGTTTTCCAGTAACGGATGCTTTTGCGCTTAGCTTTTGCGTCAGTTTCCCAACAATTGATGCAATTAGTTCCTTAATTTCGCGCAAAATTGAATAGTATATGCATCGATTATAAACGAAACTGACGTTTTTTCCTCTACTTGTTGCGTCAGTTTTGTTAAAACTGATGTATTTGATATGTTGTTTTAGCGCCAAGTTTACTAATATATGCGTCAGTTATTATAGGAACTGACTCTTTTGCTCTATTTTTTTTGCATCATTTCTTTTCAAAACCGATGCAATAACTAATTACCATTTGCATCATTTCTTATAAGAACTGATGTATTTTATTTTTATGTTTTTTAAAAAAAATCCGCTACCGAAATTTCGGCAGCACCTTCCTATAAAGTTGATATCCAAAACACCAGAAATTTAAAACCACCTGCAGTAAAATATCCAACCAAAAGACATTACATTTCCTTCGAACCAACAACATTCGTTCCAAAATCCAATCCAACATAACAACAAACGTTTCCACAACGTTCAAAACATATACAATCTAAGATAATTAACAATCCAACAGAAGTCATAGTGATACCAAGTTACTCTATTTTGAATATTGTAGATTATCTAAACATTTGTTAACCCAAACTTCTCTAACCACATTGAGATCGACCATTGACACCGATGTAGTAGCAATTTTCTGCATTTTCAAAATAAATATTATAGTAATATATAATAAATGTAATGAAAAACTGATATATAATTGACAATCATGAAAAGCTAAGGCAAGATTGAATTACCTCTTCAAAGTCTACCTCCGCAGATTTACAATGATAGAAGGTTATGTCGTACATCCATTTCATGACATAATAACCACACTCACAATCCCCTGGTTGTTGCGGACACTAAAATTAAAAAACAATATAATAAGTACTAGTAGTTAATATATATAACAACTAATTAGCTATAATTTACATTATAAGAACTCAAGAATTGGAATGGTGGCAAAGAACAGAATTTACATAAAGGAGAGAAAAAATCTAATGAACGGTCTAAATAGTTCAAGTAAGCTTTAGAGGTACCTTGATGTGTTTTATATATAGTTTAGTACTTTTACTATTATAGTTGCGTCTTCCTCCATACGCACAATATAGTAGCCAAGCACCTTCAAGAACCTTTTTTATGCCCATCTTCTTTGGATCCCGTCTTCATGAGTCCAAAATATACATCGTGTTCAATGCCACGCAAATCACAACCAACATCCAATGATTGTTGTATTCAAAACAAATAAATAACAAATGAAACAAGTGAAAAAAGACTCGATCTTTTAAGTCATCAACACATAATCATACAGAATCCAACAACTGCTGAAAGTTGAATACTTACCGTACCCTTCAAAAAATGCTCCCATGATATACTTCTTATCTTCTTGAATCTTCATAGCATGAGCCACATACGCTTCACATTGTTTTTGACAATACATATACTCCACGAGTTTCACGGGGCACAAGTATGCAACTAATGTAGTGTTTCCAATTGTAGTTGCACATTGATACAAGAAACTATATAGACAATTTCCATCATAAAACCGTAAGCAAATTAGTAACCAAACTATCACTACTGAACAAAACACCAATAAATGAAATAGGTTCATACTATACATACCTTTCCCAAGCTTGAAGCATAACAACATTTAGCCATAAATATCGGAACATCTGCCTAATTTCAACGATGGTCAAATGACATTCAACATCATTATTCTCTGTGTAATTAAATACTGAGGCATTAATGACAATTTTGAGGCATGTAGTGGTGGTTGACAAAGAGCACAACTTCTCTTCTAAGATCCTGCAGTGATGACTCAAGGCTTTAACTTCTTCATCACTAAGAGGGGCCACTTCGTTGTCATCTTCTTCAAATGTTCCTACTTTCCCCTTGTCCTTTTCAAGTTCTGCTATCTATCATAACATAATAACAATAGATAAACTACCAATATGCAACATTGCAATTGATTTAACCTTAGCATCGGAACCTACATATAAATAAATATAATTGAACTTAACTACCTTCTTTTGAACCTTATTGCCGGATTCGTTACTATCTTTCGACTTGGGTTTTCTCTTTTGAGTCTTTTCCTCTTTATTAGCCTAATAAAAATAGTAAGAGTTAGCTAGGTTGAAGTTTAAAGTAGAAAAAGCAAGAGTTAAAAAAAGGAGCGAGAATTAACAATCACTTACATCGTCTTCATCACTAAGAGGGGCCACTACTTTGTCAACATCTTGAAATGTCCCTACTTTTCCCTTGTCCTTTTCAAGTTTTGCTATCTATCATAACATAATAAGAGTACATAAAACTACCAATATGCAACATTGCAACTAATTTAACCTTAGCATCGGAATCTATAAATAAATATAATTGAACTTATTAACTACCTTCTTTTGAACCATATTATTGCCGGATTCTTTAGTATCTTTCGACTTGGCTTTTCTCTTTCGAGCCTTTTCTTCTTTATTGACCTAATAAATATAATAATATTTGAACAAAATCAGTGGCAACTAAAGATTAAACCTACATAACTGACTTATGATTAACATACTTTATTACTAATCGAGAATTAACAATCACTTATTACCTCGTCTTCACCTAACAAAATCAAGGTCTTAGGCCATTGTGCAAAACTCCCTTCCGCTTCTCCAACCCTACTAAATCCATTCCATGGACATGGTAGTTGTGCACCAGCTTTAATAACTTTATCGATGGACACATGGGCGTTCTGCATGATCAATGGTGTGTTGTGTACATTTAAGCCTTCAACCCATGGTAAAACCATCCTGTGAGCAACAACAGTCACTTCTCCGTCTTCAATGATTGCAAGTCGACAAGGAATTATCTCCTAAGACATTGGCATAATACGGTTAAAAGTTAGTTAAATGGTTAAATTGTGAAATTTGGTGCAAAAATGTCGGAACTTATTACCTTTAATTCGATGAATCGGTCACTTTGATGGGCTGAATGACAACTACTATGACCATGTTGATCAGGAGAGTGGTTCTTTGGCAAATTCTCAAAACTGGCCTCAGATAACACTTTACCACGATTTCTCATAGCTTCAGCTACCTTCTGTTCAATCATTGAACTCATTTGCTCCAGAGCTTCATTCTTTGCCTTCTCAATAAGCAACTTGATTTCTTCATCCGTATACCGCTTTCCATGATTATCTCGACTTCGTGGTTTTCCAAAATAAGTTTGGAGACCAACAGAGCCACCAACTCCTCTCGTCCTACCATTGTGCTCTGGTTTCCCTAATGCTTTCACCAACGCATCCTCAAATCTGGAAGGAACAAACTCCCCATTTTCCTCCTTTTGCTTCCAAGTCTCCTGTTATAAAGGAAAAATGATACAATGCAATAATAATAAATTACTAAATTGATAAGAAAACATATTAATTACTTTGTATTTGTTTAGAATGAACTTACATATTCATCAATAACTTTTTGCAACTTTGGTGGAGGTTGAGCACTAGAACTACTTGGCGGGGTATGTGCTTTGATCCAAACATAGCCTCGATCACTAAGACGTTCCACTACCGATTGCTGGGTAAGAGAGGGTTCTTGATTAGGTAGATGCTCTGTCTCTTTCTCAAGTTCTTCTACATACCATTTATCTTGCTTGCCTAAATACCCGGCTCTACCCAAAAAATGTGGATGTACATTATGCTTCTGTGCATTTTGAGCCTTTTTCCTCTTCTCCTATAATAGAAACTCTCAAATACGTCACTAATCAAATCTATCAATGAAGCATAAAAATAAAAATGCCTATACTTATTAATCAATCAATAAATAATAAACGTCACACTAACCAGGTGTGCAGGACTCGTGCGCTGCTTAACAAATTCGTCCCAATCCTCTTGCATGAGTTGTTTGTACTTTTCAACTGGACTTTTAATAGTGATTTCTCCATCATCAGAATTTTCTTCTTCGTCGTCAGACTTTTCTTCTCCGTCATCAGACTTCTCTTTAGGGAAATTGTTGGTATTTGTCATCTTCGTCTTCCAATCCTTAAATCTATTACGCAGAATCCTTAAAATTAACTTTTCTTTGTCCTTCTCGAGATTCCATGTTTTCTGGGGAAAAAAGTATATATATAAGAAAACATCTAATATTAATATTTTAAATCAAATTATCATAATACTAGTAATTTCCTACCTTTCCACAACACCACATTGTACTTTTCTCGCCATCTGTTACATCATCCCAACTTTTAGTGATCCTAATATTTCGCGCCAACTTTCCCATATCAGAACGAAATGTCTTCAACCACCGTCCGTAAGCCTGACCACGCTTATTAAACTCAATATGTAGTACCTCCTTTTTATCACTTTTTGCTTGGTTTGCTACAGTCTCAGTACTACTAAGAATCTCTTCAAATGTTTTACCCGTTGCCGGACCCCTTGTCTTCTTTTTTGGTTGCGAATCTTTATCTCCTTTATCTCCATCCTTATCTGCTTTACCCATTCTGTAACAGTAACAAACAAATAGATGAGTAACAAACAAATAGAATGGTTGTCCGATCAATAGATAATGCTGTATCCAGATTTCAAACGTAATAGGTACGGGGGGAAAGTGCAGTACAGTAGCATCAGACCCTGGTGCGACAGCGACAATAGGTACGGGCTATTACTGGCCTGATCTGGGCAGACCAGTGACGGCAGCGAGTACAGCGCCAGGCCAGCAATACGCGGGCAGGGAACAGACTTACAGCCAGACGCAGGTCAGACGCAGAAACCGAACAGATGCGCAGAACAGAGTTTCAGGAATGAACAAAGCGCAAAGACGAAAGTAGAGCAGAGAAACACGGGCTGCGGGGGGGGGGGGGGGGGGGGGGGGGGTCTGGGCTGTAGTAGTCCGGAAATGGCAGGTGGTCTGGGCTGTAGTAGTCCATAAATAATCAGAATAGTGTGTAAGCATGGTACAATAGCAGCGCAGAGATGGCAGGGGGGGTCTGGGCTGTAGTAGTCCAGAAATGGATGTATAGTGTGTGGTCACAATGGGGAATGTAGAAGCATTGAGTAGTAGGTAGTGGAACAATGCACAACAACTTCAAACGTAATACCAGATTAGCACTAAGGCTACATCAGATACAACATCAAGATAATCAGAATACATGTGAAAATTTACAAATGAGGAAACTATTTATGACAGAACAATGCATCTCAAATAATATGTACTTAAGAGCATATAGAACCATTTCACGAATACAGTTGTCAACTGTCAAAAGCTAACAGCACACAGATGTGTTAGAAATAAACCATGTACATTGAAGCAGATGATAATGCAAGATCTCATTAGTAATAAAAAACAAAATGTTATGTGCATTAAGGAACACTTACTGTTAATTCCGACTTACACTCTAGAGACAGTATTTATGGTTTTCATTGTCAATGGTGTCTTCTACTAGGTCAATTAACTATGTTTCATGCAGTATAACACTTTAATTCATAAGTTAATAAAACAAACAAGTATTGTCATAATATAACAGGAAGAGTTAACTATGTTTCATGCAGTATAACATCAACTCGCATTTCATCAAAACAAAATAAGAAAAGCAAAATAAACAAAGAAGCAGATTAAAATAAAAGTAAAAAGTGTCTATTGAGAGGTAAAAGTTTCCAATGAATGACATAATCGTCTACAAACTAGTTCAAAATCAGCCAAGGATGTAATCTATTATTTGAATTAATCAAACCATAATCCCCTCATTGTGGTCATTTCGCATATAGACTTCGTCCCGTAGTACTTGCACATTTTGGCAAATGGTCGAAAAAGGAGAAAGTTCATCAACTTCATCATACTCTTCTTCATCAACAACACCATCTACACCAAGAATGCGTCTTTTACCATTACGGACAACTGCCCGTTTCTTGTCTAAGGGATCCTCAACATAGAAAATTTGTTTTGCTTGAGATGCTAGAATATAGAGGTCGTTTTTGTGACCTACAAAATTGAAATCTACTAAGGTGAAACCCATATCATCAACATTAACTCCCTTGTCACAATCGACCCACTTACATCGAAATAAGGGTACTGAAAATTCATGATAATCAAGCTCCCATATGTCTTCAATTACCCCATAGTAAGGCTTTCTTATATCTACAGGTTGTTTACCCTTTCCTACATATTCAACTGACGATGCCACAACTGTAACACCGCTATTTTGCATCGTACTTTTCGCATCTTGACGACTTGTGTAAAAGCAAAACCCATTAATATCATACCCCTCATAAGATATGATGGTGAGCTTAGGATCATATGCTAACCATCTTAAGTTCTCACTTAGGTTATGTGTTGTGTTTGACAACTCTCTCATCACCTTCTCTTTAAACCAGTGTACAAATGTCCGATTGTGTTCACTTACCACCCAACCTTCACGTTTATTTGGATTTTGACTTTTGATGAAGGCAATATGATCAACTAAATATGGATGAACTGTTAGGTTCTAAAACCTATTTAGTCATACTAATGTTAATTATCTTATAATTAGTAGATCTTAAGCATGCTTAACAAATGTATGTCGAGATATACGAAGAAAACAAGTTCCCTTACATTGATAATCTCGGCTAAAATAGGGCACAAGTGAAGTCACCTTCTTCACTTGTTCTTGAGCTTATCACACGGATGATCCTCCTTGAACCTTCAAAGAGATGATGGTCTCCAAAAGATGAACACCAAGACACACTTACTCTCAACTTATTTGTATGTTATTGTGCTAGAATCAACATACAAAATCTCTAGATTATGCAAGGAGGCACACGGTTTTTAGGGTTAGAAAATATGATTTAATTTTCTTTCTTTTGTTCTCTCTAAACAACCAAAACCCTAAGTTGAGTGTGAATAAATGAGTTGGATGAGGAACCAAAGAACAAAACTCTCTTTTGTTCCTTCATTTGGTTCGGCCGTGAGCCATGGTTACAGTGCCCAATGGTTGGCTCCTCTACAACATCAAATGTTTCCCATGCTTGCCTTCACATTTAATGCCTTGTCTTTCTAATGTTCCCATAACAAAATGTGTATGTTTGTTTGTGTGTGTGAGATCACACGGTCTATGTCACACAATGGACCCATACGAACATTAGCTAGAATAACATAATTTACGTAGTTTGTAGTTTAACATTTAAACTCTTTATCGTAAATTATAAGTAATTATAAGTAATTAACTAATTACTTATAATATATTTAATTACTACAACAATTGTAGCTTTAAATAATTCATTCAACAAACTTTACGTTTCATAAACATATAAATGATAGTGATGACATTTCAATCACTAAAACAATTTATAATCTGATTATAAATTATCTCCTTATTTTATTCATAATCTAGAATTGAACTAACTCGTATCATATACAGTTATTTCATTTATTATTGAGAGAGTTGTCCTAAAGGTGTGACCTAAAGGGATCAACTGGTCACCACCGTCATTACGACAGTAATGTCAAACTCTAGCAAGCCAATCATTACCGATTAATGTTGACCAGTTGACTTATGGTAAAGAATCATCCCATGAATATTCTTTTACAGAGATTTGTCAATTTAATATTTAATTGACGTGATCACATTATTGTGGAGGACACTTACTCCAACAATCTCCCACTTGTCCTCACAAGTGTGGATCACCGATTCTCTTGTTCTATTACATCATCTCCCACTCAATGCAAGGTGTCTTACAGGTCGTACTTGCACGTGATCAAATCAATAGTGGTTTTTCTCGATATGGAGTGTAACTGATAGACCGGAATTATCTACCATAGATAGTCTCCGAGCGTGGCCACGCATTTCCAGTTCACTACTCCTCGAGTGGCCTTGAGATTTAAGATAACCCTGACAAGGGGTAGAACAATTCCTTTCCAACTGTCCTCCTTGGTCAACATCATCCATTGTGACCCAAAATATATCCATTTGACCCCTTTTACGGAAGATCGTAGAACATAAATTAAAGTCATTCTGAATAATGTCACCTCTAGAGCAACCAGTCTCTAGTCAAAGAATCGACTCATAAGAATATATATAGCAGCTCTTGCCACGACCAGGCTCCATTGAATTCTAAAGAACTCTATAAGCGGTCACTGCCCGACACAAGTGTACTTTACAGTTTGTCTATATGATCGACTAGTCATCCCTTATGACTCTATGGTGTCAGAACTCACCATCAATCGCATCATAATCTAGTCACTTCGAGACGTCACCTCATATAAGTGATTAGGGGCAATACTAAGTTAATCCAGTTCACTTGTACAGGGTTCAACAATTGTCCTACAATCCTGTTGGATTTAACAAAGTATATATAAAATAAACAAGTTGTATAAAACTTTAAATGATGAACGAGATTATCTTATATGAACGCAAAAACAACATTTTTCATTTCATATCGCATAATCGGTTACACATTGGGTAAACTCTTAAGACCCATAAAACGAGCATGAGAATCATGCTTAGCTTGCGACAAAGGGTTTGGTTAAAGGATCAGCCACATTATCGTCTGTCCCAACCTTACATATCGCTATTTCCTTCCTATCAATGAAATCCCGAATTACATGATATTTTCTTGGTACATGTCTAGACTTATTACTAGACTTAGGCTCCTTAGCCTGAAAGACAGCACCACTGTTATCACAGTACAGGGTGATAGGATCTTCAGCATTTGGAACTACCCTTAGTCCCTCGACAAATTGCCTTATCCATACTGCCTCCTTAGCAGCCTCTGACGCTGCAATGTACTCTGCTTCCGTTATAGAATCCGCAACGACTGGTTCTTTGAAGCTCTTCCAACTAATGGCACCACCATTCAAGATAAAGAAAAATCCAGCCTGGGATTTAAAATTGTAATACTCCGTATTTTAATTCCGTTTTATGTTTATTTTTAATTTTTTATTTTCTTTGATGTCGACGGGTTATAATAAAAATAGGTGATAATAAGCGATATTAGTTTGTTTGAATGAGGCGTTTTGGGTATAGTGTGTCGGGTCGTGTATGTGTGTTTTTAACAAAACCGAGTCATGATCATCTTATTTGGGTTTTGGAGTGCGTGACCTACTGACCCATACACGAAAAAGCATGCTCATGGGCCTAGGGTTGCGTGCCAAACACAACCCACACACTAACTTCATAAGTCTGAAATCAGAATTTCAGATTTACCAAGACTGCCGCCCTATTTAAGCAACCAAATCAACCCTATTCTAACCTAAACGACTCACACACACACACACAACACCAACAGCCGCCACATCCGAGTTTTCAAAGGAAGGTTTGTCACGGTGGTCAGAGGGTCCTAGGGGTGGTCGTTGGCAAGGGCAAAGAGGTATGCTCACTGTGTTGTTTCATTCGTTCTTGTTTGCAGTCATGTTTGGAATCGAATTTTATCATGAACATGTGTTGATAGTTTCTGTTCTTAGCATACCTTTAATCTTGGATGTATAATAGTTGTTGTTGGACCCCATAGGAGTTGTCGTTGGCCGTAGATAACCGCCGGAGGTGGTGGTTTAATTACAGTGTCAGAATATGTTAATCGTTTTCTCAGAATTTCGTGTTATGTATGCATGTTTTTAATTGAATTCGAATACTTATGGGTACGTGTCTGTTATGGGTGTTTGGGTTGTTTGTTTGAGTGCAGTCAAGTGAAACGTGGGGTGGTTATAGTGGTGGTTCGTGGTGGTCGGTAATGTGTATATACTGGTTTTCGTTTTGAGCATTAGAAATGTAAAACATAGAGAGGCTGTGGACTGGTGGGTTTTGGGTGGTAGTTTAGCGTGGTGGTTGGGTGTCGGCGGCCACTGATGTCACCACTGGAACCACCGTGGCTCAGAGGCGAGCCCGGTGGTGCCACTGGCGAGGTCAGGGGTTGAATCTGGTGGTGGGTGCGGTTTTTGTGAAGGTTGTCGGGTCTGTTTTGGCGGCGGTCAGAGGTATTGCTGGGTTCGTGTTGTTGTACGTTTCCTTGAATTTTTCGAAGGGGGCTTGGGTTGCTCACGTGAGTGGGTTCTTTCATCATGAATTAGTATATTATTATTATTATTATTATTATTATTATTATTATTATTATTATTATTATTATTATTGCTTTCCTTTAAATTATTAGTATGGTATTTAAAAGTTGTTTTATGATTTTAATTAATGGTGAAAGTTTGGGGTTTGGGTAATGTTACTTTAGTCATACCAAAGTATTAGAATATGGCTTGACAATTAGTATGTTTTGAACTTACCCTTAATTATTTATATTGTTATGATATTGAATTCTAATAAACGATTAAGTGATCATATGCTATATTTAGTAAGTTTATTTTTAGCATGCCTATTTATAGTAAGTCTATTTTTGGTAAGTCCATATTTAGTAAGTTACAATTAGTTAATAACATGTGTTGCACGAGTAGAATTTAATATTAAGTAATAAATATAGGAACGGAATTCGAGGTGGAATACTACTAGGCGGTGACTGCTTATTTCAGACTTGCTATTCCAGGTAGGATACACTGTACCATATTTTATAACGCGTTATGGATGGATGTGCTTATTGTATGTTGTGGATGCAAGTGTATTTAATATAAGACTTATATATATATATTGGTTGAGCATTTCATACTGCATTCATAGTCATGGCATATGCATTGGTTATTGAGAAAGATATGGATCAGATATTGTTCTGATGTAAAGCCCAGGGTGGTTCTGCAGACCAGGCCTGGTGTCTTATCAGCTCTTGAGCTGGTGTTCGACGACGGCCGATTATAGTCTGCCGGGAGGTTCGGTATGGCTGGGAGTTACGGGTTTGAGAATGAGATTGAGCTCGAGCATGACATAATCATTTGCATATTTTGTTTGTTTGCATTAATTGTTATCGTGTTATCCTACTCAACCGCAAGGTTGACAGTGTATTCGTATTCACCTACAATGATCCGGAATGGGGAGTAGATCTTTCAGGTCAGAGACAGGTGGACTAGGATTGGGCATGGAGGAGAGACATGGACTGGACCAACCTAGCCACTAGATCACTTAGCTTGTTTTCATAGTCGAACTTTTATCTTAATTCAGTTGTTTTGGAAGTTTGGACTAAGTCATGTAATAGTTTCATTTTAACCATTTATTTTTAAAGTACTGTGTTTCTTTCACTATGTATATCTACTACCCTGGTCTAACCAGGATGGTAACAGTCTTATTTACCCTGGAAGTCCTAGTTCAGGCTCCTAGGTAAATGGGGGTGTTACAAAAATCGTCTTTATCTGTTTGGAAGCTTGCATCTGTGTAACCCTTTACACACAAATCTTCTTCCCCTCCAAACACTAAGTATGAATCCTTAGTTCTTCTCAAGTACTTAAGGATGTTCTTGACTGCAATCCAGTGACTTTCACCTGGATTTGCTTGATATCTACTAGTCATGCACAAAGCATACGAGACATCAGGACGAGTGCATATCATGGCTTACATGATAGATCCCACGGCGGAAGCATAAGGGATCATTTTCATGCGTTCAACATCCTTGGGCTCTGTGGGTGATTGAGACTTTCTCAATATAATGCCACTTCCCATGGGGATAAACCCTCTCTTGGAATTTCCCATGCTGAACCGTCGAAGAATCTTATCGATATAAGGTTCTTGACTTAGTGCCAATATCCTCTTGGATCTATCTCTATAGATCCGGATACCTAATATGCATTGTGCATTTCCTAGATCTTTCATCTGAAAATGGTTACCTAACCATCCTTTCACTGATGAAAGCATTGGAACATCATTTCCAATGAGTAGTATGTCATCCACATACAAGATTAGGAATACAACATTGCTCCCACTGAATTTCATGTATAGACAAGGTTCCTCGACACTTCGAGTGAAACCATTTTCTTTTATGACTTCATTGAAGCGATGATTCCAACTCCTTGATGCTTGCTTAAGACCATAGATGGATCTCTTAAGCTTGCATACCTTGTTAGGATTTTTAGGATCTTCAAAACCCTCAGGTTGTATCATATACACATCTTCCTTTAAATGCCCATTTAAGAAGGCGGTTTTGACATCCATTTGCCACACTTCATAGTCATGAAATGCGGCAATCGCTAACATTATCCTAATGGATCTTAGCATGGCTACCGGAGCAAAGGTTTCATCATAATGAAGACCTTGGACTTGGGAAAAACCCTTAGCTACTAGCCTAGCTTTATAGACATCATCATGTCCTTCTATGCCGTTTTTCACCTTGAAGATCCACTTGCATTGGAGAGGTCTCATCTCCTTTGTCAAGTCTACCAAGTCCCATACTTGGTTTTGATGCATAGAATCCATCTCGGATACCATGGCCTCATGCCATTTGATGGAGTCGGGACTAGAGATTGCAGCTTTGTAAGTGGTAGGCTCGTCACTTTCCAAAAGTAAAACGTCCAGGCTACCATCTTCCTCAATCAGTCCAACATACCTATCAGGTTGATGTGGGACCCTACTCGACCTCCTGGGTGGAATAGGTACCGAAGTGGATGAAGAAGGAACATCTTCATCTGTCTCAGCTTCAGTTTGTGGCTCTTGAACTTCTCGAACTTCATTAAGTTCAAAATTTCTCCCACTCTGTCTCTTAGAAATAAACTCCTTTTCTAAGAAGACAACCTCAGAAGACACAAACACTTTGTTTTCTTGAGGTTTGTAGAAGTGGTAGCCACGTGAGGTGGTTGGATAACCAACAATATGCATTTTTCGGATCTTGGTGCGAGTTTGTCATCATTTTTAGATTTGACATAAGCATCGCACCCCCATATCTTCATATAGGATAAGTTAGGAACTTTTCCTTTCCACATCTCATATAGAGTCTTATCGGTCGCTTTCGTTGGACTATTGTTCAACGATTTGATGGCGGTGAGGATCGCAAATCCCCAAAATGAATTGGGTAAATCAGTTTGGCTCATCATTGATCGGACCATATCCAATAAGGTTCGATTCCTCCTTTCTGCCACACCATTAAGTTGTGGTGTTCCTGGAGGTGAAAGTTGTGACACAATGCCACACTCCTTTAGATGTGAATCAAATTCATTGCAAAGATATTCTCCACCACGATCGGATCGTAATGTTTTAATCTTCCTATCGAGTTGGTTCTCTACTTCATTCTGAAATTCTTTAAATTTCGTAAAAGCTTCACTCTTATGCTTCATTAAGTAGATATACCCATACCTACTTAAACCATCGGTGAAGGTGATTAAATAGTCATAATTGCCTCTAGCGGTGATTGATAGTGGTCCGCATACATCCGTATGTATTAGTCCCAATAACTCACTGGCTCGTGTCCCTTTACCACTAAAGGGGTTACGAGTCATCTTTCCTAGAAGGCAAGCTTCGCATGTACCATAAGATTCATATTCGAATGGTTTAATTATGTTGGTCTTTACCAATCTTTTAATGCGATTTTCATTTATGTGACCAAGTCGACAATGCCAAACATATGATTCATTTGGATCACTTGTTTTAATCCTTTTGTTATTAACGTTGTAGACATTATTAGACGAGTCGGTAGTTTCCAAAACATAGATTCCATTAATAGAATTGGGACGGCCAACTACCATGTCATTCTTAGAAATTACACAACAATTGTCTTTAATGGAAAAATTATATCCCTCAATGTCTAACATTGCAACTGAAATAATGTTTTTGGAAAGAGACGGTACAAAATAACAATTATTAAGTTTTAGCTCATATCCACTCGTCAAGGCAAGAGTGCAAGTTCCTTTAGAAGTGGCCGCTACCCGAGCTCCATTTCCAAGTCGGAGATCCATATCACCCTTGTCCACCTTCTCCACTTCTCTTAAACCCTGCAAACGATTACAAAGGTGAGAACCACATCCGGTATCCAATACCCATGATGTGTTGGATGTAAAATTTATGTCAATAACAAAAATTTCAGATTTGGAATTACCTAACGGAATCACAAGACCTTCTTGGATATGACGTAAGTACTTGGGGCAATTCCTCCTCCAATGGCCCATGACACTACAATAGTGGCATCGCCCTTTCCCTAACTTTCTCTTCTTCTTTTTATTCTTTGCAAGACTTTTCTTGCTAGAACTCCCACTAGCTTCATCATAAGCTCTTTCCTTCAAGTATAAGGCGTCCATTTCTTCATTTAGCTCATCTATATAAGCCGTGTCAAGAAATGAACCTTTGGGAGGTGGGAGAGAAGAAATGAAGTTAATACTGCCATCCGGACCCGTTCCGAAATGAACTTCTCTAGTAGTATCAATGTTGTTTTGGTTGCATATATCGTCGAAATCATTATGACAAGAATCAATAGTGATAGGGTTGAATGAATCCATTGCGATAAAACAACTACAAAAACGGAAACGAAGGAAAAAATTTAACGTTCATCATTTGAATACTTGTTAAACATTTTAAACAAGTTTAAAATTTACTTAACGATCTCTTACACAATTAAGTAAACTATCCCGAGACCCAAACCCATACTAATGCGGGCACGGTGTAGCCGATTCAACCCGTATAGGTATAATTTGGTGGATTAACCCTTTAATCGGTTCTACTCTTAGAACTCTCGGTCGACAATTTTCTTAAAATTATCTTTAGCCCGAACTTATTGCAACTACGGTTACGAATACTTTCGTTGAGATCGACCAAATTTCAAGGTGTAATCCTCATTACCCCACTTACCCAACGTGACAATTTTAGTACCCCGGTTTAGCCGAGCCTACATGTTTGTGAAGAAGGGATTCATGGGTCCATACTCTTTGGTAAGGCTAAGTCTCAATATTTTAAACGCAAGAGATCTTATCAATTATTATCTATCTCCCTTTAAGTGAACTAATTAGGTGAATTATCGATAATAAAATGATACGTTGAAGACCCGATACTCGATATGCATGACATGTTAATGGCGATTTGGCTATGCATGCAACATATTAAAACAAAATAAAGCAAACAATAAATTCCTAGTATGGCCTTATCCTAGAAAAGAAATAACAAGAGTACAAATTCGGAAACCAACTCCTTTGGTCCCTTGAACTTGACGAGGCACGCAAATCGAGGCAAACACCGTCTTGATCGGAACTCCTTTCCGAATGGCACCTTCAAAGAGATGATGGTCTCCAAAAGATGAACACCAAGACACACTTACTCTCAACTTATTTGTATGTTATTGTGCTAGAATCAACATACAAAATCTCTAGATTATGCAAGGAGGCACACGGTTTTTAGGGTTAGAAAATATGATTTAATTTTCTTTCTTTTGTTCTCTCTAAACAACCAAAACCCTAAGTTGAGTGTGAATAAATGAGTTGGATGAGGAACCAAAGAACAAAACTCTCTTTTGTTCCTTCATTTGGTTCGGCCGTGAGCCATGGGTACAGTGCCCAATGGTTGGCTCCTCTACAACATCAAATGTTTCCCATGCTTGCCTTCACATTTAATCCCTTGTCTTTCTAATGTTCCCATAACAAAATGTGTATGTTTGTTTGTGTGTGTGAGATCACACGGTCTATGTCACACAATGGACCCATACGAACATTAGCTAGAATAACATAATTTACGTAGTTTGTAGTTTAACATTTAAACTCTTTATCGTAAATTATAAGTAATTATAAGTAATTAACTAATTACTTATAATATATTTAATTACTACAACAATTGTAGCTTTAAATAATTCATTCAACAAACTTTACGTTTCATAAACATATAAATGATAGTGATGACATTTCAATCACTAAAACAATTTATAATCTGATTATAAATTATCTCCTTATTTTATTCATAATCTAGAATTGAACTAACTCGTATCATATACAGTTATTTCATTTATTATTGAGAGAGTTCTCCTAAAGGTGTGACCTAAAGGGATCAACTGGTCACCACCGTCATTACGACAGTAATGTCAAACTCTAGCAAGCCAATCATTACCGATTAATGTTGACCAGTTGACTTATGATAAAGAATCATCCCATGAATATTCTTTTACAGATATTTGTCAATTTAATATTTAATTGACGTGATCACATTATTGTGGAGGACACTTACTCCAACATGAACTTCAGTCATGTGTTACAAAACATACATATGTGCCTTATCAAAACAATCACGGTCAACTGTAATAAACGTTTTCCCCAAAGTACCCTTCCCTTGTAGCCGTCCCTCATGCCTAGAGGTAGGGAGTCCGATATATTGCACAGTGGTCAAGTAATCTTGGCAGAACCCAAGTGTCTCACAAGCAACAGTCGCTTCAACAATACTAGCCTCGGGTCGATACCGATTCTTCACTCGCCTCTTATACGTCCCCATCTCTCGCTCCATAGCCCACATGTTTCTGAGGAACACCGGGCCACACAGTTTAATTTCTCTAACCAAATGGATGATTAAGTGAACCATAATGTCGAAAAAACTGATGGGAAAGTACATTTCAAGTTCGCAAAGTGTCACAATGATATCAGCTTGTAGCTTATCTAAAGACTCCGAATCAATGTCTTTAGCATTAATTGCACTAAAGAATATGCAAAGCTTAGTGATCACTTGTCTAACATGTTTAGGTAAAACGGACCGAATAGCCACAGGGAGAAGCTGTGTCAACAGAACATGACAATCATGAGATTTTAGTCCCACTAACTTCAGATCTTTTAATGACACAAGACGACTTATGTTGGAGGAATATCCATGCAGTACCTTCATACCCTTTAAAGACTCACACAATGCCACCTTTTCCTCCTTCGATAAAGTTGTGGAAGTCGGGGGTAGGTAAGTACGGTTCCCCCTTTCAACTGGTTCTACCTCGACACGCCCCCTAGCAACCATGTCATATCTAGCTTTGACCCCATCCTTGGTCTTATTAGGCATGTTCAGCAAAGTGCCAATGATACTATCAAACACATTCTTCTCTACGTGCATGACATCAATACAATGCCTAACCGATAAGTGCTCCCAATATGGTAGGTCCCAAAAGATGGACCTCTTTGTGTGGTACACCCCATCTGGTGGAGGTTTGTACGGTTTTCCAAATTTTGTGCTGATATTCATAACTCGCTTGTGATACTCTTCTCCGCTCAAAAATAAAGGAGGTGGTCGGTGCTCAGTTCTTCCATAGAATGCCTTCTTTCTCTTACGATATGGATGATTTTCGGGAAGAAATCGACGACTATCCGTGTATACATATTTCCCACAATTCTCCAGCCATTCAGATTCAGTGTCATCACAACAAACGGGGCACCCCTTGGCAGTCTTCAGCCTATAACCAGAAAGGTTTCTATAAGCTGGGAAATCATTAATTGTACAATATAGCATAGCACGCATTTGAAAGTGTGAGCCGGTAGCTGCATCAAACACCCTCACACCAACATTCCATAACAACTTCAAGTCTTCTATTAGTGGCGCCAAATATACGTCTATGTCATTACCAGGTTGTTTAGGACCCGATATTAGGAGCGTAAGTAAAATATATTTACTCTTTGTTGTAAGCCAAGGAGGCAGATTGTAAATTATTAGCATTACTGGCCAACTGCTATGTTGGGTACTAAGAGTCCCAAAAGGATTAATTCCATCAGTACAAAGCCCTAGTCTTAAATTCCTAGGCTCTCCACCAAATTCAGGAAAGGTTCTATCAATTTTTCTCCATTGGGGTGCATCTGCCACATGTCGTAGTTTACCATCTTTATTTCTCTCTTCGTGATGCCACACCAAATAGTTTGCATCCTTTGGATTTGCAAAAAGCCTCATTAACCTCGGTATAATTGGCAAATACCATAAGACCTTAACTGGAGGTAGAGTATGAATGGCGGCCAGTTTTGTGTCAGGGGTGCAATGGTGTTGGACATAGCATTAAGGAATGCAGGAGGAAGAAAGGGAATGAACCAAAGAAAAGAGTTAACCAAGTTTGGAAACCTAAGATTGTGGAACAACCTGTGCAGACTGAACAATTACCTATTCAGGCTGAAATCTCATTGAAAACTCCAGTGATATGGAACAGGAATGGATCTTACTCAATGGGGAATTCACCTGTTAGACCTAATATTAGAGTGAGTAGGCAGGAAGGAACTTAAGGAGCTTGTAGTAGTCGCATTTTTGGACAACAGACTTTTTTGGAGGCTCTCAATAGATCAAACACACCCAAGGTAGGTATTGGGACGAGTGGTAATGTTCCTCACCAGGGGGGTGGGGGATGTATAAACTAGGTTTCTGGAATGTCAGGGGACTCAATAATCCATCCAAGCAAAAGTTTATTAAATGGTTTATCCATATGAATAAGGTGGGATTATTTGGGCTCCTAGAGACAAAGATTAAATCTGTGTCTCTAAAACATTTGAATGGAATTTTGATGGATGGGTGGAGCTTGTCAACAAACAATAGATGGCATAAAGGTGGGAGGATATGGGTTCTGTGGAATCCTGTTGTGTTTACTATTGATTTTTTTGACTATTCTGCTCAATGTATTAACATGAAGGTTACTGAATTGCTACGAATAAAATGTTTTGGTTATCAATGGTGTATGGGCTGAATGATTATGTAGGTAGGCAGATGTTATGGATGCAGTTACAGAATTGGTATAATGTGGTGCAGGGTCCCTGGCTAGTCTGTGGTGACTTTAACACAGTACTAGACCATTCTGAGAGGCTGGGAGGAATGTGTAGTGATGTTGAGATTGAGGAATTCAGCAAGTGTGTGGATTTTTGTGAACTATTTGATAGTCCTACTATTGGTGCCCATTATACGTGGAACAATAAACAGGATTTTGATACTAGATCATATAGTAGACTGGACAGATCTCTCATTAATAAGGAGTGGAGTGTGGAAATGCAAGATATGTATGCTCATTATATGCCTGAGGGTGATTTTGATCATACTCCTTGTGTGCTGAGGAGTAGAAGTGAAGTGGATAGTTATAAGAAGCCTTTTAAATATTATAATATGTGGGGGAAGGCCAAAGAGTATGTAGGTTGTCTGACACAGTGATGGGATACTAGGTTCCAGGGGACAAGAATGTATTGCCTAGTAAAGAAGTTGAAATGTTTGAAATATCATCTCAAGAGTTTTAATAAGGAATATTTTGAGGATGTGGAAAAGAGAACTATAATGGCTTTGAAGGAGGTTCATGAAATTCAAGCTGATATAGTCCATCATATGGGAGAGGAGGAGTGGGTAGCAAAAGAGAAGGCTGCTCTTGAGAAGTATAAGGAATGTAAGCAGGCAAGTTACCTATTCTTAAAACAGAAAGCAAAAATTGATTGGGTGAAAGATGGAGATTGCAACTCAAAATTTTTTCATGGGTGATCAAGAAATTTTTTATAAGGAATCAAGTTGTGATGATTCAAGATAATGACAATGTAGTTCATGATGAGCCAACTCGTATCCAGGAGGCTTTTCTGCAGTATTATAAACACTTGCTGGGAGAAGAAGCTGTGACTGAGAAGCTGAATAAGCAGATAATTCGTTCAGGGACTGTCTGTTCTGATGTTCATGTAGAATGGCTGAGTAGTGAAGTGACAAATGAAGAAATCCAGAAAGTTTTGTTCTCTATTCCTGACCACAAAGCTCTTCTTTAAGGATTCGTGGAGTGTCATTGGGGAGGAGGTGTGTGAGGCAGTGAAGGATGTGTTTAGAACAGGGAAGTTACTGAAACAGGTAAATGCTACTATTCTGACCTTAATTCCCAAAATAAAGATGCCTACTCATGTCAGCCAGTACAGACCCATTGCTTGTTGCAATGTTTTGTACAAATGCATAACTAAGATCATATGTAATAGGTTGTCGAGAGTTTTACCTGAGCTTATTAGTTTGAATCAAGGGGGGTTCATTAAAGGGAGGAGTATTATTGAGAACATATTAATATGTCAAGACCTTGTGAAGCAGTATAATAGGCAACATATTTCTCCTCGTTGTATGTTTAAGATGGATTTGATGAAGGCGTATGATTCAGTCAGTTGGAGTTTCTTAGATGATTTGCTTGAGGCTTTCAATTTTCCTGATAAGGTTCATAAATTGATAATGGAGTGTGTTACCACTCCCTCTTTTTCCTTGTCATTAAATGGAGATGTGTTTGGTTTTTTCAAAGGAAAGAAAGGTTTGCGATAGGGAGATCCTATGTCACCTCTGATGTTCATCTTGAGTATGGAGTATCTTAGCAGAATTTTGAGTTATGCGACTGAGAAGATGGAGTTCAATTATGTACTTATGTTTTGCAAAGGGAATGCTACTTCAATTATGCTTTTGCTCAGGGCCTTTGCTACATTTTCAAAAGCTTCAGGTTTGAGGATGAACAATATGAAGTCTTGTTGTTATTTTAGTGGAGCTGGGGATGATTTGAAGAATGATATTTTGAAGGTCTCTGGTTTTCAGGAGGGTTTTCTACCTTTTAAGTATCTTGGTGTACCCATAACTGCTGGTAGACTAAAAAGGAAGGACTGTGATTGCTTGATTACCAAAATCACTGATAAAATCAGGAGTTTTGGTACTAAACATATGTCCTATGCAGGAAGAGTAGTACTAGTGCAATCAGTGTTGTCAACAATGCATAGCTATTGGGCTTCGATGTTTGTTTTGCCTAAAACAGTAGTGAAACGAGTTGAGAGCCTGTGCAGGAATTTCATAGAATACCAGCTGTGGGGTGGTATAAAATCTGTGTTCCAAAGAAAGAGGTTGGTTTAGATTTGAAACAAGGGCAGGTGTGGAATATGGCATTGGTTGGTAAATTAGTCTGGTGGATTGTGGCTCATCCTAAGAGGCTTTGGGTGAAATGGGTGAATCACATCTATATGAAACAGGAAAATTGGTATGATTATAATCCTCCGTCTAACTGTTGCTGGTACTGGAGGAAAATATGTTGTGTGAAGGAGAGTGTCAAGGCTGGGATTGTGGATGGGATCTGGACTCACAGTGGGGGTTGTTATTCTGTGGCTAGTTGCTATAAGTGGCTAAGAGAGAAAAGAGAAGAGGTCAGATGGCACAGAGTTGTGTGGTGTAGGATGGCTGTTCCTAAACATTGTTTTGTGGCATGGATGGTTAAACAGAATGCTTTGAAGCTTAAGGATAAATTGTTCAAATTCAATGTATGTGCAGATGATAAATGTTGCATATGTCTTACCCAGACAGAGGACCATCAGCATTTGTTTACAGATTGTGGTTACAGTTAGAAAATTTTGAGTCTGTTGGGGATTTGGTTAGGAGCTGATTTAGGATCAAAGGATTTCATAGATGGTATTGCAGGTAAACGATGGGGCAGATACAGGAAAATGCTCACAACGGCCACTCTTATTGCATGCTGGTATCATGTGTGGATGCAAAGAAATGGTGCTCGTGTTGATATGAAGATCGATGATTGCAAAACTGATTAAAGAAGAGATAAGAGGCAGATTTGCTGCTAATAGACCTACTAAAATGTCATGTACTGACCGTCAATGGTTAGTCAGATTCCAAATTCATGTACTAAAATGTCATGTACTGACCGTCAATGGTTAGTCAATGGTTAGTCAGATTTGTTCTTTGAAGATATAATGAAAATGCTTACATTTAAGCAAAAAAAAAAAGAAAAAAAAAAAGAACTACATCCCCCCTCACCGTAACCAACAAGGATTTCAAAAATCCCAACAATTTCACCCGTCACAAGTTGGTGCTTCCTCATCTGGAGGAAATTCAGAGATCAGTGAGTTGAAGACCATAATTCAATCCTTGGCTTCACAAATGCAAGATATAGATGCATCAATGAAGTTGTTCGAGTCGTAAATCGCTCAATTAGCGGTTAAACAATCATCCCGACCACCGGGGCAAGTATGAGGTGCCAAGTGTTGAAATTTCTAGGTAGAAAGGTGTAGAATTTAGTGTAGAAGAAGTTGTAACGGTAGCAGGAGTCGATCGAGCAGATGTCAGAGCTCGATCGACTGAAAATTTCGAGGATTCACTCGATCGAGCAAATACCAGAGCTCAATCGAGTCAGGTCCTTGATCGAGCAGTACCACTTGCTCGATCGAGCAATGTAGAGATGGAGATCACTCGATCGGTTGATCTGATGGCAAAAAGCACTCGATTGAGTGCTATTCAGAAAAGAAAAGAAAAGCGAGAAAAGAACAAGCTGAATAGGAGAAGCAGGGTGTGGATCGTCGTGTTAATCTGAGAGACGTTCCCTACCCAACGAGGTTAGTCGGAAAGGAGCTCGCGAGATTCTCAGATACTTTGCGAGAATTGAAGGTTCACGTACCATTTATGGAGCTACTCTTAAAGGTACCTTCTTACATAAAGTTTATGCGTGATTCTTATGCGGAAACGAACTGTGGAAATGACCGAGACCGTAGCTTTGACAAAGGAGTGTTATGCATTCCTCGAAAATAAGAGTCCACCCAAGTTGGCTGACCCGGGAAGCTTTTTAGTTCCTTGTAAGGTCGGAACCCATTTGATTGACAATGTATTGTGTGATTTAGGGGCAAGTGTTAGTGTGTTAGCCCTATCATTAGCAACCAAATTGGGTTTTTCTAAGTTCAGATGCACAAACATGACCGTTCAAATGGCAGGCCGTAGTGTCTCGAGACCCTTAGAAGTTTTAGAGGACATTCCTGTTCAGGTAGGAGAGTTCTTTATACCCGTAGATTTCGCGGTCTTAGACATTCCGGAGGATTCGTATACTCCGATCATCTTAGGGAGACCTTTTCTGCACACTGCAAAAGCAGCGATAGACGTAGGTACCAAGACACTGACCTTTCAGGTGGGTGGGGAGGACCTCATTTTTAGGCAGATTAGCACGTCACGGTCTTCTATGTCGGTTATTCTTTGCTATTCTATGTCTGATGACGATTCTGCGGATGCTTTAGAAATGATAGAACTGACACCTTTGCCTCAATTTCAGAGCAAGATAGAGGACGATTTTATGGTCATTTCTGATGCAGGAACTGAACTGGACTACAACCCGGATGGATGGGGTTGGTTAGCATAGAAAGCCGTAGAAACGAATCCCAAGGAAAAGGAGCCAAAGGTGATGAAAAGGACATCAAGGCAATATGTCATGACGTATGACCCTGCAGAAAATTCGGTTGTGTGAAAATTTGGAGGCAATGTTGTTACAACTGCGGAAGGGAGTTCCGCGAGTAAAGAGCCCTGTCACTCTTACACCCTCCTACACCCTCCTAACTACCCGTCACTGCCTCGATATGCACTTTCCCTCTCTAGCTTCTCGCCATACGACGCTAAATCTCTATTACTCGGGAATCGCCCTAACCCAACCCCGGTATGAGAGTACCTTGGTTCGGGTTCGCAAAATTATATTCAACGTATTGAGTTGGCTGGCGGGGAAGTAGATTGGTAGCAGCTCGTCTAGGGTCGAGTCATGTGTTTAGCTTCCGCTTATAGTTTTAGTTTGATAGACGATGTAAAGTTGTCGTTGTTCTTATCTACGCTTTCGCAGAGAAGTGCCCGAAACTTAACATTTCCCCACCAAGGTACTCTAAGGTCCATGCATGTCAGAAAGAGCAACTAAGAAGAGAAAAGTGAGGGAAACTTGAGCGCAACCAAGAAAGGACCAGCGCGGCTTTAGATGGGAAAAAAAAGAAAAAAAAATATCAGTAGTAGGATTCGAACTCAGGACTACAATATATAATGCATTACTTTAACCACTACACCAACGTCATTCCATTGTCTACTAATTACACTATTGCATACATATTCTTTGACATTTATACCCAATGAGAAATAAAATAA